>CAKAOJ020000041.1:2556566-3834849 GCA_916701645.2 Sebastolobus alascanus | reverse complement strand
GTGTTTTTTTAAAAAAAGTCATAGTATAGTATGTCGAACATTTTATGAAAAAAAAGTCATAGTATAGTATGTCGAAAATGTTATGAAAAAAAAGTCATAGTATAGTATGTCAAATTTTATTATAAAAAGTCATACTATAATATGTCGAAAATTTTCATGAAAAAAATAGTCATAGTATAGTATGTCGTATATTTTCATGAAAAAAAAAGTCATAGTATAGTATGTCGAAAATTTTAATGAAAAAAAAAGTCATAGTATAGTATGTCGAAAATTTTCATGAAAAAAAAGTCATAGTATAGTATGTCGTATATTTTCATGAAAAAAAAGTCATAGTATAGTATGTCAAATTTTATGAAAAAAAAGTCATAGTATAGTATGTCGTATATTTTAATGAAAAAAAAGTCATAGTATAGTATGTCAAATGTTCATGAAAAAAAAGTCATAGTATAGTATGTCGAAAATTTTCATGAAAAAAAAAGTCATAGTATAGTATGTCGAAATTTTTTATGAAAAAAGGCATAGTATAGTATGTCGATTAATTTTGTGGATAAAAAGTCATAGTATAGTATGTCGAACATTTTCATGAAAAAAAAGCATAGTATAGTATGTCGAAATTTTAGGAAAAAAAAAGTCATAGTATAGTATGTCGAAAATGTTATGAATAAAAAGTCTTAGTATAGTATGTCAAAAATTTTATCAAAAAAAAGTCATAATATAGTATGTCGAAAATTTTCATGAAAAAAAAGTCATAGTATAGTATGTCGTATATTTTCATGAAAAAAAAGTCATAGTATAGTATGTCGAAAATGTTATGAATAAAAAGTCATAGTATAGTATGTCGAAAATTTTATGAAAAAAAAGTCATAGTATAGTATGTCAAATTTTATTTAAAAAGTCATACTATAGTATGTCGAAAATTTCATGAAAAAAAAAGTCATAGTATAGTAAGTCGAAAATTTGAATGAAAAAAAAGTCATAGTATAGTATGTCGAAAATTTTCATGAAAAAAGGCATAGTATAGTATGTCGATTAATTTTGTGGATAAAAAGTCATAGTATAGTATGTCAAACATTTTATGAAAAAAAAGTCATAGTAAAGTATGTCGAAAATTTTATGAAAAAAAAGTCATAGTATAGTATGTCGAACATTTTCATGAAAAAAAAGCATAGTATAGTATGTCGAAATTTTAGGAAAAAAAAGTCATTGTATAGTATGGCGAAAACTTTCATGAAAAAAAGAGGCATAGTATAGTATGTCAATTAATTTTGTGGATAAAAAGTCATAGTATAGTATGTCGAAAATGTTATGAATAAAAAGTCTTAGTATAGTATGTCGAAAATTTTATCAAAAAAAATTCATAGTATAGTATGTCGAAAATTTTCATGAAAAAAAAGTCATAGTATAGTATGTCGTATATTTTCATGAAAAAAAAGTCATAGTATAGTATGTCAAATTTTATGAAAAAAAAGTCATAGTATAGTATGTCGTATATTTTAATGAAAAAAAAGTCATAGTATAGTATGTCAAATGTTCATGAAAAAAAAATCATAGTATAGTATGTCGAAAATGTTCATGAAAAAAAGGCATAGTATAGTATGTCGATTAATTTTATAAAAAAAAAGTCATAGTATAGTATGTCGAAAATTTTAATTAAAAAAATAGTCATAGTATAGTATGTCGTATATTTTCATGAAAAAAAAGTCATAGTATAGTATGTCAATTTTTATGAAAAAAAAGTCATAGTATAGCATGTCGAAAATTTTCATGAAAAAAATAGTCATAGTATAGTATGTCGTATATTTTAATGAAAAAAAAAGTCATAGTATAGTATGTCGAAAATTTTCATGAAAAAAAAGTCAAAGTATAGTATGTCGAAAATCTTCATGAAAAAAAAAGTCATAGCATAGTATGTCGACATTTTTTATGAAAAAAGGCATAGTATAGTATGTCGATTAATTTTGTGGATAAAAAGTCATAGTATAGTATGTCGAACATTTTCATGAAAAAAAAAGGCATAGTATAGTATGTCGATTAATTTTGTAGATAAAAAGTCATAGTATAGTATGTCAAATTTGATGAAAAAAGGCATAGTATAGTATGTCGAAAATTTTATCAAAAAAAAGTCATAGTATAGTATGTCGAAAATGTTCATGAAAAAAAAGGCATAGTATAGTATGTCGAAAATTTTATGAAAAAAAAGTCATAGTATAGTATGTCAAATTTTATTTAAAAAAGTCATACTATAGTATGGCGAAAATGTTCATGAAAAAAAAGGCAGTGTATAGTATGTCGAAAATTTCATGAAAAAAAAAGTCATAGTATAGTAAGTCGAAAATTTTAATGAAAAAAAAGTCATAGTATAGTATGTCGAAAATTTTCATGAAAAAAGGCATAGTATAGTATGTCGATTAATTTTTTGTGGATAAAAAGTCATAGTATAGTATGTCAAACATTTTATGAAAAAAAAGTCATAGTAAAGTATGTCGAAAATTTTATAAAAAAAAGTCATAGTATAGTATGTCGAACATTTTCATGAAAAAAAAGCATAGTATAGTATGTCGAAATTTTAGGAAAAAAAAGTCATTGTATAGTATGGCGAAAACTTTCATGAAAAAAAGAGGCATAGTATAGTATGTCAATTAATTTTGTGGATAAAAAGTCATAGTATAGTATGTCGAAAATGTTATGAATAAAAAGTCTTAGTATAGTATGTCGAAAATTTTATCAAAAAAAATTCATAGTATAGTATGTCGAAAATTTTCATGAAAAAAAAGTCATAGTATAGTATGTCGTATATTTTCATGAAAAAAAAGTCATAGTATAGTATGTCGAAAATGTTATGAATAAAAAGTCATAGTATAGTATGTAGAAAATTTTTTGAAAAGAAAGTCATAGTATAGTATGTCGAAAATGTTCATGAAAAAAAAGGCATAGTATAGTATGTCGATTAATTTTATTAAAAAAAAGTCATAGTATAGTATGTCAAATTTTATCAAAAAAAGTCATACTATAGTATGTCGAAAATTTTCATGAAAAAAATAGTCATAGTATAGTATGTCGTATAATTTCATGAAAAAAAAATTCATAGTATAGTATGTCAAAAATTTTAATGAAAAAAAAGTCATAGTATAGTATGTCAAAAATTTTTATGAAAAAAGGCATAGTATAGTATGTCGAAAATTTTATGAAAAAAAAGTCATGGTATAGTATGTCGAAATTTTAGGAAAAAAAGTCTCCGTATAGTATGGCGAAAATTTTCATGAAAAAAAAAGGCATAGTATAGTATATCGATTAATTTTGTGGATAAAAAGTCATAGTATAGTATGTCGAAAATTTTCATGAAAAAAAAGTCATAGTATAGTATGTCGAAAATTTTCATGAAAAAAAAAGTCATAGTATAGTATTTCGAATTTTTTTATGAAAAAAGTCATAGTATAGTATGTCGATTAATTTTGTGGATAAAAAGTCATAGTATAGTATGTCGAACATTTTCATGAAAAAAAAGGCATAGTATACTATGTCGATTAATTTTGTAGATAAAAAAATAGTATAGTATGTCAAATTTGATGAAAAAAAGCATAGCATAGTATGTCGAAAATTTTATGAAAAAAAAATCATAGTATAGTATGTCGAAAATGTTCATGAAAAAAAAGGCATAGTATAGTATGTCGATTAATTTTATTAAAAAAAAGTGATAGTATAGTATGTCGAAAATTTTCATGAAAAAAATAGTCATAGTATAGCATGTCGTATATTTCATGAAAAAAAAGTCATAGTATAGTATGTCAAATTTTGTGAAAAAAAAGTCATAGTATAGTATGTCGAAAATTTTATGAAAAAAAAGTCATAGTATAGTATGTCGAAAATGTTCATGAAAAAAAAGGCATAGTATCGTATGGCGATTAATTTTATTAAAAAAAAGTCATGGTATAGTATGTTGAAAATTTTCATGAAAAAAAAGTCATAGTAAAGTATGTCGAAAATGTTATGAAAAAAAAGTCATAGTATAGTATTTCGAATTTTTTTATGAAAAAAAAGTCGTAGTATAGTATGTCGAAAATTTTATGAAAAAAAAGTCATAGTATAGTATGTCAAATTTTATTTAAAAAAGTCATACTATAGTATGTCGAAAATGTTATGAATAAAAAGTCTTAGTATAGTATGTCGAAAATTTTATCAAAAAAAATTCATAGTATAGTATGTCGAAAATTTTCATGAAAAAAAAGTCATAGTATAGTATGTCGTATATTTTCATGAAAAAAAAGTCATAGTATAGTATGTCGAAAATGTTATGAATAAAAAGTCATAGTATAGTATGTCGAAGATTTTATGAAAAGAAAGTCATAGTATAGTATGTCGAAAATTTTCATGAAAAAAAAGTCATAGTATAGTATGTCGTATATTTTCATGAAAAAAAAGTCATAGTATAGTATGTCAAATTTTATGAAAAAAAAGTCATAGTATAGTATGTCGTATATTTTAATGAAAAAAAAGTCATAGTATAGTATGTCAAATGTTCATGAAAAAAAATCATAGTATAGTATGTCGAAATTTTTTATGAAAAAAGGCATAGTATAGTATGTCGATTAATTTTGTGGATAAAAAGTCATAGTATAGTATGTCGAAAATTTTATGAAAAAAAAGTCATAGTATAGTATGTCGAAAATTTTCATGAAAAAAAAGTCATAGTATAGTATGTCGTATATTTTCATGAAAAAAAAGTCATAGTATAGTATGTCAAATTTTATGAAATGAAAGTCATAGTATAGTATGTCGTATATTTTAATGAAAAAAAAAGTCATAGTATAGTATGTCAAATGTTCATGAAAAAAAAGTCATAGTATAGTATGTCGAAAATTTTCATGAAAAAAAAAGTCATAGTATAGTATGTCGAAATTTTTTATGAAAAAAGGCATAGTATAGTATGTCGATTAATTTTGTGGATAAAAAGTCATAGTATAGTATGTCGAACATTTTCATGAAAAAAAAGCATAGTATAGTATGTCGATTAATTTTGTAGATAAAAAGTCATAGTATAGTATGTCAAATTTGATGAAAAAAAGCATAGTATAGTATGTCAAAAATTTGATGAAAAAAAAATCATAGTATAGTATGTCGATTAATTTTATAAAAAAAAAGTCATAGTATAGTATGTCGAAAATGTTCATGAAAAAAATAGTCATAGTATAGTATGTCGTATATTTTCATGAAAAAAAAGTCATAGTATAGTATGTCAATTTTTATGAAAAAAAAGTCATAGTATAGTATGTCGAAAATTTTCATGAAAAAAATAGTCATAGTATAGTATGTCGTATATTTTAATGAAAAAAAAAGTCATAGTATAGTATGTCGAAAATTTTCATGAAAAAAAAGTCAAAGTATAGTATGTCGAAAATCTTCATGAAAAAAAAGTCAAAGTATAGTATGTCGAAAATCTTCATGAAAAAAAAGTCATAGTATAGTATGTCGACATTTTTTATGAAAAAAGGCATAGTATAGTATGTCGATTAATTTTGTGGATAAAAAGTCATAGTATAGTATGGCGAAAACTTTCATGAAAAAAAAAGGCATAGTATAGTATGTCAATTAATTTTGTAGATAAAAAGTCATAGTATAGTATGTCGAAAATGTTATGAATAAAAAGTCATAGTATAGTATGTCGAAAATTTTATGAAAAAAAAGTCATAGTATAGTATGTCGAAAATATTCATGAAAAAAAAGTCATAGTATAGTATGTCGTATATTTTCATGAAAAAAAAGTCATAGTATAGTATGTCAAATTTTATGAAAAAAAAGTCATAGTATAGTATGTCGTATATTTTCATGAAAAAAAAAGTCATAGTATAGTATGTCGAAATGTTCATGAAAAAAAAGTCATAGTATAGTATGTCGAAAATTTTCATGAAAAAAAAAGTCATAGTATAGTATGTCGAAATTTTTATGAAAAAAGGCATAGTATAGTATGTCGATTAATTTTGTGGATAAAAAGTCATAGTATAGTATGTCGAACATTTATGAAAAAAAAGTCATAGTATAGTATGTCGAAAATTTTATGAAAAAAAAGTCATAGTATAGTATGTCGAAAATTTCATGAAAAAAAAGTCATAGTATAGTATGTCGAAATTTTATGAAAAAAAGTCATAGTATAGTATGTCGAAAATTTTCATGAAAAAAATAGTCATAGTATAGTATGTCGTATATTTTCTGGAAAAAAAGTCATAGTATAGTATGTCGAAAATTTATGAAAAAAAAGTCATAGTATAGTATGTCGTATATTTTAATGAAAAAAAAGTCATAGTATAGTATGTCAAATGTTCATGAAAAAAAAGTCATAGTATAGTATGTCGAAAATTTTCATGAAAAAAAAAAAAATAGTATAGTATGTCGAAATTTTTTATGAAAAAAGGCATAGTATAGTATGTCGATTAATTTTGTGGATAAAAAGTCATAGTATAGTATGTCGAACATTTTATGAAAAAAAAGTCATAGTAAAGTATGTCGAAAATTTTATGAAAAGAAAGTCATAGTATAGTATGTCGAAAATTTTATGAAAAAAAAGTCATAGTATAGTATGTCAAATTTTATGAAAAAAAGTCATACTATAGTATGTCGAACATTTTCCTGAAAAAAATAGTCATAGTATAGTATGTCGTATATTTTCATGAAAAAAAAGTCATAGTATAGTATGTCGAAAATTTTAAAGAAAAAAAAGTCATAGTATAGTATGTCGAAAATTTTCATGAAAAAAAAATTCATAGTATAGTATGTCGAACATTTTTATGAAAAAAGGCATAGTATAGTATGTCGATTAATTTTGTGGATAAAAAGTCATAGTATAGTATGTCAAATTTTATGAAAAAAAAGTCATAGTATAGTATGTCGAACATTTTATGAAAAAAAAGTCATAGTATAGTATGTCGAAAATTTTATGAAAAAAAAAGGCATAGTATAGTATGTCGATTAATTTTGTGGATAAAAAGTCATAGTATAGTATGTCGAAAAAAAGTCTTAGTATAGTATGTCCAAAAAAATAAAAAAGTCCTAGTATCGTTTGTCAAAAAAAAGTCATAGTATAGTATGTCGAAAAAAATAAAAAAGTCATAGTATAGTATGTCAAAAATAAGTCATAGCAAAAAAATAAAAAAAAAGTCACAGTATAGTATGTCGAATAAAATAAAAAGTCATAGTATAGATTGTCGAAATAAAGTCATGGTATAGTATGTCGAAAATAAGTCATAGTATACTATGTCGAAAAAAAGTCATAGTATAGTATGTCGAAAAAAAGAGAAAAGTCATAGTATAGGATGTTCGAAAATAAGTCATAGTATAGTATGTCGAAAAAAATATGAAAAAAGTCATAATATAGTTTGTCGAATAAAATAAAAAGTCATCATATAGTATGTCGAATAAAATAAAAAAAGACATAATATAGTATGTCGAATAAAATAAAAAAAGTCATTGTATAGTATGTCGAATAAAATAAAAAAAGCCATTGTATAGTATATCGAAAAAAGTCATAGTATAGTATGTCGAAAAAAATGAAAAAAGTCATATTATAGTATGTCGAAAAAAATGAAAAATAAATCATTGTACAGAATGTCGAAAAAAATGAAAAAAAATCATAGTATAGTGTGTCGAAAATAAGTCATAGTATAGTATGTCGAAAAAAATAAAAGTCATAGTATAGTATGTCGAAAAAAATAAAAAAAAGTCATTGTATAGTATGTCGAAATAGTCATAGTATAGTATGTCGAAAAAAATAAAAGTCATATTGTATGTCGAAAAAATTTAAAAAAAGTCATTGTATAGTATGTCGAAAAAAAGTCATAGTGTAGTATGTCGAAAAAAATAAAAAAAAGTCATAGTATAGTATGTCGAAAAAAATGAAAAAAAGTCATAGTATAGATTGTCGAAAATAAGTCATAGTATAGTATGTCGAAAAAGAGAAAAAAAGTCATGGTATAGTATGTCGAAAATTTTCATGAAAAAAAAGTCATAGTATAGTATGTCGTATATATTCATGAAAAAAAAGTCATAGTATAGTATGTCAAATTTTATGAAAAAAAAGTCATAGTATAGTATGTCGTATATTTTAATGAAAAAAAAGTCATAGTATAGTATGTCAAATGTTCATGAAAAAAAAGTCATAGTATAGTATGTCGTATATTTTCATGAAAAAAAAGTCATAGTATAGTATGTCGAAAATGTTATGAATAAAAAGTCATAGTATAGTATGTCGAAGATTTTATGAAAAGAAAGTCATAGTATAGTATGTCGAAAATTTTCATGAAAAAAAAGTCATAGTATAGTATGTCGTATATTTTCATGAAAAAAAAGTCATAGTATAGTATGTCAAATTTTATGAAAAAAAAGTCATAGTATAGTATGTAGTATATTTTAATGAAAAAAAAGTCATAGTATAGTATGTCAAATGTTCATGAAAAAAAATCATAGTATAGTATGTCGAAATTTTTTATGAAAAAAGGCATAGTATAGTATGTCGATTAATTTTGTGGATAAAAAGTCATAGTATAGTATGTCGAAAATTTTATGAAAAAAAAGTCATAGTATAGTATGTCGAAAATTTTCATGAAAAAAAAGTCATAGTATAGTATGTCGTATATTTTCATGAAAAAAAAGTCATAGTATAGTATGTCAAATTTTATGAAATGAAAGTCATAGTATAGTATGTCGTATATTTTAATGAAAAAAAAAGTCATAGTATAGTATGTCAAATGTTCATGAAAAAAAAGTCATAGTATAGTATGTCGAAAATTTTCATGAAAAAAAAGTCATAGTATAGTATGTCGAAAATCTTCATGAAAAAAAAGTCATAGTATAGTATGTCGACATTTTTTATGAAAAAAGGCATAGTATAGTATGTCGATTAATTTTGTGGATAAAAAGTCATAGTATAGTATGGCGAAAACTTTCATGAAAAAAAAAGGCATAGTATAGTATGTCAATTAATTTTGTAGATAAAAAGTCATAGTATAGTATGTCGAAAATGTTATGAATAAAAAGTCATAGTATAGTATGTCGAAAATTTTATGAAAAAAAAGTCATAGTATAGTATGTCGAAAATATTCATGAAAAAAAAGTCATAGTATAGTATGTCGTATATTTTCATGAAAAAAAAGTCATAGTATAGTATGTCAAATTTTATGAAAAAAAAGTCATAGTATAGTATGTCGTATATTTTAATGAAAAAAAAGTCATAGTATAGTATGTCAAATGTTCATGAAAAAAAAGTCATAGTATAGTATGTCGAAAATTTTCATGAAAAAAAAAAAAAATAGTATAGTATGTCGAAATTTTTTATGAAAAAAGGCATAGTATAGTATGTCGATTAATTTTGTGGATAAAAAGTCATAGTATAGTATGTCGAACATTTTATGAAAAAAAAGTCATAGTAAAGTATGTCGAAAATTTTATGAAAAGAAAGTCATAGTATAGTATGTCGAAAATTTTATGAAAAAAAAGTCATAGTATAGTATGTCAAATTTTATGAAAAAAAGTCATACTATAGTATGTCGAACATTTTCCTGAAAAAAATAGTCATAGTATAGTATGTCGTATATTTTCATGAAAAAAAAGTCATAGTATAGTATGTCGAAAATTTTAAAGAAAAAAAAGTCAAAGTATAGTATGTCGAAAATTTTCATGAAAAAAAATATTCATAGTATAGTATGTCGAACATTTTTATGAAAAAAGGCATAGTATAGTATGTCGATTAATTTTGTGGATAAAAAGTCATAGTATAGTATGTCAAATTTTATGAAAAAAAAGTCATAGTATAGTATGTCGAACATTTTATGAAAAAAAAGTCATAGTATAGTATGTCGAAAATTTTATGAAAAAAAAAGGCATAGTATAGTATGTCGATTAATTTTGTGGATAAAAAGTCATAGTATAGTATGTCGAAAAAAAGTCTTAGTATAGTATGTCCAAAAAAATAAAAAAGTCCTAGTATCGTTTGTCAAAAAAAAGTCATAGTATAGTATGTCGAAAAAAATAAAAAAGTCATAGTATAGTATGTCAAAAATAAGTCATAGCAAAAAAATAAAAAAAAAGTCACAGTATAGTATGTCGAATAAAATAAAAAGTCATAGTATAGATTGTCGAAATAAAGTCATGGTATAGTATGTCGAAAATAAGTCATAGTATACTATGTCGAAAAAAAGTCATAGTATAGTATGTCGAAAAAAAGAGAAAAGTCATAGTATAGGATGTTCGAAAATAAGTCATAGTATAGTATGTCGAAAAAAATATGAAAAAAGTCATAATATAGTTTGTCGAATAAAATAAAAAGTCATCATATAGTATGTCGAATAAAATAAAAAAAGACATAATATAGTATGTCGAATAAAATAAAAAAAGTCATTGTATAGTATGTCGAATAAAATAAAAAAAGCCATTGTATAGTATATCGAAAAAAGTCATAGTATAGTATGTCGAAAAAAATGAAAAAAGTCATATTATAGTATGTCGAAAAAAATGAAAAATAAATCATTGTACAGAATGTCGAAAAAAATGAAAAAAAATCATAGTATAGTGTGTCGAAAATAAGTCATAGTATAGTATGTCGAAAAAAATAAAAGTCATAGTATAGTATGTCGAAAAAAATAAAAAAAAGTCATTGTATAGTATGTCGAAATAGTCATAGTATAGTATGTCGAAAAAAATAAAAGTCATATTGTATGTCGAAAAAATTTAAAAAAAGTCATTGTATAGTATGTCGAAAAAAAGTCATAGTGTAGTATGTCGAAAAAAATAAAAAAAAGTCATAGTATAGTATGTCGAAAAAAATGAAAAAAAGTCATAGTATAGATTGTCGAAAATAAGTCATAGTATAGTATGTCGAAAAAGAGAAAAAAAGTCATGGTATAGTATGTCGAAAATTTTCATGAAAAAAAAGTCATAGTATAGTATGTCGTATATATTCATGAAAAAAAAGTCATAGTATAGTATGTCAAATTTTATGAAAAAAAAGTCATAGTATAGTATGTCGTATATTTTAATGAAAAAAAAGTCATAGTATAGTATGTCAAATGTTCATGAAAAAAAAGTCATAGTATAGTATGTCAAATGTTCATGAAAAAAAAGTCATAGTATAGCATGTCGAAAATTTTCATGAAAAAAAAAGTCATAGTATAGTATGTCGAACATTTTATGAAAAAAAAGTCATAGTAAAGTATGTCGAAAATTTTATGAAAAGAAAGTCATAGTATAGTATGTCGAAAATTTTATGAAAAAAAAGTCATAGTATAGTATTTCAAATTTTATTAAAAAAATTCATACTATATTATTTCGAACATTTTCCTGAAAAAAATAGTCATAGTATAGTATGTCGAAAATTTTCATGAAAAAAAAGTCATAGTATAGTATGTCGAAAATTTTAATGAAAAAAAAGTCATAGTATAGTATGTCGAAAATTTTAATGAAAAAAAAGTCATAGTATAGTATGTCGAAAATTTTCATGAAAAAAGGCATAGTATAGTATGTCGATTAATTTTGTGGATAAAAAGTCATAGTATAGTATGTCAAATGTTCATGAAAAAAAAGTCATAGTATAGTATGTCGAAAATTTTCATGAAAAAAAAAAAAAATAGTATAGTATGTCGAAATTTTTTATGAAAAAAGGCATAGTATAGTATGTCGATTAATTTTGTGGATAAAAAGTCATAGTATAGTATGTCGAACATTTTATGAAAAAAAAGTCATAGTAAAGTATGTCGAAAATTTTATGAAAAGAAAGTCATAGTATAGTATGTCGAAAATTTTATGAAAAAAAAGTCATAGTATAGTATGTCAAATTTTATGAAAAAAAGTCATACTATAGTATGTCGAACATTTTCCTGAAAAAAATAGTCATAGTATAGTATGTCGTATATTTTCATGAAAAAAAAGTCATAGTATAGTATGTCGAAAATTTTAAAGAAAAAAAAGTCATAGTATAGTATGTCGAAAATTTTCATGAAAAAAAAATTCATAGTATAGTATGTCGAACATTTTTATGAAAAAAGGCATAGTATAGTATGTCGATTAATTTTGTGGATAAAAAGTCATAGTATAGTATGTCAAATTTTATGAAAAAAAAGTCATAGTATAGTATGTCGAACATTTTATGAAAAAAAAGTCATAGTATAGTATGTCGAAAATTTTATGAAAAAAAAAGGCATAGTATAGTATGTCGATTAATTTTGTGGATAAAAAGTCATAGTATAGTATGTCGAAAAAAAGTCTTAGTATAGTATGTCCAAAAAAATAAAAAAGTCCTAGTATCGTTTGTCAAAAAAAAGTCATAGTATAGTATGTCGAAAAAAATAAAAAAGTCATAGTATAGTATGTCAAAAATAAGTCATAGCAAAAAAATAAAAAAAAAGTCACAGTATAGTATGTCGAATAAAATAAAAAGTCATAGTATAGATTGTCGAAATAAAGTCATGGTATAGTATGTCGAAAATAAGTCATAGTATACTATGTCGAAAAAAAGTCATAGTATAGTATGTCGAAAAAAAGAGAAAAGTCATAGTATAGGATGTTCGAAAATAAGTCATAGTATAGTATGTCGAAAAAAATATGAAAAAAGTCATAATATAGTTTGTCGAATAAAATAAAAAGTCATCATATAGTATGTCGAATAAAATAAAAAAAGACATAATATAGTATGTCGAATAAAATAAAAAAAGTCATTGTATAGTATGTCGAATAAAATAAAAAAAGCCATTGTATAGTATATCGAAAAAAGTCATAGTATAGTATGTCGAAAAAAATGAAAAAAGTCATATTATAGTATGTCGAAAAAAATGAAAAATAAATCATTGTACAGAATGTCGAAAAAAATGAAAAAAAATCATAGTATAGTGTGTCGAAAATAAGTCATAGTATAGTATGTCGAAAAAAATAAAAGTCATAGTATAGTATGTCGAAAAAAATAAAAAAAAGTCATTGTATAGTATGTCGAAATAGTCATAGTATAGTATGTCGAAAAAAATAAAAGTCATATTGTATGTCGAAAAAATTTAAAAAAAGTCATTGTATAGTATGTCGAAAAAAAGTCATAGTGTAGTATGTCGAAAAAAATAAAAAAAAGTCATAGTATAGTATGTCGAAAAAAATGAAAAAAAGTCATAGTATAGATTGTCGAAAATAAGTCATAGTATAGTATGTCGAAAAAGAGAAAAAAAGTCATGGTATAGTATGTCGAAAATTTTCATGAAAAAAAAGTCATAGTATAGTATGTCGTATATATTCATGAAAAAAAAGTCATAGTATAGTATGTCAAATTTTATGAAAAAAAAGTCATAGTATAGTATGTCGTATATTTTAATGAAAAAAAAGTCATAGTATAGTATGTCAAATGTTCATGAAAAAAAAGTCATAGTATAGTATGTCAAATGTTCATGAAAAAAAAGTCATAGTATAGCATGTGGAAAATTTTCATGAAAAAAAAAGTCATAGTATAGTATGTCGAACATTTTATGAAAAAAAAGTCATAGTAAAGTATGTCGAAAATTTTATGAAAAGAAAGTCATAGTATAGTATGTCGAAAATTTTCATGAAAAAAGGCATAGTATAGTATGTCGATTAATTTTGTGGATAAAAAGTCATAGTATAGTATGTCAAATTTTATGGAAAAAAAGTCATAGTATAGTATGTCGAAAATTTTATGAAAAAAAGTCATAGTATAGTATGTCGTATATTTTCATGAAAAAAAAGTCATAGTATAGTATGTCAAATTTTATGAAAAAAAAGTCATAGTACAGTATGTCGTATATTTTAATGAAAAAAAAGTCATAGTATAGTATGTCAAATGTTCATGAAAAAAAAGTCATAGTATAGTATGTCGAAAATTTTATGAAAAAAAAAGGCATAGTATAGTATGTCGATTAATTTTGTGGATAAAAAGTCATAGTATAGTATGTCGAAAAAAAGTCTTAGTATAGTATGTCCAAAAAAATAAAAAAGTCCTAGTATCGTTTGTCAAAAAAAAGTCATAGTATAGTATGTCGAAAAAAATAAAAAAGTCATAGTACAGTATGTCAAAAATAAGTCATAGCATATTAGTCGAAAAAAATAAAAAAAAAGTCACAGTATAGTATGTCGAATAAAATAAAAAGTCATAGTATAGATTGTCGAAATAAAGTCATGGTATAGTATGTCGAAAATAAGTCATAGTATACTATGTCGAAAAAAAGTCATAGTATAGTATGTCGAAAAAAAGAGAAAAGTCATAGTATAGGATGTTCGAAAATAAGTCATAGTATAGTATGTCGAAAAAAATATGAAAAAAGTCATAATATAGTTTGTCGAATAAAATAAAAAGTCATCATATAGTATGTCGAATAAAATAAAAAAAGACATAATATAGTATGTCGAATAAAATAAAAAAAGTCATTGTATAGTATGTCGAATAAAATAAAAAAAGCCATTGTATAGTATATCGAAAAAAGTCATAGTATAGTATGTCGAAAAAAATGAAAAAAGTCATATTATAGTATGTCGAAAAAAATGAAAAATAAATCCTTGTACAGAATGTCGAAAAAAATGAAAAAAAATCATAGTATAGTATGTCGAAAATAAGTCATAGTATAGTATGTCGAAAAAAATAAGTCATAGTATGTCGAAAAAAATAAAAAAAAGTCATTGTATAGTATGTCGAAATAGTCATAGTATAGTATGTTGAAAAAAATAAAAGTCATATTGTATGTCGAAAAAATTTAAAAAAAGTCATTGTATAGTATGTCGAAAAAAAGTCATAGTGTAGTATGTCGAAAAAAATAAAAAAAAGTCATAGTATAGTATGTCGAAAAAAATGAAAAAAAGTCATAGTATAGATTGTCGAAAATAAGTCATAGTATAGTATGTCGAAAAAGAGAAAAAAAGTCATGGTATAGTATGTCGAAAATTTTCATGAAAAAAAAGTCATAGTATAGTATGTCGTATATATTCATGAAAAAAAAGTCATAGTATAGTATGTCGAAAATTTTAAAGAAAAAAAAGTCATACTATAGTATGTCGAACATTTTCCTGAAAAAAAAAGTCATAGTATAGTATGTCGTATATTTTAATGAAAAAAAAGTCATAGTATAGTATGTCAAATTTTATGAAAAAAAGTCATACTATAGTATGTCGAACATTTTCCTGAAAAAAATAGTCATAGTATAGTATGTCGTATATTTTCATGAAAAAAAAGTCATAGTATAGTATGTCGAAAATTTTAAAGAAAAAAAAGTCAAAGTATAGTATGTCGAAAATTTTCATGAAAAAAAATATTCATAGTATAGTATGTCGAACATTTTTATGAAAAAAGGCATAGTATAGTATGTCGATTAATTTTGTGGATAAAAAGTCATAGTATAGTATGTCAAATTTTATGAAAAAAAAGTCATAGTATAGTATGTCGAACATTTTATGAAAAAAAAGTCATAGTATAGTATGTCGAAAATTTTATGAAAAAAAAAGGCATAGTATAGTATGTCGATTAATTTTGTGGATAAAAAGTCATAGTATAGTATGTCGAAAAAAAGTCTTAGTATAGTATGTCCAAAAAAATAAAAAAGTCCTAGTATCGTTTGTCAAAAAAAAGTCATAGTATAGTATGTCGAAAAAAATAAAAAAGTCATAGTATAGTATGTCAAAAATAAGTCATAGCAAAAAAATAAAAAAAAAGTCACAGTATAGTATGTCGAATAAAATAAAAAGTCATAGTATAGATTGTCGAAATAAAGTCATGGTATAGTATGTCGAAAATAAGTCATAGTATACTATGTCGAAAAAAAGTCATAGTATAGTATGTCGAAAAAAAGAGAAAAGTCATAGTATAGGATGTTCGAAAATAAGTCATAGTATAGTATGTCGAAAAAAATATGAAAAAAGTCATAATATAGTTTGTCGAATAAAATAAAAAGTCATCATATAGTATGTCGAATAAAATAAAAAAAGACATAATATAGTATGTCGAATAAAATAAAAAAAGTCATTGTATAGTATGTCGAATAAAATAAAAAAAGCCATTGTATAGTATATCGAAAAAAGTCATAGTATAGTATGTCGAAAAAAATGAAAAAAGTCATATTATAGTATGTCGAAAAAAATGAAAAATAAATCATTGTACAGAATGTCGAAAAAAATGAAAAAAAATCATAGTATAGTGTGTCGAAAATAAGTCATAGTATAGTATGTCGAAAAAAATAAAAGTCATAGTATAGTATGTCGAAAAAAATAAAAAAAAGTCATTGTATAGTATGTCGAAATAGTCATAGTATAGTATGTCGAAAAAAATAAAAGTCATATTGTATGTCGAAAAAATTTAAAAAAAGTCATTGTATAGTATGTCGAAAAAAAGTCATAGTGTAGTATGTCGAAAAAAATAAAAAAAAGTCATAGTATAGTATGTCGAAAAAAATGAAAAAAAGTCATAGTATAGATTGTCGAAAATAAGTCATAGTATAGTATGTCGAAAAAGAGAAAAAAAGTCATGGTATAGTATGTCGAAAATTTTCATGAAAAAAAAGTCATAGTATAGTATGTCGTATATATTCATGAAAAAAAAGTCATAGTATAGTATGTCAAATTTTATGAAAAAAAAGTCATAGTATAGTATGTCGTATATTTTAATGAAAAAAAAGTCATAGTATAGTATGTCAAATGTTCATGAAAAAAAAGTCATAGTATAGTATGTCAAATGTTCATGAAAAAAAAGTCATAGTATAGCATGTGGAAAATTTTCATGAAAAAAAAAGTCATAGTATAGTATGTCGAACATTTTATGAAAAAAAAGTCATAGTAAAGTATGTCGAAAATTTTATTAAAAGAAAGTCATATTATAGTATGTCGAAAATTTTATGAAAAAAAAGTCATAGTATAGTATGTCAAATTTTATTAAAAAAAGTCATACTATAGTATGTCGAACATTTTCCTGAAAAAAATAGTCATAGTATAGTATGTCGTATATTTTCATGAAAAAAAAGTCATAGTATAGTATGTCGAAAATTTTAATGAAAAAAAAGTCATAGTATAGTATGTCGAAAATTTTAATGAAAAAAAAGTCATAGTATAGTATGTCGAAAATTTTCATGAAAAAATGCATAGTATAGTATGTCGATTAATTTTGTGGATAAAAAGTCATAGTATAGTATGTCAAATTTTATGGAAAAAAAGTCATAGTATAGTATGTCGAAAATTTTATGAAAAAAAGTCATAGTATAGTATGTCGAAAATTTTCATGAAAAAAAAGTCATAGTATAGTATGTCGAAAATTTTCATGAAAAAAAAAGTCATAGTATAGTATGTCGTATATTTTCATGAAAAAAAAGTCATAGTATAGTATGTCAAATTTTATGAAAAAAAAGTCATAGTATAGTATGTCGTATATTTTAATGAAAAAAAAGTCATAGTATAGTATGTCAAATGTTCATGAAAAAAAAGTCATAGTATAGTATGTCGAAAATTTTATGAAAAAAAAAGGCATAGTATAGTATGTCGATTAATTTTGTGGATAAAAAGTCATAGTATAGTATGTCGAAAAAAAGTCTTAGTATAGTATGTCCAAAAAAATAAAAAAGTCCTAGTATCGTTTGTCAAAAAAAAGTCATAGTATAGTATGTCGAAAAAAATAAAAAAGTCATAGTACAGTATGTCAAAAATAAGTCATAGCATATTAGTCGAAAAAAATAAAAAAAAAGTCACAGTATAGTATGTCGAATAAAATAAAAAGTCATAGTATAGATTGTCGAAATAAAGTCATGGTATAGTATGTCGAAAATAAGTCATAGTATACTATGTCGAAAAAAAGTCATAGTATAGTATGTCGAAAAAAAGAGAAAAGTCATAGTATAGGATGTTCGAAAATAAGTCATAGTATAGTATGTCGAAAAAAATATGAAAAAAGTCATAATATAGTTTGTCGAATAAAATAAAAAGTCATCATATAGTATGTCGAATAAAATAAAAAAAGACATAATATAGTATGTCGAATAAAATAAAAAAAGTCATTGTATAGTATGTCGAATAAAATAAAAAAAGCCATTGTATAGTATATCGAAAAAAGTCATAGTATAGTATGTCGAAAAAAATGAAAAAAGTCATATTATAGTATGTCGAAAAAAATGAAAAATAAATCCTTGTACAGAATGTCGAAAAAAATGAAAAAAAATCATAGTATAGTATGTCGAAAATAAGTCATAGTATAGTATGTCGAAAAAAATAAGTCATAGTATGTCGAAAAAAATAAAAAAAAGTCATTGTATAGTATGTCGAAATAGTCATAGTATAGTATGTCGAAAAAAATAAAAGTCATATTGTATGTCGAAAAAATTTAAAAAAAGTCATTGTATAGTATGTCGAAAAAAAGTCATAGTGTAGTATGTCGAAAAAAATAAAAAAAAGTCATAGTATAGTATGTCGAAAAAAATGAAAAAAAGTCATAGTATAGATTGTCGAAAATAAGTCATAGTATAGTATGTCGAAAAAGAGAAAAAAAGTCATGGTATAGTATGTCGAAAATTTTCATGAAAAAAAAGTCATAGTATAGTATGTCGTATATATTCATGAAAAAAAAGTCATAGTATAGTATGTCAAATTTTATGAAAAAAAAGTCATAGTATAGTATGTCGTATATTTTAATGAAAAAAAAGTCATAGTATAGAATGTCAAATGTTCATGAAAAAAAAGTCATAGTATAGTATGTCAAATGTTCATGAAAAAAAAGTCATAGTATAGCATGTCGAAAATTTTCATGAAAAAAAAAGTCATAGTATAGTATGTCGAACATTTTATGAAAAAAAAGTCATAGTAAGTATGTCGAAAATTTTATGAAAAGAAAGTCATAGTTTAGTATGTCGAAAATTTTATGAAAAAAAAGTCATAGTATAGTATGTCAAATTTTATTAAAAAAAGTCATACTATAGTATGTCGAACATTTTCCTGAAAAAAATAGTCATAGTATAGTATGTCGTATATTTTCATGAAAAAAAAGTCATAGTATAGTATGTCGAAAATTTTAATGAAAAAAAAGTCATAGTATAGTATGTCGAAAATTTTAATGAAAAAAAAGTCATAGTATAGTATGTCGAAAATTTTCATGAAAAAAGGCATAGTATAGTATGTCGATTAATTTTGTGGATAAAAAGTCATAGTATAGTATGTCAAATTTTATGGAAAAAAAGTCATAGTATAGTATGTCGAAAATTTTATGAAAAAAAGTCATAGTATAGTATGTCGAAAATTTTCATGAAAAAAAAGTCATAGTATAGTATGTCGAAAATTTTCATGAAAAAAAAAGTCATAATATAGTATGTCGTATATTTTCATGAAAAAAAAGTCATAGTATAGTATGTCAAATTTTATGAAAAAAAAGTCATAGTACAGTATGTCGTATATTTTAATGAAAAAAAAGTCATAGTATAGTATGTCAAATGTTCATGAAAAAAAAGTCATAGTATAGTATGTCGAAAATTTTATGAAAAAAAAAGGCAGAGTATAGTATGTCGATTAATTTTGTGGATAAAAAGTCATAGTATAGTATGTCGAAAAAAAGTCTTAGTATAGTATGTCCAAAAAAATAAAAAAGTCCTAGTATCGTTTGTCAAAAAAAAGTCATAGTATAGTATGTCGAAAAAAATAAAAAAGTCATAGTATATTATGTCAAAAATAAGTCATAGCATATTAGTCGAAAAAAATAAAAAAAAAGTCACAGTATAGTATGTCGAATAAAATAAAAAGTCATAGTATAGATTGTCGAAATAAAGTCATGGTATAGTATGTCGAAAATAAGTCATAGTATACTATGTCGAAAAAAAGTCATAGTATAGTATGTCGAAAAAAAGAGAAAAGTCATAGTATAGGATGTTCGAAAATAAGTCATAGTATAGTATGTCGAAAAAAATATGAAAAAAGTCATAATAGTTTGTCGAATAAAATAAAAAGTCATCATATAGTATGTCGAATAAAATAAAAAAAGACATAATATAGTATGTCGAATAAAATGAAAAAAGTCATATTATAGTATGTCGAAAAAAATGAAAAATAAATCATTGTACAGAATGTCGAAAAAAATGAAAAAAAATCATAGTATAGTATGTCGAAAATAAGTCATAGTATAGTATGTCGAAAAAAATAAAAGTCATAGTATGTCGAAAAAAATAAAAAAAAGTCATTGTATAGTATGTCGAAATAGTCATAGTATAGTATGTCGAAAAAAATAAAAGTCATATTGTATGTCGAAAAAATTTAAAAAAAGTCATTGTATAGTATGTCGAAAAAAAGTCATAGTGTAGTATGTCGAAAAAAATAAAAAAAAGTCATAGTATAGTATGTCGAAAAAAATGAAAAAAAGTCATAGTATAGATTGTCGAAAATAAGTCATAGTATAGTATGTCGAAAAAGAGAAAAAAAGTCATGGTATAGTATGTCGAAAATTTTCATGAAAAAAAAGTCATAGTATAGTATGTCGTATATATTCATGAAAAAAAAGTCATAGTATAGTATGTCAAATTTTATGAAAAAAAAGTCATAGTATAGTATGTCGTATATTTTAATGAAAAAAAAGTCATAGTATAGTATGTCAAATGTTCATGAAAAAAAAGTCATAGTATAGTATGTCAAATGTTCATGAAAAAAAAGTCATAGTATAGCATGTCGAAAATTTTCATGAAAAAAAAAGTCATAGTATAGTATGTCGAACATTTTATGAAAAAAAAGTCATAGTAAAGTATGTCGAAAATTTTATGAAAAGAAAGTCATAGTATAGTATGTCGAAAATTTTATGAAAAAAAAGTCATAGTATAGTATGTCAAATTTTATTAAAAAAAGTCATACTATAGTATGTTGAACATTTTCCTGAAAAAAATAGTCATAGTATAGTATGTCGTATATTTTCATGAAAAAAAAGTCATAGTATAGTATGTCGAAAATTTTAATGAAAAAAAAGTCATAGTATAGTATGTCGAAAATTTTCATGAAAAAAGGCATAGTATAGTATGTCGATTAATTTTGTGGATAAAAAGTCATAGTATAGTATGTCAAATTTTTTGGAAAAAAGTCATAGTATAGTATTTCGAACATTTTATGAAAAAAAGTCATAGTATAGTATGTCGTATATTTTCATGAAAAAAAAGTCATAGTATAGTATGTCAAATTTTATGAAAAAAAAGTCATAGTACAGTATGTCGTATATTTTAATGAAAAAAAAGTCATAGTATAGTATGTCAAATGTTCATGAAAAAAAAGTCATAGTATAGTATGTCGAAAATTTTCATGAAAAAAAAAGTCATAGTATAGTATGTCGAAATTTTTTATGAAAAAAGGCATAGTATAGTATGTCGATTAATTTTGTGGATAAAAAGTCATAGTATAGTATGTCGAACATTTTCATGAAAAAAAAGGCATAGTATAGTATGTCGATTAATTTTGTAGATAAAAAGTCATAGTATAGTATGTCAAATTTGATGAAAAAAAGCATAGTATAGTATGTCGAAAATGTTATGAAAAAAAAATCATAGTATAGTATGTCGAAAATGTTCATGAAAAAAAAGGCATAGTATAGTATGTCGATTAATTTTATAAAAAAAAAGTCATAGTATAGTATGTCGAAAATGTTCATGAAAAAAATAGTCATAGTATAGTATGTCGTATATTTTCATGAAAAAAAAGTCATAGTATAGTATGTCAAATTTTATGAAAAAAAAGTCATAGTATAGTATGTCGAAAATTTTCATGAAAAAAATAGTCATAGTATAGTATGTCGTATATTTTAATGAAAAAAAAGTCATAGTATAGTATGTCGAAAATTTTCATGAAAAAAAAGTCAAAGTATAGTATGTCGAAAATTTTCATGAAAAAAAAAGTCATAGTATAGTATGTCGAAATTTTTTATGAAAAAAGGCATAGTATAGTATGTCGATTAATTTTGTGGATAAAAAGTCATAGTATAGTATGTCGAACATTTTCATGAAAAAAAAAGGCATAGTATAGTATGTCGATTAATTTTGTAGATAAAAAGTCATAGTATAGTATGTCAAATTTGATGAAAAAAGGCATAGTATAGTATGTCGAAAATTTTATGAAAAAAAAGTCATAGTATAGTATGTCGAAAATGTTCATGAAAAAAAAGGCATAGTGTCGTATGGCGATTAATTTTATTAAAAAAAAGTCATGGTATAGTATGTCGAAAATTTTCATGAAAAAAAAGTCAGTAAAGTATGTCGAAAATGTTATGAAAAAAAAGTCATAGTATAGTATGTCGAACATTTTATGAAAAAAAAGTCATAGTATAGTATGTCGAAAATTTTATGAAAAAAAAAGTCATAGTATAGTATGGCGAAAATTTTCATGAAAAAAATAGTCATAGTATAGTATGTCGTATATTTTCATGAAAAAAAGTCATAGTATAGTATGTCGAAAATTTTCATGAAAAAAAAGTCATAGTATAGTATGTCGAAAATTTTCATGAAAAAAAAAGTCATAGTATAGTATGTCGAAAATTTTTATGAAAAAAGGCATAGTATAGTATGTCGATTAATTTTGTGGATAAAAAGTCATAGTATAGTATGTCAAACATTTTATGAAAAAAAAGTCATAGTCAAGTATGTCGAAAATTTTATGAAAAAAAAGTCATAGTATAGTATGTCGAACATTTTATGAAAAAAAAGTCATAGTATAGTATGTCGAAAATGTTATGAAAAAAAAGTCATAGTATAGTATGTCAAATTTTATGAAAAAAAGTCATACTATAGTATGTCGAACATTTTCCTGAAAAAAATAGTCATAGTATAGTATGTCGTATATTTTCATGAAAAAAAAATGTCATAGTATAGTATGTCGAAAATTTTAATGAAAAAAAAGTCATAGTATAGTATGTCGAAAATTTTCATGAAAAAAAAAGTCATAGTATAGTATGTCGAACATTTTTATGAAAAAAGGCATAGTATAGAATGTCGATTAATTTTGTGGATAAAAAGTCATAGTATAGTATGTCAAATTTTATGAAAAAAAAGTCATAGTATAGTATGTCGAACATTTTATGAAAAAAAAGTCATAGTATAGTATGTCGAAAATTTTATGAAAAAAAAGGCATAGTATAGTATGTCGATTAATTTTGTGGATAAAAAGTCATAGTATAGTATGTCGAAAAAAAGTCTTAGTATAGTATGTCCAAAAAAATAAAAAAGTCCTAGTATCGTATGTCAAAAAAATTCATAGTATAGTATGTCGAAAAAAATATGAAAAAAGTCATAATATAGTTTGTCGAATAAAATAAAAAGTCATTATATAGTATGTCGAATGAAATAAAAAAAGTCATAATATAGTATGTCGAATAAAATAAAAAAAGTCATTGTATAGTATGTCGAATAAAATAAAAAAAGCCATTGTATAGTATATCGAAAAAAGTCATAGTATAGTATGTCGAAAAAAATGAAAAAAGTCATATTATAGTATGTCGAAAAAAATGAAAAATAAATCATTGTACAGAATGTCGAAAAAAATGAAAAAAAATCATAGTATAGTATGTCGAAAATAAGTCATAGTATAGTATGTCGAAAAAAATAAAAGTCATAGTATAGTATGTCGAAAAAAATAAAAAAAAGTCATTGTATAGTATGTCAAAAATAAGTCATAGCATATTAGTCGAAAAAAATAAAAAAAAAGTCACAGTATAGTATGTCGAATAAAATAAAAAGTCATAGTATAGATTGTCGAAATAAAGTCATGGTATAGTATGTCGAAAATAAGTCAAAGTATACTATGTCGAAAAAAAGTCATAGTATAGTATGTCGAAAAAAAGAGAAAAGTCATAGTATAGGATGTTCGAAAATAAGTCATAGTATAGTATGTCAAAAAAAATATGAAAAAAGTCATAATATAGTTTGTCGAATAAAATAAAAAGTCATTATATAGTATGTCGAATAAAATAAAAAAAGTCATAATATAGTATGTCGAATAAAATAAAAAAAGTCATTGTATAGTATGTCGAATAAAATAAAAAAAGCCATTGTATAGTATATCGAAAAAAGTCATAGTATAGTATGTCGAAAAAAATGAAAAAAGTCATATTATAGTATGTCGAAAAAAATGAAAAATAAATCATTGTACAGAATGTCGAAAAAAATGAAAAAAAATCATAGTATAGTATGTCGAAAATAAGTCATAGTATAGTATGTCGAAAAAAATAATAGTCATAGTATAGTATGTCGAAAAAAATAAAAAAAAGTCATTGTATAGTATGTCGAAATAGTCATAGTATAGTATGTCGAAAAAAATAAAAGTCATATTGTATGTCGAAAAAATTTAAAAAAAGTCATTGTATAGTATGTCGAAAAAAAGTCATAGTATAGTATGTCGAAAAAAATAAAAAAAAGTCATAGTATAGTATGTCGAAAAAAATGAAAAAAAGTCATGGTATAGATTGTCGAAAATAAGTCATAGTATAGTATGTCGAAAAAGAGAAAAAAAGTCATGGTATAGTATGTCGAAAATTTTCATGAAAAAAAAGTCATAGTATAGTATGTCGTATATTTTCATGAAAAAAAAGTCATAGTATAGTATGTCATATTTTATGAAAAAAAAGTCATAGTATAGTATGTCGTATATTTTAATGAAAAAAAAGTCATAGTATAGTATGTCAAATGTTCATGAAAAAAAAGTCATAGTATAGTATGTCGAAAATTTTCATGAAAAAAAAAGTCATAGTATAGTATGTCGAACATTTTATGAAAAAAAAGTCATAGTAAAGTATGTCGAAAATTTTATGAAAAGAAAGTCATAGTATAGTATGTCGAAAATTTTATGAAAAAAAAGTCATAGTATAGTATGTCAAATTTTATTAAAAAAAGTCATACTATAGTATGTCGAACATTTTCCTGAAAAAAATAGTCATAGTATAGTATGTCGTATATTTTCATGAAAAAAAAGTCATAGTATAGTATGTCGAAAATTTTAATGAAAAAAAAGTCATAGTTTAGTATGTCGAAAATTTTCATGAAAAAAAAAGTCATAGTATAGTATGTCGAAAAAAATGAAAAAAGTCATATTATAGTATGTCGAAAAAAATGAAAAATAAATCATTGTACAGAATGTCGAAAAAAATGAAAAAAAATCATAGTATAGATTGTCGAAAATAAGTCATGGTATAGTATGTTGAAAAAAAGAAAAAAAGTCATGGTATAGTATGTCGAAAATAAGTCATAGTATACTATGTCGAAAAAAAGTCATAGTATAGTATGTCGAAAAAAAGAAAAAGTCATAGTATAGTATGTTCGAAAATAAGTCATAGTATAGTATGTCGAAAAAAATATAAAAAAAGTCATAATATAGTATGTCGAATAAAATAAAAAGTCATTGTATAGTATGTTGAATAAAATAAAAAAAGTCATAATATAGTATGTCGAATAAAATAAAAAAAGTCATTGTACAGTATGTCGAATAAAATAAAAAAAGTAATTGTATAGTATGTCGAAAAAAATAAAAAATTCATAGTATAGTATGTCGAAAATAAGTCATAGTATAGTAAGTCGAAAATTTTTGAAAAAAGTAAGTGTATAGTATGTCGAAAAAAAGTCATAGAACAGTATGTTGAAAAAAATAAAAGTCATAGTATAGTATGTCGTAAAAAAGTCATACTATAGTATGTCGAAAAAAAGAAGTCATATTATAGTATGTCAAAAAAACAAAGAAAGTCTTTGTATAGTATGTCAAAAAAAATAAAAAAAAGTCATAGTATAGTATGTCGAAAATAAGTCATAGTATAGTATGTCGAAAAAAATAAAAGTCATAGTATAGTATGTCGAAAAAAATAAAAAAAAGTCATTGTATAGTATGTCGAAATAGTCATAGTATAGTATGTCGAAAAAAAGAAAAGTCATATTGTATGTCGAAAAAATTTAAAAAAAGTCATTGTATAGTACGTCGAAAAAAAGTCATAGTATAGTATGTCGAAAAAAATAAAAAAAAGTCATAGTATAGTATGTCGAAAATAATGAAAAAAAGTCATAGTATAGATTCTCGAAAATAAGTCATAGTATAGTATGTCGAAAAAGAGAAAAAAAGTCATGGTATAGTATGTCGAAAATAATTCATAGTATACTATGTCGAAAAAAAGTCATACTATAGTATGTCGAAAAAAAGAAAAGTCATAGTATTGTATGTCGAAAATAGGTCATAGTATAGTATGTCGAAAAAAAGTCATAGTATAGTATGTCGATAAAAATAAAAGTCATAGTATAGTATATCGAAAAAAATTAAAAAAAAAGTCATTGTATAATATTTCGAAAATAGTCATAGTATAGTATGTCGAAAAAAATAAAAAAGTCATAGTATAGTATGTCGAAAAAAAAGTCATAGTATTGTAGGTTGAAAAAAATAAAAAAAGGTTAAAGTATAGTATGTCACAATAAATAAAAAAGGTCATAGTATAGTATGTTGAAAAAATAAGTCATATCATAGTATGTCGAAAAAAATCATTGTATAGTGTGTTGAAAAAATAAAAAAATAAAAAATGTCAAAAATAAGTCGTAGTATAGTATGTCGAAAAAAAGTCATAGTATAGTATGTCGAAAAAATAAGTCATAGCATAGTATGTCGAAAAAAAGTCATAGTATAGTTTGTCGAAAAAAAGTCATAGTATAGTATGTCGAAAAAAAGAAAAAAGTCATAGTATAGTATGTCAAAAAAAAGTCATAGTATAGTATGTCGAATAAAATAAAAAAAGTCATAGTATAGTATGTCGAAAAAAAGAAGTCATAGTTTAGTTTGTCGAAAAAAAGTCATAGTATAGTATGTCGAAAAAAAGAAAAAAGTCAGAGTATAGTATGTCAAAAAAAAGTCATAGTATAGTATGTCGAATAAAATAAAAAAGGTCATAGTATAGTATGCTGAAAAAAAGTCATAGTATAGTATGTTGAAAAAAAGT
The DNA here is from genome assembly GCA_916701645.2 of Sebastolobus alascanus. NCBI lineage: Eukaryota > Metazoa > Chordata > Actinopteri > Perciformes > Sebastidae > Sebastolobus > Sebastolobus alascanus. Next base: position 3,807,938 of record CAKAOJ020000041.1, on the reverse strand, counting down.
CATAGTATAGTATGTAAAAATGATATAGTATAGTACTCTATGTCATACACAATTTCATAAAAAAATCAGAGTATAGTATTCTATAAAAATATTTGATAGGTAATTAATAACATAGTATGCCATAAAAATGTCATAGTATGTCACAAAGAAATATAATGAAAAAAGCCATTGTATAGTATGCCCATAGATAAGAATAGGAGTAGAAAGGACATGTCCAATGAATGACTTACATGTCAGTCCATATGACTGAGTCAGTGAGAACACGAACTGGACCAAAACTAAAAGGCAACAATGTTCTTTTACTTTGTCCAAACCAACTGAACTGAACTACAGGCGTGAGAGCACCCTCGGAAACATAAATAAATGTAAACGTAGATCTCACCTGTGCTGGGGATCGTCAGCCTCCCTCCCAGGAAGTTGAAGGTCCCATAGGAGGTGTTAGCTACATCGCGGGGCAGCGTTTTAAAGTAGCTCTGAGAGGACAGTCTGCTCACAAACTCAGCAGGGTCTGAGTTAAGCTTGCCGTTGTGCAGAGTGTGCGAGCCGTTGGGAAGCGGGTCCAGCAGAGGCCCGTTGGTCATCGAAAACTTCCCCGTGGTGTCGTGGCGAGAGCGTAGGGTGCCTTGGTAGCTGGTCGTGGTAGTGGTTAGATCGGGCTGGATGGTGAGCAAATGGGAATTCTCTGTTGAAGTAATAAAAAAGAAAACAGACAAAAGCAAATGTGTGAGACTACATGAGTGGCAGGCGAGGGGGGGGGGGGGGTTCATACATCACAGAGACAGACCTCACACTCTCGAAAGCTGTCGCAACACACAACCAAAACTGAAACAAACACAGGAAAGACACATGGTGTGGAAAACAGTAGATTCACACGCACACAATCTTGACAATACACAAACACAAGTCAATTCCCATCCCCTCTCTCTCTCTCTCTCTCTGTCTGTCTGTCTGTTTAGCAACCACACAATCAATTCCAAACAGAACTCAGATACAGCTTAGCACCCAGAATGTATAAAGGGTTTTTTCACAGTGAATCACAGGCAGAGCAACCCAGTTCCCCATCTCCATCCAACTCAGACAGTTGTATTTCTATTACTCGCTGGTAAACCTCAGAGGCTCCACACAGGCAGTAAACAGAGTGGGTACATTTCCTGACAATGAGGTGGTGGCGAAACATAATGTGTCTCGCAGGCAAATAAACAGCTCGTGCACCACACACACACACACACACACACACACACACACACACACACACACACACACACACACACACACACACACACACACCATATCTTGCTTAGACTAAAAAACACTGTAAACACATTCGCACCACCTCCATAACCACAAACAAACAGGATCAGTGGTACATGTAGATGAGTCCTGCACAGTCACGGTGGGCAGACGGACACAGCGACGGACGCACAGAGGAGGGTAGAACAAAGAACAGTGTCCTACTGCTGTGGGGGGGAGGCCTGCGTGGCCGCGGTGCCCACACACCTGGCTTGCTGGGCTTGATGCCCATGGGCTGGAAGCCAGTGGTGAGGATGGAGGAGTCCGCCACGTCGGCGTCCAGGTCCTCCTTCTTGCGCCGGTAGACCAGGACCACCACGATGAGCAGCAGAGTCAGACACAGAGCCACCGCCACCATGCCCACGTAGAGCGCCACGTCCTCAGCCCCGCTCACGGCTGCAAGGGGGGGACAGAGAACAACAGAAAATAAATCATCAAGCCCAACGGAAAATCTCCCTTTGGTGTTGACTGACAATGCCAACGCGTGCTGCTGGAACATCTTTTAAAATCTTCCGTGCAAAGGTCTCACTGGATCATCTGGTTAATAGGTAGAGGATATGAAATCACTTCCACATTCCTTGTTTGCCACCGAATGCTGCTTGTCTTTGACCTCGACTGTTTGATGCAGAGTTAACATAGCCAGCATTAGCAAATATTAGATAACATCTTGATTTTAAGTATTTTTTAAAAGCCTAAAACTTCAAGGTCAACCTGTGCACAATGGAAAAAGAGAAAGAACCAGTTTCTGAAGCAGGTTTGCAGCATTACCTTTCTTCATTTCTGCACTGGAGATATATATACAGTATATATAGATCTTATATATCTCATGCGTGCATGTTTTTCCTCTCCCCTGTCTCTTTCTCTCTAAGCACACAACACCCCCAAGACAGACAGTGCAAAAGTGAAGGATTTGCTTGTGAAATTCTATCACCTCTTATTGAATGTCTCTCAAAAGCATGAGAGAGGAGCGGGAGGATCTTTCTCCCGAAAGTACAGTATGAAGATGACAGCTAAGCCCAGACAAACATCAACGTGTGCGTGCAGTCGTGTGTGTGTGTGTGTGTGTGTGTGTGTGTGTGTGTGTTGTGTGTTTTGCAGGAGAATGGGATTTGCCACGGCTGTCTCCCTGGGCTGGGGAAATTTGGTGGCGGAGGTGGAAGATGCTCCTGGGGCCTTTGTGTAGGGCCATTGTCCCTGGGAGCCACGGGGGCGTAGCGCTGTCAGCTGAACACAGTCAAGGAGGGGACGCATCGAGCAGTGCGGCTTTGAGGGACGGAGAACAACGGCAAAGGTTAAAGTGCCGCAGGCTGGCGTGTGGCGAGTTGACAACAAAAGGAGGAGGACAGAAGCAGGAGGAGAAGAGCAAACGTACAAGACTGAAAATTAGAACTAAAGAAGGACAAAAAAAGACTTAAGAGGGAGACAGCATGTGTGATTTTCGACTTGTTCCGATACCAGTATTGGAAATGCATTCGATACTGCTCAAAATTTGGTATCGGCGAGTAGCCAGTCTATGCATCGGTCCGATACCGTAACTTATTAACCCAGAAAAAAATCAACTTGTTTAACCAGAAATCAATTCTTCTTCTTCACCGCTCTAAAACAGTAGCATTCACTGTGCTGGTGCCCTGGATGTATCATGGCTGCCACTGGCAACTACTGTTTGAAGAACTGATTGCAGGTAGTTTGTCACGTGACGATAGCAAACAACAACAGTACGGTGCTAGTGGAGAGCATACCGGTAACGGTAGTCAGAGCGAGGAAAATGTCAGCCATTTGGCAATATTTCACAGTGGAAAATCCAACAAGTAAAACGGCGATATGTTCAGTATGTATGGCTTCTGCTTGGAGGGGTGGCAGTACCCTGGTGTGTGAATATGGCACACAGCAGGACAAATTAGCACATAGTGTAGGCTGTCCACTGAGGAGACAGCTAAGAGAATACGGACTTGTTATTTAGTCCTAACTTCATTTATTTATGTTCTTTATAACTGACAAACCAAATAATAAAAGTTCTATTGCATTCATTTTCTGTATTTATTTGTTCATGTTTTACAAAGGGTTTAACCTCAGCCAGGCCATACAACAGTGATAGTAATCATATCACATCCATACATGGTCAGTAGTAAAGAGCTGTTGAATAATAATAATAACATTTTTTTTATCACGCTGGTATTGGATCGGTACTCGGTATCGGGCGATACCGCAAGTTCAGGTATCGGAATCGGTATCAGGAAGGAAAAAATGGTATCGGAACATCTCTATGTGATTTACATTTCAGAAATAAGCACGACCAGAAAGGTTTGTGTCAAACTGGACCTGATTAACATTAGAGATGATATATTTTGATGAATATCTCCAGACTGTCATTGTGTTTTATTTTTACCACTGTGTAATCCCACTGCTTGACAGGAACTGCGCTCAACATTGGAAGCACTGATTTGACAAGTTTTAATTGGTGTTAGTGAATCTGTGATATGAGAATGGCACAATTAAATGAGCAGAGTGCTAACAGTCAAATTTGAAAAAGAAGAGAAAATGGTCAAAAAACGTATTCTCTCTCTCTCTCTCTCTGTGTGTGTCTCACTCTCATCTTTATCCTCCTCTTTTTCAACCATTTGTCCTTGCCTTCTCCTTTTGCTTTGAAAAATCCATTTCTTTGGACAAAGCCGCCTGACATACCCAAGTCTTAAAGAGAAATGCCAGAATCTATTTCATGGGTGATTATCTCAGTACAATCTGATACCTTAAGTAGCGGGATTATATGCAGCCGGGCTCTATGGCGGCTCGTTGTAATGCCAGAGATCTCTTGACATGCAATCAATTGTGAATGACTGGCTGAAGATAAACACCTGATCGTGCGTTTTGTTCTTGACATTACATAGCACGTTGACACAGAACACACCTACAGCATGGAGAGTGTTACAGGATACATACACTAAGGATGCACCAATCCGACTTTTTCAGTCCCGATACCGATAGCGATACCTGGGCTTTGGGTATCAGCCGATACCGAGTACCGATCCGATACCAGTGTTCAATTAATAAACTGAATGCCTCACTGTGTGAAAGTGAGTGAGATCATTCGTTTATGTGTAAGGCAACATCAAGCTTGACTTAAACATTGCTTTCCTAACTTTGTAAAACAAAATGTAACAAATAAATACGTAGATATAAATTTACTGAATTATTTATTGTTAAAATAATAAATCGTACACCAGCAACTTGGTCATCAAATGATCAAAAAATCATCAAAATTAAAAGGAATTACAGTTCAAGTGCAAACCTTTTTAATGCAGCAACAAATTGGTCACAACTTAAACAAGAATTCAAATTCCAGTATATAGTATATAATAGGGGTGTGACGAAATATCGTGCCACGAAATATCGCAATATAAAAACGTGACGATATGCATCGTTGAGACGAAAAACTGAATCGCGATATCAGGGCATAATAGTTACTACGTACATACGTACTCCGTTGCTAAAGCTCCAGCCTCTTCCTGCTGCGCTGCAAGGCCTGTGGAAGGAGGCTGAGTACAAGTCATATCTTTGGGGTACAACACATGCGCAGTAAAAATCTGGTCCGCCCTCGACGAAATTGAACCAATCGCAATGCACGACCGCGGCTTCAGTTACACTGCGCATGTGTCATACCCCCGCGACCCAGCCTCCTTTCATAGGCCTTGTCGGAGCTCCACACACAGCGCAGCCAGTGAACATCTGATCAGAGAGGCTGCGGTGGAGAGATGAGTTGACGCTACGCTCGTTGCTGTAGTAAGTAAAATAAAACTTTGCAAGTGTAAAGCCAAGATACGTTATTACACCTGTTCAACAAGCATAAACACGATGAAACAGTTAAACATGTAGGAAAGCAACGTTTCAATCTGCTCTGTCCGCTGTCTCTCATCCTCCGCCGCTATGTTTACATGAGCAGGGCGCGTTAGCTCGGCGGCTAACAGCTAACTGTAAACACGTGTATTATTGTTATGATATCGTATCGTATCGAGATCGTGAACCCAATATCGTGTATCGTATCGTATCGTGAGCTGAGTGAATCGTCACACCCCTAGTATATAAACATAGAACTGCATTGAATAGATCGGCCCTTTGTCGCGATAAACGATCCAGCTATTTGAGTCAGTATCGGCCCGATATCCGACCGGTATCGCTTCATCCCTAACACCCTTCCTCCACCTCTCATTCCGTCCATTTACCTGCCTGTGCCTCTCTCCTCTGACTCGCTGTCCTCAGGGAAGCATAGAGGTGCTTAACTGTAAGCAGCCGGGCTAAACCTTCCACCTTCTACGATGAGCTCCAAAAAAGGGGGAGAGACTATGGCTGAACCTCTCATTAAAAGTTCCCAAAATCCAATTGTCTTGGTGAGTCAAAGGCCAGACGAGGCTGTGATATTTGGACTTCCAGCGCTGCAGTCTACAGAGAGATGTGCAGTCTGACTAAAGACAAAACAACACCCGTCAGCAAGGAGAGACAGGCCAACTGGGTTCTGCTGATTGGATAAACATAGCCTCAGATTGGCCAGTTGCTGTTTACTTTCTGAGGGCAAACCAAAGGCACCTAGCTAACCTCAGATGCAGAGATCCAGTATCTGTACTCTTCCTTTTCCCCTGCACACACCATTCTTGCGTCCAGACAATAAAGTCAGTCAATCAGACAACTCTCCCTCTCTCTCTTTCTTCCTCCCTCTCTCCCTCTATTCTGTCTGTAATCTCTGGTGGCTTATCTGAGCATCACTGAGTGAAGTTTTATCTGACCCACCAGGTGTCACAGCGAAACGATCCCGATGCTCGCTACAACCCTGACCAGCAACTGCTCCCAGCTCCTCCTGGCCCCGCTCATTGATTTTCATGATGCCAACCAATAATTGAAAGGACATCCATCACACTTTAATTGACATAGCTAATCAGGTTTTATAATTGGATGGACTTTACTTTAGTCCCCCTCTAGCGCGCCCCCTCTCGCCCTCTTTCTCCACACGGACTCTACCAATTTACCTCCTTTCTTCTCTGCCGGCCGTCACTCCACCGTTCGTTTCCACTTGACGTAATTGCTGGCGAAGAACTTTTGATTCTCTTTGTGTGTGACCTCCCTTCATGATTGACACCCGCCTGCGGATAATCTGTGGATGTGATGAGCTGTTTTCACAGTTGACCCCGGGCCAATCTCTGTTTGTTCCCCTCTCCCTGAGCTTTCAGTTCAGCTCCTCAGACTCGCTCCAGGGCTGGCTGGTTAGGGATCAGTTTCTGACTCGAGATGGGCCGGTATGGACTTATAATTCATCTCCTCTGAGGCGATGTACCTGGATACCGTTGAAGTTTGGACTCTCGCTGCATTGGCAGTCAGCACAACGTCCGCACCTGATAGTCCTCAACTCGCTCTACCTGCTCCTTTCTCTCTCCCGCGTTGATAAATAAAAGCTTTGCAGCCTCCTGTGCCTCCTCCCAGGGCATTTATCAAGAGACCTGGGAATATATTTCATCTCATGGCCAATCCTAGTCACTCGCCCGAAGATGAATAACACAGGAGTTCTTAAGGTCAGGGAAATATGGCTACTAAAACTCTCAAAGTGAACGTGACCATTACTATCTCCACAATACAGTCGTCCCATCCCTCAGCGGGTGCCGGTGAAATATGGCCCAAAATAAATGTTCAGCCATTTTTCACACAGCCTGTGACCCCGCTCTGACAAATAAACCCGTGACGAAAACATCAGCTGCTTCGCCACCAAATTAGCTCCCAAAGTCAAAAACAGGCTAAAGACAGATTAATAGTTTGATGGTTTTCGCGCAATCATTTGTGACACCCCCCTAAAAACGGGATGCTGCTGCAAATTAAGATCATTACCTTCATTACACACATTAAGCCAAATAATTGTTTTTATGTTGTTCTAATTTCCTGTGCCTGAGAATACGAGCAGTGTCGTTTTTCCCCGCTATCCTTTTTGTGCCCTCTAACACCTGTCTGCCATTTCGGCTCTGGCACGCTGCCAGCAGATTTATTATTTCCCTGCACAGATTTTGCGTAGCTCCATCTTGGGCTCCACTTGTTTGCTTTATGAAAATGATCCTGCCGGGGTCAGATCTGTTTATTTTTGAGCTGTAACACAAAGCTTGCTGCCGCACGTTGCTTCTCACATATGCAATACCCAAAAACAATAACCTCGTCTGAAGTATGCCATTCCTGGCTTAATGAGGGAGATTAGAGGTGTTTGTTGAGGTCCTCAGACAAAGGACGTCTTTTGTGGCGGAGCAGCTCCGGCTCACGCTGCAGTTGTATTGTTCGATTACACTGGAGAAGAGAAGGGTGCCTTTTGTTTCAGGGGGGAAGTTTTCTATCTCAGCTAATAGCCTGCAGACACGGTTGAAGTATGGGAGTTGCTGACAAGCCAAAACCATCTTGCTATTTTGCTTATTATAATACTTCACACAGCCGTTGTCTATGGAAACACATCTGCTGGGAACAGATTGGGACAGGCATTCTTCAGAGGCCAGCGCTCCGCTCTGCACTGTCAGTGTAAATACTGAGTGACTCTGCGTGTGTTTGTGTGTGTGTGTGAGGAACAATGACTGGCATCTTCGTGTATATATCTTGCCTCTCTGGGGAGGAGCTGCTGACCTTTGATGATGGGCCGACTGAGCTCCCTGGTTCACTGCAGCAGCCAATATTCAGCTATCGGTTGACACGCATGCACACACACACGGACACGTCGCGCTAACGCATATACACAACGCAACATACAGCGGCTCCATCCGCGCCTCCAGCTCTCCATGCATCGGTCTATCTGATCACGTCAAATGGTGCAAGATACATAATTCAGCTTATTCATTCACTGGCCCGTGTTAACCGGAACCCCATTAAAACACAGTGTTTATCATGCGGATCGGCCAAAGAGCGCACTATTTATAACATTTTCTCTGTGAGACACCACCCTGAGACTCATCATTTCTGGATGGGAAGCTGCAATATCTTTCTATCTTTGATATCTGTGGGGAGCAACAGAGCCCTCCCTTCATGTCCATCTGGTCAGCAGTGGACCCTGTGGTGCAACTTTCCACTCAGCTGCCGCGCTTTTGCGGTTTCTGATCCTGACAGTACGCACATGCCCTATTAACGACACACGGAGAGTGGGAACACAGCGCTGGCTGCTTTACACAAAAAATGAAACACACATTGGCTTCGTGGCGATATAAACGCACAGCATAAACACAAACCTCAGCGCACACGTACACCGGCAACGTGCATCTTCACGGCCGATTTGACCCGTGGCACTTTATCTGGCAGGTTGTGTTTTATTCAGAAGAGAGATGGTTTAATTCTCAGCTCTATTAATAGCTCGGAAAGCATCACGGCACTGACGCAGGTGAAAAGGTTGTATATTATCTTAGCAGCGGGTGTCGTACCGGTGTTTATTAGAACTGATCGTCTAAAAAGGTCACACAGGTGGGGACGAGCCAGTAATGGTCCGCAGACAATTCTACCGTCGGTACAAGTGTCTTATGAAATGGACATCTTTCCCTCTATCAATCACAGGGAGCTGAGGCCGTAAGGAGGCATAAAATGTTTATTTGATCTAATAAAAAGAGGAGGAGGACACTCTCGCTCCGCATGCCAAAGTGGAAACTGTATTCAAAAACAAGAAGCCTTTCCCTCCGCATCCTCTCTACCTGCTTTAGTTCAGGGGCTAATTGATGCTAATTCTATACCTGTCCTCCATGTATTACTTGTGATCTACTTGTTGTTGTATTTGATGAAGGTTGCAAGACTGAACCGTCATGCTGTTCTATTTTGGAATATATTTTCCACTTGAGAGTGTCACGCTTCTTTTTCTCAGATCAGATCAGTAATATATTTTATGGCTCAACAGTTGTTTTGAGCACATTTATTGATTTTAAAATGTTCATTTGAAACTCATCAGCTCGGCTGTAATAAGTAAATATATAACTAAACTGCATTCTACTGATCCTCTTGCAGAAAAGCTGTTCTACTGAATCTTTCCTATTGTTCCACTGAGTTGAACAGCTGAGAGAGTAGGGTTTGCAGTATGTGGGTGGTTAGTGCACTCACTCTGTGGGCACTGCTCGCTGGTACAGTTGAGAGACTGGAGGTCGAGCCCCTGGCAGTCTTTGCCCCCGGTGCCAGGTGAGGGCTGGGTGCACTCCCTGCTCCTCCACATCGAACAGTCTGCACCGCAAGCCGACCACTTGCTCCACTCGCTCCAGCCTCCGTCCACTGCAAACACACATGATACAAAAAAACATGGGTGAGCACAAACACACACACACACAGCAGCAAAAACTCCAACAGATTCACTTCAAACATTGACATCTTAGTTCACAGGAAAAACTATTGATCGAAAAACATGCTGAACAGTTTCAATAAAACAAGCTGTAACTCCTTCTTACAAACAGCGTGAACTGGTAAAACTCTACACGGTGAAGTTCAGATGCAGCAGCGGTGTAAAAGCAGTGGTGTACTATTTGCGTGTGAGATGAGAACAACTGGTAGAGAACTCTGTTGCCATCCTGTGCAAATCCACTCGCTCTAAAATGGAAACCTGGTAGGGAAAGCATTATAAAGACATGCAAATCCACTTGCACACACCCAAATCCAGCAGATGCACGGGGAAACCAAAGCGTGTAAAACTGCTGAGGAGAGCCATATTGTCTCTATTCTGCTTTCTTTGTTTATTTTTAACATGGAAATCAGATTCAACTAAGCCAAACCCCAGTGGTACGAGGCTGCTGTGGCCTGGTAGACTCAGCTGTCAACAAACTAAATCTGTACAGGGAGAGGAATTTGACCCTTGGGAAATTGGCCCTCTAGTCTACAGTCAAACATACATGTGTGCTTGTATGTTTTAAAAATTCTAAAAGGACATTTGTGAGAGGAAGCAAATCTGCCTTGGTTTGATTCCTTTGTCAAACAAGCCGTTACTGTGGCAACATGGGCATTACCTGCAGCGCATTTGAATGCACGACACGACACAGGTGGTATTACTCGGAACAGAGGCGAATGTACATTACACCTGCAGCGTATTTCTGTCTATCACAACTTCAAACACACCACCGCCATCAGCAGCACGAGCAAAATGAAACAAATAGTAATGGGCCGGTAATTGTTCTGTGCGGGCCCTGCTGCAAAAAATATCAGCAGCTTTGCCACACGCAGGGAGGGAGGCCATTTTCACAAAGGTGGGGGTAATTTGGCATCGTTGGGGGGGTGGGGTTGGGAGGGGAGTTGGTGGGGGTGTTGGCTCGGCTGCTGGGAGTGATATTGAGAGTGACAGAGCGCTAGGCCTGGGGAAGGTTACCATAGGGCTAATGGGAAAAAGAGCAGTAATGAGCTCTCATGGGGGAAAAACGCCACTGTCTTGCTCTTTCTCTCTCCCAAATGTAAGGGTGAAGGGGTCCAGACAAGAATCACCAGAACTGCACACACACACACACACACACACACACACACACACACACACACACACACACACACACACACACACACACACACACACACACACACACACACACACACACACACAACCCCCCCCCCCCAAACACACAGAGTACAAGCACACCACTATGACGGCAGTAACCCTCCTCCTGGCTGACCTAAGGCCAAGGAAACCTTAGCGCTCATTAATCCGAGCAATAAATAGTGCAGGGAGCACGACCCAAAGAAAGCAGGTCTGACCCGCTGCAGGTCAGAGACTTTGGTTAATAAAACATAAGCGTGAGAGTCACTCAGGGTGGGATGCCTATTATTGCATAACTGTACCAAGTAATGATATTATTTAGTTGTACAGCCAATTGGAAAACAAGCTAAACGGCGCTGTGAGCGTATGAGGCAGAAGGCACAGGTGTGTGAATTAGACCCTGCTCCCACACAAGTCTGCATGTGTGATGGGATGCTGACACAGCTTGGGCCTCTTTGCAGTCGGATCCATTTGGCAGAGAGAGCAGAACCAATCAGATAATTGTCCTTGTTTGGCATTGAGTGGACCCATCCGTGGGCCAGTGGGCTGATTATCCAGGCTGGGAACGAGAATGATTGAATAGCGAATTACATCCTAATGAATATATTATGTCGCCCCTCAGTTTATCCACACCACTGTGAAATAAAGAGATGAGATCAACATCTGCCCCGATGAGGTGATGAAATTCTACTTCTCTTTTCCACCACAAAGCAAGACTAATGGCCATGCAAATAACATTTTCAAACAAGGAGATTGGAGTGGGAACAGGGTGCTGCTCACGAGAATGTGGATGCGACACGAGGCTGAGGGAAATCAAAGAGAGATGAAGATGCATGAGCGGTTCTTGATGGCCTGTCTGACTCAGTCTGAACAGATGTTACAAATATTTCAGCAACAGAAGAGGCTTTCCACAGGAGCAGAGACCAGAGACATGTTTGGACAGCATAAAAGGAAGTGGGAAGATAGTAAGTGGTTACAGTAAATGCGAAGTGAAGCATGAAAATTGACAGTTTCCTTGATTTTCTTTTTTCAAATTTAAGGCTGAAATCAGAGCCAAACCTCATCCTTTTACTTTTTGAGTCCGCATAAGAAAATTGCCATCCACAGCCACAGTTTTCCTTATCAAATCCCCAGAAAGAGATTGTTAGCGCCACTGCAAAAGGCACCACAGCTGATTTTCAATCATGCAGCACCACAGGTTTTAGGTCAGGCAGGTCTCTGAGGAGGGAAAGTAATACAATAGCCCAGTGGCAAGCCCCCATTTGGACATGTTGTAGGGGGGAGAAGCAAAAGGAAGCCGACCATTCTTCACAGGTCAGTAGGAGGGCCTGTTTGAGGCTCGGCTGTTCAAAATGACAACGGCTGCTGACGGACACAGTCCGAGATCATCGGACACCTACGGTTTCTGTGTCCTTGAGGGGAACAAGAGGAGGTAGACAAGCACGACTGAGACCAGCGGGGCTGCCCCTATGCTCCAACTGTCCTGTCAACACACATGTGTGCAGAGTAACCACCCCTAATCCCAGTGTTCAAAGGCTGATGAAAAGAAGCCCCAGAAAACCACAGACCCATGGAGGGGGTTGATAGCTCAGCCACAGAAGTGGGTGATGCAACAGAGACTAAACCTTATTCTGTATTTCTGACACATTTTATATATCCAAAAATCAGATTTTTGTTAGTGCCTGTGATGTGGTATGTTATGGATAAGCGTACAAAGCTGAGTCTACCCCCTTATGTTAACTAAACCACTAGAACAAACCAAAATGAGACAGAACGAGACGCGCAGAGGGTGAGCCAAAACAAATGCCACAGAGTGATTAAAAACAGCGCTGATGCGAGGCTGTCACCAGATGGCCACCGTCTTTTCGCAGTGAACTAAAGTGTTTTTCTCTCACATTTATTAGCCACAGCCTTTATTTATTCCTTGGATAAAATATGAAGTCTCCAGAACAGTCTCTGATAATATCCAGAGACACGAGGATGCTTACTACCAGAGTAGAATTAGACATTTGCCTGCAGTGCAGACAGCAGACATATGGGCGCTAACTTGCATGTGTACAACCCGAACATGCACAAACACACGCTTACAAGCACGCGTGCACAAATACATCAGCCCCGAGTCTGTTTATTTTCCATCGAGTGGAAATCTCACGGCTCCCCTGGCAAGCCTGAGGGATCAGTACAATATTTAAATAATTCACACGAGTTAGAAATCTCTCCAGGTTGTTTGCTCTTCTCTAACACATCGGCAACAGTTCCTTTCATTTGTGTGGGGCAGGTGTCACTTCCAAAACTGGGGACTAACTATTTGCTGTTGGATCAGGTAGTGTGTCTTTGTTGGAAATGTTGCGCGTGATCTGACATTTTGCCATGATTGTTGGCTCTGACCACAAGTCTGCGTGAGTAAATGAAAGGGTGAGGGATGGACTGCAGATTTATGTGGGACACTTCGGCGGCATACGATGAGATGGAGACAAAAGGAAAAGGAGAAGGCAGAGAGAAGAAAGGAGAAATGGAGATAAGCTCTTGCATGGTTTGGCTACTCGCTGTCTCAAGTGTTGATCTGCTCTGCTCTGAGCCTCAGGCTTTAGCCTCAGCCTCCTCCTCCTCCTCCTCCTCCTCCTCCTCCTCCACAGCTCCCTGCGTCTCTCCCAGCATGCAACCCATCTGATCTGCCACACAGGCCTCCGTCAACTCTCATTAAAACACTTTGGAGACTTAGACAAAAATACAGATGAGCCTCTCTAGCTTTACACTTCTCCAGATGAGAGGTGGGAGCTCACGTTTAGACACAAGAGTCATTGTGAACAGACGTGTGGAGCGTTCTGTTAATGAACAGGCCGTCGTCGATGGTGTCGGTCTGTGGAAGCTCACATAAAGTATGTGTGTGGAAATGTGCCTCTGTGGCTGCTCTGAAGGAATAATGCTTCTTTTTTAAAATGTAGAACAACACATGGCCATCGGCATTTCGACAAGAAATATATATATATATAGACTTAGCCGGGCAATGCAGGGACAAATTATAGCCATTGCATGTTCCAAATTTGAATTGATTTGTTTGCAGCGAATATTCATTCAGTTGACAGCATCTCTTTATCCCCAATGGAGGAACACAGCAAATCTGTGAGGCCATCGATGTGTTTGAGACAAAACAGACTGCAACTGCAAATTACAAAGAAAAAGCAGCTAAAAAACTAAATGGATTTTTCTGTCAGTCATTTCAGAGAGCTAATGCTGTAAGTTAAATGCACTGGAGAGCTTATAATCGACAAAGAATCTTAAGTCTAGATAATTAACGAACTGTTGAAACAAGACCAGAATTAAATCATGTATTTTTTTAAAAATACAACTCGAAAACAAAGGCACTGAGGAAAAATGCCTCTCTAGGCTGACTTAAAATAAAAAAATACTGCTTCTGAATCCAAATGTCAGCCGTGTCTAAATAACATGATGTCCATCTGCGGCATTACAGCTCCCCATGTAATTCATTCTGCTCAAGTCTCTTTCTTCTGAAATGGGCTGAAATCACCATCTACTGTGAGTGCAGTGGATTCGACCTGCGAAGGCTATATGCAAAGTGATAATTAAAGTTGTTATCCAGTATTTTATGACGCTCTCTGCTAGGCTGGTCTCGTCTGTTCCCCTCGCTGAACGGGACTCATGACAACGTCTATTCATGCATTCATGCTGATGATTCATACATGTGTTAATCATGTATTTGATGAATCAGAAGTGAGGATTCAGATGTATTTTGGGGGTTGTTATTGCTGGGCTGTGTGTCTGCGCTGGGTGACAAATGATGGGAGCAGTCAGTTCATCTCAGGGGACCCCGGAGGCGTGTTTGCGAGTACACAACAGAGCCGCTTGGTACCGCTTGTGGACGGAAACAACAGCCCATCATCCGCAGGCTCTGGACGTGGTGGACTTCGGCCTTGAAGGGGAACCCTCTCCGGGGTCCGACAGCTGGGGCGGTCTGTGCCACTGATGTTCTGTCTGAGACAGAAAAGGATGCAGAGACTACTCTCTGCTGCCAAACAACAGGACTGATAGAGGTGTGAGTGGGGTCACGTCGCTGTAGCGTCTCTCATCAAGAGAAAAAAAAAAAAGTTATTTCTTCCCCAAAGTCTCTGAGAACTGTGTTCACAGGACACAAAGCAATTTCTGTCACAGCACCCTAAGGGCTGAAATTACACACTTTCTCCTTGTGGGGCAAAAGAGAGATAGAGGGGGGCGGGGTTTAGTCTAACAATAGCAGCTTGGTCTGTCATTAATCTCTTTAAGCTCGTGGAGGTCAGTATCCTGCTTTGCTGTCAAGCATCCCTGGACACCCCTCTAATTCCATTACTCGTTGCTCCGGCGCTAATAATTCCAAATCCATCCAGATAGGGTCCTGATGGAGCGTCACGCATTGCCGTGTTTCCTTTGTCTTCCTCCTCCTCCTGCTGTATTCCAGCGGGCCATGTTACTTACACTCATGCTTGACATCTAGTGATGTCTTTACATGGGAGATGTGTAACACAACGCCCTGATTCACTGAGGAAGATAACCTCTGTTTTAGGCAGGGAGAAGCTGCCACTGCCAGAGGTGTTGGATTTCCCTCTCTGCTATTTACCGAGCGTTGGAGATTTCTCCTGCGGTCAGCAGGGCTGCAGAGCCCCAGCTATATGTCCACAGACCGATCCGCTGGCAGCTAAACAGCGAGCTCTTGTACGCGCTCAGGCTTTTTCCACTTTTTTTCTCAGTTTTCCTCTCCTCTCTGTCACTCTGGGCTTTTGTTCCTGCCTTCCTTACACTGTATCTGATTCCATCTGTCTCTATCCCTGCTTTCACCTTACACCTCTTTTTTCCTCTCCCTCGCTATCTCTCCCTCTGTCAGGGGGCTAATGTGGGACTGCAAATGAAGCAGCTTGACTTCCATCTCAGGCTACCGGAGATCGATATGTGTTACTCAGTATCAGGCAGGACACTCTCTGCCTCTCCGGCGCTCTCACAGGGGAGAACGGGTAGGCAAATGAAACGCCCTCCACTCCTCACACGTAAACATGGCACGCAGGCCGCCATAATTCAGCTTTTTTATTGCCCATATTTACTACGTAGCTTGAGCAGCAAAGAATAACAAATGTACTAGCTGGTCTGACACAATGCCATGGCTGGGACCATGTCTCTTAAAGCAGACGGGTCTCTGAAATAAAAGCAGGGTCTGCGGACGTACAGTGCAGAGGATAAAGAGATATGTGAACAAAGAGTGAACAACAAATCACTTGCAGGATGAGGCCGCACTGTGAAGACTAATAGACTCCGACATTGCTGTGTAAGCGGTCTAATTGCAGGGAACAACAGAAGCAGTGACATCTAAGGAAAGACCTGGGTGCTGGAACAAAAGGCAGCCAAAATAAAGATGAATTGATGACTTCTAGATGCAAAAAGGAAGCCACAGGAAGCCAAGCGCCACAGGACAAACGGGGTTGCCTGGGAGTTACCTGGACAGGTGGCCACGCAGGCACTTTTCTGGACGTTCTGCCCCTCACAGGATGTGCCTCCATTCAGTGGCGTGGGGTTGGTGCAGCTCCGACTCCTCTTCTGCCAGCCACGCCCACACACGGCGCTGCAGGACGACCAGGTGGTCCACGTGGACCAGCCGCCGTTGACTGTCAGACCAGCGACGTGGGGGGAGGGATGAAGTGAGTGAGGGAGAAGGGGGGTAGGTTGAGGAGGGAGGTATGGATGGATGAAGGGACAGAGCAGCCAGGATTACCCGACATGCACCAAGGAAAAGAGGCGTGTTGCGCTAGAATAATCGTGACTGCTGTTACACTCTTTGGTTCAGCACTGCAAGGTGAACTAATGGAAGAGCGAGAGCAAAGGGGGGGCTGCTTCCTGCATCCGAGTCGGAATTACAGCCAACTGAAAACAAAATGGCTTCAACGGGGAGCAGAAAATAACATGACAGCTTGACATCTTTGACCTTATCTCGGAGGAAGACACAGTTTCTGCAAAGTAACTAGTGGGCATTTTAAATATCCCTCGGAATTTCACCGCAAGACATTATTCAAAACGCTCATAACATAGTCCGAATATAATCACTGTAAAGAAATGCCATCTAAAGCAAAACGCTCGTGGTCATAAATGCATTAAAAAAAAAAACACGCCCACTCCTTGGAAATGTCGACACACTACTGTGAAATAAATATATCGTGGCTGTTCCAGTAATTCAGATTATGTCCTTCACACATCCACCGCTGATTTCACACGTCATTCTTCAACTCTTTGAATTGCAGAGAACAACACTGTATCATTTATTCCTCTTTTATATTTGAAACGAAAAGTTCAGGCACTTTAAAACCCAGTGCCCATGTACTGAACCTCAACCGTCTAGTGGCACATAATTGCTGCTACAGTATATCGCTCGATCACGGCGGGCGATTACATCTAACGCGCTGGTATAATTCTAATCAGCTCCTTCCTGTACACCCTGTGTTTGCCTCAGCTTACAAGATACCGAGATTCCTGATTTATTGACTTGAACAGCACTGTCGTTCCTTCTCTGTACATACTCCCCTTCCCTAATTCCCCCCCTAACTCTCCCCTGTGCTTGTCGTGGCTGAATCATTTCCTCGCCCTCTCTATGCAATTGATTGCCCGCCACGGCGAGGTAAATTGCCAGGCAACTCGGCCCCTGATTACCTCTTAGCACAGAGTGCAGTCGCACCAGCCAGGCCTTGTTAAAATACATCTCTGGCCCCCCATTGAACCCCCTTTGAAAAGTAGCAGTTATTATGACTTGCTACAGCTAGCTAGATCAGCTAGCACGGTGGATTGTGATGCTCTCAGGTAGAGAGCATCACAATCAAGACCACTTCTATTGTGATTTAACCTCAAATATTAGGACAATGGTAATGCATTTTGTCATCTTGTCAAGCACATAGAGTGATGTGAAGGAATAAAATTGCACACGCAAGCACCCCAGCAATTTGTTCACAATTTGTCGGGTCGAAGAGCAAAAACTGTTGTTTGACAATACAAGAAAGGCAAACAATAGGAATGTGAATGCTCTTGCCTCCGCAGTCATTTCAACTCTGGATTTCTTCATCTGCAGAGCGAAGTCTTTCAACAACACGCTAATCAATTATAATCAACTGTAGGAATAATTGGGCTTTTTTATTTTCACGCTTGGAGGCTTGGAGGAGTGTATGATAATGTGTGTTTTGACTGCATGCTCCAAATTAACACATTTCATTTGAAACCGTTCACCGTGAGAGTGCACATGCCACAATTTCCAACCATATTTACAGTCATACAGCTCTATCTAAACGTTTGAACCCCCTACAGGGTCGGCACAGCTTGGCGAATTATAAAATCAGCCTAAAAGGAAATTACTTTAAAGTGCTTTGTCAAAGATCTAATATACAGTGATCTCTCTTCTATTTCATCGTCATTGTTAAATGTTGAATAAATAAAGTAAAAACACTGTACAAGTCAAATCAAAAGTAATACATGCATGTGGTTTCTCACTCTAGTTCATCCATCTAATCTATAGACATGCATATTTTTAGATATGGTACTGGACTGATAGATACATAAAGGCTCTAAAGCCATCCATAAATGACCTTCGCGTTCCACGCTATGCTCATCTTTTCTGAATCTGAATTCAGCCTTCGCCCTGAAATCCATTGAGATTCCACTGGGAGCTTTTGTTAGGCAGAGTAACTGCAATCTTGAGTGGAAATGAATTCAATTATAATTCAAGTGGCTACAACCTCAATGTGAGAACTGCACAAGATATTAAGTTTTGATCATATAATTCCCACTGGGACCCTGATTTCACAAGGGATATGCATACTTACAATGCACCCTTTGTTATTCATGTATTTCAATTTTTTTTTGCTTAAAAATACCAGAATTTTCTTATAAATCTAGTATAAGGAAAACAGTGTATAGATCTCACACATTTTGTTAGCAGAAGAAATGATGCAAAAACTGAAGAGGTGTGCATACTCCTACATAGTGCTGTATATTTGTGGCATATGGTGTGTTTCTCTCTGCTGTCATGTTAGATATTATACAAGAACTCTTGTTCGGACTTTGCAGCACATCACAGTATCGGCTTCTTCTGGCAGCCTCAAAAAAAATGGATCCTGTGTCAGATATTGTGCCAGATTATACATTTTTCAAATGCATTCCCACGTGATCTCCTGTTTGCATGTAGCCGAGCATTAAGTCTGGCTCTGTAACGTATGCAAAACTTAAGTAGTGCCAGTGCG
Source organism: Sebastolobus alascanus (assembly GCA_916701645.2). Taxonomy (NCBI): domain Eukaryota; kingdom Metazoa; phylum Chordata; class Actinopteri; order Perciformes; family Sebastidae; genus Sebastolobus; species Sebastolobus alascanus. The sequence goes on along the minus strand of CAKAOJ020000041.1, from coordinate 3,788,897 downwards.
GGAACCCTCTGTGATAGAAAATATGCTGTTTCTCTGAATTTTAATAAAAATCAGTCAGCTTATCAAGCCAAGTCATTATTTACAGTTTGCTGTTAATTCAATTTCTCGTCCCGTATTGGATCCACTACAGAGGAGGAGGAAGATGGCAGCACTGAGATTGGAGACTGCCAGCTCTGGCAGAATGGCTGCCAGTAACATTTTAAGTTGCGCTAATTAATGTGCAGATACGCTTCTCTGTCTTTATGCAGTTATTTATCATAGTGTAATTCATTGTTTACTGAAAAATAGAGCTGACTTGTTCAAGTTGTCACCATATGTCACATATGCGTAACACTGCATATTGTTACACTGTAGAATCTGAGTGTAATATAACAACCATCTGATAGAAGAAGTGCACCCAGGTATCTTCCATGCATGAGAACATGCAGAGGTTAATGTGGACATGTGGGAAAACGGAAGCAACATGCAAGCAATACATAAGTCATTTAAGCCATTTGTATATTTAGAAGCTCATCAGACCTCAGACCTCTCATTACCCTGCGTGAACACAGCTCTGACTGACCCCTGTGGAAAGAAGCAATCACCTACCATAGACTAGGACCGTGGCGGAGGCGCTTTTGCGGCGAGCAACGATGTTTTTGGCCACACATGTGTAGTTGCCCGTGTCCGCCAGCCGGGCTTTTTTGATGACGAGATTATGGTCAGTTGTGATGAAAAAATTGGAGTCGCTCGCTGGGTTGATCACATCCTCGTTTCTCTGCCACTCCACCTGAAAAATATGTTTCACTGGTCAAAATTCACTGCAGCTGAATAGAAACCGTCTCCGCCTCCCATGCAGCTCTACAATGACCACACATGCTGTGGATTAGAGAGTTTTACAGGAAAAGCAGTGAGATATTTCTGTGTTTGATGCAATCAAACAGACAAAAAGGAGAACAAATGCTATGATACTGATACTGAGATGGAATTATTATATCTATACACCATACTGATTTTAATATTTATTCTCTTTTTGTTTTGGAAATGTAGCTTTTATTTTGTAGCTGCTGGAGATCTCTGTAGCTGTCGGCGTTCTGAGAGAGAAACTGATCACGCTTTGTGTAGTTTCTGTGCCCTCTTGCAGAAGCGAAAACTGATGTTATTCCGTTTTTGGTGTACTCTCAGATTGGTTTGCTTGTTTTCTTGCTCTCACTTGACCTTGTGCCGTCTTGAGAGTAGCTACGGTATGGCAGCATTGTTGTTGGTATTACTGCCAGTTTCGATGCCGTATATAATTGGGCTTTCTTCCTCTCGTGCGCTATCCCCACTTTCTCCGGCGGTGACTTCTGCTCCGATGTTCTTTTCTGCTGAACTGCGGTTGGCACCTTCTGTCCCATTTCTCTGCAAACTGTCCCTACACTGTCTGAGCTGTGATTGGCTAGTCCGCTTGCTCCCGGTCTCTGGGCTGTCTGAGCGGCTGGCCTAACCTGCTCTCGCGTTGTTATTAGAGCGGTTAGTGCCTATCTGGGACCGGGAGGATGCAGCAGACGAGGTGAAACAGCTGGCCCCAGTCTGGTCCTCTAAACACAGACACACACCAGCGAGAGACGCGAATAGAGAGACAGAGTTGAGCAAACAAGAGTTTACGAGAGTGTATGAGAGACATAGGACATGGAGAGACGGCAGAGACATAGAGAATGAGATAGGGAGAGAGAGAGAGAGGCAAATAGACCCATTAATTATGGATGGGCCTTTAGAGATGCCAAACGGGGAGTGAAGCCTCCAAGCCTATCCTGAGTGATGTGACGAGACGCTGTGATATACGGCTTCTCAGAGATGTAAGAGAGATAATAAATCAATAATGGGGAATAATTAGAGGTGTAATTTATCCGTACAGGGTTGTCTGTTCCCTGGTGGAGCAGGGAGGGATGCTGGGGAGCTGATCCTCAGCTACTTTCTGCTCTTTGTCCTCCTGGTGAGGAAAGGGTAAATGGATGCTAGATGAGGGCCTATAAATATCTTCTGTATCCGTGTCTCACCTCGGCTTGTGGCACTCCCTCGGGGGGATGGCAGCGCAGTAACACCTCCTGGTCCAATGCTACCTCTTTACCCTGCGGCTCCTCCTCAAAGTTCTTTCTCAGGTCTGAGGGAAAAAAAAGTGGAGGAGAAACACAACCAATTAGGATATTTCTAAGAGATTGTGAGGCTTAAATGAAATACTTCTATCCACAAAACTTGGCTTGGTGATTCTAAACTCTTGAAATGTCCACCCATGGCCTCGCTGAGCATGTCGCACTCCAGTTGGCCCCTAAGCCACACAGGGATCGGTGGCACCAACCATGTTGCTTATTACAGGCTGCCTGGCTGGTTCAGAGATGCTTGTCTGCTGCCAGAGGGGCCCGGCATCAAGCAAAAGCAATTGCATTACCCCTCCCGCCTCCCCTACCACCCACTCTCCTCTCTCCAGCATCCGCCAGCCTCCAGCTTCCATCTGTATGAGGGCTTGGAGCAGCCACACGAAAACACAGCCCTGAGGCGCCTGGACAAGAGCTCCTGCAAGCCTGGCTGACTGCATGGGGCTCCACATTACGTCTCGTTGGATACTCTTACTGTCGCACCAAGTCCTGCTATACATTTGTCTGTAAGCCCAGGCTGTGAATTACACAGGTAAAGCTGCCAATGCTTATTATAAGCGGATATAAATGCAAGGCCATTTGTATCTGATGAGCTAGACAGGACGCTGATAGCTGGCAGGTTGGCCCAAATTTGATGTGTTCACCTCAGGTTTTGACTCAGAGCGAAGCAATGTGTTATTGTGTTGCGAGGGGCTGAGGGCGCGGCTGTGAGCCGCCGGTGAATTCTTTTTAAACAGATGTTGAGCCTGTCCTGACCAATCAGAATGAGAGAAACATTGAGACAAGCAGAGAGTTTCACGACATTCAATTTAATTAGAGCCGATACAATGGGACTGGGGGAGACTTAAGATATAACAGTCCTGGAAGGCTCAAATGTATTGCGAGTGTGTGCGTGCGTGCGGGCATGTGAATGCGAACCGGCGCGTGCACACAAAACGCATTGTTATTGAAGTGTGTGTGTGTGTGTGTGTGTGTGTGTGTGTGTGTGTGTGCGTGTCCTTATCTTATATCTAACTGACTGTGTTGAGCTCTCAAACAAGGTCGGATAATGAATGTGTGTTTTCAAAACGTCTGGTGGTTTGGAGACAGCGCTGCGTTCAGTTCTGTCTGGAATAATGCATATTTATGTGGGAATTAATAGGCAGAAATGCTTTAAAATACTCAAATGTAAAATGGCTTCTTCTAATAAAGCTTTTGAGGCTGCAGCGAGGGATGTGTCTGTGTTCCCCAGACAGATTTATGATTGCTGCGCAGCAATAAATTTCAAATCTGTTTTTATTCCAGTTACTTTCATAGGGATCATTGCTGATGTACTGTATCCAGTGAAAAATATGCTCATGAATACTCAAATTTAGTGTTCTACTTTTTTTTTTAAGTCTGCCTTCAAGCAGATGCATTACTCTCTGTTTCTCCTTGCCAGGGCTGAATATTTACTTCTTAAGTAGAATCGCAGGAAGATGATTTAACAAAATTGTAATCACAGTAATGCACTGTGGTGCACAGATGATAATGGCCTCTGGGCTAATTGTTAAATGAAAGTTAGTCTCCCCAACCACCCAAAGTGAAAAAAAATCATCTTGCTAATATCCTGTTATTACATCCATGACGTGCAACATGTAAGCTCCTTGTTAGGCAGCGTTTGCATTTGTAATGACACAGTGATCGTTTTAAAAGTGCACTCACAAGCAATCCTGATGTACGCTTTTTGGCTCTTCTGGGTTCCGGTGGTGCTCCAGGCGACACACTGACACCAGTACTCGTCGAGACCGAAGATCTTCTCCACCTGCTGTCTGGTAATGTCAATTGTCACCTGCATGATTGGCAGCGCTGCAAAGCAAACACAGGAATAACCGTCAAAATGGTGAACAGTGTGTGTGGGGGGGGGGGGGAAGCTGAATGAGCACAGGTTTATCCCCATCAGCTCGTTTGACGGCGCCGAAGAATAAAATGACCATAATATTTATCCACGGAAAGAAAACAAACGAGCTCAACTGAATCCTTTAGTGCATTTTGTACCTTGAACTAAACCGGCAAAGTAATTTTAAAAAAGCCAGGCAGAATAAACAAGCAGAGAACCATAATCATATATAAACAGAGTGCTTGTTAACTGAGGAAAATGAGAAGAGAGCCTCACAGCTATCCTCGGTGTAATTTGAAAGGCGTTAAAAACACCAACAGTTGGGAAGGAACAAGGAAGCGCTAAACAAACACTCCACAAACAAAAATACTCAGCACAACCTGCTTCTCTATTATTAAATCCAGGAGTAGGGGGGGGGGGGGAGAGTTCACAATCTATGGAGCAATTCCACGGTGTTGATATAAGTGATGCTGCTGTAACGCCGGGCAAAAAATATCTTTATTGCTTTTCAAGAAGAAAGTAAAGACAACGCTTCTCTAAACAAAAGGAAGATTGGGACGAAATCCATTCTGCTAAACCGGCCAAACAATATAATGTTGTCAGAGTCCTGTCTGTTTTGATATTCGAGAAGCTATCCTTCATTTCATTTTCCTTTGACCTTTTATTTTGGGGCCTGTAATCCAGAGGTATTTTTTTATATATTGAGCTACGACCTTGATCCCTACCATGTGTCCTACTTTCTCTCCACTCTGATGAAGAGATTGCCGTGTTTCCCCCCCAGCTTCCAGCTACTCTCTCCGTCTCATCTTTTCTCTCTGGGGTCTTCTGGAGAGTGAGGTGTTGAACCTTTTATATGAACACAGAACATTTTACAGTCGCAGAGGACACATCCCCGAGACTGACAGAGCAGCATATACAATGCTATATATTTGAGTCTCAATGGAGAGCCGCTCTTCAACTGGCATTTACATAAAGGCACTTTGTGACACTCTTACACTCCCCTCGCACACTTGATCCGTCTGCGGTGATCGTTCCCAGCTCCAGACGGAAGCCGACTGAAGCCTGGCTAAGTGGCACCTATCAGGCCATCAAACCTATACAGCAATTACAGAAAGCACTTACAGAGTATTCATCAAACCAAAAAACGGGGAATGTTTCGTAAACAATTCGAGGCAAACTGCGCGTGGATCTGTGTGTGAGTGCAGGCTGGCCCAACGGTGACACGAGCTGTCGAGGAGGAAAACCGAGTGGCTCCATCGCCGGCAGCCACGCGGTGATAAGTAGCTGTGAGGGTCACTGGCAGTATTAGACGTATTAGCGTCTAAATGCGCTAGATTTTGCTATATGCGATCACAGTAAATGTGACTACGTGTGCACTGAATCCAGCCCCGAAGCTCCACTCAGAGCGTCAACACCACCCTGTGCTGCGTGCAAGACGTGCTCTTCTCTGCAAAAAAAAGGAGAAAAACTGATGTTTGTATGTTCATATCGGCTTTAAATAATTCAGCCGAAGAACTGTCAAAAAAAAAAAGTTTGAAATAAAAGGCTGGATTGAGGAGTTCACTCTCATTTGCTCACTTTGCTCACTTTGTTTCTCTGTCTCAATTCCAGCTCAGTCTGCAGTGAGAGTGTGTGGGCCAGGCTGAGAGAGCACCTAAATGCAAAAACAAATGGCTAAAGTAACAAAATGGGCACTACAGAGAATGAACAAATGGAGCAGAAGAAACCCTCCCTCTTCCTTCGAATCAGCAGCATGGCAGCATTGGGCTTTCCCCTTAAAACATAAGAAATAAAAAAAACATGTACTTTATACGAAAAGAACATTCAAATTCACTACATATGCAATCCAAGAACAATGGATATTCCTGCAGTTGCATTTTGTGTATTCTAAACAAAAAGTCAGCTACTAACAGCATCTAAAGAAAAAAAAAAAAGAAATGAAGTTTAATGCAGCAGGAGCAGCAGTTTTTTATTGGTTAAATATACACTTTTATTTAAAGTATATGCAGCTATGAGCAATTTGCATCTTGTACACTAGGGAGGGATTTGGGAGGTGTTATATTTTGTTTTATATGTGTGTGCTTGCTATTGTGTGTTAGTCATTAAAGCTGCAGTGGGTAGAAATGGAGCAAACATGATTAAAAAAAAGTTATTTTTATAAAACGGTCACTATATCCTGACAGTAGTGCATGAGGCAGGTCATTTGAAAAAAAAATCATGTTCTTCCGGTGTTCATAACGGCATCTGTAAGATTTCACAGACGGAGGAAAACAACCAATCAGAGCCGAGCTGGAGCCTTGCCGTCTCTGAGCAGCTGTCAATCACTCGCAAACTCTGATCAAACGTTAAACTAGGCAGCGCTGATCAAATATGAATCAATATTCTGTTACTGTAATACTTATTTCTCGCATAAAATGTTTTCAGAAACACCTTGTAGTGTACTGTTTAGCTGTGCTTTGTGACCCAGCAGCCATGTTGAGATCAGTAGAGGATATACCAAGCACCGCCCACCAGCCGGAGCAGGACCAATAGGAATGCTCAATAGGAACACTCTCTCTGAAATGACCTGTGATTGGCCAAAGTCTCCCGTCACAGGCTAGATTTTTTTAAAGCCTGAAAACAGCTCTCTCAAAGTAGTGCTATGATGTTGATGTTCCAGGGACTGTGATAAATGGAGATCCTACTTTTACTCATTTTTAATGCATATATTGTATAAAGTATAAAGAACACACGTTCTTTATACTTTATACAGTTTTCCTAAAAATTAGAAGAGAAACAAAGCCGAATATATCTCCTTGCTTACAGTATCGCAATATATTGAATCGTAACCCCTGTATCATGATACATAGGCCTAGTCATTGATAAAATCTTTTAAAAAAAGGCAATGCATACAATATATGGACAGACGACCGCAACAATAGTGTGGAGGACAGAGATGGGGAAGATCAATCTGAAGCGTGCCCTCAAACTTGAAAGTTAAATTAAACTAAATTCTGAGAAATAGATATAGCCTTGTATGTGAAGAAGACTTTAGACTTAGCTCAGCAGTTTACGTGCACAAAAATGATTTGGAAAAATATATTTGAATACATCCATTTGGAATTCATCAATAAGCCGTGTTCAGTACGTTGTATGGCTCTACTTAGAGTAAAAATTCATGTGATTAATGCAAACCTTCCTTCTTCTTTGAGCTGGAGGGTGAAAGGAATAGATCAGTATGGAGATGCAAAGAATGAACAATAGCAACCTGAAGTGAGAAATCCTAAGAGGAGCAATTTGAAGCTCTGCTTGCCAGGGTAATTGCATTCCGTTTCCTTATCTCTTCCTGTCTCCATAATTACCTGCTTTCTGTGTCTGACACCTTCCAGTAACACTGCTGTGAGTCACTGTCCAATTTCACTCCAATTAATAAGTAGGACAAAATAATCTCATCACTTTGTGAACAAAATGGGACTGTAATTTTATAGCGGTTAATAATGATTGGACAGGCTGCTATTTACCGTTGTTTTCCAAAGTCCATTCCACTGGGAGGGCGGTAAGCCAAACAAAACTTTTGAACATCACTCATAAATGACGGATACAGAAACTACACATTCATAGAAAGCTATGTCTTTCTGGAAACTGACACACTCAATTATATCAATATCGATTTAAAATATTAGGCTCAGCTGCCTCCAAGGTGTTAGGAACTAAAAAGAGTAAAAGGAAATTCACACATCCTTCCCTGCAAGATACCGAGCGTGCACTTAACATTCCTGTTAAACGATAATTAAAACATGACACGATTCCCCCAGCCTTCGGTTTGATCTGCGGCCCATTTATAAATGAGCTCATATCCCAAACCTCAGTGAAATTAAAATTTTTAAAGGGTGATTATGTGATTGACACTGTGTGAATTCTGGGCTTACAGCTGGAACCCTGGTGGGTTTATTTTTATTGGAGTGCAACGGGGCAACCTACTTGGCTGTACTTATCCATAATATTTTGGAAAATACACATCTCCAGGCTTTGTAACGTTGCACTGAAATGAAGAGGTAATGCACGATTGCACACAGTCAAACACAGAGTGTACAATTCACAGTTCAGTCATACCGGTGCCAATGCCAATAAAGTCAGCTCCTGACTTATGGTAGTAAATACCACTTCACACTCAAACTCCCTGTTTGACAATGCTCGATAAATATGCATAACATGATCTTTGACACATTGATACCAGATGTCAATGAAATGTTAGGTTAATTCCTGGTTAGCGCTGTATACACAAGACTTTGCAACTGTAGTTCCACCCACCCACACCCACACATTAGTACAAAGGACAGAATTACATCAGTCCTTGTACAAATAAAGTCCATTTAAAGTGATCACTGCAGTGGTTGTGCTGAACATTGAACAAGATACAGTTCAGGAAAAAAAATGGGAAGTTAGAGGATAAAATATTGATTCATATTTGATCAGCGCTGCCTAGTTTGACCGTTTGGTCAGAGTTTGCGAGTGATTGACAGCCGGCTCTCATAGACAGCAGACCTCAGATCAGTTCTTACTGCTTGTTTTCCTCCAGTCTGTAAAATCTTGCAGATGCCGTTAGGAGCACCGGAGGACACAGAGGCACATGATTTTTTTCATGTTACCTGTTTCATGTACTACTGTCACAATATAGCGACCGTTTTATAAAAATAACTTTTTTTAATCATATTTGCTCCAATTTCTCCTACTTCAGCTTTAATGCAGGCAAAAATGCATAGTAGATAACATACTAGTTGTAATGAAGGTATAAATAGCAAATGTAGCAAAGTTAAAAATAGATTACTGACCCATAAAACTTACTCATTTGCATTATGTTACGTTTTCATTTTAACACAAACCATGATCTTTTTTCTAACCTTAACAAAGTAGCTTTGTTGCCTAAACCTTACCAATCGCTTCACAACGTTAACAAAGTGGCATTGTGCATTTGATATACAAGGCTGATATGAAACATATTTATGAAATGTATTTTTGGTTAAAAAACGCACACATTCAACATATCCAGTGGTTTGCAGAAATGTACAATGCCAACATTTTTTCTGGCGATTGGGTTGTTTTTCCTCGCTTTCTCCCCCCCTTTCCCACTGAGCAGCCAGGAACAACTTGACCAGTTCTCAGTAGCCGAGCCCAAGACCAAGACCAAGACAATTCACAGTCCAACAAGGTACGAGACCAAGACAAGTGCAAAACTTCAAACAAGTGGTCTCGAGACCGAGATCGAACTTGAGTACTACAGCCCTGGTAATCCTGTAATATTTCTATGGTAACAAAATAGTAATCCTATACTCAGAATACAGAAAATCTGTGTTCACTCATGACAAAGTAAAGTGGTGTTAAACATATGTCGAGCTATGGTCAGGAGCATGGTTGTGATTGTGAATGTAGGTTTGCGTGAGCGCCCAAGTTCAGTTCATCTTGGCCAGCTTGCCAGGTCAGTTTTGGTCCTCCAGTTCTACAGGTTTTATTAATGCACTAACCCTACTTAAAATCATGTTTTGTTTCCTTGATAGAGAGCTGATACTTTTTGATAAATAATGTAGTATTTCCATCTTAAGTGAAAAATAAAGAGCATTGTCCTCTGTGCATTGATTGATGGGCAATTCTTTTTGGATAATATTAACTGAAGGTTTGTAGTCAAAACCACCTAAACCGAGACCGAGTGAAGACCAAGACCAGAGTGTATCGAGACTTTCAGAGGTTGCGTCAAGACTTTGAGGGATTGAGGCCGAGTCAATACCAAGACCAGATCAGTACAAGTCCCTCACTGCATGACACACTAAAATTCGGAACATGCAAACCTTAGGCACTTCTCAAATTGATCTGAAAGATCCACATTCCCACAGAAAACAAAAGAAGATTCCTTATCATTCATCTCTTTTATTGCCACATATATACTGTATATGTGTGTATGTATGAGTGTAGTGTACCATGAGAAATGTCTTCATAAAATAATCAAAAGGCATTGCAGAGGTGGATTTTAAGTGTGGGAATTTTCCTTTGTTTTCTATGAGCAACCACAGTAATGATGTTAAATAAATCAGACAATACGCAGGCAATTTAGTGATATCCCTGCAGTTGTGGTCTTGAAATAAAATCCAGAGTCCTCTTTGTCTGAGAACGAGACAAGACCGAGTGAAAATGTGGTCGATTCCGAGACGAGGCCGAGACCTTCAAAAAAGTGGTTTCAACACCGGTCGAGACCAAGACCGATCACAAGTACTACAACACTGATTAAACGTGAATAAAAACAGATTACATCACCTGTTTTTTTTTAAACCTGAAAAACATGAATGGAAGGCGGCAGTGCTCTTTTCAGCCCTTTTCAGTAGCGCATGCATACTGGCTGCATGCAGTCCCAACAACCTCCAGCAATTAGATAACCTCTATGATACCCTCTAAACCCAGGGGGAAACAAATCACTCACTGCTGCTTGTAAAGCTAAAGTGCACAATAATAATTGAAGACTGGACAATCCATAGACAATATTGAAAGAGATTTTAGTGGGTAAATCAAACTGACTGACACTGTAGAAGTAACGGCAGAACAAGTGCAGGCAACATGCCACCCCCCTATTCCCAATTTGGAAATGACTCCCTTGATGTCCTGTGATTCAGTTCACCTGCACAGTTCAGTTAATCGTCAATCGGTGTGTAAAGCAGACAGGGAGCATGCGGCAGGGCTTGTATCTAAAAGGAGCATCCGTAAAAGCATCCAGGCTGTGCACTCATAGAGACACCAAAGCAAACGCACTGTTCTGCCTCGAGACTTCCTGAGTTTTAACAAATGAAACGAAAGGAATAAAAAAAAAAAATTGATGCAGAGTGGCTGAGTTCATGAATTAACTGACCCCACTATTGTATGATGGAGCTTGTTGCACAGTCTTCAGGCAAGGGAGTACAATAAAAGCTATTACTAGATCCACTGGCACACAAACAACACACACACAAAGGACGCATTAACATTTACTGTTTTGTGCTTTATTCTAATCTGTGGCCAAAGCAAGATTATTTACACATGCAACCCATTCAGTAAATAAAGAACAGTAGCACTTACAGTAACAAAAAGAAGTCGCACTGTGAGAGACATGAGCACAGCCATCTCTCTATCTGTGTGTGTGTGTGTGTGTGTGTGTGTGTGTATGTGTGTGTGTGTGTGTGTGTGTGTGTGTGTGTGTGTGTGTGTGTGTGTGTGTGTGTGTGTGTGTGAGTAGGATGAATTTCCCCTTGAGCCAACAGGGGCTCAACACACACAGGGTAAACATCATTGGACTCAATCCCGGGTGAGTCGATATTGGGCTTGTCTGAGTGCGGGACTTTATTTTTCTCTGCCTCACTCTTGTTTTCGCAGGCTGTGACCTCAATTCCATCGGGGTCATTTGCTTATCAAAGGCACGGACTGGAACTCGCAGGTCCTGAGTGTGTGTTCATTGTGACCAAGGAAATTCAATTAGGCGGCATCCCCACTGTGTGTGTGGCTGGGATTCATCAGTGGATATAGGGGGATTAGGGTTGGGTCTACATCAGGGGAACGCACCATTTCAAGGGAGAGAGTTCACAATGGCTGAGGGGAGACATCACAGATGAACGCTTTTAAGAATGCACCGTCTGCACATCCTGGCGACCAGTCAAAAGCATGCTCTAAGTGTTTCATTTCCTCCCGTGGTTTCGTCTTTGTACAGGATGGCATCAGTGTCATCAGCGGCACCAAGAGTGTCCAGAGGTTCTTTTCAAAGAAGCCACAATGTGCTCTTCCTCAGACCCATTACTTTACCTTTTATACATGAAAGAAATCCTGGCTGACACCAAGCCAGGCTGTCAGAAAACAACTTCGGAGCTAAACAGCCAGTTGAAGTCAGAATAAAAAAACACAGGTACATAACAACATGAACAGTATTTCCATGTGTAAATAATCAAGAGCTAAACCCAGGTCACAGAGCCAAGGGCATTACTGCTTTATCATCGAGTCTTCAGACTTCCATTACCATGTAAAGCAGCGCGGTGATGGGTGGCCCACGCTACCAGACGCGGAGAGCTGAGAATGGCAGGTGGCGCCATGAGCGTCTGTCTCCTAACAAGGATAGCGTGGCCTTCTGAGTGAAGCATGGCTCTATTAAACGGCAAGAGAGATGGGAGCAGGAGTGGGAGGAGAAAAAAAGAAGCCCAGAGTTCACTGGGAATACAGTAGTCGGGCCTCCCATTCAGGGATGTTGGCGAGGTTGCGACTCAAGTCAGTGGGACAGCGTTCTGGGTCAAGGCTCTGCCTCCGGTTATGGCCAGCTTTTCAAGAGCTTCTTTTGATTGAGCTGTCCATTTTCCACAATGAATGCACGCCGCAAGGCCCCTGCTGATGCTCTGAATGTCGTTACAGATTATTCATGGCTGCCAAACAGGCGAGCAGGTAGTGCTCCAATCAATCCGGCTAGGTTCAGTCCAATGCCACTCCAAGGAGACGCAGGTGGAGTCTCCATGGCTATGGCGTTGTGTTCCTGAGCGAGCAACGGGAGATTTGGAGCACAGAAAAATATATTTTTCAAGCACATGTTATATTTTGAAGTGAAATGATAACACAAAGCAACAAAAATATTTGACTGCTGCACACTAGCTCACATCGTCTCTCTCTCGACCTCTCCACTCTGTGAGCGCTCAATGCTCAACTTTGTCGGCACGCTCGCTCAACCTGGCACAGCGTTACGTTAACGCAGCGTTAATGTGCCACAAAATCAACAGATCTGAGAACTGAAGAAGGTAAATTCTGATCGGCTGTTTCATTTCATTTCCAATATTAGATCAATAACAAAAAATACAGACCGAAAATGCGTTTTAATCCAGTTAGAGTAAGTTATTATTGCACGTTAATATGGATAATAGCAAGCATGCAAATTAATTTATTGAGCACAGAGTAGATTTTTGATTGCTCAAATGAAATATTATTTTTTGCTTGCGTATAATTTCTCATCTCTTATGTGCTTGCAAAATATATTTTTCTGTGCTTCAAAACTCCCACTGCTCGCTCAGGAATGAGGCACAAAGATTAGGCCTTAGATAGCAGGGTGAGAAGAGTAATTGGTGCCGGACTGAAGAAACACTAATGAAAGTCATGGCCTAACATGCCTGTTTTGAAATTCTGCCTCTGTTACTAAGTGACTGGAAATGCAGGTCTCTTTAACCCTTAACCGCCACCCAGATAAAAGTATTTCTTTCAATTATAAGTCCTACCAAAAGGTAAAGACCATTTTTATTCAGACTCTCTTTTTATGGACAGGTACACTGTGTAATATGTGTTTTTTTTTTTACATATAACATACTCATGGAAGATTTTTTAAAGATGCATAAATTAAATTAAAAAAAAAAGTTTGTTTGTTTTTTCGTCTTTTGGCTGCTCCCATTAGGGGTCACCACAGTGGCTCATCTGAGATCTGATTTTATGATCCACATATTTGAATTGGCATAGGTTTTATGCCGGATGCCTTTCCTGACGTAACCCCCCCCCCCCCCCCATTCACAGCGCCCGGGGGGAGATACATGTTTTAGCGGTGGGAGGAAACTGGAGAACCCAGAGGAAAACCACGCGAACACGGGGAGAACATGCAAACTCCGCACAGAAAGGGCCTTGGATTTAAAAACTAGGTCAGACGGTGCAGCAACAAAACAGCTTTTTGGATGACAGATTGTCTTCTCGTCGTTTTCTACAAACCATTGCTGACCTGTGTTCACACTTCAATCTGGACGCATACTTTTGGCAGAAGTTGCACCGCGGTCGGAGTTAATTAGTTGATGCCCACAGCTGTTATTGTAAAGAGCATGTTTAAAAAAAAAATAAAAAAAAATAAAAAAAAAATAAAGTCACACTTTTTTTGAGGCTCTGAAACTGAATAAAATAAAAAATGTAAATGCTAACCGATGAAACCTCAACCATAAACAGGAGATTGAGAGATGCCAAGAGTGATTTTTCTGGATGGAGGCCACCTGAAAAGGTTTGGTTCTGCCAAAGTGCACCCTGGGAATTCCTCTGGGGGCCTAACACACTACCACCAACTGCTAGAGATGGCTTAATCATCTTAAGATAAGAATAACTACCTTTTAAACAAGATATCACAACTCACAACGTGCTCGACCAACAAGAGACGACCATTTAAGGGTTAATAGTTTATTAATAGCTTATGCAGACCTCAGATGCGCACAGCTATATGTGAGGGGTTTAACATTTTGAGTGGATATCATTTGAGCTTAGTAGTAACTAATAACGAATAATGATGTACACACTTTGCATGCCCCAAGAGAGTGAGATCTTCACTCGGCAAGAAATGTCACTGCCATATTTGTCAGCGACACAACACCGCGCCAAGTGCACACAGGATATCACACAACAATGCGGCGCGCGGCGTACATAAATGTTTTTAGTTGCACAGGTGTTTGCAGGTCTGGAACGTGATAATGAATTGATGCATAAAACTTCAGAATAGCTTTTCCGTGTCACCGAGCGCAGGCATCACATGACAGACGTTAGAATCAGGTTTCCACTCGCATGTTTCACATTCCAATCTGGTCGCGAGCCGCCATAGAAAAAGCCACAACTGATTACATCAAATGGACATTAATTCAAAGCAATGGATTTTTCTATTTACACTGTCCCTCCATAATTAGTTTGCCTAACCTTTCCTTAATAGCACAGATACACACACGCAGAAGCAGTGCTATGATTTACCACAGTGCCCTTACCAAAGTGCCCTTGTTGTAATTACTCTCCATCCAATACCCTGACCCTGATGATTGGCAAGAGCAGGATGTTCTATATGCCACAGTCTTCAGGCTGGGAGTGACTGGGACCTGCTCCTTTATCTCCCACACACACCTTGTCCTACCTCGTATGAGAACAAGTCGGAGGTGAAGGCCTTGAGCACTTTGCTTCTGCTTCCATTACACTCTGCAGAGTGGGAGGATCTGATAGAACGTTACCCACATGAAAGCCCTGATAATTTGCTCGGGCTAACATGTTTCTCTCCCCCTTGTCTGACATGGCCTTGGGCGCCGAAGTAAATAAGGAAAACTGCTTCAGGTAAGTCAGCCTGGCTCCCATCTGGTTGCCGAGTGCTCTGCGCCATACAAATTGCATTAGGGTTTCCCCCCCCCCCTTCCTCCTCCCGATCGGTCGGTCGGTCCCTCCTGGGCCTTTGGCCGGCAGTGTTGTCTGAGTTCGAAGGCAGAGGTTTTTGGTAATCCAATGAAGGTGTGTGGGCGAATGTAAATATTCAGCACAACAACAAACAGCATTCAGTAAACAGCCTGGGGGAACACAAAAGCTACGAAAGTCTTTCTACAAAGCTCAACTCTACATTTTTGAAGTACTGAAATTCACATTTGTTCTCATAATAACATACACTATTTGTGGATAATGACTCACACTGTAACTCGTACTAAATGAACAAGCCTGTTTTGATCAGCACTAATTATTTGTCTTTCTATTTGTAACTGTGATTCATCACGTTTAAATTTGGAGTCATTCTAAACACCTTCTGTCAGGTAAGAAGTCATCTGGTAAACAAGTGATAATATTTAGATTTCTTTTGGGGAGTTCTGCAGAATCTGAGAATGTTAATTCATTTATAATAAAAGTACCTTTCAGTTACACTTCAAACTCAAGTTCTTGCCTTTTGTAAAAAATCATATAATGTAGCACTTAAAGGGTAACTTTTTGGAACCTATTTTCCCATGCTTTTTGTGTCCAACTGACTAATAGGGACAACAATTTCTGAAATTGGTCCAGTATTGAGGGAGAGCGCTGTTGACGGCAGCCGCACACAGGCTGCAATATGGTGCTATTGGGGCAAGCTGGCACCGTCATTTACATCCAGTAAAAGTAGGGCTTCCCCCTCTTAGTCGACAGGTCGACTACTCGGTCGTTTTGGTAAGATTTCTTTTGTTGATTAGTCATTTTTGATACTTTTTGAAGCTGAATGACTTAGTTCCAAGAAACGTATGAGCACATCTCTGGAAAACACAATATTTAAAGTGGTGCTTTTGTGTGATTTTTGTGGAGAAACTCAGTTTCACACATCTGTCGCTTAAATCAATTAATTGATTTGTCGGCAAAATCGTACCAGTGTTAGTCGACTAAAACTGCTTGTTTTTCCCATGACAGGCTCTGATTGTTATTATTAAGTGTCTGTCATTAGGGAAAGAATCTCGCTCAAGGAGAAGTTTCGTTCTGAAATCTTGCGAGATGCCGGGCAGAGTTTGTTTGTCGGAGTACAGAAAGCGCAGCTCAGTGTTATCTAAAATATTTTCCATGTCATGGCTGAATATTTAGATGATTTCGACAATGTGGATGAGGTCTTTGAATTCGCTGGCGGCCCGTATTTATTTCTAGCCAGAGTATACGGGTATTCAGATTTCACAACGAGACTTCTCCTTGAGCGGGACTTGGACAACAAACAGACCGGATCAAGCGAAAGGTAAGAAAAACGTTTTATTTCTCTGTAGGGTCCTTTCCATAATGTTGTCAGACACTTTGATAACAATCTGAGCCAGTCAGTGGCAAAAACAAACACTTTAGTGGATGTAACGTTTCGCAGCTACCGGTTACAGCGTTATCCCTCAATACTGGTCTAATTTCAAAAATTGTTGTCCCCATTTGTCACTTAGACACAAAAACATGGAAAATAGGGTCCAGGTTGAAAAATATCAAAGTTACTCTTTAACCGCTGTGCTGCTTTACAAGTGATGGAGAAAAAAGGCCTATAACAGAGGTTGAAAAGGAAAAGTCAAAGCCAGACTGCTTTGCCTTGTTAAGGAATTATGATATGTGGACAATTTGTACGGCAGGAAAATCACCAACTTTAAGCATCATGAGAAACCTCCAGATACTCAGTGTCAACATTTTGCTGATGCAGAACTGTTGTGTGTCTCAGAATCAATCTTCCTTGAAGATGTGTAGGATAAAGTAATACCCTCAAGTCCTACCTACCACCCTCGCACCATGACACATAATCGGAACAGCGGCTGAAATGGGACGCACTAGGTAGCCTCACAGAACGGTGAAAATAAAGCAGTATTTTATGATAAAAATGTTTCACAATATAGCCTTGAAAATAGCTACTGTACAGTATGTTTCCCCCCTCTGGGAATCAAGCAGAAGAAAAGAGGAAGGCAAAAGAATATCAAAGAAAATGTTTTACTTTATGTTTTGTTGTGTAAGAAATGGAAGAATGGCTAGATCTTAAAAGAATAAAATGTTCACAGCCTTAATCTGTTATCTGTTTAAATCCCCCACATGCCCAAATGGTTTTATGGTGTTGAGTCCACATGGTTCTCATTCCAGTGTGGCCCATGTTGTCAAGTCCCGAATCAACTATAATGCGACGCATGAGGGGTTGAAGTGCTGCAGACCGAACACGGACTGAGCCTTTAAATATTAATTTCTTTGTTCGAATGTGACTGTATTAATTATTAATACAGTAGATGCAAGACGGAGCATTGTGGACTTTATAAATAACCTGACGCTGAAAGTATAGAGGGGACCCGCGAGCTTGGTTTGATATCAGAGGTACCAGATGTTTGGAGGTGGTGTTGGGATAATGTGCACAGATGCAGCAGAGATTATACACTTTGCTTAAAAGGAGAAAAAGATGATTTAAAAAGCACGAAGACAATAGATATGATGTTCAAAAGATTTGCAAAGACTGCAATTAATTCCCATTTTCCATTTCTGATTAAGCTGATGGTTCTTTTTTTGATTAAGGGATTCATGATTTAGCTCATAAAATCTCAGAAAATGGTGAAATATGCTCTAGAGCCCAAGGTGACACATTTCCATTGCTTTGTCCAACCAAAACCTAGAGATATACAGATATACTACCATAGGCATCACTAGGGAAGGGGGTTGCAAACTAGCATCCGCTATAAACACTATTATACATGCACCGGGTAGCTGTTTTTAGCCTGTCTATGTATATTGTATCTGTCCTTATCAAATACACCATAAATAAATAAAATAAGACAAAGAACAGCAGAAAATCATCACATTTGAGAAGCTGTAAACACTGAATATTTGGCAGCTTTCCCTCAAATTGACTCCATTAAATTTCTAACACTTGCAGGGGAGGTGACTATAACAGAAGGAAACGACTCCGTTGACACCAACAACATGCCAATACTTGTTTCCAAAACACGGCTTCTTATTCCATTTTCAAATATGCACTTTGAATTGTCCTGTGATTGAATACAGAGAAGTAAATCTCAGCCCTTTGACTGCCCTTAAAATACATGTTGCTTCGAGATCTCTCGAAAGACGGAAGAAAGAAAAAATAACAAACATCTTCAGAAAACAAACTCTCGGTCTAAGACAACGCGAATGGATGAATTATTAACTTGAATCGCATAAAATCATCAAGATTGCTTCCTGATGGCTCCCAGACCAGGACCGCTGCTCTTGTTGTCAGCATGCCTCATTGAACACTCGCTCCGATGAAAAGGTTTCCTCAATCACGTGCGGCGTCGCCTCTGCATTTTCCTTTTTGTGAGGTTTTGTGGTCGACGCGGTGACCACACGATACTGACTTAAGAAGTGTTATATGTGGGCAGGAACCTGCTGAGGGTTTATATTCCCTGAAACATGAGGCAAGACACATTTTCCTACTTGCTTTTCACTCTGTCACCCACCTGACCCAAAGTCCAGCAGGCTGTATATACGCAGTCCATCAACTATATGCTTACTTTAGACTGTGTAGAAAATTGAAAGCATAATTTACAATACAATATAGACTATACAGGTTTAGATGCTTTTGGTTATAAAAGCAGCATCCCACCTGTTATTTGTGATGCTTCCAGAGAAAATGTTCCATGTGATATTTTACACAGCACTTCCTGAGGACATTGAAGCCATTCTTCTTCCCTCGCAGCATAAAATAGTCTTTTCACAATGCCACCACTATCCCATACCCAGGACACCCTGCAGCTCCTGGTTTAAAAGGAGAACGGTGAGTCGCTGTTTGTTCGAGGAGTGTGTAAAATACCTATAGTGAAAGTCTCCTTGGGGCCAAACACACAAAGCATTAACTGTCAGCAACTGAGTTCCTCTGCCTATCAAAAACCTCCATGGACTATTTAGCTGTCAGCTCCCTCAGTACACCTCCCAGCTCCACTATTTTTAAACGAATTTGAGCAGAGCAGGTGTTGATTGACACCACAAGCTCCCACTCTGTCTCTCTCTGTCAGCATAACACCGGCATCTTTCATTGCCAAGGGATGCCGAGGTAAAAGATAAAATTACATTACAGTTAAAAACGTAAAATGAGAAAAAATATCAAAGTTCATTGCTCTATAATCTAAATAGCAAGGCAGGGAGGAAGTTTACCGGCTCCATTCTGAAGCCAAACCGTGTTAAAACGGCACATTTTGAGGCATATTGTGGAATCCGAGCAAATTTTTGCAACTTTGGCCTCTATTTGCTCAGCACAGGGGCAGCACAAGTGGCCTGGGTAAAGCATGTGCTGCATTTCATTACAGACACATTTTATTCAGATGCCTCGGTTAGGGCACAAGAAAGCTTAAAAACTACGGTTAGACAGCTCCAAGCAAATATTTCCATGTAGCTCTAAGGACCAAGACGCTTTCCACAAAAGATACACCGACTACTGTGTGCCTCTGGAAATGAAGTTGAAAATGCATTTTACTTGAGCATTTACAAATTGTTATCATTCCTACTGCAAAGCTGAAATATTGTGCACCGTGTACCAGAAAAAGAAACAGCCATCTTTTCTTATTTAAAAAAATAATTCAACATGATCACACACACTTTTAAATGTATTTTGCTGCACATGCCATTCCATGCACTGCACACACAAAACCACAAATGCAGGCTTGAAGGAACGTATTGATAACATGCCTGTTTTTACCAAGTGGGGGTAAACAAATAACTCGGACTGTTGTGAAAGAAAGAACCACTAAGAGCGCTGAATGCATTCCAACTTGCAGCAAGGGCACAGCTTTTGTGAGACTGACAAAGTGAAATTACTTTAGGCTGACGCGGGATATGTTTTGCTGGGGAGGACAAAGGCTGTGCGCGTGGGAGATTGGAACGCCAGCGTTGTTGTTTGACAAATGGTAATTATCTTTTTCTTTTTTCAACTTTTGTTCCACTAATTGCAGTTAATTTTGAAATTCATTATTCCTGCATGTCAACACCAACTTCAAAGGAACAGACCGTACCTTCTCCAAATTTCAAAATAAAACTAAAAATTACATAGTTGACCTTTGTACGAGTCTATCGGTGTGATCAATCAGCACAGCTGGTTCGGTTTTAATTCTGCCTGCCTCGCTTTACTCCTGCTGCTCCAAACACACTTGCAGTTGTCTCAAGGCCAGACAAACACAGGCTTCAATTAAATCCACTTTGACTCCCTTCTCACTCGGAGGTGTGTTGCTTTGCTTTGAGAAGGGCCTGCCTCCGCACACACACACACACACACACACACACAAACACACACACGGATGCAGACACTGTGCTGACCTGCCTGAGAAGCCTAATAGAACACGTTGGCAGATGTGTCACGGGAACAATTCACCTTGCCATCTGTTTTTCGGTGCTTCATCGCCAAATCCTTCCGCCCTCCGTCCCGCCATCAAGGACAGGATGAAATACAAGTCCCATTATGGGGACGCAGCTAATAATGCATTATCAATTAGTCCCCTTGGCTACTGATCGATGCTTAGCAGGTGGTACAAGGCCATTTTGTTCATTTAGGACTATATTGTCCTCTTCCCCCCTGATTCTCTTATTTCCTTCTGTTCATTAGATCCTGGCTTACAGGCCTATCAGGTTCTGCTTAAATTGCAGCGGGGCCGTTCTTCAATATTCCATTAAAGATCATGTTTAATCACTGTTGTGAGGCCCCAGCGCTATTAGTGAAGACTCTGCCCTGAATTCACCGCAATTTTGACAACAACAGAGTGACCGTGAACGGCTGTAACATTTTACTAAATGCCATTCGGGTAAAAAGACCTTCTCCCGTAAAGGTATTTATCTGCATCCGTGTTATTGACCTATACAAAGACTGAGAAAGAGTGAAGAATAAATGGTGTAATACAAGGACAGAGGGAGGAGAGAGTGGGTGGTAGTTGGAGTCAGAGAGCTGATTGGCTGCTATAATACCACGGATCAGTATTGAGGTATTAAAATAAAAGTTACAGATGATTTCAGCTAAGCTTATAGCTTATCTCGCCCAATACGTCATCACATTACAATCCAGGATCCAGTCAATCAGAAAATACATATTTTATACAAATGAATCAGACGAAGGGGTTAGCCCCGTGGTGCCACAACACATTATTAGTTCTATTCGGAAAGCGATAGACGGTTTTAAAAGATTTACCGACTACGTCACACGCGGTATTTAGACTTCAAAAGGATTGACAGAGGACAGGAGCTGGCGCTGATAAATCTGGAGGTTATAGGAAGAGGTTATATTCCCTTATAGTGTTTTGAAATGATATGTGGAATTATAAAAAGAAAGCAATATTAAAGAGTTTATAAATTTTGTGCTTATGATTCCACTGTAAACCCCTGAAAAATTCACTTTCACAAACTACAAGGCAAATGTGTAGCGTGTGATTATTTTCTCCATCATCCTCTGCTTTCATTGTAGAAGCCTTGTCGACATCCGGTTCAATCAACAAAGAAAATATAATCTCCCCGCATCTTTATAAGGCAGTTGCCGAGGTTTATTGAAATAGGAATGTGAAATGCATGTATTTTCCACCTGAGAGGGTTTGCTGCAGGGGTGACAATGCGACGCGCGGATCAAAATCGTTTCCATCAATGCTGGCAGATGAAATGCAAACACAATCAAATCAGTCTGGCCCATACACGGCAATCCTCCGCTCAAATGCCAATCTCCCTTCGCCTCATCATGTGTCTGATGAGAAATCATAGTGTGGGAGAATCTCCTAATCTATGCAAACACACTGTCAGCGTTGATTTGCTCGGAGGGGATATGTCTTTATTAGGACTCGCCAGACGTCTCCGTTTCTCCCGTTCTATAAAGGATGACCTGGGAAAGACGGAGAGCCGGCCGGGGCTTTGGAAGCAGTCACAGCCATAACAATTGAGATAAGTTACTGAGGACAGGTAATGAGAACCGATAGACTCGAGGACGGATCGATATCGGACATTGATACCAGGAGAGGAAGGACAAATTGTGACATCTCTTTCCTTTTTTTCCATGTTCAAAGGAGCTTCTGAGACAAGTGTGTGAGTGTGTTGTGAGCCCTGTGTGTAAGTGTGTGTATGGGTGGGGGGGGGTCCAAAGTGTGCACAGCATACAAAGGGGTGTCTGTAACTCTAACTGTAACTGTGCAGTAGCAGCTCCTTTGTCTTTCCTGCACTGAATCGCTTTCAATAAACAGACCTGTCTGATGAGGGCGGAGGTCACGTCTGCTGTAGACGGTTATCCACACGTCCTCCTGAGCCTCCAATACTGAGCAGTCTGACGGAAACATGTCTGCACTTCAGACCTGGGTCAGTTATTAATCCAAACCCTTCTAGTTACTTTGACGTTTGTGCGAGTCTGTCGGAAGTGAACATGGATGGAGTTTGATGAATATCGCCTCTGCCGTTCTGGGCCGGACCAGTTCATCTGTGAAACAAGCCACATTTCTGGTATCACTTCGACCCGAGGAGGTGAAGGGATTATTGATTACGGCTTCCGCTTTCTCTGATCAGTTTGTTTTCCCATTTGATATCCTTTAGTGATGAAAACATGCACAGAAGTCATTAGGACTGCGGGAATCCCTCAACAGATATCACAGCGGCAGACGAAAAGGTTGCTTAAAGTGATCAGGCGTGCATTTGGAAACAGGCTAGTCTAGTTGGACTTTCAAATCGGTCTCACAGCTTCTCATATTTCTAACAGGAATTTATCAGATGTAACATTTGCTATAATCATTCAGATAATAAAAAATCATTACTGTCAGTTAAAAAGTTTAGTGATTTGCAAATACGAGTCTAATAGACGCACAGGTGTTAAAGGGAGAGCTACCACGGTATAAACGATATACGGTATATCATCATATGGCTCAGCCCCATGTGTAGAAATAAGAACTGTTATTCTGTTCAACAGATTTAGAGCTGAAACACTATTATTTTTCATCTTGGTCAAACGTAACCTTATTGTGGCCCGTGCTATCATGGCTGTGACTCATCTTTTTCTTTGATACTGTACGCATCTTGAAGTGGGTAAAAGAGCTTTTCTGTATTCTGCTCCATCTGCCTGAAACCTTCTGCAGTTACTGGAGATCTAAAATTGCTAAATTTGGTCTCCCTTTGTGAATTCAAATCTTCGCTGCAGAAACTGGGCGCTCTCTCTTCTCGCTGCTGCTCTTTGGGGTGTTTCAGAACCTCGAGGTGTTTGTCTCGGTTCTTGTTTTGTATTGGTCCTAATTATTTTTATGGTTTTTGACAGCTATCGGGTTCATTTAGGGACTTTTACATGGTCGTATGAATGATTTTATAATCGCATTTCTGAATAATTCGGATTTTGGGGCATATTTTGCATTTCGTCTTATTTTGTAAGTCATTGTTATTGCAGCCTATCATAGCCAGGACACTATTAAAAATTAGATTTTTAATCTTAATGAGGCTTTACCGATTAATTAAAAGATTAAATATAAATAAATACCCTTATTTAACCCTGACATGTCTAATTGACGGTTATCAAGCAACTGTATGGGTTGAGAAAATCCTCAGAAACACTTGTGGAGCAAAGAGCAAGACTGCAGTTCTTCGTTAATGACAGATAAACTCTCTAGCTAGCCCAAATGTTTACATTTCTGTAAGACTGCTTATTATATACCAATAAAATAATCAGACGTCTGCCTCTTTATGCCTAATCAAACTCTATTTGTGCTTCATTGTTGATGGGCCACTCATCCATCAAAGAGTGAAAGAAAGATTATCATGTAGGACTAAATGTGAAAACCAGCAGTGACTCTCGACTCTGATGTGTCTACACGCCATTTCCATTATTGTACTGTTGGAATTAAGAGCATTAACGCTATCCACGGCTCGACTTGAATCTACATAACAAAGGAAAGAGGATCCTTGATGAGAATCCCAATCAGTTTGAACACGCCAGCCAATGAAACTGAGGCTGTAACCTCAGGAGCTTTTTGTTGACGGGTCACGTGGGTGGTGCACACAGTAGTATTTACATCCCCGTCTTTGTTAACGGAGGAAACGAGCATGGATCCTGCTCGGTGCAGAGCACGGGCAGAGACGACCACTCAAGAGTCAGGTAGGACCTTTCTCAAAGTTACTTTTGGAAAAATGGGCTATTTTGAGCAGGTGATTTTTCACTGCTACACTATAAATTGTCAATCAATTTTTGTCAACTTGAGTATGTCTCCAAACTCTTCATCCCTCCTTCCTCAAGGCGTGATGTTGATATCGAGCAGCTTCTGGCGTGACAGAAGTCCTGGTTGCTTGGCAACAGGTATGAGTTTAGAGTCCGGTGTGACTGTGACGACCAGGGTGAGAGGACAGCCTGACAAGCCTGTACAGCGCACACACACACACACACACACACACACAGCTTTACCACAGTTGGATGTGTGCGCCTCACATGTTCCTTGCAGGAAGGGGGATTAGAGGGAGCCATCAGTAAACTCCTCAGGGCAGTGCTGACATTAAACAGCACAAGTGTTTGAGAGATCGATGTAGGTACCTTGGAGCAGCAGCCATACCTCTGGACAACCACGTGTCCTTCATAACCGCACAGCGCCACATATGACACATTCATCATCAAAGGCAGCGGGAGCACAGAGTGATGTGGATCGCTGCGAGGAGGCCTTGGAACTTCGCAGCACCTCAAAAGACGGCGCCCCTCGCTGCTGCAGGGGTCCGCGGCACCCGGCACGACAGATTTGTTTCATAGACAAATAAATGCTGACTATAACGGCTCGTAACCGCATGGCAAATGGTCCATCATCATTAAATGTTGGCACAGCAACATTGCATTGGTAATGTGATGTTCCCATAAACTCTGCAGTTTATGGGGCACGGCGTGTTCTTTATACTGACAAAACGCAATTCATCTCGTCGTATCAAAGTTAGGCAGCCGACTCCACAATGTCACCCCTTTGGATCCCGAGCACAAATAACATGCAGATCATTCAATCAGTGTGTTTACATGCACTTCAATAAACAGGCTACTCAGGGAAACCAGGTTATGCAGGTAATCAGAGAATGCATTTAATATGCTCCTTAGTAACCCTTTTCTGCAGCAGGTCAGTAATCAGATTGCTCCCCTTCCCCCAAGACACTCCGTCTTTTTATTTCTTTTTCTTTTGGTTGTGCGTGGAGCAGACAGCGAAGTGAGAGGACAGGCAAAGAAACTTTCCCTTACAGTGCGAATATTCCTGAATTAAAAAAAAAATCGTCAAATATTTAGCTGTGAAAACAGACTTATTCAGAGTTAAAGGTTACTTTCTGTTAATTTCAGACTCAGTCAGACTTTAGATGGAATCTATTTAAAACTGAGCTCTGTGTTGTCCTGTACATGAGTACGTATAAAAAGCGGATTAGAAAGCCGGTCACATGTATACATGGGAGATGAGAGGTTGGCGGCCTCCAGGAGAAATCTACCTTGGGAAACCAGATAGATCAGCGACTATTCTTCAATAAAAACAACTCTACTAATGCTGCAGGGAGGAAGAGTATAAGCAGCAAAAATAGCTGGGGACTTTTATTGTGAAGAAAATAGGAAATGAAATGTGTTTAAATCTAAATCCGCCGTTTTACAGCCACTCTTTTGACAACTAGTCACAGCCATGGTTACACACACCTTCAAGCGGGTATCCCTGTTGTAAAGGAGATGTAAATCCCTGCCGTGCTGGGCTGACATACCGAGTCAAAAGTCTAGCCAAGTCAGCCCAGGTGTATGATAAAAGGCTACAGATATCCCAAAGCCCCTACCCTGTTCCTGATTACTGATACCAGGTTTCTAGTTTACATGATGTTTAAGAAATCAGCTTACTGGAGGAAGCAGACTGTAGCCTGGTCACTTAATACGTAAATGCTATGACTGTAATATAACAAAGTGTGCTCACTTGCCAAGGCTTTACATTTACTTGTGGCTAATTTTTTATTTAAAAATGTCGCTAGTCAAAAACCCTTTGATTGGATTGTTGATATTGGCAACTAATTTAATTTCTATCACTCCTCAACAACTGTGAAAAACTGAGAAATTGTTAATGAAACAACACAAGGAGGAAGATAGTGTTGGAAATTAGTCAAATTTTATCAGCGTTGACTCACTGACAATTTCTTCTTAATGATCCAAATCCGCAAGCGCTCCATTCTGTGTTCACTTTCTATTCATAAAACAGGAACTACAATTTACTCTTTATACTCTTTTATTGCCTTTATCTACCAGAGCCTGATTCCAAAATGACTCCTGCTTCCCAAACTGTGCCTAATACACAAGGTAAAACAAATCAACAAATAGAAATACAGCCACAATTTGATCTTGTCTAACTTCTGTTGTACAAGGAAACTGCTCCCGTACCGCAGAGACCTGAAGACATCACTTATCACACACCTCAAAGTCATTCACGCAGCAGAGAATTTAAAAAATATTACGCTTTATTTATTAGAAAACTAAGAATTACCGCCTTGCAGTTGTATGCCTCTGCCAACCAGTCAAGTTGCAATTTACATTCATTTACACGGATGACTCCCAGACCGGACAATCACAAGGTAGCCAAGCCATAAAGCATACCCTGCTTTATGGTCTAATTGACTCTAAATGGGACCATAATTTACTAAATGAACATCATGCTGTATCGAAGAAGACGTGAAACTAGCGATTGAGACAATAAACTCATGTTTACAATGTTTACTGAGGTAATAAATCAAGTGAGAAGTAGGCTCATTTTCTCATAAACTTCTATACAATCAGATTTCTTATTGCAACCAGAGGAGTTGCCCCCTGCTGGCTATTAGAAAGAATGCAAGTTTAAGGCACTTCCGCATTGGCTTCACTTTTCAGACCCCAGAGTTGCAGACTGGTTTTGAGAGGTCACAGTGACCTTTGACCACCAAAATCTAAGCAGTTCATCCTTGAGTCCAGGTGTTCCTGAGATATTGCATTCATGAGAATGGGACAGACGTACAGTATGTAAACATACATACTGTTTTCGAACCCGAAAACATAATGCCTCCGGTCACGGCTGTCGTCAGCGCGGAGGCATAAAAAAGAGCAGGTGCAGTAGTGAGCATGCACACCAATCAAAGCCTCAGCATGAGAGAATATTTGATCAGAAATCCTCGCCTGCAAATGTGTCAGGTCGAATCGACACTTGAAAGTTAGTCCCCCCCCATGACGTTTTACAATTTATGCCTACATCTATATTGGACATTTTTCATTCAGAATAACCCCTTGAGATGTACCATCTCGTTTTCAAGGGTGTCCTCAACAACAGTAACACAATATAAGCACAATTAGACATAAAATTTAACTAAAATAATAAAAGATAATTAAACAATACCAAATGTGACCAAACCAAGAACCAAACTATAATAATACATATAATATCAGGAGCTCATACTCCAAGCGGAACATCAAAATTGTCTACTTGTGAAAAAATATAATTATAGGTGTGTTATTATAGACATGTACAACTGATCCTATAATAAGAAGACAGTGCATTTAGTTAAGAGATGATATGGATCAAATACTTACAGGTAGATTATTCCATTTGATGAGCTGCTACATTTTAATTCCAAACCCTGAATACCAGATGGATAAAATGTTAGCACAATGAGCTCTTTATCTAAAAACAAAGAGGCAAAGTGTGCTTGTGAAGTGATACACCCCTGCTTGAATTTCCCTTCAGATTTTCCTGCTTTAAACACCTGCTTTAAACACCTTCCCTTTGTCTTTGTGTACGTATGTGTTGAGACACTGATGGCTGTGTGTCTGTCATTTTGTGTAGTTCTCAGTTGTTGTGTCCATTATCGTTTTTATGCATGTGTTTGTTATGTTTGGCTACAAATCAGAAGTGTGCATTTGCATGCGTGTGTGTGCGTTCCTCGTTCCCAATCAGTTGTCAGGCTGTGAATGGGGTGGTTTGAATTTGCAGATCGCTGCTGAATCACACCACATCAGTGTCATACATGTTTATGACACTGATGGCGGAGGCGGGGGATTGCAGCACAACAGAGAGAAAAACAAACAGGTCTCCAAGGTGATCGAGAAGATTTCTGAGACTGAAACCAATGTGCTTATTATGAGACTGGCAGGCTAAATAGGCTGGAGGATGAGCCAAGAGCCTGATGGAGCACAGTAATCACTGGCAAATTGCAAACCTTGGTTTCAGCACGCAAACACTTTACATAATGTATCTATGGAGTCGCACACCTCACACATCCAAAAACAGGTGAAAACGCTGCTCATCTCGGCTGAAAAATAAACCCGGAAGGAGCGCAAATTTAAAGGAAATGAATGATTTAGATGGGAAACAGACAGTTTTGCATGTACTGTACCTGTGGCTGGGTCAACAGTCCGCTCGATCAAGTGGTCGTCCTGGTGAACCCACTCGCCGTTGCACTTGAAGTAGATCTGCGTGGCCGGGGTGGAGCGGCACGTCAGCGTCACCGGCTTGTTCTTCACGATGAACTCGTCCTCCGGCTCCACCAGGAAGTGAGGTAACAGGTCCGAGAAGGCGGCAGGTAGCGTTGCTGTGGCGTGCTCCGAACCTTCAGAGAATTAAAAAAAAAAAAAAGCAGAGATTTTAGAGGGATGTCAAATAACAAAAAAAGGTTTCAAGTTTTCAAGTTGTCAAGAATGCAGCAGACACCAAATATCTAATGCGGAGATTCAGCGTCCTTGGTGAATTCATATGAAAGAGGCAGAAGAAGACGGAGACAGATGGACAGACAGAACTGTATGGAGGAGAGTTGGCAGTGACGGAGATTGGCCTTGTGTGCTCTTGGCTGGGTTGGGGGGGGCTGGTAGAAGAGTCCAGGTCTTTACTCCAGCTCTTAATCACAGCCCTTTAACATCACCGCTGATGGACCGGCGGCCCATAAATCCCGTCTCAGCGACTAGGCCACTTCACGCCGTGTTATACGGCTCTTCAACCAGGACTCTTAACTCTATCCGCATTAAGCAAGACAGGGCAAGAGGCAGAGAGGTTAAAGATGACTGACAGCCAGTTAACTTAAAAGCACGTCCTATATACAGGAGAGGCCGTTTCATTCCTCCAGACTCTTATGACGTATAGGAGATGCGGAGGAAGAAATGGAAAGATACATCTCCACTGAGCCGAGACACAGGAGTCGTCCTTCAGGGGGGACAATGCAGCGATTTACAGCAAACTTTTACACTCCCTGAAAAATGCTCAACACAAACGCTGAATGACACAATGGAGCCTACAGCGCACACATCCTTCCTCCACCAACGTAGCATCTCTCTCTATAAACATATTAGCTTTGTGCGAGAGATAGCGAGAGGACACAGAACGGAGTGGAAACAGGGAAATAACCTCTTTACACCACCGACACTCAGGGGAGACCAGTAAATCCCAAAATAAAACCCCTTTAAAAGGAGTGTAATATTAATTTACTGCCCCTGAATCCAATATGGCTGACAGACCAGGCATTAACAACCTTCTCCATCACTCCCTCTGCAGCAGGAGAGGATGGGAGTCCACATCTCTCATAATGAAACGGGCAACACTCGTGCTGACCTTTCTCTCCGCTCATCCTTTCCTCCCTCGCCCAGCCTTCGTTCATCCTTGCAGCTTGCAGATGCCCCGGTCAGGGATAATATCACGTTGCGTCATAAACACCAATCTTTGGATAAAGACATTATCTGTCAGTTCCTCCCCCACTACACATTATATTAATGCCTCTCTTTCTTCTCCTATTTTCCCTTTTTACCCCTGTGTGCTGAGTTGCTAATTTATCAGGATGAGATAGCGAAGCATGCCACTGCTGCCGCCGCTGAACCCCATTAATGTTTCGTGTACATGTTTAACTCTTAATGAAAACTAAATGTTCTGTGTCCAATGAACGACATACATCACTCGCTGACACTTTCCCCCTTTTCCCGAGCACATTTGCTTTTTGCAACACATTTGCGGGGAAGAAAATGTCATTAATACGGCAGCTCCCTATTCAGGACAACATTATTTACTATGTATGCCAGTGTGTGTTTCTTGTCTCGTGGTGTTGAAGGGAAAGGCCACAGTTCATCATGAATGGTGAGTATAATTGCTCGAACGGAGAGCCAAAACTTTGCTAATAAACAGCGCGGGACCAGTAGGTCAGGTTGTTTGAAAGTGTGCTGGTCCTAATGACGGCGGCTTCTTCTAATGGGCCGGCTTCCAGCTTTGTGACCACGGCCATTAGCCGCCCGGGCTGACCCCCTGTACCCCCCGCAGACAGAAGGAGACAGCTCACTAAAACAGTGGGCGAGACTCGCCTCACACCTGCCAGGTTAATCATCTCATAGAGGACGGACGGTGTTGAAACGGAGAGTGAAACAAACGCCACCTGAGACGCTGATGAGCTCCTGATGTTGTTAACTCACCGCTGTCTGCTCATTTGCAGGGGTCACATTCAACATGAACCCTCAACTTTTGATGATGTTTGCGTGTGTGTGCGTTTATGTGTGTCACAAGGGGTGGAGGGTAGTCTTCCATTTTAGTACATCCACTCTAGGTTAATGAGGTTAAACACGTAATTTCTTTAGAGAAGTAAATTGTCATTTTATGGGAGGGCATTCTAGTCACGCACCGCTTTATATCAAACCCATAATGGAGGGCTGATGCGCAGTAAATTGGCTTAGATTATTGTCACGACACAATGTACTTCAAAGTCAAGGTACGCACTGCGCACACACACGCGCGCACACACAGGGAGTATCAGCCACTTAACAGACTTGCTGCAGGTCAATGCACAAATCAAATAGACACACAGCAGCACTATATGGGCACTGCATTAGATCGCACTGAATGTGATTGGCCAAAGCCGCCATTAATTGCCAAATGGATTCGAGTCCATTGCCAGATCATTTAGTACGCACGCAAACAACAAACACAGGATGCTGAACGTCTCCCATGCTGATCATTCAGCCAATGAAGATGATTTAATTGATGCATCATCATGCTGGACGCGTTGCTAGGGCCCAGTAACCGTTACATAACCATCGCCATAACAAAGAGTCGGGGATGATTTTGAATCTTGTACGTTTTTAAAAGAAACGCATCAGGTTGTGACCCGATATTCGTTTGCGGCTGATGCTATTCTCTCGAGAGACGATTCGACTGACCTAAAACACACACACACACACACAACCACACACATGCACAGGAACACAACAAGGGTGCAGCAGCTGTCAGTGTGCTGAGCCATGATGTCCAGGGCATATTTCCTACTGCACACAGACGCCATGTCTCATGTGTCCAGCTGACCACGTCAACTCCCGAGCCAGGGATCGAGCACGTCCACAAGAGGAGGCGATGACGAGGTTATCATTCAAAGAAGCTCAAAATATATATTAAAAAAAAATCTGAAAAGTTACATTCCTGTAACCGCTGTAACTATATTCGCACGCACCACTGCATTTTCACAAGTGTTGCAGCTTTGTAAAAGCTTTTTGTTACCGTTTATCGTATCTATATTTCATAATGATTTTTACTTTAATGTCACTTCCTCTATCACTTTCCAGGAGTAGGTTCTTTTTTTGTATAAACACAAATCTCAAGTCTTATTTTGAAATGAAATTATTCACACTTCTCCTCCGCTCGTGTCGGCGTGCCCCGCGCTGTCGACTTGTGTTATCGCCGTTTGTAAAATAAGCATTTATTTTTTTAATTTCACTCCTTATTATCTACTTGGAGAACAGAATTGCTGAATGCACCGCAGTATGAGGATGTCAGCAAGGAGAGAAAAGCATAGCTGGAGAGAAAATAACCCTCTTTTGTGTTCCTCCCTCATGGCACCAACACATCGTGTGCCCTTTGGAGCCAATTACAATTCTTTTTTTTTTTCTTCTTTTTTTTACAACGTCATGTCCCCGAAGGAAAGCATCATTGAGCAATCACTGGGCATAATTTACATCACAGTGATGAACAGCAGCTATAACACGTGTTTTACGACACCATCAGCACCTTACAATGTCCTCTGAAATTAATTCAATTAAAATCACTATCCAGAATATTAAACCATTTCATGTTTAGCTGCCGTTAACGACAAAGCCGAGATCAAATTTGTCACAACCACTTTGTTGGTTGATGTTTTTATTCGGAGTGCTTCTGGATGCTTTTATACCACCGAGTACCTTTATTTGGTAATCACTCTAAATATAATGTATGTATATTGGGGTTCAGGGAACGGGAGCGTTGTTCATGTGTGGTTACTTTCAATACAACATTATCTCTGGCAGTGATCAAACACGGGGAAAGGAGCAGAAATGGGATATGTAAAGAGAAAAAATAAGCTCCATCCAACATCATATATAATCTACAGCACGGCTGACTGATGTATGTTTGTCCCCAGATGACAAATATTTACTCCTCCACATGTCTGGGATTCAGAATACATTTTTCAATGAGACAACCATGCTTCAACAAGCACTCCTTCAACCTCACACACTCTCTCTCTGTCAAACACACACACTCCTATATACTGTATGCATACACACGCACACACACACAAGAAGCTAAAAAAAAGCATGTGCACGTACGCAAAACTATAGACCGCAAGCATGCAAAAAAAAAAAAAAAGGAAATATCTGCTCACAAACAGCTTTGTTTTTCTCTCGATCAATGCGAGACGCAGAATTATGCATGCAAACAAAAATGCAGGTTTACACAGAAACGCTCAAACGCCAACAAATTCAGACGCCGTACGATATCCCTGGTTATTAAGGCTGGTCTGGAAAACAATCAATCACTGGCAGGGAAAATACACTTTGTATAGAAACAGGCTCAGACGCATTAAATAAACATGTGGGAGAGATGGCACCCATGGCAACCCAAACTTCATCACATCACGTTTGCATCAGTGGTGAAGGATGCAGAGAGGCTTAAGAAGAGAAAAAAAAAAAAATGAAGGACAGAAGGAGGAGGTGGGGGATGCGAGGAGGACGGGGGGTGAATAAGTAAATCAGTCTCACGCATGCCACACATGACGTTATTACAATCTTCTCCTATTTAAATGAATAGAAAATTGGCTGCTAAGCATGCATATTGATGCGGGGCTGTACATCTGTGTGCATATATTAATTCCAGATACTAATAACACGTTGCCTACACTGTTCCCTGACGACAAGATTTCCATGAGAGATGCGTTCCTGAAGCTCGGGTCACGTCGTCAACTTTGAGAATTGCCATCAAAAGCCGGCGACATAAATCATCTCCACGAGAACAGGCAGCACTTTGAATGATTAAATGCTGGGTTTTTTTTTGAGTGATGTCGTTAAACAAAAGAAAAAAAGTTAGAGCTGTTAGTTGTGTAAATACGGGTGCACAGCAACACCATTAATGAGCCTTACACCTTTGAACAGGAGCTTACACATCTGCCGATTCCGGTTTGTTGATTCTTATTTATTCATTTTTCCTGTCATCTATTTGAAGCGACGCCTCAGCGGGGGGGTCCAAGCGGGGAAGAAACTTTGTGCCGTCTACCTTTGCCACCAGCACGCGACACCCCCCGACACCTTCGCATTGCCTTTCAAGGCGACGCCGTCTTGAAAAGGCGCATTTGCCTTGAAACCTATGAGACCATTTTAAGCTCCTGTCAACGTAAAAGAGCCGACAGTTTGAGAACTGCGCTTAAATGACAGAGGCTGCATTTGAATGTGAGTATATTTGTCTGTGCAAAATGTTGCATGTTTGTGCAAGTGTGTGTGAATAAATGGCTGAAAGTGATGTTTAACAAGATCAGCAGCTGGGAGCCGGAATTTGTGTAGATAACAGCAAGAAACACGTTTATCTTTCTGATTTAAATCGTTACGGGGTCGGACCTGCGGTTCAGAAACCACATTCCTATTCTCGGAAACATCATTAACACTGTGAGGACTAAGAGTCTCCAGATAGGAAGAAATATTCATATTCATCACTCGAGTGCCACAGCTGATGCTTTGTCGCCATTCACGTCCAGATGTTTCCACGGACAAGCCAGTTTCACGGCTGAATCAGCCTCTCAAACAATCAGTTTCCTAAAGCGGCGGTTTAATCACTGGCTGGGACTCTGTTTCCTGCGCTGCATAATTCACCGGCTACACCAGCTCGGGTATTTTACTCAAGTTACATATATGCCGTCCTCTCTCATTACACATTTTAGGGCATTCCAAATTAAGTACGAGAGCGTTCAGCCGCTTTATGAAGAAATTAACTTTTGATCGTGGCCTCATATTAAATAGCATCTCCTCAAGAGATGAAGAGCTTAGTTTAAACTGGAAATGCATAATTCAAACCCAGAGCATGGCAAAGATCAAGTTGCATTATCAGTTAGAAATGTGCTCCTCTTTGAGTGTTTGTGTCTAAAAATAATCAGTTTTTCAAAACAGCATATTAGAGGACAAAGCATTCAGAAATCTGCATAACCACCTCTGCTTTGTAAAGCGTTAGTTTATTTAATGTTTGGTACCCTCAGTGCATGAGGTCACTTCAACCAAGAAAAATATTCAGCTGAAAACAAAACAAACACAAAAAGATCCTTCTGTAGAAGTCCTTAAAAATGAATCAAGAGGCTAGAGAATGTTTTGAGAAATTCACAAAGCAGAGTAAAGCCTGTGCAGACATGAACAACACTTGATGGATTTAGCTCATTTTGGAGGTAGATTCAAAATGCCTTGCTGTGCTGTAGCAACGCTCTGGATGTAAATGCCTCCGATTCTTCAAAGCTTCACCTGTTTGCCGGTTCAGTGCATGTTTTTTCCAAAAGAGCCACAGAGATTTGAACACATTTTGACTTAATAACTACAACGCAATCCTCAAAAGGAACTGAAGGCAACCTGAGCTGTCAGGAGGGGCAGACACAGTCGCGGTCTTTGCCATCCAAGACACGCACACGCTCATGGATTTGTCGTCCCCCCGCGCTTCGCCGGAAACGAGGTTATCCAGAAAGAAGTTGATTACAGGACTCAGGCGCAGGCACGGGAAGAAACAGAGATGCAGACGGAGAGAGGGAAAGGAGGCATTCTTAAATCTTTGAAATGGATGTTAGGAAATAATGGGAGGACGGAGGAAGGAAAAGAAAAGAGACAATTTAGATTACCAAGTTAATCCTTTAATTACCGGATATGCCTAGAGCTAAAATGAGAGGTTTCACACACTGCATTTTACAACGATTCCAACTGCAGAAAGCGAGGCAGACTGCCATAATGATCAAGAGCCATAAACCCTAATAATGGAATGTCACTATCGCTGGTAATCTATATTGTTTATGATGCTGGAAAACACTACAAGTTGCAATTGTTACTTTTTGAGAGCTCTACGATTTAGATAAAACATGTTGTCTTTCAGCTGGCTTCGCAGCGTACAATATGCCAAATGTCCACACAGGAAATACACCAGTTTAGAGACCGTCCAAAAAAACAGGTTCAGTTTGGCAAAATGACAAACCAGCAGAGTGTATAACTGCTGATATCGGCAGAAGTCGCTCAGTCTGTTCCAAGGGCTTTTGACACAAACCGTTGTAAACGTGAGTCCCCATGCGACGCTTGTCAACCACGTCAACCTGCCTATTCCTTCCTCGTCCTCCTCCTCCTCCTCCTCGTCCTCCTCGTCTCATCATTTACCCTCCTCCCAGTGAAGATCCGGGTGGAAAGAAATGGGGGATGACTCGCGCTATCTAATTAGTGTGACGGAGCATGGAGGCTCCTCAGCATCAGACAGAGAATTAGAACACAACACGAAGATATGATCCATAACAAGGCTGAGATAAAGCATCACCTGTTCAACTCTAATTACTGTAACAGTA
The DNA here is from genome assembly GCA_916701645.2 of Sebastolobus alascanus. Classification (NCBI taxonomy): domain Eukaryota; kingdom Metazoa; phylum Chordata; class Actinopteri; order Perciformes; family Sebastidae; genus Sebastolobus; species Sebastolobus alascanus. The sequence goes on along the minus strand of CAKAOJ020000041.1, from coordinate 3,752,915 downwards.
TGTCGGCACCAAGTTTCCAATTTGACAAACCACCAGCACTTACTGTAGCGGGGACACACTATGCCACTGGGCTCACTAACAGTGTAGCGTTAAGATAACACAGGCTTAAGTACAGAGAGGAAATCTCATTGGTTGAGAATTTGACGATGCAGTTTTTTTTTAACAAGTGTTCCCTTTCAAAGACGCCTGGGTCGTGCCATGGTTGGGAACAAGACGATTAGCCCCCCCGATGTTGAGGTAAATCAACTTCCCAGTACAAACATTTAAATAGCCCTGATTTAAATCATTAGGTACCTAAAAGTTTTAAATGCACTAACAGCCGTATCCAGAGTTTTCGTGCGGTCGTTCATGTGAATGGGCCCGAGCGGCTGGGAGGCGGGGTTAAAGCAAACCCTACTGCGCTCGCTCGCGGAAGATCGTCGAATGCCCGGGTCCTTTTACCACTCGGCAGTCGGGCCATTTTGGCTTCAAGCGCCACTGAGCAACATCTATAGGAATGAACAGGAGCCTCCAACGCCGTATTTAATTGTCTTTATACATCCATGGTTAGCCCCACTAAACTAATTTGCATATTGAGTGGTGATCACAATGTGGGCATAATTTAGTTGTTTTTTTTAGGTAGAGCGGGTTGTCCACCAATCAGAAGGTCGGCGGTTTGATCCCGGGCTCCTCCAGTCCGCATGTCGAAGTGACCTTGGGCAAGATACTGAACCCCAAATTGCTCCCAAAGGCTGTGGCATCAGTGTGTGAAAGAGTTTTTAGATTAGATTCTGATGAGCATGTTGGCACTTTGCATGGCAGCCTCTGCCATCAGTGTACTGTATGACTGTGAATGGCTGAATGCTAACATGTAGTGTAAAGCACTCCGAGTGGTCGGAAGACTAGAAAGGCGCTGTATAAATGCAATGCATTTACTAGATAATAAAAATGCTTATTGATACCAGGGTTAAATGACATTATTCAGATAATATATCCAGATAGAGATCACATGTTAATACCAATGTAAGTAAATGGAGCCTGAGTCTACAGATTATATTAACCATTTTAGTTAGCATGCTAATATTTGCTAATTAGCATGAAATGCAAAGTATGGTTGAGGTTGATTTGAAGGTTTGAAGGTATAAACCAAATATTTGAACCAATGATAGCTCTAGAAGAAATGTCAGGGGATCACCAAAGACATTAGCATTCATTCACTGGTCCCCATGAATGTCCGACTCTGAACAAAATTTCATGGCAATCCATCCAATAGTAGATATTTTAGTCTGGACCAAATTGGGAGACCAACCAAGCCCATCCCGAGAACAACGCAGCTAGCGTGGCTAAAAAATGTGTTTTGTTCACCTAATGAGCCATGAAAATACAAATAAACATGTTAGTTGTAAGAGCTTTCATGCTCTACGTCTTCCGTATTCCAGAGACTGACATCAAATGCCAACTCCAGCCTCTATAATCCATGAATATGACCAGAATAATGAGTGCTGCAACTGTAAGAAATGCAGACATCTGGCAGCAGCATTTTCAAAAGACAAAAGTGTGCTGCCACTATGTCACATGTTCACAAGTGACACAGACTCGTTTCCGGAGGCTCCGGACATGAAAGAGAAATATAACAGGGAATTACATAGATAAGTGTGAACCTGACAAGAAATAAAAGACAGAGCTGGTTATCTGATATGACTTTCCCTGCAAAGCAAACCAAAGCACATCCGAACTCCACGTGTGTTTAGGGTATCAGTCGAAGGCAGAAGCAGCAAGCGGAGGGAGAAACTCATTTCAACCCGAACAGATTTCTGATTATTCTCTCCATTTTTATTTATTTATTTACTCGGCTCCTTCCAGTCCTCCTGACATCAAAACCAAAAGCAAAAGACACACAGGCGTCTGTGATTTAGCAATGCATGAATACAAATCGGTTTTGGAAGAAGCACATATTCCATTGCTCAGAACACACGCAGACTCCTCCATTTCAGGTTAATCTACCTCAAAAAATGAATTTGAGTTTTCTTAGCCAATTTAAGGAAGTGAAATTACATTTGAAGCAGTAACGTTGGAATAAAATGAAGCCCTGAGTGTGTGACAGCAGCCACATGTAACATTCACACCAGCTAATGCAAAAAAACAACAACACTGATCCGGATAATGTCCTGTCAAAATCCCAATGATGGCAGCTGGTTCAACAGCTTAGCGTCGTCACTTGAGAATGACTCATGTTACTTGGCCTTTATCTGTGCATTGGTAATCACTCCTGTAATATGTACATGACTTCTCACCTCCTCGTATACATTAAGAGTGATGAATTAACACTTAGAACATGCAGCACTGTACACCAATAAGTGTGTTATAATAATCATGCAGACCGATGCGCAGTCACATATAAGTCACATAAGATTTTTCTTTTAACAGGATAAGATGAAAACCAGCTGCTCACCAAGCGATCCAAATAAAATTACCCCTCTCCTAAAATGGAGCTGATGTTGCTACTTGTTTTTCTCCCCGACAGTTCAATTTCTTTTGCTTTAACAACATTGAAGCTGGTATAAAAGAGGAAAGAGGGAAGAGGAAGGGATGGTGCCACACTTGAGCTCAGAGCTTGTTCTGCCTTAACCCTGCAGATCAGATGTAATGTTTTAGGCTTTAAGCTACTTTAGGCTCCGACTGCCGATGCCTACACAATATAATTCCCCACACCTGCGACAGACAACTCCTAACACTTTGTCTTGTGAAAATAAATGTATTTTTTTTTTTACCTCAGCAATTCCCTTTGAAGAGATACTTAAAACACATTGAATAGCATGTCGGCGGGTTTATAACTTTTTAATGCAGGAAATCTGGAGGGAAATTAAGGGCAATAAGAAACTGTGATTAGCAGGAGGAGTAATAGAATTTAGTCAGTCACAGATATACTGTTTATTTCCCAATGGTGGAAGGAGTATTTAAAGGATAAGCCTGGTGATATTCTATAACATGGTTATCGTTAACAATTCCCAAAAAAGGCAATTTTCTAACTTGCCCTTCCTCTCTGTGGCGATGCCATTTGTAAAATTTAATTTTCTGAAAAAGCTAAATAGTTTACTAAAACAGCTGGGCACTGTAAATTTAGGCTAACATTATTCAAACAGGAATACATAGTATATTTGTTTGGGACTATTTTCGATGCGGATAGAGAGTATTTATGGCCCCAGGACAGTGTATATGGGTACTACAGTGTCCATATTCATGATAATAACAGTGTGGCTCATTGGTTCTTTTAAATGGGACATCTCATGAAAAACTAACTTGCTTGTGCTCATACATTTGGGTATCTGGAGTTCCTACCAACCAACAAACTGTGAAATTTAGACAACCTGGTCAGTTTTTTTGAGGGCTGCCTAGATCAGAAAACATGTGATTCAACGAGCCACCCAGATTTGGCTCCTCTTCGTATGTCACATGCAGGCTCATTAGAAGATATCGCCCACGGCTTGATAACTACCTTTGTAAAGGGGCACCATATTTTTCTCGCAAGCCAATCAGAGCAGACTGGGCTTTTACTGGAGGGGGGCTTAAAGAGACAGGCGCTAAAACGGAGCATTTCAGACAGAGGGTGAATACAAGTATATTCAGACAGACAGTATTAGAAAAGTAATGTGTTTTTTTAACATTATAGCATGTAAACATGTTCTAAACCCCAAATACAAGTATGAACCTGAAAATGAGCATGATATGTCCCCTTTAAATTATTTTTGGACAACAATGGAGGTCCTTTGTACAGAGGAGTAAGCTACAATATATCAGGCTTGGGATAAAAAGGCAATACTTGTTAGTAAGATCAATTCATTGTTGGCTTTAGTCCTTTCAGGGGATTTGTTGACGATAGAAAATGATAAAATACCACCGTACTCATCCTTTAAATTCTTTATTTTAGTGAAACTAGCGTTACCACAATCAAAGGTAAACATGCATTAAAATATTTATGTCAAAAGTAAAAAACACTCATTCTGAACAATGGTCCCTTTTATGATGTTGAATTATTGATATAACATGTAAGAAGCACTTTAATGTTGTAGCTGGTCCAGGTGGTTCTCATGCTAACTGCTTCATATACTATATACATATACTACTGGGTAGTATATGTATATAGTATATGTAACGCTCTAGGATTGCATCATATTTTATGTTTTTTATATATGTTGTATGTAAAATCTTAATCTGCAAATTGAGCTGTGAGTACATGTGTTGTTGGTTAAAAAAATGCGACGATTGTGGAATAATAATGGATAATGGAATGACAGTTTAAAGTCTCAAACGATGGAGATGCTCAAATACTCTGCAAAGTGCCAGTACATCAAAACCCCACTAGTACTTGAGTAATATGCTTGCTTAGTTACTTTCCTCCTCTCTCAGGGACAAGAGGCTGTGTGTGTCTGAGGCAGATAAGCAGCAAACAGGGATCCTCCTCCTGGGCTGTTGCAGCAACTGATGATCTGCTGACAGATGATGTGATGAGGTGGGACAGCGCCGCTACGCCGCTAATAACACCTCACCGCAAATAAGGGCTGAAGACATGCACCGTCTGATAACAAGGGAGCTGCTCTCATTGTACGGGGGGGTGCTGCAAATTTTAATCTTCATCTTATTCTCTACTCTGCACTCTCATCTAATTTCATTTGATCATTTTAAGAATCCCATTTAAAAAAATAAATAAAGTAAAATGGTAAGTTAGGTCTACAAAAAAGTATGATGTTTTTCCATGTTTGCCTCTTGTGAACCTACTTAAGATGTTTAAAACTTGATTTTTCAGTTCTGTAGTGAATAGTGGTGTAAGAAAATATCAGTACACTTGAAGATATTAAATTAATAGTTTACCTGCAAAGATTTGTGGCAGACAGTGGCTCAGATTGCACAAAAAGCAGCAGTGCTAAGATGCTGGATGTTACAGGGACTGTGAAAAATGCAAATGCAGATCCCACTGTTTTGATTGCATTAAAAAGTATATGTTTTTTACTCAGATTTTATACATATTGTGGTGCGTTCTTAATACTATGACAGTTTCCACAAAATTAAATTTTAAATGAAAATCACAATATATTGCCTTGCTTGCAGTATCGCAATATATCGCAAGATATTGAATCGTTACCCCTGTAACGGATTGTTTAGGTCACTAATTTTATCTTTTATAATGTGTTTTTTTCTGGTTTTATTTTCCATCTTAATGTTTTTAATATGTTTTTATGTTCATTTTCATGTGAAGAACTGAGCTGCATTTCTTGTATGAAAGGTGCTATAAAAATAAAGTTTATTATTACATATTGTATTGCCAGATTCTTACCAATACACAGCCCTAGTAGTAAACTTAAATAACATTTAAAAATTCATCACGCTGAACTTGTGCAGCTGCTGTTTTTCAACATATTGAAATTGAAAATCATTTACTGTGTGCAGTATGCTAAAAATGGCAGGATGTAATAACATTTCCAAAGTTTAGTTAGAAATAGACAAACTACAATTACACCAGTGTAAAGCAGATGACTATGATGCCGCCCACAGTTAAATCTGCTCTACAGGCTGTGCCTTTCTGCTACAGTCAATAAAATCTGCCTGAAATAAAAAATCACCATAAATGTGTTTTTCTGGACGATTAGCAGTTCAGTACTCCCATATCGGCTGTAAATGTATTGTTTTCAAGTCACTGTCAGTGCAGTTGTAACACCAAGGCCAAGCTGCATTGGACTCATCTTACACCGAGGGAAATTGAATTCATCACCACAATGGTCAGCTTCTTCTTTTACCCTCATACGCATTTGCGGAGGGGTCGCAGCCTTAATATGCATCATACACAATTTGTTCAAGCTGTCCTTGAGATCCTCCCATTGACACTCGTGCCTTTCAATCTGTCATCTGTGTGTATAGTGAATACTAGAAAAACATGAGGACAAATTCTGAATGTTTGCTTAGTTATTATAGCGTACATGTTGAGCACAGTGGACCTTTCTCCTCCCGAGTTCCCTCAACAATGGCAACAATAGCTGTTCTGGGTTTTTCTTCCTCCCTGCCTTCCCAAATCCATAAAGAGCCTTCATACCATGGTCACGCACTATATTACAGAGACAGAAATGGCTTTCACATCCGAGCCAATGATGTGAATGAACAATAGCAAAGCATTAGGTGCCTGGCAATAAATATCTGAAAAGAGGCACTTTGCTCCGAAAAAATACACCAATAGAAGTCAAGCTATGAGTCTCGCTGAGACATCCCATCAGGGCTGTCGACCAACGCGGTGCTAAAAGTGTGAAGAATAAGGGAAAGTGCTTTAACGGCGAAAAAGATCATTATCTAAATTAATAAGACCACTTTTTATGAATTGAGTCAGCATGTCACCTTGTTCTTTCTCGTATATGCGGTATAGAAAAGAGAGTCCTCGTGACTAACTGCAATTAGGGCTCTTGTTTGACTGTAAAACTACCAGGGAAATGGGAGTCTCAAACTATAGACTCACTCCGAGAGCATTTGAATGTCATTTGGATAATGGAGTGGTACTCAAGGTATTTTTGGGGAACTGCTTTGAAATGCAAGGCGGGTGACGACTCTGGCACGCCGCGTACAAAGGAACCATCCGGTGAATTTGGTTTTAATGCCCATTCAGGATTTGAAAAGGGGAAATGTTAGTACGACTAAATTCAGCATGACGAGCCTTATTTCACTTTAAGATACTCTCTGTCTCAATAATGGGCCACTTCCTCCTATAAAGCAGGACATTGTATGGCTTCCAGGTACCCGCCTGCCCACACATTAAGAGAAAACCACTGCCAGTCTTTGTCAGTGGAGCTTAAGTGAAGAGAGGATTTAAGATAGTGAGGAAACCAGAACAGACTATATTAAATTATGGGCCAACATTCATGCAAAGTATGTTTTTATATTTACCACTGTACTGTCGAAGATATAACATCAAAATCTAAATCCTGCCCACTTGATTTTGATGATTTAATAGAGCCGCCAGTCAAATTGTTGAGCTCTCATTTGTGTAATTCCCCTTCGTCATTATCCACAGAACAAGCAGGATGAAAGTCTCATCTTAAAAACAGTTCAAAAAGTTTTGAATTCATTTCAAGCATATTAAAGAACAGCCTAACTGTCTTGTCCTGTTGCACAGTTAGATAAATAGATCAGTGGTAATTTCATCTCTCTGCATCTGGATAAAGAACAGACTCTATGTTTAGCTTAGCTTAGCTCAAAGACTGGAGGTTGGGGGAAACTGCTAGCCTATCTCTGCTAGCAAAGAAATGTGCCTTCAATCAACCCCAAAAACTGCATTATTGACATGTATCTTATTAGCTACAAAATTAAAGATAAAATTGATATTTATTTCAGTTCAACTAATCACTATCTACTGTTTGGGAGTTTGCAACATGACAAAAGCACAAGACCAGACATCTGAGACAATGGACAGAACCACCATTAAATCAATAAAAAGCAACAATAAAAAATAAATAAACCTATTAAAAATGGGGGAAACTGACAATAACAAACAGTACCTCGGGACTACAGCGCTGCTGCCAAACTTCAGTGAGTGCAAATTAATTGATAAGAGTGCAAATGAGGTGATTTTATTGCGCACACTAAAAAGAAATGTTGGTATCTACACACGTGAGGCACTTTTAAGAGTCTGCACATTAACTCATCTTCCATCTCCTTCAAAAAGTGGTGTGGTGTGATCAATATTGTGCCGTGTGCCAGTATCAGCACACACTCCAACCAATGTGACCAAGACAAACTCCTGCTTTTCTCGTGCATATTGAATTCAATTATTTCTTATATGATGAACATTAAACTGTAAATTAAATGACTCATTCTGTGGCTAAATATGAGCCACCACGGTGGTGTAGTACAAAAGGAAATGAGGAGAGGTAAACAACAAAGTGCAAAAGATATTTCAGACAGCATTATGTTTCACAGACAGCACTGTCATGTTATTGTCACAATTTCTAAGATCCTCTGGACAAATGAGTGAATTGTTAAAGCACTTGTCACCGTGTCTCGGCAGATAAAAGCTGATTGTATCTACTGTTCTCAGATTTTAAGATCAGAGACTTTTTTTCTCTCTCAAAATTTAATGATGACGCCACACCGATAAAGAAATACTGTGGTATCATCTATTCAATACTTTGCTGCTTTAGTTCTGTAATTAAATCCACATTTGTAATAAATGTACTGTGGCTATTATCCTGTCTGAGCTGCATAAATTGAATTTCCATGGTAAATGGCAAGAGCGTTAGAGCTACTGCGCCATTAACGCAGTGCAAGTGTGCATACCATTGTTATTATTATCATTATCGAACCACTAATTTTGAAGATATCAGTAACCTGCAGTTGAAAAATAATCACATCAAAGGATGTAATCATCTGTTTAAAGTCACTTTTATCAAATTAAAATTATAACAACCCATTCTTACTTAACAGGTTTTTCTAGAACACATTACAAGTCAGTGACACTCGTAATTTCCAGTATTATGAGGCTTTCAAAGCGCTCCTTACAATGCTAACAACAAAATTCCTCTTTGTTCCATTTTGATCAAATTATAGCCTGTCGCTGTATGTAATGATATACAAGGTCGGCAGCGAAAAGATGCTGCTAAATGGTGACATGAGACTAAGTATATTAGTAACAGAGAGGCTCGAGTAATGAAGCCGTTATATATATCTACACTGCAACATACAATATATCTGTAACATGAGGACTACTGGTCATAAGTAACACATCAGGCCCAACACTGAGGCGCAGCAACCACATGGCTGCTCCCTGCAGTTATTTGAGGCAAGTGCTGCTGGTCGAGGTTATGAATGTTTGTCATTGTGTAAAACAGCCCTTTTGTTTTTTGTTGTCATGAAGGATCAGAGATCTGATGTCCGGTGGCAACCCGAACCCCCCCCACCCCTCGCCGTACCCCTCCAGCAGAAAGACAGATTGCCTATTTTCTATCACCTGTGCTGGGGCCGGGCCCGTGACACCTGCTAGACGAGCGCAGTTTAGTGCTCTCCCTGTCAGCTAACGTATGGGTCTATTGATGTGCTGTGACTGGACCGGGCTGATCCTACCCAACACGCATTAGGGCCAGCTGTTGTGCCTCATCTGTCTCCGTGTGTGCCCTGATCGCCACAAACAGACGATAAACACAGGCTGCTCCAAACATAACGCCCCATCTACCTTCACCCCGCATCCCGCTGCTCACAATCCCATCATTTCCTGGCCCCCGACTAAATGACTGCAGAAGTGCCGGCTTTAATTGAGTCCAAGAATGTGGCTGATGGAGAAAAAAAAAAAGAAAAAGTTCACTGCAAGTACGGTAATTGCGGTCTTGATTGCGCCCGTCTGAGAAGCTAATTCTAAGATTTAAGACTCAGTGAGGCTTAATAGAACGGTCTGCACGATTGCAGTCCGAAGAGTTAACAATGCATCGTAAACACTACAGATTGCACGCTGCTGCGTTTGACACTGATGATTAAGGTTAAGGAATTCAATGATGATTATGGTAAGTGCATGAAAACAAACAAAGGACCTTGATAAATACATGTGAAATAAACAATCCAGACTCATCAAGTAATCAGCTGTGAAAAAAAACAAAAAAAAATGCACATTTCCCACCAAGCAAGTCTTGTGGATTTGACTGCATTCTTTATGAGATAAGTCGAGCCAACGGGGAGACTCTACCTACCCTGTTGAGAAAGATGAGGGAGACGCCCTTTTCAAAGTTTGAGCCCATGAACCCCTGAAAGGTCTGTTCATGCCCCTGCCGGCATGAATAATCACCCCCAGCTCCCCTGTAATGTGCTGCGGATGATGTATTGGGCCACATTTATTACTGCTTCGCTTCCACCTGGCTAGGAGCAGCAAGTCTTCCATTAATACAAAAAAAAAAAACAGCCCTGCAACAAGATTTCTGCAGATTTCTAGAGGCTTAGATCCACCGTTAAGGTTGCATGATATTTGGTAAAAATTGGGAGTCATAGACAGCTCCAATTTTTGCTTGCAACGAATCATGACATAGAGTTCCCTTTGGTTCTCACAGTGAGTCTATTTAACAGTTCAGTTAATCCTCGTCCACATCCACAACATGTCTCTAAGATTTCTGTCATCTCAGCAGGGAAGGGGAAGCAACAGTCCAATCAAGACACGCACAGGCTTTAGCTTGTACACATGTGCAGGACATGTTGTAACCACTGAAGATTAGTCCTGTCCTGCTGGATAACACATTCTTATTTGAAAGGTAATATGGGATTAAAATTGCCAGCACTTCTCAAAGGTTTTACAGGATTAGAACATCATTACATGGCATCCTTTAGATGTCAAATTAGCCTAACTGTACAAATTTTCCCTTTAGACAAAACATATCAGACTACTGACTCAAAAACAATACCAATGGTTTCTGACATAAGGGTCATGCTGACTATCACAAGTTTCAAATCACAATACGATATTCTATCGATTCTTTGGACAACGATACAATATTTACTGATATCACAAAGTCTGCAACGATACGATTTTGATTTGATTCAATTCAGGGGCCTGCGATCGATATCAGATGATATCACATGTCTATTTAACAAAATCATTTATATTAGGGCTAAACCAAATACTTCGAAGCTTAGACTGTTGCCATGGTAATATACCTCCAAATCAGTATTCGAATGCTTTGTTTTTTTGTTATATAAGTATGTAATAATACTGTATAAATCCCAGAATAGCCCATTAAATAAGGAATAATTCCACAACATTATTCATTGTTCATATTAAACATTAATTATTATTAGTTATTCTCAGAGGGATATCACTGTTTGTTATGTGTATTGGTGTGTGTGCACAGTAGTGCGGCAGCATCACTGTCCCAAAGCTTTGAATAACTTTGAATATTTCTCACCGGATATATATAGAAACTAAGATAAGATTTGACTATTTTATTATTGGGCGCTGTAGGATGGAGGTGCACTTGGATGGAAATGGTGACACAGACGTGCCATGGGAATTTCAAAATAAAGGCGTATCTTAAAGATGATGATGTGTATCGATGTTTTCACTTTGCATCAATTATATTGGATCGTGGATCATTGAATCGATCTATCGATCCAGATCGATGGATCTTTACATCCCTAATGAGGACATGTTCTAAAATGGTGTTTTGAGGAGACTTTGGAATATTCTTTTAGATATCATGAAGGAAAAATAGAAATCAAATGGTAATGAACAAATTAATATACAAAAACAGCGATCTGAGGTCTAACCAACAAAACAAGGAGTTTGACTTTTGGCACTGTCTTTTGATAATGACTGTTATAAATTCGTCACTATGAAATTAAGTGATATGATGTGTTAAAAATCAGAATAGTAATGCTATTACTTTTCTACTGGGATGAATGATTTCAAGCGAGGAAACTATTCCAACATCTTTGGCAGACTTACAGCACCTTTTACACGGCCCACCTACCCCTACTGTCTCTGAAGGTTGCCGGTTTTCTAGCCGTTGCTCTCCCTCCTTTTCTATTCTCTCCCTCTGACTAGAAGTCTTGTGAATGCAGTCCTGAAGTTGATAAAGGTCAGCATTGTTAAGTGCCTGTATGTATGTGCGAATAGCCTTTAGTATTACACCATCTTATTCTGGTGCGGAGAGCCTCAGCCTCTCGGTATTCTGAACTAATGCAAGCAGAAAGGAAAACGTTGCAAGCCAATTGCACCTGCAGAGCCAGCGAGCAAATAAAGAGTGCACGTCTGGTGTTTGTACACCCGTGTATGTGCAGCATGTGTCGGAGAATGCATGTGTGCTGAGAGGTCGCAACATGAATCAATTTAAATCCATCCTCCACACAGAAATTACTTATTTGTCCAATTTATTACAGTGCTCCGTTCTATTGTGAAAGGCCCGAGAATTCACACGCCTCTTGATTGAAATCATTGCCACTGGGAGAACCTAGCCAACACCCTCGGAGGAGCCGCTACTCGGAAAGTGAGTGAATCATTGATTTTCAGACGGAAATCATGAAGGCGAATCTATGGTAAATGAGAGAGCGGAGATGGCAAATGGTCTGGTTCAGCAGGATATTCAGTTATCACTATATTCTTTTATAGACAGGCCACGGTGTCCAGCTATTTTCAAGCTTGTGGTTAAGTGAAGACCAGTCACTCTCAGAGGGAGTTTGTTCCTGCGCTTTGCTAAAGTGCAAATGGAAAGCACCCTTGAGTGAGCAAAACTGTGCGAGAAAGAGTTTGAAAGAAATTGTAATCTTGCCAAAAATAAAAACGAGACACGAAAGCAATAACATCCTGAACTAACACAGAAATCCTATTGTGGGTTCTGTGCCGAAGGGTTGCTCTATGAAGATGAGCCGCTTTGATGTTTGATTAAAAAATATCATCCTTCTTCTTTGAATCCCTGTAAGAATTGTTTGAAAATTAATAATGCTTGAATTAGAAGATTTAATAAAAGGGCTAACAGCGCAAAGCCGTTTCAATAAAAATACTCAACATTGTACGTTCTTTTACCACAGCATCAGATTTGACATCTTCATCGGAAAATGAACAGCAGCGATGATTATTCAAATACAACGACAGTTGGACCGGTGCAGTTTGGCGAAGAGAAAAGATGTTTTTACAGGACAACGCATACCTAGTCTGAAGTTACAAAATAGCAAAATCATTTTGTGCCAGGGACTCCAATTAATCAAAACATTTCTTTGTCAGATGTGAAATTACTAACATTAGTGAGGACAACACATCAGAGCTAAGGTAATCTTCTTCAAAAACATTTTTGTTATATTTGTTGAAATTCTCATTACATCCCGACAGCAATAAATAAATCAAATGCGCTGGTAAATATAAAGAATAAAAAAACGGTATCTGTGGCTGTCACAGGACAGTAATAAAACCGTCCAATCATTACATGCTTGTCTACCTGGGCGCACTCTTCCCGTACACTCATTGTGCGTCACTGGAGTCTTCCACAAGCTGCTAGCTTGACAGCTGTGAGAACTAACAATAGCCATGTTCATTGTTTACGTTCATTATGATAATTTTGGGGGAGTGGCTTTGGAGGGAGGCCTGAAGGGACGAGATGTCAGCGTTGCCGACTTTCTCGCTAGATTTAGCGACTTTTGGAGCTAGTGCTGCTAGCTACTTTCATTGGAAAAGAGATGGCAACACTGGGCTGGGTTTTTTGATTTTTAGAATCTAGCGTACTCTTGCTGGTTTCTTAAGATTGCCAACCCGAGCTTTAAGCAATGACAGAAGCTGCAGAATTGAGAATAAGGTGTCTGGCTGTGGTGCTGCTGACAGCGAGAGACAGAGATTAAGGCAGAAAAAGCTCCTTGTTCTGGGTGTGGATGCCCTTGGTATATGGAAATGTTTTTTGTTGAGGCTAAAGCATCCAAAATGATAACGGGCCCCTTCTGCTTTGTCACCAGGTCTGTTTCCATCCATCTATGCAAAGCATAGCGAGGAAAAAGATAAAGGGTCAACTTACAGCTATAAAATAGAAGACGTATGATTTGTTTTCTCAGACAGCACATGAAAAATGCAGGCAGCAGGCTTGTCCAGCCTTTGATGATTATGTTTGAAATTCAGACGAAATCTGAGAAATAAATTCGATAGAAGCTCCGTTGGTGCAAACTGCACAACCATCGGTAATGGCTCCGGCTCCAACACATAAAATGTTGGGACTGCCAGTGCATTTCAGGCTGCTTTACAACTTGATATAAAAACATATGTTTCGGATGAGTCGTGACTCACTTTAAACGTTCATCTGGCTGTGTCAGCCTTTGCCATTTTGAGATTAAACAACTGATTGACTTGGCTGGCCCGAGGCTACTTGTTAGTGAGCTGTGATGGACCAGCGCCAGAAACTGACAGGAGGAGGCAAAGCAAATATTTGGTTCAAATGTCCAAATGCAGGAGTACATCAGTAAGTAAAGCACTCAGCTGTCTCGAGGTGCGTTTTCATGTGAGAGAAGCCGTCAACAGGACAAAGAGCCGGGTGCTGTGCTGCACTGTGGTTTATCCCCTGCCTGGTATGAACAATAAAAAGGCTGGCACCGCGTTATGGGGTGTGTGCGTGTGTTTCGGGGGTGTGTGTACACAATCTGAGTGCATGTGAGACTGAATCTCCCGAGCAGCTTAAGTGAAAGTGATAAGCAGTAGAAACTGCGTTCTGCTTCCAACGATCGCTGGGAATTCATTGCTCTTTCTAACTGTCAAGCAGGAAGAGAAGGAGGAAAGTGTATTTAAAGGATTTTCACGGTCCTTAATGCTATTTATTACATCTCACCAGCTGCAGCGAGGAGTGGCTACATGTAATTGCGGCCATAGATCTTTTGGCCTGAAGACAACCAATCAAGATGGATTCCCTTTTCCGTTGCCGGGATTGACCGTGAGTGAATCCTGGTGACTTAGAGATGGGACATTACTTAACATGGAACCAGAGTGACATTAAGGAGCATTAGGTTCCGGGGTTGTTAAAGCACTTGTCACACTCTAAAGGCATCCATCTGCACAACGCGGGCTTCAATCAATAGATAAGTAATCGGCTGCAATGAGAGCCAGCATGCGGTATTACTCACTGACTCTGTCCTGAAACAGCCCCGCCGCCCAGCGAGCCGATGAGCACAGAGCACGCAGCTCCATCATGGAGGAACTTATCTTTCAGCCGAGCACGACGGTATCGACAGCCCAGGACTGAGAGCACCTTTGTATTGGTACCATCACTCTGAGGAACTGTGCTTTCATGTTGCAATCTTTTTCCTGCTGCAAAGTCAATGCGCCAAGTTAAATGTGCAACAGCTATACTTCACACGAACCCCTCCTGTGACACGATATACGGTGTGTACATCATTTAAATGTTGAGCTGCTTTGATAAAAAGCAAAACAAGTACGGCGGTCCCTGTGAGCAGCTTCGCCAGATGTGGTTAAGTTACACTGCGGCGCGTGACATTTCCTACGAGGAGCTGTGTAACGCTGCACAGGAAATGATGGGATTGCGAGTGGCGTGGATAAAGCAGCTGTGTGGGAAGCGCGTCGGTAAAAAAATGGAATCGGTGAACTTGCAAAGGTTGTGGAAAATTGCAGCATGATACACTAACAGTTAATATTTGATCATCGTTGAAATTCACCTCCAAATATTAGCTCCTAGCTCCAGAAGCATGTTTTCATCAAGCACCAAGCCTGCCAGATCTCTGTCTGTTATTGCCCAGCATGCTTCCTGATTATAACACTAGTCTGAAAAATTATCATAGAACAAACATGACAAGCTGAAGTTTGAAATACTGTTTAAACCTGGCTAAACCTAATCAATGCACCCCTATTCATAGACATGTTCACTAAGACTTTCCGTCCAAGATTATTCTTGTACAGAAACTAAAAGTAGGACAAAAGTAATTCCTTTCCTCTTCTGGGTAACCTATAAAAAAGGTCAGCATGTGTGGGAGATGAGTTTCTGACTAATTCAATTGCACCTACTTTATGGTTGTGCTTTACATCACGTAATACTTCATACTCACTAATGATCCGTACAGAAGCTACAAATGATTTGATAATGTTTGCTTTAGCAACAACATACAGGAAGAGCTAACAAGCTCCTCTGCACAATGCAGCTTATTAAGAACAATGACCGTGTAGTGTCAGAGGAAAAAAGATAATTAGTTCTTTAAAAGTTCAAAAGACCGGCTCCTCTGCTCCACTTTGACTGTACATTAAAACGATGTATCATTAAAACACAAGAACCCAAACTTTGATCTTGACTTTTCTGGAGAATACCACAGAAAAATAACAATTTAATGCAAAAGAAACACTATTATTAAACTGCAAGACTGCACTTTAGCTGACATATTATTGATTACTTTACTACTGGAATAATCTTTGCTCATATGCAGCTTGTGCGCCAACGCTCTAACTTTTGTGGAAAATGTGATCGACCTAAACATGTTGAACAGACTGAAGATAAACAACGGCAAAGAATATAAGTACTAAAGTGTTAGGCAACAGCAGCAGTACTAAAGCAAGAATGCATCTCTGTATTTAGATTGACAAAACGCTGGATATGCCCACAAGCGTCTGACATAGGTGGACCCTCGAGGCTACCACAGCTTTCTGTGCGGCTTCAGCCGAAGGAAAAATTGAATCTTATTGAGAGTAAATGGCCTCAGCTTTGTGGAAGAAACAAAACCCTGACACAAATTTAACAATCAAAACAGGGATATGAATAGCTTCTGAGGGGAAGGCAAAGGTTGGCTAATGTGCTTCACTGCATAAAAATGCAATCAGTCTTCACATGTTCTGCATACTAACCTTCTTCCCTACAGACGTGATTACTGCAGGCTAGAGCGGTCATAGCTGCCGTCTGCGGCATTAGAAGAATAAAAGTGTTTTGACGCTGTCTGATGTGTACAGTGTTTGTGTAGCTCACTTCTAATAGAACTAAAAAACGCTTAATCATCCGGAGTTTTCAAAATGCACAGTAAATTTATTCTCTCAGCATTTTTCGTCTTTTTGTTGAGAAATACGCCTCCGTCAAACAATGCATTTGCATACGCCAAGCCATAAATCAAATTAGTACCATGATGTTGATGGGGTCTCCTGCTGTGATTTCTCTCAACAGACATGGACAACAACACAGCTGGGAGCTGATGTGCACACCAATTTACTTTCCGCATAACAAATATATGCAGGAGATTCTCTCAAAGAAAATGGAATATTTAATTTCTCATTTGAGCGGATTACCAAACCCCATGTAAAAACTCCCTCGATTATTCATGATGAGGGTAGGAGCGCCGTGTACGGCGAGTACAGTTGCAAAACAAGACTGAATCACTTTCGCCTCAAGTGTTTGTGTCAAAGACACCACTTATCGTTTTACTTTATCGCTCACTAATTGCTCTTTATTTGGGAAGAAACAAGTGTAATTCACTTTAAATAAGATCTGGTTAACAGTGCAAAATGTAACTTTAAGGCACACTGGATTTTGACACTTGAGATCGACTGAAGAAGCCAGCAATGAAATGCTCACGCCACTATTAGAAAATGTTTTTGGTCAAACTTTAGATTGATAATAAGCACAAAGCCGTAATTTGTTGTTATATATTTGATGAGATTTATGTTGGAATCTCACCTTTAAGGTTACATTATCTTAATTCCTGTTTTAAATCAAGTTCATAAATCACCAACACTTCATGCACATATTCAACCACACGCAACACAATGTCTCTGTTTAAGAAGTCAAACACAGAAACCCTACACCAATTACATCGATCGGTCATCTTAACCAAACAATTGGGCTCAAATTTTTATCTGGCACTGCTCTATTTGGCATATTCAGTAAAGACATGTCATTCTTCTGGTGACAGTGGATATTGATTTTTTTAGGCTGGCCTGCTCTAAATATCGGCTTGATACAAAGGACCGTTCACAAAGGCTATTCTCTGGCTAAGAGTGTTGCATTCAATAACCGCTTGAAGCTGCTCGAAAAATTTAAAGGAATTTTTGGTGCGATGTCGGAAAACTATTCAACAGGCCTATTGTTGCTTGTCCGGCGGTACGTACGCACGTCTTAATGGATGAGCTTCTCTTGTTCAGGAGACATTGTTAATGTGAATTACGATGTGCTAATGTGAGGTCATGATTAACACAAGGCAGAAGCTTAAAGGCCTTAAACCAGTGGTTTCCTCCACCCCTCCACCACCACCACCATCCTCCTCTTGTCCTACACTCAGCTAATCAGTCCTTCCTTAGCTCCTCTTTCCATATGTTGCACAGATTTGATCGCTTGCCATTTTCAAGCTCATTAATGAAGACTTATGCTGCTTTTGTAATGAATGTGTCCTAGTTGAAACATGATCGAGTTTCGGGCCTCGCTGAGTGCCTTTCAGATGATTACTTTCACCTCTGTGGTTGGTTTCACTGGTGTGGCGGGAGGAAGCCACTGTAGAAATGGAAGAACAAAAGGGAACTCTAGCGCAGGAACCTAATTACAAAAGGATTTCTCTTCAAATGTTAGACAGAGAGCGTACAGTACAGGAGACGTAAAATGAAAAGAGTAAGTTTTAGGAGTTAGTTCACTGAATACTTTGAAATGTGTGACGTCTCATGGATTGTTACATTTCATAGCAAACAACCGAAAGCTTAAAACAGTGATGCCTATTTAACAAGGTTTCGTATTTTGAAACACCAGCTTGTACCAAAACGCCACCAAATAAACAACCAAGGTGTGGTAAAAATGGGTCCTGATTCTTTATCAGCCTGCAACAAGAGCCCTAAACAGCTGAACAGCCAAACATTCAGAGACGCCTTTCAGCTGAAATCTAGCTGTATTCAGACTCCGCAGATGTGACTGCTGCTGATGCACATCAGTAGTATTCACTAGAGGCTCGATATCAATGCTGACATCCATTTGCAGCCATACTCTCTGTGCCCATCATTCTGAGTTTATTGTCACCAGCATGTACAGTATTTACAGCATCTACCACTGAAAGGAACAGTGTTACATTTTGGGGGATCTGTTAGCAAAAAGGGAATACAAAATTCATAACTATGTTTTCGTTAGTGTATAATCACCTGAAACTAAGAATCGTTGTGTTATTGAGCCCTTCATATCTACATAGGGAGCGGGTCTTCTTCACAGAGTCCGCCATGTTGCTCCGCCATGTTTTTTACAGTAGCCCAGAACAGTTAGTGTGAAAGTGCAAAACCGTGGTACCGCCAACCGTCGCCTGACTTCCGTTGCTCCTAAAGTAGTGCTACTATGGTAAGGATGGCCTCTGAGCGAGGCGAACGGCGTTACCACAGTTTTGCACTCGGCGACTCACGTTACCGCAGTCATGGAAAGGGAGGAGTGAGCGGACGGGTACTCAGTTGGTTGCAATCTGCAACCACACCGCTAGATGCCGCCAAATTGGAGGCTTTTTGGTGAGTTTCGTTCGTGGTTGAAGATAAACCAAAATATTAAAGCTGGGGTCTGCGATCTTGGAAAACTAGCATAATTTGAAAGTCGCATCGCCTCAGGAGCTCCGTCTAAGCCCCCCCCTCCCCTCGAAACTCCTTATAAGGCAACGCCCCCCACACACATGCACGAGCACCGCCGCATCGTAACTACTTCACATTTTTCGTAGCTATTTCATCACTAAATTCACTTCTGAAAAATGTTGAGGCGAGAAATCAACGGTGTAGATTTAGAATATTGACAGTTTTACGATGTTAGATGGCGAATCAAACATTTTCTCCACTGTTGTCGGAGTTTAGAAGCTCCACAAACTGCCGGCACAGCTAGCTAGCTCCTGCCGGGATCGCCACCTCTCCACCCGGGCATTCACTCACACAGACCCCGCTATGAGCTGGAGCTCTCTCAAGAGACCGGTCTCGTAGACGAGGGGCTTCATTTCCTTGTTGACGGGGGGGGGGGGGGGGGGGTAGCAGCAGCTCGCTGGAGAGCCGGCCACAGAGCAGCAGAGAGGGGAGGGAAAGAGAGAGATACCTGCTGAGACAACACGACCCTTTTTAACATTACTCTAATATCTGGAGGGAGATCAGTCCACTCGTTTGTTTCTGTAACTGAAAAAGCAGTTTGAGTATTTTCTATCCGCCGTCTCCCCTCGTTGATAATCCTGTTTGTCTGACTTCACTTTGAGCTGTTAGAATAAATAGTTTAAATCTGCAGTATATTATAAAGTAAACTAACAGAACATAAACAACTAAATCAAAGTTGTATTTTTCGATAATATGGTAATAGTGGTACGAGTTCGTTCTCGTTGTCCGGTGTTTTAAGAGCTGAGTTTTCTCTTCCACTCTCCAGTGAACGTGCGGCGGACACGCGCTTTGAGTTCACGCTGGTGCACGCTGAGGCTAGAGTACGAGCAGGGAGGCAGGGAGGCTTCTGATTGGTTCCTTACACCCGGGACCATTTTTACTGACTTGTAGACGTTTTTACAGGATTACAGCAGCTACAGATGACGGATCTTTTCTGGTCTTTTTTCAGTGCTCATAAGAAACGGATTGCTGTCGGGATGTAAAGACCATTTCAACCAATATAACAAAAAGTGTATACTGGATAAATCGCAGACCCCATCTTTAAATCTGTTTTTGCAGTATTTAAAGTAGTAGTTTGACATTTAGATGAGGAGGTTGGTACCACTCTCATGCTTGTGTGTTATGTTCGGAGCTGTGGCCAGATGAGCGATTAGCTTAGCATAAAGACAGCTAGCCGGACTCTGTCCAAATTTTTTTAAAAAAACAGCACCTCTAAAGCTAACATTCTATTTTCTTTTTGTTAAATCCATACACAAACATGTAAAAAGAACAATGTGTGTGTTTATGGGGAGTTCTCATTCTCATGTTACATATATATTTAGTATTTTTTGTTAACTATATCCTTCATAAAAAAGGCCATTTATCTGTGGAGAATAATTCAGCGCTTCTCATCTTTTGGAATTTAACTCTATATTATGCAGCGTAGCTTAAACTGAACAAGGCATCAAGATTAGAAGCATTAATACACATTAATATTACTATCTTGTTTCTGACAGACCTTTCTTGGTCTGTTTCTAGAAAACGCTCATTTGCAACTTTAATTCCCCAAATGGACTCCAAAGCCGTGTTTACGAGGAGCGAGGCAGCCTTAGCTTGTGACAGCTCAAAAGCAGTTCCCTTGTAATAAATAGACTAATGCTGCATATTCAAGTCACATGTACACTATAGTCTACTTGAAAGCTCTTTAGAAGTCCATGTCATTGCAAAGTTCAATTAAAAATGTATCTTATGTGGTTTTTCACGCCCACATATACTGCATGCGTCATATACACAAGGAAGCAAAGTGGTACACACTGTGAAATGAAAGCTTCATGGCCGTTAATGATAATAAGCTGTAATAGAAAATGGGTCAACAACTTACAATAGGGAGTTGATTGCACATGTTCTTGCGTTGCCCTAACATAGTAAACCACCCGCTTTGTGCTTCCTTTCTTTTCACACACGCACGCACGCACGCACGCACGCACGCACGCACGCACACACATCAATGCATGCTCCCTCATCATTCACCGAGAGCTCGTTGCTATTGCCAGAGAGTCATTTATTCCTAAGCTTTTGAAAGGAGTGGTCAGCAGAAGAATTGCTCAGTGAACATCACTGTTAGTAAATATGTCAAATGCCTCGGTGGCAGCACCCAAAATAACGGGGCTATTCTGTTAGGTCTGTCACGTACGCCACTCCTGTTCTCTCACTTCTAAAAGCCCGGTGAGTGTGGGGTCGAGCCGGTGTGGAGAATTTTGTCTTATATGCATTAGTGTGTTGGTGGGAGGGGTGGTGATGCCAGAGTGAGGCACTGAAGAGGTGTTGGCATCCCACGCTGGAAAAGTGTGGAAATTTGCAGAGCGGAGAGAATTAGCGACTCCCCGCTGGGCCAAACGGATGGGTGCTGGGAAAAAGGAGGTGGAGGTGGAGGGGGGAGGAAGGAGAAAACTCAATGGAGAAAATGACCTCCGAGAGGAGAGGCCTGAACGAGAGGGGGGCGGGAGAGGATGGGTGTAGGGGGGGTGGGGGGATTGGGGGGGGGGGGGGGGGGGGGGGGCCTCCGCTGGGAGAAGCACAGAGAGGGATCCAAAGCCAGGTCACCTTCTCCAGAGAGAGCAGCTGTGAACACTCTGCCCCTGGGAGGAGGGTCACAGTCGAAAGCTCTGTATCTTATACACCAATGCCCGGATTCTCTCTCGCTGCCTTCACCCTGCACAGGTCTGCAATAACAAAGCCAATTAAGAAGCCCAGGAGAGAAGCTAGCGCAGTCTCACAGTCGCCTCTCGCTGACTTGGCAACCAGAATTATAGCTCGAGAGAGTACCTTTCAACATCGAATACAGAGAATACCGGCAATTACCAGTGAATGCCTCCATTCTCCAGCTCCATTTCGCCAGCTGATGCTGTGACTCATAAAGACACTTTTAATTTATCCCAGATGCATGCTAACCCCAGCATAATGAAATAATGGATGCAACAGCATAACACCTTGTGTTTTAAGTGTAAATGGCGGTAACCTCAGCGGAGTGTGTTGTATTTTCTAATGATTTGGCCGCTGTGGGGCTGTCCCTATTTGCCGTACGTGGCATTTCAGGTGGCATTTGTTTCATCTGGATGTCACGCTGCATGACATTAATTCAGATTCCGCTGCGAGAATCAATATCACGGTATTGTTCTGGGAGACGCGCGGCCAACTGACAGGTCGATCTCTGTTGCGTGTCCTCTATTGTCCGGGAGCACAGAGTAAAATAATGTTGCTTTCATCTTCTGATGTGTGCAGATGAGGCTGCCACATCTGTGTGATGCGCCGTAAAGAAGCTCTGGAGTTTGTTACTCGTGCAGCTGTTGCTGGTTGAGGTCACCAGGCTGGTTATCATTCCTCGCTATATTCCTTCTGTTCCAGCAATTGCTTTCAGATTGTCTTTCTGTATAGTGGCAGCACCGTAGAAGAAAAGTGATTGTGAACAGTGGATGCAGCCTCAGATCCTTTTCATGGGTGGCCAGGCTCTAGCTGTGCTTCTCTGTAACTGTCATCTTGTAGATTTTGAAATCCCTCCCCGATCGATTGTACTAAAAGCTCTAATCTGATTGTTAAAAGAGCTGATTTGACAAAGCTGTTATCAAACTGATTTAAGCACCAATCGATACTGCATTATGCGTGGGTGTCTTTTTTCTTTCAGGGATGTGGCAACTTTTCCAAGGACAGGTTCAGGAATGTCTTTCACCTCTAAAAACTGACACTGAAACATACCTGCGTGGGGTGAAACAGACCATATTTTCCTGTAACTCACACCCTTTCACAGGCTATGATATCTGGCTTATCAGGACAGAGTAAAAAAAAAAAAAGTAATGATGCATAATTGCTCAAGTGTGGAAATGAAAAAATCATGTCATTTCTTTGTTGATGTTTTAACATTAACTGGGTATCTATTGAAATAGGCTCCATGCTCATGTGTGATTGTATTTTCCAGGATATGGTAATGGTCCATGAAGAGTTGTGAAGTCCCTCTGAAAGGATCATTTCTCAGAGAGAACAGGAATGCACATAGACAGCAATTTCAACTCCCTCCTCCGTCTTTCCACGTCTTTCAGTATTCATTCCACACACGTATTCAACATTAGAGGGCAAATAAATTGATTGCCAGCAGCTGAAGACACTTATCTCCCAGCGAGTCAGCTTTGCACTAGAGACCCCAATACCAAAACCAGGAAGCACTTCATTACGTTGATGCTTAACAGTAGGAAAAAAAGACCAAACACTGGAACAACACCAGCAAACCGCGGTTACAAACACACCAAACCCACCAAGACCAAGACGGAGTGCGACACAATGATCAAGACCTCCGGGCTAAACTGTGTTCATTAGTGGCAGCAATGCAGAATAAATGGAGCTGCTTACTTATTCAGCAAGCATCTTGGTAAAAGCTCACAGGCAGGAACAGGGCTAGCCTTAGCCTCATGCTTGCCTGGGTAGTGATGGCCAATTAAGCCCTTCTCTGATGAGCCATGCACAGGCCTAGCAAGCAATTAGGAGGCCAGGAGTCTCTGCTCATTACTGCTGCAGAATATCGAACATTGTCCAGTGTAACGCACATCTGAGGCCGTGGATTCCAGAGATGCCCATTAGATATTGGTTTATATCATTCAATCTGAATAAAAAGAGAAATTGTCCTGCAATCGCTGCTTTAATGACTCAATGTTACCGTGGTAGCGTCGACGCCTGATGAGCAACCCTCTCCGTGTGTGCACCGGGAAGTTGTTTGTGAACAGGAAACTTCTTTGATTTGACATTCAGTATTGTCTTCTCAGATGTGATTGATTTGTCAATATGATGCTGATAACCAATGAAGGAGTTGACGCACGCTAATGCATCAGAAGTGATATTGTCTTTTGACTGGCAGCTCGCTGCCTCCAGTATTGATTTAGATCACATTTCGGGATGCGACGCTGTCGCAGGGGGGGCGAAATCCAGCTCTAAAAACAGTCGGGAAGCCACGAGAGAGACTGTTTTTGTAAATATAACTAAGTCTGATAATGGAAGTGTGCAGAACGGGAGTTAAGAATAGGGATTCTTAACTGTAAGGCAAAGATAACGATATGTATTCCTAGTCTGCAGCAAAATCCACAGTGCATACAGACAGCAAGATTTATCTTCATTTAAACACGGGAAGAAAACAATGGAACCATTTAAAGATATGGAAGCGTATGCGTCTTTTCTGTAGCTTATCTGATTACATAATAAAAGCAAAAAGGAGAAAACATTTTTAGCACATCTACTGCTGACTGATGTTGTTTCAAGATAAGATTCCTGTTGTGATGTTTTTAGAACAAGAAATAAAAATACACCTGCTGTAAGTGAAGATGTAATATGCCAAGATAGGAGGTGACTTTTATACCAGATGGCACTTGGTAAGAATAATTGTATGCTAAGAAGCTGAAGTGCAAATAAGTATGATTCATTTTTAAGTGCTCTGTGTTTATACAGTACTTTAAGGGTATTATAATTGTTTGCTTTTCATGGAGCTAGGGGCAAGGATGGGATAAAAGAGAGCCAAAGGTACACTAAATAATAGCAGTGTGAAGCAGAATTACAGCGAGGCGTAGAGAATAACACAACCTGCTAATGTTGCTGCAGACCTGAGCTCCACCGCTAAAAGGCTTTTTTTGGAGCCAAAGCCCCCGTGTGGTACGGCAACCATCCTTACACAGCCAACCAGAGGAAGTCCATTAAGTCAGTTTGGAGACTTTGTGATTTCCTGCTCTCACTGCAGCCGAACCCGCCAATCCCTCTTTCCCCTCCAGCATCATATTCCCCATCTCCCCTGGTTAGCACCAGAGGCAGGTGGCACTAAGTGCTAACCATATGGCTGCTGCTGTAAGAATAACAGTGAGGGATCAGCTCCAGTGGGCACCGAGTTACACCGCGATGGAGATCAATGATAGGCATTTATCACCTGAGGATGGGCACTGCGTGGGTGTGTTGGTGATCTTTATGGACAACACTTTACGACTGAGTGAAGTATAGAGGGAATAAGCTTGATTTGAAGAGAAGAATGACACAGAATATCAGTGTGTGGTTCTTTGATCTGTGAAGCTGCTGGTCTGAATGTGCAAAGATTGGGCCACTGGGAGTAATACCTACAGAGAAGCCATATGCGAGCAGAGGCATGTGGCTCTTTCCCCAAGAAATTAAATCTTTCCCCTCGAGGGCAATTCACCAACACCCAACCTGTGGCAAGATGTACATTACACACCCCCACACACACACACACACACACACAAAGAGGAGTAGAAGCAACAAATCACATTTACAAGCATTACGGTAGCTTTTTATGAGTAATTACACACAATACTTCATCACAACATGCACTTTTCTGCATTTCAAAGCCCATCCAGGTTTTGTTGGCTCTCCAAAATCACTGCGCCAGAAACTGGCAAATCATAAATTGCATCTATATCAAAGTTGCACAAAGACCATGAGGAGGCAGTCAGTTAAATAACCTGGAACATGAAACACTCCAATGTATCAAATCATAATAGCTCAGCAATGAGCCAAAGAGCAATCCATCCAGCTGCAATACAGCAGGAATACAGTAGCTAAAGAGACATCGAAGTACATGTAGGAAGCTTATCAAATAAACAGTATCATTATATAGATTTTTTTAAATACAATTCCTATGATTTATACCTTGAACATAATGTAAAAAAAACCATCAGAAGTAAATGCTGATCAAAGTGGATAAGGCAGCTGTGGGACCAGACATTCATGCTTTAGCTATCCATGCTTGTTCATGGCGCTGTGAATAAGCTGCCAATTACACACCGCCTTTTCATTGGACCTCATTATCTTTTTTCGAGTCTCCAGAATGCATTTTACATAGACTGCTACACACATGCAATTAACTTTTCTAAAATTAGCCTCGAGTCAAGACTGAGGGGCTGATGAGACCTGGACGGTGAATCAGTAAAAATGGGAAAAAAAAAATAAAACACGTGGTTTGGTGAGCGAAACAAAAAATATATAACTTAAGGAAGGTCACTGTAAATGTACTATCACATACTTAAATTGGTTGATATAAGATACTTTCACTTTTGAAGACTGAACATGATTCCATGTACCTTAGTAAGGACGAGCATACGTATCCTGCAGGATGTTGTCGCAGCCCCGATAGGCCCTGCTAAGTTTTGATAGCTACCGAATGACATATGACTGAATAGCAGCTATGTGTCCAGGGGAGATAAGAGCTGAGTGCAATCATGAACATATGGACATTAGCATAGGCTGTCGGCAGCCTGCTGGCTCTCAGACTGTGCGTTGGGACTGGCCTACCTGACGCTGTGCCTGGTTGTGGTAGGACAACAAGCACAGGAGGCTGGCGCGGTTCCAAGCTCAGACTGGACAGCTAAGAAACTGGATGTTGGCCAAGGTCGTTTGTGGACACTCCAGTTAATTGACATATAGTGGAGAGTGACAGCACATTTAACTAAAAATAAATGAACGGGCTTAAGAGGGAACATGTCAGTCTAAAGCATTACAGCAGCCATCAATGTCTGAACAACATCAAAAAGCTCATGATATTCTCCATATTCCCGAATGACCTCAAAACTTTAAAGGTGCACTGCGGAGGTTTTGACCAGTAGAGGCGCTGTAGGCCCTTTATCGTTAGCCTCTCGTGCTGTACTCGCCAAGGAAAGAGGACGTAAAAGAGACGTGACACTAATTTCTTCCAACTGCAGGGTGGCAATGCAGGGTAATGTGTTTTTTTATACCAACAGAGAAACTACCTTTAAAGTCACTGTGAGGAACTTTAAAGTGGTAATTTAATACTGATACCTCTTTGAAATGTACATAATCAAACGAGACCATTCGCGATCCCTGCAGGGAGCCAACACCGACCCCACGCTGCTGGAGGCCCAGGCCGTATTGCTGGGCCCGCTGGAGAACCAGATCCAGGACTAAGTGGGGCAGACTGTCAGACCCTGCTGCAGTAAAATGAGAGGTTTCCTAAAAGGGGACTCTGGTGCTCAGAAACACTACCGTTTTTGTCCCCAGGGACCGCCAATATCAACACAAAATGAAAGTTCCTCATAGTAGCTTTAACTAAGAGGCTTTCATTGAAACCCTGAACAACTTGTTATGATAGCACTTACTCTGAGGGTAATTACATAATTACTGAACATTATTACTTTATTTAACAATTACAAGTTTATCAAAAACATACAGTTCAAGAGAGACTACACCGGAGACAGTTCATATTCTAATTTTAAAAAGACTGAAGGCCAGATTTACGAAGAAAATGTTGAACAAATGTGCGCTGAGTTTTTTTCACTGAGTTTGCAACTGCAATCTGTTTGTATTCACCATCTGTTTTAAGGCATCAGCTCAATACGCAGTCAGCTCCTGGACAGCGACTGATTCTGCACTCCTGTCACACTCTGCCAGTGAAGGAGAGCTCATAAGCGCAGTTCAGAAGTGGGTTTTCTATGAGTTCACTAAGCTCAGAAAAGAAAGTAGTGATCTTGATCACAAAGTATTTACTTTGGCCAACTCCACCTGGGAAAAAAAAAACGGTTACTATTAATCAAAATATTACTCATAAGATTATATTATAATCTTTAGCATTTATCATAATATATAATTATTAATACATTATGAGGCAAAATTATTTTTTGTATATAGTTTTTAGTAATATGCAAGTCTATATTTAATATGTGCATTAAATACAGACATTACCCACAACAAACTGTAGCTCTTGTAAATCCTATGTGTGCTATGTGTACACCTCCTTTTCAGGGATGGAGAATCTTCCCTGCTAAACTGACATCGCAAATAGTGTGAGATAAATAAATACAGCAGAATAAATAATCAACCTTAAATATATATGCATTGGAGACTAGGGCTGTGTATTGGCAAGAATTTGGTGACATGATACAGGGATAACGATTCAATATATTGTGATATATTGCGATACTGTAAGCAAAGCGATATATTGTGATTTTTTTTTTAAATGTAATTTTAGGAAAACTGTCATAGTATGACGACACAATTTAGGCAGTTCCAAGACTGTTTAAGGACCCCAGTATTTAGAAATATTCATATACACAGTTTTAGAACAGTACTACATGCAAAAAACTGCATGGTTTTTGCCAGAAACTGTGTGTGATTATCATAAAGATGTCTGTAAAGGGGAGACTCTTGGTTTCCCATAGAACCTAATTTCATTCACATATCTTGAGGTCAGAGGTCAAGGGACCCCTTTGAAAATGGCCATGCCAGTTTTTCCTAGCCACAATTTAGCGTTACTTTGGGGCGTTATTTAGCCTCCTTCCCGACAAGTATGACGTGGTTGATATCAATGGGTCCCTTAGGTTTTCTAGTTTCATATGATGCCGATAACTTCTCTCTACCTTTAAAACTGAGCCTCCAAAAGACAGAATAGCGGCTGGGTCCGCCGGCAGGCCGTCGGATTTTTAAGAGGTTAATCAAAAATTGATACAGCATTTTGGAGAATCGATACAGTATCGCAAAACATAATATCGCAATACTCGTGTATTTTCTTACACCCCCATTTGAGAGAGAGGCAAACCTTGCAGACACTCACACAAATAACATGCAAACGGCATCTCAAGTCTGGTGTGTCAACTTACTGAATACAACACGTGTGTTTGGGGCCAATGAGTCACATCTGTGGCTGAAAAACAGGCGCAATAGCCTTATCAAATCTGGCCCTAAGTCTCAGACCCCAGTAGTGGTCTCTGGAGGCCTATAAACCTAACCAAGTTTGATATAAACTGATTGAGCAAGGAAGTGAGCAATTAACACTTAAACACTCCTTTGAGCCCTAATGTCTCACTAGAAGGGCTAAAAAGATGGATTAGTTCTTTTATTGTTGTTGTTGTTGTTGTTGTTTTATGGAAGCTCTGAACAACAATTATCAATTAATTATTGTAACTTGAAGTGTATGAAATCTCATGTACACAGAAGAAGAATATATTTGATGGAAATGTTATTTTTGAAGGAGTTTTAATTGGAATAATTTTGCAAGAGAGAGGAACCATCGCACATAACAGGTGTCTGTTCCCGGCAACCAGTTACTGTTATTTATAGATTATTCTTATTACAGAATTCAGGGAAGGATGGTCTGGTTGTATGTGTGGAGGCATTTGTTCAAACTTAGGATGCCAAATACAACAAAATGTAAAAAATAATGTCCAAAACAGCTGAGCTTCATAATGCAGTACAGTACCAAGTAAGTACCCACAGAATAGTAGCCTGCAGCAGAGTGCAACTGGGGGAAAAAAATCAATAGGCGCATATCGTCGGTTAACAATGTCTCTCCATCACTTCATTGTGGCTGAGATTTAGTCGGAGCTAAAGATCTTCCATACAGCGAATCTTCCACTTCCAGAAACAGGACAACTCGTGTCAGCGTGGTTGCGGAGATGTATAACGACCCCGGCATTCTTCCGACAGAAATGCCACTACGAAAAACATTCTGTGCCGCCTACGTCCTAGGAATGCAGGGTTCTTGTCTAGAATGTAATATTTATCTTGTAAATGTCTCGCAGGCTCAGCTTCCGCCTCTTACCCCACTTGATATGTGTGCTTAGCTATGCAGCTAAGCACTCCATCCATGCCACATTAGGTGCTCTGTGCCACAGCTGCACGGCCTTAAATGTAGACATTTCAGTGTAGACATTTCGACATCAGAGAGGCATCCATTCTTTCTTGCGCCCGCTCCCTCCGATGCTGTGCTGTCAGCATTGCAGGATAAACAGATACAACCCTGGGGTATTGAAGTGGGCAGGAATATTCAGTAGCACATAAAGGCTGAAGTCGGTAAAGGCCTCCTTGAGGCTGGTGTGCCTGATCCACATCGAGCTGGCTTACTTCCACCTCTGGATCACTTGAAGCCTCCATGCCAAAGAGAGGATAATTACATTTCACCTCAAAGAACAATAACGAAGAAGCCACAGTTTAGAGGGAGGCACACTAAAGTAGTAAAGGTTGTTTTTCTCATGCACCGGCTCACACGAGCTTTGAATGATCCCGACTATGATCTCACCTCCCTGTAGTTTCTCTCTGGCTCGATTGTTCAATTCTGTATGCAAATGATCGCTCCCTCCCCCCCCGTGTCACTGGGGCGTCATCTGATGTGCACCTGCACTTAGCCACCATGCGAAGGGCATGACTAAACGCAGGACGTGATCCCCGGGTCCTGGTGCCTTTTAGATTTACATTCCATTAGACGGCTCGATTGAATCCACCTGCCCCGTGCACCCGTTCACCCGGCCAAACCTCTGCTCGAGCCATCTGTAGGGGGACAGATTGGGCCCATCGAGTGAAACTAGATGTGATGAACAAAGCAAATATGCTCTCGCGCAGTGATTCTTGCGCCACCCCTGACTTATTATTATGTGATGCATTTATTTTTACCCTTCTCCTCCATTGTGAATCAATGTCTTTAATCTGCCTGCGACAGAACTCTGCGGGATATTCATGTGGGAGGAACACAGTTCATAAATAGCATCTCAAAAGTTTGCTTTCTTCCAAACATTTGAAGCTGACCTCAGTATGAAGAGCTTTTTTCGTGCAGCGTAAACAACACTATATTCTGTAAAGAGAGGATATTGATAGAGATCTATGCTTGCATTTGGAGAACCAAAACATTATATGACCCAGATCGTGTTGTCGATTACATAAACCGGATTATTTCATAAAGCCATTTTCTCTTGTTTACAAAATAAAATGTCACCCGTCATCTAATCTCTATAACGGATTCTGCATTCACATGTAGAATCTGTAGGCGACGGGACAAGATTTTGGCATCAGAAGCATTCTGGTTTCCGTTTGTAGTCCGAGTAGTATTGACCAACCACGTTCGAGCAGGCTTTGCAAAAGAGGCCGAACAGATAGGCTGAAATGCAATCTGGAAATCCACCGGCCACATCTATCGTCAATGATTTAGCTTTTCATTGGTTTAAAATTAGCTTGTAAACTAGCTACGTGTGAAACGATCCGGTCGTACACGTCGTCTCTCAATTCCAACTCCAGTTTCGCGTCTCAAGTTGCTAATCGTACTGTAAACAGTGAGCAGTGCATGGAAAAAAGTAAATCTAAGGCTACACCGGAACCCCAGAAACACAGCCCCTTTCCCCCAGAGGTTTATCCGTTGTCAGACCGGTAGCCGATGGGTTCTAAGATTGCCCATCACCTAACCTTGACTTAAGCCAAGTTCACACTACAAGACTTTCAAAGTCATCAGATCGCTGTACTGTTCACATTGCACAACTTGCTGTCTTGTAATCAGGAGTCTTCAAGTCGTCGTGGTTTTCACACTACACGAGTGACCGATGACATGAGGTCACACACTACAAGATCCTTCACCGGGAGGAATCCCCGATGACGTCTCCAAACTACGTTTTGTCACGAAAACACACGCTAGAAATACACGGTAAATGGTGCGATACTGTACGTATGTTGTTGTTGGCACGTGTTTACAAAATAGCCTGTTTCCACACTCGTTTTTACTATTTATTCCTCCAGGTGCAACAACTTTGCTCCGTGTTGCAAATGCAGCACGCAGTAAGATCCTATTGTTACAGGCGACCCCTCCTCCCCCAGGTTTCCCCTCAATCAGTGTCTCGCGGTCTCATTGGCTGTGGCTTGTGGCCGGAGTCCCCGACAGGTCCAGATATTTAGCATGCTCGATAGCCTCGGCGAGACTCTCGGCTCACGTCTTTGAGCAGTTCACACATTGACACTTGAATGCCGATGTGCGAGCAGCGAGCCAACGCCAATTTGCCTCTGATCTGGGGCTTTTGTCAGGGAGCTCTACAAACTGTCGGGGAGCAGAAAATCAGGGCTAAAGTCGTGTAGTGTGAACTAGGCATTAGTCAGCCATCCACCACTCTGACCACTCTACCCGTATTGCCATGTTTTTCTTTGTCTTCTTCTTACATACGAGTCCCCATTGGACGAGTTTTACTTTGCAATGAAGTTAACACAATACTGTAAAACTGTTCTTAAACAAAACACGCACACAGCTCTAAAGGCTCCCGTCAAACTCTTAGCACTCAAACTTCAACTAGACAGTAAATATTTGTAATGAACACCTTGTGGAATAACTATAATTCACTGGAGGAACATTGTGACAAAATCATCTCAAAGCATATTAAACCAGAAACGATTTCCAATCCACAAGACGCAGGTGTACACAGAGCAGCGTCATAACAGTCTTAGGAGGGATTCTCCCTCTTTCATGTGTTGTTTTCCCTTCGCCTCCATTCTAACAACGCAGCGATTGGACTGAGCTGACATTTATTTCGTGGGCTGACAATGGTTTCATCTTTCCTGACTGCTCTTCCATGAAATTTTCAAGAAAAAAAAAAAAATCATGTCAATCATATTTAACTCTCCTTAACCTCCAGAAACTTTAACTTGTGAATTGTAGAAAGTATTTTTTAAATAATACAGAAAGGTCTCATTTTCTTTTCCCTCTTGGGCCAGACTCAATTTATTATCTTCATGCACCATTTGATAAAATACTTGGAAGGTTGGAGTTGTGCAGCTAAGTGTAACATTTTGAAAACCTGCGTTGATCTTTCTCTTGGGATTTCAGGAGGTTCCACATAGAACCAAGGATGGATGAATATTCACCTGCTGGCTTTGAAGCGATATCAAGTCAGCTACAGTATATCATCAGCCTCAACAAGATCTAAGAACATCATTATGCTTTCAGTGTTGTCCATGTCATTAGTCTTTCAGTCATCCAGTCCATCAGTCAGCTGGGTCTGTCCCAGTCAACATGGACATCTGTAGATAGATGTTGAGACTTTAGGATTACACCAGCATTTAGAAGAGCAACATTTCTAATCATAATCAATCTGTGGATTCACTCACACAGACAGTGTCAATTTGTACAGTTAAGGCGAAGTTAAGACGCCCATCAGTTGGACGAAAGAGGAAGCACCTTCCTAGAGACTAGAAACGATTAGTCAAGCAATCAATTAGTGGCTCAACAGACAAATAATCGGCAAATATTTGATAATCGATTAATCATTAAAGTCAATTTTCAAGTAAAAACGCCATTCAGCTTGTCCAATGTAACGATTTGCTACGTTTCTCTGTTTTATATAATTGAAAAATTGAATATATTTGGGTTTTCAACTGTTGGTTGCGAAAGAAAAATAGCAAAGATAGACCTGGCACTATTTTTAAATATTAATCAACTAAATAATTATCAGGTTGAATCAATAGTGATAAGATACATTCCCAGCTTTTCAATTGTGAGCAATTGCTGCTCTTCTTTGTTTTCTGTAATGGTAGACTGAATATCTTTAGGTTTAAGATTGAAAAAACATAACCTTGGGCTCAATGGAGATTGTGGAGACCATGTCAGTATTATTGATGTTTATAGATTACATGATTACTAAATTAATTAAGAAAATATTTGTCCGATTATTCTATAATGAAAAAAGTAATTAATTGAAGCCCTACACCATACTATACTAATGCATTTTATTATAAGGTGAAACTTTGTGTATTTGTACTTTTTTCATGTCATTGAGTCCACCCCTATATATACAGTAAATGTAATTTCTAGCAGATCAGAAGTGGACTATTATCAGGTGGAGCCGTAAATCCTGAAGTGAATCTACAAACGGGGTGATATGACTTCTGCAGGCAACATCCCTCAGGCGAAAGTGAGGCTGTGAGAAGATTATGATGCACGGCGTTTTTCCCCCCCCGAGGGCCTGAATAAAAGATATATGGTGGCAATTTTGATTTATGATATTTTCTTTTACGTGGTTGACCTATGTGCATTAACAGACATTAGGAAACCATTACTCAGTGCAAAAGAAAGGCCCTTGCATAGCGTTTGTCGGTTCTTTCCAGCTCTAACGGATGTAAATTAATCACGGCCGCTTCGCTCGATGCTCAGAATGAATAGCAACATTACACGGAATTGGCTGAATGCTTTTAATATCGAGAAGCTTGTGATATCAAATCAGTCCCCCCTCTCCCCATTTTTGTTCTAAACCTGATGATTTGCTCTTGACATGTATCTCCCTCGACTCCGATATGACTTCCTTCATTAAAGAGGTTAATTAAAATTCTAAAGCAATTAACTTTACTTCTGTTTTATGCCATTTGCTTTCTCCGACTGACTGAGTGCAATTTGTCTAATTAAAATAAAAAGCGTTATAGGGGACAGTAAATATTATGAGACGGTGCTAACAATTGTACATGCATACTGATTAGGTTAAATAACAGTAAACATATTAAAGGTACTGAGAGGTGACAGCCTTAAAACCCTGAGACTGAATCATAACAACATAATAACTAGGTTTCCTCTCATTAATATCAGCCTGCCTGCTGATAAAAACATTTTAGCTAAACGCTGGATTAGAGGGTGTGAGTGGTCATTTGAGAGTCCATGTAAAAGCAAATCCATAGAGAAGCATACCTTGTCCTAATAATAGCTTTAAGCTCAAACCCTTGAACCAGTTCCAGCAGCTCTGAGCAACCCCACCGAGGGTCCTGATCCCCGGTTTGTCTCTGTGGAAGAGGTGCATCATGGTCCACAAGACCTGGGTAAATGTTTGTTGACAGGGGCCGAGCTAGATCATATTCATAACCGCAGACGGGTCTCTGATTTATGAGGCTGGATTTACTACCTTTGAGTGCAATTACATACAGCACAGGCGGTGTGCAAACAAAGCCTCCAACAGCAGCCATTTTGTGCCCTAGGTAATACACAAAAAAATGAGTAAGATGAGCCATCCATGGCTGCTAAGGGTAAAAGTGTCGTCTATACTCAGTTTAGAATAAATGTATAAAAAGCAGAGTGAACTCATTAGTGTGACTACATGGATTTCTATTAAACATTATCACCCCTGCCTCTCTGATTTGTCCTTTCAAGTGCTTGCATAACCAGAGGAGACACAAGACGCATCAATAAATCAATACATTCATACAGTACACGCGGTGCTATTCTACTGATTTAATTGCCTGATTCTCTGGTGGAATTGTTCCACATTGATGATGTATGATGTTGATCATCTCCTGCCAAGACTGAATAAACAGGAAACAGGAATATCTAATCATGTTACATTTATAGCTCTCTAGCTCTCTCATGGGTGAATTTCTGGACCACGAAGCGTGTAGCTTAAAGCTCAATGTGTTGGAACTGAGTGCATTTTTCAAACACAGTTAAAAGCATGCAGTTACTCAAAGAAAAAGAATGAATATATGTGTGGATATATACAATATATGGACATTTATATTACGTAAGTAAATTATGGCTATGAAAACCTGCAGCACATGTGAAGGCCTTCCTCCAGCCCTTATTTATGAAGGTCACTAAAAGATAATCACACTGAAAACTCCTCTTTGGTAAAGAAGTGGCTTTGTGAACTTTTAAAAAAAAAAGAAATGTACCACACCATTTGCTTGATAATTTCCATTACCATCAAAAGCAGCAGGAGGAGAAGGGCCCCGCTCCTGATCCTTAAGCTGATTGAAATATGCTGCTCATTAGAGTCCATTCACAAAATTCATGAATCACATTAAGACAGTCGACGGTTGACTCACCTGTAAAAAGGTCCGTCCTATTAACGGGCAGATAGTCCAACTATTGTACTGAGGAAAATGGCTCAATTTATAACCGCCTTCATATGAATGCAAATGGGGCGCAATCAACAAGTCCAATTTCTGACGCGTCATTAATAATAAGTGGTCAAAGGAAGAAGTAACAGAAGCATTAATATAATGACAGCAATTATTAAGGATATAAATGAACAAATTGATGTGAAATGGGCGATTGTGTGAATAGATGACAATAATCACATATGGTGTAGTAAGTAGGGGAGACCGGGAGTCTAACGCGGCTTTTTAGGAATCTGAAAAAGGTGTCAAACTAAATGACAACATAATGACAAAATGACAGCATAATGGCTTCTGCACTTAACTGTCACTCTGTTATAAACCTAAATCTACACAAGGCAAAATAATATCACAGACTGCAATAAATTAAAAAAAAATATATATAAAGTCAAACAAGGTAAATGGATATTTGGATCACTTTTCCCTTGTTTCTCCGGAGTATGGCCACCTAGATATCATCTACAAAAATGTTTTTTTTTATAAAATAGATAAAAACACAGACATGAGACATAATACTTCTAACACCTCAACAGAAAAGAAAATGGTGACGAGCCAACCGTAGTACAACAGCAGGAAAGAGCGAATGCTGGGAGATTCAAGGTGGCTGCAGAAAAAGGGAGAAGTGAGAGATTTATGCTAAACGTGTGCTGACTGACAAAGCAATGTCTTCTCAAGGCTCTGCAGGAGATCGGCCTAAATCCTTCTCATAAATTTTATATTAATGCCAGAGGTAACCAAGGTTGTTTTTCCCAGTATTTCTCCAGGTCCATTAAACACACCTAATATATTTCAACATCCTCCCATTTCCCCATCTAAGTAGCTCGGCTGAAGTGCAAAAACTTGTACATAAGAGAATGTTTATTCCTCGCAGAGCCTGATGAGACTTCATTGGCTGTGCTTCTCTGTTAAGGTTGACTGGTTTAAAGATAAAAAAGCTAACACACTCACCTTCCTCTGCACCTACAGGTACTGTAACCTTGCCATTTCTGGAGATAATAAGACGAGCTGTCTAAGTGGGGAAGGGAGGGAGCGATCTTTCTCAGATCTCGCTTAGCGCTCCGTTGTAGTTTATTCCTCAGGAATGAGAATTCAACTTAATAACAAGGAACACAATCTCTTATTCACAGAAAAAAATGTGAGAGCTGTCTATCAACATTTTTTTGCTTTGAGCGAGAGAAAGCAAAAAAAAAGGTGCGCTTGTGCAATTTGTTAGCTTCAGAGCAACAGTCTGTGCAGGTAATGCCAAGTTTCTGCTTTCACACCTTCCTTGACTGGCCTATTTTAAGACGGGGAGTGCTTTCCCCTCCTAATTCCCAATACAACATAGTAAATCCCAATGCAACAGACTGCAGCCACTGCCATCGAATATAGTGGCTACCATGGAAACTACCCTGAACTAAAGTATCAATATACCACATAACTAGATGATAGTAAAAACACTAAAATAGTCTATATCCCTGGCACACTCATTAACATAATGTGCCACATGAATAATAGGCCTACATACAAGTAATGAGTTCTTCGTCCCTTAGTGAACAGATGTACTGTGTTCCTCTGGTGTTCACTGACAAACCATATTAGCAGATCACTTAGTCACCGTATAGGAGAAACATTTTAACATTTTGCTTCAACCGAAGAGGCACACGAGCTCACGTTGCTGGTTAAAAGTCTGCTGCGAACTGCGAGAAAAGTACAACATGGATTTCGACATGCAACACAGTCAAAATGGTGGCTTACTCCTCTCTCACTCACGAGCAAGGAGAAAACATGTCTCCCAGCTAGACAGGAGCAACAGCGGTGGTTTGATCTCTGCTTGAGCTCCACTTTTCAATTGCTAGTCACAAAGATGTGAGAGCATGTGCCTGGCATTTAACAGCCATGAAAAATAGTCATGGAAGAAGCTGGGGAGGCAGAGACGGTGACTTTATTCTGAAACATCACTGTCTCGCTTGTCAAAAAAGCATGCCGAAAGACAAAACATGCTAATAGGCACACGCGCACGCACACACTCGCACACACAATTAGAACAAGCTCTGGAGACGGCAGACTGATTGTTTATCTGCATCGTAGCATAGAGAATTGAAATCCGCGGCCACAGATAAGACATCAATCTTCCTCAGTGGGCTGCGTAAATAAATCTGATTACGGACAGAATCATTTCCCCTTTAGAATTGTTTTATCTGCTCATTCCTTGCCTCAGCACCAGATAACTTGGAAAGTGCTCGGCACAAGGTGGCGGCTCGCCTCGCGCTCGTCTCGCTTCGGCGTCTCAGGCCTGTTGCCAGTGGAATGATGTCACGTTCGATTCAAAACTTCAAAATATCTGTAAAGGAAAACTAAATCCACTAATCTTGCATTACCACCATTATATAACACATTAGAATTGTTGAAACTGGAAATAATAATGAATAGCGACTAAAAATGGGTGGAAACTATGATTATTCTGACATTGTTTCAATTAATCAATCAATGTTTTTTTCAACCAGCAGTCTAAAATCCAAAGATATTCAATTCGTTATCACTTAAAGGTGCTTAATACGGGATTGGGAGCATTGCTATTGCCGCCGCACGACTCTCAACATGGCGACGGCGAGCCAATGGCTTGCAGCTAACGGTGCTAACAGCGCAAACAGTGGCGAAAGAGCTGACAGAGATAACGGTGTTTACCTGAGGAGGTAACCGGAGGGGGGGTTCTACCCTTCCGCAACAACATTGTCACTGCCGTATGAGAGCATCGGCTGTGAGCTAGCCTGTGGGGCACGCTAAAATGCACGAAAAGCACGCCCGGCCAGCCCGGCGATGTCAACAAAGCGAGGAGAAGCTCGGATAACAGCACACACAGAGGGAGAGTGACTTCATTCTCTGCTCAGGTAGATATTACTGAGAAAATAAAATGTTTTATTTGTTTAAATTTGCATTACATCCAGCAATCAATAAATCAAATGCTCTGACAAAAAAAAAAATCTGGTATCTGTGGCTGTCTGCGGATTGTAAATAACCCGTCCAATCATTTCATTCGGCCCGAATGTGATGACTGGACAGGCTACCTGCCTGCCTGTCTGCGTGCACAAGCTGCTAGCTTGACAGCGGTGAGTATGAACAATAGCCATGTTCACCATTCATGTTCATTATGACATGTTTATGTTTGTAAATATAATTTTGGGGGAGTGGCTTTAGAGGGAGGCCTGAAGCGACAGACTGTCAGTGTT
Source organism: Sebastolobus alascanus (assembly GCA_916701645.2). NCBI lineage: Eukaryota > Metazoa > Chordata > Actinopteri > Perciformes > Sebastidae > Sebastolobus > Sebastolobus alascanus. The sequence goes on along the minus strand of CAKAOJ020000041.1, from coordinate 3,714,023 downwards.
GTCAACTTTCTTGCTAGATTTAGCGACTTTTGGAGCTGGCGCTGCTAGCTACTTTCATTGGAAAGGAGTTGACAACACTGGGCTCAGTTTTTCGGCTGGATCATTTTTAAAAATCTAGTCTACTCAAGATCGCCCACCCTGCCTTTAAGTGAAAGAATCACAGCAAATCCTGACAAATGAGAAGTTAAACCAGCAAATATTTGGCATTTCTAGTTGAAAAAAAGACTTAATGAATTACTAAAATGGTTGTTATTTTCTGGCTGTAATTTTCTGTCAATCCACTAATGATTTCACTACTTGTGGAAAGTGTAGAACCTGTTATATAGCCTGAATTTCCATGGAAACTCTTGATTATGAACCCAAAAGTCTTTCGAAATGATATAATACATAAGATCAAGTCACTTTTTTAATTAACTTTTACATTTAAACACCAACATACTGATTATTGCCATTCATTTTATGAACGACTGGATAGACAATTTTACGCGTTAAATTAAGAGAAATGCACCTCATGAACTAATCTAATGTGAAGTAAACTGATCACAACTCTGATAATGAGACATGGCAATGTCAAAACATATTCTGATTATGTGCATAATTGCTATGAATTTCCTCATTTGTGCATCTAAGAGAATTTAAATGATATGTACTGTAAGTCGTTCCTACTGAGCATCAGCTCGTAATTTCAATACATTTCAAGCTTCTGAATATTTTATGCAGCCAAGAAAAAAAACAAATTCCTTACAGATTTGGATAAATGAGATAATGTAATTCCGGCGTGTACTAAGCTTTTACACACTTCTCAACGAATCCTACTGTTTGTTTGCACATTGTAATGTGTTGGAATCCCTTTCTACCAAAACAGATTTGTTGGTGTCTCTCTGTTAGATGTGATAAAGCATTAACCGGCGTTCAGACTAAGGTCAGTTCACTTGTGTGACCTGAATGAGCATAGACAGCCACTAAAACGAATTTGGGCAAATCAGACAAGCCAGCAGCTGAGCACATCTACATTGAACGAGCCTGCATTCAGCAGGCAGGCGTGGTGACAAAGCATTCCCTTAAAACGCACCAGATAAAAGACTAATTTGGTCCAATTTTGCTGGAGGGATGCTTATCTCAGAATTCAAATAAGGTCAAAAGAAAAAACAGTCACAGGGCCGGTGATAAGATCGTGGTGGAAAAGCAAAATAAACCCTGTAACCCCTCTGAAATGAGTTATGCTCCGGATCCTTGAAGATGTGGTTATGCCTCTTATTGCCATTTACCTCCAGTGAGGGCAACATGAGTCACCACAATAAAGGTAAATAAATAAGTGATGAGGGCAATAAAAAAGGAAATGCAGAAGTTAGGCTTATCAGAAAAAAAACAACAGACACATTTTTACTCTAGAACCACCGCGATAAGAAAACCGGACTTCAGTGGAAATAATAAACACGAATCATAAATCATCACAGATTAGATGTTAGCATACTGTACTTTGGCGAAATATCTTCCACAGTAGGCAATTGTTGCTTTCAGAATCTATCAGGACCACTGTGAGTGTGTGTTTGTAGTGGTAGGGAGAGGGGAACTTGTTTGAAACTCCTTCAGTATGGGTGTTATATGGAGGTTAATGGTAAGAAACAAGGAAAAAGAAGGATAAAAGTTTAGGATTCATCAAACTATTTGACAAATGATGTCAAGAAAAGGGCAAAAACCGGGAGGGTTTATGAACCAAACGACTCGGATCTCGTAGAAGTTGGGTTCACGTCCTACCAGCAATGAGCCGAGACAGAGAAAGTGCACCGTGAGACAGTAATGAAAAAAGTGCGTTTCCATCAGCTTCCTGCTTCACCTGTCTTTAGATGAAGGAGGAAATGAATAATGGCTGCAACAGAACTGTCTATCACTTATGGACTACAACTCATCAGAGCAGGATGCCATTCAGAAGACAATGGTGGATCACAACACTTTCTAAGCACACTTCCTCCTTTTGGATCAATCATTGAAGACGAGAGCTGGTCGACTTATTGACACGGGAACATATGAGATGGAAAGGGGTAACTGATTGCCTCAGAGGAATCATTTGTGGTTAAGTATAATGCAAAAAAATGTATTATGTAGGAAATTGCCCTATTTCTGTTACTGTCCACTCCTATCAGCACATGTTTCACTACTGGCAACTGTGTAGCTTTACAAATGAATGAATGAGCTTTTCAAACAATGAGAAGACCTCAATGCCGTACAAAAATCATTCAAGGATGTGTGCAAAACGTTTCTGTTCTCATGATTAATAATTAATCAATGTTTTCAGCTTCAATTTGCTGTAAAACAATAGAACTACTTTTCTGGAGATGTAAATTTGTACGGGACGCATCTCGCTTTTCCACAACCAATGACAGGTTGATAGATGACTGATGGCTCCAGCTAACATGACACAGGAACTCAAGGGAGAAATTGCAGCTAACAGCAGCAACAATGCTCACCCAGATTACACGATAAGTGAGCTCATGGTTGAAACCCATCTATATTCTGGGGTGTTCTCTCAGGTATTCACACTTGGCTGTGGCTGTTGTTGCTGCTACCTCAGCTCCACCCCGATTGTGTCACCCCACCACCTAAATTTAGGTCTTCTAGTTCCTAACAGCAAGATGGTGGTGAGCGGGTAGACTTCAGGCTTCAAAACGTTCAAGGTCCTTATTTTGACCTTGAAAATAGGGATGCACCGATACCGATATCGGGTCGATACTGAGTTAAATAGCTGAATTGTGTATCTGTGACAATGGGGCAGATATATTCAATTCAATTCTATGTTTATATACCATATACATTATATACTGGAATTTTAATTCCCGTTTAAGTTTCGACCAATTTGTTGTTCCGTTAAAGGGTTTACAATTGAATTGTAATTCCTGTTAATTTTGAAGATTTTTTACCAAGTTGCTGGTGTACGATTTATTTTAATAATAAATAATAATTAAATATATGTCTGTGTTATATATGTGTTTATTTGTTACATTTTGTTTTACAAAGTTAGGAAAGCAATATTGAAGTCAAGCCTGATGTTTCCTTACACATAAAATAATGATCCCAGTCACTTCCACACAGTGAGGCATACAGCGTATTAATTAAACACTGGTATGGGCCCAGGTATCGATATCGGGACTGAAAATATTGGACCATGCATCCCTACTTGCAAATGTGTCATTTGATACTTTCTGTGTTTACATTTGTCTGGTTGAGATCGAATACAGCAGCGATATTTCCCTGAAAAGAATTGTCTCCACTTTTCCCATTTAGCTTGTTGTTGGGTTTTACTATCATTTAGATTTTATCAACTTGATTTAACATGTGACTGAATCCTGGTTCCAGTTGGCACATTGAGGAAGAACCGAAAACTATACAGACGCATAAACCATCTTTACAACTACCAGTAATGTAGATGGAAGCTCAGTGGGTCAACATTTTGCTTCCAAGAATCAATAATGAGAACCAAAATGAATGTTTCTTGACAAATACGTGTTTTTATAAAACTTAGAACTGGTCCCAATTATGAACAGGTTCTCAATACTGAACCTCCGATCCCCAGCACTTTTGCACATTGTTAAATTTAATGATTTCTAGATTTGTCTCTATTGTCTTTATGGATAACTCACAGCCATTCCTTTTGGCAACGCAGGCTAGTGGATGATTCACTGATTCCACTTGGATCGGCACTGAAACAATCCACTGACATAAATACATTTTTCACAAGCGTTACAGTGGTCAATCATGTCTGTCTACTGTTTTGTGTAGAAATGCAACCCAATTAGCCCACTTCAGTTTGTGCACAAGTCAGAAGTACAAGTTCAAAGCTTGATCGCTAATCACCGGCTGCATAGTTAAACACATACAGCTGCAGAAAAATTATAATAAATTCCAATTAAACCTAAAACACAAGTGGTGCACAGATGCACAGCGGCAAGAGCAGGAGGAGGAGGAAACAGCAAACTCTCTAAAGCTGGACAGTTTTTCACAGCTGCTGGTCGCTAGCATTGACAGCAACAAAAACCTGTGTGGTGGTCCATAAACTGAGATGTGAGAGTGAGTGCAATTTCCCCTTGTTTTTGAGATATGCATACATAACACACACGGGCCAAACACTAACCAATATATTAGGCTGCCACAGCACGCATGATAAATGATGATAATGTAAATGACTATATGCCAAGAGAGTGAATCGTTTGCACCTGTAGGCCTGTGGTCATTTGTTTTGTGATCGCCAAGGGCATAATGAGCAATAGGCACCCTGTGTGAGTGAGCCTGGTTGGTTTCGCCCTCTGTGTTGCATTATCTGGCTGACCTGTCACAGCTGTATCACAGCGAGGTTTATTGGATTTAGAGACCGGGCTGTCGCGGTTTACACCTACACCTTCTGCTGTCATGGGTGCTGATCAGCATTTCCTGTGTGGTGTGCGAGCTACCACAGTGTCCTCTCCAGTGTCTCATTTAAAACCTGCCTGCTGTGACAGAGACGGTACATGCTGATGTTAATGTGATGATGTGGTAGTTAGCAAATGACGGTAGGTGATGAGTGGGGACCCAACATGAATAAACTGGGACATGCCAGAGCCTGTCACCCTAGTATTAGAAGAAATACACTACATGGCCAAAATAGGGATGCAAATTTTAAGCGCTTTCCTTAATCGATCATTGGTAACGCTAACGATCAATCAATCGTAATAAAAAAAACATACAAATTGTGCGTATACCAAACAATACCAAATGCATATTTTTCCTCAATCAAAGCCTTATTTCCACAGCAACATATTGCATAATCTCTGACAGCATTGCATAGCCTGTGAAACATATAACCATAGAGGCCTCGACATATTAAAGACATTGAATATAATTGAACTTCAGATTACATGTGGAGCTCATAAAAATAATCTCCACTATACATCTCCGCCTAGTTATATGAGAAGGACGTTCAAAAGCAACTAAATGTAACGCTGCAACAAGAGAATAGAACCTAACAAATATCTCAGACTCACAGTGTCCTGATTTCTGCCTGTTCTTGTTGTTCTCGGTGCTGTAAATTGCTGCTAGACCGCCCTGTTAATAGGCATACAGGTGCGTGCCGGGGAGAAAACGTTTTTTGACCACAGCGAATGGCTCTGTGCAGGCCAGCAAAGTTCATCATCACCAAACATGGAAAACGGATTTGATCTCACTTTGTGCACGGAGGCATTGTCACAAAACAGAAAAGGGGCTCCCAAAACTGTAAAGTTGGAATAGAATTATTGTCTGAGGCAAGAGTTCCCAACCTGGGGGTCGCCTTGTGAATTAAAGGATGATTTTTATCTCCTCTTGCCTCTAAAAATGATTGAAATAAAACAGGGGAATAAAAATTGATTTAGCTTAGTCATTAAACCAATGACAAGTAGTCACAAGCACACACTGCTTTACTTTAAGGGTCTCACTAGACAAAAAAAGTGGGGGACCAACAGTCTAAAGCATCACTGTACACCGTTGCATTAGGATTCTCTAAATTGGAACTAGAGTTGGGTCGATTACCGGATTTGAGCTTAAACCGGTTTGATTTTATGCAACCTGCTGAACTGACATTTGTCTTTACGACTTGTTCTGGCAAATTGTAAAGTAGCCGACAGCATCACGGCGCTAAATCCAACTTTTATTGCATTAGTAATACGCAATATGACAATTATATTGATTAACATAATATGATTAACACAATATTAGGTTTCTCTATATACGTACTAACAGAGCCACTAGTTTTTGACAGGCCGTGCACAATATACTGCTGAGCCGAAGCCGGCAACATGAAGGAGATCAAATTTCAGTAGAGGTGGGAGGGGGTAGATGAACACAGCGCACGTTTTTGGGGTGACGAGACATGTCAGAGCTAGTCCCGAAACTAAAACTGTGCCAATATGGCAACATTTTGGATTTAAAGCCGACAAAAGAGTTGAGCCGGAAAACATAGACGAGGCAACATGCAACGTGGTGCTGCTTCTCTCTCTGCTTCTTCTCGGTTGGAAACCAACTTAGAGGTGGATTACCGCCACCAACTGGACTGGAGTCACTACACTCTCATTCACGGGCTCTCTCAGTCTCGTTATGTTCCACTCGAGAGCGGCCGCCGAGTCAAGTGCAACACCTAGTGTTAAGGTTTTGTATACCAGTACGATGTTTGGCTCAAATTTTTACACCGGTTCGACCCTAATTGGAACAAAGGGGCTTGGCCAAAACTCAGCCTCAGATAAAAAGTACTCAAACATCTGTGGGCAGGAGTGCCCACACTCTTCTGGCCTTCTAGTACAAAGCTTAGCTTACAAAGTGCATAATGAATAGGAATTTTATTGCCAGAAGGGCAATTTGATTCCTTGCTGGACTATGAACACTGCAGTCACGTATTCTTCAGGGCCACAGGTAAGCTGCTTACTGCAACTCCACCTCTCGAAGTGGGACTACAGAGAGGGATAATTCAATAAAGTGCAGCTCTCAGAAAGATCATGGCTTCTGGTATTCCCCCCCTGCAAAGCCACGACACCGCCTGAAATCTACAATGACAAAACTGACAGCTGCTGACTGGGGACGTGGCATTGAGGAGAATCAGGTCCCGGCGCACAAACTCATCCCGGCGCTCCCGCATCATCGCAGTGACAGGACTCAGGAGCCAAGGACTGACACAGGAGGAAGAGAGGGGATGGGGACGTTAATGTATCATTCATCAGAGCTCCGCACCCTGCCTCTGCTGCAGTATGAAAACATAACTGTAATGAAAATCCTATCGATCGGAGTCGCTTCCTTTTAGACAAATTGCACTGTTTTCTCTGCCTTTCAATTGTTTGGAAGGCAAATGTAAGGAGCAAAGATGAAACCCCTGGAGACATCATCGTCAATGCTCCATCATGACAGGCGGACCTTGAATCAACTTTAGCTACAGACGGAAGCAAAGACACCAAGATGTTTTTAAAGACATTAATCAGCACTGAAAAAAGGCTAATGAATTATCGTATTCAATGAATAAATTGGCCAATCAATCTTATGATGTAGCATATAATTGACTCGGATTATAAAAAAAAAAATTGCAGTAATTTTCAAGGCTTGATAAGATAATGGGAACAGTTTGTGCTATTCCATTAAAAAGGGATTTCCAGCGGATGTCAGATATGTGGTGAAATGCGTTTCTGCTGTGACCAACTGCATTTTAGTCTGCTCGAGTTAACGCTCAATGTCACCCAGAATGAGGAGCACCTCCCCCACTCCCTTAATCCACCTACATAACTCTGGAGGCCGGGGGAAGCCTCGTGGTTAGAGACCATCTCTGCTTTGATATACCAACGCCCCTGCAGAAGTATCCTTGATCAAGACGCAGCTACAGGGGAGCTGCTCCTGGCTGCCCCTGTGTGTTCACCCCTTTGCTGCAATGCAAACACGCAGCCCTCCTAGGGAAAAGCACAAAAAGCTCATTTCAAAACAGCACTGCTCATGTCAGTGTGCTGGGCTGAACAATACTAGAACTGTTCTCGTGGTTAGTTAGCCCTCAGATGTCTGGTCTCGGAGGCCTCAGAAGCATAAAGATGAAAATCTTCAGAAGGGATCTTTTGACATCATCACCACTATCAGTGGTCATTAGGGAAAGGACAGACAAAGAAAACTATTTGAAAGTGCTGCAACACAGCCAGTCATGCGCTCCCTAAGGAGGCTTTTGCAGAGCTAACATGCATGAATTGACAAGACAGACAGTGAGTGTGGATAACCATCTTACCCATGTGCAGTCCTCCTGCATTTCTAAATTAAAGATAGGGAGATAGCACAGCCGCAATCTGTGCTTGGGATCGCCGTTCTCTGGTTAAGGAAAGGGACGTAGAGGAAATAGATCAACCCGGCATCTCAGGGGTCAAGGGTTTACTTAATGAAGTCATATCAGTGGTGCCTGCTGCTTTCTGCTATCATCCGGTGGCGTTTATATAGAGGGGCGGTTGTGAGGGTCGTGTCAATAACCACTGTACTGCCTCTTTCATTATTTATGTTCCAGTTGTCACTAATGAAGATTAAAGACTTAGATTCCTTTACGTCTATACTAGGGATGTTAATAATTAACCGTTTAACCCAGTTAAATCAGTTAAACAGTTAAAAGAAATATTAAAAATTAAATAAAAAGCTGAGCAAAACTCATGGGAGCGGCTTGTCACTTAAAGGAGAATAGCTGGTCCACCTTAACAGCCCTACTTAAGTGAGTCTGAGCTGATGTTGCGAGACACGGGAGCTTGGCTTGGGTCTTGAGGAGTTGTAGTATTTATTCACCGACAAATAAACTGTACACACGCTGCACTGCTACGTTCACAGCTACAACGCCACCAACAACCCCACACTCACGCTAGCGTTACGCCGCGCTGACAGACCGTGTGTATGAAGTTATAGCTGTGAACGTATCACACACACGGTCTGTCGGACACTCGCTAACGTTACGCCAGGCAGACACGCAGCTGACAACCTCGCAGCTAAACTAAACGACGTGGTGGAGACTTACTGGGAAAGTGGCTGCATGTGTCCTCGACAATACACGCAGCATCATGGCTGCTAACTCTCGCGAACGGGTGAACTGGAGACTCAGTTGTCTGTTTTGCGCATACACTGCAGCTGGCGATAAATGACGAATTTAACCTGTTTGTGCATCGGCTTATTGTTGCAGTTGGGCGGCTTGTTAGGCACTAAAACCACAGCACCGCACTAATGTTGTCGGTTAACGGTTAATAATCGATTAATGAGGGTCGGCTATCGTTCAGAAAAAAAATTCAAAATTAGCATCCCTATACAATTATGACATCGCTGCACTATGCATACTAATAATTAAGTACGCACTTATTTGGGTAGACTGTATAACTGAATATGTACCATTTTTAACGAATTAGTTCCTAATGTTGAAACATCCTAAATTTCTTCAGTGTGAACCACTTTGGTTAAAACTGAATTTCAGTCCTCACACTGTGGAGGTGATAAATGAGATGGTTAACTGAGCATCAGTTGCTATCTAAACCCACAAAACTCCACAACAAACTCTGCCAACTGGGGTGAAATTTTTAACTCAGAAACCTCAATTTCTACCGCTGCGCTACCAACTGCTCCTGGTGAATAACAAAATGTGTGGGCGGGGACTGTGTGAACAATTCTGTTTCTATAAACATATCATGAACACCACTTTTGAACTGAGAAATACAGAGAGGAATTCAAACTTTCTTGTCTTGGTGGAAGCATTTGCATCTTTACCCAAAGACTGAATGAAGCACAAAGCCATGATGGAACAATAAATGGACACTTGTGCAGATGGGTGCTAAAAATGATAATGAATACACACATAGGACCAGACACTCTCATCTGTTTGTGTTTGTATCCGTGTGTGTTGATGGGCGGGGCATCCATGGTAACAGAGTAATAAAGTCATCAGTGAAAATGAAAGAATAAGCCAGAATTGAGGATAAACTGACGCAGGAGCTTTGACGGCAATAACCCGACATGCAGGGGGAATTAACCAGGGTATTACGGCTAAACCTGTGGGACTCTGCTGCTTCCGTAGGGAAACTTAGACACACAGACCTGCATACATGTTGTGACCTAGGAAATAGGGAGGGCGAAGGGATAATACTACTCTGTCTTTGAAGAGAGAAAAAAAAACAGGTCAAATCTTGTGCTTCTAAATATCTGCAGTGCTCTTTTTTTTTGATGTGATATTATTCAATGATCAAATAAGTTTTAATTCTGTCAGAATCGTTAGCAGCTCCAGCCAAGAAAAGAGAACTATTTCTCGACACTTGGAGAGCTTGCATTTCCATGCTCGTGTTTTGACTCCAAGTGCCATGGAGACGGAGATTTAGTGTGACAACGCTGATGCCAAGTGTTGTACTTCTGCAAAGCTTTGCAGAAACATGGCACATTCAACATTTCTGACTTTGCGCAGAATATTCCCCAAGACTTGAACTAACAATGTGGAAAAAATAACATTACCACTCAACCTCATTTTGTTTTATGAATCAACCTTGGACATAAACAGCAAGACTTAACCAAAGGCAGTAGAACGCAGAGTTTGACTACTTCCTGCAGACGAACAGCTGAAACGGTGCATTACTGTCAGTCAGTTTGAAGCTATATGTGCTGTTTAAAATAATGAGAATGAAAAGTAATGAAACGTTTTTTGTCAAATAAGCTTGTCTTTTAATCCAATTACCTTTGGATCAAACAGCCAATGACAATTCTTAGTATTAGGATTGCTAGCAAAAAGACGAGACCACCAAGATAACAAAAAGCTGCTTTTAATTATGTTTAAGTTTATGGATTCATAATTAGCGACTGCAGTTTAAAAATGTACTTAATGCAGCTATGCTTCATCACCGTCTTAAAGTGTTTAGTGCCCACACCAGAAATATTCTCTATCTGTTGTTAAACACATTCAGTTTGCCTCCCAGTGACTCTGTGACAGCAACTAAGATTGAATGAAGATCAAGTCGATACACTCCCGCTGTTTAACTCGTATTTTACTGTTGGCAGCAACACAAAAAAAGTGCCCTTTTTAGATTGATTACTGGCAGGATAATGCAAATTTGCATATAATAAAAATTAATTCAGAAGCGAGTGATTATAAGGAAAAATATTCAGCTCAGTCAATTGAATTTATTTATTTCCATAGCCACGGGAAAATTACAAATTATTCTTCATAACATTTCATTTAGTTGTTATTCTGCATACGGTTTTGTTTTGTTAACACGCTCACCTTTTGAATTTAACCTCATGAATAAAACAATACAGATTAAGGGGGAAGCGAACACACTAACATTTGATTTCCCCCTTATCGTTGCTTAATTTTAATAGTTTTAACAGCCTCACACATTGAGAAATTACAGTCGCTGACATGTGGATATAGAGTGTGTATGTGTGTGTGTGTATAAGCATGCGTTTGCTGTGCTATTCATTCGACACTTTTTTTTTCTCCTTTCTGTTGAAGGAACCGCCAGCTTAGCTTCAAGCACATCACCCTATAATTGTTCGTTGGTTCATATCTGTCATGACACTTCTATAGGTCTGCAGCCGCTGTCACAAACCACAGCCTGCAGCCCAAATGGGGTCGCTCTATTTTTTCCTCAGTATCTCACACAACCAGCCTTTGTTCCTCATAGCACAATCTGGAGATGCCATTAGTGGGGAGGGAGACAGTGATGTTTAGTGACAGCCAACGACTCCTCTGGTCAAGAAAGTGCCCTACAGTCATCGGAGTGTCACACACACCCCTCCACTCTGACTGAACGCAGCCTCCACTCCCAGAGTTCACCTTTGTTCTAGCTATCTGAAAAGCAGAAAGCTAATTGTGTGACAGGGGTCGGGGGGTGGGCAGCACCCGCGACAGCCTGAGTTGTGCCACTGCGTAAAAGCTGCCAGCCCTTCTTGTCAAACATACTGCAGGAGAATCCGACACAAAAATTAGGCGAGAGGGGGAGGCACTCATTTTGCTGCAAGTGGCAGTTTTTTGTCTTTGTGTTCCGTTCATGACTATTGTCATCACATTTAGGGCTGAGCTCAAAAAACATGCAGAAATTCTGCAAGCGGCTGGGTAGGACGATAAGAGAGGAGCTACATGGCCTGTTTGGAGCTGATAACTCAGACTCAGCATAAATCAAACACCTTCTGGCGATTCAAATAATTTGTACAGTTGGGCATCATGTGTTGAGAGGGGATAGAAGAATTCGGAGTAAGAACGTATCATGCCTCAGCGCCCCAAAATGAAATGCTGCAGACTTGTCAAATTATATCTTCCAAGTGAAATGCTTATGCTGTGATTTACCAGCATTACTGTGTAAAATACAACACATTTTTTTACACTATAAATTAAGTACAACTGCAGAGTGTCCAACTTTTTTCCAACTACGTCGATCGCTAATGTTACATAATGTGAACACAGTTTATTTCCTCTAGCAGCAGATACAGAATGAGTGAAGTGTTGACTCCTCTGTGGTTATTAAACACAGCCAAAACAAACAAAGTAAATCAGCTTGTGGTTCATTTGTGGATAACGTAATAATAAGACCACAAACCACTCTATAGGCAGTTAATGGGCTTACTTGGCTGCTTCACACTTGTGGGACCTCGGGCCCTACTGTTTGCTTCAGGCGCTGGCAATTTCCACCAGGCTGTGGAGGCTCTATGCATCAGTGCTGGCTTAACACAAAATGGCAGCCTGTTACAGAGGACGGGCACGGATAATGCTCGAGTTTATGTTGGGGAAAAAGTCGTCAAATTAATCTCAGCCACAGAGTGCTACTTAGCTCGATGCTGGAAACGTGTTTTAATATTTGAAGTCGTAGTTTTACAGGGATGGGGCTGACACGGAAGAGCAGATAAAAATCGTATTTCCAAAAGATCTACTGTCAACGTCTCAGCTTCCTCTAGTGAGTGAGGAGAGCTAAGGTATGCTGTTGATTAATATAATGGAATTTGAAAGGTAAGACAAGCTTGATAAAAGGAAAGCTGAAGGCTGCCGAGGCAAAAGAAAAGAGCCTTTGTGAGATCTTAGAAAATGTTATCCAAGTGAGGAAGTCCTTTTTTTATACACGGGGCTGGTTTGTTTCACAATTTTATCTTGATCCTTTGAACACGAGTGGGACAAATCCTCTCTTTCAAATCTGGACAGGGACTTGGAAGACTTTTGTTGCAGAGAGCACAGAGATGAAATACTTTTTTTGTGTGTAGCAAATTATCTTCTTAAAATGATTACTCCGCTCTTGTGAGTAGAAGCTTAGGATTTCACAGCGTAACATTTCAGCAGGGAAATAAATAAAAAAAATCATCTGAGGGGGGCAAAAAAGTTTAACAGTGACATTTTCAACAACAATCTGACTCAGCCAGAAAAGTTATTATTTAATCATTACTTTAGTGAAAATGGCAGAGCAAAGCCATATGCAGTGTATGTTGCAGACCAAGAAATTAGAAAATAAGCCAAATTGCATTTGGCTTTGTGATGATTCAGCCTGAAACCAATCTGTCCAAGTGTTCAGTCGGGTAGTTTAAAAAAAAACAGAAATATGATTTTAAATAGCAGTAAGTATGGACTGTCCAATCACGCAACAGTGGCACTTCCATCACACATTTACGGGGGTGAATCAGGGACGTGGTCTGAAGTCTGGCTCTGGGAACTTGTGAAAAGATAGAAAATAAGATGATTCATAACGCGCTCATCCAACTGAGGAACAGCAGCAACAATGGAAAAGGTTACTCAGTCACAGACAGAGTCTAACACATAAGTATTTTTTTTCTTTAGTGACAAGCACGAGGCCACTTTGTACACAAAAGTACACGCATGGCACAACATATTGTGTGTATACGTATGTCTTATATCAGTGAAATATAAAGAGTAATTATATGGGTTGTACATACATTCAGGGTTTCAAGGGCACAAAACTAGTGCAGCGATTTATATAAACAATAAGAGACGTGGAGCACAGTTTATGTAAGAGGCAGATATGTAGTCATGTCTAATAATTACAGGTAACAGTAGGTGTTGTGTGGATGTGTTGATATGCTAAATAATAAAAAGATAAATGACGGTGAGGCTCTGGAGGTAAATTAAGTCAAGGTCCAGCAACAGTTTGAATCAACCTAAATAACAAAGAGAAAAGGAAAAAAAACCTCCCTTTCTCCCCTCCCTCTTTAACTATTTTCTCTTGTGTTGATATTTATTAGTTTCCCTCTTTCCGTTTCCTCATTAGACACTAATATAGAAAGAAGAAGAGGGATAACCTCCCCCCCGACCCTCAGGAGGGTGCAGCCCAATGAGAGTCGGACATTGCTTCCCACTCAAAAGACCGCCCCAAAACCCTCCAGAGCGAGCCTGCCTCATTGTGGATTAATGCGCCTTTATAAAGTTGTCATGTCTGGTAGAGATTAAGCGGACCCGGTCCTCCCTCCCTACCCCGTGCCGCACCACATCCCTCTGGCCCAGTGGAGCCCCCTGGTGCCACGAAGGCTGGACCAGAGGAGCATGCCACCAAAAAGCTCTGCGAGAGGCAAACTGGAAGCAAAAATAAAATGCATCTATTAATGATAATAGTGGAGACAAAAAGATTAAATGAACAGAATTAATTAGAATTAACAGTCATTCATTTAAAGGATGATAATTACACAATTTGTCGGACCTCAAGAACAACCAGCTGCTGACTTCTGTGTGGGTAAGAGAGAGTCTGACTGATGGACAGTGAAGATAAGGGGATTTTGGTATTACTAGCCTGTGGTTTTCTGACTATACAGAATAAGGCTGATGTTTCCCTGTTTGATTACAGTACAACTGGGGACACAATAGAGGACCTTTGAAATTGAAACTCTGAAATCCAAACTGTGTCAGTTTTAAATGTCCTCACTTAGGATTGTTATAAGCAACGACAGAGTCTCATGTAGTTACATGTGATAAAATGGAAAAAAACTACTGTATCCTGCTGACTCTTAGCATGTCACTAACATCAGGAGCACAGATTTCATATCTTGACACCGAGCAACACAGCTGTAGAGGAAAATAGCTAGACCCAGTTTGCTCTACCTAACTGTAAGCTCCATTGGCTATTGTCACCACAATTACATTTACAACATTTGGCAGACACTCTCATCCAGAGTGACTTACAATGCTGCTCAGTATTCATGATTAAAAAACAACACCATCAGTTCATGTGAAGATAGACGACATTTGGCGACATTTGTGACCACTCTTGGGATGAATCTGTTATCCCCGCAGCCAGGACTTGTTCATGCTGCAAACATCAGAAATGTTTCATATTAAGCAAAGCTCAGTCTACCAGTTCATCAGGGACTTCAAAGCCAAATCCACGAGCCCTTGAATCTAACAAATAATTTTCACTGAGTCATACCTGGTTCATCCCAATTGACTTTTCAGCTGCAATTAGACTGTCAAATCTGGAATAATTGAGATGAATAATCCTCTATAGAGTCTTCAGTTTATGAGTGATGAGATGCTCTGAATTGGGGTGTAAAAATGTGCTACAGTGACTCAGAAATAAAGGATGAATAAAGTCATTAGAGGAGCTGTTAACAATATCGTATGAACTGCGCTCGGTCAGAGGCCAGCGTGCGTTCAATCACTGCTTGAAATTGGACACAAACTCACTTTCATTAAATGACAGCCCATCGAACAAATAACTCCTTATATTCTTGTTTATTGGTCACCAGATGTCTGCCCGCCCCAACTGCGCGTTGGGCAAATTAATTAAATGAACAAATTGAACTGTGCTTTGTTGTTTTTACTGAATGAGTCGAACGGCGCCAACTCCCAAAAGAAGCAACGGCAAAATTACAATCAATAATCTGTAAAAGCACTTTCAAGTCTATAAGCGTACCAGCAAATACGCATTATTCAGTGTCCAATTAAGCTAAAGTAGCATCTGCTAGGCCAGCGAAGAGTGGAAGTACTACAGTATGGTGACATCATACTGTCTTTTTGACAGAGGAGGCTTGAACACTAACAAGAACTGCAATATATCTTCTTCTATCCACCCACACCAAACTTCTTGCTGATGTCAGTGTAAATCCGTCAAGTGACTGCACCCAGCAGACTTAACCCAGACTTGTTGTGTACTAATGAAAGGTAGATCAACACACTGTATACATGACTGAAGCTTAATTAAAATAAATGAGACAAAGTTTAGACACTTTTCTCCTCCTAATGAGCAATGCGCTCCATCGGCTATCACCACCTGATCAGACTTTAACTGGCAGATACCACCCTGCATGTTGGAATTTAAATTTACACATAAAAATATTAAATATTCACATCCAGTCCCAAAGACCACCCTTTAATAAAGACAAGGTTACTATCACCCATCGAAATATGGCAACTGAGCAAACTGTTGAAAGCCATGAGATGCAGTTGAATAATCTGGAAAAAAGCTAGTAAGTGGACCTTGGGTCAAGATTTTTTATCAAAAGAAAGAACCTACGCCAATATACAGAAATACTTACTATAAATACAGTACAAGGTAAAGCTCGTGCAGACACAGAGACCGATGGGAGTGGTTTGGTTAGTAAATCCAGCCAGGGTTTCCGCCAGTGTATTGTGAAGTAAAGTGAGGGGGGTTAGCCCCAAAGTTAGCAACAACTTCGGCACAGGCTCACTTAAAAGGAGGCAGCTAATGGTGCTTACGGTGCAAACAACGGCAAAAGTGCTGACAGAGATAAGAGTGGTTACCTGAGGGGGAACCGGAGGATGGATGACAAAGACGCTGTCGGTCGGGACGGCGTTATCAGCTGTAACCGCCATATGAGCGCAGTGCAGAGCAGCGGCTTTGAGCTAGCCATTGGGGCACGCTCACATGCACTAAATGCATGCACGGCCGGTCCGGCTATGACAACAAAGTACGGAGAAGCTCTGATTACAACACACACTGAGGGAGAGTGACTTCATTCTCTGCTCAGGTAGACATTACTCCTCTATATCTGTACATAGCAAATTGTTGTTTGCTGCTTTATTAATGCTCTGGATATCAAATTTAGCAACATTAAGGTGGGCTAACCTCAGAGTTTTGCTCTCCCCACCCCCCCAAAAAAAGACACTTGACTGCCGGGCCTAACAACTTCTCTGGCGGGAAACCCTGCCAGTGTTTATTGTCAGGAGATGTTGCTACATTGCTACAGCATCACATAATCACAGATAGCCAGTGGAACACTGGGCATACCAGCAATTCACAGAGCAGCACTTAATTTCTACAAATTTTTAATTTCAACAGTTGGTTCACAAGTTACTCCCGTAGGCTTGATCAAACCTTCACCACTGTCAGTTTTTAAAGTGGATTACGGCAAAATGTTCTCTCAAAGTGAAAAGTACATATTGGATCTCGTTGCCTGCCAGCTTTTAACTGAACAAATCCAATATGGGAGTCTAATGATACAGTAAATAGAGCTTACAGTAGTCCAATACTTACAAACGTAGCCCACTGAAAACCACAAGGAGGAAGAGAACTTTACATGCTTACGAGGACTGTATGGAGGCATGGGACAATATGACAATTTCATGTCCCGATTATCCTGGCCAAAATAATTGTGATTCAGGATATTATCTTGATAGTCATTCAAATATAAACTCTTAAAATGGCTTTAAAACTCTTTACATTACATTTTGTTAAACAAATATTTTATTGCATCACAGATATAGGACACATCTTTTTTTTTTTTTTCGTGATCTGCAATAAAATCCTATATCGTCCCAACCCTAGTTGTGTGGTAGAAGATTTTTATATAAACAGGAACAAACACGGAAACGGCTTCTTTAAATGGATCTTGATTGGCCTCCACCAACCTCTTAGTTTTTTGCTTGTTATGTTTTGATGGAACAGGTCTGGGATTAACTACAGACACCTTGAAAGTGTTCAGATTCACTATTCGTGACAGTATGGCATCTAAATGATTACAACTTATTGAGGTTCTATTGTAGATGTTTTGCTGTGAAATAAGATTTAGAATACATTAGTCATTGTAAATCAGTGGACACGATGACAGAGCAGAGCTGCTCCGTCTGTACTCATCTTTTGGAATCCAAGCACTGCTGACAAGAAACTGCAGCTATGAAAACACACTTTGATTCGACATGAATGCACTGTCAGTGGACATATAAATCCATGGAAGCCATAATCAAGTGGAAGGTGTGCTGTAAAAAGGGGGGAGCGTCTAGCCTCAATGGTGGCTGTATCGTCATGATTAATTCTATTGGAGTAAGGACTTGAATGTGTTTTCCGGGAGCCTGGTGTTCCTGATGGCCTTGCCAAGAAAATCTGCTGCTTAGCTTTAAGCTTTGAATCCGTAATGTTCAGACCTCATTTCACATCGGGAAATGGTTTGTTTGGGAAAAACAATAACAGAGGGACCTACATAGATCAGAGAGGCTGTTCTCTCGCTGCTACAGTACACATTTAGGGTGCATGATGAATGGTTCATGTTTTTTTGCGGAAATCAACTTGCATAGTATAACATCAGAACGACTTTTAGGTGATGATTTCAGGTACGAGTGCAAGAAGAAGGCAAGGAAAAGAAGGCGCCTGCTCTGACCTGAGGCCTGTACTACGAAGCGAGCTCAACATACCCAGGGTATCTTCTCGTTACCTGGCTTAACTAACCCTAACAAACGAGATCCCGCTAAGCGCTCCTACGACGGTGGTTATCAACTCGGTGAGTCACTCCAGGGTTTCTCAATCTGGAGCGCGTTCACATAAAAAGGGGCGGTGTTTACAGCATATGACCAATCACAAACATGGACAAGTCTACTGTCAGCAGAGCGGCATATTTTACAAAGGAAGAGTAAACTGTAATATTAGACAAGAAACCCAGGGTTAACCCTGAAGTTACCTCGGTAACCCCAAATCCTGCTTCGTAGTACAGGCCTCTGATCTTTCAACTTGATTCTTTACACATCAACGAGCAAAAGGTGGCTCAAATGGCAATAATAATGTTGTATCAATACTCAATTATTAACGGGCTTGCTGCTAAACCCAGCGTATTCTAACCTTACATCACACAACATGCTGTCTGAGCTTGAATGTGCTCTGAGAGTCAGCGCTCTGTTGACTCAGTTGAATTGCTTGCCTAAGGCATCGGTGCCTGGACACATACACATAATTAGGAAAGGTCACTGTGCCTCCTGTCTTGTCAACAAAATCACTTCAAGATGACAAATTCTGGCTCAGGCTGAGCCAGACCTCCCTCGGATACCCTTGCCAATCAAGCGCCAGCAGCAGGCCCTGTCTGAGTAGCCTTAGGTGATTTCTAATTATGTCTTTTACATGCCATGCTAAATGGGGGCGAGCATAACAATGAGCCATACATTTGGTTGGAGGTGTATTTTCTCTTCAAGGTTGAAGTAGCAGACTAAACTGTCATTATCTTGTAACTTTAGCTGATGAGAAACAGTCGTGTGAGAGCATTTCTCCTCAATAGCACGAGAAAATGTTACCTTACACTTTTAATGATCAAGGATTTTACGCAATGACATTAAACTGATAAAAATCCACAAAATGCCAGTTCACATCACATGACCTTCACGCCGTTTCAAAGTTCCTTTCCCATCGCTCGCATGCTCTGCAGACTTTCCATCCAGTCCGCTGTATGATGAAGTGGAAGTGGCTTTCACATCGCTCCCTGGTGGCCTTACTAAGGAACTATTAATCTATGGCGCTCCATATTGCATTCAGATCTGCTTTCCCCAGCCACCACCCGGCCTGAAGTAAAGGCCAGGAGAGGACCCAGAGGACTGGACACTCTCTTATTATGAGCTGCACCAAGACACCTCTGGGTTTCTAAGCGCTTCCTCCGACAGTGACTGATGGCCAATTAACCATTTGGAGAAGAGTATTGATCACTAAGAGAACAGGAAGGATTCTGGAAACATCCTCTAACACAGCACTATTCTCACCGTACAAAGTGAGAAGCCAGACAGCACATCATGTGTAATAAAAACAAACATTACGGACAAAAAAACGACAGGTTTTTCACACATACTGCATATGTGGCTAGCACACACCCCAAACTGTATGACATAACCGTTTACTGGTTAACAAAAGGTCAGGGCAAATCATGGCTAAGAGATTCTGGGGAAGGAAACTACAGCAATGTGCCTTTTGGCAGCATTAGTAACTAGTCTATTGTGATTGACTTCCATGACATCAACCTCCACATGTCTCATGTTCAATTGTTTCCCAGCAACTGAACACAGTGGCATCCAATGATCAAGGTCAGCGTTGCATGTTCTTTCTCTCCCTGAGAGAGAGAGAGAGAGAGAGAGAGAGAGATGACCCCGGAAAAAGAACATTCGATTAAACCCTCCAGAGGAAAGACTCAGTACTCAGCTCAACAAGCTCATCCCGACTTCTCATTGGTGGCCCTTGGATATATGAGGCTATATGAGTGCTGGCACAGGATGGTTAGCAGCTACAGAAACACAACAGCAGAGATTGAGGGCAATCTCCCAACTGCTGATACTATGTCAGACACTGTGGTGGCCTTCCATGAATTATGGTCCAAGTTCCCATTGAAACGATAAAAGAGACACACACATCCCAGTAACCAATAGGACGGGTGCTGAATCAAAGAAATATCTAGCAGAGTTGAAACACATAGATCCGCACACCAAGCAGATTCTGTTAGAAGGATTTTAATGCCGTGTAACATTTCTGATCAATACAGAGTGTTGCCATCTTAAATGCTCATATTGCTCACATGACATACCACACCTGTTGGAAATTATCAGTCAAAACGTAGTAAGAGAATGCATTTAGCATATGCACAAATTTATAAATCTAGGCTACATACAGTATATATTAGGGGTTGGAATCACCACAGGCCCCACAATACGAGATTATCACAATACTTTATACGATCTTATTGCAATTGTAAACATTTTGCATTAGGATATATTGTGATATATTGCAATTTATTACTTTTTCAACTGTAAATTATGCAGTTTGTCAACATCAGAAGTAATTTGAAAATGCCAGTTTTTTTCTCGTCAAAATTAAGCGTAACATTATTTAGTGTTCTTCCAGACAAGCTAACATGACACGGTCGGTGCCCATCGATTCCTTAGATTTTCTAGTTTCATATAACAGTTACTTCTCTCTAGCCTCAAGTCTGAGCCCGCTACAACCTCTGAGAGACAGTATAGCGGCCAGCTGTTGGATTAAGGTTAATAGTTTATATAATAAAAGATTGATACTTGACGTCCGTGTATTGTTACAATATTGACACGCAAAATATCGCGATACTATGCTGTATCTATTTTTCCCCCCACCCCTAGTATATATACAAAAGGTGCATGAAGAAAATCACAATATACAAAAAGGTCATCAACAGTATATACAGTATAATCAAGTACCCCCTATAGTTTGTATTACATAAAGGACTTAGGTTAAGTAGCCATCATATACTAGCTATAAGAGGACTTTATGGAGTACTTTGCAACTATTATTTGATGTTGACTCTTTGCAACAGGTGTTGTATGTCACGTGTGCATTATGGGTATTTAAGATGACGACTCTTTGTGTTTATCAGAAGCCTGAGGAGGAGCCTGGTGCTCGAAACGTTACACCTTCTAACGGGAGCTACTTTGTGTGCGGATCTACGCGTTTCAACTCTGCAAGGTCCCCATTGAAACATATGGGTAATCTCATCCCACATCAGAGGTGAAAGGTCAACTTTATGCTGCCTAGATAGGAAAGCAGCACAGATAGTGATTACGGTGCACCGCGTTTCAGGAGGGAAACAGCCCAACTTCAACCCCTAAGCGCTCTCGCATAGACCTGAATCATAGAAATGGGGTAATTGAAACAAAAGGGCAGAGTTTGACAGAGATGTAGTGCCTTCGCAGGGCCTCTGCACAGGCTGCAGAAAATAACACCGAACTCCTCCCCTCTGCAAGGTTCATCCTCGGCGTGTCCTCGGCAACGCCTGCGTCCTTCCTTTACTCCCCAAGATTGCCATTTGCAAATGATAAGCGCAGGGACATAGCCTTCTGAAAGATAAGGCGCCTGGGCATTTGTCACCAAATGGAGCATGCTCCTCCATAGTTTAAAGCTGACCTGTGTTGACATGCACTGTTTACCTTTTATTCATTTATGCTGAGCTATGACCTCTGCTTCCATTAATCACAGTAACTCAAACTGAAGAAATAACACTTCGCAAGACTTGGACAAGAAGACGATTCATTCAATTCATCTGTATTCTTTCTTTCACAGAAACGAACATGACGGAAAGTGAAATCAAAAAAGCAATACATTGGATCAGCTATTTCCTGAAAATAAGCAACAACTCTCTTTTTCATTGCCACATTGTCCAATTCAAATTCTGTAAGCAGCCCAACATTCATAAAAAGCTACTCCTGAGGAGTGAAATCATTTAAATTTTTTACCCTACTTTGTTTCTCCTAAATTGCCTCCTTGCATGATATATTCTGCATTTGTGCATCATGCTAATTCACTGGGTGAGTATAAGCAGTTGAGAAAATAAATCATTTTTTATAAAAGTTCCCTCCCCCAGTGCACAAGTCTTCCCGTTGTCTGTGCCATTTGAATTCATCGCCCAAGACTAGAGGGAACGAAAACTCTTTCTGGTAGTAAATTATCACTTCCCTGTAAAAGACCATAACCCTGCAAATACATGGCGATCATTTGCCATGCATTAGCTATGGGACAGAAACAAAGTGGTTTTAAATTCCTTTGACCAGAAGGCAATTTCCCCCAATAAATTATGTTAATTTCAGCTTTCGCTCTCCTTATCGCATTCTTTAGTGAGTCAATGAGGAGAGACAAAACTGGCTGCCAGAAAAGACAACTCTGGGATGATTCACATTAGAATGATGAGAGACTTCTGGCAAAAGAATCTCTTTATATTACTGTACAAATAAATGGGAACTCGCAAATTACTGCATTATGCAACAGATTCCTGCTTGTTGTCATTTAATGGCCATCTCCTTGCATCATCGCAAGGTTTACACCCCGTGGAAACTGCTCGAAGGTGACTGTTCACACAAGTAGGAAGGTGCCTGATACCAAATCCCATGCTGCCTCGATGAACCAGACAACAATTGCTTGGCAACGCTCTCATTGGGCAGAGGGAAAAACAAAGAACAAAATCCAGGATTTATTCTCTCTGCATGGATAGCTGGCTTTTTGATGATCTTTTCTGGAGTAAGTAACAAGGGACTGACAACAGACTCACAGGCAAGTTTAAATAAATGGGAAACAGCAACAGGAGATGGAATATGTGCAGGCATACACCTAACATACAGCAGAAATGCATGCATGCAAATCCTTGTGGAAACACCCTCTCTCTCTCTGTCTCTCTCTCTCTCACACACACACACACACACACACTTCACATACTGAAAACATCAAGTGGTGCACACACACAGTCAAATCAGAACAGTTCTTTGTTCCTAAGGCTGAAAGCATGCCTACCCCCTCTGTCCGGCCCGTCAGATCACTCATAACACAGCGAAAGGGAAAGTGCTCGGCTCGCTCAAATCTAGATTGACAGGCCTACCTTTATTACTGACTGAGTTATGTTTCCCTGCAAAAAAGACAAGCCGGCTTTTGATACAGACGAACGCCGAGTCAGCGCCTTGCCTCTACACAGGAGGATAACTCGACTGATCTCAGCTGAGACTGTCCCGGCCCTGATGTCGAAAGAATTGGCTACCAAATTACCTTCCGATCCATTCCTGGAACTCACGCTGTCCTATAAAAGTAGCCTGTGAGCTGTGATGGGAGCTCATAAGGATGCTTGTAGCGACCTAATATATGATAGAGAGCGACAGACTGAAACGGGGAGAGGGGTCTGCCTAGAAATGTAATACAGAAGACAGATTTTAGCTATATCCCTATATCCATTTATTTTATGAACTGGGTCATTGCTATTCAGGGTTACAGAAGGGCTGGGAGCCTATCCCAACATGCATTAGGTGAAAGGCAGGGAAACACCCTGGACAGAGCTCCAGCCTATCACAGAGCGAACAAAGAAACGGACAAACAGTATCAAATCTAAGGGAATTTAGAACCTTGACATAAAGCTGGTCTTTGGACTGTGGGAGGAAACCAGAGCACGCAAAGGAAACCCATATGAACACAGGAAGAACACAAACAGAACCATGGCGCAGAGTAACTTCTCGCTGTGAGGCAACAACGCCTGCTGAACCACCACGCCACCCATATAACCCAGCAACCCAATCTAAGTGTATCACTTTCAACATGCATCATAAAATGACTTGTAAATACCACCGCGCACTGCCACTTACTTAGCTTGATATATGAGGTCCCTAGAGCATGACTGTTTATTTAATCCTAATATATTCATAATTATACACTAATTAATGCAAGAGAAAAGCCCTCTTAATTCATCATCTCGGTGTCCCGAAGCAAGAGACACAGTTACACCAACTTTAACATGTTTGCCTTCTGTCCAAAGCGAGGTTAACAGTTCGGAAACAAGCGCGAGGCAAATGATGTGTGAAAGTCTTGTGTTTTGGATATGCTACTCACCAGCTGCTCCCAGCTGTGCGAGGATGATATTTAGCATCGGGGAGAAGGAGTGAAGAAAGCGTTTTAGGGAACACTCAAAAAGGTTGAACTGTGAAATGGTGCATTATGGGCTACAGGGCAATTGATTGCATTGATCAAATCATTGATTTGACGGGCTTGACTGCACTATAGAGTGACCTGTAATATTAAGGGGTCAATGGCCAGCACTCTATATGTTATGCCGGGTTGTCATAATAAAATTGAACTGTCATTTGCGCATGTAATGTTGACATAATAAAATTGAACTGTCATTTGCGCATGTAATGTTGATAAACTATTATTATGAGTAGGGCTGTGTATTGGCAAGAATCTGGCGATACGATACGCATCATGGTACAGGGGTTACGATTCAATATATTGCAATACTGTAAGTAAGGCGATATATTGAGATTTTTTTAATCAAATTTTAGGAAAACTGTCATAGTATAAAAACCACACTACTAAATGCATAAAATCTGAGTGAAAAAAAAGTACTTTTTTAATGCAATCAGATCAGTAGGATCTGCATTTGCATTTATCAGTCCCTGTAACATCCAACATCATAGCAATACTTTAAGAGGACACATCTCTTTGGAAATGAAATTAGAAGTATTGACTGTGCTAATCTTTGCATGCAAACTAAGAATTAAAAATGTATAGTGTTTTTGAGAATGGATACAGTATCACAAAACATACTGCCATATTCGATTTTACACCCCTAATTATGAGCATATTTGATTTTTTAAAAGAAAAATATGATTGAGAAGAAAGGAAATCTGCATTATATAGTCTAACACAAAGGGCTTACAGTATTTGTAGCTGCTGAGGGAAACTTATCTCCAGTCGGAGGAGTATTTCAGCTTCACCCCATTGTTGGTGATTGTTTTTTTGTGCATCAAAGCACATTTGCATGCAATCCGGAGTGTCTGGCCAAGAGGCTACATCATAAAATGTAACTCATTAGTGCGAGTAGGTCGTCTATACCAACTCCGTAAAGCTGTCACCATACTGCAAATACAGCAGGAACGAGTCCTGGCCGAAGAGAGAGAGAGAAACGTGGAGTTTCTCCTCCGGTTAGATGCATGAACACAAGGCTCTGAATATACAGCAGTCTGCTCCACAGCCCCAAAGATTTAATAACGAAATGATTAGCGAGCTGATATTCTTCTTCTTCTTCTTCTGGTGGAGCTAGACTAAAAAAATGTAGTGCAGGTTGTTTATGTGACAGTATGAAAAAGCAGCGCAATGTTACTGAGCACCGCATTTTATTGTTCACGGGCCCCGTCTTATTAAAACATCTCTTATATAGTGCAGCTTTAAAAGCAGGTGTAGCTCCTTAACTTCCCTTCACAGTGAGGATAAAACAAATGCTATATGCTGCACCGCGCTGCTTCAAATAAATATACTAGCAACAGAAGAAAGGTGGACAATGCTAGGTTGACACATGCCTCAAGTTTTAACCTTGGTTTGTGAGGGCGACGCACTCCTTTGTAACCTTGAAGGTGCGGGCTAATTGGTGGGTTCGTGCTAGCAAATTAACCAACAATTACGACCGCCAGCAGCGGGCTCTGAACGTCACACGGCGGCTACATTTCGGCCACAAAACTTGTCTTGTGCATCCTTTTTCATACGTACTTACTGTGCTTTTCCCCCCCTAAACGCATACGTTAAACAGCACAATGAAGCAAAAGATGATATATATAGTGAAACTCACCGGTGCAGGTGAAGCCGGTGAAGAGGAGCCAGAGCAGAAGCAGCGTATTGCTGAACCTGCAGCGGACAAAGGGGCCCAGAAGAAGTGCTGCTGCGGGCATCTTTCGTTGCTTTTTTTATCACCCAAGTTTTGAAAAAAAGGGCAGGGAGCAGAGACGAAACGCCGGCACGCTGGGCTTGTTTAAGGTCCGGAGGAGAGTGTCCTCTGTTTAGCACTTGACGCCTTGTTCACAACCGCCCAAGTGTCTTTTTTTTTTTTTTTTACCTCAACACATATCCTCGTGCCGTACCGTGGCCATCAGTATCCCGCTCGTGCGTCTTCGTTGCTCAGAACAACGCATCACAGGTGTGGTGATTAATAAACTGCTACCTTGCTCTCCGCCACGGTTGTTTTTTTCTTCCCCTCCTCACTGTGCTGTGCTGTATTTCTCCAAAACAACTCTCCCTCTCTCACCGAGCCGAGGAGGGAGGCAGTTTTCTGTCGCTTTCTTTGTCACTTTGCAGCCCTCTTGCGAAAACAATACCTGCTCCAGAAATGCGAAAAATGGTAAGAATTGGCATCAGAGGAGGAGGAGGAACATCTGCTTTGCACAGCAATGCTGGACTGTTGAGAGTCAGTCAGTCAGTGGGAAGAAGGTGTAGCGGCGATGTGAGCGGAGCAGCAAAACCAGGAGCGGATCCTGGGAATGGAGCGTCCTGAGCGCGCCCTACTGTTATATCCCCCCTTTTTTTTTTTTTTCTCAAGCAAACATTTACATATCTTGAATAACATATTGGTAATGCGAAACACAGAATGGAAATTGTTTCCATCCCTGCTGTGGTGTGCTTTTCATATATTCTGCCTAACATGAAAATGATGGATGTGACATCCAGCCATGTACGATGGGAATCAGATCGGTGCTGCTTTGCATACAAATTCACACAGATCACATCTGCATGTCATTGAGTTTCAGTTGCCTCTGCTTTGTCTTGAGGTTTTGTGTGTGTGTGCCGCAGTGACGGACAAACACACAGATGAAGAAGAAGCAGGAGCAGGAGCAGGATTAGCGCTCCCATGAGAGTGTACACCTGTCAGCAAACTCAGACCAGGATGTGACTTATGTTCCAGATAGCTTTTCCTTATTTTCTAGGGGGGTGTCAGTGGAGTGATTTTCACACTGCTCAGCCATGCCTTTTACAGACGCTGCCACAGAATCAACAGCAGATTATTAATACACTTCACATGGGCGGGGGGTTTTTGCATCTTTGTTTATTCATTTCTCCACTCCCACATAATAGTCAGCAGAATAATAAGTGGAAGCACAGAGCTGGACCACTGTCTTACCGGCTAATTATGGGGCTCATGTAGATGGATGATTCCTCAGATAGAGCTCGGCTATTATACAAACTCATTAAGCCCTCTCTCTCCATCCAGCATCCCTCGCTAA
The DNA here is from genome assembly GCA_916701645.2 of Sebastolobus alascanus. Taxonomy (NCBI): domain Eukaryota; kingdom Metazoa; phylum Chordata; class Actinopteri; order Perciformes; family Sebastidae; genus Sebastolobus; species Sebastolobus alascanus. The sequence goes on along the minus strand of CAKAOJ020000041.1, from coordinate 3,686,809 downwards.
AGGTCAAAGTCGCAGTCACAGTGACAGCACAAAGCGCAGACATGCAGAAACACACAGCCCCACACAGCCATATAGTTTACGATCAAATCCTGACGGGCACTGTGGATGTGTCGGGGCGAGGAAGGGAGGCAGACGCACAGCAGCTAAATGCAACAGAATGACTCAGCCTTGGTCACTTGTGAGGTTGCTCGTAATGATCTCTCTCATTCTGCTAATCTGCTCTGCGTCCTATCGGGCGGTGCAAGCTGGAGTGCGTCTCTTCCTTTCTGAAAAAAGCACCCGAGCTACATGCATTTCAAATGAGGATGTGGGGAATATATATGTATAAATGCATAGTCAGTTTATCCTCTTACAGGGAGGGAGTTGAGCTTCAGCTGAGGAATTATTAGAGTGTGTTTTCTCGCTGTGATGTGTTTGCTGAGTCAAAGCCGGGCGCAACCTCTTCCACAACCTTCCCTTCCACTGATTCTTCTGGCTGCAGCATCCTGACCCCCTTGGCTCCCACAATCAGACTACAATGAGCAATCACGGCTCTTTGGGGAATTGACACATTCAGTTGTTCATCGATTTGTGGTGTTGTAATTAATTTTCTCTCCGTCAGTGGCTCGAGTTACAATATCCTGAGACTTGAAGCGGCTTGTTCTCCCTTGCAATCAATCACGCACAACCGAGACAGAATCAGCCATTTCTCTTGTATCATCTTGAATTATTCACGGGCAGCTCTGATCTAAAGAGGCCGGACTCAGTGACCGATAAGTATTAAGAATACATGAGGCTCATTTGTATGTTACGGGTTGTTACACGGTGTCTGGGTCTTTCCACACGCTGTTGCAATTACACTCGCAACACATGCGGCCTATAAAGACAGCTGATTCGCCTGGTCGATGAGCATCGATCCAATGAAGGTGTCCGGCGTGAAATTAATATTATTTATTGTTTACAAACAACACAGGAGGTCCCTCGAGGAGGATGCAGTGCAGGCTCTGACTGTCTGCACAGAGTTGTGGAGAGAGAGAGAGAGAGAGAGCGGGTGTATCAACTTCCATCATGACCACAGCTTCACAGCCTATTGTACAGCCTATTGTTTTGTTTATATCAAATTAAACTGCAATGCTACTCCAGAGAGATATAATAGACCACAGTCTCAGATTAAATGACTGTAAAGATCTTAATAAGCCATCAGCGGATTGCATATTACATTGCAAGCCACTTATGAGGATGCAGTCCAATGAGAACGAAATTGAGGTTCACATTTGCATGCCGCAGCATTTTAGCCATTAATTACCATGCCAAATGACTGTATGAAGATCAATAGTGTATCAATTTAATTAAATATTATTGATATGGGGTTGGGGAAATTAATTGGGAGCTAAACAAATCCCAGAGATGTTGAAAGAGGAGGTATTACTTTAACATCACAACATCTCCAGTGGGTCCTTCACTCTATTATAGATTAGAATGGAGATAAGGGATACAGTGTGTGTGTGTGTGTATATATATGTGTGTATATGTGTGTATATATGTGTATATATATATATATATATATATATATATATATATACACATACACAGAATATATGTATATGTATATGTATATATATATATTTATATATACTGTTTATGTATATGTATATATGGAGGCTAAATAACGCTCCCAACTTGCGCTCAATTTTGGTGAGGAAAAACTGGCATGGCCATTTTCAAAGGTGTCCCTTGACCTCTGACCTCAAGAAATGTGAATGAAAAGCTTAAATATTAAGAAAAAAAATCCAAAAAATTAACAGTCTTATAAGTCTTATAAATCAAATTTATTTGCAAATGAATTCAAAGAATATTCAGTCAAACCAAAGATGCTTCCACTGCAGCTGTAAATCTGTGTTGGCCCCGCAATGTAATTGCCATTTATCCAGTGGAAATATAATATGAAGAGATGCCAATTTTAAATTTTATTATCAATAGTCTTAGAATAATATTAGTATTAAATAGAAGGACAGCTATTAGTCTTAATTAGGGCTGTCAAAGCAAACAAACTGGCATGGCCATTTTCAAAGTATCCCCTTGACCTCTGACCTCAAGATATGTGAATGTAAATGGGTTCTATGGGTACCCACGAGTCTCCCCTTTACAGACATGCCCACTTTATGATAATCACATGCAGTTTTGGGCAAGTCATAGTCAAGTGAGCACACTGACACACTGACAGCTGTTGTTGCCTGTTGGGCTGCAGTTTGCCATGTTATGATTTGAGCAGATTGTTTATGCTAAATGCAGTACCTGTGAGGGTTTCTGGAAAAATGTGCGAGCCCTAAAAAATAAATTTATAAATATATATAAACCGATCAGCCATAACATTACAGTACTTCTATTGGATCGGACAACACGGTCCAGCCTTCGCTCCCCACATGCATCAATGAGCCTTGGCCGCCCATGACCCTGTCGCAGGTTCACCGGTTTTCCTTCCTTGGACCACTTTTGGTAGGTCCTGACCACTGCAGACCAGGAACATCCCACAAGAGCTGCAGTTTTGGAGATGCTCTGACCCAGTCGTCTAGCCATCACAATTTGACCCTTGTCAAAGTCGCCCACATCCTTACGCTTGCCCATTTTCTCTGCTTCCAACACAAAGTTCAAAGCTCAAAATGTTCACTTGCTGTCTAATATATTCCACCCACTGCCAGGTGCCATTGTAACGAGATAACCAATGTTATTAAATTCACGTGTCAGTGGTCTTAATGTTATGGCTGATTGGTGTGTATATATATATATATAGTACTATAGTACTATAAAAGCCATCATCACGACATTAGTAATACACAGAGGCTTTTACTCCAGATCATTGTGTCCGTCGGTGGCTGCAGCTCTCAATACACCAATAAAAGCGTTATGATCTGGATATGCTATGCGTAGCCGTGACTTTGTTTAATTACATTATTTCACACAAGTGGAGATAAAATAGCCGTAGTGTGATCTCACCACATCTTGCGCGGCTGACTGAGGAGCAAAACCAAATGAAGAGTGAGAGATGGAGAGTTTAAAAGACAGAGAGAAGGAAGAAAGTGAAGGGGAGGATGAAGGAGCCTACTGAAGGTCTCTCATTTCAGCAGCACAGACTGCTGATGAAGCCGAACTTCCAATATGCCACTACTTCAGCTCTGATGATTTCTCAATTTTACAGATATGGCCCGAGAATGTGTGATTTGATGAAAATGTCAAATGGGATAACCACCAAATCATATGAGATGGGCTGCATTTATTCCCTGACTATAAATCAAAAAGCAGACCCTCTAAAAATTAAAGTTGATTTAGTGTTTTTGATTCAAAGTACGGCTCTCCTGACTTGGAGGAAGATGGCGTGTCCTGCCGTGTGTCCTTAAATTAAGATTTTCTTTTCATGCAGATTCTTCACATTCTCTCTGAGTTCGAGAGCTTGATTGTTGAAAGGAGCCCAGGCAATGTTTGAATGCAGCGCTCCGAGAGTAGTTTTCGAAAGGGAACTCAAACAATTTATTCATAGAATGTGTTTCCATCCCAAATAGATTCCCCCTAATCTAAAACACTGCGTGAGTGTTTGGAAATATATGATGATTTCATTTTCTCCCGGTTTCAGGGTCATAAATAAATTTGCATTCTGTCAGCAAAATGGACTAACTGACTTGTAATTCATCAAACCCGCTGCTTAGCGCTTAAACAGTTCAACACATGGTAACCTGACTTTTTTTTTTTTTCTTTTTCTCTCAGAATTGCCTCACAGCTGTGTTCTCTAATAGGTGAGGAGGAAGAAAAAAGGAGCACTTACGTTTTAAAGACCTCATAAAACAATGAAATAAAGACGGGAAATGAACTCGGCGAATGGCACATTTCCATGCAGACTTTAATTCTGAAGAGACGCATTTGCACAAGGAATACATTTTGTTTAGCATTTTGAATGTAAACGTCAAGAAAGCCAAAAGAAAGACAAACTCTCACGGTATCTAATCACGTCTAAATGAGGCGTGATTTGCTAAAGATTCAGTATAAAAACAACATTTGCATTTGTTTCCCTTTTTAAATGGTAGCCTATTAATTCAAAATCCTGTATGTCTGACAAAGAATAATATTTTATTGGAACCAACTTTGAAACGTGGATATGCCGCTTGATATACCTCTTCACTAGGCAAGTGACAGTAAAAGTGTCAAGCCAAACCATTCTTTCCAACAAGTATTTTTTTCCCTCCTCTACATTTCATTATTCTCAAAAAAAAAGAAGTTTCCTGAAATATGCTTCCTGCACCGACATCCTCTTGTTGTTTTGAATGTCACATTGTCTAAGCGTGCATGGGAGAGGAGACTTTGAATGATGTTGAATGTTTTATGACTCCCTGCTTTTGTGTCACTCCTTCCCAGAGCTGCTCTGAGACTCTGATAGGAGGACGTCATCTACAGCTGCTGGATGTGGCAGCGTAGGAGGAACACACAGGCTAGCCGCACTTAACATTTGAGGGGCTTCATTTCAAAATGCCACATATCAACCCTGGGAAAATGTTACCTGAAATGTATTACTAAAGATCAATCTTAAAAAAAAAAAGAAATACATGAGAAGAGCTTCAAAATGATGCATATTGATTCTGGGCTAAAAAGCTAAGAATTTCATCCACAACATTTTGATTATTGTTTAATATTCCTAATATCCTTTTTTGCTAATTTCTAATCAGCCATCCAATCAGCAACTATTATATATTGTTCATAACAAGGAGAGATGTACTTTCTGCCATTACCAGCGATGGAAGGTAACAAAGTACATTTACTCAACTACTGTGCAACTAAGTGCAATTATTTAGGTTCTTGTAATTTCATTTTATACTACTTTCACTCCAACACATTTCAGATGCAAATATTGAACTTACCCCACTACATTACAGTTGCTTGTTACTTTAAGTTTTTCTCTATAAATTATGAGATGATATTATAAATTAAGGCTTTAACTAATTATTATTTTCATTGTCCATCAATCTGACGATCATTTTCTCAATTAATCGAGTATCGTTTGGTCTATTAAATGTCGGAAAATAGTGTAACATACCCAATGTAATTTCCCGACGTCTTCTAATGTCTTCTCTTGTCTGACAACAGTTCAAAGTCTGAAGATAATCAGTTTACGATGATATTAAAAAAAAAACCTGAAAATTGTCACAGCGGAGAAGCTGCCATCAGAGAATGGTTGGCTTTTCTGTTGAAAAATAATGAATCAATTACTAATATAGTTGCCAAATAATTTTATCAACTAATCTATCATAAATATGATATGTTGCTGTACATAAGCTACTCGACTGTATATATAGTAGTTCAAATTAGCAGCAACATTGAAATGCTGTAAAAAGGTGCAGTATGTAGGATCTGGCGGCATCTAGTGGTGAGGTTGCAGATTGCGACCAGCTGAAAATTCTCCTGTGTGCCAAGTGTGTAGGAGAACTACGGTGGTGTTTGGTTAGTCCGTTCTGGGCTACTGTAGAAACATGGCGGCCATTTCCGTGAAGAGGACCTGCTCCCTATGTAGATATGAACGGTTTATTCTAAGCTAACAAAAATGCAACGCTTCTTATTTTCAGGTGATTATACACTGAAGAAAACATACATATTAATATTTTATTCCATTTCTGCCAATAAATCCCCCTAAATGTAACATACTGTTCCTTTAATGCATCAGTGATAATAAACTAAATATAATGACATTGACAGAGGCTATTCTAGCTCCATAATGAGAACTCTTACTTTTGATACTGTAAGTACATTTATCTGATAATCATTATGTATTTTTGCTTAAATAACATTTCAAAATGCAGGACTTTTACTTGTAAAGTAAAGGATATAAATACTTCAACCACTGACGATTACTGAACTTGTACCACAATAGTTTTAACTGCTGTAATGTTACTTTATATAACCTTCCTTGGAGCAGATGGTAAATATATAAATATATATGAAGGTTATTTACTTTACATAAGCTACAGTATGGGCACTTATTGCTTTGTTGCAACTATGCTGGTGTTAAAGAAAAATATTCAGATTGCTAAGAACTTCAGAGATACCTGCTAATGTGTTCTCCTTTCACACCAGTAATCATTTTGTAACATTTTACACATTTCTTTAAAAAATCCAGTGTGTCACTTTTTAAATTCATTTTCACATCCAATGAACCATTTAATTAACACCAGAGATGTAAAAAAAAAAAAGATTGCCTTCACTAACACATGTTCAATCCTCTAAAAAATATCAGAGGAGAATATCATTTAAACAAGAGATGATAGATTACACGTCTAAAAATAACACATGAACGGTGAAAACAGATGTACTGAAAATATATAATTTTGGTTCAAATTCAAAAGAAATGACCTTCAGTGACTCAAACTATCTGCTTTACGTGAGTAAAAGTGTCATATAACAAGAATAAATGAGACATGTATTTGTCACATCACAACTCAATAATCTCTTGGACATTTGACATGCAAATAGATACAGTTACTATGTTAATGGAAAGAATGGATTTTTCTGTCACACGACCCGCCCGGTTCAATGACACTTTAATTAACTAATATTTTCTGAACGTGTACTGTACGAGCAAGCTCTCTGTTAGATTTATGCCGCAATTACAGTATATTCTAGCACAAATTCTTTTCTTGGAACCCCCGGTTCAACTCGGACATTGCCTTAATGTGATCCATTCTTGCCTCTGACTGCATTCATCTAAAGGGACGTTGACAATAAACAGGGGCCAGCGGACAAAGCACGTATGCGTTTAAATCTCTATTTTGCCTCCCGGCGTCTGTTTGCGAGACGTCCAATCTATTTGTCTGAACACATTCTTGGAGAGGTGTCGTGCGATGGTATTGACAGAGACCAATCGGGAGGCGAGCGCACATATTGTTCACTCTGCACACATCCTGCTCATTCAATTCTGGGAAATTGCTCTGCCTCAAAAAAAGGTTGTCATTATTTTGTCACTCAGCGTCCCAGGTGACATTTACAGCAAATAACCTCACCGGCTAAAAGACACGCCACGGAGAAAAATATGAAGTCGTGTTTTCAGCTGAAGAAAGTGTCGGAGGAGCCAAAGTGTTGTCTGTAATATGATGAATGGAGTATAATTGAAATATTCATGATATATCTGTGTAAAAAAGATTTCACTTGAGTCAAGAAAATTACTGCTTAAATTTGAACTGAGGCACGTATAAACTTTAAATGATCATTAAATTGGTCTCAGTGGAGAATTAAATGTTTATCTTTTGCTTTGCTGAGTTCTCTATAAAGATTTAAGTCACTTGATATCCATTTCCTGTTTTCCCACAAACCATGTTTTCATGGCATCGCTGTGGTGTGGAAAAAAAAGAAAAGAAAAGCCAGACTGGATGTAATCAAGGCTACGTGATTATTTTTATATGTGGCAAGTTTTACAGGTGCTGCTATTAACTTTGTACGGATGACGTCTTTCAGACTCCTTTTGAGTGCTGCACTCATGAGTCCTGTACTGTACCTGCCAAAAGGACAGATGGCTGCTTTACTGATCAAGCCAATTCAAGAAAATGCGGCCTTGAATTTGATGCAGGATAGTGGTGAAGGGTAGACAAGAGCTTAACCTGACTTCTTCCTCTTCTTCTTCTTCTTCTTCTTCGATTATCTTCTTTTATAAGGTTATATTTTAAATAAGATATTTATACAGTTATGTATCCTCAGCACCCAGGTGTGAATATAAACATGAATGAAATTATTCTGAATAGTATCTCACAGAAGGTGAACCCGCACAGATCACATAAATTCTACAGTCCCACTTAATGTTGACATTGGCGGATTTCTAGCTGAGATAACGAGTTCCACCGAGCTCTTACAAAACTGAATACATCGCTCCCAACTCTTAAGCTGAATACATCATATCAGAATATTAATGGAAATTGGAAACGCTGACCCCAGCTGAAGAGCAAACCGCAAGATCCAGGTCAACAGGCATTGATGTTGCAGGCCTCATTCATTAAAGGAAATACTTGAGCCTCCTGTTGGGGCGAGTCCCTCCCGGTGCGAGTCCTCAGATGGCAGCTCTACCGATTAAGCCGCTTCAGAAGCACGTTCTTGAGTTGGATGAGGGATAATATTTCTGCTCTATTACATACAGTATGCTACTCCATTAAGACAAAGTGGTGTAAACGATAAATTCAATATGGGCTGCGAATGAAATAAATCAAGGTGCTTTTTTTGTTGTTGTTTTATAGAACGCATAAAATTTATCTAAAATCAGCCTTGCTGCTGAGTGCAATGAGACACTAAATAGAACATTTTGTAACTGAAGATTAATTAAAATTTACCCTGATGTTCTTTTTATGGCCCTCTTAAATAGCTCACACAACATACTCAACATTGTTTTCTCACTACATTAATCATTAATGACTTTTCCTAATTTTGAGAGAATTGCTTATAAACATGATTTTGAACTGATAACATGTTTCAGAAGTATTTAATGTCTCGCAGCCCAAAAACATGGTTGGATACCATGTTTTTTTCATATCTGTGATTGATGGTGATGGTAGTTTTTATGCAGCACTGCCCCTCCCAAATCCCAGGTAAGTATTTAAAATGATCTTTTTGGAGTTTTGAAACAGTTTGTTCTTAAGAGGTTTAACAGTGAGTGAGCACAAACAGGTACTATGTAGATAATATTATGCACTTTGTCAGTGACTGACTTTTTGGGAAACAAAAGCACAAATATACAGTACATGTGTTTATACATACAGTAGTAGCCTACATATAAAACATGAAATATTTCCTTATTTGGTGTGAACATTTTTTACGGTAATTTCTATATTTTGTCAACTTCATCAAATGTGGGTGTCCAGTTTGTGGCAAAGCGAAGGGTTACCACGTCAACACTAACTACATATTAGAATTTACTTAAAGGTGCTATTGATAACGTTGATAACATTCAGCCACTAGAGTCCCATTCTCCCTCCCCTTTACTTCACAACAAGTCGTTGCCAGACACTTACCGTCAGTCTCAGACATTTATCAGTTTTTTCTACACTAACTGATGACCCAGAGATACCACGTGATACCAACGTCGTTTCACTGATGGCTCACAAGCCTTGTTAGAAGTGGGAATCAGTATCAGTATGACCTTTAAGAAGGTCAGTAAAAAAAAGAAGAAAATGTATTTGAAGAAAAATGGTTGATTTAGCAATTATTGTTGCTATTGTTTTACTCATACAGCATAGAGCTGGGCATTATATCGATATTATATCAATATCATGATGTGATACCAGATATCGTCTTAGATTTTGGATACTGTAATATCGTGACATGGCACAAGTGTCGTCTTTTCCTGGTTTTAAAGGCTGCATTACAATAAATTGATGTCATTTTTCTGAATTTACCAGACTGTTCTAGCTGTTCTATTATTTGCTTTTACCCACTTAGTTATTATATCCACATTACTGATGATTATTTCTCAAAAATCGCATTTTAAATATTTTGTAAAAGCACCAATAGTCAACCGTACAATATCGTTGCAATATTGATATCAAGGTATTTGGTCAAAAATATTATGATATTTGATTGTTCTGTAAATTCGCAGTTTGTCGTTGTATAATTTAGTTTTGTGTGAAACCGCTCAGTGAACTACATCTCTTATCTCGCACAATATACTTCACCAACACTAGCTAGCTCCACGCACAAATGTAACGTTACCTTACCTGATGTGTTTTATCCAGCAACTCCTCGTCTTCTTATCAGCCGGGGAGCGAAAGAACGACCAGGAACGATCTGTAAAGTAAAGGCAAAGTGTCAGAAATGGACTCTGATAAATAAACTCTTGCATTTATATATATATATATGCTTTCTAATTGTCCAGCACCATTACAGGAGTAGCCCAAAAAAAAACAAAATATATTGTGTTGTACAACAACATGCAGATAGTGAAAATGTTATAAACATTTGCTGCAGGCTCTGAAGAATCCATTTAATTTATCTTGCGCTGCGTGGTTATCTCTAATAGTTCTGAAATCGCTTAGAAATAAAATTATGACAAATTATAATCAAAAAGGTAGAAATTAGGGTGGCGGACACAGAGGGACCACAGTCAAATTAAGTCAGAACAAACAGTCTGCAATGTATTATTGTTTAATTGAAATATAAATTAAGTTCTCATTCAACACATAATAAATTGAATTATTCCAAAAGTAGGAAAACAACTGAACAGGTTCCCTCATCAAATCATCATTTCACATGCTGCCTCTTAAGTCCTCCTGACAATTAAAGTCATTTAATTTAGTATGAGAACAGGGCTTCAGAGTAAACATGGTTTACAGCAGAGAATCTGCTACCACACCGTGCTACATCTTCATCCATAAGTAAACCAGCTTCACAATTTCCTTTAAGCATGTGCAGAGAGGTTGTCTTAGAAGCGTTGGACCTCCCAGCAATCATGAAAAATAAGGCAGTAAAAATAGTTCAAAGAGCCATAACAGCGGTTCTCAGAAAATCCCTTTCATCATTTATCTGCTGAACCTCTCCATCAGCAGAAAGTGCTTCGGCGGCACTGTACCATCATCACAAACAAAGACAGATTTAGCCTAAAAAAAAAAAACCTTCACCGGTGGAGTTACATACTCACTAGCCAGGAACGGTAATGACAATTCTGCAAAGCTCACCTGCGATAGATGTTGATTAAGTGCTGTCATGGTAACAATAGTATGTGATATCAGCTTTGCTCACTGCCTTAAGCGTTTCATGTTGTCAACACCTGAAGCGCTGGATTAGTAAAAGCCTTAAGTGTGGGTTGTCTGAGAATGACATATTGTTAAATGTCCGCCAGCTATTGAGCTTGTGGGGTATCATCTGTAGCCCACAAACAGGGCTGAAATTGATGAATGATGCTGCTTGAAAGGACTTGTTTAGAGTTCAGTGAGACAAGCTGTCCCAGATAGATTCAGAAGATCACATGTCAACAGGATACAGAGATATTCTTTCTGGACCAAGGTTGTATGTGTCAGAGAAATTTTATCCAGCTTCCTGACGGAGTTCATTTTTCTCCCTCAAGCGTCTGCTCCGCACCCCCTTTATAGGACTGGATGACATATCGGGGGAAAAGTTGCATTGGTATTTTATACTGCATATAAGCAAACACAGGCTAGACAAAGGCCTGTGTGTGTGTGTGTTTGTGTGTGTTTGTGTGTGTGTGTGTGTGTGTGTGTGTGTCTGTGTGTGTGTGTGCGTGCGTGCGTGCGTGCGTGCGTGCGTGCGTGCGTGCGTGCGTGCGTGCGTGCGTGCGTGCGTGCGTGCGTGTGCGTGCGAATGCAGTGCTGTGAGCAAATCCACCCACAATGTGAAGCTAATTAACAAAAAAGAAAGAAAAGGTGTCTGGCTGCTGCTGTGACTGTAAACATGTATACAGGCTGAGTGAGAAGAAAATAGAAATCCCTGTTCAGTGTGACACAATGCAAAAAACACAATCCTCTATAGTAAATATTGCTTTGTAAAACTTGGTGGTTCACTGGTGTTGCGCTATATGACTTTGTGTCCATACTCCATACCACATAATAATAATAATAACAATAATAATAATAATAATACCTTTATTTATATAGCATCTTTAAAAACAGAGTTTACAAAGTGCTTTGACAGACAAAGCAAGCAGGATACAAGGCTATATGACATCAAAAAGCCAAACAGAGAGGCCAAACAAAAAACAGACAAAACTAAGGTAAAATTTAAACACAGATAGCAGAACAATAGATAAAAACAATAAAAGAAAAAGAAAAAGGCAATAAAAACAACAACAATAAAAAGACAATAAAAATAAAACAAAAGGACGACATCACATAAAAGCAAGTCTGTGATTTAAAAGAGTGACATATGTAAGTATCAGGGCTACCCCCTCTTATCTCTCGTTTTGATTTTAGTAGAGTACAATTTCATTTTTTTATGCTTTTTTCATGATGAATGATTTATTTCTAAGAATCTTATGAGCACATCTCTGGTAAACACAAGATTTAAAGTGGCGCTCTGACGATTAAATCAACTAATCGATGAGTTGACAGGATCTTATGAGTGTTAGTCGACTAACAGTTTCTTTGGTCGAGGACAGCCCTATAGTAGGTATACTGTATATAAGTATATAACTGGATCCAGTTGTTGATTACCCTTTACTGATCACTGTTAATGACTTGACTTTATCAGTGACTCAACAGCAAGAGAGATTTCCCAAATGCTGTTCTTATTAATGCCTTATTGTTGCCAATATACCAACAATTAATACAACCTATAAGCCTAATATTAGTGTTTCTAATTTTTTTTTTTCTCTTCGATATATGTAAATGAGACTGACAAAATGTCTCATCAAACAGTGGAGATTGTGTTCTGGTCAAATTTGACTGATTTACCAATAATAAGTTTTCTCTCTGAAAAATGTAGATCATTTAATCTGACTGTCATAAGGTTCCAGGACTTTGTCCACACAGGGCATCTGAACACACAAAATACATTTTGATAATTTTCATTACATTGTGTGTGTTTTATTTAACCTTTACCTGTGGGGTTCCCGGTCATTAGAAATGAATGTGTGAAACTACAATTAGTGTATAAAATTGAGTTCAGACACATGCTCATTTATCAAATTGACACAATTCCTCTCCCAGACTCCCATTCTCTTTAACCCTCTTTACTCATAAAATCATACCAGTCAATTTTGACTGGGAACAAAACAGATGTTACTTTGTGCCACTATTTAAAAAAACGTGAATGGTTTCAAAACAAATGTCCTTGTTAAAAGCAGTCTGTGATAAATAGTACAATATGTTTCATCTGAGTATTTGTTATAGTCAAAATAATCCATACATTACGCTTTTTTTACTCAAAAAAAAGTTGTAAGATCTCAGGTCAATGAGGCCTACGGAACATAAATAGCAAATAGAAGTTAAAAGCTTGTAATGTTCACAAGAACCTAAGTTGACAAAAAGATCTAACACAACATTAGGTGATAATATATGTAATATTATGGATTTATAATCATCTATAACGGGGCGGTCATTTTGGACGGGGAACACAAAATTAATGAACATGAAGCAAACACAACAGGAGGGTTAAGTAAGGTAGTATTCACTGAGGAACTATTATACATTGCTTTACATCATACAGTAGTTTACATCCTTCTCATCACTTGGTGTACCATGACAACAGAAAATAACTAGTTTCTGATTGCTCAATAGCCAATATCAACCGTTATTACACGGCTGTGTTGAATACTCGATTCTGATTGGTAAATCACGGCGTTCTGCGGTCTGTAATTGCTTTATAACAGACCGTTGCTATGTATAGCAGGCCGTTGCTATGGGCGCAGTTCTGATGTCGGACTCTGGAGGATCGTTTTTGTGTCAAAATATTGATTTCTTCAGTAAGTAGCTGTGTAATAAACGGGATAATGTACAGCTAGCGGATTGTTGTGAAAGAAACCCCTTCAGGGCAATGAGAGACCCCTCTGCGGAGTGCAGCATCACTCTGTCGGGGTTTCTTTCACAGCAATGACTGGCTCGCTGTACATTATCCCTTACATATCAAACTATAGGTAACCATAGCAACAATACAGTACTTCCATGTCACTTATGTGTCACACTATATTACCAGTTATTAACTCACTGGTTAAACTAAAAGGCTGTTTCCTATTTTTCTATTGGTACAGTAGCTTGTGGCAACACACACACAGGCTGTTTCAATGTAGCAAATAAGCAGAAAAAAACACTTCCCCTCTTCACCAGATAGATAGATGGCTGTTTTTACACATCGTCCTTGATGTCATAGTAAAAAAAAAAAGAAATAAGGTTGAATTCATCTTTGGTAATGTTGACTGTGAAAGAAACACCTGAGACCTGGAGCCGTAAAAGGCCCTAAATCAAAGGATTCAACCGTTAGTGACGGTTCTCAGTCCATTAAAACCAATATATGCCACTTAGTGTTGAAGTTACAGCCCATCTGTGTGGCATTCCTGTTGCCTGCATTAACTTGGGATCCCATAAATCACATCAATACCGTTCAGACTTTAACGTCTCTGACAAACTTAAGGGCTGATTCAATCTTTATTGTGCGGATGTATATCACCATCAATCATATTGCATGGGCGACACTGAAAACACTATCTGGTGCTATAGTTTGTTTGCATATTGTGAAAGATAGAGTTGTGTTGTTTGTATTAACATTTAGTTACAGTAGGAGAAAGTAAATGAAATGTTTAACTTTGGTTAATTTTTAAGGGGATGGTGGTGGTAGCACTTAAAAACAGGGTTTTTTACATTCAGGCGTATATGGTTACATAATCAGTAGAAAAACATCAAATTGTCCAGTGAGGCTTGATTAAATGTCTAACTTAACGCACAATAGCAATGTTAGACAACCAAACAGTGTTACATAAACTGACAGTCAACCATTGATAGTAGAAAACCCAAAGTGACTGTGAGAAATGGTCTATTTGGTCTTAATTCAGTCTTAAAATATAATACTTTCATTTTATTCATATAGCCTCAGGTTCTCGTCTTTTTATTTCTGAATCATCTTTGAGTGAGGTAATCTATCACCTCAAAGCCTATGACTCACAGTGATTCTAGTTTTCATAGTTTATCAAGAAATGTGTTTAGGAGAAAATCATTTGTTATTGTTAGGACTGTTGTAATGGTTGTCTCTCTTTGTTAATCAAAAGCTCATTTCTGTCTGCAGTGCACAGCGAATTTTCAGACTGTTGCTGTGTGAATGACTGAAATATGCAGATGGCAGCTACAATATGATACGTATGAATGTCCAATTAAAATTGTATTTAGGAAGCAAGTAATCTTTGCTCTGAAGTCAAATTAGTTTTGCCGGACTGTCAAATGGCTGTAATTACCTTTATAACTATATGTAACACATTTTAATTAGAGTTCCTTATTCAACCTAAATAAATAACCCTGGTGTTTTGTATGCTTGATTTTTAAAAAAATCAAAAGTAAACTTAATGTTGTGTTCTCACCCAACTTGATCAGAAGGTAGGCAGTATGCATTATTTACTGTTTCATGTGCAAATACAAAGAATCATTAACAAACTGCCTTTGGGTCCAACATGTTTAAATGCGCCACCTCATCCAGCTGTAACACAACTTGGGCTACAGGTAACATAAGACAACTCATTAAATATGTTAGAAGTACAGCTGCACAGTAGTAAACATGTAGACTGTTAGGTATTCGCATGAATTAGCACGTTTAAGTCTTAATTAAAGGGAATGTTGATGACGTGTTGCTTAATTTGTTATCATGGTTGAAATTTACAGTAATTTCTGCTGGAGCATCAAATGGGAATCATTTAAAATACACCACAATTTGTCGATTCTGACCATAGACTGTATATAAAGATGGACGAAATGACAGCTCCCCAAAAGTGAAGCCAAAACATCTCGATCGCCCCCTGGTGGCTTGCTGCAGTATAGGTCATAAAGCCCGCCCCCTCCTTGTTAGTGGATGGGACATGAGCCAAATTAAAAAGTAAAATTAAAGTAAATTTTTCCCAAAGATGGTTTCTGTCATTTTAGGTAGCTCTTATCAAGCTGATGCATGTTCAAGTGTTCATTTTTCTGATAAGTTTGGTATTAATTAGTTATTTGATGCTTTAAAAAGAGAGTGAGACGTCATGATTGACAGCTGCTCTGAGTGAAGTAGTCGTGGAGCGGAGGAGATGTAACTTTAACTTTCCTTAACTGTTACAAGTCTGTGTAGTAGAACATGTGTTGATTTGATCATGTAGTTATAGAGATATTATGGTTAGTTCTTGTCTTTCTCTAGCCAAATAGCTACCGCGGTGCTAACGTAGCAGCTAGGTGGCTCACACTAGCAGGCTGCAGCCATGCTCGGCTCGTGATTGGCCCGGGCAGGTGTGTGGGCGGGACCTCTATACCACGGCTCCTGCCCCCGATCACTACTGCGCAGACTCTGGTTCCAAATAACGTCAAAATCTAAAGATAGCAGCTCCCTTATCCGGGATATTTTGGCATCACTTTCTTACAGTGGGAGGAGGTGGACACGTCGTCCATCTATACAGTATATGATTCTGACTTTGAAAGTCACATACAATATATGATCGATAATGTTTTTGTGAAGTATATCGTGACAAAAAAAATTGAAATTATCCCTTTTTGCCATATCAACCTGCCATATTGACGGAGTGCAAAGTCCTGTAACAAGCCATTGTGTTATCAGTGTAGGGGGCAGAGAGGTCAGCAGAGCGTGTGGTTGTAAGCTTTTAAAATAACCTATTTAACTTGTCTCTTAACATTTGCATAGTGCGAGTCCAGAGTCTAACTGTCCCTTATCATGCATTTAAAATTTCCCATACTGAACAATGTCAGAGAGGGAGATGTGATTGAAGTATCCTGGTGGTAGAGGTGATTGGATATTGAGTCTGAAATGCCACGACAAGTGAGTGACATGTGCTGCACACACAGCAGGACCGACGGGTGGGAAACAACATCAACAATGCATGTGTAATGGCAGCGACAACACTGTAAGCCCTCAACGTCTGACACCCCATGTCATATCCCAGATTACACCATCTAGAGTTAATGACGCGGAGAATAAAGTGTTTTTTTTTCATACAGCACAGTACAAATAATTGCTCTTACCGAGAGCATGAAATTATGGTTTCGAAAAAATATATAAGTTTGGAATATTGCAAAGTTATAAGATTAAGGGCTTTGGACAGCATCATCTATTATCCAGAGAGAGGGTGAGTTAGGTGAACAGAAAAATAAGTGCTGTTTCAAGCCCATCTGAGCCGAGCCCAAATTAACTACTAACAGTTTGACCTACTTCATACCCAGCGGGCCTGATTTTTTTAAATTTTTTTTCATATTTGCTGATGAGGCCAAAGAAGAAAGTCGCATTAAGTGCAGGGAAGGAGGCTAGTCTTTGAAAAACAAATATTTGAAAAACTGAATAAACAGAGTTGGGCACAGCCGCATACATCCATAAATAACCTCAAACGGCCTTTTGACCTCGGCCTAATTGGCTTACCTGATTGGCCAACGCCTTCTACTTGACTCATCACATGCTACGAAAGAGTACTGTGTTGAATTGTATTAATTACTGTACTGTATGTGGTGAATTGTGTAGCAGCATTGGCCTTAGTATTTGTGCTATTTATAGTAGGCACTGGCAGTTGTGTCACTGCAAACATTACCTGAAATAAAAAGACCTGACACAAACCTTGTCAGTTAGCCACTGTGAGGATAATCTATTTTTCATGGAAGGAAAGCCGACGGGGATTTAATTTTTATTACTGCCAGGCACCCAGTTAGTCTCAGATCTATGAAAAACTAATAGAAACACAAATGTGCACACACACACACACACACACACACACACACAAACCCCAGAAAGTAAACAATGTTTAGGAAAAACAAACACCACCGCGAGCCCAGAGAGGAAATCGAGGCTCAGAACTAAATTCTTGGATGTGGCGGCGCTTTCCCCTAACGGCAGCCCAATCTGCTGGAACCTATCCCTGTGGATGATTTCTCATGAGCCATGTGATCTCACACGCACACGCACACGCACACGCACACGCACACGCACACGCACACGCACACGCACGCACACACATATTCTATTACTGGATATGTATTCATCAGCCCGTGGTACCATTAAGACAAACAGGTTATCTTTTTAAGGCTATCAATAAAGGCAGACATCCATCAGTTGGTTGTTTTGCTCACCTCTCTGAAAATTCCCAGGGGTAAACTGCTTTTTTAGCATTCACAATATGATGTCTCACTTTAAAGGATTTGTTTTACTCACCGCCACTGTGACAACTTTACAATAAATAACCTGATTACGCAAAGACGTCCAAAACTTGCTGGAATTCAGGTTGCAAAGCCTGCTCAGATGCTTGATCTTTTCAGCTTTTTGTGCGATATTTCACCAGAAAAACTAATTCTCCCTTCAGGATTCGAGCCACCACGTCCTGCGTTAACCCTGTAAACGCCAAAGCAGCCAGGAATAGCAGAGTCACACAGTGAGTATAATAGGATAGTTCTGTTTTAGCACCTGTCATACATCACACAGCAGCTAATTTAAATATTACTGCACCGACTGAAAGAGTTTGAGCGTGACTTACAGCACGTGTCACTAAGCAACCACCTTGCTTAGCTGCTGTTCAAAACCTGCAGCACACTGGTACTCTTATTTTCATTGTATAACTACATGTCACGTTTTAGGTTTTGGTAATTGCTAAATTACATCATATATTAGCTTTATTGTTGTGTGAAGTACAAACAGTGTGACATATGTGCAAACATTGAGCTAGACAGGCTGTTTCAGGCTGTCACTTTTGACAGTGTGACTGGTTTAAGGTCATAAATACCTTGAATATTGAACAACCCTCAGTCCCAGATGTGCAATTAGACCCAAACCCAAAAGAGGACATGTTCACTGATACTGTGGCCTAGCTGGGTATGTGCTACTAAGCTGTCAGATTCCCTTTTTTTAAATAACCTGAGGCAAAATATGATTGCCTAACCTGTTGATTATAACATGACATGGACAAATTGCAGACGATTTCTGATAAAGGAATTTCAGCAATTAGCAGAAGGTAGGTTTTCTACTGATTGCATCTTTTTATATTTCAAACAAGCCTAATCTGGTAGCAAGTCTTTAAAAAACTAATGTTTGGTATCTATTCCAACATGATATTAAGACTAAGGCTGTCAATTGATTAGAATAGTTAATCACGATTAATCACAAATCAATCAGACATTTTTTATCGGCTCAAAATGTACCTTAAAGGGGGATTTGTCAAGTATTTAATACTCTTATCAACATGGGAGTGAGCAAATTTGCTTGCCTTATGCAAATGTATATATATATTTATTACTGGAAACAACACAAAACAATGACAAATATTGTCCAGAAACCCTCACAGGTACTGCATTTAGCATAAAAAATATGCTCACATCATAACATGGCAAACTCAAGCCCAACAGACAACAACAGCTGTCAGTGTGTCAGTGTGCTGACTTGACTATGTCTTGCCAAAAAACTGCATGTGATTATCATAAAGTGGGCATGTCTGTAAAGGGGAGACTCGTGGGTACCCATAGAACCCATTTTCTCTCACATATCTTGAGGTCAGAGGTCAAGGGGATCCTTTGAAAATTGCCATGCCAGTTTGTTTGATTTGACAGCCCTAATTAAGACTAATAGCTGTCCTTCTATTTAATACCATTATTATTCTAAGACTACTGATAATAACATTTAAAATTGGCATCTCTTCATATTATATTTCCAATGGATAAATGGCAATTACATTGCGGGGCTTTGCTAAATATTTTTTGAATTCATTTGCAAATAAATTAGATTTATAAGACTTATCAGACTGTTGATTTTGGGGATTTTTTTTCTTGATATTTAAGCTTCAGCAGTCTTGGCTTCTATAGCTGCCCAGCTGAGATATATTGCCATCGCAATAACGTTCTGACAGATGTGGAGGGATCAGATATGATCTCTGTGATCGATTCATCAGGTGAAATGTTAAGCTCGGCTACAGAAGCCGGCATTAAAAATAAGACTTCATTGTGCCTACGAAAACTGAGAAGTAGATCATGACAACAGGAGTTTTGAAAAAGAATGAACAGTGAAGCAAGTGTTTTGTCTGGTGTTTGAAAATGGCGAAAAAGTATAGTCTCTCTAGTTCTCTCTGAAGTAATGTTGCAGAATTAAAACTATGTTTGATAGAAAAAGATCTGGTACGGTTTTATTTAACAAAGCTGACATATTATTCTGTTGGTATTCATCTAGTAGGTTTATGAGATCTCATTTCAGCACCAGGAGCTGTCCACAGTCTGGTGAAGAATGCAGCTCAGGCGCCGTTTGCCTGAATCTCTTCACAATGAAGGTATTGATTACCAAAACCAGATGATAAATTAAGACTGTACTTGGGTCTCATATTTATGTCGTTAGCCGGCATAGATTTATGAATGTTTGATGTAAGCTGAAAAGGGAAAAATTCCAGACATCAATAATTATGGCGGAGGGCCAGATTCGGCCCCCAGTCCTCTATTCTCTGACTTCTATGAGAGACAACTAACAAATCCAAAGCAAAATCTCAGAAAGCTCATGTGTATTTCAGACTGATCTCTGGGTCAGAGGTTTTTGACTTTGGTATCCCCGTAGCCCTGGGCTAACCCACACTTTGGCTCAAGGGCTTACATTAACTTAAGGTTAGAAATTCACACTTGAAGATCACAGCTCAGGGTTAACATTGTGAGAATTCTAACAAAACTTGAATTGTTGGGGGTTTTTTTGGTCAACAAACATTCATCCATTGCTTTTGTTTTACAACAGGAAAACCAGATGACATTATAGTGTAGGGGTGTCACGATACCAGAAATTTAGTAGTCCATACCAATATCAGTGATATTCAATTTCATGATTCTCGATACCAATTCGATTCCACGGTAAAAAACAAAAGTAAAACAATAAATCCCATGCACTTCAACATACACTCCTTCATTACTGTTTGCATACTGTTTTTGCAAATTTTTAAATAATCCCTGATGATCTGCCACAAGTTTCTAGCCAAAAACTAAATTTTACAAAATTAAATTTGAACACATCATAACGTTAGAATTTACATTCGCCCAAGACTAATTTTCACTGAACAGATAACTAAATGCAACCTCAGTACGTTAGCTGTTAGCTCCGTTATTTAGTCAAGCAGGACTATGCTGCTTACCAATCAATCAATGTGTAGCATTATGAGGGAAATTTTCTGTTGTCCATGGGAAAACAAGACACCGTTAGTCTCGAGCCCTGATCCCCGGTACCCCGGTGTAGAAAAACGAGTACCGTCACGTTTTCAGAATTTTGGTATCGACTTGGTACCGATGTATTGTTTCTTGTGACATCCCTATTATAGTGATATTCAACTGGAGGAGAACCCATAAAAAATATAAACAACAGTGCTCTAGAGTTGGCTTTTGTTAGCCCCAAGCTAAGATTTAATGTTTAAAATTCTGGGCTAACAGGGGTTTTAACTATCACCAGTTCAGAAATCCATATCTCTTTCTCTTTATGATCAAACATCAGACAAAAAGAATGACATTGGATGCCCTATAGCTGAATATTTCTACTATTAAATGCACTATAGCTGCACTACAAAATATTTCAGCCTGACATCCTGTCATCCAGAATTGGACCGGCCATCTGGTGATATCTGCTGTCCACCGCCTGGCCAACCTGGGCCGACACACAGCGGACAAACAAAGACTTGTGTCTGACAACTGGCCCAGGTGAGTGAGCTGCAGGTCCAATGCAATCATAACAGAAACACACATTGGTCATAATTCCACAGCTTATTGCCATTATAGTGTAAATATAATGTACTATACTTATAAAAAAGAGTAATAACTAATTAAGATTGATTTAGAGGGGGTTGGTGGGTAATTTTCATTTCCAGTCCATCCCTGATGTCATCTAGGCCAGTCGGCAAACAAGGAAACTACGCCATTAATGCGATTGTTGTTATCCTTGGCTTATTTCCTCCTAGTTTTCACCATCGTAAAAATGAATTGTGCTCAACATGTCATAATTGCCAAACTGCTGAGCTTTACATTCCTCCAGTGTGCTGGCAGAGCTGCTCTCCAACACACACCCACAGGAGCCAGCATCACAACCACCAACAAAAAGCACTGAAAATGTGTCCTTTCAACTCAATAACGCTCACACCGCAGTCACTCTAAAACGCCGTGACTTTTACTGTTCCTCCAATGTGTGTCCTTGTTTATGTTGCTGCAGCCTAAGCTTGCAAACGTGTCACATGTTTCCTGCCACAAACTCATTAGAATATATTTAAAATCAGCCTTAAACTGCTGCCATCTGAGGATTCCCTTCTGCTGAAAGACTTGGCAAAAAATAGGAACATTAGGTCCAGGCTGAAATATCCTTTCAGAAACTCAAACTCACACAACCCTGAGGCAAAATAAGTCATAAGAGGATGACCTTTGAAAGTACCTTCAACTAAACTCCTTATAAGTCCTGTCATGGTAAATTTCCCTGGGCATGCGTTATTTTCTGCATCCACAGACATTTCTATCAAAGGAATTTGAAAGATAACTAAAGCAGCAAAGGCAGCTGCCAAAATTTACTGTCTAGCTCCTTAGTAACTGATGTTTTATGAGTGTGTATTTTCCTGTGTTTAACGTGGCTGTCAATTTAGGCCGACAATGTGCAATAAGAAATGAAAACAAGGTATAGTCAATGAATTGTTTTATTGAAGCACTTAATGAATAAAAATTACTTTTTCTAAGAAACATGGAGAGCGGGGCTGTCAAGTCTCCTTTGAAGGCTAAAGAGATCTTTCTGGGAGATTTTTGACCTTGTTTTGAGTCTCTTCTCTCAGTTTGTGAGACTTTAAAGGCATTTTACAACTCCAAGGAATTGTCTCATCTTCTCACTATTTGGCGAATGATCCTCGCTCCCTCTTTGATACGACTTGCATTCGGAGTAGAACCTGATAAATCTGAATTCCAGGGCAAGCTCGCCACACCTGGGAATTCTGTTCTCACAAGACGCAGTTTTTTTTCAAATTCAGATGAGTTTTCCCCGTCGAAATCAGGTGGCAGGGGAAGCGTAATGTTTTCAGCGAAGTACGGGTTCAGGAAGAGCCACGGCCGTCTGGGGAATTTCCAATATGAAGGTAAAATGATTGGCCTCAAAAGAAAATCTGGGATCCATGTATAGTAGGGCCTTGAGACTGGAAGTCATCACAGGGGGGCTCATTAAAAAACATTCCTCTTAAGGGAATCAACAGGAACATACAGTAAGCTATTTGCTCTCCGATCTGAATCGAATGCTGCAGCAGCTTGGAGCCTTCTGGAATATTTGGGCCTGGTCATTATTAGATGACTCCACCAGCAGAGCCAGGAAATGCACTCTGCAACGCTTCTTAGACTAATCAGTCTGCTATGCTTTATATTTGCAATGAATGGACATAAAGTGCCAGCAAACAAGATGAGTTTTGGCTCTGATGCCTTCTGCTGTGAGTTATATAAATGGTTGACCCACAAACCTGACCCAATATGAGAAGCAAGTTATGTTTCTGTCTTGATTTACAGTTGTTGTGTGGCTTAAGTATCATCATTACAGCAGCGGCACTCAGGGTAAGTATCCACAGTAAATGGATCCTCGTTGGCTTGTCTCGTGGCTGAGGTGCAGTGTGAAATATGGGAGAATACCACTGAGGATATCAATACAGCAACAGTTTAAAATCTCTACATCATATGTGATTTATGGTATTATCACATTATGTTTTAAAATCTGCATTTACAGATTTTTTGGACACTTGGAGGTAACCACAACACTGACATTATTATCACCATTTAAGTTGATACAGTATGGCAGACTTGTTAGGCAAGGAATTGCCTCTTTA
Source organism: Sebastolobus alascanus (assembly GCA_916701645.2). Classification (NCBI taxonomy): domain Eukaryota; kingdom Metazoa; phylum Chordata; class Actinopteri; order Perciformes; family Sebastidae; genus Sebastolobus; species Sebastolobus alascanus. The sequence continues at coordinate 3,663,354 of CAKAOJ020000041.1, read as the reverse complement.
AACGTAACGAGTTTAAGCCCAATATTCACTCTCCATTCTCTGGTTTTAGTGTCCACCCGCTTCGGAGGGAAATATCTGTCTCTTTAACTGCTAAATACTCCACTATGTTCACCAGGTAGCTGCTAACTTTCTCTGTCTGTATTTGCAAACTTTTGGGATGGTGGCATTCAGTGAGTTTTTGCCACAGACTGTATATAAGAAGTGGACGTAGTCACCATGACATCACCCATTGGTTTGTGGACTGCCGTTTTGGAGCCTCAAGTTCAGCATTTCGGCAATTGCCATCTTGGTTTTCGTCCGTCTTGGTTTTTTGCAACCAGAAGTTACACGAGAGGGTGGAGCTAAGTACAACTGAACACTGAATAAGACATTTTTAGGCTACCAAAATGTTACAATTAACTTTCATAAACTGAAAAACAAATTCTTAAGTTCTAAGACGATAACTCGGACAACACCCAAGACCGGACAACGCCGCGGTAGCGAACCGGTAGCCACGCCCTAAATCATACCTTGCTTGATGGTCTATTTGACTCTAAATGGGACCATAATTTACTAAATGAACATCATGCTGTATTGAAGAAGACTTGAAACTAGCGATTGAGACCATAAACTCATGTTTACAGTGTTTACTGAGGTAATAAATCAAGTGAGAAGTAGGGTCATTTTCTCATAGACTTCTATACAATCAGACTTCTTTGTGCAACCAGAGGAGTCGCCCCCTGCTGGTTATTAGAAAGAACACAAGTTTAAGACAATTCCTCATTGGCTTCACTTTTCAGACCCGGAGGTTGCCCACTGGTTTTTAACCCAATTTTTGTCTAAAAAAAGCTTCCTGCTTTTGCTAAAAACAGTTTTATGAGAGCGGTGAGAGAGAACCAAAACAGTAAAGTGTCAGTACAGAAAACAAAAGAATTTTGAGCTAATAGATGCTAAAGCTCGGAGTCGGATGATAATTCTCTGTTGTTTTATCATTACGAGAAACCCCTTTTATATACAATAAGTGATGTGATCCATTGATAGTATCAATATCTTCATTGTAGCTGCGTAAAAGGAACAGTTCGGCATTTGGGAAATAAACTTATTTGCCTTCCTGCTGAGAGTTAGATGAGAAGATTGATACCACTCTAACATGTTGGAGCTGGAGCCAACAGCTTCTTAGCTTAGCTCAGCTTAGCATAAAGATTGGCAGCAGGGGTAAACAGCTAGCCTGGCTCAGTCCAAAGGTAAAAAAAAATCTGCCTACCATATCTCATTTGTTTAACTGTCTCCTGGCTCTAGCTTGAGAGTGCTATCGATTTTCTTGTCTAACTCTAGTAACTGCATTTCCCAAAATGTCAAACTATTCCTTTAAGCATTTTCGATGAGTACTGTACTCTGGAAAAGAGAGTTTTAGATGTGCAGCTGCCAAGTAACCATTCAACCCATTGTGGGGAAAAAACAGGAAATAAAACAATTTATGACCGCAGTAAAAGCACTATTGTCAAATCATCCGGATGGTTTTGAAGTTGAGGAGATGACTAAACACGGCCATTAGGCCCAGGCTCACAGTAGGAGACTCGAGAGCTTGGGAGAGCTCAGAACAACAAACAGACTCGAATCCATGTACTGTGGACGTGTTATTATTCCTTTGCCTCTTTTGCAGCCAACCACCTGTTCCTTTGTTTATTTGCCAGATTCTTCATAGATGGAATAATCTTTGGAGACAAGAGGGCTTGTACTATACCAGACATGATACTCTAGCTAGCGCCTGCTGAAAATCAATCTGCAGCCAGATTATTGCACCAAAGAGTCAGAGAAAACAAACAAATACTTATTTCCATAATTAATCAAGTGCACATGGAAGTGCTTCACTTTTTCCTTGTAGACAAAGATAAGCTGCTGGTTGTTGTTGTTGTTGCAGAATTTCAATTTTGGCTCCTATCTTTCAGTACACTGAATGCACTCTGTTGTTGCTTCACGTAAGTGTTATCCAGCATTTCTAATATTTTATTTACCACGTTTAGTTTTTTAAATGATCATCCCAAGGTTTACTGACTGAATCAAGCAACATATTGGTTTAGTTTTTATAAATCACACTTCGTTCAACTCTTGTTCTGCTGCACAACTTCTTGTGAAATTCTTTTTTTAACATCCCTCAGACAAGATATCGAAGAACAAACAGTGACTCAGTGACAGACTGGTGCTTATTACTCCCTCACCCTCTCGTTCTCCTGCAGAGTTTCGGAGTTTCGTTCAGTTTCTCACCTGCCATGCCTGTGTGGCTTCTGGCACTGAATAGTTGGGCTGTGATTTTCTGGCAGGCATGCATCAACACATCTCCATCTTTAGCTTTGTGACGACTCAGTCTCACGGATGGTGTGTTGGAGAGCACCCTGCAGGAAAACAGCACCGACGCCAATCTGAAGGGGCCCCTCCACCCCCGCAGCTTGCCTTGAGATGGCCCTCCTGTTGTTTCTCCAGGCAGCTCTGCTCAAACATCATGACAAAATTGAGGAGAGATGTTTCCCAATGATATGTCAGTAAGACCAGCAATAATGGGGAGTATAGGTTAGACCATTACTTGAATAATACCTCTAGTTATCGCCATTCGCACCTGTGTGCATCGCATTCAAGCCACGTTCACACCACAATAAGAGGAATTTAACTGTAAATTATGATTAGCAATTATCACCAATGCACAATACAATTAAATTGGCTTTAACAGGCCACTAACACATGACTACCAATGAGCCAATTTCAAGCTGTTTGCATATTTTTTTCCTTTTTTCCCTTGTCATTGTTTTTCTTCCCAAACAAATATGACTTTATGTATCTGAAGGTTTCACAACAAGACTATGTTCAACTAAAACCTAAAATCTTATCATGTTCAGGTGTCGGTAAGCTATTAAAAGGTATAATATGTTATATTTGTCGGTACAAGCGAGCGAGGGAGAGAGAGAGCAGCGATGGTCGAGCAAGCAATAGAGTGAATGGAGAGAGGGAGCGGCGTTAGTGAGAACAAAGCAGTTACTCATACAAAACGTTATTTTCTGATTGTTTCACGTCGGTTACGTTCTAAAGCGGAAATAAACATGACCACAACCCAGCACAACTCTGGTCAAACTTCAACTGACACACCGATACCAGCCACTCTGCACACAGCAGAGGAGAGACAGAGGAGCAGGGGAAACACTGGAGCACATTCACACAAAAACACACAACCCGTTCTCATCCGTGAAATACGGCCGCTTTGTATCTGACAGAGCTAAAGGGGGACTTGTGCCTCGGTATCAGACGTTGAGGGGCGTAACACAGTGGCGGTATTTGACCACTTGAACACACACCCTGCGGGCTGTTATTGGCTGGGGATTACACCCCCATGTGGGGCCCAAAGCCTCTTTGTTGACGCCCAGAAGTGTCCCAAACACAGCAAAAGAAAAAGAAAATGGAAAATACAGGCAGAGGGCTGCAGGGTCTCTGCAGATACAGACACCACCACCCACTTTGTGGGTCATAAGTGATGACTGAGAGGTGTATTTTTGTATGGGTATACATTGTCTTTTAGAAAATTCCGGCATATTACACCTTTAAGCTAACAGTTGGCTACTACCATAATGGCAGCCTATGCGTTCTTCATGGTTGACAGGATTTTCTGTACCAAATGTAAATGTTATTTCAACCATAGGACTGACGATATTCTGTATTTTTCTTATTGTCAACAAATCCCATGAAAAGGTGATAAATTGCTACTAACTACTGTCTATGTATCGAAAAATGCTGATATAACTACTTCCTCTGTGCAACTGAGCTCCATTGTTGACCAAAAACTATTAAAAACACATTAATGACCACACTGTTGCCCTGGGTGGGTGACATGTTTTGTCAATTCCACATTAATAATCCTGCTGCTGTAAATACTCACTAGAGCACCAAATGTGTATTATTCCGCAGCTGAAAATAGTCCCCAACAAATGTACTATTTACTCCCGTTTGAGTAATGTTCACTAAAAAGTACAGTGTGTGAAAGTAAATTAGCATAAAACATTAACATTTCTGCCATGTCCTTTCATGTCCTTCATTCCTTTACTGATAAGTCTTGCTCTGTCAGCATAAGTTACACATGTGTGCTGGAGTCTACTGGTCTGCCTTCGGTCTTTGTTAGGAGTCATAAATCGGCACCAGTGTCAGGGCCTTATGGAAAATGACATATATGGGCTATGGTGGACCATGTTACACGATGCTAGCATAATGCTCTATGTCACATGAAAGATGTATGGCATTTCCCCTCATTTTGTTAAAGCTTCTCATATGTTGTTTTGAGAGAAAAGTCAGTGCCTTATATAAGCAGTATAGAGAACCAATCCTATAAGACTTCTGAGATTCTGCTGAAAGCATAAATATTCACTCTCTTCTTCTTGCTCGAGAAAGATAGAGACAGAGAGGGGAACAACTTGTTTCTGTACTCAGGTAAAATCTCCCCATAATACTGCAAACACCTTCAAACCCATCAAATGCTTTGTGTGTTTATTTCCTGAGTGCTGAGTGTTTGCAGACAATTTCCACCACAAGTGCCCTGCTGCTACCAATATATTTGTGACCTGTGTTTAGGGCTTGGGGCTGAGAGCCACAGACTAGCAGGCAGGGAATTCAGAAAGTATAGAGACGGACTTACACTTCTATGGTTTTGGTAAGCTATTTCAACAATACGACAATAAGAAAAAAATATAGAATTTTGCCATCTTTGTCCGTTAAAGGAAGCTTGCCAGTGTCTTCTGCTGTTTTGTATTTATTGGTGAGCATCACTCTGGTATTTACTTTTCATCTTCCTGATATCAGGCTGTGGCACTGCTGTCAACATGTATTGAATTTACCGCCTGGTGTGACAATTGGACCAAATGACAGTGACACTCAGCATGGGTAACAAATGGAAATCTCCTGGGGTTGCATTTTAAATGACAAAATACTGTACGTACAGCATTGTCAGCATATACTGTATTTATACTCTACAGTATATCATTATGTGTGCCCTATTTTTTTTTTTTACAATTCATGTAGGATCTGAGGCATTTTGTGTTATTTTGTATTGTTGACAGACGGGCCCCTTTTACAGCCTAAGGCAACAATGGATTGATCTGCCCCTGAGTGTCGCTAACACGTCATCATACTCACATGATCCCCTTGCCATCTTTACTCAACAGTAAAGACTGCAAGTACGCATCTCTAGCTGTCTATCTTGATCATAGGAGGCTGTTTTCAGGTTTGTTTGAATTCTGTTTAAATGACGCTTAGGTGTGCAGACGTGGATTCTGTGCCATCTGAGGTTTCAACAAGTCTTGAGGGATGTCTTGGCGATATAAACATGAGCCAGTGCTGAGCTAGTGCAAAACCCTGACAAACACCCACTCTGCATGGCACCATTTGCATGGATTCATTGCAGAGAAGGCGCGCTGATACAATTTCAGAAAGTCCCGGGAAAAAAACTGTTCTGTACATCCTTGACTTATATTTGGACCCAGGCAATCAATAGGAGCAGAATTATGAGGCAGTGAAGCGAGTGATTTTAATCTGGGACTAAATATCCAGTAGTGGATTAGTTTCAGACAATTTCATACCTCCAGAGCTCTTCATGAAATATGGATAAGGTAGGAGAGAGAGGGGGGATTATGAAAAATAAAAGCATTTTCCCAAACCTCCTCCTTCGATGGAGGCCAGATGAAAAGTTTTACAGATGGGCAGCTGGAGGATTTCTAGCCACTTTGCATAGCAGATGCACTGTCTCCCACAGCCTTGGTTTGGGCACCAGTTTAATTAGAAAGACCCCCTGGTAAGATACCTTTCAACACTGACAGTGGAGTTCGAAAACATGCCAATATTTTTTTCCTCATTGTGGGGAGTCACACGGTCATTGCTACTGATGAGCATAGTGGGAAAAAACAAAGAGATGTGATGCAAAGATGTGAAAAAGGTTCATTTACATACTGAGATCATTAAAACAAATCCATCCTGTTTTGTAGTCATTTAATTTGAAATATTATTAGCGCTGTGATCTGGGGCAGCAGGCAGGAATTGTTATAGACAACCAACGAGTTTATTACAATATTTAAAATACACGTGCTTATCAAATCAAGACAGTATTTTTGTTATAATTTGATTTGTGAATCTTGTTCATCCTGTGACCCTGTGATCTCATTCACATGCAGGTTGCATTTGAAACTATTTCTCCAAGATCTCAAGAATTTAGACTTGTTATGCTGTAGTGCACGCTCTATAACGGACTACATATTCATGATAAGTTATTATTTTACATACGTTTTACTAGTCGCTGAAAATCAAAACATGAGCCATGAAACACTCCAGTCGCCTCGTCTGTTGTGAGTCTTTGTTTTCACCAATGAGATCAACATCGTATGGATGAAAACTTAGATTTTTTAAAGCTATTTCAAAGAAAAGAAACACCTTAATTTGCTTAATATGCTATTGATTGAATTTAATTGGTCCACCATCTTTTCAAATCAATGCTGCTGGCTACAACCTCATATTGATGCGCCAATGTTTCTTTACACCCCGACTGTAGATATTTCTTATCTTCTTTTGATCCTCTTGGCTATTTTCTACTATATCCTGTTAGAATAAAGTTTATTTTGGCATTTTCTGTGGGCGGCCCTCCATCTATGTAATCTTGAACTGCTGGGTGCCAGAGCATTTTCATGAAATGATTGCACGCTGTCTGTTCATCTTTTTACGGCCACGAAGGCTTCAAAGCACAGCAGGTTCTGTTAAAGCACAAGTCACAAACTGAACTCCTATTAATCCAATTTTAATATCGTAAACATGAACACCAGGATGATATTTGTAAAAAGATATTTGTAAATTATCGTGAACATTGTTAGGCCCAGTTTTCATGCACGTTTGAAAATATGAATTTCGGGTAGAAATGTTTCATTAATGATCTTCGTGTTATTCCTAAAGAGTTGACATTTATTATACCATTTTTAACTTCTGAACACCTATTATCCCCTCGGCCCTCCTCCCATACCCCCATATCTCATAAATAAATGTTATGGATAGTATTCATACATATTAATAATATAAAGACAGTCAAATTACTCAGCTAATGATAACAATAACAGAACAAAAAGTATTTATCTTATCAGTACCTTCAGCAGGCTTTCCTATAATAAAATACACGTATAAAAACATTGGGTTTTGTTTAGTACAGTGAGTATCACTGGTGGAAAAAGTACTCAGATCTTTTACTTTTCTATTTACATTATGTTTAATTATAATAATTGTATTATAATTATTGATGTATTTATGTGTAAGCATCACTTTAATGTTGTAGCTAGTAAAGATGGGGCTAATTTTAACGTATATACTGTCGGGTGGCTTAATCCACTGGTTCCCAACATGGGGGTCCTAATAAACTAAACTAAAAACCAAAGAGCTGATAGAACAATGCCAAGCTCAGGGAGAAGTAAACACTAAATTTGTCAAAAAATAAGCCTATTAAGTATATATGATTGTTAAAAGTAAAAAAAGAGAAGAAGCATAATACAGAGAATTGTATTAAAAGTCCCTAAACACAGGAAAACTCATCTATAATGCAATATTCACAGGAAATAATCTGCTCAAAATTCATCCCAATCACTTCCTGCAGATATTACGTTCACTATTTGGGTTAATTGTACAGTCAGTCAGTTGTTCTGTACTGTTATTGTTATCTATTGAATATAATATGAAATACCCATAGGTTGGTAACCACTATAACAATACATAATTCATTTGTTAATTATATTTTGTATTACTAATCTAAATCTGTAAAGTAACTAAAGCTGTCAAATGAATATGATGAAGTAAAAAGTACAATATGTGCCTCAGAAATGTAGTGGAGTATAAACTAGCATAAAATAGAAATACTCAAATTATGTACAAGTACCTCATAATTGTACTTGAGTATAGTGCTTGAGTAAATATACTTCCACCACCCGTGTGTATGCCTGTTAGACAGTAAAAGGAGCTGCTAAAGATATTGAATAATAAACCGGACTTCTATTTTACAAGCATGAAAAAGGCAGCAGCTGACTGTGATGTGAGCTAATGATAGCTTTATTTTTGAAAAATAACCTTGCATCAGTGGATGCTTGTCAGATTAACTCAATTCCCCCTCGAGAACAAATATGCTTTCCAGGTACTCAGAGTGAGTGCTGACTTAAAGAACTTCACCTTTATAACAAAAAGAGAGGCTGTAAAGTGCTGCGCTAGCAGAGTGTTGTTGCAACCAAGTGAATTTATAAGCAGAATATTTAATTCATGTGTTGACTGTTGGTTCAGTCAGGAAATCACTAAGACACTTCCTGGTAAGTGAATCTACTGTACACCAGCTACCATACTGCCTGGTGTATGAGTGCAGACTGTATTTCCCTTACTCCTCTAAGCCCTGCACATGGCTGATTTCAAAATGAACTAATGCATACACACAGAGCCCAGCTCTTCCTGCTGCGCTGCCTCTGAGCTCAGAATAGCGTTAAAAATCACAAATGAATGACATTCAAAGGATTACGGAAGACGGAGATCTTAATGGTTGATTTGAAAACAGTCTGGAAGTGAAAATCTCCCAGATCTTCATCTAGCTTTGCTTCTCAGAGCGTGAGATGAGACATTAATACGATCCTTGATTGTGAACATGAAAATAAGCCCCTCTGATACTTATCACCAGGAGACTGAAAGCTACAAGATAGCAAAAAATGTATCTGTGATAATCAGTGTTAAACTGATAAGTGTAATAATAGAAGTGAAGTTTCAGACCAGATCTAGAGGGATGGTAGCCGTATGATGTATTGTTTTTCTTTTCATCTGTTTTCAATGTTTGTGTCTTAACATAACAATCCATCAAACAGCTAAGAGGACTGCTTTGATGCTGATTTGATGAAACAAAGGCTTCATCCTGCTCAGTAGCCTGCCCTCATTGTACAGATGTCTCAGCTACATCTGTTTTCCGGTGTCAATGAAAGTAACAGTGTAATAAATAGAAACATCATGACTGATTATGTATGATGTAATCAGAATAGAAGCTAAGTTAAAGGGCTAGTACGAAGATCCATGCCACTTTCAAGTCTGTACGGTGAATATGAAGCTAGAGCCAGCAGCTGTTTAGCTTAGCTTAGCGCAAAGACTGGAAACAGGGGGAAACAGCTAGCCTAGCTCTGTCCAAAGGCAACAAAATAAAATAGACCCTAAAATAGACCCTTTTACAGCCGACGTCACAGTGTTAGCAGGAGGCAAAACAAAGGAAAAACTGGAGGCAAACACAAATCACCTCAGAGTAGTAGGATAAAATTACTAATTACATATTACATCTTGCTGTGTTGTTGGGTGCCAGAGTCGATATTGCATACAGTTTAGTTGACAAACTGTGACAAAATGACAAAATTCGAGGCTCTAGCGAGCTACAATATCGGCCAGGCGTTTCATACAGTAGATGGAGAGAAAATGTTGCTAATAGTTTAGCTTAGCCTTCTGCTAACCGTAATTAGCCATCACGGCTGCAGCAGTGCAGCGGTGAGCTCACTGCTAACGCAGAAATCCAAACTATTAGAGAGATGGAGCGAAAACATTGCTAATAGTTTAGCTTAGCCTTCTGCTAACTGTAATTAGCCGTCATGGCTGCAGCACCGCAGCAGTGAGCTCACCGCTAACGCAGAAGGATAAACTATTAGAATGGAGAGAAAGCATTGCTAATAGTTTAGCCTTCAGTAGCTAAACTATTAGCAACATTTTCTCTCCACCTCTGTAACGCCTCGCCGATATTGTAAGACTCTCTTAACACTAACACTCGCGGTCCCGGAGAGTGAGTGACTGTTCATATTCACAAAAATATTTTCTTCATCCATTGTTAAAATAACAAGAAAACAAAACTTGCTGGCCTGCATTAGCTAAAGTGTTAAGAGAATTATTCTGCCTCCACCTACGCTCTGTTCACAGATCTACGTCATCATGTTTACTATCAGAAAAGGGGTCTATTGCATTATATCCTATTATCCAGCTAACCAGCTGCTGGCTCCAACTACATATTTACCTTACAGACATGAGTGGTATTGATCTTCTCTCGATCTCACTCTCACCATGAAAGTAAATGAACGTATTTTCAAAAATGTCACCTATTCCTTTAACACTTGTTGCTACCTACTTATTTGTCTGTATAGAAACATTAAAGGGCTACAGAAATTCATAATGACACTATTAGACGTAAAGGCTACAACTGTGCACATAATGTCTTATACCAGCCCAGATATGGGTTGGTTTAATTATGTAAATGGTAAAAAAAAAAAAAACTTCCTGTTTGGAACACAACAAGGTGGCCAATAATCCCTCCAGTCATCTTTAAAATAAAGATGTCAACATTATGTTGTATCTACAAAAGTTCATTTCACAAATTCACAAAAAGATTTGTGATTGGATGTAAAAACATTTAGTACATCTGACCTGCAGCCAAGTATGTACCAATATTAACTTTGGCTTGAATATAAAATATTTATGGTTTATGTGTAAATCATGTGCTTTCTATTTGGACGCACCACTACCATTAACTGCAACATTTAAGAGGTACAGTTTAAAGTAATTATTGTGCTGTTGGCAAGTGTTTTATACATATTTTAAATAATTAAAGGCACGAAAATAACTGCCCCACCTATAGCAATGACCTCTCCTGTTTTCACTGCAAACTTTTGGCACGTTTATTGAACGATGGCAACGCTGAGATGAATCCAAATTGTTAAATGCCTCTGCTGTAATCCCCTGGGTCTTAAAGTCTCATCTATCTGTTATTAAGGCAATCAGAAATTATAAATGTACGGTCTAATGTTTGCTAGTGTGGGCTGTTAGTCACCTGAACTATTAAGCATTTTAAGGGAGCATTTTCCTAAATGACCAGTGGGCCATTTGTTAGACTAATTACGGCCCATGTCTTTGTCTGTAAAAACATGCATTACAGATGAAGTCGCAGGTTACAGTATCTGGGGACAATCGCTGCTGTTCAGTATAATCTGTGGCTTTGTCCAGGTTCTAATTTGCTTAAAAAAAACTTATCGTAGAAAATATAGTTGACAATAAGGACATTGAATCATGCATTATGGCTGTTTAGCAGCCCAGGAAAGCCTAAGCGACATTTGGGGAAAATTGGTAATAGCGTAGGTAGAAGATAATTATTCTGGGCATGCAGGGGGGGGCGACACCCTTTTCCTCACTCTGGTGAAGCACGGAAGCCCGGCCCTCGTCGGAGCTGCATAATAAACGCCCTTGATAAAAACATACACAACCGTAGGACTGTCTGTGATGAGAACTCCCCTGACCTTAATTAGCTGTGTTCATGGCATCGCATGAACCCATTACGGGGACTTTAAAGCATATCCATTTCATTTCTCACCATTTGTCTACACCCCCTGCTCTCTGGCTAATGAGAGCCAGAAAGAACCGGCGGGGGACTGTTTGGGAGCTGGAAGTCTGTCACCAACCACCCAAGTATAAGAAACTAGAAGAACTTGGGATTACTTGGTTTTTGCCCTGCAGTCAACTTCACTGACTCAGGAAATTTCAAAAAACTACCACATTTCTTCAGCGTTTTACTTCATCTGCATAATTGTACTGCAGTAATTACGTGGATTAAATGCACGACACTCTGATTTGCTGAATATTAATGTCAGTTATGTGGGTTTTTGTATGGATTCATGCACACGTGTGTGATTCTATTTGTGTAAAACAAGCATAATAATGTAAACACACGCGGACATACTGTATGATAATTATATGAATGCAAAGCTGTGCGGTATTGACACGGGTCTGTGCGCACCTTCCTCCATGTCTTAGGTGTATGTGTGTGTGAGGCAAAAGGCAGAAGCTCTACAACCATCCCAATATCAAAGCAGGTGATTCCTCAGCTGGAGATTTCTCCCCCCGGGGCAGAGTGAGCAGATTTGACCCTAGAGTGGCCATCCATTGCATTCCTCTGAGTACTCTCCAGCCATAATAACACTTCACCCCCTCTTTCATCTATCAGCACCAACCTGTGAGGCTGCTAACTTGCTGAACACTGTTGCTAGTCAGAGTAATATGCACAACAGTTTAAAAATACAGAAATCGTAGACCTGTAATACGATTTACTCTTCTCTTGCTTGCATCTTATTGTAAAAAAAAAAACGGTCTGTACTGTATGTTTTTCACAAGTGATGCTTCTAACTTCCAACTCTGTGCTTCAAAAGACAAGTTAAACAAAAAACAAAATTCAATCTAAACAATTTTGGATTTATTCAAAAAACCTGACACCTGAAGCTGCTAAGATTTATTTTTCCATGCTATGATTTTCTCGCATATAACATATTTTATTTGTCTCTTACCACAGATACAATATTAATGCCTATACAATCTGTATATAAACAAGCTCTCAAGGTCCTGGATAAGAAACATAAAAGCCACCATCACTGTAATATACTTCCTAGATATGTTCTCCTTTGCTGGAAAAATCAACAAGATCAAGTGTAAGAGCGGACATATCTGTCCCAAGGAGGAAAACATCTTTCGGTCAGACACCTTTTACAGTAAAAGAGCTTCCCAGTTTTGGATCATCCTTCCATTAAATATACGTCATAGCGACGTCCAACCATTCCTTTGCACATAATCTCAAAACTAGGCTAAAAAACAAAGACATGCCATCATACCTAGTCACTGCATGCTTGCCATGTCTGCTGTTGTTTGCTTGGCTTTTGTCAGATTGCATCCTTTCCGGTATTCCCTGTCTTCTATAGTGCGATTTTATGTTGTCATGTTTTCACTGTGTGTCGATTGTCTGCTTAAGATTGTTTTGTATTAATTGATGTTTTAAAGGAGCAGTGTGTAGGATTTAGTTGCATTCAGTGGTGAGGTTGCAGATTGCAACCAACTGAATACCCCTTCGCTCACCCCTCCCTTTCCAAACGTGTCTGAGAACTACGGTGGCCTTCGGGTAATTTAAAACGTGAAAGTCTCTCTCTAGAGCCAGTGTTTGGTTTGTCAATTCTGGGCTACTGTAGAAACATGGCGGAGCAACATGGTGGACTCCGTGAAGAGGACCCGCTCCCTATGTAGATATGAAGGACTCATTCTAAGCTAACGAAAACACGATTCTTAGTATTCTTCATTTCAGTTTTTCATCCTAGTTTCCATGTTTATCAATATGCATTCTCTCTGAGAATAAATAAATAAAATACAGTAAATTAATAATTGAATGAAAATACATCTAAAACAGAGATAACAGCAGTGAAATATGTATATTTGCTTGATATCTTTTCTTGCAGTTGCTACAAGGACACTAACAGCTGTTGATACCAGACACAGAAGTCAGGAAGCTTCCCCGTCTGCTCACACAAGGAAATGTTCAAAAACCCACATCTTGACAAAAATTGAGCTGCATTGACTGTAATGGAATATGACTGACAGCACATGATTTTCTGATTACATGCCTGACAGCTTCCACTTATTGAAAATGATGAGGACAGATGTTTGCTCTGACTCACATCAATTAGGTTTTGACTTCATGAAAACGAGAAATTAATTGGGTGAAGGGAAATATGGAAAAAAGATTGTTTTCTTCTTATAAGCGCTGTGTGTATATTTGACATAATGGTAGGCAGGCATGACTGACTCCTTTACACAGTCCGTCTTTCACATGAATAAATTTGGTGTAAAAAGGTCTCCTCTTTATAAATGGTGCTGCATTTGATTTGAATGAACCGAGAAGCAACAACAATAATTATTGATATTAGTGTAACCAGATGACTTTGCATAATAAACATGCTATTCATGATCTTGGAATGATCACATTTTGTGTATGTTTATTTAGACCTCTGAATTAATGACCCTAAAATTTCAAAAAGAGCATTCTATGTACGAAGGAAAATGTGTTTCCAAAGTTATTTTAGAACCAATGTTATTTTCGAACTTTGTTCTCGAAGTGCTCAGCATGCTCACGATAAACCAATCAAGTTCTGCCTCTTTACTGTGTCGCCTTTCTTAAGTTTTAAACCTAAAAAAATGAAGATTGTTATCAAAAACATGAATCATACAGATACAAATGTCGAGAGACATTTGCTTATTTTCACCATTAGCTACAATGCTAGAGAGCTAGCCTGCTAATGTTAATAACACAGATCATGCTAATGTCTGTTAGCAGAAAGTAATATTATTAGTAGCTCAAGTTGCTGTAATTACTTTAGAGATGACAGTATTTAAAGGAGCACTGTGTAACATTTAGGGGGATCTATTGGCAAAAATTGAATATAACAATAAGTATGGATTATTCAGTGTATGTTCACCTGAAAATAAGAATCGTTGTGTTTTCGTTAGCTTACAATGAGCTGTTTATATCTAAATACGGAGTGGGTCCTCTTCACAGAGTCCACCATGTTTCTACAGTAGCCCAGAACGGACAAACCAAACACTGGCTCTAGAGAGGGCCGTTCGCATTTTCACATTTTCGCGTCGGCCACCGTAGTTCTCCTACACACTTAGCACATGGTAAGTTTCAGCTGGTTGCAATCTGCAACCTCGCCGCTAAATGCTGCCAGGTCCTACACACCGCAATAGGGCTGCACAATTAATCAAAATTTGATCGAGATCACAATATGGCCTACTGCAATTTTCAAATCGCAGGAGGCGCAATATTTGTTATCTGAGAAATGTATGTCAAAACCATTTTAAATTGAATATTGTCACACTGCAGAGATGTCCTGGCCTACACATCATATTCTACAGAACTTTGTTTGGTACAGATCCCCACAAAAATCACACCATAATCATTTTAATATGCTTTTCAATGAAAATGAGAATGATGATGTAAAAATGATCATTTCCTCTAATATCGCAAATCATATCGCAATTGCAATATCAGTCTCAATTAGATATTTTTTTCAAAATTGTTCAGCCCTGCACTGCACCTTTAAATCCATACCTTTAATATATAGGAATCATATTAAAATTAGCAATTGGCATTAGCAAACATGGAGAGAAAGTATCAACAAATGAGGACAGCAACATTTTCGAATGCTCTTTATATTGTTTTGAAATGAGTTGTGATTAAAACAAGTTAGTACTGCATATCAGTTCAAGTTCAAGTCAGTGAACATCTTTAATGTGACCAAATGTCAAAACAAAAACGTGGCTAAACTGTCTTCTTTCCCCAAAAATCACCCAATATATCAAGACTCCCTTCAGGAATTCATACATTAATTATGTGTATTAAAAA
Source organism: Sebastolobus alascanus (assembly GCA_916701645.2). NCBI lineage: Eukaryota > Metazoa > Chordata > Actinopteri > Perciformes > Sebastidae > Sebastolobus > Sebastolobus alascanus. The sequence goes on along the minus strand of CAKAOJ020000041.1, from coordinate 3,648,104 downwards.
AAAAGTTAGACTAATATGTCTGCTTTTTGCCAAGAAAATGACAGATTAGCAGATGGAGCCTCATAATTCCAGTTTGAATATGAGTTTTCTGAATTGTTCTACAAAACCTCATTTTAAAAAAAATTAGAACTCAGGTCACAGATAGAAACTAATACTTCTAAGCTCATGAATTTGTATTATAAAAGAAATTGGACAAAAAAGTAATATAATAATAAAGCAGCATCTCTGGAAATAAAAAATTCAAAACAAATAGCAAATAAAGTAAAGTAAATAGTCATGATACTGAAATTCATTCTGCAACTTTTGTTACTGAATGAACCAAACTCTAACTACTGCACCACAGGTGATGCATCTGTCAACACACACATTGCAAGCCAGAGTACCTGAGTGGCTCTGCTGGCCAGAGGGGTTTGAAGATAAAGGGGCTCCAAAACATGCAGCACCCTTGGCACGGAGCTTTTGGGTGCCACCGGATGACACCACCACGGCCCGGGGGCCCCACGCCAGGAGAGCTCAGACAATCAATGAGGATGGGGAAATAAGGTAGTTGGTGTCAGCTGGGTAATTTTGTTTACCTAAGAACTTTGTCTACATGCGGTGCTGCTGCGATGATTATGGGGGTTATGATTGTTGTTATCCACAGAGTCATTGTGCTCAACCCGCTGTCAGTTTCAATTACCGCTGTCTGTGGCTCCAAATCCTCACACAAGCTGTACAGCCCCCCTGACAGTCTTATTACCGTTAAAAGAAAATCCATACACATCAGGTTCTCTTTGTGTCTTTCCTCTCTAAACAGAGCATGACAGAGAGGGGAGGGTAAATTCATGTTATGCCTCGTGGGTCATCAAGGCCCCCATGTGTGGATTGACTCTCTTCCCTTCGGGTTTTTGAAAAGACACAAATGTCTCTCGGGTTGAGGATGGGCAATTCAAGTTTCAAGTTCAAGTGGCGCGCCTTTGATGTGCATCTCCAGCTCTGGCGAGGTACTGTAGCGTGGGCCCGGAGTGGCAGGTGCGTGTAGGTGAGCTCACTGACCTCTCAACAGACATAAGATCTGCCTGCTGTAATTGGTCTCTGTTCCATTTACTTTCTTATCTATTTGTCTGCCAGTCTCTTGACAGCCAAAGACATGTTATCGATCTGTGCTTTAAGGATATAAAGGACACGTGAATTCAGCTCACAGTATGAGCCTGATACGCAGCGAGCACTGTAAGCTATACAGGTGATTCTTGTTAAGCACCACAGACGGCTCGTTCCTCAGAGGGAACGAGCTGCATGCTAATTTGTCATAAAATGAAATATGAAACACGATGGCCAAATGTTTCCATATGCTGCTGCAGTAACTGTGGAGCAATCGTAGTATACAGCTATTCTCTGCTTGCTTATATCCCTTTTAGGACACTTGTAAGCACAGGTAGAAAACAAGCTTCACCCTAATTAAAGCAAGGAGTGTTTTTCTTCTCATTATTTGTAGAATAATGAACTTCACATCCTCACATGGAGGACAGGATCGTTTTTTTTCTGTCTCTAAAACTGTGAGAAAAGTGAGCTTTTTTTTTCATTGAAATGAATTAATTGCATTTGTGTATTCTGCCCTGAGGCAAGGTTCACCCACAACGGTTTAATCCTCGTGCAGAGCGGAGTACATATATAATGCATGTGCTTCGGATTGCACTTCCTCTAATATGGAAAGTAATTAAAAAGAAATCATTTTAATTCAGCGCGCTTATCAGCAGGGTTTTGTAAAGTGGCGCAGACTGGGGTGATGAGAGAGGAAGGTGTGTGGAAAAAAACAGTAGAGTCTGATTGCGGTGGGGCGTTCCTGTTGTCAAGAACTGCTTTGATTGGCTTGTGGGGTACAAGAACGCCCACTTTTACTTATTCTCTACTTTCTCAGGGCTGTTAGTTATTACTGTACCATTCACTCCCCGCCGCTGGCAGACTACTTCTCCGGGAGGAGAGCAGACGGGAGCTCGGCGGAGGGATGCGGGGTGCGCTTCGCCAGCTAGATGGCCAGCTAACGCTAATTCTTGTCTCATTTGTGGTCTGATAAACATACGTCAGTACATTCAATTACTGTATGTACTTCATCATAAAGACACGCAAAAAAAGACCAAGATGAGCATAATTCTTATGTCATGGTCAATAGTTATCTTGTGTAGGCTATGTGAGGACATTATTACGTTATTAGCATCAATGGATGTTGAAATGCTTGCTAGAAGAAGCAAGCTAGGTTAGCTTCGTTAAGCAAACGAGCTAGCTAGCTTTGTTAAGATCGAGTTGGTACAAATTACTTATGTTAAAGTTACAATCTCGAAGATCTCTGTGTCGTTCTCTTCGGCGGTGCCTATGGTGATAAGCTGTAATTGCTGGTGTGTTTTTGGATCTCACTTCCCAGATATCCACACCGTGTCAGAAATTCACGGGAAAGTCACCACAGACACCCAGTTCCTAATACTGCAAATACAAGGGCTTTCATCAATGGGCCATAGGCTCAATCATCATTGTGTTACTTCGTTCGGCGATAGATAATGACTTAAAGGTCCAGTGTGTAGGATCTGGTGGTATTTAGCAGTGAGGTGAGGAGATTACAACCAACTGAAGCCAAGCATGTTGGAAAGCTATACGGTGGCCGATGTGAAAACGCAAATGGCCCTCTCTAGTGCGGCGGCGACGGGAGCGAGTAACGTTATCGACCCTGGCCCAAGCAGGAAAAGTTTGAGTGTGTTTGGTTTGTCCGTTCTGGGCTACTGTAGAGACAAGGCGGTGCAACATGGCGGACTCCGTGAAGAGGATGTAGATATAAACGGCTCATTCTAAGGTGACGAAAACACAACAATTCTTATTATGAGATTATTATACACTAAAGAAAACATACTTATTAATATTATATTCCATTTCTGCCAATAGATCCCCCTAAATGTTACACACTGGTCCTTTAATAGACATTCATTTAAATGGAAATCTGCGTCAGGTAGGGCATCCGGCGTAAAACCTATGCCAAATGTTTTATCAAAGTCACAAATAATAAAAAAGAATTTGACAAAAAGTGAGTTAAATCATACTTAAAACCAAATGCATAGCCACTGATTTGACTGACACAAACGGGACACTAAAGCTACTTGGCAAAAAAAACAATGTCAGTAGCTACGTAGGTGTTCCTATTCTATGTAAACCAATGATCTACGTGGGTGTTCCTGTCATGTGTGATAGGAACGGCTGCAATCAGACCCGTTTTGGAAAAAAAGGGGATGAGTGGGGGAAGAGGCGGAGGAAAAGAGGACAGATAAGGCGGGATTGGTACTGTCAGAGTGTCACGTTGAAGGCAGGTGGAAATTCTCCTGCTCCAAAACAGAGAGACACCCCCTCATCGCGCACTCTGCGACTGTGGACAGTTTCATCATTACCCACCGAGAGCATCCTGCTGGTTTCACAGACTGTATTTAACCCCTCTGAAATAGATGAACTGCTATTTTTAAACAAAACATCGTACCTGCTTCACCGTGTTACCAGAATGTAAAATAGAAGCATGCATAAGAAAGGACCCTGATTCATTTCTGCCTTTTCAAAACAAGGCACTTCACACAAATAAATGTGTTTGGTTCCCCCAAGCAGCTCTTAACCACGCCATTATTTCTTCATCCATTCACAGATGGCTGCCCTCAGCTTCCCTGAGAGGATTGCAATTATCAAGAGGTGCATAGCTTTATATTCCCACTTTTTAGAAGAATTAACGCCGGGCAATAACTCAAACATGTGTCAAATAACAACAACGGCAACAATAAGGCAGCTCTCCCCAGCGTGCACCTAAGAAAAAGGGTTTAATATTGAATCTAGTGGTTCAATAAAAACTTTATTTTAGCTTCACCGGAGCAAATTTGTAACATATCAGACAGGGTAAAGTATAAAAGCTATGATGCCAAGTTGGCGATGAATATAAGTGTATGACTTACCAGTAAATAGCCTCTGGCTGTGATATTAAATGGATCCGACACTATTACAGCCCAATTTCACTTGTAATATCACCGAGCCCGGTTGCTAGAACACTTTCTCTACATTCTCGTATTACAGTAATGTTAGAGTCACATTTTTTAATCTTGATAATGGATATCCCTTCCAGAGTCATGGCCTTATTTTCTTGCAGAAAAGTTGCCGGTGCACTCGCTGATGAGTCAAGCAACAGCGAAAGGGAATTACAAGTTCAGATCCCCTGGCAGTGTACCTTGGCCCTGTTAGGGAAGAACATGCTCCACTCTACTGCCCATTTACTTCACAGATATGGGCCGCTCAGCTTTTACTGAATGTTTACTCCTCAGGGAATTGGCTCCATCCTGTTAAAGTTCAGGTCACTTCTTCCCCTGCTCAGTTGTTGCTGCTGCTGCTGCTCTTCCACCACTTTAGTCACCTTCCTCTCCCACACAGCGCATCCAAACCTGGATAACGTCCGCATTACCCTTCAGGTCTGATCAAAGCCCCAACATTTAAAGAGTCTACATGAGCAGGTTTTGTGTTTTCAGGCACTGACGTTGTGTTCAAACAAGAAAAAAAGGTGCAAAAAGCAACTAACACCTCCCCTTATGCTCTGTAGCTTTTGCACAGTTTGTCCTTCAGTATCAAGGTTGCAATACAAATACTTTGAATCCATCTCTTCATTGTAAGTTAGATGTGATAGTGATGAAGCAATACAATCATGACAAACTATTATCACGCGATGTATCTAATCAGAATCAAAATTGCTCTATTTCCTCAATTACAACAGGTGCACGAAGATGTTTTTGTGGGGTTAATTGAAAGAGATGCAGAAGAAAATGGCAGACAGAAGACAAAACAGAGTGAAGGCTGAAGAAAGCCAAGGGCGTCATTTCCATTGGTGGGAAAATCCTAATTTTGTCCCCCTCACTTTTGCCTCAAAACACTGTCCTCTGTCATAATCCAGATGGGAAAAGCTCTAAATTGATAAAAATGCCAACGCCTACGTTGTCTTCATATGGCCCTGGGTTTTGCCTCTCAGGCTATACTGTATACATGCTGCCCGGTAGTGGCTTGAAGGGAGCCCGCAAATGGGGAAACTCCCACGAGATTATTAAGGTTAGGCATTGATCTCGAATAGTTAAGGTTAGGCATTGATCTCAAATAGTTAAGGTTAGGCATTGATCTCGAATAGTTAAGGTTAGACATTGACCTCAAATAGTTAAGGTTAGGCATTGATCTTGAATAGTTACGGTTAGGCATTGATCTCGAATAGTTAAGGTTAGGCATTGATCTCGAATAGTTAAGGTTAGGCATTGATCTCGAATAGTTAAGGTTAGGCATTGACCCTCAGATAGTTAAGGTTAGGCACTGACCTTAAATAGTCAAAGTTAGGGATTGATCTCGAATAGTTAAGGTTAAGCATTGACCTGGAATAGTTAAATTTAGGGATTGACCTCGAATAGTTAAGGTTAGGCATTGACCTTGAATAGTTAAAGTTAGGCATTGACCTTGAATAGTTAAAGTTAGGCATTGACCTTGAATAGTTAAAGTTAGGTATTGACCTTGAATGTTTAAGGTTAGGCATTGACCTTGAATAGTTAACGTTAGGTATTGACCTTGAATAGTTAAGGTTAGGCATTGACCTCGAATAGTTAAGGTTAGGCATTGACCTCGAATAGTTAAGGTTAGGCATTGACCTTGTATAGTTAAATTTAGGGCATTGACCTGGAATAGTTAAATTTAGGCATTGACCTCGAATAGTTAAGGTTAGGCATTGACCTCGAATAGTTAAGGTTAGGCATTGACCTCGAATAGTTAAGGTTAGGCATTGACCTTGAATAGTTAAGGTTAGGCATTGATCTAGAATAGTTAAGGTTAGGCATTGACCTCAAATAGTTAAGGTTAGGCATTGACCTCAAATAGTTAAGGTTAAGCATTGACCTCAGATAGTTAAGGTTAGGCATTGACCTTAAATAGTTAAAGTTAGGCATTGATCTCGAATAGTTAAGGTTAGGCATTGACCTCGAATAGTTAAGGTTAGGCATTGACCTTGAATGGTTAAAGTTAGGCATTGACCTTGAATAGTAAAGGTTAGGCATTGATCTCGAATAGTTAAGGTTAGGCATTGACCTTGAATGTTTAAGGTTAGGCATTGATCTTGAATAGTTAAGGTTAGGCATTGACCTCAAATAGTTAAGGTTAGGCATTGGCCTCAAATAGTTAAGGTTAGGCATTGACCTTATATAGTTAAAGTTAGGCATTGACCTTGAATAGTTAAAGTTAGGCATTGACCTTGAATGTTTAAAGTTAGGCATTGACCTTGAATACTTAAGGTTAGGCATTGACCTTGAATAGTTAAGGTTAGGCATTGACCTTGAATAGTTAAGGTTAGGCACTGACCTTGAATAGTTAAGGTTAGGCATTGACCTTGTATAGTTAAAGTTAGGCATTGACCGTGAATAGTTAAAGTTAGGCATTGACCTTGAATAGTTAAGGTTAGGCATTGGCCTTGAATATTTAAGGTTACGATAGGTCATCGGGCAGCAAGTCTCGTGAGACTTTTTGCAAGTTTTTACAGATCTCAGATCAGATTTTGCATTTTGCCAGCTTTCTTCTAGACACAACCATACTGGCATAACCCTGTGACTGTTGGAGATTGTTTAGGTAGCCTGAAAGAAAGACATGCACAAACTACTCAGGTCCAAAAAAACAACAACTGCAATCTCCTCTTCATATCTTTCATATACTGTAGGTTTTATCTAGTCTCTGAAAAAGTTGCTAAAACTGAACATCAGTCAAAAAGATATTGCAGTGAAGGACAGTGCTTTTTTTTTTTAGTAATGATACAAATACAGTAGTATCTTCCATGATGCATCAAGTTCCAATCAATGAAACACAATTATATCTTAAGTAGGTTAGTGGATTAATAATGCAGTAATTTACAAAGGATATAAAGTTTTTGATATAAACGTTTTGTATTTTTTTGTTAAAGAACCCCTGATTTCAATGTCCCCTCTGGACTTCTGAAATAAAATCTACACCCTTGGTAGCAACATTACAATAGAAATGTAAAGCACAACCATGTGGTTATAACAAGAGGAATTAGTTGCATGTTGTAGTGAATGTCGGTGACTTCAACTTCACATTTTCACAAGAGAACTCTGATCTCTTGGGCAGGAAATGGCCGGCCTACAAAGGCTCAACCAAGGACACGGACGGGCGGGTCAGTGACAAATGCCCGGTTTACGACAGGATGGACCTCGAACTGCCCTGGACTACTAACCCTTACATACCAGGACGTGGCCTGCTCAGTCACACGAAGCACCGTGAGAACAAAGGATGAAAAGAAACTGACTTTTCAAAGCATTTCAATTACATTTTCCTGTGGTAGTGGGGTTGGTGTTAATTAGTTAATTAAGAAGCGTTAGATCATAAGCAGGATCTCCCACCAGATAGAAATGATATTTGAATTGCTCCAAAATCGTCCCTCGTGCTTCCCAAACTCTCAGCTGCTGAACGGTGCATTAATTCAATTTAATTGGTCAACATAAAGGATACCCACCACTGATGTTACCTGGTCTACACGGTGGTCCTCCTTCATTCATAAATCCTATATCGCTGTATTCATTGTGCTCATTCATTATCGCATTTATTCATTTGTTTGTCTGTTTAGTAGTTATTAGCTGTGTGTAGTTAGTTTAAAAAACTCTCCATTTATAAAGAACTTTATTATGTGTTTTTTGTGTGTATGAAACATTACGGTCACTGTACACAAGTCAAGAACTTATTATATTAAACATATTATTCCTGATAGCTGAAGTTGAGTGCAATCACTCTACTTCAACTTCTGTACCAATCTGTGTGTTCACGATGCATATTTTTGTCGTCTCTTGAGGCTTATTAAATATCGGTACATATTTTGGTACTAATTAATGTGTTTGCGCTACAAAGTCCTCAGGCAGAGGCAGCAGACAGTCAGGACTGGCAGCCTCACATTAAAATCCACCTCAGTGAGTAAAGGCTCACCCCAAAGCTGCGTCCTGAGCCCCCTGTTGTTCACCCTGCTAACCTGTGACCGCACTGCCAGATCTAACACCAACCACATCATCAAGTTTGCTGATGATACAACAGCAGTGGGTCTCGTCAGTGATAATGATGAATCTGCATACAGGATGGAGGTGGAGCAGCTATCGGCGTGGTGCAGATCCCACAATCTCTCCTTCAACATCAACAAAACAAAGAAGATGGTGATTGACTTCAGGAGGGCCGGCAGGCACCATCATACGCCGCTGACCATTGATGGCACTGCTGTGGAGAGGGTCAGTAAATCAAGTTCCTTGGGGTGCACCTGGCGGACGACATGACCTCGACCATTCACACCTCGGCCATCGTTAAAACGGCCCAACAGCGGCTCCATCCCCGCGGGAGACTTAGAGGTACAGTGTGTAGGATTTGGTGGCATCCAGTGGTGTGGTTGCTGATTGCAACCAACTGAATACCCCTACACTCACTCCTCCCTTTCCAAGACTGCGGTAACGTGAGCCACCAAGTGCAAAACCGTGGTAACATCGTTTGCCTCGCTCATAGGCCATCCTTACCATAGTAACTCTACTTTAGGAGCAACGGAAGTCAGGCGGTGGCTGGCGGCTCACATTAATGCAGTTTCACAAGCGTGTCGGAGAACTACGGTGGCCATCAGGTAAAGTAAAAACACGAAAGCCTCTCTCTAGAGCCAGTGTTTGGTTTGTCTGTTCTGGGCTACTGTAGAAACATGGCGGAGCAACATGGCAGACTCTGTGAAGAGGACCCACTCCCTATGTAGATATGAAGGGCTCATTCTGAGCTAACAAAAACAAAACGATTCTTAGTTTCAGGTGATAATACACTAATGAAAATACAGTTATGAACATTATATTCCATTTCTGCTAATAAATTCCCCAAAATGCTACACACTGCTCCTGTAAAAGTAGGCCTGTCCTCGGCCAAAGAAATTGTTAGTCGACCAACACTTGTGTGATTTTGTCGACTAATCACTTAGTTGATTTAATCGATAGATCTGTGAAACTGAGTTTCTCCACAAAGAATCACACAAAAGCACCACCTTAAATCTTGTGTTTACCAGAGATGTGCTCATATGTTTCTTAGAAATAAGTCATTCAGCATGAAAAACCATAAAAAATGACTACCAAAATCACAGAATAGTCGACTAATCGACTAAGAGGGGCAGTCCTACTTAAAAGGACAAGTTTCCCCGCCCAGCCCTCCCCACCACAGGAGCACCACTGAAAGCATTCTAACCTACGGCCTCACTACCTGGTTCGGTAACTGCAAAGCGAACAATACCAGCTAAACAGGATAGTGAAGACAGCTAGCAAACTCATGTGAGCCCCTCTCCCCTTGCTGCTGGAGATTTACCATCTACGCAGCGTTCGCAGAGCCTCCAGCATGATCAAGGATCCCCACCACCCTTCCCACAGTCTGTTTTCCCTCCTGCTGTCTGGGAAGAGGTACAGGAGCATCTGTGCCAAATCCAGCAGAATGCTGAATAGCTTTTACCCGCAAGCAGTCAGGACCATCAACACACTGTGCCCCAACCCCGAGGACATGCCCACCAGCCCACTAACCCCCCCCAATCAGTGCTGGTCACTCGTTGACATACACCAGTTGTCATCATCGAACTGAAACGTGCACTCTCTCTCTAAATGCACTTTTTCATGTATGCCAGTGCACAACAAAATGTCAATAAACTAAATCTTTAATACACAACTTGTTAGTTTATCAGCAGTAAGAACATTGTATCTACAAAATTTTCTCCAAACTAAGAGAAACAACCTTTATATCGCACAATGCATTTTTCAGATTTTCGGTTTTACTAATGCAAGAGTTCAGAGAGAGCCCTCACCTTCTCTTCAATTAATGATATAAAAAAAACCCAGAAGAGGAGTTTCAAGGATTCCACACTACAGCAGCATCACAGATTTAACAGGTTCAGTCAATCTGAAGGTTCAGGCTGACGTGGGTGACATGTGTCGGCTTGTGTGTGTCTGTAATCCTTAACGTTAACAACACGGCCCGTAATGTCTTCATGATTAACATTAACACCAAATGGAACAGAGAGGAGCAACAACCAGCAATCAGCTGCTTCCTGACAACAAAGTAGCAGCACCAGCAGCAGCTGCAACAGCAGCAGCTATAGGATCCCGGCTCTGTTCCTGACACTTATCATGTGCGCGAACATAAATTCATGGTGAATCCGCAGCCCTCCCTCTCGGCCCCAACAGGGAGCACATGTCACATGCAGGCTTTTCACACAGTCCGCTGGACAGGACAGTCAGGCGCACGGCAAATCTGCTTAGTTACTTTATCATGCCATGAAATGTTACCCATGGGACAGCAACACTTGTCAAAGTGGATATTGTAGGAAGAAACTCCCCGCAAGGCCATGCTCCTATGATTTTGTGACCTTTCCAGAATGTGCCTCATTTAAGTAAAAGGGTCTTTTAACAGTGGCCGCAAAGTTTGGTTTCCTTTTTATATGAACAGAAAAGCAGCCAGAGGACATTACCGTCACTGCTCAGATGTACTACACTGTGGGCCTCCCCCTGAAACTGAAAATATATCTTCATTTGTTTAGAGAGTGTTAAATGTTTTGCTTTTGTGACAAGAAGGTTCGGGGCTTTGTAAATCCAAATCCACTATTCACACATTTCAAAGAGAATAAATAGACACAGAGGCCCTAAGTACATTTCCCCGGCTACACTAAAGGCTAATGTTATTTGACGTTTGATCATAGCTCCATTTTTCCTTCCCTCCTACATGGTACGAATCAATTAGCCAATGTGGCTAGATCATCTGGCAAGAGCGCCCAGAGGCAGCGCTCTGAACAGATCAGGGTTATGAATACCTTTGAAGACAAGTTAGGTGGTTGTGGGAATCACCAGACGCCCCACGATACGATATTATCACAATACTTGAGTCACAATACGATTGTGATTCTAAACATTTGCCATATTCTGAGTAATGCAATAAGATATATTGGGCTTTATTACCTTTTTTCAACTGCAAATTATGCAGTTTGTCAACATCTGTTTTATCTAATAAGATACACTTTTCCCTCTGTTCATCTCAGAGTTTTCATTCACTTATCTTGAGGTCAGAGGTCAAGGAACCCCTTTGAAAATGGCCATGCAAGTTTTTCCTCACATTATTTGGCGTTCTTCCCGACAAGCTAACATGACATGGTTGGTACCAATTGATTCCTTCGGTTTTATTGTTTCATTTAATAACAGTATCTTCATTCTAGCTTTAAGACTGAGGCTGCTACAACCTTTGAAGGACAGAATAGCTGACGTTGGATTGTTAAGAGGTTAATAGTTTATAGAATAAAAGATTGATACTTGACAACCATGTATTGATACAGTATTGCCATGCGAAATATCGTGATACTATGATGTAGTGATTTTCCCCCCCCACCTGTAGAGTTAGGCTCAAAGAGGCTGGTCAAAAGTGTGAATTGGCACCGACCCGCTCCTCTAAATGGCACACAGGTCAATTTCCTGATCAGGGAGGATAGGTGAAATTTCTGCTAATTTCTGGGACCCAACAAAGAGCCAGTTTGGTGCCCACACTCGAATGAGGGCTGACGCTAAAATCCATTTCCACTGGAGCTGAAATGACCTCCCAAGGACACAATGGCTCTCTATTACAAGCACTCTGGTGTTATAACAGTGGGTGCACACAATGAAAACACAGCGAGGGCCGCACGGCTGCAATCAAGACTTGAAAGGTAGCCTATTCTGCTGTCCGGCCAGCCATTTAAGTGTGATACAGTCAAAGAGCCTTGTCTCTTTCACCGCATGAGCCCAGTGATGGCAGCCATTACAGGTGTTATATAAGAGAGATAGTGGATCGCTCAAACTGCAAGGTGAAGATATTGATAGAAAACTCAGAGAATATTTGACATATTTACAGTGAATATTTATCTTATGTCATGATGTTATTTGGTGAGTCCTCAGCAGATACTTCTATATCTATTTTCTTCCCAACACAAAAAAAAAAACACATATCCCAAAAAGTTTTGGAGGAATGTATTACTGAAGTTATTCGCTAGAAGTCAGATTTCAAATTATTTTTTGAATAAAGATCAGCTTCTCCCTTACCTAAAGTAAAAAAAAAAAGTCTCACATGGATGTCTTTATCCAGACTTTTTCTATTTGCAGGTAAATTGTGCAGCTTCTGACACCAGCTTTATCTGAATGCCTGCAGGTTCCCTAAATTTAAATTTGCTGTTTGGATCTCTGTGTTGTGTTGGTCTATGTCAGGGTTGTGTTAATTGACTTTCAGCAGGTGGTTTTGTGCCATTTTCAGATCGGAAAAAAAAAAAACAGACTTTCAGCTTTCCATTCAACCGGGGTTTCTTTTTTAAGTTTCTCAGGTTTTTCTTCCACCTCAGAAGTAAATCTGCTTGGAAATAGTTTCCAAGGCACAGTGCATCATTAAAGCGGAAGGCTTTGCAATTTCATTTCAAATTTTGGTGCAGTCCTGCAGACTAATCATCAAACAAAACCATGTCAAGTATAATTATAGTATGTAAAACATGGGTTAAACTGATCTTAACCCAGCCAGCGAGTGTGGTTATTTCAGGTCATTCAATTAAACAGAGATGCTGTTTGGACAGAGTGAGCCTGAGAAATAGAATAATTAATGTGAGGGCAAACTAAGTGTGAACGTGGCTCATGAAGAATAGCTGGAACTAATTACTCATTCAAGATTCATATAAATAAGACAATATGAGAGGCGACATAACCAGATTTTGATGAATATTGAAACATAGATTCCGTGACACTGTAACATATCAGTCGGCAACCTCCGGGGTCTGAAAAGTGAAGCCAATGCTGAAGTGTCTTAAACTTGCATTCTTTCTAATAGCCAGCAAGGGGCGACTCCTCTGGTTGCAAAAAGAAGTCTGATTGTATAGAAGTCTATGAGAAAATGACCCTACTTCTCACTTGATTTATTACCTCAGTAAACATTGTAAACATGAGGTACAGATGTGTTATTTTCACCTATTCTAAAATGGTGTATTTGAATATTTCTGCATACTTGGGTCCCGAAACAGTCTTGGAATTACATAAATTGGGTATCACTGTAAAGCCGAGACTCTTGTGGATCCGATGACTCCAATTGTATCAATGTGTAATGATGTTAGTCTCATAGTAGCCATGTCACATAGTGACTTTTTTTACTCAGATTTTATGCATATGGTGGTGTGTCTTTAGTTTATACTATGACGGTTTTGAAAAATATCGCAATATATCGCCTTGCTTACAGTATCACAATATATTGACTTGTTACCCCTGTATCATGATACGTATCGTATCGCCAGATTCTTGCCAATACACAGCCCTATTTTAGAGTAAAATAGATGATAAAGCAGGGTATGCTTTAGGGCGGGGCTACCTTGTGATTGACAGGTTGCCGCCACGGCGTTGTCCGTGTTTTCGTCTCAGAACTTGAACCCTTTCACAGTGTGTTTTCAGTTCATGAAAGTTAATTAAACATTTTGGTCGCATAGAAATGTCTGTAGTTCGGTTGTAGCTCCATCCTCTTGCGTCACTTCTGGTTGCAAAAAAACAAGATGGCGAAGGCCAAAAACCAAGATGGTGAAGGCCAAAAATGCCAAACTCGAGGCTTCAAAACGGCAGTCCACAAACCAATGGGTGACATCACGGTGACTACGTCCACTTCTTATATACAGTCTATGTGACATACCTGATCATAAGCCAGCAAAACACTGCAAGTGCAAGGCTGCCTTCCCCTTTTCTGCAACTGCAGCACATATACAGTAAAAGCTACAGTATATTCATGAAGGGTAGTGTCAACTGCTCGGCCGCTCCGCCACATCCAATGCATTATCTTAGTGTGAAGATGAAAAGGCAGGGCGTGGGGTCGGGAATATTATAGAGACAGATTGTGTGTTGAGATCATTTGGACTGGCTGGGAGACCTGGCCTGTACACAGCTGTGCAGCTGATCAGTGATACTGACAGAAGAGAGAGGGCGTGAAAGCAAGCGGCAAAAGGTCAGGAAATAAAGAGTAGCTCTCATTCTTATTGTACCACCAATCAGCTCGGCTCAGCTGCCCTTTTCCCGCCTGTCAGTCGTAGATCCAGCCTTGTTTTGATACTGCAACCTTTCGTGTCGCGGATTACATATACGCTTTTGGTAATGGTGGGTGCAGTAGCAATTAGCATCAAATTGCAATCGCTGTTTGAGTTGAGCTAATGGAGCGCAACAAAAATTGGAATTACCTGTGATTAAAGACCGTCCCGTCTCCGAATGGCCATACGGTATAGTGTGACGTTAAAGGTGCTATTTGCGATATCAAACGCGCAGTATGATGGATTACATCTAGTAAAATGACAATTATAGAGCAGAGACGACATTTGGTGGGCTGTTGTGCATCGTTTCTCCAGAGGTATTATCGTGAATTGAATTTACATGCTGGGTTTTCAGTAATTACCTCATTGAACGAGAGAGAGAGAGAGAGAGCGAGCGAGCGAGCGAGCGAGAGAGAGAGAGAGAGAGAGAGAGAGAGAGAGAGAGAGAGAGAGAGAGAGAGAGAGAGAGAGAGAGAGAGAGAGAGAGAGAGAGAGAGAGAGAGAGAGAGAGAGAGAGAGAGAGAGAGAGAGAGAGAGAGAGAGAGAGAGTGATAGACTGTTTTAATTGGATATTTGGCCCCTCTGGATGTGGACTGAACCATGGAGCAGCATCATTATAATCTCTCATCAGGTTCTAATTTGAACCCTGAATGCCCACTCCCCACTGTGCTCCATACACTTGAAAGTGCAGGCAGTCTGCTTGAATCTCTTTTTAAATTTATTTTCAAATATAATAGTAAAACAGATTTATTTTTTAGGTTAGATCAAATCCAAATTATAAGACTCAGCTTATTAATTCCTAATGCATCGCGTCTTGTTCCAACAGGTTGGAAGTGCTTTACAGCATCATAATTTTGCTTGATTTTTGCCCTCTGAGTCGGATCATTAGCTGCCTTTTGTATTGTATCCACATTTTGGCAAATTCCACAATATTCCGCAGTTTACAATTGATTCAATTTTTATTATCAAATTCTGCGATTCCATCCATGTTTCCTCATCGCGGAAATCACAGGGCCCTACAGAGCTTCATACTTGTATTTTGTGTTTCTAATAGAACACATTTTTTTAGAATGTTTACGTTTAAAACCGTGTAATGGTCTATATATTGTATATTTGTGACATCA
Source organism: Sebastolobus alascanus (assembly GCA_916701645.2). Taxonomy (NCBI): domain Eukaryota; kingdom Metazoa; phylum Chordata; class Actinopteri; order Perciformes; family Sebastidae; genus Sebastolobus; species Sebastolobus alascanus. The sequence goes on along the minus strand of CAKAOJ020000041.1, from coordinate 3,632,849 downwards.
CAAATGGACAGAAATCCTAACGGCTTGTTTCAAACGTGTATTTCTCCGTATATTGAGCATTTTGATAGTTTAACAGTATTCATATAACACTTAAACCTGCTTTATAATGTAAAAGACCTGAAAATCTCACTTTTTACAATACGGGACCTATAATTTCATAACAACACATAGCTTAAATAAAAACACATAACAACACATCCAAATAACGCACAGCTTCATAACAACGCATAACAACACATAGCTTAAATAAAAACAGATTACAACACATAGCTTCGTAACCATATAGTTTATTGTATAATATAGTATAATATTTTTGTTTTTGCACTGTCCCTGTTGTCTTCTTCACGTTGTTCACGTGTATATAATTTTCACACTACTGCTATCGCACATAATTTATTTATAATTTATTTATAATGCACATATTTATTTACCTTCTATTTACCTTTATAACAAAGCTTTACTAGTGTTCTTATCCCTTGGATATTTGTTATTCTTATTTATTGTATGCCATGTCCTATTCTTATTTCATGTACTGTCTTTGTTAGAATCTGTGCTGCTGTGAAACTGCAATTTCTCCACGTGATAAATAAAGTGCTATCCTATCCTATCATATTCCTATATAGCTTCATAAAAACACGTAACAACACATAGCTTAAATAAAAACACCAAACAACATATAGCTGCATAGCAACATATAGCTTCATAAAAACACATAACAACACATAGCTTAAATAAAAACACACAACAACATATAGCTGCATAGCAACACATAGCTTCATAACAACACATAACAACACATAGCTTAAATAAACACACAACAACATATAGCTGCATAGCAACACATAGCTTCATAACAACACATAACAGCACATAGCTTCAAAACACATATTAACACATCATAACAACAAACCGTAATCCGCTCACGGGAGCACAGGAGCAATTGATGACGATTTTCTCCTTTAGTTGGGCATATATCACGGCTAGTTAGCAATACAACCCAAAGTTCTACCAAAGTTCAGTATCGCTTCAACTGTGATTAGAGGTTACTGGCAACCCAGAACTTTGTCCAGGGATATCTCTGTCATTTTTACTGCTAACGAAAAGATAAATGTATCGATGGAAAGCTGAAGATCAAATCATTCTATCATGAAGGCAAGGGGGTGAAGTTTGACCGTGAAGTGACCATGCTCCTTTTATTTGCTTTTCACGTTTTTCTCAGGTTAAAAGCTTTTAAAAAGCACCCCTAAAAACTAAAGAGGGAAAAAACATGTCTGTGATCATCTGATCTAATCAGCTTGAAAACACCTTGGAAATCGCAAGTCATCAAATCAGTTTTCTGCAACACTTTGGAATATTAAACGCCCATTTGGCGGCCATTTTATAAAATGGCTTCCAAGGCCCTCAGACCCCAAACTAGTAGTGCCCCGATATCTATATCTTTTCATAACCTATAAACCTACATCTGTGCCAGATGTGTTGCTTTTATCGCAAAATGCACAGTTTTTTGTGCTTAACTGCCCCGCTATAGTAGCAGACTTTGCAATATAATGCACATGCTGAACTTTGGCACCGGCAAGCAGCATGCCCACGCCCACATTGTCCTCCCTCGTGTGCATATAAACAACCGAATCTCACCCAGCAGTTGTCCTACTTATCGCCAAGCCACCGAGCTGTGAGGATGTTTCTGGCTGCTGGTTGGAGATGATGCCTGCTCGCTCAGGGCCCCTCAGGCTGTAAGAACACAGCTCAGATGAACCCTGTCAACTCCATTACCTGCTGATGTGAAACGACCTAATGACCTTTGAATGAGCAGACAGGTTTAAATCCAGCATATCACTGTCAGGAATGGCAATGGAAGTCTTCAAAACTGGGGGGGAAGAAATAGATCAGCAGCAGCGATGCCATACTGAAAATAACAGATGAGGCGATTAAGTCTAAACATTAAGACTCTAACACATGTTTCCTTATTTTCCTTATGCATCTCTGAGCGTCAGCTTTATTCTGCGGGCTCATTGCAAAATGAGTTTTTAACAACTTGGAGACGAGGCGGAATGCAGACAGCTCTCTCGAATCAATATGCTATAGGTCAGCCGAGAGTCTTGTATCAGTAGAATCGATACTTGCACATCAAAGTAGTATGCCATTGTACACACTTAACAAGTGCAAAAAGGCCAAACCCCGAAGGATCAACCCAATAAGTAGGTCAGAAAAACACTCCAATTGGGTCAAATGATAATGTGCGTCTGGGTAACATTCCCTCTTAGAAACGCAGTGTGTGTGTTCATTTATGTTTAACAATGAACTTGTTTTGATCAATGTTCGAATACTCCTTTCGCATTGCTATTGATTGAAAGAACTGCACCCCTGCGAGGGAACCACCTCGCGCTGTACAGAATCTGTTATTTTTTTCCACCATTCAGCATTTCTTTGCAGGAATCCATGTGTAAACTAATCTACTCAGCTGTATTATAAACCTGCGAGTGTCTTTGCTAGCCAAGCAAGTCAACATAACTGATGCAACAGCAGTAATTTCATCGGCCATAAAGCAGCAAGTTGTTCTGCTAAATGCGAGCTGTTGTGAGGAGGCAGCGGGTTCAGAAATGATTATGATATGTGTTTTGTCTGCTCGGACAGGCCAAAACAGCTGATCATCGGTGACTGATAGGAAGTAATCACGCTGAAATCTTATCGGAGCGCTGTGTATTGCAGATACTGCGGGGCCTGCTCCTGTTATCTACACGCGGCACAGGAGAGCAGCGCGTTTGTTCCCCAGCGCTGTCTGCCTGTGCACCCTGGGCACTGAGATAATTTCACCTCCCTTTCAGGATTTGAAAGCGTCGAAGTTTTAGACCTGTGTAGGTGTACATGTTAACATTCGAACCTAGATCGTAACTGAGGGTTTTCATGCCTGAGAGGCACGGTGAGATAAGGATGCTCTTGAACATGTTGAGAGATGCAGCATCTCTCAATGAGGGCAGCTGCATCAATCTATTCGTTTCAAAATACCAAATAAGATTAATAAGATTAAAACAGGCTCCGTGGGGGCCACCGCTTCAAAGCCTGATGTGAAGTGGTGAAGGGGAACGGTGTAATCACGTAGTTGCAACAAATCATCTATCAGAAGTGGGAAATAATCTACATCATTAATTAACTACATGTACTTTATTAGGCAACACATGAAAAGGATTGTTTGAGGGGATTTATTGTTTGAGTGCTTTTTGAAGTCTGTGCCTTTTTCTCACGTACCGTTTCTCCTGCAGTTACAGAGGTTGATTACGTGTTTGTTCCAAAAAAAAGTTTTTAAGTCCCATCAGGAGCAGACTTTACCGTTAGGCAAGGTAGGCAGCTGCCTGGGGTCCCCAACTAAAAGGGCCCCAAACAGCTATAAATTTATTATGATGTTGAGATATGAAAAGTATTGAATCATGTTACTCTTCTAACTCATTGTACCCAGAAAGAAACTTACAAAAAGCCCCCAAAGCACCTAAAAAATATGCAACTCAACTGTATACTACTTACTGTGTACTTCTACTTCAGAGGAAAACATTAGTACTACATTTACATTCAGTTTCGTTGCAGATTCAGATTTTACTCACAAAATATAACAATTGAAATATGATGCATTATTATTCAGTAAACTATCCAGCATCATATTAGAATTGAAAGCTCCACCTTGAACAGACATTAAGTACATTGTGCTGATAATGCCTCTCCTTCACTCTTCACTTGAAGTAAACATTTGAATGCAGGACTTTTACTGTGCAGTATAGTATAGTTTCACTATTAATAGTTAATGGTTTTACTTTAGAAACATTTTTTGAGTACTTCTTCTACAACTGCCAATAGCAACATTCACAGTTTTTCCTTTTTCCTCTTGTGTCTGTAAGTGAAGTAGATTCATAAAGGCCCCAGGAGAAGACAGAATTTTATCCTCAAGTTTTCAACTCGCGCAGGCGCGTCTATATCTCTCAATTCACGGCATCCTGGGTGAATTCACATCTAACTGCACCCACTCACGTCTTTCCACTGACCTTATATTCAACCGCACCACCTATTCAATTTGCCTCACTTTCTGTCTTAACACACCACAGGAGTCTGCAGCCACGCTAAGCATGCTAACACGCTCATAATGGCAATGCTAACATGCTGATCTTTAGGGATAATGTTTACTAGGTTTCCTATCTTAGTTTAGCGTGTCAGCATGCTAACATTTCAGGGCTCAACAATAAGGATTGCCCATTGAGTAAAATGCCACGTCGGGCTAGTAAATCTAGCAATTCACTTGCCCTGAAAAAGAATTAAACACATAGTTGTTTTCCGGAGCTGATGATGAAAGTAGCTATGGAGTGAGCCACCTCGCTTCCTTCTCATCACATGCACAGTACCGATCGGGCACTCGCGAGAAAATGGCATCGGGCAAAGTTTATGAGCTGAAGCGCAAGTGAGTATTTCACTTATCCTGGAAACAGGCATTTAAAAAAACCTTTAAAAAAAAAAAATCCTTTATTACATTCGTCATACATACAGGTACATACTGTACATGAAATTTGACCTCTGCATTTAACCCATCCTAAGTATTTTAGGAGCAGTGGGCTGCTGTAAGCGCCCGGGGACTTGGGGTTCAGTGGCTCGCACAAGGACACTTCGACGTGCATCATGTTATGCGTGGTACCTCTATATATGATTACATTACATCTTTAATTTGACAAATTATTATTTTGCTGTGGATTTCTAAGCATCTGACTGGTAATATACATAATGACACGGTGAATAAAATGCTTATATCATATTTCTTATATAGAGTAATTTGGCTGATATATTGAGGTGTTTGTTGATGTGACTGTGTGAGTGGAAATGTTTGTGAACACTCATGCCTTCAATTTCCTTGCAAAGCTAACCTCAGGCTAGAATTACTTTAACTCCATCCCATCCCTCTGCCGCACATCATAAAAAAAAATATTTAAGACAATTACCAGTTTCCTTTCCTGTCATTTTGCCTTTGAGCAGATGAGTAAATGTCACACATGATGAGACAAATCTTGTGGAGGTTGAAGAGGACGCTGAGATTGTGGGCAAACGCTAAGTGGAGAACTGTGGATTCAACGAGCTGATAGGCATGAGAACAAATCAAAAAAACAAAATATATATTTTGTATTTATAGAACAGGTTTTCACTATTTTACCAGTCAGTCATGTTTGATTCTTTCTTTCTCATTCTGCCCTTTTAAAAGTCTCTCAGTGTCTGTTAAGAGTGAGATGAAAGATGAGTTCAGGGAACGTCCATGCAGATTGGATTAAACCAGAAGAGAAAGAAATCTATAGAGTGATAAGGGAGTGACGCATTGTTTATATTTATTTCCTCGCTTTCATCGGTGATTGTGAAGTTAACTGTCCTTGGATCTCTTCGCTCAAAGAATCAAAGTGGTTATGCAACAAGGGCAAGGTTGCTTTTTAGCAACACACTCCATCAAATGCGATCAATCACAAGCCTCAAACAGTCGGAGCAGGCAGGAAGGATGGAGTTTCAAAATGATGGGGTTGTGCCTGATCCACAGCGGATAGAAAATCCAATAGATTGGGATTTTTGGATTTCAGCTCGGCTCTGTGTCATAGATTCTTTATTAGGCTCCCGGCCGTTGTGACTTCGGGATATGGCTTTAGTGCATCGTGCTGAAATGTCAGTCATGCAGTGCAGCTCCTGGACTTGTGCTTTTCAAGCTTCTATGGCAGCTGAGTATACCATTGCCGCGGTGTTGCATCCATAGAAACACGGTGGCAATGGCATGTGGCCCTTATGCCAGAAGAAATTTTATAATTAGGGCGTCCAGACAAAAATCTTGATTCAGTAGCACCTGACATATGGCAGGCAGTGTTACCTGTTAGAGCTCTGCAGAGGCTTTATAATGGACTCCCATTGCTCCTGAAGCTGCCCTGCAGGCTGTCTCCTCGCTCTATTAGCCTTTCTCCCAGCTAGTTTCACTCATGTTAAAGCTCATAATATGGCAGATATTATTGCTTAAAATACACACACATCATTGCAGTTTTGTACTCACCTGCAATCAACAGTTAGAATATCCTTCTCCTTAATAATACTATTAGTGCAGGTTCAGTCATTTAAACACCACTAAATTTGAAAAATAAGCTCTCGGAGTGAATACACAACGTGCGAAGCGAAGCCCTGTCAACCTGAGACGATCATTATCCTGCATTGTTTGATTGGTCCCTTAAAAAATGTTATGTGAAAGGAAAAAAAATATAGCTACAGCCCAGTTTTAGAAGCACCTCAATAATGCGGTGTACGAGGCTCGGAGGATAACCCTTCTTCTTTAATTGTGTTGTTTGCAGTCTGCTGAAATCCTTGGCCAATACTGGAGGTTGCAAAAAGGCTCAGGTATGTGTAATTTAATGTAGTACATTTCTATTCAGGTGCCGGCGCGGCGCCTTTGGTTACACAAGGTCTCTGGACATCTAGATTGGCAGTCACAGCCCGCAGCATCGCTCAAGGGAATCATTGATTCCTTAAACCAACCCAAAGATAACTGAAAATTAACATATCTACTTAATTACCTTAATCAGTCAGCACTCATTTATCAACCTAATGTCTAAATTACTTTTTGTCAAGGTAAATTAATTTTAATTGCACTTTGACCTTTAATGCTGCACAGTTTTTTTCCCCCCCAAAGTCCCTGCTGCTTCACACGAAATTAGCACAACATCTCAGTTTGTTGCAAATCGACCACATTATTAGGCTGATTTTAGAATAAAGTCTCTCCTGCATTATACACTCTCCTCGATTTGGGATCTCCTCGTACTTTCATACTTTATATGAGAAGATAATTACTTTTTAACAATGTGCTTTCAGCGTGTGCCTCCCCACATGCCCAGCGGCGGTCTTCCCCGGCTGTTTCTGGCTGCTTCTCCTCTGAGCTCTCGGGCGCCAAACCCTGAAGATGGTGTGGAAGAAGGCTAATTAGTCCATGAGTGGCACCGGTGGTCCAAGAGGATTTTTGATGCTTGGGAGACATGTTTATCCAAATTTTAGATTAATTTTAGCCTCGCACATCTCAATATTTATGCCACAAAAATCATTAGAGGTACGGCAGAATGAAATGAGATTATTACGTTGTTTAAATTCTCATTAACGGATAAATTAATTCCATCAGTCTTTTGAATCTATTAGATGATCTAATGTTTTCAGCTGAGGAAACGGGCGGAGATCAATGTAAAACACTGGGAGCTGACAGCTAAGAACTAGATGGGCTTTTTATGAACAGATACATGCCAGTCACTCGACCACGATGGCTCACAGCTATGGAATGCATATAGTGTGACCCCGCCGTACAGTACATCTAATCAGAGAGCCGTTCCAGGCCAGGCATGAAATAAAAGCTGCTATCTGAGAAAGAGTATCGCTTCTCAAAGGCATTAACACTTGCATGACTCTTTTAGATTCAAGTTGAAGGAGATTGTGCAAAAGAATTTCTTTTACTGATATATGCAAGGACAAGGATGTGGAATAGAATCATTTGATGAATAAATGTTTTCCTTTGAGCTGAAGGCCTCACCCACTTGATTTGTAAAAAAAAAAAAAGCTGCCTTTTGCATAAGAGCAAAACTTGGAGATAATCCAACAATGAAAACAGTCTTATCTGCATTTCTTATTCTCACAAAATCTTAATGAACTGTGTGCAGGGTTATCACCAAAACTCACTCTATAGAGCTCAAGCGATGAAAAACTTGATTGTCGTTTGAATAATTCTATAGATAAGACGAGACGAACGGAAGCAGCCTGATTTAAATAGCGCCGGCTTGGATGTTATTAATCATTAAATATATATGTTATTTCTTTATTATTCAACATCAAGAAATAATTAAAAACTATGTTCGACAGACGTATATAGACACATCACGTGTTAAATTTTCATTGTAATATCATGCATAATTAAGGAATCCCATTAGATTGGAAGAGTGAGGACATTAAAACAGTCAAAACAAGGTTTTCCAAAGTAGGACTTTTGGGGAAAAAAATCACAGATCTTCATATAATATGATTGATAAATTGATTTTAAAAAGGCTTTTCATGTCTAAAAAATATTCTTCTTGACAACTTTGTTCCCATCTCAGTTCTGCCCATGCCTGGTTTGAATACTGAATGCCTCTGTTGACGACAGCCTTCATCGATGAAATGAGCATTTTGTTTTCATCTCGGAGTAGATCCGCGCGAGCCAAACTGTCACAACTCGGCGCGGACTTTAAGGTCGGTGGAGATGTTTGAGTGCAGTGCAGCGGTGTTGGCACAAAGAGGGCACCGTCTCTCCTATTGACAAGGATTATTTCTGTCAAGAGCAGCACTCACGGGCCCATCTAAAAGCCATGCTAATAAAATGTCCGTCAATGCGGCTATCCATCACCACCATCCATCCAGTAACAAAGTGCTTACCGCACCATTGCTGAATTAAAGTAAACAAGCTCGTCTGGCTGGGAGGTGCATGCAAATGAGAGGCAATAGATAGTCTGTGCGTGAGAAGGGATTTATTGGAAAAAGAGTCTGGGAGCCCCAAGTGTTACACACACACACACACATAAATATCTGTGCATGTTCACACGTGCAACATTATAGACTTTCATGTAAATTTGCAGAACTCACACAGTTATCATTAGAGCTATTTTCCGTGAGCACTTTGATTGCGTTAATTACAGTTAATTGGCTCCCTCGCTCAGTCGATCCGTCATTACCGGTTATTTGTTTGTAACCAGATTCAAGGAGGCTTTCTGAAGTTACTGTAGCTTGCCGGGGATTGTGCTCTCTCAGCAGGTTATCCGAAAAAAGGTTTGTCCCAAAAGTTTTCAGCATTGTTCATGCAGCAGAGTGGCTCCATGTAATCACAAATGGCTGGGTTATTGTTTTACTGACAGAAACGCTCAGATTTCCAGATTTGTGCATTAAACATGCAGCCTAATAAAATATTAAGGTGCTCTGCAGATGGCATAACGTCTGAACCGGAAAAAAAATAAAAAAAATCTTTTTTTTCTTTTCCCTCGCTGTGTATACCTCAACGCTGGCATGAGCTATAAAAGTACCTCGTGGTTGGTTTTCCTTTTTTGTTTGCTTATGCGGTTGAGAAACTTTACGGAGAACTGACAGAGATTATTTGTTAATATTTATGAATATGTGGCCACTGTCAGCCGTGGAAAATCTGATTGATGATAGTTAGAGTGCAATTGCTCTAACCGAGTACCATTCTCCCTCTGAGATATGTTAAGAGATAGACAGCTGGATACATTAGCAGAATGTACCCTCGAGTGACATGCCAGATAGAGCACCTTGCCCTATTTCACTCAATCAGTCAGCTAACACATCCCCGTGGCAGATTAGTGCACCTCACTATAAATCCAAGGTCTAGCTCGCAGATTTGCACACAATTTGAAGCGAACAGCACACCGGAAAATCAAAAAATCAACAGTTTGCGGTAGCAGCTTTGGGTTGCCTGTTCTGCGGAGTTGTGACATTATATGCTACACTGGCGGACACATTTTTCGACAGTGAAACACCAAATACAATACATATTCAGCCCTTTGTGTTGGGAATTCAATAGCCGATTTCATCGGAGAGACTCGTTTTTGTCCACAGTAACACGGCTGTATTCATTCCTAACAGAATGCCCAGAATGAATGTCACTGCGTGTGTTACTTGTCCTGAGTTGTGTTGAGAACCAGGTTTTTTCGCAGGAGCTCCTCTGCTGCTGGCGAAAAAGAGCAGATCTCCACCCGGCACAGCCCCTCATTCTGGATGAATGATCTACGCTCCCAACTGCCTGGCTCCCTCCATCAAACCTGGCCAACGCTCATAATAAATGATAGTGGGGGACAATGCCCTATTTTCACGGCGGAGTCATCCGTCATGCCAGGCCAGACAAAGCCCCCAGAGTTTCATCATTTTCAACTATTGCTCACACCGAAGTAACAGAAAAGAAACCTTCATCTGTTCAGTAATGGCTATGGGACGCCTTGAAAAACCTGCTTAAATGTATTTACTAAATCAAACGCGTTTTGTCTTCCAGGGTCTACCTGGAGTTTGATAAATGATCCGCTTTGATTATCAATCTCACTTACATTTTTTGATGCAACCATCAGTATCTGTGGTTTTTTCGTCGCGAGGAGCTATTTGTCGTCCTGGTCAACATCCTATTACACGGGTTCTACATTCAATTTCATGTGTTAAGTGCTTAATTAACCCCGAGATTATATTAGGTGGCTTGCCAAGGCAGCCTCTTGATGCTTAATGTCAATTTGCAGGTTAATCAGGTCACCTTCTATCATCTGCCAAAGCAGCAGAGGCCCTGTGGTCTTGTCATAATTGTACACCAGAGACCCGCCTCGACAGATTGCCGCTCAAACCCATCTCATCTCCGGCCATACAGTCGTAGCTGAGGTATATAGCTACATGAGGTTAGCGTTGGACCCAGAAAAAAGTAGCAGCTCATCAAACTTCTCTGGTCCCCTTCAAAAGCAACGTGACAGGAACGGTCAAAGAATACATTTTACATGTAGATGGTCGTGAATAATCTCTATAAATAATCTGTCGCTGTTTGTGGTGGCCTATATCTGTCTCTATAATAAATTTGGATGCTTATCTATCAAAACTAGTTTTTTTCCCCCGGAAATTCTAGCTAAAATCTGGTCACAGGAAAAATACCTGTGAGATCCTGGGATTTGTAGCTGGTGTGCACCTGTGCATTCGTAAACTGAAGAATATTTTTCCTGCTGAAACAAAGACGTCTCCTCCGGTCTTATTAACGCTTCGATGCAGCTGGATGCTCAAATATTTCTTTGATTAAAGAGGACCTATTATGCTCATTTTCAGGTGCATACTTGTATTTGGGGTTTTTACTAGAACATGTTTACATGCTTGAAAGGACCAGTGTGTAACAATTAGGGGGATCTATTGGCAGAAATGGAATATGATATTAATAAGTATGTTTTCTTTTGTGTATAATCACCTGACAATAAGAATTGTTGTGTTTTCGTTACCTTAGAATGAGCCGTTTATATCTACATGGGGAGCAGGTCCCCTATACATGGAGTCCACCATGTTGCACCGCCATGTTTCTACAGTAGCACAGGACGGACGAACCAAACACTGTTAACTTTTTCTGCTTGGGCCGGAGTCGATAACGTTACTCGCTCGCAGTCTGTTCTGATTGGTCAGCTGGCCCAATAGGTTGTGATTAGTCAACCGAAACCAAACTCTTCGGACTCCGCTCGAACTCCGCTCTAACTAGCTTTGTTCAAGGGTGTGCCAAACTAGCCACTAGGCAGGTATTATGCAAATGTGTTACTTGGTGACATCATCACGTTACGGAAGAAAAGGCGGGACTTCAAGCAAGGCAGTTCAGGAGCAGTGTTTCTGTGGGGGAGAGGAACTCCCTTTGGTGTGGACTTTGGGCTTTGGAACTTTGCAGACTTTTTAAATGCACAAAAAAACTATATAACACACTAAAGGAAAGAAGAAAAAGCACAAAAGCATAATAGGTCCTCTTTAAGTGAACGAAGCCGAGTGTAAAATCAGTAAACATCCACGCAGTTCAACAAGTAGCTTAATCAGACATGCAGACCACCAAACCAAGCAGCAGAACAGCAGGACTGATTGCAGAAGATGACCCTAGAACAATGCTCCCATTCCTCAGACTACTGAAATAAACAGGCTGAAATTAATGTATACAAGATGAATTGTTCTAAAATATTACATAATCTACTAAATCTGAAAGAATAATACCAGAAAATTAGAAGAAATGTCATTTTATGCTGAATTATCTTCATTTCTATGTTTAGAGATCTTCATTTATGGCAATAAATCCCATGAAAGCCAGGAAATTAGTAATATATTCTCAGGAAGGAGTGATTTTTAAATCACAGGAAAACATTCAACCCCAGTTTTTACCTTTTATTATTCATTTATTTATTCATTGTTTGTTTGTGGTTGGACAAGATGACTCAACAGCAGAACAGGCCTGTGGCTGCAGATATTGGATGTATCTAGTAAGCTGTTTTCCTTCTTGAGAAAATAAAGGTTTTAATGGCTGACCTGTGTGAAGAGTGACGGAGGCCTAATGCATTTCACGGTCCATTTCACCCCGCATGAGTACTTCCATTGACAACACCGAAACCATTTTTTACCAGTGTGATATTTCCACAATGAGTGTGACATTTGATCTCGAAAAAGGCACACACACACACACACACAAACACACTCTTTAAACATCCTTTTCACACTGCATAATGCCAAAAAATGAATAATCACGGCAGCTAACATTTGACAAAACATCTAAGCACAATCTTTATGTGCAATCTGACAAGAGTCTGGCTCTCTCCCCCTTTCAGCCCCCCCCCCTCCACTCCACACTTCAACCTGTTCTCCAGGTGATAGATACTATTTACATGGCAGAGGAAGCGCTCTGAATGCTATGAGTAAGGCACCTGGGCGCTGGCAGGCAAAGACAGAGTGCCTCGAGATAGAAATGTAACAGCACTATCTATCTGGGTTATTAGAGTCCCCCCTCAGGATCCTTTTCAACAGAACACTGGCCATTATGTAGGCCACAGAGAAACAATGCAAGAAAAAAAAAAAGTCTGGCTGTGGTAACACAGCAGAGGAATTAACTGTGGAGACCCCGAACCCCGAACACCCCCACCTTCTTCACCAGATAGGATAATGAGCGAATGTGCAAAAAGTCAGAGTATTTGTTAAGGAGCAAAGCAAGAAGTGACAAATCAAATGTATCTGCACCTCTTATAAGAGCACACCGTCATGACAAACACTTTGTAAGTCATTATTACTCTGTCTATCGCCGGTTAGATAAAGCAAGTGAAAATGATTGGGCTCAGTTTTCTGAACACCGAGTTTTTTTCTCTGCCACTGGCAAACTGAGCAGGAGAAAGTTTCTCACACAAAAGTATTCTAAGCAGTGCAGCATTATAGTATATCGTATAAATATATTATATATATTGACGCTAAGAAAGAGGTTGGCAGGAACAGAAAGGAGACAGCAGGAAAAATGAGAAAAGCATCATCAACAAAATGAATGTGTGTGTTGTACCGATGTTTGCGTGACGTATAGTAGACCGTCTGAGGCAGCAGCTGAAAGTCTGTAATTGATCATGTTGCAGCCTTGCTGGCTCTTGCTTTGAATGTTCAAAAGGATTAGTCTCCAGGTTGATGGATTAAAGCAAGGTGGGAGGGAAAGAAGGGGGCCTGCGAGGAACGGGAGAGAAATGAAACATGTGCGCGCTAATCCTCAATTGGTTTTGTTGTGCAGAATAATGGCACGTTAGCTAATGTAAGAGCGATTGTGTGCGTGTTCCCCATGCTAGCCGTCTGCGCCCCCCGGCGTTTTTTCTCCCTCCCCAGCTCCTTACTGTTTACTTTTTGACTATTGAATTAGTGGGTTAAAAATCTCATTAAGTAGTCTCCCTCTACCTCTGCACTCGCAGGTTTGCACACCTCCTTTTAATCAGATGGTTTTGGCGGTTCGTATAAAGAGTCTCCGCAGCGACTTCAGCAGCATTAACTCATCTGCAATGCAATTACAGACATGCAGGTTAATGAAATAAGGCTGTTGAACAAGCTAGTGTGCGGCTGGGATTTTCACACACACACTACTGGCAAACACATGGTCACAGACCAAAATATCACCATGCTGTAAATACACATAACACATTACATTCAACCTCCTCCCACATGCACATGTACGAAAACCTGCCCTCGCTCCCATACAGTACATGTACACTCCGGGATTTAGTGCAGTGGGCCCAGATCCACCCTCCTTACGTATGCACACGCATGTGCGCGAACGCACCAACAAGTCAGCAAAGCTATGCTTAGACACAGACAGGGAAGTCATTAAGGGAGCATTTAATTAAGGCCGGGAATAAGGTCAGCGTTGGAAGGACAAACATATTCTAATAAAGCGTGGCTGCGTGTTGCACGAGGATCCCACGGCACTCTCATACATCAGGCCCGGGCCGCGGAGCACCACAGCTCAATTTCGTAACCCAGCTATTTCTATGCAGATTAAAAGCTCATTCATCAATTACCCCTGCACTCTCCTTTTGATTACGTGTGGCTTCTCCTCTCTTCTCCTCTCCTGTCGGCGTTCCCTTTGGGCTTCATGATACCACAGGAACAAACGTGCACCCATATCCTTAATTAAATCAATCTGCAGGGGGGCCAGCAGGTGCGTCCACTCACCTTTGCTGCGACTCGCTCAGGTCAACGCACTCAGACCGACCTTGATCATGCTAATCTGTCGCAGCGTACCTGCCGGACCAACCGGCAGACACGGAGCGACTGGAGTCAGGTGTCAGGTGATGACAAAGAGGGTCACAGAGGACCCCTCTGCCGTGGCGGCGCGTAGGAAGAGCTGACGGAGAGACAAACTGAACTGAAATATACTCGCCTCCAGGTCCAGCGTGCACACAGCCCCCTCGCTACAGTCAGAGTGGCTGTGTTAATTCGGTGTCGCACTTTTAATATAATTACTCTAACAATCAATTCAGTAATCAGTAAATAAATCAGAGTAATCAGTTAATGCTCTTCTGGATGTAATTGCAAACCTGTACACAAATAGGTCGCAACTTGACATGAGCTCTGGTTTTGACTTTGTTAGGTAGCTAATGAACCAGTACAACACTTCAGCAAAGCACCGAAGGGATACTCCGCCCCAATTTTTTAACACGACAGCTTCAAAAGTGTGAAAACTGCGACTGTGGTCAGCTTGAATTCATGTTATGATGTAATCTAATATTTAACAGTTTTTTGCCAGTGGACAAAAGTTCATCCATAATAAAACACTCAAGGCCGGCGCGGAGGTATAAAAACTTGGGCTTAGTATTGGCAAGAATCTGGCCATACGACACGTATCATGATACTGGCGTAACAATTCAATATATTGCGATACTGTAAACAAGGTGATACAGTATATTGCAAATTATTTTTGGAAAACTGTCATAATATAAATAACACAGCAGAAATACACCATTTTAGAATAGGCAAAAATAACATTTATACTGCATGTAAAAAACTGCATGGGATTAGCATAAACTGGGCATATCTGTAAAGGGGAGAGCCCCCATTTTCATTCACATATCTTGAGGTCAGAGGTCAAGGGACCCCTGTGAAAATAAGTGGGCAACAAAACCGAAAACAGACAAATGAGAGAAGCAAAGAGAGATGTGCTGAAGAGGACTGACAATCTCATGGAGATTATGATGGAGATGATAAAACAGTATCGCTTGATAGGCTATTCGCTAAATGTAAGTATTCAAAAGTTATAATTAATAAGAAACTTACCAATATTGTCACATGTACTTATGGATTTATAAGTAAATAAACGTGAGACTGGAGAAATTGTCCTTGCCACCATGTAGGACATCATCTTACATCTTATTGAAGCCTTGCAGATCGAGTCAATCTTGCCAGTGAAATTTGTCTGTCACATGTGCTTTATCTGAGTGTTCCCGAGAGCCTGTTTCTGTTTATGATTTAGTGAGTAATCACAATGAAACAAGGACCAAATTAAGTTTCAGTTTCTGCTTAGTTTCACTTTCCCATACGCCCACTCTCTCTGTCTCTCTGTCTCTCTATCGTGCATCTATTCTTAAAGGTGTAGCGTTTAACCACTCCACATGTAATTAGATATTTGCACTCGTAAGATAACAGTACTTAAATCGGGGCACCACCACTTTTTATAGCAAAAGAGGAAACTATTTTAATACAAGTATTGATTATATCAATCTCAAATCTGAAAACCGCAGTTCTGGATACAGTGATTTAAGGTCTGTACTGAGATAAAAACACACACAATGACTTTATAAAAATCATGAAGATTTATTTAACTAAAGTATGATAAATGCATAAATGAGATGATTAATACACATGAATGATAACACAAGTGAATGAATGAATGAATGAATGAATTAAATGATATGGCAAATGATTAGGGAAAATAGTGAGGAGAGATGATGCTAAATTATCTACCGAATACTATAGACGGAATGATCTAACGATTTGGATATTAATAAATTCAGAAAATCGTCTGACAACAACTCTTAGTCACAAAGAACTCAGCAGATGGAACGCCCTTACTTGATCAGGTGTCGGTTCTATTTAGGTCCAAAAGACGCTTTCACCTGTGACGCTTGCCACAGGAAGGAATCACGTCTCTGCTTCAGGTTGGATGGCAGGAAGGTAGCGTAACAGCTGGCCTCAGATACCGGCAAGGTGATGCCCAGCTCTTCACGGAGGTTCTGATCAGAACAAAGCTGCGGGGGCTTGGAGCTCCGGATGATTGAGAGTTCGTTTGGTAAAGGTTGGAGTCAGATTCAGTTCTGAACGTCAAAGACTTGGTTGACTCGTGGAGATAAATTAAAAACTTCGTCGGCCGAACAATGTAGTTAAATTACCACGAGATCAATCAAAAATCAAAAGAAACTTTAGAAACTGTCTTAAACTTGACTAAAAAAAATGATAAATTAAAAGAAAGCGATATAGACGAATAAAGGAACGAATCGTCTACTTGAAGCAAAAATGCAAAGAGCATAAAAGAAAAACGAACAAAGAACAGAAAAACTTCTGTGGCTGCACTCCTCTCCTCCAACTTTCTCACACCAACTTTTCGGAGAAGGCAAGCAAGCCCGGAGCAGTGTGGACACGGCCTTTTTAATCCACGCTGGATGAAGGAGGAGTTTTAGCCTCTGTTCATGCAAATCTCTGATTTTAACTTTACGTTAATATTGACTTAAAAATCCACTATACGCGCAGCATCAAAATCATCTCATCACTATAATCAAAGAGCTTGCACATCAACAGGCCATACGCACATAAACATTTTAAGTGGAATATTATAATTAAAACATTGCAATTTAACTTTGTTAATGCTTAGTTTTAAAAGAAAAATCAGTGTCTTACATCTATTCACTATTACCTACTAAAAGAAACTCAGAAATGCATTACACTACAATTAATGATACTACTACCAAGAACTTAGTACTAATTCTAAAACATAATGATTTTTAAACACATTGATTAGTAATGATATTCAAAGCATAGACTAGAACCACGGATCACCGCTGGATGACAATGTTGCTCCATCATGATTTCATAGTTCAGGGGTCATCCAGAGTTTGAGGATGGCTGTATGTTGGTGTGTGTGTTAATTTGAACAAATGGTTTTTTAACGACCAAAAGGAAGTCAATGGTCTTGCTTGTTTGAGTTGTAAAAGGGGCTTTTCAGACTCGTCGTTAAAAGTTTTAACACTTCCTGGAGGATCATCTCGTGACCACTCGAGTGTCAAAACCGGCAATTTCCATATGATTGATCAAGCCCCCCGGCTCAACATGATACCAGGGCATCCCGGGGTTGAAGAGTCCTAAGGCCGTAAAACAAAGGGCCATTGACTTACGAATGCTATTTTCTCCTCATCCTAGCATGTTGAGGGAACAAGCAAAAGACAAATCCTGTTTGTCAGGGATATTCACCATCCTTTGGCTACAAAGGACAAATACCTGTTTGTGTGGACAAAAGTTCATCCATAATAAAACACTCAAGGCCGGCGCGGAGGTATAAAAACTTGGGCTTAGTATTGGCAAGAATCTGGCCATACGACACGTATCATGATACTGGCGTAACAATTCAATATATTGCGATACTGTAAACAAGGTGATACAGTATATTGCAAATTATTTTTGGAAAACTGTCATAATATAAATAACACAGCAGAAATACACCATTTTAGAATAGGCAAAAATAACATTTATACTGCATGTAAAAAACTGCATGGGATTAGCATAAACTGGGCATATCTGTAAAGGGGAGAGCCCCCATTTTCATTCACATATCTTGAGGTCAGAGGTCAAGGGACCCCTGTGAAAATAAGTGGGCAACAAAACCGAAAACAGACAAATGAGAGAAGCAAAGAGAGATGTGCTGAAGAGGACTGACAATCTCATGGAGATTATGATGGAGATGATAAAACAGTATCGCTTGATAGGCTATTCGCTAAATGTAAGTATTCAAGGACAAATACCTGTTTGTGTGTGGATTGGGTGGATGAATAAGAGAGAAAAAGCGAGATTCACGCCTGAATCAAAACATACATGATTTTTTAAACATGTGTACTGTACAGTACCTGCAAACAAAGTGAATAATGCAATGTGCTCTCCTGTGACATTGCTGCAAGATGAGTTAATGTCATGGTAGATCTCCCATGAAATAAACAATTAAAGAGGCTCTTGGCATTTGTCCATACTTTAGTCAATCCCTTGTTGGCTAGCATGGGATATAAAAATGTACATTTTTACAGTGTGGCTCACTTCAAATATATGAATGACTACTGTGGTATTCCTTCTTTATGCGTCAGATTGTCTGAGTGTGAGTTTACCATCTGTGGAAATCCAACAGACCAACATACATTATAAGAGTCATCATGCATGTACAGTGTATTGCCTCAAACATACTGCAAGTCAAACAGATGGATCTAATTCATGTGATTTCTGTGTGTAGTCTTAAAGCACTGCCTTCACAGAGAATCTCACAGTAGGATGACTCCATCCCAACTCCTTAAAGGGATAGGTCGTGTTTTGAGGTGGGGTTGTTACCCATAATCATTACCTACAGTAGATGATGGTCAGCAGCACGCCCCCAGTTTGGAGAAGCAGCATCGGCTAGTTTGTTTGTGTTATTGTGTGACTTTGGTGAGTCCGAACTAACCAAAGTCACACAATAACACAAGCAAACTTACCGATGGAGGCAGCGGTAGACTGTGTTCTGCGAGGTAAAATTACTGTTTTTTCAATGGAGTCTGGTGGCTTTGGTGAGAGTCAAGAATACAGCTTCAGTTCCTCATCGGAAACATAGACTGTATAGCTGTCTCACGGCAAGGTAAACCGGTGAAAAAATATTCTAAATATAGCGTACGCATAAACCAAAATTGATTTTTTTAGGTGGGCCTTTCTTTTAGGTGTCTAAAATATGTTTTGCTGCCGGCCCCCGTCCACAGCAGTACATTGCTTTGCTTCCTTGCCGGTACTCCTGTCTGTTTTTCCAAACTGGGGGCGTGCCGACCGTCATCTACTGTAGGTAATACACTAACTATGGATAAGTACCTCATACAACCCCACTTCAAAACACCCAAACTATCCCTTTAACCATTCTCACAATAAAAAAAATTAAAAAAAAACTCTTGAAAGCTCCATACAGCTACTGCAAGAGGCTTTATGAAACAAGCATTGTTTGTTTATGTTTCAGTTTTACATACGGCTAGTCACTAATACTGCTAATTCTAAAGGTCACTAATACTGCATCTCTACAGTATACAGCTTTTAGTTTATTGATTTGGCTCATCGGTCCATAGAGTTTAGTTGCTCTGGCTCTCAACAACACCCTCACAAAGACACAACCGCTAATTCAGACAAGCCAAGCATATCCCCGCTCAGCACAAAAATGTCAGAGAGGCTAAATTAACAAGTAAACGTATGATTGGATGAGACAGCTGTTGATCATGCAGATGCACCCTAAACGAATCAAAGCCTCCAGTAAATATCTCTGTAATGGAGCAAAGATTCTTAAAACTGGTAACTGAAACACACAAAAGAGAAGTGAAATTAACTTCTGACATCCTAACTTATTGAAAAAAAAATGTATTGACTTTATATGTCGAAAAACAGGAGGACTTTTCCAGTTCATTCAACAGTCAGTCAGTGTTTTCACCACCTCTTGGTCAAACTCAAATTTTAATGCAGTCTGGAAGGAAACGCTGTCTGGTAAACTCAGCTCAGGACAAGTCCCTTGTGCTGGTTACATATTGTTTTTTTAGATAGTTGACACAGTCCCTCCAATGCATACAATTAAATATTAAAGGTCTGGCTATGCAAGGCCTGCCTCTGCAACATTTAAAGCGACGCACCATTCGGCCATCAATAACATCCGTTGTAGCTGTTTAATTGTACACTGTGGGTAAATTGAATTTTGAAAATTGGACAGGAATCCTTACTATAATTGTATGGCATTGAGTTTGTCACTGTAGCCCATAGGAGTGGGGAAATTTTTTTTTTTTTTTTTAATTTTTTTTTTTTTTTTGTAAAATTTTTAAAATCGATTTTTTAATGCCAGTATCGATATATTTGCTTCATTTGAGTCTATGCGGGGGTAGAAGGAAGTTACCACTTTTATTGTTGTAGTCTGAGTAACGTGACGTCATATCCGTTACGTATCCGTCAACCAAAACAAACCGCAGCCGGCTGAAATGACAAAGGACAAAACGGCGGAAGGTCCGCGTGGATATGACCTGCACCCTCACATTTTAAATCCAAAGGGGTAAACACTACACATACAGTAAAGTATGGGAACACTTTGGGTTTCACACATTGCCAGGAAAAGCAGAGTTAGACATAATGGCTAAAGCTGCATGCTAACTCTGTCATGGGCCAGGAAACGTTATCGTATTGCGGTAATGTGCGGTCAAGCCAGCCGTCACTCTCATCTCTATGGTCAAATCACCCGACGCTCCAGCTGTAGAGCACCCATATACTGACATTTATGGTAAATGCATTCAAACGGCCCCGATGGAGCTGACTATGGATGTTTAAAGAAAATAGAGCTAATGGGGGAGCTCAGAGCTAGCAACGGACTTGGCGAAGTTAGCGGAAGTATACATGTGTGACTACGTCCGGTTTTCAAAATAAGGTGTTGACAGAGGGAACTGTATATAGAAAATACATCTATGGAAATAAGATTGATTGGATTTCATTCACCAGAAGTATAAAACATTACATGTCCCTTATAAATTAAAAAGAAAATACCATTAATTTGTGAGGGAAATGTCTTTATTCTTTGATTTTTTGGTTGCTGGAAAATATTTAATAAATAATGCTTGAAATTACTGATATATTTGACTTCAGGACATCTCTGAATACATACATGCGGAAAATCAAACATTTTACTCTATCAATTTAGATATTTTCCAACGTAAAAGTCCCTAGTGTACCCAGTTTATGATTCAACTTTTCCCACGGTCTAGTGTTAAAAAAGTAAACAAAAATCACAATAAATTGTAATATCGAATCGCAATATATATCGAATCGGCACCCAAGTATTGTGATAGTATTGAATCGGAAGATATGTGTATCGTCCCCGCCCTAGTAGCCTTCACATTTTCTGTGATAAAAATAAAGTTGCTAAAAAAAAAACAATATCCATCCGCCATCGTACAAGAGCAGTCGGATTCTCTTAGCACCGCAGTTGTCTTTTCCGAAGTCCTTCTTCTCCTTCACATCTTTCCTTGACCTCGTGACGTTTTCCATCGAGGTTAGGGAAAACTGGTTAGGTCCATAATTTAGGACGTAATTTTTTTGACTATTAAACGGCAGCCCAAGCCTCAAGTCACAAGTCTAGAGCACTGAATGTCAATTGATCAAATCGTAACAAAACAGTACAACATACTACATCATTATCATTTCCTTTGGCTTCTAAGCTCTTAATGATCAAGAGCCAAACTGCTAAAACTAAATTTCCAAGTGAGTATGATCCATCTACAGCTGGTGTTCGGGAGACAGACTACAGGCACATATTTCTAAATTCATATGGTGTGACAAACAACCAATAATTAGTATCTCTACACTCCAAAATAGCATACAGGCGGGAGGACTGTGTTTTCTAACCTTGAAATGTATTATCTTTCCTTTATGCGCAGGCCTTTGCTAAAAGAGTTTGATAAGGAGGCAGCCGTACAGTGGCTAGACTCGGAGAAAACAATAGTATCTTCAAACACCCTTAAAGTTATTGTTTTTCTGGTCTTGCGAAACTTTTGTTTGACTAATCAATTATTGCACATTCAGTTGCTATGGAAACAAGTTGCCAGAATAGGTCAAAGGGACATACATTTCATGTATAAAGTGGCAAAAACAAGGACTTCACAGACATTTCTGATGAAAGTTAATTCAAAGATTTTTACCTTAGCAAGAAAAATATAACGGCACTTTATGTGCTCTGAGCTCAGTTGGTACGTACATGCATACAATATGTGGGAATGCTCTAAAGTGTACTCCTTCTGGGCTCAAGTTGCTGCCACAGGAAGCTGCTACTAAATGATGAATCGACCTTCAAACTATCTATACATGAGAAGAGAGTTTTGTTCGCAGGATTAATAGCAGAAAAGGTAATTGTGGTTAGGAGATGGAAACATCCATGAACTCAGCCTATTTCAGAGGAAGCTGCCGTTTTATGAGGTCTTGTCATTTGAATCTTCTAGTGCACAAGCATAAGGAACTGAAGGTCCTCTTGAAGGCTACTCAAAAGCTCAAATTCAACATTTAATCGTATCTTCTTTCTTGAGTAAACAATGTGAATAAGGGGGTGGGGGGTTATTGTCTATTTAAGTTGTTGTCCTTGACCCTTTAAATTCAGCATCAACTGCTATGCACTATATAATGTAAATCTGGGTGTACGTGCACATATTATTGTAGTTTGGCTTGGCCGATGATGATCAATGATCATCGATCCAATGTGAAAACATCGATGCATATCACCATCTTTAAGATACGCCTTCATTTTGAAATTCCCACTTTATATTTATTCTTTTTATTAAAAATAATCGATTGTCGTTCATTTAAATGTGTGGAAGAGCTCAGTAATAAAATTGTCAAATCATATTTTAGTTGCTTTTTGTGAGGCGATTTAAATGTAACATATTGTGTTCAAAGGGATATATGATACGATCGTAGGCTCCTTGAATTGAAAGACTTTGTGATATCAGCAAATAGTTTTTCGCTGTCCAAATAATCAATATAATATTGTATCGTGATGAAACTTGTGATTTACACCCCTGGATGTGGAGGATAAGGTGTAGGTGGGTAGAGGCCTTCTTTGATTCATGGAGTTTTACCCTGATGATGGCACTAGACAAATGGGATTCATCCATTGGGAATTAATGGGAGTCTATCGAATAGTTGTCAAGACATTTCACTCAAAACCACAAAAGCCAACCTCATGGTGGCGCCAGAGGAAAGGTCAGTCACCAGGATTCATCCTCTGGAGACCATGAATGTCCGTACCAAATTTAATGGCAATCTATCCAATAGTTGTTGAGACATTTCAGATGGGACCAAAGTGGGGGACCGACCAACTAACTGACCAACATTGTCATCAGTGTTAATAGTAAGTGCAGTTTGTTACATCACTAAAAGTTACAGGCCATGCATACTGTACATCTTGTGTTATAATGACATAAGGAGCTCAGAGGGAACGCAGCCTGCACAGACACTCCAACGAGGATCCAGACACTGAAGCCTCGAAATTTGATGTCAAGTGTTTTCAACTATCAAAAGTAAAAAAATACATTATTCTTCTGCTAGCTTGGTTCAGTCTTTGAAACGCTGCACTTTTTGCTTTGAAAAAACAAAAAAGTTTTTTATGTTTGTACCCTGACTTTAAATTTGAGTAAAAGTTGCAAAGTTTTAATGAGGTGATGACACAAGGTGCATGCCATACCCTTTTCATTACAGTAAAAAGTAACTGTACATCCTATCAGAAGTCATATTTTTAAAACTGGCTGCTCAAAATGTTGATTTGGGGTTCTGTACTTGAGAATAAAACACTCTGAGGATTTCCAGCTTCTTCTTCTTATTATACCACACAACCCTGCTGCATTCAAATGACTACAATGAATTCATTGAAAAATGATTAAAGGCCATGTCAAAAAAACAACGACTAGTCTCGAGTCTCTCTAAGAAAAGTCTCTCTTAACTCCTTAAGACGCTGATCTTTTCATGCTGGCGCATGCATGAGTTTGGTTTTGTATGATAGTGTTCTTGTTAATTATGTTCTCAAATCAACCAAAAGGCTGACATCCAACTGGGAAACATGACGTAGACAACCTCAATTACTGGAGATTATCTTGAATCACTACATGTCCTGCACAATAAAACAATCAGTTTTTTAAATTTCAGAATAGTTTGGATAAAATCAGACTACAATTAGCTGTTCCATCTTTTTCAAAAATTGGTTTATTTTTTCCCCAACGATGTCAGCAGAGTACAAACATGGCTGGTTGCGTGCGTGTAGCGTGTTTTGTTTGTTTCCGGCCTGTTTCTGTTCGGTATTGTGTGTCTTACATTGCTTGTGATGTTTCTCTGATAAGGAAATATCTTCTCTTACTAATAAATCCTTCAATACGCATGAAGTGTACTCGCAGACATCCCTCGAGCATACATTACCGGAGCACTCATGAGTCTGCCTGGCACGCTACAGATCCAAACATTTATCTTATGTAGGGATTTCATTATAATTTCACCCGGGAATGTGACTCTGCTTGTTTATCTGATGCAAGGTTTTTATGTGACTCACGTTCCTTTCGCCGTCGCATCCACAGATTGAGCTCTCGAGCGAGCTGGATTTCAAGGTTATCATTGCATAACAGCTTTCAGATGAGCTCCTTAATGTAGGCTGGGGACACTACATCTGGACAGTTTATCCAATGGAAGTGTTTGCGCTCACAAGACACCAGGCGAGGGAGTCTTGCAACCTTACTCTTTGATAAATCAATAATCAAACTCCTGCCTGATCTGTGGTGAGTATTCAACATCCACTCTCTCTCTCTCTCTCTCTGCCTTTATTCACTTCCCGTTTGAAAAATCATGGCAAATATTTCCCACAGCACACTCCCTGGGAAGAAGAAAAACAGAAATCCTTTTGGTTCAAAAACAAGGAGCTTCTATTTGTTGTGCTGGTGAGACACCGGGGTTTGGTTGGGTTGTGTGGCTGTGTGGTGGAGTTTGCCTGCAGAGTGTACTGGATGTGAATGGCCTAGCAGGAGCCCGGACACAGACACACCATTACAGTTAATATGCACACTCCGGTGCCGCTTGAAAAGAGACATTTGGAAAACTGCACACCACTGTGATAAGGGTGGATATGACAGTTCTTCCTCTCTTTCCTTCCTTTCCCTTCACTTCGTCCAGCTCACTCACTGTCTGTTAGTTCTCTCTCTGTGTCTCTTTCAACACCTCCTCCTCCTCCTCCTCCTCCTCCTCTGTTTCTCTACTCCTTCTATCTCTTCTTTCCTCCCTCCACCCGCTCCTGCCTCCTCTCCTGGTGATGGCTGTCCCCGACACCTCTGTTCAGTCAGCCAAATGTCACATAACAGAAACTGAAATATCAACTCGGCAGTCGATATGGCAGAGAAATGATGGGGAGGAGAGGGGGGAGAAGGTGCTCCTATCTTGTTGTCCTCTAAGGTGCTGTGAGTATTACTAAGTATTGGACTCTCCGGTGCCTGGTGTAGTGATGACAGGCAACCAGCTGGGGAAAAACAACTAACTATTATTGTGCTTTTTAGTGGTTAGTCTTTGTTTTGCAGTAATATTGGATTCAAATGAACAGAGACTCACTTGTTTTTCTCTAGTTTGAGGGAGCATCGGTTAACAGCGCTAACAGACTATAAAAAAATTATTAGAGGGGGAAAGGGGAGTTCAGAGAGTTGTGTGTTTTTTTCGTTTTGCTGCAGGGTAGTCTGACTTTTTTTGGTACACCATGGAAAGGTCTTTTACTTTTTACTCACCCCAAATTTAATTAA
Organism: Sebastolobus alascanus; assembly: GCA_916701645.2. Lineage (NCBI taxonomy): Eukaryota > Metazoa > Chordata > Actinopteri > Perciformes > Sebastidae > Sebastolobus > Sebastolobus alascanus. The sequence goes on along the minus strand of CAKAOJ020000041.1, from coordinate 3,607,224 downwards.
ACTAATGAAAAATAAAAAAGTGAAATCTGTCGTATGCAAAGAACAACAATCCTTCTCTTTTTTTAGGGCTTCGGTTTTTTTCCCACCACAGTCAACTAGCTAATAGGACCAATATGTCAACTAGGGCTGTCAAAGTTAAATTTGTTTTATCGCCGCCACTAATTTCTTTGACGCATTTGACTCAACATTATTTTAGGTTGTAGCGAACTCAATTTTAAAGTTAGATGAAGATGCTGGCATCATATGAAACTAGAAAACCTAAGGAATCCATTGGTACCAACCGTGTCTTACTAGCTAGGAGACTAAATAACGCTCCAAACTTAAACTCCACAATAAATTTTGGCGAGGAAAAACTGGCATGGCCATTTTTCAAGGGGGCCCTTGACTTCTGACCTCAAGATATGTGAATGAAAATGGGTTCTCTGGGTACCCACGAGTCTCCCCTTTACAGACATGCCCACTTTATGATAATCACATGCAGTTTGGGCTAAGTCATAGTCAAGTCAGCACACTGACACACTGACAGCTGTTGTTGCCTGTTTGGCTGCAGTTTGCCATGTTAAGATCTGAGCATATTGTTTTATGCTAAATGCAGAACTTGTGAGGGTTTCTGGACAATATTTGTCAGTGTTTTGTGTTGTTAATTGATTTCCAATAATAAATATATACACACATTTGCATAGAGAAAGCATATTTCCCCACTCCCATGTTGATAAGAGTACTAAAATCTTGATAAATCTCCCTTTAAGGTACATTATGAACAGATTCATTTTCGATTAATCACGATTAATCCAGGACAATCATGCAATTAATTGTGATAAAATGCTTTTAATCGATTGACAGCCCTAATGTCAACACAAACATTTTTTATATTAGTGGTTAAATGTCATCTCTTCCAACAGTTGTTTCCTTCATCACTTTAGTCTGCATCATAACAGAGTTTAAAACAACAGACAGACATTAAGAAACAGTGAATTAACTAACTTTGATTTAGTATGTCTTTACTCTAAAATACAACAGTCTGGCTAAAATAATCAATGTTTAGTTTGCCATAAATTTAAAAATTCCACTTTTATTGTGCGCACTACAGTGGCTATTGTGAAAATTTAGTTTTTAATAAGATTTATCATTTTATCACATTTTCTATGCTTTGCCTCTTTTAAGGATCAAGGTTCAAGGTTCTTTATTTGTCATTTGTCAATTCCAGCAAAGCAGTCACTGGCAATGAAAGTCTTTGGTCTCAGGTTGCTTCAACAATGCTCTTAAAATATGTATATACCTGTATATAAAAGGGGAAATCACACAAGTAAAAGTAAAACCAAAATGATAATCTAAGGCATAAACTAGTGCAGTTAAAATAGAGGGCTTAACTATAAACATAAGTAAATATAAAATAGAAATTTAAATGTAAATTTGTAATTTAGTTTTTTGACAGTATTTCAGATGGAAAAACTGAATGTAAACAGGATGTAGTATGTATATGCACGATGAGAAGTAATAGATGTACACGGGGGTGTAAACAGGAATGTAGTATGTTATAATGAGAAGTACTAAAAATATATATACAGAGGTGTAGACAGGAATGTAGTATGTATAGAGAAGTAGTGAATATGTATAGATATACACAGAGGTGTAACAGTTTGTAAAACAGTATGTAAAGTATGTGACAATGGTAAAGTGTTTTTTTTTTTAGTTCGGTGAAACAAGTTGTACCAACTGAACTTCGTACTATATTTTGAGATATTAGGGGGACGGTGATGCAGATCCGGTCGCAGAGGGTCTAAAGAAAGTATTATATATGAATTCATTAATAATCCCCAATAATTCATGCATTTTCTATATGCTGAGGAAAAACACATTCATACTTCATATCATTGATATGAATCCACATGTGGATCAGGTCGTATCTTCTCGGTCTGTGCATGTGTTTAATATTAAGAAGCGGAAAATAAAGTATTTACTGTCCTCCAGGAATTGGGGAAGATCCTACTGTCATTCAAAGTGTTCCCCCTCTCTCGCTCTCCTTTCTTTTTCTAGATACGTACTGATTTTGAATTCTATATAACTCACCCTAGTTTTTCCATACTTGCCTAGTCCGGAAAAAACAATGCCGCATATTTAAAATAGTGCACGGCTGCAGTTGCAGAGTAATTTATAGTTTGACTATGGGAGATCACCCAAAACCTTGACAACCAGCCAAATCAATGCTGAGGAAAAATCATTAATAATAATCAGAGCATTTATTGGCATCCTTACGCGAGCCATTAAGAAGTCCTGCTTTTTTTTCACACCGTCTTCATTTGAGGATCCAATTTGCTCTGACCTTTAATGACACAGCATGGAACCGCTGGCTCTGGAGAGAGACATTAATAGACATGAAAAAACCATTACCAGCCCGCTCTACCTACCTAACTGTTAATAGCAGAGAATAGAAAAACTCCCTGGCAGCATGTCAGACTGCAGCAGCTCCACATCCTCCGTTATACGCTCGCTCTCCTATACTTATAATCTACATAGTTCAGGTTCTTTTTCTGAAATGCTTTTACTGTCATTTTATGAAGCTTTATGGAGGGAGACTGTGGACATCTAAGATCTTTCCATGCAGGAAATTGGAGGCAGTCTTCTCGCGGTAGTAATTTAGGCTGGGTAGTATTACAGAGATGAATTGTTGCGAGCAAACACAGTCCATTACGAGACATTATGAATATCCTTGTAAATATCAAATGCGCAAGAGAAATGCAGGCAGTCCATTTATAGTTGAAGCATTCATCACAACTGTAGGGATTTAGAGCCGGTGTAATCCGATGTGAAGAGTTTCGATTGTGAGAATTAAACACAGCGAAGGGTTTTTGTTTGTCCTGACCCCTATCACACGCTTTGGCCGCGGCAAGATCCTCTACATGCTAATTATGGCCAAGTTGTTTGTCGTGCGGCTCTTGTTTACTAATGAATACCATGTGTGTTGCTGCTGTAGCCTTGATTAGAATGGATTAGGTGACCTCTCCTCTCCCTCTCTTCTGCTCGCATCCACCAGGAGAGGCCCAAATGCTCATCCATTCTAGCTATCAGGCAGTCACACCTTTAAAGTGTGTCTCTGCCACGTTTAATGGGCTCTTGGCTCCTTCATCTGGTGGACATGGCGACTTCTTTTTTTTAACCCGCTGAGATGCATCTGTGATCACTGTGAGCACCTGACGGAGCGAGGTGAAGAGTGGCCGAAGACGATGGAAGCGCACCTCGGTGGGTATACCTGAGGGGAGCGTGTGACCTCCGGGGTCCTCCAATCCATGCACTATTGTTTTGTTCTGCTAATTAAGAAGCAGTGTTCAGGCTGATTGGTTTCCAGTGTGTAATTACTAAACCGTCTGCTGAGAGTGCTTTCTCCATCTGAGTGCCAGCCTCTCCCCCCCCCCCCCCCTCTCGACCGTGAGGAAACGATGTGAGAGCTTGGCCATGCAGAAAGCCAGGGTCGTGAACCTCATTTACCCAAAACAGACCCAAGGATTCTAAACAAAGATGAAGGACAAGGAGAGGCGATGGCTATATATGCGAGGCGAGACGGTGCACCAGACAGGTGCAAGGGCCCTTACATCTCCTGCTGCTGGTTGCTTCAAACAGCACCGTGTTTATAAAGGAGAGATATGACAGCCACAGTGCTCCCTCTAAAGGAGGCTTTGACTACTGAATCCAGCACAGCAGACGGGAGTAAACACTATGGAGTAAGGCTTTATCTGCCGCTATCTGGAGGTCGCTCAAAACTCAGACGAAAACCCAAGACGGAGTGAGTCAGGAGTCAGGAGTCAGGCCCAGAATATCATATTACAGGATGCCAGAGAACAAGCAGAAGAGTTGGCCTGACTCTCATAGTAGTACACATACAGTACACTGATGACAGATTAAATAAAGAAGCCCTCTTTCACATCAAAATGTAAATGTGAACATAACTATTACAACTACAGTAAATAGCTCGTGGCAGATTTTCATTTCAATAAACTTACCCCCCGACCATCAGCGCACAGTAATAATGACACAATAGCAGGTGTCAAAAGTGTCAACCACGCTCCTCTCCAGCACGCACGCTGGAACGCCACGTTCGCTCCGTTTGATCTTCACAATGCCGTTCAGTATTCATGAACCTGCTAAGCGGGGCAGAATATCTTTTTTTTTTTTTTTGCGAGGATGCGTGCCATGAGCTGCTTCCACAATATCGCCGCTTAGAGGGACAAGCCAGCAAAGTCTTCCTTCCAAATGAACAGCGAACAAAGGGAACGCTTGATTTCCAGCTCCGGGTTTTAAACCCACAGATGAGACAGAAAAGGGGGGGAAAAAGGGAAGGAAATGCAGTTATCGGTCCTCAGGAATAATGAACATAATAAACGATAAAGCCGCAATGAAGAGCAACCTATAAGAATAACCATTGTGTTACGAGGAAAATGAACAATCCAAGGCCGATGAATTGGTGTTTAATCTTCAAAGGCCTTATGCTCTAATTTACGGCTTCAAAATCATAGAATAGCAGTGTCTGAACAACTCTTACATCATTAGCCAAAAAAAGAAAGAAAAACTGTGTTTGTTATCCAAAGCTAATTAATTTTTTTTTTTTTTTTTAAAAGAGGTTGTAGTAGAGAAAGTCCTTGGAGAGAGTTTTGCCAGCTAAAGAAAGTATTGTTTTGAGAAAATATCCTTTGGATGAATGTTTGTCATTGCAGTCCCAAACAATAGATGTAAAAACAGAGGTGAGGATGCAACATCTCTCTCACAGCTGGTGGCTCAAATGTGTACTCCTCGGAGATTGAAAAACGCTGTGTACCGTTCAAATATAAAAAGGACACGGTCGAGCGTAATGGTTATCTTTCAGCGCGGTTATATTATTGCCCCCGGAGGAAAAAATGATATAGGTCTGACCGAAAGGAAAAAGCTTAGAAAATGAGAAAATGATATCTGCTGAATAACATCTTCAAGTCAGAATTGCTGTCCATAAATAAAAAAGTCTTCCAGTGAGTGTCGGGACTGAGTGCTCGGCCGGACAGAGTGATGTCATAAACAGGCGTCGTCAGAACTTGGTGTGAAAGATCTTGAAAATGAGGTGAAAATATGGACAACTTGCAGCACTGGCTTTACATGAGTCTAGCGATGAGCGGCGCCAGATGCTAAATGAGTCGACATGAGGCTGTTAGAGATATCTCTCACACGGCGGTACATCGTACACGAGTGGGAGAGGGAGAGAGTGTGATGTTGTCCTCCAAACGAGTTCTTCTCCATCCACTCTGACAGAACTGAACAGGACTGTTTGGACTGACATGTGAGTTCAATTTTACATAAATGTCTCACAAGCGACAGCCTGCGCTAAATGATATTCAAAGCCGAGTTTGTTCATTTGATACTTCTGAGTCGACAAAGTTTGTCTCGAGCTATACGGCCGAGGCGACTTCCTTTACCGTGAGAGAGCAAGCGTTCGCGTGACCCATAATTTTCCAGCTCTATCGCAGCAGATGGCCACTCACCTTATATTGTCTCGCGCTGGAAATGGATGACGGTGATAATTGACCGAAGCAAGGCCTGTACGACAGGTTCATCTAATGATGAATGTGAGGGACGACAGCAGGTGGACAGCATAGTTTGATATCTCGTTTCTCCCCTTTTATCACAGCATGAGTCCCCAGCACAACATCCTTCCAGTGCTCAAGGGAATGGAAAACACGGAAATCTTTTCTGTCTCTCACCACAGTCTCTTTCTTTCTATCCTTCCTTTGTGTGTGTGTGTGTGTGTGTGTGTACACTCAACAGAACTGTTCCATTTCATCAGGTTTTAGTCCCTGCTATCCATTAAAAAAAAGAGGATTTCAGCTACCATTGTCCAGGAGACACACTGTGTTGACAGCAGACATTTTTCATGTGAGCCGCTCAAAAGCTCAGGACGCAATCTACAGTGCAACAGGAGAAGAGCAGACAAATCAGTCTGCTATGAAAACAACAAGAGTAAGAGCATTCAAAAAAACGAAATAAGTAGCTCCAATTTCAGCATGTGTTGCAGCACTAATGCGCGCAGCATTGTGTGTCATCTACATTTCGCCAATTACTCTCACTTCAGTCATGCCACAATGCTCCGAGAGCCATCTGTAATTCAAATGAAACATTTTCTACACTATCACCCCAAACATGTGAATCTCACTATTTACTCCGCAGATTCCCAAGTCATTCCTAATTCTAAGCTAACATGTCAAGAGAGATAATTCAGACCTCAATGCTTCAGGAAATCCCCTCTGGCATATGCTCGAGATTTTAAAGAAGGGATGCATTGCTGGTAGAAATGAATGTATCTAATGGGCTGTAATTGCCTTTCATTGCATGAAAGTAACTGCGGGATACATATTATGCCAGACTAAAAATCCCAGTGTCCCAGAGCTGACATCTATTGAATGGGGTCCATATCGGTCTGCATCAACCCAACTAACAGTGACAGCACAGCCATCTAGCTGCGACTACTGAGGGAGGTCTTAGCTGGGACAAAAGAGATTTAAATTAGATTTGGATCGAATGAAAAGGGGGGTTAAAAAATAAAATAAAAAGTTAGTCACTCTTTAATTTACATGTGTTGTTAAAGTCCAGCTGAAAACACAATTAACAATTCCCCTTCTGCAGTCAAGTTATTTTTTTAAATTTATTGTTGATATTTTGTTATTGAAAGGAAGAAAACCAGCTAGGGCAAAGCTGGTCGACAGATAGCTTTAGTTTACAAGCTAAGGACAAACAGTATTTTGTTAACAGTGGTATGGAAGAATAATGGCCACACCATTTAGCATCTCACATACCAAATGTATACGTTTGCATGCTAGCTATCTAGCCTGCAAAATGTATGCTAGCAGTGTACTTTTCCTTGGTGGATGTTTCTTTGGTGCAGAAGTAGAAGTAGACATTCCCATTCAAATCAACATGGCAGTATGGTCAGAGTGGCGGCCATTTTTATGTGTACCATTGCCATTGCGACCGTTGTTAGCAGGCTAACTTCCATATGAACTAAACCGACTTGCGGCTAGTCGAGGAATCACCGAGGTGAGATTCTGCAGTAACGACTCTAGCAGCGGTGTACTGTAGTGACGTTGCGAAGCAGAGAGAGCCAGAGTCAAATTTAACAACTCGATGCTTCATCCACACATTATTGCTCACAACTTTGTTCAGCTCATTTTCTGTAACCAATGTAGCATTAAAGCATGGTGGAATTAGCTAACAAGATAGCTCGCTAACTAGCGGACAGTTGGCTAGTTAGCTAGCCTGTTGATTCCGCCGTGCTTTAATGCTACTCTGGTAACAGAAAATGAGCTGAACAGTGGGTCGCTGGGTCCAACGGTCCCTCCGCCTAACTTCCCACCGCTCCGGAGCTTCGTCCGTTCTCTTCCCGGCGAGCTGCGACACTTTACAGCCCTACTGACATGTGTTCTGTTGTCACCATAACAACAAGGTGCTGAACATGTGTCTTTATAGGTCAAAAGAAGACTAGCTGGAAAGCTAATGTAGGTTTTGGTTCAAAGATGTTTTCTGTGTGGTGTGTAAGGCTGCTGTCTGGTTGACAATGACAGAACGGTGACATTTATTGCTTTATGCAAATATGGTTTAAAATGAAATTCAAAGACATTCTCTATCTATGTAGATGGAGAGCCAACAGCATTTTAACTGGTTATTGCAGAGGGTGCCGTCTTAAACCAATATATACCTAATTAGGGCTGTCACAATATCAGATATTCACGTTTACTGTACCATGGCCAAAAGATAACGGCCAATAACGATATAATATTTATAGAACATTTGAGAATAACGGAAATGATTTAAGAGGCGCTTGATTATTTACACAATTTTATCATGTTTATTTTAACATGATATAAATATTTCATTTTTTTTCAATGCCATATATCGTGACACTGACATATCAAATAAATAAAACATAAATTTCTCCCTTTACTGATTTTTTTTCCTCAAGGGAGCACTGGACATGTAATTTACACAGCAGACCGGTATGCTGCACGAAAAATAGCAAATTTGCCAGGCTGAATAAAAATAAAATGCGCAGACATAATGTATATAGTGATGGAGGAATGGTAGAGAGAGGAGGAGGGGGGGGGGCAAGGGAGACATAGAGAATGAGAGGAAAGGACAGAGAGAAGCCAACTGGTTGCTCCCTGACTTTTTCGGACGTTGTAGCCGCAGCAGCTGTCATTTTTCCATCAGGGGGGAACAAAGTCACCTTGGCCTGTGCGAGGACAGGTGACAGGAGGAGTGGGAGGCTGCGGCGCTGGCGCCGGCCCCTGCTGACGAGGGCCGGTGTTAGTAGAGGTGACAGGAGCGAGGAGCTGCTCACCGGGGGCCCCTGACACACACACACACACACACACACACACACACAGCACCTGCCCCGGGAGATGCAGCGTCAGCACATCTTTCCACAGGAAGTTGGAAATGGAAAAGCAGGGAGGGTGAGAAGTTATCCGCTTCCTTCCTCTACCACTGTTCTGTTACTTTATTGTGTTATTCCACTAAACCCCATGTGAAAGACAGATAGAGGCATAAAATATTGATACGTCCTGGCGTGTCTCGTGTTGCATTTTGCTGTAAGGGTGTAAGCGCCGGCGAGCTTTCGTCGATAGCCTTTGGAGAAACACGGGGGATGGACGTCTGGACTTGTAGAGGAGGGCTTTTGATCTCTTGTAGAAAGTGAAAATGCTCTTATTGTATTACTCACTGTCTTATTACCGTGTGTGCTCGGTATTATTCAAATACGACACCCGAAAATCTGATATCTGCCTTTGCTCTCTTGCTTATTTCCTGAATCTTCTTTTTCTCCTCTCCTCTTCTTTCTGTTTCTCTTCTTCCTCCCAGGTCGGCATCCATCACCATGCGGGAGGCCACCTCTCCTCTGACAGCTTTGTCAATGTAAATTACTGCAGTCTGTCTGGAGTGGTCTCAGCTCAGGGGGAGCAGTACCTGCAGGGCTGCCCATCTCCTGCTCAGAAGGACCCAGAATAACCGAGCTATAGGTCGGCTCTGTTTGGACTCTCTCCAGCTCTTTACCTGCACTGATCTCCACTAAGGACCATGTTGTTATTCTATTGATCTTAATCTCCCCTTTTCATTTAGCAAACAAAGTGCTGCGATGTGTTTCGGAGACAAGCGGGAGAGTTGTTGTCTCCCCGTCTGACCAAAAATTGCAAGCTACCATCCTCTGAGTAAACAAGGTTGTGTGCTGCTTTGATTTCCTCCATTACATGACTGATTTGGTTACATATTTCCCCTATGGAACTTCCCTTCACATGGTGGTTTCTCCACATAGAAATATGGCCTATTTCCTGCTTCAAATGAGCTCCCTGGGGATTTATTTACTAAATTGCAAAGGACGAAAGATAATTCATATCTCAGTAATTAGGCATGCAAGAAATACATCACAGAACCCAATACGCCTTGTTATTAAAAAAGAAAAAGCCACGGTTTGATATTATGTAGATTTAAAAGCCCTCCCTGAGGGTTTTTATTCATTAATTATTTCCGTGTTTTTTTTTTCTTTATTTTGTCTGCACCAGTGTAGCTGGTTTGCACCCACAATGCTGAGCAAATTAAGAACAAAGATGACGGGGGAAAGAGGTGAATCCATTGTTCTTCTCATCCATGTTCCTTTGAAGAAACACAATGCTCAAGGACCCATTTGTACAGTATTAGCACACAACAGAAGGAGCTTGGTAATGTGCATGTTGACAGCCTCGGATGACCTGGTAGGATGATGGTGGTGAAATATTTTGCATGTGGTGCGTTTTATCCTCCTAGGTGGCTCAATCTCCCGGAGGTCTGGAGAAGCCACGGCAACCTGGATGCAGAGTCAGACTGCTGCTCTGTCTGTTGTGTAGTTGTGGGTGTGCCTTAACATACTCCCCTGTGTCCATGCGTATACAAGCGTGTCTCTGATATTTCAGTGATGCATATTACGGCGTATTAGGGCCATTGTAGGTAAAACAAATAATTGCGGAGCAGGGGGAGGGGGGTAATATTCCGAGAAAAAACTCTAAAGTCCTACATTTCAGAGAAAAAAAACTTGGATATTCTCTGAGAATATAAATTCATAAATTTGTGAGAAAAAACTTTTTTTGTGAGATTATAAAGTTGTAAATTTATGAGAAAAAAAACTTGGATATTCTCTGAGATTATAAATTCATAAATATGCGAGAAAAAACTTCTTTTGTGAGATTATAAAGTTGTAAATTTATGAGAAAAAAAACTTGGATATTCTCTGAGATTATAAATTCATAAATATGCGAGAAAAAACTTCTTTTGTGAGATTATAAAGTTGTAAATTTATGAGAAAAAAAACAGAAAATAGTGGAGTACAAAACCGGGATTATGAAAAATAGTGGGGTATTTTTGTTTAGAGACCACATCGCTTCATTTTGCAAGGTTGGATCAACCTCATCACACTTTTGTCACCGTTAAACACTGCGGTAATGTGAGCTGCAGAGTGCAAAATATATTAATATTGTTAACCTATATATATACATTATATATTGTAGCGGACTCTCCATTCATCCATTCATATCTGTTTATCCGGGGCCGGGTCGACAAACTCTAAGGACATAATTCACCATAATCTGTGGTTCAACACAAATAGTTATGTTGTGTGTCTTTTTTGTGTTGTTTTCCCTTCACACTGACACAATGACAGTTAAAAGCGTCAGTGTGTAGCTATGGTAACGCAGTGTGTTCAGAGTAACATCTTCTCAACGGTTGGTTTTGTGCTGAAAATAAAAGATGTGCCTTCGTGAAGGCCAAGATAGATGTCTGTCTCTATGCTTTCTTGTAACGTCTATTCTATTAGTACTTATGTTCATAAAAGAAAACACTAAGAACACAAAAGAAAACGTGAATATGTATCTTTCAGGACCTTCGCCAAGCTCAGTTTTCCTTGTTTTTTTCTCGTAAATTTACCACTTTAGTCTCAGAGAATAGAAGTTTTTTTCTCATAAACTTATGACTTCAATCTCGGAAATTCAGAGTTTTTTCTAGGAACATTACCCCCCCTACCCCGGTTCTGTAATTATTTCTTTTTTTTTACCTTAATGGCTCTAATACGCCTTCGTACCGCACAGATGAATACTAAATGACGGAAAACGCGTCAGTCTTCAAAATTATTTTCCTGGGAACAGGGGCACATTTTCTGCTTTGAAAGTTATAGCACTATCAATATAAAACTCACTTGGATGTGAAACTTGAGGCAAACATTGTATGATTACACTATGTCAGTCTCCCATTCATGGTCAATGAAGCAGCTCCAAGCTGTATATCAGCATGTCATCACAGATTACAGTCTCAGTTCTTTGGTTTTCTAGCCAAAGAATTGCTCCTGACTACACTGTGGAAGACTTTACACATTACAACCCGTACGTGCTTTCTTAAAAGTCAAATGTTAATCTCTTTAAGCTCAATATGAGAAAGTTAAACTGATCAAATGTCAGAAGCTCCACAGGAAAAGACATGACGTGTAATTACCAAGAAATAAACACATAAATAAACATAATGCCCGGAAGTGCAGCATCAGTGTCACTTATATTTAAAATGAAGAACTGTCTTGAGTTCACATGGCACATATGATTGCATTTTTATTAAATCAAGCTTGCAGATTAGAGCGGTCGAATGCATATATTGAAACATCTCAAATGTCCAGAGAGATTGAAATATAGCTCTTCATATCTGGCCATAAATAAGTGATGATGTTGTGAGATGTTTCCTGATGACGGGCGGAGGAAGGGAAGGAGTCAGGGGCCGGATTGAGTGGAGCGACTCTCCTTCAGGCTTGGGAGCACAGCCACCTGTCACTCCCCTTCAGCCCCAGCAAGAAATCATCCAATTTCATCCGCACGCTAGCAGAAGGTCACCGGGATGGTGGTCCATACTTTGAGAGAGCAGAGAGAATCGCTCTTACTTAGAGCTCCGTCTCCCGGGACCCTTGTTCCTCTCAATCACTTCCCAGACTCCGGACACGCTGAGACACTTGGCTGAGCCACTTGGCTGAGACTCTGGCCATTACATGGCTTTGCCACACGATCTGATTTTACCCTTAAACTTTCCCTTAAGTTGCTTTGAAGTTAAATAAAACTGTTTTCCCACAATGAGTTGCGATGTCTTCTGCATCTGGTTGTCCCACAAGGCTTCAGCTTTACAGCTGATGCATGCATTGAGCAGATATTTAAATCCAAGACACCATGTGTTTTTGGTTGCACTATTTTTTCTTAAATTCTTTATTTAAACAGGATGCCCCATTGAGATTTAACATAGTGTTTAAAACCAGTTTTCCAAGCTAAGTTTGAACATGCTGTACAGCTAAAGTTAACATGTCCTGTGACTTGACATTGTAGTTGCTGTATTTAGATATAGTCAGAGGGCAGACGTAGTTAGCCAGTTGAGCCTTATAGATAGATAACGTACAGTACAACTCCCTTCTGTTGCTTAAAAGCCGTTTCTCACCAGTGCGATGCAAAAATGCTGAAAATCCGCATTTGAATTTTCTTCATTGACAACTATGCACAACAGGACCTGTGAAAATTATCGGCGTTGCCTCGTTCCATTTTCAGCCTAATCAGATTCCTCCTAAATAGAGCCTGTGTTCACTCCACACAACAAAGACCTATTCAGACAGAGAATGTCTAAGGGGCTAAATCTAACTACACCACACACAAACTAATCTGACCCCAAATGTGATGCTAACGCTAGCTGTTGTGGCTAGCCCCGTTCCATGACCAACATATAACGTTACCAAGTGCATATCAGCTAACGTTACATTGCCATCTTCAACGTATCCCAACTGGTGAGCAATCTAAAAGCTGAAGTAGGCGAGATTGGAGCAAATATGATTAAAAAAAGTTATTTTTATAAAACGGTCGCTATATCGTGACAGTAGTACATGAAACAGGTAACCTGAAAAAAATCATGTGCCTCTGTGTCCTCCGGTGCTCCTAACGGCATCTGCAAGATTTCACAGACCGGAGGAAACCAAGCAGTAAGAGCTGATCTGAGGTCTGCTGTCCATCTTCTGTTTATGAGAGCCGGCTGTCAATCACTCGCGAACTCCGACCAAACAGTCAAACTAGGCAGCGCTGATCAAATATGAATCAGTATTACGTTATGTTAATGCCTATTTCTCGCCTCAAATGTTTTCAGAATCATCTTGTAGTGTACTGTTTAGCTGTAAAATGAGAAAGAATGCGACGCGGCAGCCATGTTGGAATTCTGTTGAAGGAACGCCAAGTTCTGGTCACATGACCGGAGCACAGCCAATATGAACGCTCTCTCTCTCTCTGAAATGACCTGTGATTGGTCAAAGTCTCCTGTCACGGGCGAGATTTTCTAAAGCCTGAAAACAGAGCTAAGAGGAGGTGCAAAAGTCTAGTTTTCTCTCAGAATACTTGAATTACAACATGCTGAAAGGTTATTATGGAATTTTTGCCCAATGATGCCAAACATATACTGCCTACTGCCACTTTAAGCCATGTTTGTCCTTTATTTGATTGCTGAGGTAGTAGTGTTTGTCGTATATTATATGGGTGTTGAGAAGGGGACGGCCCATTGTTGATACGAAACATCAATAGTCAGAAAAAATTTCCCATTGGACTGAAAAAAAAGCCCATTTGTCCGACAGTCCGTTACAATATGACACGCTGAGTGATATCAGCGGGTCACATGTCTGCAATATCAACATAATCAAGCACAGAAATAATGGATAAAGAACAATGGTCTACCAACTAGCAGAAGAGAGACATCATTTGTTAGTCAGATGTTCCACATGGGGCACTCAAACATGTGTAACACCTTTATAATTTGAAAGGTTTGGACATAACCAATAAAGCAACAGATGGGCCGACATCGCCTTTCCAAGAGCCATGACGCTAATGTGGCTAAAAACTCAATTAAATTTGAATTAACGGAGTTGAGTATTTAGTAGTATAGTTTAATTAACAGAAGTTGATTGGTGGCTAGTAAAAAAACATCTTACCCACACATGCAGTACTGTACTCACACATACCTATAGCCATGCTCACACATACATGCACACATTCATTCCAAATGACAGATATTTCTCCCACATAATACAACATGTGAACTATTTTAATAACTCTGCTCTGCTCTACTGTTGCGTCTATGTTTTTTTTTCAATATGTGCCACCATTTATGTTGTCACATTGCAGCCCCAAAAAAAAGATCTCCTGTGGGTGGGGCTCTGCTGGAGGAACACTGTTTAAATTCATACAATACATCTGCTGGGTTTATCTTCAATCCCAATGCAAACATCAGTAAATCTATATTTACTGCTTCCACAACATACATTTTTAGAACAGAATCGCTTTCTAGTTATTTCAGTGGTGGCAGAGAAATGTCTAAAACCCCGTTAGAAAGTCTTTTCTCCCACAAAATAAAAAACTCAAAAGGTGTTTTATGTTCAAAGAGTTATTTTTCGCAGCGCCGGTGTCATTTAAATCCTCCTGTCTGACTCTCACTCTGACAAAACAGCTTTGTGAGAACAGCTTGCCTTACAATGCATGGCTTAATTTGCCTGCGTGGAATCCCTCGTCTCTGTTGGTCCATTGACTGGTGTCACAAATCAGAGCTCGTTTCTACAGCGTCTACATCAGCGCTCCAGTGGGTCCTCTTCAGAGTGACGCACAGCATGAGGCGGCCTAATAAATAAATTAACGAAGTCCACGCAGCACCCTGAATTTTAAGGAGTCATCATTGTTGTGGATAAGCAGAACAAAGTGAGTTCTGGGGGAAAAGTCTGGCCTGAAACACATGTGACTGTGTGCTTTGATCCGGTCTGACAAGGGAGGAGAGCTGCAGAAGACAGGCAAGGCCGCCAGTTATCAAAGTCAACACCAACATATACCCCCGCTTTCAATATTTCATGGAGCGGCACTGGATTACTAAAACGTGTCATCATAAAATATCTGACTTCTTATGATTGATATTTGTTGAATAGGTGTCATCCAAAGCTTTTACGTGCTTTTGAATCTTTGATACCGCGTCTGAGCAAAATGGATTTTTCTTTTCAGCACTCATCGCGCAGACTAGCTGAAGAGACGGTGATGAGAAATCATGTTTGCTCTCACTCCAAAGTGATGAAATGAACTCCATGATCAGTACTTTACAGCACGGTGAACACTCTACCTCTGTGTTATATTTATCGCTGCCGTTTCACCTGCCAGACAAAGCGGCAGTGACAGATGCACATAACAAAATGCTGAATGCCTGAATCAGTGAGAATCCGACACAATGACACTGGGGCAGAAAGACAAGACGGTTCTTCCCTTTGGAGCATTTTGTAACGCCTTGTCAGAGCTCCACGCAAACCCAACACCTGCAATATCACGACCTTGATGTGACAGAAATCCAAATTAAATCAGAACTCTCACAACAAGCATAACGAAATATGTGCTGAGAATCTTGAAATATCTCAACAACTATTGGACAGATTGCCATGATTTTTTTGTACAAATATTCACGTTCCACAGTGGATGAATCCTAGAGACTTAGGTGATCCCATGGCTTTTCCTAGCACCACTATAAGGTTGCCATTTTTGGCTTTTAGTGAAATGTCTCGCCAACTCTTGGATGGATTGCCACAAAATTGCGACCAGACCTTCATGTTCCCCTCCAGATGAGTTGTAATAACTTTTCATTGAAGCTCAATCATCATGTCAAAATCTTAATTTGTCAAATGCTAAACTATGAATGCGGTTTATGATCATGAATACATTCATACTAATGACATTCCCATTAGACTCAGTTGTACTTTGTATTGTAGTGCTAATTATTAGGGGTGGGAGAAAAAAACGATACAGCATAGTATCGCGATATTTTCAAAGGGGTCCATTGACCTCTGACCTCAAGATATGTGAATGAAAACTCTGAGATGAACAGAGTGAAAGCAGTATCTTATTAGATAAAACAGATGTTGACAAACTGTATAATTTGCAATTAAAAAAAGGTAATAAATCACAATATATCGCAATTTATCTATCGCAATATGTTTAAAATTGCAATAAAATCATATGGTGGGGCCCCTGGTGATTCCCACCCTTACTAAGTAGTAAATGTTAGCATGCTAACACAGTCAACTAAGATGGTGAGCATGGTAAACATTACACCTGCAAAACATCAGCATGTTAACATTGTCATTGTGTGCATGATAGCATGCTGATTAGCATTTAGCTCAAAGCTCCGCTATGCTTAAGTAAAGCCTCACAGAGCCGCCAGCGAGGCTGTAGACTCTTAACTCTTAACTCCCAACAGTCAAATTCAGTCTAAAAACATTACAATCAGCCCAGAAAAGTCAACATGTGCAATATGTGTGTTATTGTCACAGACTGTATTAGAGGTCGACCGATTTATCGGTCGGCCGATTAATCGGGCCGATTATTTGACATTTTTTCATAATCGGCATCGGCCGATGCCTGAGCATATTAAGCCGATTATCAAGCAGGCACATCTGCGGGCAGCCCAGTGTTGTTGTTGCTGTGGAACACGTGTGACACCGCCCCTTGTGTGTCAATCAAATTGCCATTCTGCCGGGAGAAACCGGTAGGCTTAAATTCTTCTCTTTCAAAGCCCTATATATTTAATTGGTTAGATATGAAATGCTCCGACGTTATCAGTTCTGTTTTTGGTAACGGAGAATTTCTCTCCGTCGGTGACGTTAGCTGTGTGCGGGGCGGAGCAGCTCTCACATACACACTGCTGCAGCGCAGACACACACACACAGAGCTTCTGCTCTTAGTAACTATGGCGGAGAAAACTAAACTTATAAAGCGTGATTACACTTTACTAGAGTTGATGCTGACAATGCTTGTCATAAGTGCAAGTTTGCGTGTGAGGGCGGAAACACGAGCAATTTGTCGAAACATTTAGCAAAAAGTTCACTTCCTCATTAAACGTGTCTACGGGTCCTTCACTGCCTCTATGACGTCACTGGCGTGTTTGTAGTCCGCAGCAGATATGAGTAGCAGGCTGTGTAATACGAGTGAACAAAGTTATTATTATTTTTTGATCAATTAGATTATGCCCATATAGCTTGTAACAGTGTCTGTCAACAAACATAAATAAAAAACATGCTTTAGGACAGTTTTGGAAAGGTGCTTAAAAGGTTTTGAGCCCTGTACTATTACTACTATTAACCATCATGCACAAAATAAAATATGCACTGCAGTGCAGACACAAAATGCAAATTGGAGAGACAGACCATAAGTGTTGTTCAATAAATGTGTACTTAAGTTAAGACATTTTGTGTATTATTTGTTATTATTAAGCTGTTATATTTTATCAGATGGAGGAAAAAAAGAAAACCAGCCAAACATATCGGCAAAAAAAAATCGGCAACATATATCGGCCATCGGCTGTCCTGATTCTGTAAAAAATCGGCATCGGCATCGGCCATAAAAAACCCATATCGGTCGACCTCTAGACTGTATATAAGAAGTGGACGTAGTCACCGTGACGTCACCCATTGGTTTGTGTACTACAGTTTTGAAGCGTCGAGTTCGGCATTTTGGGCGTCGCCGTCTTGGTTTTTGGGCATCGCCATCTTGGTTTTTTGCAACCAGAAGTGACACGAGAGGGTGGAGCTAAGTACAACCGAACACTGAATAAGACATTTCTAGGCAACTAAAATGTTACAATTAACTTTCATGAACTGAAAACACACTATGAAAGGGTTAAAGTTGTATGACGAAAACACGGACAACTCTCAGACAGGACAACACCGTGGTTGCGACCTGTCAATCACAAAGTAGCCACGCCCTAAAGCATACCCTGTTTTATGGTCTATTTGACTCTAAATGGGACCATAATTTACTAAATGAACATCATGCTGTATTGAAGAAGACTTGAAACTATTGATTGAGACCATAAACTCATGTTTACAATGTTTACTGAGGTAATAAATCAAGTGAGAAGTAGGGTCATTTTCTCATAGATTTCTATACAATCAGACTTCTTTTTGCAACCAGATGAGTCGCCCCCTGAAAGAATAGACTTCCACATTGGCTTCACTTCTCAGAACCGGACGTTGCCGCATGGTTATTGTATAATGAAAAGTCTTCTTCTTGTCGTCATAAAGCCCCAAAATGTCCACAAATGTTATGGAAGACGTGACCTCGGTGTCCTCAATGGTAGCTATACAGCCCTGGTTTTGTAGTCCTCCAAGTCAAGTAATCACATTCTTGTTGTCAGAAGTCCTTATCATGTTTTATTGACACTGTATATTATTGTCTACAGCTATTTGTACTGCGACACATTTATGTTGTTACCCAGACAAACCTACTTGAGCATTGATATTATGTTTTGAAACCAACAGTGTACTAGAAGTCTAAGCTAATTTCATGGTAGGCTGTACTATTGCACATCTCATTTTCAAAACAGAAAATTTAAAAAAGAAAACGTTAGTTGCCAAGTAATTTCCCTCCTCTCGGTCTATCTCTTCACCTGTTACGCTCTGTGTACAAAATCTGTGGTGCATTTAATGACTAATACTTGTATTGTTCACATTTCACCTGGCCGGGCAGACTCAGGGGTTGGATTAGCTTTACACTATAACGGCTCCCCTGACAGGACGTGACTTCATCTAAACCCCCCAGTCATGACAGAGGTGCATACTCCGCAAAGCGTTTGTGGTATTTTCTATGTTTCTGTTTTTTATGCTTTTTACTGCAATTTATTGAAATTCATGCCAAATGTAGTGTTGGATTTTGACCTCTGAAGGTGTAAGTAAACACTGCGAGATTGTAAACACCACAGCAGCTAATTAACTTGAGCTTCTCCGAGCATAAAAATCACTTCTCCAAAGAATGAGACGTCTTGTTTCATGGAAATTCAGAAGAATATATGTTTTTTTTATATATGTTTTTTTTACGACTGCAAAACAGATGCATAATGATATCCTATTAAATTAAAAGTAGACGATAAGCAAAAACAGCAAACAAAACATTTTGGCAGCCTATCTAAATACCACTGGGCATTCATTGTCAAAAAGTTCCTCTAATTAACACCAAAACAAAAGGTCATACTTTCCTTTCAAAGCACATCATTTACCAACAGTCGATTTAAATTCACATCACTGTTTCCGTGAATTAACTTGCTTCTCTTTAACCATCTGAGATTTGACTTTGCTGCTGTGAAGACAATCAGCGAGGCAGTGAAATCTAATTTTACAGCATCCACAACCTGTAATAGATTCAAATGTAATATGCCGTTTGAATGTTTTAGATGGAGACATAAGCTGTTTTATAGGTTTTAAATGCCAATCTGATACTTGATTCACAATGCCATTTATTAAACAAAAATACACACCGACAACGTTTTAAGTGGATTTCTGACATAGAAATTATCCTCCACATCTGGAGAGAGCGGCAATAAGCCGTAACGAGCCGCGGCAATAAAAGACAATGGTGCGTCGTTGTCATAATAACAACTCGCGGTGTCCCCTCGTTCTTCTACCTTCCCATCCTGATTTACGGAGTCACGACGGTGCTTGCCAAAGGTCAGCCGAGGAACATGGCAGAGTCCACGTCGGCAGTTTGTCACATGTAACCGCTATAATCTGCCCATTGTCTTAATGACGCTGTCAGTGGCCCCTAATGACCCGGCTCAGACGTCGCCTGCTGCACTGTATTAATTTGAGCAGGCCTCACACTGGGAAGGTTATTTTTTATTGTGTCTGTCAGAGTCTGATAAACCCCTGCTCGTCATCCATCCTTCTGAGAGAAAGGGGGGGGGGGGGAGGGGATGTGGAGACGGCAGCGTCTTACAATTCTCCTCTTCCCATTCGGTTTTCTTATTCCTCTCTGTCTCGATATGTGTTCTCTTTGTCTTTATTCCTTATTTCACTCCCTGCCTCCCGTTTCACCCACCTCACACTAACACCCATTGCATTTTCTTTTTTTCCCCCCCGCTCCACATGGAGGCCCTAATATTGTCCCGCGGGGCGCCCACTTCTCTCAAACGGTGATGAATGGCTCTGGCTCCCGTATCGATTTCCAAACTGAAACAATTTAGGGACAAAACAAGTAGCAGTTTATCATATTGATTTTCCTCTGAATTCAGTTTCTCCCTTTAAGGTGACACTGTGCATCTGAATGAATACATGAGTGAAAGTGTATAGATGAATGCTTTAACACTTCCTTGCTGAGCAGTGACTGAGATTTAAGGCCGGTTTCACACACGCCCGCATGACTGAGCTTTCTCAAAGTGCTCTTTAAGTGAGAAGTCGATGTGCCAGCGGGAATATGTATGAAAACAGGTTGCCAAATCGGGGGCGAAGCCTTCCCGTGAAGATATACATCGCAGACTGAAGCGTTTGTATTGTTCAATACGTAATGGAGGAGTTAGTATGTGTTGTGTTTTATTCGCATCCAACCAACTGTGGAGGTCATGCATCATCACGTCACACAGAGCATGCTCACTGAAGCTCGAAGGATCATTATTGACTCCGTTCAAAAAGGTTGAATTCAGAGTGCAGTCCATATTAAGTTTTATAAGGTGACCAGAGATCATCGAGGACTCGTCTACAATCCCATTACGCACACTAACTTTCCCTGTTTTCTTTTGATGGTGTCAAGTGTCAAGATCGTCTTTTAATACCAGATTGGATTTGATTACAATCTGCTGACGCTGCAGCCCCCGCGACACACCTGAAAAAGCATGTAGCTCTGCCCTGAATGCATTAGTGCTGACAGTGGAGTCACAGGCGGGCGGACGTGCCCTTGGCCACGGTGATCTTCGCCTCGCCCCCCCGAACGGTGACCAGCACCGACAGCACCGCAGAGCGCGGAAATTGGAGAACGAGAAATGCAAAAGGCCCATTAGAAAAACTTAAAGCAAACAAAACAACAACAACGGCGGAGAAGCGACGGATGACAGCTTGGTATTGCGAGCACATTATCTGCTTAACCTTGTGTCCTTTCCTCATGCTGGTTCTTTTACTCCAGCTGGTTAAATTAGCTTGACTCCTAGGATGCCTGAAATGAAATTGCTCGTACATGAAACGTCTCCAGGATGGCGACAACAGCAGGGGGCACATGCACTCGGATGGGCACGACGCTTTGGAAAATCTATTCTATCTATAATGCTGCTAATGGAAAAACACATTATCTCCCTTATGATAGAAATCGCTGTGAAATCGATATCAAGGAAATGAGAAGAGGATATTGCTAAAATACCTCTAACTGTGGTGTATAATTTAAAATCGAATATGCATTTTATCCACAATGATTAATTTACTGTACAATGGGATAAATTAAAAATGCAACCACATACATCTTATTTTTAAATATATATTGTGCTATATACTATAAGGGCTAGAAATGATAAAAACCAGAAGAAACTTATAGTGTTTCCTGTTTGTTTTTCATTTAACTCACAACAAATGAGAAACTGACTTTCTGCCCCAAAAGAATGTTTGTTTGACCTTTAAGACGCACATGAATCTCACGCAGGTGTGATGGCAGTATTAATCCTTTGCCAGAAGGCAGCACTTTTAATCATTGAAAACAATACACCCACTGCTGTTATCA
The DNA here is from genome assembly GCA_916701645.2 of Sebastolobus alascanus. NCBI lineage: Eukaryota > Metazoa > Chordata > Actinopteri > Perciformes > Sebastidae > Sebastolobus > Sebastolobus alascanus. The sequence goes on along the minus strand of CAKAOJ020000041.1, from coordinate 3,585,634 downwards.
ATAGGAGCATCATTTTCTCAGTGTACCAAAAGTTCAGCAGTGAGTGATGGCACAAGAATGGAGCCACTGCACTTAATTCCAGCTCTGTATCACAACAGAGCAGCACACATTGCTATGAGAGCAAAGGAGTAGATTCTCACCGCACTTACTAATATTTAGTATGACAACAGACCATAGACTGTAGTGGACGTAGTCACCGTGACGTCTCCCATTGGTTTGTGGACTACTGTTTTGAAGCCTTGAGTTTGGCATTTTGGTCGTCGCCATCTTGGTTTTTTTTTGGAACCAGAAGTAACACGAGAGGATGGAGCTAAGTATAATTGAACGCAGACAAAGACATTTTTAGGCGACCAAAATGTTACAATCAACTTTCGTGAATTGAAAACACACTGTGAAAGGGTTAAGGTTGTAAGACGAAAACATGGGCAACACCCAGACCGGACAACGGCGTGGTAGCGACCTGTCAATCACAAAGTAGCCACGCCCTAAAGCATAGCCTGCTTTATCGGCATTTTTACTCTAAATGGGACCATAATTTACTAAATGAACATCACGCTGTATTGAAGAAGACTTGAAACTAGCGGTTGAGACCATAAACTCATGTTTACAATGTTTACTGAGGTAATAAATCAAGTGAGAAGTAGGGTCATTTTCTCAGAGACCTCTATACAATCAGACTTGAAAGAATGCAAGTTTATGGCACTTCCACATTGGCTTCACTTTTCAGACCCAGATGTTAGCGCCTCCAACAGACATGGAGTTTTTTGTTGCAGGGCTGAAGGGTTTTGATGTTTGTTAGATTTGATATAAATATTCAAGGTCCCCTGAGAATGATTCCTGATATTTTGGTGACCTCTAACATTTCACATATGCTACAAAAAGTCAAAACGTACCCTTGACTAACAGATAAGCTAACTTGAAATCTAACGAATGAATTTCCAAGAAATTTCATGCATAGTCATGGTCCTCAGATGATAAATTCTAATGTTTTGATCACCTCTAGTTCCACCATTATTCCAATCATATTGTATGCAAGAAATAACACTAGCTAATAACTCTAAAGGACAAATTGCCATGAAATACACTTTGCGCTCTGCAGAGAAAGAACCTTCGAAAGTTACTATGGTGCAAACTTCAGATCAAATTGTCATTTTTGTATGCAGCCTATCAGCTGGTTGGATTGCCATTAAATTTATTGTGGGTATTCATGGTCGGTGCTGACAATATTTCATTTGTAAAATCAATGATATCTTACGAAAGTAATTCCTCATTTTTTGTTCGTTTTACTACGAATGTCCAACAACACGTGACGCACGTGTCAATTTCCGCTCCAGTCTTTTCAAAATAAACTTCCGTCTTCACAGAAAACAACCTGGCTGGGTTAAGGCAACAAAACTACTTAGTTAGGTTTAGGAAAAGATCGTGGTTTGAGTTAAAATAACTACGGAAGTGGTGTAACCTAAGCACGGAAGTTACCTGACAGATAAATCAACATTGACTTTTGGTTTCACACGGGGTACGAACACCGGTCTCCTGGGCGAACGTCTGGGGATTTTTTCACCCACCCATCCACCCCGATCTCCTCCCTAAGCAGCGTTTGTCACTCTTTATACTTCCTGGTTCACAATTACGTGAATTACATACAGCCAGAACGCATTCATATTGTAGCATTTTACGGAGGATTATATATTTTCAGTCTTGTTATTAGACGTCCAACAGAGAAGAAAAAAAAAAAACGATCAGGTGCTCAGTTCGCTTTCCATTACAGTAACTTTGTTCAGTTGACACAATGATTTTGAGACATGTGACAGCCAGATCTGTCTGTTGCTTGGTTATTGCTACAACAGGTGCTTGTTACTGTTGAAGAAAGCAATTTACGACTATTTGGTTTATTGTGCACCATCAGCACTAAATCAACCGTATAGACACAGCGTGACGCATCACTTCCTCAGAAGGTCTGCATGTGGTCCATTTAGTATGTCCCGCTAGCCTTACACCACAGTATGTCATAGTTAGAGCCGTGTCCTATAGGTGGCAGGCTAATCTGTAGAGGACCCTTTGCTCCTTTTACAGCAGACATTGTTAATCTTTAATGTCCACTGCTCTCCGTTAGTTATTTAGTGTTGTAATTTACTTTTCCTTTGACCTCTTTTCCCTCATCATGCCATCAGCATCATCTACAGGTACTTCTACCTCCGTATATTTCCCAGAATGCTTTTTGACAACGCTCAGGGGATGAGGTTGTCAAAAAGCTGTATACTGTACGTGCAGCAGAGAGAGGAATAGAAATAGCTTAGTATATAACAGTAATTCGTCCACTCAAGAAAAGTGTGTGGAGGGAGAATAAAGCTATGGTGCTGTGCCCTGTTGAACAAAACAGTAGGGATGCACCGATTGGGAAATTCTGGGCCGATACTGATGTTTCAAATAACAATTTAGCTGATAGCCCATCCCAATGTTTTTGTTTATTTTGTTTCTGCTATCCTGTTCGTTATTACAAAATATTTTGTTTTAAAGTCATTCAGCATTTAATTACACTGTCTTTGAATGAGCACAAATTCAATCATACAAATATATGAAACAACCTTTAATATAACCTTTTTTCACATGAAAAATATTCTTCTTTTTTTTTTAATAACTGCTTCAAAAGCCCCTCCAGCTGCTATACATCTACCTACTCAATGAGAAGAATGTTTCAGTACTTACACAGCCCAACAAAAATGTTTGTTTTGTGAAACATTAATTAAATGTAAATGTAAAAGAGATTAGAGACATAAGCAGACTTTACGTGGGCGAGCCGTCCATATATTAACGGTCGCCCAAGTATATTTGGCGATCCATTTTAGCATTTTTATTTCTTTATCTGTCCGAGAGAACAATGCTGTATGCGATGGAATACCTAGAGGACTAGTAGCGGCAGAACGCCACTGGGGAGAACTCCGCCGCTCTGCTGGTGCAACCTCGGGCCTCGCTGCCTCAGCTGTCCGGGCTGGACGGACCCACGGCGGCCCCCGACGTGCTGTGGCACTCTGCTCACCCAGGACTGGATCCCAGTATGGGGGACGGACTGCTGCACGGGCTGCAGGGCATGGAGAACATCCCCACTGTAACATACTGGGTGCTGCGTCACCCCTCGTCGGACTGACAGGCTTCTAGTGACACATTACGCACACACCAGGTTCGTTCCCATCCAGGCCGCAGTGATTGCTTTTAAGAAATCTTGTTAGCCGTTGTTTTACTGCTTCATTTTTCGTTGAACTTGACGTTCTTGATGCTGATCTTTCTCTGAGACAGTCTAACACTCCCACACGTGCGCACGGCACCCGCCATCATGCCAGAGTCGTGTCCAGCCAGTGTGGCTTCTTCTCCGAACCAGCAGCTGCTTACTGTTGTCCGAGACCGACTGCAAATAACCGACACTAACACAACATTTAGCCGGCGCAAAATTGATGTCACACAGCAGATAAACATCGTCCGCTGCCGTCGGCGAATGTCATCTTATTTGCCGATACAAAACAGCCACAGATGGAAGTGGTAACCGTGTTAGATGTAGAAGTGTTTTAAAAAAAAAAAAAAAACATGAGACAAGGGGGAGAAATTCCATGTGTATGGATAATAACTATATAGGTTGCTTTAAAGCAAAAAAGGGCAACATCACAAGTCAGTTTATGGGCACAGTGTTCGCTGATGGATGTTGATGGGGTGCGTGGTCAGGCAGGGTGACCTTTAGAGAAGTGCCTACAGCTGTGCCCACGGGCTGTTGTCAGGCTACCGTTGGCCCAGACTGACCTCTGAGTGCTCTGCGGCACCTTCCCATACCAATATCTCCAGGACGTCACACCTTTACAAGTCAAAGACCCCGACTAGATATTGCTGTCGCCAAGAGATCGAACTGCACAGCGTGCACGAGGCATGTGAGGGATGTAAAAATGGATCAGCCGGTGCTCTTATAGGCGCACTCTGACCGGTGAATGATGCTTTTTTTTTTTTTAAGAAGAGCTCAATCAAGCTTGAGCTTGTTACCAGGTAAAAGGTTGTTATTTTAGTTGCTGCTTGTCTTTGAGGTGGTTTGCCATCTGCGTCACTGGCTCTGCATTTTACGTCGACGCTTAGAAATCGAAAAGGAGAGACGGTAAGTGGGAAGACTTCCTGTTTTGCTGCAATTACCACTAAAGTGAAAATGTTTTAAAAATGTTTTGGGTGCAAAAGGACACATTAAACCCTCCAAATGAAATTACAGCTGCTGATTGATTGATCAAAGACTGTTAAATTTGGCGAACAGATGAAGAACCAGCGTGCAAATCGGGCCAGAGAGGCTCCCGACTGCTTCCAGAGCACAATTGCTTTTGGTAGGTGGGCTGAAATTCGGTGTAGCCCTCCTGCCTGCCTGAAAACACACAGCACTCAACGCACAACATGTTTGTTACCGGTTTGACAAGCTTGCTTTTGATCAACCCGTTTTGTGTTTAATGAATCCATTTTCTTCCTCTGTTTTCGGTTGAAGTTAGATAAGGCTAACTACTAAAAGCAACCTCAGACGTTGATACACAAAACAAATCTAAATAAAGACAATGGGGCCAGCCGTCGGAAACAAAAGCATGTGCTGTATGTCTTCATGAGCATAAAGAAGACACAGTACAGTATTTTGCTGGTGCAGCCTGCTGGTGTAGTATAATGATCTCAGGCTAAGCTCTGGTGTCTAACTAGCTGCTTCACTGGTCTACTTAATGTCAGTCCACCGACCAGTTGGAATCGATCTGGAGTCCGATAGTAACCCAGCTGTGAACAACTCTGCTCAGAGAAAAGCTTTTTTGTTTTGCTTTTTCTTGTTTTTTTCTCACCTCGCTAGTCACAGTCTGCAACGCAGTCACCCTTCTCGGGTTTGAAACTACTCACCGACTTCCTGAAGCACACTGGCAGTGAAGGTCGAAATTATTGAAATATATTTGCAATTTAATTGATTAGATGGATTCCCTCAAGTCCCATCTTTAAACGTGTTTCCATAAAATAGCAATGGAAGAAATTCATAATGCAGACACACAAAATAAAGAACATTTAGGGTGCTTTCACAAGCCATGGTCTGTTTGGTTAGTCCGAATCTGAGTGAAATTGATACTTTTGGTTTGTTTTCTATTTGGTCTGGTTCGGTTTCACGGTGTACAAATTAAAGCGGACCAAATAAAAAAATAATTTGTTGAGGGGTGTATACGAAGGAGCGATTTTATGTTTTTGGTCCCGAGAGCTGCCACCTCTATTCAGGGAATCGCAGACTTTGAAATATTGCTGTCGAAGTGTTTTCACTTTGATTCGGCACTGATTTACCAGCCCGTTCTCATTCCCAGGGCGTCAAATACCGACGCTTTGTTACAGCCGTCCGCGTTAGATACCAACGCTTAAAGCACCTTTTAGTGTCAGTATGAGACGCACCGAGCTTTCCATTAACTACAATGTAAACCAATCCGCGTCAACATTAAAGGCTCAGGGAAAGTGCGCTGGGAGTGTGGTGACGTAGCTTTAAGAGTGAAAAGAGACACACCGGGCGGATGGGAGGGGAGGTGGATGGGTCCAACAAACACACGGCATCATCATTCATCCAAGAGACCGCTGCTCGTGTCCCGTTACAGACAGCTGTTCGGTAATGTCCCCTGTTCACAACGTTTAGTGTCATTTTCACTGTACAAATGTCCTAGTTTTAAGTCCAACCATGTTGTTTTTTCCTAAACCTAAGTATAGTGGTTTTATTGCCTGAACCTAAGCAAGTGTTTTTGTTTATTTCACAACAGTAAGCACGTGTTTACTGCGACCAAAAAGAGTGACACCGAGGCGTCTGACAAAGTTTCCTTATGTGACGAGTTGGGATGAGAACAAGTTGGATCTACTGTGCACACAAATCCCTTCTCCTCCAGTTTACCTTGAATGACTTCATAAAACATCACTATTTTTGTTGACTTTATTTATTTATTTATTCTATATGTTCTCTTCGGCCCAGATGTCAAGCAAACATTGGGCTTCTGCAGAAGTCCAGGTCAGTTTTCTCCCACTCATGTTAACCTGATGTTTACCTGTGTCCATCTCAACAAATGCCCATACAGGTAGCCTGCGTTTGGTTCGCTTGGTTGTTTTGGTCCGCGCCAGAGTACGATTACTGCGTTCACAACATGCCCACACAAACTGCACCGGTGGTTAAACCGCGCCAGAGATCAATTAAAAAGTTGGCTTGAAAGCGCCCCTTAGGTTACCTGATATTTCTTGAAACTGAGCAGTTTGTAAGTGGTCTACAGCCAGGCTTTGCTCAGTTTTTAATCTAGTCTAAACTACAACATGATATTTTCATTACCAGTTTTGTATGTTTGGCACATGAGTTTGTTTCACTTCCAGTCCTGAAGAACCTTTTGATAAACCAAATTGGGAAAATAAATTATAAACCAACCAAACAGACACCTCGGGGAACATTTGAAGCTACAATCACGGAAAACTAAAAAGAGCAGCATAGAGAGAAATGATGCATTTAAATGTTTCTGTTAAACAGTTTTCAATTTCGAAGCACACTCTAACAACCCCAGAAAGCACGGAGTGGGGAATCACTTTTCATTTACCACATAATGCATTTATCTGAGGATTTACTTGAATTTCTCTCTCTCTCTCTCTCTCTCTCTCTCTCTCTCTCACCTGTTTGTTATAATCCACTCAGACGTCTGAAATCCAGGTATTATAGGTAGCTAAAGTTCAGCAGTGTGTTCTAAGTTTGCGATACAGCAGATGTATAGGCCTGTGCCTCACAAAGACAAAGATGGATTCCCCGCGTTGCACAGCTCGACCCTTATGTGTCAGCCACCGCTCAGTATCCCTCCTTGCTCCCTGCAGGCAGCACATACATCCTGCTGGCCTCTGTGGCCGTGGGTCTGAGGTGCAGCACTGAGCTTTAAACTGAAACAATAGATTATTGTCACCCCAGCCATGTTAGAGCCAACACTGAAGAGAGCCTTCTGAAAAGGACAATAGGGTATGAATTGATTTATGAGGGTTCAGGGGGCCATAATGTGCAGTAGTAACAAGGAATCAATGGGCTAGAAAAATGCTAACAGCAGCCCTTTATGTCCTAAGCCTTTGTCTCATCCAGAATTTAATTAATTTCACTCCTTTTTGGGAACGGGCGGTGGAGTGGTGATGGAGAGGTGCATCAGTCTCCTCTCACGCTGCTGCTTCATTGCAGTTTATAAACCAGCTCAAGCTGGCCCTCATGAAAAGTAAATATGATAGATGTAACGGCGTTCCTTTGAAAATAGCTCATCCCGTAAGGACTGAATAGATTTTCTTTTTCGTTCTTTAGCGAGAAGACAAAGTATAAAAGGTGAGAAGGACTTCTGTTCCAGTTGTTAACATGAGCCGAGGGACTAAGCGGGGAAATCTTCCTCCAGATGCTACTGCATGCTAATTTGCAGGTTCTTTACCTGAAATGGTGTTTCGCACTACCGGACTTCTTTTATCTTTAATGTGGGTCATTTATCAATGTGTCAATATGACGAGCCTCCTTTAATGTTGTATCAGATACTGGATTGGAAGAAAAAGGCATTTTAACCACAAAGGGATATGTGTTACTCTCATAAAACATGTTTGAACTTGCTGTCTATGTGCTGCTATTTAGCGTCATCGCTCTGCTCATCGGCTCGCTACCTTTGACATCCAGGATTCAAAACTACGATACATATGTTACATTTTTGAAACAATGATTTGCTTCCAGTTAATAACAACATGAACGGATATAGAACGTAATTATTTCTTGTCACAATTGCATTAACCCTTTAAAAATGGACCTCCTGCGGCCGATTGTTGTTTGCATGATCCTGTTGAAATAAATCTAAAATAAAAACGTAATAGCTAGAGCATTAAATCTTTTTTGCAGCGGAAAGCTAAGAGTTCTGTCTTTCGCACGGCTGTATGGCACGTAACACAACGTAATGACATCATCATTAGCGTACAACGTGATGACATCATTACATCGCATTACGTGCCGTACAAAACATGATGACAAAATGTGGTGGAGCCAGAGTATTGCCTCGTAACGGCCGTGGGAGATCATTGTTTGCATGATCCTTTTTAAATTGCTCATTGATCATTGATCATTCTTTTTGCAGCAGAAAGCTCAGGCTTCTGTTATTCGTGTTATCACGTTGTACGCTCACAATGATGTCATTACGTAACGCTACGTGGGGAACGAAACAAAACTATCAAAGCGCCTTTGCACTCGATCTGCTCATAAAAATTAGCTCAAAAAAAAAAAAAAAAAATGTGCATTGTTCAAAAAACTTCTGGAGTGTTAAGAAATATTGTGTTCATGTTTCTACATTTAGAAATTTGTAGGATCAATATGTTTTGTGTGTTTATTTAGTAACATTTTATGAAAAAAAACATCAAATTTTTCTATTTTGTGTATTTACGACACAATTTCAATACTTTTATCAATTATTATAGTTTACTGATTGAAATACCCTTGTAGCTTAGGTTGTACAGATTTAGGGATATGATGCATTTGGAGATACTCCATGAAATTATATCACAATAAGCAAAAAATACCAATGTAGGCACTGGTGGAGTTCAAAGGGTTGATTAATGTGTTTCCCATTTCTCAAGCATTTCCATGAGCCATAAACTTTGGCAGCAGATCATATTTTTTACCCCAAAGCCAAGGAAGAGTCCTATAAATTAAAACTAATCTGCATAAAGTCCATCATCACAGCACTGGTGCAGCGTCTCTAAAATAAAGATTTATTGTGATGGAAGTGTTAAAAATGTAGCGAGCGCACTAACCTGCCTCCAAGTTACAGCACAGATTGTAAGATTACGTAACACGGTATGGGATTAAACTGAAACAAAATAACACGGTTTAGGAGCCAACAGAAATCAATGATATATTCTAATTTTGTTGGCATGTGTTTAGCTTAATTAGCATGCAGGCTGTGTGAGAACTGCTGCTACATTTGGCTAAATAAAACTCTATCCTTGTGTTTAACACAAAACTGTGGCTGATGTATTGACTTTCCGTCTGGAAGTGTTAGAGTGAGGATGATGTGCTGTACATTAGATCATGTGCTGTATATCGAATTAGTCGCCGAGCTGTCTGTGAATATTACATTCAAACACATTATAGTTCAGCCCCTGGGAAGCAGTGTGATTTTGTGACTTTGTTCACTGTTTCGTGGCCAGTTAAAGGGAGGATTCAAAGGGTTTGGAGCTGGCTTGGCTAGAAGTGTTGGTGGCAGAACAGTTAATAACTCGTGAGTTGAACTTGTTGTCATTGCGACTTCGTAAAATGGTCCTCTTGTCTGGACATCTAACAGCCCTCAGCACAGTATCCATCCAGATACATACATAGCTGTGACCTAATCTTCACAGATCAGGTGGTAAAATTTCACTTTTACATGGTTGAACTTGCTGTCTATGTGCTGCTATTTAGCGTCATCACTCTGCTCATCGGCTCGCTACCTTTGTGGCCGACAGCATCGATAAAAAAAAAATGTTAATTAGAGCCGTCGCATTGCAAGTGATGCGTTTTCCGACTGAAACCATCCGCATGGCTTTACCCAAGGCGTACATGAGAAGTTTTAGCTACGTCAAAACTCCACATTTCTGTACATACTACTATAAAGCAAGTTTGGATTATGTAATGCATCCACACTGGAAAAGCAACAAGTATAAAAATATTATTATTATTAATATAATAAGTACTAAAAATATTAGATTTTTGATTGTACTGTTGATTTAAACTTTTAAGCCAAAATGCAATGCACAAAGGAAGTGGAGCAGCAACTCAATCTCTATATTTAGAATATTTTCACCGCTTTACCTCGCCGTCAGACAGCCCTTTCTGACGGGGAACTGAAGCCATTTTATCGCCGTCTTCATAGCCTCGAGATCAGACTCCATTCACAATACAGTGATTTTACCACGCAGAACACGGGAGTTGCTGGTCTACCGCTGCATTGATCGGATAGTGTGTTTGTGTTATTGTGTGACTTTCAGATCCGACATTACATTGCTTAGCTTCCGTGCCGGTACTCCTCTCTGCTTCTCCAAACTGGGAGCGCGCCGACCGCCATCTAAGTTACTGTATGTAATGTTAATACACTGACTAAGGACGTATATATATACTGTATATGTAGCAGCGTCATCATACAGAAACCTATGTCAGGTCATGTAGGAAAAGGTTTTTAGAAGGGCTTGGGGAAAATAGCATTTTGACACTAAAACATACATCCTTTGACCAAAAGTTGAATGTCCAGATTTGAATACACTGGATTGAATTTGAAAAGCAACGTTATCGTCTCTATTGAAGTGACACACTGAGGATATTGAAGTGTCCTTGTATGCCAAAGTCCCAGTTTGATTCATAGTTATCATTCATAGCATGTTAGTATAAAACAGAAAGGCACTGTACTAACTGCAAAAACAGTGTACTATGACAATTGTAGGACATACTGTAAACAATTACTATGTAGTATGGAATTGGGGGTGCAGCTTACGTTTTTGTGGATTTGGTGAGCCGACCCTTAAAGTGTGAGATTTCTTTTCCCTCCTTTTTGCTCAACTTCACACAGAACTCCCCCCTCTGCACACCCGATTACCAGAGACAGAAAACAGCGCCCTCCTGCTGTGCCGACTCAATGCTCAGGTACTGATGTGGGAAAGTTATTAAATATTCCCAAACCCTACCAGAGAAAGAGAGTACTTTATTTATTTATTTTCAATTTTTTTGGCAGTGGCACCAGATATCAGATGCCTCGGGTATTCTGGATGATTACCAGTAAGATTTAACTGTTTGGGATGATCACAGCTCTGTAACAGCACAAGGTCAAAAACAATTGAATCTGTAGAAAAATACCCCAAATAGTGAAGCCAAGAAAACTGATAATCCTTTATCAAATGAATTCTCCAGTGTTTCTCTCTTTACCAGCCCCCATGTCCATGTATCAAGTAAGCTGTTATTTGCAATACAGTCTTCTGGCTCCTACATCCTCTATGATTTAATCTCATGATTAATTATGAGCTGCTCTGACACATTTCATGTATAACATTTTCACACATATCGATGTCAAGGCCATCAAACGCAGACTTCAAAAGTAATTACTGTTGCTCCAACATGTTGAAGAAAATGTGTGAGAGAGTGTGAATATGTTTTTGGTTTAGATGCCAAAGTGTAAGAACCCAGCTTGTGCAGAGTGCACCTGGCATACTTGTTAAATCAAATTAAATGCCAATGATTATTTATAGACACCTAAATAGTACAAATTTGTTCAGGGAATAGTAATATGATATTACTGTATGTATGGACATCATCAAATATCATTTCCCATATACAATAAAAGCCTCTTTAGAACAACAACCCCATTTGACAACTGATACGGATCCTTTAACACGTCTATGATTGTTTTGCATTACAGCAAGCTCAGTTTCACTGGAAATATTTAGTGTATTACATGAATGATAAAAGGAGGCATATAGTACAGACAGCATCTTCTACCTCAGATCAGAAGCTGAATATACGAGTTCACATTTGGGATATATACAAATGCGTTCGATGTTGGCACAGGCTTTAAATCAACAAGAAATGGTGAATTGGGTGGCATTAAAGATTAAAGGAGAGAATTTTTGTCATGTTCAATTTCCATCTTTGAATAACTCATGGAGGCCAGTAAAATCATTAAATTATCAAATGACCAAGTGTCATTATTTTGCATTTCATCTCCTAAAGTTATCTCTATTTTGGATAAGCCTGCATCACTCATATCACACCATGTGTTATTAATATGATCACCGCCTGCCAACACTTTAGTAGTAGATGTGCAGTTAAAGGGTCGTGTCTAGAAGGTGACCTGCAAATTCTGAAATTTGGCAAAAACTTGCAAAAACTCTCGTGAGACTCGCCTTCCGACGACCTATCCTAACCTCAACTATTCAAGGACTTGTGCCTTTTATATTATTTATTTTTCTAATGACTCCAATGCTACGTGCACAATTGTAAAAAGCACGAAAATGAGCCTTGAATGCACAAGAGAATTGTGCAAACATAATATATTTGAGGCAAAAAAAAGAAAACCAAATATTCAAGGTCAATGCCTAACCTTAAACATCTCGTGAGAGTTTCCTCAACTCGCGGGTTACCTTCTAGACACGACCCAGTTAAAGAAGGTAAATAAATATAAACAATAAAAAGACTTTTACTCGCTTTTGTCAAGAAGATTCACTCTGTGAATAGGGCACGAATTGTAGAAAATTATTCTCTCACATGTGCAATAAACCGGGATGATTCACTATGAAGCATTTGACACTTAACTGAGTGATCTGAATTGAAAATATATCGACTGCTTGCTGTCTGATAGCAGGTATGTCAGTGTGTCTATCCAGGTGGTTATATGAACATTGATTGGCTGGTTTGTTTGTGTGTACTGATGCGCACCACCTGGCCTCGGTGTTGCCAGGAGCATAACCTCCCCCAACAGTTTCTAGATATTAGTGAAAGGCTGTCTGTGGCACTATGAAACTCCAGTATAACTACTGTATTGGGAAACCATTATTGTACTGGCCAACGAAATGATAGCTGTAGTTTAATGAGGCAAATGGCTGGAAGGGACCCATGATACGATAAAATGTACTAATTCAATTAGTTTGCTAATCTAAATGAGTTTAGAACTGCAATCTGTCCCAACACTGAGTTTTTGGGCAGCATTTTCTTTACCTGACTGAAACATTGTTCTTAAAAAACAAGAATTAAATTCGTTGTTATCAGTGATGAAGTGCGGCACAAACTAGCGACGCTGGATGAAAATGTCCTCCCTAAAGGAGCAAACCGAGAGCAGCGCAGGCTGAATTTAAATGAATAAAACCTATGTAGGCCTATTATCCAGCTAGAGCAATAGGAAATGCACGAGTGCAGGGAGCTCCTAACCAGCCAGGATTTGTTGTGGCGGGGAGGCGGAGAGGCGGAACGTGTGCCCTGACTTCCCCTTCTGCTCCCCCGTGATCACCCTTCCAGGGGGAAATCCCAGTAGGCTGCCTCAATCCAAAACATGTGTAGGTAAACAACACAACCAAGCCTTGTAAGACGAGACGGAGATGAGCCCCAATTTAATACTCACAAACACACACAGACGCGGGCACACACACACACACACACACACACACACACAGACACAGCTACGTAAACCCTACGCTCTGGGTACCAGGTAACCCTGTGCCAGCCAGCCAGCTAAATCAGCCAGGCGTGTGGAGAGGGAAGTGGTGCAGTGAGACTGGAGATATTTCTCCTCTATTTTAGGCAGCTTCCTAACAAGCGTCCTCAGACAGGGCTGTAGGGGAGCGGGGCAACTGCTGAGCCTGGCACCACTCAAAGCCCAGAACAGAGCAGCCAGCGGGGCTAACAACCATCAGCAGCCCAACCAGCTGCTGCTGAGTGCCCCAGTCCAGGCACCAACACCCGTGGGAGGACGGCGATCAATAAAACCCACAGCCCTGGAAGATATGCGGGAAGAAATGTGTTGAGGCAAAACAGGCTCATTTAAAGCTAAACTGTCCTATCAGTGGGGTTGGAGGAGCATGCTGAATATCTCTCCAGAGAGCAAGGAAGGAGGGGATGTTACATTCACTGTAAGAGGCTTTTGGATGGTCTCTGCAATTTGGAAGGTCAGAGTAATTGGCCAAATGAGAGTTCAGACTAAGCCCAGAGTATTTCTGCATTTCTCTGTGTGTGTGTGTGGGTGTCTCAGAGAAAGCGATGAGGAAAAGAGAGGCAGTGAAGGAAGAGCGATGAAGAATTGAAGTAGGGGCAAACATCTGTTCAGTTGCACGGGTAATCTGACAGCGAGAATGATAAGTCTCACTCCTCGATGACAAAACATGTTGGGGAGGTTTAAATGTTTCAACATGTATTTGCCATTTAATGAGCAGACTTAAATGTTTTAAACAGAATTCTTTTTTTTATTCATGTGCTTTTTTTTGTTTTGGAAAGAAGACCTGTTCTTGTTTGCAACGTTTGAGTCAATCACCTCTCATCACACAGTGCATCCTGTTTCCCCAAAAAACTGTTATATCAGTACAACTTTGCAATTATAGTAGCAGATAGTTTTGGTTGCATGTGTTCAGGTTTCTGGCGCCGCCGTAATACAATAGAGGGGGATGGAATTGTGTTTGTGCCGGTGCTTACAGCATTAAATAGATATTGATTGATTTATAAAATTCTAAAGCAGCATGTCTTTCCAGAAATAGTATTCCCCGTTTTTTTGGATAATCCACCAATCTCAGAGGGTAATTTTGCCTCAGTATTGACAATGACAACTTTTCATAGACTGTATAAAATATGGACGTAGTCGCCATGATCACCCATAGGTTTCTGAAGAGCAAAAAGGCGGGCCGAATGAAGCGTGGTTGCTGAAACACGCCCACCTAGCTCGAAGCTACCAAGCTAGCTATGGCTAACAAGCTGGGCTAAGAAGCCAGGCTATATCCTGGAAGAGAACGGGCTATATGCTACTCTGTGTAGCCGGCTAACGTTAACCCTGTGGTCTTGTTGCTCCCGGTTGCCGGTTGTTACCGGTGCTAACATATAAATAAAATAATACTAACGTTAGAATTTCACTCACGGAAAAACCTGGATCACAGACTTCTCGCGTCAATCAATCTATTTATTTGTCACAAGAAATCGTACAAGGTAATGTTACAACTCCAGTGAAATGCATTCCGTCAGGTCCCTCAATTTGTGCATGAACGTTAACGTTATTCACCATAAAGCACACACCTCCTCCTTTATTCTTAGAGTCCTCTGTTCTGTCAGATCGGAAGATGGAAAAAGAGTGCTGTCCGGTATTCCAGGATTTAGCCAAGTTTCACAAACATTACAGTTCCCGATATCCCGTTGAAAACGGATGTCTTCCAGCGGGAGCCCATCATCCAACGCCTGCACATTGGCCAGCAGGATGCCCGTCGTACAATTAACCGCACAGCAGGCCATATTATTTGTCCCATATGTGCATGACAATATCTCCAAAATGCACCAACATCACAAAAATGGCAGAGAAGCTAAGTTCAGTGACTCTAATTAGCTGAGGTCACACCAAGCAGACAGCTAACGACTGTGATGGTACCCATCTGTCACTCAATGCGGCCACGCCCTTAATTATGCATAACTTTAAGCCTTAATATAATCAAAACAGGTGAGTTGTATAAAAATTCACCCCCCATACAGTTGTCATGAAAGGGGAAATCAGTTATAGAGACCCAAAATATTTCCACTGTAAAATTGGGCATTTTATCATTGGGGTCTATGGAGATTGACTCCCTTTTGGAGTCAGCCTCAAATGGCCATTCGATGAACTGCAGTTCTTGGCACTTCCACATTGGCTTCACTCATAGCATCATTCAATCATTCAATAGCAAAATGGCAAAAAATAAATAAATAAATAGCGCTTTCCACAGCATCTAGACATGGCAATTACAGTATGGTTAGGGTTAAAGGAAAGATCATGACTATGGTTAACACTAAAGTGAATTGCAGATCTGACGGTACACAAACTTTGATCTCCTGCATGAAAGTCAGCTGCTTTCTTTCCGTGCTACATAAAGGGCACACTACTACCTGTATTGGCACTAAACAATGGCTCTGGACGTAATTCGTGAAGTGCAATATGGAAATAATTGAGCTGAACAATTAAATTACATTCACCTCCATAGCGTTGGGGTGGAGGCAGAATTGTCAGGGACAATATCCTAAAATAATCTGGGCGAATAAAACCCAAACTATGTGCATGGCAAGACACTACTAGTGGTAAGTGAAAAGCTCTGTTGTAATTTGGGTGAACTGACCCTTTTTTTACTTTACAAGCCTTTTATTTTGACACAGAGATCCTCCTCAGTATCTACCACAAAAAGTTGAGCAGTCTGCTGGAACAAAGCCAAAGGAGTCAAGCGTCCCATGTGTTGCGAGTGTGATAAGAGGACACATATGGTTCACTTTGGGTAAAAATCGGTATGTTTGCGAGTGTGTGGAGAGAACCCCGAGTGTGTGCGCGCGTGCGAGGAATGTGTGAGAGCTGCAACGCGCTCGTGGCCCGTCTGGCAGACCACAGACCTTGTGCTGTCATCCTCCGTTGAGGAGGCGCGACTGAGGTGACATTCACGTCCCCGGTAATTATCAGGACTATGATGTGGGAACATTAATGATGTATGAGGGCCCAGTGAGGGGTGAGAGCCGCGGCTTCACAGGGCCTCATTACGAAGAGATACCACCAGCGAGTGAGACTGCACCGCCACACCCAGCACAGACTCAACTGAGCATTTAGACTCCCAACACTTCGCTCTCAGTTTTCTTTGATTTTTTTTTTTTCCTCTGTTTTGTCACTGTTTGCTGTCACACAATAAATTAGCTTCCAAACACTGACATGATTCCGTGAACACATCCCGTTTCTTCCTTTCAAAGGGGTAATCATGTGTAGTTTGTCGATGCTGACTTATCTGCTCCGTACAGGGGAAAAAATCCTCGATTAACAATGTTGTCAAATTAAAGAAATTGGAGTCAGAATGTCAAATTGAGAACTTTGATCCTAGCGGTCCTCGATGTTGCCCTCTTGTAACTAGAATGGACAAGACGTCTGATTATCTCTAATTAAAAATGATTAAGCACCTACTCGCTGCAGTCAATGACCATTGATTGAGGGGAATGCTGATGTGGTGAGTGTGGCCCTGTTTTGGGCTAATTCCAATAGGCCTTCAAATTTCTCATTTCAAATCAGAGAAGGTGCTCATTGACAAGATTTAAATCATTAAAGCCATCCACTTCTCTCCTGTAGGGGGATTATGGATCTCTGGGCTCCCCGTGCTGTCCGCTTCATGCATGCTGAGCAGAGGGAACAGGGAACGGAGCCAGTGAATGTGAAAAACGAATAAAGGATTTAAATAGAGAAAAAAGACAGAAGGGGGGAAAAAGTCGATTACATCTCTAGATTGTCAAACATTTGGTCATGGACCGAAGTGGGATATCAAAAGGAAAGAAAGAAAGTCAACATCTTCGTGCATCACTGCGCGGTTGAGAGAATTAAACAGGATAAAAGGCCTTAGATAATTACACGTTTGCAGGCTGGCAAACAGCACCGTTGAGTTGGTTTTCGTCTTGTTGTTGTTTTCTGAGTGGTACAGGTTCTCGGAGCGATGTCATCCGGCTCGTCTTGCTGTCACAATCCGGAGGGCACGTGCATGACTTCATGTCTAATCAGGTGTGGTATCCATGGAAACTGAGGTAGCGGAATGTCATGTACAGCATCTCGTCTCATAGCGCTCTTGGCAAACAGCGAGGCTGCGGGGCTCGTGGCCCACATAGAGCACGTTAGCTGTGTTCAGAACAACACATCCCATCACAAATAAGCCACCAAACCCTGCTTCTCATAAAATCCTAGACACTTGGAGCTAAGAATTTGGCTGCATTCGGTTGCATCTGCCTGTTTATCTATTTCTCATACACACGCTGAGTGTATTTATAGGTTGATTCCAGTATTTTTAGACTCAGTATGTATAATTTTGACAAATAATAAAGCTAACCACTAAATAAAAGATTCATTACATAACGGGTAGCTCAAATCAAGCAATCTGATTGGTTCACAGCCGTGATAAATAACTACATACCACTGCTTTAACGTCAAATTCCTTTGCACTTTCAGTAACACCACATCTGAGAAAAAAACATTAGACTAATGTGTTGTCGTGGTTGCTTAGCGACAGGATCACGGGGGACCACTTCCGCCGACACGGAAATACAAAGTAACAAAGCTAGCTGCCAAAACCCGCAACCAAAGGTTAAAATTTGAGGTTAACTTCTACGGAGACGTGGACTGAGCTGTGTCCATCTCCAGAAAAAAATCCATCTGCTAAACGACATGCGGCGTTCCACAATGTTGCCCAGAATATGCCCTCCGCAAGCCTCCAGGAAGAGCGCCGGTCTTTGATCCCAATTTTCGTAGTGGCCAAACGGCGGTACTGCAACTTCCATGTCCGTCACGTGATGCCATTGGGCCCAAAAAGACTTTTTCCCATAGATTTACATTGTCAAAGAGACGTCTGTAAGACAGCGGATCATTTTTTTGTGGTGAATCAACTTCCCCGTATGAACACTTGAACACCTGAATAGCCCTTATTTAAATCATTAGGTGCTAAAAGTTGTAAAATGCACTAATAACTGAATCCAGAGTTATTTCCCTTCCTCCGTTCAAGTGAATGAGCCCCAGACTGAGGCTGGAGCGAAGGCTGGGAGGCGGAGTTAGCAAGCCGTGACGACACAAATGACCGAGCGGACGCTACTGCGCCTGCTCCATGGGCCCAATGGATGCGGAAGATTGGCAGAAGATAAGGGTACTTTTCCAATCAGAAGTCGAGCCATTTTGGCAGCATGCGTCACTGAGCAACTTTCATAGGAATGAACGGGGCCCCGCTTCCAACGCCGTATCCAGTTCTCTTTATACATCCATGTGCCTCCGCAGCACCACGATTCAGAAACCATCTGATGCGGGTCTTGACACGAGAGAGATTATGGCCATAAGTGGCCACAAGTGTAAAGCCTCGCTCCCGAGCTAATTGGCAACTGAAACTCAGGGACCGGAGAAAGTGGATCAACGTCCTCGCAACGCCAAACAACAGACCTCCACCTAACAACAACAGGCAAGCATAGTACAAGCGATTCATCCTACTGACACCGGACAGTGTTTCAGTGGTTGCACAATAAATGGCAACACACGAATAATGTAAATAAAGAGCCAAATAATGAAAACAATAGAACGATAGCCTTTAATGAAAAAAGAAATATGATTGCTGCTCGTGTACATTTCATAGCAACCACCGTTCCATAGCAACCGCCTCAGTATGTGCAGGCAGCCAGTCCAGGAGGGCCTATTTTATTGTGATTATTATTATTTATTAATAAAAAAAACAGTTTAAATTGGAATGTGTCTATGACTTTCATATTGCCATACCTGATTACCATTTTATAAAAGTAATAGCACTTCAGGTCGTGATATGTCGTGACGCTTCTCGTTGGGCTGAACAACGCCCCTTGTGTGATATAATCACAACATAGCTTCAGTAATTCTCCACTTAAATTGTAAAGAACTCAAACAACAAGACAGAGAGTCTCCAGCCATGCTAGCAGTTCTTTGAGGGGCACAGCAGTGAGCTAAATCCTCACGTCAGCATACTAGCATGGTCTTAAAGACGATGCTAACATGCTGTTAATTTTGCTTATTAGAGTTGCTAGAGCTTGTTGGTTGTTCTCTCCATGTGGCATGAAGTGGAAAAGATTTGATTCATCACATTGAGTCTGTAATTTTTAACAGAACTATAGCAACTCTCAATATTTTACAATATTTTCTTCAACATTTTTGGCGTCGAGGATCTCAGTCTATCTTTCAGCATGGCTAAAAACTCTGGAGAATATATGTTAATAGTAAACTGTCTATAACAAAAATCTAGAGACCCTCCTTTTGTTGTCTGGTCAAAGCATTCAGAGAGGGGTAAGCGTTGGGTGACTCATGATCTCTGTACTCCCAAAATCCTGGCTATGGCCCTGCTCACAACCCACTGTAAACAAAGCAGTGGTCTGTATGAAAATGACATGTATATAAGTCACCATCCTACTAGCTGAACCCGGCAGTAGTCATGAAATGGAAAATATGGATGAAATGGATTATAGAGGTAATACGTTTTCACAACCGCTCATCTTTTTTCTTGTGTCCACAAACTTCACAGTGACAATGTAGGTATAGCGTACACGACCAGCCAAATCTTTGATTGTAAACACATGGAGTTTTCCTGCTTTTGTCAAGTAAGTCTCCACATGCTGCAAAAAAAAGGTTTATTTGCATATTCATAGCTGGAAAACACTTGAGAGGACGTGGCCATTGTCCAATAAACGCACGTTATATATAAGTGGTGCCACTTTGGTGAAATAGCTTGAATCTGAATGTGAACAATGCCCACAACAAATTTACACAGTGAGTTCCAATTGTTTCGTTCCACAACCGAGTACAATTGCTTTCTGATTGTTCTTATATGCCCAAATGAGCCAGGCGGAAACCACTGCAGGGTTTCTTCCGTACACAAACTAATTCACTCTAAACACAAAAAACACTCCACAGTTCCTCCGGATGCAGCTAGGAAACTGCCATTGAGCAACACAAAGACTAACAGAGAAAAAATGGTTGAAACAAACTTTGTAAACAAGATTATACCCACTTCACTCTCTGACTCATGATAAAAAAAACACACACACAAAAATCTTACATCTTATTATGGAAAGTAAAGGAGTTGAGGGAATGTAATAAAGGTTTTCATGTCAGATGACAATGTCAGAGGATAGACTCGTTTCCATCATAGTTAACTATAATTAAAATGTTCATCAGTAATGGATCTTTGCTTTACTTTCCAAACACACGGAATAATTCTTCATCCTGTGAAGCATGAGCCAAGAAGGAAAAAAATCTGGAGAGTTAATTCAAGAGTACGGCATGCTGGGAAGTACGCCTGTGAGCATAATTACGATGTTCTTTCAACTTACAAGTTAAACTCACTGGAGTTCTGAAGCTGATAACCAGCAAGATGGAACTGACAGAAAGCATGAATAAGAACTGAGATTAAGGAGGAATCGTTCCCACTATACTGTTTGAACAGCACGTGTTCAGTGTTGTGTAGTAACACATAGAGATGCGTTAGTGTCATGGTTACTTTCTCATCAGTCTAAGCGATTACAAATTGAAATTCAGTCATTACATTTACTTACTACTCGGTTACTTAGGCCTTGTTACGGTTTAACTTTGGTAGGGACATTTTTGTGTATGTGTGCTCTATAACTCTTTTTCTTTTCCGTATGCACACACGAGCTCACGCACACATGCATGCACAAAGGAACAGTTTGGCCAAAACATTTACTTCATTCATAACTTGCCTCAAACAGGATATGTATCGTATGAATTTATACAAATATTTCTCAATTTATTTTATAAATATAAATCTGAGACTAAAATCTTTCATTAAAAAATACATATGATAACGGATAATAACCGTGCTACTCTGTTTAAACTAACTGCTATTAATCCATTTTCAAACCCAACCTGAGATTCTGCAACTCTTTGACTACACAACTCATGAGTTTCCTGCAGTTAAAACAAATGATGCTTCATGACAGACATGACAGACAAATATTAACCTCTATTTTAATCACCTCAAAACCTGCAGCTCACCTGTCTGTGTTTGTCTCTGTTGGTCAGGCTGCAGCTTCTACCAGGGTGCTCTTTGATAAAATGATAATACATGGCATTCGCAAACAAACTAATCAGTTGGACAAGCTGTGTCTAATTTACCCCATGTACCATATAATATCCATAATATGATGATCTATACAAATGAAACTCAACTCCTGATCCACCAATGCCCACCAAAAATGTGTTATTAATCCTACAAGTTACTAATATAACATGAGAAATTAGATTGATAAGAGAAAAGGCGAAGCTATTACCTACACGTTGGTTATTCTTTAAAAAATAACCTGATGTCCTCATTGGCTTTTTTTTGGGGGGGGCATTTTTGCCTGCAATAATAACAGATACAAATTTGCCAAAACCTTGTGCCTAAATTTTAATATAATAACACTATCAGTTGTCGGATGTTAGTTATATCAGCCGAGATGTTTTTAATTCTGCGATGTTTATTAATAGCCATGTTCATTCAACACTGTTCAGAAGCTACTACTACTGCCAGAGCTGCAGCTCGCAGACAATGCGTGGTACAGCGGGTTGCCAGATCATCCGGTCAAGTATGCCCCATATCTGACACTTTAAGACTTTTAATCAAAATAGCCCACTTTTTGGGGCTAAACTAGTTGTTAATGTTAAGTAAATACCTCAAAACCATTGGCTAGCTGCTTGTTAAATTGCTTATTTTTTTTATTTCCACATGTTCAATAACAATAGTTTATTAACTATAATAACAGTAATAACAACGAGTTATTAAGTAATTAATACTGTCAGAATAGTAACAGCACAGGTTTTAGTAATAAAATTAAAAATGTGTCCTTTCTATCCAAGTGTCTCTGTAAGTCATGACAGTGTGACAGTGAGCAACACATTCAGCCATCATCAATTTTTTAATATTTACACCTGTGCTTTTCCTACTGTGACGTGTCAAAATGTCTTCTGTGTAAAAGGCGCCTATACGGGTACTTTGCAAAACCTCAAGGCCGCGCCCCTTTTTGGGGGATAGAAAAACGAAGATCCCATAGACGTCAATGAAATTTGATGCACGTTTGGATCGTAATTCTGACAAGTTTGTACGCATTCTAGTTCTTATTAAAACAAGCGTTTGTTTTGTAGACATGTCTAATAATTATTTTGCCACCTTGCCTGAATCTGATACGAGGTAAGGTACGCGATACCTTAATAAATTCAGGTAGATTGTCCTCATGCCCCTTTGGTCTGATGCTGCTATACTGTATGACTGCAGCAGCCTCACACTCGAGCTAACGTTAACTAGACATGCTAATCACTGTCACCAGCATCATTTAGCGATTCACCACACTGACAGTGAATATTCACGTATCTTATGTGCCTCAAATCTACACCACAGCTTTTCGGCATTTTCCTGTTTCTCTCCATATGTGACGGCACGTTTCTTTCTCGCTCTATTCAAGCTTTCCTAGCTGGGCAGATTACTTTGTATGCACACCAACTGAGCAATGCCGATTTCCACTTAAAATATGTTTTTCTTAATATTTCATGCGGTTATAATTTGGAATAATGATGGTCTTTACTTCACAGGAATCTGTTCTACCTTTTTTCTCTGCTCTGCTGGTTGTAGTGTTGCTTTTTCCCCTGCTCAGGTCCTCACTGTTTCCAGGCTAACAACGTCTCCTCCTCCTCTCTCTGCAGGTAAAGATTTTGTGGTTAAAAGCCCTGCGCTGGAGCTTCAGAATATTAAATGTAAATCACCAAGACAAAACCGTGGAGAGGAAGGAAGATTGAACTAAATGAGTCTTAGCCCACAGCTTCTCTTAATTGTATCTGTGTGGACAGTATGTAAAGCCTAAGGCTGGTAATGTGCCCAGTGCTAATATCAATTAGCATGCAATATCAATTAGCTACCAATCTCACAGCGCATTAGTAGGGATAATGGGTTGACCCCTAATACGACCCGTCCACTTCACTTCAGTGGATCCTTCTAGACTACTCTCTATAAACACTGCATGCTTGAAAAGCCAAGACTGTATGCAAAAACAATGCGGTAAAGCACATTAATTATTCAAATCGCCTTCTCCTGAGGTGAGAATTTTAAGATGCAGGTATCACAGAGCAGCACCACAACGAGGAGTATAGTGCTATTCTTTTATCCCCTGCTTGCTGCAGAAGCAGGCCTCAGCCTGTATAGCGACTGAAGGGTCTATAAATGTTCTATGCTCTGCGTCCCGTGAGTTACAATGCTCAGGGCAGGCAATAACTCACACCATTAAACATAACGAGGGCTTAGACAGGGCTTAGGCATCGGCAACAACGAAAAATAATGTCTAATCCTGCGATGATGTGGCATAATATTCTTATGGTGCCAATTGTGTCAAGGAAGTTCTTGAAACGGGGGGGGAAACGCATCACCGGCAAACAGAAAACAATACAAATAGCTTTTGAGATTTAAAAATCTGACAATGTGCTGCAGCAATCCTTAGTCGTGATGTTCAGAAATACAGTAAGAAATCAAGGTTTAACTTGAAAACAACTAGGGATGTTAATAATTAACCGTTTAGCCGTTAACCGACATTACGAATTTAAATTCGATTAATGCTATCGGTTGAACGGTTAAAAGAACCATTCAAAATGAATCAAAAAGCTGAGCAAAACCCAGAGGAGCTTAAAGGAGAAAAGCTGGTCCACCTTAACAGCCCTCCTTAAGAGAGTCTGAGCCGGCGTTGCAGGATACAGGAAGTCGGCTCCCGTCTTGAGCTCGCGTGAGCTGAGGAGTTGTAGTATTTATTCAGCGACAAATAAACTGAACACACACTACTGCAGCTACGTTCACAGCTATAACGCCACCGACAACCCAACACTCACCGCCGCTGACAGACCGTATGTGTGTGACAATGGCGAGCACGAACGCTTCAGCTGTGAAAGTGGCATAAACACACGCACGGTTTGTCGGACACTCGCTATCGTTACGTCGGGCAGACACACAGCTGACAAACTGCTAAACTAAACTAAATGTGCGGTGGAGACTTTTACTGGGAAAGTGGCTGTCAGTGTCCGCGACACTACACTCTGCACCGTTGCTGCTACAGTAACTCTCCTGGCAGTGAACTGGGGACTCTGTTGTCTGTTGTTCTCATACACTGCAGCTGGCGCACCGCTGCATTCGATGCAAAAATCTTGTCGGTTAACGGTTAATAATCAGTTAACGAGGGTCGGTTATCGGTTAAATTTTTTTTTCAAAATTAGCATCCCTAAAAGCACCAAAACTATTCATTAGGATTTAACAGAAATAGTTCAGAAAAAAATAGATAGAAGTTAAGTGTTAGCCATATAACACAGGCATTTCTTCCTGTCTTTTGATGTATTGCAACATACAGTACAGTATGACAGTGGGGTTTTTTTTAGTATCTCTGAGTCATATTTCAGAGTGGGCGCTTTAAATCCAACCAGCTCAGGGATATGGGAGCTGGTTTAAATTTAACATCATGAGACGAGGATGATGCAGTTCATCGACATATACAGTACACGCTGAGTATTTGTTCAGCTAGAAGGAGTTCATCTTTTATTTTTACTCATCCATGATATGTAGATTTATGTCATTACATACCTCTGTGATTAAAATTTTCCTTCCCTCTGACACCATTATGCCACAGCAGACCGCCGCGAGCGAGAGATTGCAATCTGTTTTCTATCTGTCAACGCCATACTTTCTCCCCCACATTCATCTCTCTGTTACAGCATGACAATCAAAATTCAGCAATTAACCTGCTCCATCACCCCACACTGAGAGGGACTGCTGGACTGAAGATGAACTTCAGAGGTGGCAAATGAATTTAAAAGGGACGAGGGGGTGGCGGGTGAGCCAGACATGCTGTGCTCAACGGAGGCGGTACATATTTTATCAGTTAAGTAAAAGATAGTTCAAAGATGCTGCGAGATAACAAACATCATCTTATGCAAAACAATCGCTGCATGTGTCAAAATTGAACATGATATTAATTGTGACGTGCAAACAAGGCATTTATTGATTACTAAATATTTAATTTAATGGGAGCTGTCTGTTCATTTTATCAGTAATTAAAGCTGGTGTTATTAATCACAGAGTTGGACAGAGTTTTCAGATCTTGCACTTCCTGCTTTGAACCCTGGCCAAATGCTCCACCGGTCTGAACAGTGTGGTTGTATCCATCTAAAAAGAGTGTCTCGTGATGTCCTCTTTATGGCTATCATCACCTTGCAAGTTATTACAGACCACTATTCACTTCTTCTAACAATCAGGCAATAAATCACTCGGAGATCAGATACTCACTTTAGTCATTTAAAGTAGCATTCATCATTTTTTGGCCAATTGAGGGCAGAACGAAGCTAAAAACACAACATTGACATATTGAAGTTGTTAGCAAAAAAATTGCCTATTTGCACATCCAGCAGATAAGGAGCAACATTAGGATTCATATGGAGTCATGTTCACCAGCTAGTCATTAACTGGGTCTGCATATTGCTGCATGCCATTGGTTTAAATCAGCTGTCTGCTGCATCTGGAAACGTTGAGGAGAGCAGTGAGAGTGAACCGTAGAGTAAATTTGTGGGCCGTAAAACCAAAACTAAAAAAACGCTAAAAAGCTCAGAGTTGGGTTCTAATTAAAGACTGTATATAAGAAGTGGATGTAGTCACCGTGACGTCACCCATTAGTTTGTGGACTGACGTTTTGAAGCCTCGAGTTTGGTAATTTGGCCATCGCCATCTTGGTTTTTGCAACCAGAAGTGACACGAAAGAGTAGAGCTTAGTACAACCAACCGCTGAATAAGACATTTTTAGGTGACCAAAAAGGTTATAATTAACTTTCATGAACTGAAAACCCACTGAGAAAGGGTTAAAGTTGTAAGACGAAAAAACGGACAACACTCAGACCGGACAACTAGGTAGCCACGCCCTAAAGCATACAATGCTTTATGGTCTATTTTTACTCTAAATTTACTAAATGAGCATCATGCTGTATTGACGAAGACTTGATACTAGAGATTGAGACCATAAACTCATGTTTACAATGCTTACTGAGGTAATAAATCAAGTGAGAAGTAGGCTCATTTTCTCATAGACTTCTATACAATCAGACTTCTTTTTGCAGCCAGAGGAGTCGCCCCCTGCTGGCTATTAGGGGGAATGCAAGTTTAAGGCACTTCAGCATTGGCTTCACTTTTCAGACCCGAAGGTTGCCCACTGGCTCTTATTCTTTATGGGTTCACTATAACATACAGTACGGTCATTTGATCTATCAGTGATATAAAAATATTGATTAGTGCAGCCTTAAGAATTTATCGTAGTACATTTTACCAATATTCTTTTTTATGTTTGTTGGTAGTTTCAGCATATTTCTTCATCCAGATAAAGCAGGAAAACCTTTGCATTAATCTGCTCTGAGTGTTATAAACAGCATAGATTATAGCATGCAGCTACTGTCTGGTGCTGAAGCAGCTTCTGTTTCTGTCACAGCAGGGTTTTGTTGTGGCCTCTTCATAATGCCGGGTGGAGAGAAGTCAAGGAGGAACCTGAGACTCCAGCTTGCTCTCCAAGCAGCGTTTGAATTACATAATGTGGGTGAAATCCAATTGTCTCCAATCATCTCGGGCTCCCATGTTATCCATCATTTTTATTAGTGCGGCAGTGAGATAAGACTTTGTTATGTTTCTCGGGGAATCCATTTTCACATGACAAAGAATGGCTATTAAATATGTTTCAACTCTGGGGTTACTTGTATCACAAAGCCACTGGACATCTGTCCAGGTCGGCACTGCCAAAGCACAGAAAACAGGAAAGAATATAACGCTGATTTCACAAAGTTTGCTGTTTTCAAGTGACAAATCCCCCCGCAAAAAAGAGGAATTGGGATGTCATTAAGTGTAGAGCAGGCCTGGCAAAGAGGCTGTTGTACAGCACAGGGATTTATGAAATTGAATTTCAATGGCACATTGAGCACTTCATTGAGAGCGTGCCAAAAGTGAGAATCCTATGACGGATTGAGACAAATCACTGCCCAAATGAGCTGACAACAAGATGCCTGAGGCATTGCATTACTATTCAATTAGCATTTAAGAGGGCTTTGGGGAGAATTGTTTTGTTCTATTTTGCAGATAAAATATGAGCATCTCCCACAGATTTCTCATTAGGGCCACTTTGAGGGTAACTCTCACCACATTTATCTTCTCCATCGTGCACCCCTGGTGAATTGCAAGCTTCAAATAGAGAAGAGAGGAGACACACCATTGAGTTATGCTCATTGAACTGCCGTGCGATGAGTAGTTAACTACTTTCCTTTCAGTTCCTATCTGGATTTGTTGATGCCGAATGCGTTGTGGACGTCTGTAAACACGATTGTTGCGATAACAACATCCTTCCGTATTCAGTCCGTTTAGGTTTTGATGAGTAATCGCACCGGTGTCTCTTTCTCCACTGAAACTCTCTTTGACAGCCCAGGCTCCACCGTACCATCACTTCCAATCCACAATGCTGTCTATCATTTGTTATTTAATAACGTACTTTTCTCACAGTACAGCTTGGCCTTAAAAACAAGAAATCCAAGCTGCGAAAATACCCATTTTCATTATTATAAATCCTGTCTTATCTCAAGTCATCAGCTCATGCGACTTTCATTTTGTTTTTCATAAATCCATTACGAAGACTAATATGCGTGAGAAACCTTTCCTTCAGTCGCATGGTGCATTAATCACCGGGCCTCTAATATGCTTTTGTTCCAATTATGGCAGCGGCCAGCCCAGAGCTGATAAACACCTATGACGTCTGGTTAGTGTCCCTCCTGGGCTTCTGTGGGACCAAGAAGCCAAATGACAAAAGAAAATCAACAGGGAAAAGGCCAGTTTAAAGCCCACTACAAAAAACGGGGCGACAGAGAACACACAGCTCTATTCAATCTCTACCTGCATGCGCCGCTTTTTCCCCCACAATCAATTTGATTTTCTCTTTTTAATTATGGCAGGATGATGATGTATGCTCCACTAATAAGACATGAATGGGAAATGAAAGGTCGGTGAGACCTAGATAAATGACTCCCATTATTTCACCAATCGGATAGAAGCCCCTCTATATGTTCTAATTTGAATGATAATAAAATTCTGAATTGCTTTGTCCTAGCAGGCCACTTTCTCCATGATAAGCAGCCTGGCAAGGTAACCTTGTCCTGTAACCCAGACTCCCATTGCCATCTGAGAGTGTAATTGCTTTAAATTAAGGCACAGAAAACACACACAGTTCAAGGCTGCATCTGATCCTGAGATGATGCGACTTAACTCTTTCTTGATCTCGCATTTCTGTAGCAAACTGTAGCGGAATTAACGTTTTATGCAAAAAAAAAATAAATAAATAAAAATAGATCAACAGTACTCGATCAGTGTTAAAATAGAAGATTCGGTTTTGTTTTATTATCATGAAATACATATGCACTGTACTTCAAAGCACATTATGTCAAAGATGACAATGTCAGACGGCATCAAACACAAAGCATCCATTATCTGTGCTTAGAAGTCCTAAATGAATTGTTTATTTTTAGCCGGCCCATTGGCAGAGAAGGATAAGGTGGCTTTGGGAGTATAAATAATAAATCACATTGTCCTTGTCTTGGAATACGTTTGAAAAGCAATGAAATGTGATAAAGTGTCTCATCCGGATTGTCTGATATTTGTGGCAGTCACTTGTGAGTTGACATGCGGTGCTGTATAGGTTACTTATGGCGCAGCAGAGCAAGTCTCAGCGGGTCTATAGCACAGGAAAGGCGAAGGCAAAACAAGTCGATCTCAGTCTGTAACTGTGGAGCAGAGCTGCAGGAGCTGCAGCTGTCTGGATTTAACGCATCAATCACCAAGTATATATATATATATATATATATATTTATATATATATACTATAACTGTATGATGCATTATGAATTAGGATGAAAACACAATGAAGCCTAATGGATCCCTGTCTGACTGCTCCACATTTTTTTTTTTCCATTGTTCAAATTTAGCTAAGTGCAAGTACAAGTTTGAGGTATACTTATACTTTACTTAATTAGTATCTCTACTTCATGCCACAATTCCAATGCACTACATTTAAGATGGAAATATTGGACGTTTTACTAGACGTATTGGAGAGCTGTATTTACCAGTTAGGGACTTTACTAACGTTATTGGGCTGAATCTTGTGTTTTGTTTTGTTATGTATTTTTTAAGGCCCTCCCGAGCATCATTAATATTTTCTTTTGACCCTCCCTTTGACTTAGAAAATAACTGCAACACCCTCCCCCAAGAGTCTCAAAATAATATAACAGCATTGAGTTGGTACAATTCAGTCACTGATAATATCTAAAAGATCCAAGCATAAAAGTTTAAACAACCTTATATTCTAATAATAATACGTGAATCGTATCAAATGATAATGTGGCCTTATATGTGTGACATGAGACACCTGACTGTTCGTCAAAATAAACTGATCACATGATGAGTTGCATACATACGTTTCTCAAGCAGTTGTAGTTTTAGGTTTATTCTGTCCTTACATACTTTTTCTCCTGATGTTTTTATGTCTCTGTAAAGTCCTTTTGATAAAGACCTATATAGGTAAGTGAACTTAAACATAACTTAGTCTAAAGTAAGGCAAAACTGCAGCCAGACTTGAGTCTTGCCTATTTAAAATTACAATCTGGAAGATGGCGATAAGCGGTAACTGCAGGTGTGTTTTTGGATCTCACTTCTCTTCTGTGCACCGCTTGTGATTTTTCCCAGGAATGTCGCCTGACAGTTTAAGCAGTATTATCTTTAGTAGTCATATTAATAGTTCTTTCTTTCTTTTTTGGCTGGCTGGTAGTGGGCGGAGCCTAACAATTAACCCGGTGGCTCAGGTATGATAAGGCTGCTGGGTAGCAGCACGCAGAGGGGATTTTGGTGCTGAACAACCGTGAGGGTGACAGACCCGACACCGGAGCCACTTTTAGCTTTTTCCCTGAGAGATGAACGCTATTACCTCCAGCTTTGCTTTTCTACAAAAACTTGAACAAGAACCGTCTACGGATGCCGTCTGGGCTGGCCGCTTGTGTGGAGCTTGCTGGAGGTTAAGTCCACACAACCCACTGCCGGCCAGCCAGCCTTCTCTTTCAATGGCACATTGAATCTATGTTACACACACCTACATGTATCTTAGGGAATGAACTTGCCCTAGACACACCCGAAACCTACTAGCAGTCATTCTCGTAACATGCCACAGACACCCAGTTCGTAATACTGCAAATGCAAGGGCTTCCATCAGTGGGCCATATAGGCTCAATCACCACTGTGTTACCACATTCAGTGACAGATAGTGACTGAACAGACATTTATTTACATGGAAATCTTCGAGATTATTACTTTAACTTTCTGTAACAGCAGCTTTGGCTGTGATACGTCTGGGCCAATTGCAGGGCTAAGTTGAGCATAACTGGGTATGTCTTTTAATTAACTGGGAAGAACAGGTCAGCCCATAGATATCGGAAAGCATCATACCAAATTGGAGAAATGTGTTTTTGTAATAAATAGCAATGATGTGGTTTTGTGGATTCATTTATTTTGATTATGCCCAGTATTGTTCCACTTCATGAAATTAATTGAATTCTTCATGCGTTCGAGAAAACGGACAAACGAATTAATCAAGACTTGCAAATGGGTCTCTATTCAGCTGTGCTAGGAATTCTGCCATTACGTGTGTATGATGTGCGAACTGTGCATAATGCATCCTGTACGTGTGTGTGTGTGTGTTGTGGGTGGCCAGAGCATGTATGGTTTTATAATGATGTGCTCGAGTGCACGACCCTGTCCGAAAACTTGAAGAGCTGAAATGAGCTCACTGACAGTAACATCAGAAAGATTATCACACGGCAGAATGTTATTGTTTAGTTTCACACATCTGTTCAAAAGCTCTACATCTGCACAGATTCACTGTTAACTGCTGGCAGGCCGGTCATGATAATTACGTTAGCGAGTTATTGTACGTTATGTGGACATGACCTTGATCATTTTTGCTGACCTCGATATTGCCTGTTGTGTTTACATACGAGTTTGTTTTCATAAGAATGTCACCAACATTTTAGCCAACATGATGCCAAAATTAACAGCAGGGTTTTCCCTCTATCATTATAAGACTTGGACATTGTGCAAACATTGTTCAATTTTGTTAACATTTTATTTATTGTTTTGTTTGAGTGGTTTCATTTTATTTATGTTTTATTTGGGATATTTTAAGATTTTTCCAGTTCCAATTCCTGAATATTCTTGAGAATTAAAAGTTCATTGCTCTTTGAAAGGGTGTACTTGCATTATTATGCTATTATATTATCATTATATACAGTATGTGGCATAAAATGGTCTTAAAATGACCAATGAATGATATTGTTTATCGCAATTATTACTGGTACTATATGTTGTCCATAGATTAAAAAAAATAGACAAAACACAGGTAAATAAAGAAAACATCTTCACCAATTTGAAAACAAATGCAACATAACGAGATGCTACAACCAAATATGGAATATAGAGCAGTTTTTTCTTTAGGGAAATCAAGAGATTATACCCTCCAACTCTGTATTTTTTTTCCCCTTTATTCACTCAGGGGAGGTTCACTGAGCAACGCTCTCTTTTTCAGGGACGCCCTGATCACATTCACACAGTTACACATTCACACCTGGAAGCTGTCCAGTACAACCACAGTCTAAACTGCTAGCCACTGAGCTGCTTCACTGGAGCGGTTTGGGGTTAAGGGCCTTGCTCAAGTGGTGGTAATGAGGGAGGGTCAAGCGCTGCTTCTTCACTTTCCCCACCCAGATTTATCCTGCTGGTCCTGGGGATTGAACCGACGACCCTCCGGTCACCAGCTCGCTTCTCTATCTTTTAGGCGGTGGCCCAACTAGTTGTTATGTTTCAAATATTTCTATTAGGAAGCATGTGCGTATCAGTAGTACAGACTACTGTGGAGCAGGTATCATGCCTCATTTCAGATATGTAGCAACAAAAACAGACAATACTAGGAACTAAAAGCAAAAAAGACAACAAAAAAAAAATGAGACAAGCAGACGCGAAAACATAAATGATTAAAATAAAAAATAAACCCACATACAACGCCCTACAAATCAGGATGACATAGAGGAGATCATCGGTCTCCAAATCTTTTCAAAGACCTCCAGTCTGTCATTAAGGATATGTCGGATTATTTCCAGGTGGAGGGTATCAGTCAGTGTCGCTATCCAGGATTTAAACGTTGGCTCCTCTTTCTTTTTCCAGAACAAGAGAATCAGTTTCTTCAACACAAAGGAGACCATAAGACAGGAGATGATGCTGTGCGCTCCGTAAGGTTTTAGAGCTTTCGGATGCTCCCAGTATAACCAAAAGTGGATCTTATTTGGACTTTAAAAAATCCTCGAAAAGAATGAAAATATTGCAACCCAAAAATCTTGTATTTTAGGGCATAACTATGAAGTTAATCTGCCTCTGCTTGGTCACATTTCTCACAGATTGGTGAAGTTTCTGGGGAGATATTATGTAGCTTTACTTTCGAGTGATGTAACCTGTGTAGAATTTTAAACTGTATCAAACGGTGCCTGGCATTCAAAGAACAGATATGAACATAATTCAGGACCTTGTCCCAGATTGGCCCAACAGTTTTTGAGTCATAATCTCAATAAAAATCATTATACATTATTAACTACTATTTTGTTGAGCTTTTAAAGTTAAATTTTTCCTTGCTGATTAAATCAGTGCAACTCAAACTCAGTGAATTTTGACAGACTTTACAGATTCTGAACTAAAACAACCTGATTTAACATTCGCAGAGCATCACATGCTGTCATTACAGGGAAAGGGAAAAAAAAATTGGGAAAAAGTGCTGTCAGAGACATCAATGGATTTTTTAGAACATATCAAAGCACAGTTGCTCTGAGGACATGATAGGGTGGTATACCTGTTTTTATCTCCGAATGCTGCCCTGATGTTTTCTGAAGCCTGCCTACGACTGACACAGCCTTCAAACTATTATCTCTCTGCTTCCTTCCTCCTCATCCCCCTCCGCCTTCTCCACTCCCCAGAACATAAAAACACTCTCTGCAAGTCCCTGTCTCAGCAGAAAATATTGTGAGATATAATGATGATGCGACACAGGGAGTAGAAACTGGTGTAAAAAAAACAACAAAAAAAAACCCACTTTGTACTCCACTGCGTGCAATTTCCTCTTCTTCTTTTTTTAAGAGCGATTTAAAGAAAAGGTTTTTTTTTTTTTTTTAAATCTTCTCAAAATACAAACACGTATATGAGACTATATTACCATCTCAGCTAAAGTGAATGAGGAAGAGAGGTATGTTTTAATGGAGGCAAATTTAATCGAAGTAAAGTAGCGATTATGTAAATTCCTCCACACAACAATGGGATCATCAATAAGAGCGGGATGTTCATTAGGCTCAGCAAGCTTTAATATATGGATGTTTTGGCTAATACACAGAGCAGATTGGTAAGCAAGCTCACTCATGCGTGATTTCTCTGTTAATCGCTCAACTCCGTATTCAAATGTGTCTGCCGCAATGGGATGTTACATCCTATGCTCTCCTTACAAATCATATTAGCAGTCAATGCAGTCGCTGCAAAGTACATATGGAGCTCCTTTTTGTAGCCACAGAGTGAAGACAACTTTTAGTTTTTATGGATGACATCGGGGGACAACAAACTATTTATCTACCTGTGGAGGAAACAAATCACTGTGACATTCAAAAGGTAATTGGACAAAAATGGTGTCTCAGTTTTGTTGATGAGTACATGATGAGACACAAGTTATTAAGAGATCAATGCGTATTCAAATTGCAGAAACTCATTTGAACATCATGTTTGGTTGAGGTTTTGGCCCCGAGAGGAATGAGAGTTTTTGTCTGCTTCCTTTCACACAGACATTCAGTTGAAATAAATGTAATAAAATATCAAATAAATCAGAGCAATGGTTCGGTTCAGAGGTAGGGAGGGACACAATGACCACAGAGGCTCTTCAACTGAAAAAAAGCTGTTTTCTGCACTTACAGTATATCAATCTAGCAAATAAACTATGATGCCACTGTGCTTTTTTATGATAATGACAAAAAGTGACATGCTGTGTAATTGTGTTGCATTCCTAATGGACTAACCCTGTAATCATGTTGAGTTTCATCAATGGAGAAGTGATGCTTTATGAGAGACGATTATTTCTATCTTTACTGCACAGAGCACCATCCTTAACTGCTTGATCTTTGATTGATGTTCAATTCCTTTAAGGACAATATTAACTGTATTAACTGTAAATAAAAAATAAATTATTTCTTTTTGAAACATGTAAAACATCCAGGGGAGGTGAAATCAGCCCTGAGTAGTGTCTGCAGGCATCAAATGGCCCCAACAGCCTCCACCAATAAGGTACGGTCATGCATGTATAAAGAGAACTGGATACAGCGTCAGAGGTTCATTCCTATGAAAGTTGCTCAGTGGCGCATGAAGCCAAAAAAGTTTGACTTCCTGGGCCCCAATAATGATGATATAAACAATGATTACATCTATGTTTCTTCAATACATTTCGACTTTTGGACTTCAGACTGAGACAATTACAGAGACGAGGAGCGCGGTGCCACGCTCGCTGTGAGTGTGTGTGTGTGTGCTTGAGAGAGAGACAGAGAGAGAGGAGGAGGTGGACACAATGTTTCCATAAGGTAATAATAATAAATTGAATGTCAACGTCATGAATGAGGCTTCACACTCGTCGGTAGGCTGCAGCCCTACGAGCCACACAACCACTGCTTTGAATGTGACAAACGCGGCATCAGACCAACCAGCCTATTATTTTATTTTGTAGACGGCTTCTTTATTCAACTTATTTTCAAGTTATATTAAATGTAGGTTATTATATGGCTATTTAAAAACACGCCTGGTAGCTGTTCTATAATATGACCGGAATTCTGGAATATAACAGCCATATTGGCCATCAAAAAAAAAGTCTAGTATAAACACTGCCTGAGAGGTGAAATCCAGGGCACAAAAATGTCCACACTGCTCCTCCCCAAGTAATAAGTACTTCAATAAGATGTTAATCTCAGACACTTCAATTTCAACATGATAAGAACATCTATTTGATCCCTATAGGAAATATTAATAGCTAGCAGCCAAGCCATTTTCAAACTTGTTTCTTGGTATATAAATACAGTAGTTGTGGTGTTAATGTTAAAGAGGTACTGCACACTAAAACGTGTTTTTTGAGCAAGTAATACGTGCGCAAATACGTAAATTAGTAACGCAAATAAATAATAAGAGCATGTGGTTAGCACTGTTGCCTCACAGCAAGAAGGTCGCAAGTTGAAACCCGGCTTGGGTGGCAACTTCTGGGTGGAGTTTGCGTGTTCTCCCCGTGTTAGCGTGGGTTTTCTCCGGCTTCCTCCCACAGTCCAAAGACATACAGGTTAGGTTAGTTGACCCTAAATTGCCCGTAGGTGTGGATGTGAGTGTGAATGGTTGTCTGTCTCTATGTGTCAGCCCTGTGATGGTCTGGCTACCTGTCCAGGGTGTGCCCCGCCTTCGCCCAATGTCAGCTGGGATCAGCTCCAGCCCCCCAAGACCCTGAATAGGATTAGCGGTTAGAGATAATAGATGGATGGAAGAGAATGACAATGTGTGTTCTGTATATTTTTGAAAGTGACATGACTTGTGGTTTTATCTGTCTTCACTATCATTCTAGTATAGTGTTATCTCGCAGCTGAAAATAAAGAAGTTGATGCCTTTTCTCTGCCAGAAGTCATTGTGGAAGCAGAAGTTAATGAGGAAGGCTCAAGAGAAGTGGGTACACCACAAAAGTAAATTACAACACTTTGGATCTTTGAAAGTGAGAGTATTTGAGGTGGATGTATTGACTTTACTTACCAAGTCAATAACTTTTTTAGTACAGTAGTGTGAATTTTTAGCTTTGGATACATTCTGCACTCATCTGGTTGTGTTTTGGTAGTAGTAGTAGTAGCCATTAAATCGTGTCATGTTGAATGTGTGGACCTTGCTTGACAAAAAAGACAGTATGCTTTCAATGTTGTTGAAACGGGCCTTAAACTTCCTTAGTTAGAAGGCTCAGCAGTAAACTGTGAATGAACACTGTCAACAGCAACTTATCAGAAGTCATCTATACAATTCTGTCTTTACACCTCAGCCCGGTCTCACTAACTACTGTCTAATGAGACAGCTGGCCCCGCCGGTTCAGGCAGCCCACTCAGCAGAGCACAATTCAGAACTGAGACAGTAATCGGTTAACGGGGAAAAAAAAAAAAAAATCAATGTGGACAATTTAGAAGGCTTTAAGAAACAACAGTATGAAGAAAACATATTTTTCCTTCCCGAGTTTAATTGCAGTTTGGTGTGGGGGGGGGTTGTCTTATTTTTCACTTGTGAAATGATCAGCAGCGTCACTGCAAAGTGACCCCTCTGCATCGTCTCACACCCCGCAGCGTCTGACCTCTCTTTCTATTCTCGATGCACGCAGGCAAAAGGCAGCGCGTCATCTATTTATTTACTATCACAAACTGCAACAGATTCCTCTCCGGCAGCATTTCAGACGCACCTCTGAAGGAAAAAAAGGGATAAGAAAGAGCGAATTCAACCAAAGGGCCCGCAGCATCCGGCGGCGTTACCGCTGCCGTCTCTTTTCTGACCGGGGTCTGACGCCCGTGTGTGCAAATAAGCACCGAGGAAAAGAGAAGTACGGCGCGAGAGGTTGTGAGCTTTCTCTCTCTGTGTTTTTGAGTGGCAGAATGTTCCCCCTCCCATGAATACCAAGGGCAACCTGCCTCCATTATTCATAACCCAGCTGTTCTAAGGTGCCCATATTTACACTTATATTGCAGAACCAGCAAGTGGTTTTCCCCTTTTTAATATTGTGGCTGCCAGCCCTCTCAGACTTCTTCAGCTGTAGGACCAGCCAGAGTCGCTCTGGGGCAAAAAGTGCTCACTGATGGGTGGCAGGCTGCTGGATTTATAAACAAGGCCTGGTAATATCATATTTGCTCTTTGAATTATTGAGCAGAGTTTTATGATGCTTTTTAAACTCCATGAGAATTTGATTATAATTTGATTATAAGCCGGGCTATAGTTCCCGAGGATGTCGACTTGATTAGGTTATTCATTCGGTTTTAAACTGTAGCTCAGGGACGTCTGAGGAATAATGAACGGCGGGATTTACCGGGGCGAAAATCTCAATCCAGCACACACACACACAACTGCAGTGATCAACAGTCATTACATGGCCACCAGCAAGCAGCCCGGGCAAATGAATAACACATGAATCCCTGTTGATGAAACATTGGAGAGTAGTTACCAGCACCCAGCTGTCTCATTGAGATAGTATTCATCGCCAAGTGGAGCAGATCTGGTCGGACTACGAGCCAAGCAGGTGGTACAAGTCTCATGACACCACGGGGGAGACTGCTAACAGGTTTGAAAATGACCTGGTCCGGCAACCGCAGGCAGATTGTTTCTGTGTCTCCATTTCCCTAATAATCCCTCGCAAGGACAGAGGCAGTTTTGCTGCCGGTGTCTCTTACACAGACCCAGCCGGCCGATCACAGATATGAGTCAGATATGTTCTCGCTAGACGGCTCTAGTAGATACTGTTGCAGATCTGTCCCTGGTGGCTAAAAAAAAAATCCATGGCCAGCTACTGCAGTTTGAGCTAGTTTATCCTCTGCACCGGTCAGCCTGCCGGTGACTTGGGTTGTACTCCCCCCCCCCCAAATCCTGTTCAAACCCTCCCGGGATTCAAGAAGAAGAGAACACGGCCGAGAGCGGTGACAGGATAGAGTTACGGAAAGAGACACATATCTTATTTATTGTGTGTGGTCAGACTGCACGGGAGGTTTGGGCTTATAGCTGGAAATAGCCATTTGTATCTGTTGGTTTTTTTTACATCATTTCCCACCAGGGACACCTTCAGCTGACACCATCTGAGACACTGTAAACACATTTTTATGTGAATTATACACCTACAACACATGGAAGGTGTCTGGACATCCATTGTTCCTTGTTACTAGATCTACCAGTTATGTGGAAACACAATGTGCAGCACAAAGTAAAATTTGACACATTTGATGAGTAAGTGAACAGCATGCAGGTACTACTTTTTTAATTAGGCACCCTTTAAGGCTTCATACAGTAAGTTGTAACTGATGGGTGTATACAGGACATACAGGGGTCCTGGATGGATACAGGGATACAGGAGTCGCTGTATACCTAAAACCGCCGAGGGGTAAAAATGTACCCGCTAATAGAATGCACTGATTTTCAAGGTACAAGGTTAATTTATTTATCATTCTACAACACGGGGTTGTATAACGCAATAAAACAGTTATAGTCCCTTTATGCGTCTCACAACAACAGTCACAATCAACCCAGGACACATCTCTCAGTCCTGAAACCTCCCACCATCACACTCTTCCTCACTCAATTCGTTGAGCAAGTCTAATGCCTGATGTACATTCATAAATCTCACTCTCCATAGTGAAGGTTAGCCTACGATTTATGACGCAGCTCTATTATGCACAGTATTAGAAAAAAAGTTGCTGCCATAGCAACATAGAATATTTATCTACACACGCAAAATTAATAACGTCAAATTGATCGCATTCTCTATAGGGGTAAATTTGACCCGTTGGCGCTTATAGGTATAAATTAGGGCTGGTCAATCGATTAAAATATTTAATTGCGATTAAGCGCATGATTGTCCATGATTAATCGCAAATTAATCACACATTTTTTATCTGTTCAAAATGTACCTTAAAGGGAGATTTGTCAAGTATTTAATACTCTTATCAACATGGGAGTGGGCAAATATGATTGCTTTATGTAAATGTATGTACATATTTATTATTGGAAATCAACAAACAACACAAAACGATGACAAATATTGTCCAGAAACCCTCACAGGTACTGCATTTAGCATAAAAAATATGCTCAAATCATAACGTGGCAAACTGAAGCCCAACAGGCAACAACAGCTGTCAGTGTGTTATCAGATATGTGTGCACATATCTTGAAGTCAGAGGTCAAGGGACCCCTTTGAAAATGGCCATGACAGTTTTTCCTCGCCAAAATTTAGCGCAAGTTTGGAGTGTTATTTAGCCTCCTTCGCAACAAGCTAGTATGACATGGTTGGTACCAATGGATTCTTTAGGTTTTCTAGTTTCATATGATGCCAGTATCTTCACTCTAGCTTTAAATCTGAGCCTGGTGCAACCTCCGAAAGATCGATTGCATTATGCGTTAAAGAAATTAGTGGCGTTAAAACAAATTTGCGTTATTATCGTGTTAACTTTGACAGCCCTAACATAAATAGCCTTTTTTTTTTTTTTTTTAAGTCTGGCTTCATCTTGACATTTATTAACAATAGGGGTTGCTACAGCCATGGGTAAATTTGACCCATTAGCGTTTCTAGTGTTAAAAGTTAATAAATCATTAATGCTTTATAGATAATTTATATGTTATTCATAAGAACAACATGCAGGTTGTGAAAACTCCTTTTGACTGTTTAGTTGTATTTTTCTAGAAAAGAACTGCAGACGATCTGGAAATCTCAAAACCATTTATTAGCATCTTATTAACATTTACAGCTGCGGACTTGATTATTAGAATCCTTCATTGACTTATTGAAGTTTTAATTGCGGGCTACTTGACTTATTAGAAAGTGGGGAAACCCACTGTTTTAGTCATTATTTATTTATGTAGAAGGGGCATTTTATTAACCCCTTAAAAGGAAAACATAATCCTTCAGTTTATCAAAAACATTTAAAATCACCACATTTGGAGATACGTGGTTTTCATTGCACAGAGCCGATTTATAACTGCATTATTACAAAATAGAAAGGGCTTTTTCACAACCTGCCAACCTAAAACCTGTCCTTATTAGTAGCTTATAAAGCAGTAATACATTACGTAACTATTTAATAAAGCCATTCGTTACAAGACTATTATAAAAGGGAGCCTTATTAGAAAGTGGTACCATAATATCACTTTCATATTAAAACATACTCAAGTAGAAAAATTCTCTCACATATTATGACGATCTCTTTTTTTCTAAGAATATACTGCAGTGCTAATGGAGCTGCTACGCGTGAGGCTGGCTGTGCATCAACATGTCTGCACACAGGTAAAACCAAGACGCTGATACATCAGAGAT
This sequence comes from Sebastolobus alascanus, assembly GCA_916701645.2. Classification (NCBI taxonomy): domain Eukaryota; kingdom Metazoa; phylum Chordata; class Actinopteri; order Perciformes; family Sebastidae; genus Sebastolobus; species Sebastolobus alascanus. Next base: position 3,545,151 of record CAKAOJ020000041.1, on the reverse strand, counting down.
AAATGGGTCACGGCTGCTCGCGGAGGGACGGAGAAGCAGACAAAGATGCAGAGGTGGGGGAGCAGAGGTGGGGGAACAGTGGAGGGGGTGGGGGGGGGGGGGAGGGGGGAGATGTTAATACAGGTGCAGTGCATCATTTACATGGCTGCGGCCTAAGTTTTGTTGTTGTAATTGTTGTTGTCAGTGTTGTTGAGTCACAGGAGAGCGTCGGAGGTGATGATGTCACGGAGACTGCCTGGCATGTAGGGCAGCAGCTGCCTCATTTCGGAGCCGTTCCACATTTTTGCGCATCGTCGTGAAGGAGATGTCATCTGAGCAGAAACCTATCTGACAGCCGAGAGTGAAATGAGGTGAGAAATCAAAGTCACATTCTATTTGGGAACGTCTCCGTGGTGCCTATCTGCAGGCTGAGATCACCAACAGCCTCCCTCTCTTCCTCCCCTCCTCCCCTCTCTCTCTCTATCTCTCTCTCTCTCTCTCTCTCTCTCTCTCCGCCTCTTTCCCTGTGGTTCCACAAGGATGGGCCCCAGCCCCTGCTCTCTGATATAAAATGTTATTATTGAGCGCGCATAAACATCCAACGCGCACACACGCACAGACCCTTACGCCTAGATATGTGCGGAAATGCGTGTCAATTTTCCAATTCCTGGGGAAATTGTTTTTCTGGTTGCTGTGCTGAAAATGCATGAAAAACATGTGTATATATAAAAAGACTGCAGGATATGTACAGTTCGACGCTATCACTTCCATCTCCTCGGGCTGCGTTGCCACAATATGTTAAATAGATAGTACGCTCCATATTTAACACAAGCTGCGATTTATGTCTATATTAGTTGACATTAATAGTTAAAGAAGCCTCATTTTGAGCTTGTTTACTTTTAACATGACTCCCCCCCAGAGAAGCTATAGCGTGTTAACACTTTACAGCTTCGACTCGCCACAAACGGGAGAGTAACCCGTTATTGGTCGGGGGGAAAGTAGCAGGATGGATGGCTCCTTTCACAGTCTGTCTATTAGTTTTCATTAGGCGGCCCAGGGAAACCTGGAGATTTATAGGGCGCATTTGCTTTAAATTCAGCCCCGCAGGATTTCACCTGATTGCTGCACGGGACAGACAATGATCAGCTCCCATCCGTCTCAACGCTCCCACTTCCATTTCCATAAATTCTACCTGTCTGTGGGAGAACAGGAGCCTGTCATAGTCTACAATGTCACAGCGAAGACATCCACCCCAGCTGGACTTCTAGTCTGCTCCAATCCCCGGCTTATTCTGCCGGGGCTTAGCCGGGATCACTGCTGACAGATCCGCACCTCGAGTTGTTCGCGTTTGAAGACGTGTCAATCACGACCGTTCGGGGGGACACTTCCTCATGAAACAAAAATTACTTTTCTCCTTCCTTTAGTCGAGGCGATATCCGGGGCATTTTCTAGCATGAATGTTGAAAAGCCATTGATTTTCTGGGTGACCCAGCAGAGCCGGCAGGTCAATCAAAGATTTTTTTGGCCACAGTGAGAAATAAAAGGGTGATTTTCTCAGAATGGAAATAATTAAGCCACTCGCCGCATCCGCTGAAACATATTATTCCAGCCACTCGTTGACACAGTTTGCCCATTATTCATCAGACAAACCGTGAGATGAAACAGAGGCGAGAAACTTTTGAAATAACGCGATTTAATCTCTCTCTCTTTGAAGTGACCGGCTAACATCTTTTCATTTCTATTTGTTGCACTTGTTTTCTTGACTTTGACTGATCATCGCCTGATCGTTATTCCAAACTTCTCTCAGAGAGGATGTGATCGCTTCCATTATGCAAAGCAATGTCATACAGCGGGTCCAATGATTAATCTGAACTGGCATGGCGATATAGGATTTCCTCCCCCACGGCCGGATCGATGGCCTCTTCCTCAGCTGGGTAAAGTCTGAGATTTCATTAACCCATTTAGAAAGACTTGATCATCTTTTGTGAGTTATTATAAAAAGGGTAAGAAGGCCAAATGCATTCTTTAGCTAAGATGACGTCCTCTCGGGTTGGCTTTTTTTTTTTTTCCATCTTTGGCTGTTAGCCTACAGAATAGAAAATGATGATGATGATTTATATGCATTCCAGTCAATGGCAGATAAATCCCTGTGTTTAACCAATCAATAATGCTGCAATCCATCAATTGTATTTCACTATTCCTGTCAGAGCCGCTCTCCTCCCTTTAAACAATATTTTGTATTCACCGCGTTGGTCATGAATAAATGTTTTGCTTAGAAATTCCAAACCTCCCATTTTTGTTGGCAGCCATGTTACTTCAGACCCTCCTCCATGTTTTATTCATATTTCTTCCGTCCGGGCGGCCAAACTTAAAAGCAGCAGACCCGATGTATCTGATGTTTTCATGAGATCGCACGCAGTCCGAAGCATGTTTTCCACCTCTCTGTCTGCTCTTTCATTCAACCCCGATGGCTGAGCCCCATCTGTTTCCACAACATTAGGCTACAACACATTAGCGTCGGAGGAGTCTATCCGTTCGAGCCCAGCAGCCTGGTGTGGTTGTGAAAGAGCAGCCATCATCGTGTGCGTCTGAATGGCCCTGTCTGGGAGTCATTCCGCCCAGTGAGCTGCTCCTTACTGCCTGTTCTCGGGAAGAGCAGCTTTCCTTCTCTGTCTGATTGTTGCTCCTGTGGAGCTGAACCGCCTTCTGTTACCAGGCCTGAGGGACAGCCTGCCTCGTTCGCGCTCGCTCACACACACACACCCACACAAAAAAGAAAAAAAATCAATTCCTCATTAAACAAATTTGTAAAGGCTGCATCAAAAGGTGTTCAACATTTGCTTTTGGGACAGCTGTCAGTTTGATGCGACCTTGAGAAAACGATGCGTCGCCCGACAAATAGCGCGCACGCCTGTTGAGGAGGAAGGTGTTGCTTTTGTCTTACTCCTGATTGATAGTTGGGTCATCGCTCCCTTCACTTTCTAACACGGAGAAACAATGGCTCGGCGGCGCACAAATCAAAAAGGCAAATCAATAGGAGGGTGTGTGTCTACCTGCCCGACTGTGTGGGGATAAAGTCTGGATATTTGCAAATGCGAATGAAACCCAAAGAGCAAATAAGAAATAGGATGTGAGAGACAGAAAGAGATAAAATAAAAAAAGGCCAATTTTTTAGCAGACTAGAAGAAACTCTGAAAGTCCCGTCACAGGCCAGAGGAGGGAATGTCATCTTCTCCACGTCCTCTCTTGGCAGAGGAGTGGAATTACCCATCCTTATGTGCTCGTACATCTTTTCTTTTACAGATGACCGGCTTTCCCCTTTGGAATTGACACCCACAATTTATACTCATTTCACTTCTCTCCACAGGCCGCACAAGGGCTCCTTGCTGAGGTGTACCTGCCACGGCTATCAATAGAGTGAGTCGTCATGGGCTAGCTAATGCAGCCCACTCCCACTGAGGTAATCCTTCAGAGGCGTCCCGCGGCCTGAGAGAAATGTCAGAGCGCTGCTGCGAGGATCAGTCTACCCCTCGCATACAGAGATGGAAAATATATCTTATTTAAGCCTGATTTAATTTGGGGCTGCTTGGCACTGGTGAGCGGAAGTGTTGTGTGTAGAACAGAGGGTGGGAGCTGGGGATGCGAGAAGTCTGTCTTTATTTAGAGAAACTGGCTTCGGTACAACACGGGCCAGATGCACCGCGAACTGAACTGACAGCTGTAGTGGACACAGATATTTCTCTGCTCAGATTACCACCTGCGCGGCCATATGAATATTTACTGAATGCTGGAGTGTCTGCTGTAATGCGGCTGCCACGATCGACCGTATTCTGCCGTGCTGTACCGTATATGGGGAAATGCTGGCAGTGTTTGAAAGCGTTACATTGATAATTCATTATGCTCAGTGGGGGATTGGCTCAAAACTTATGAATAAAACTTTGTGAAACATCTCGTTTCACCAGGTTTTCACCTGCGTTTTTGGATCCCTGCAGTGAAAAGGTTCCACTGGGATCTAATAGTGGTTCACATTACAGTCTTCTCTTGGTTGCACAGGCTAACTCCAAACTCCTGGTGGGACAAAAAAAACCTATCAGTTTTAAAGAATTCTAATGATTTTCCATGTTTTACATCATTAACTACAAAAAAAACAACCTTACTTTATTATTATCATAATCGATATACAGTCCTGCCGGGCGGCAAGGCCAACAGGAACCCCCACCAGGCCAAAAAAATATATTTTTTTAATGCCAATAACGCCAAATATCCATTCCATTGTTTCCCCTATATTCATTCTGCACCGGCGCACTGAGTGTCCACTGAGTCCATGAATGAGGCAAGTGTCTGTGGTTGGTTCACATGTCTGTAATGACAGCAAGAAAGTCGAGTGTCTGTTATCTAAACTGCTAAAGTCAGTTGAACAAGTGAAGTAGGGATGAAACGGTTACCGGTTTCACGATAAACCATGGTACATTTCCAGACGGTTAGTATAACCGGTAAATACTGTCCACTGTCCAGCATCAACCAAAGTCAGCAACAGTCTCCCGGGCGCAGCATGCAACATGGGTTTGTTTTGCATCAACGAAAACATGGCGGAAGGCAGTGACAGCGCTCCAGAGATTGTTCAGCCTTATAAGAGGACTAAGTCTGAAGTGTGGTCGTATTCATATGTTGACATAAGGTTTTGGCTAGCAGTGTTTGGGGAAACACGTTACAAAAGTAACAAGAATATATTACTTTTAGCAGTAACAAAGTAATATATCACGTTACTAAAAGTATTTCAGTAATATTATTACATTTACTATGTCAAGTAACGCGTTACCACAAGAAATTAAATATTTATTGTTTTCATTTTTTCATTCATCCACACCGCGCCAGAAAAAACACTATTGTTAATACTAGAATTGCACTCGGGGAGCGCAGACCTCCGCCAACGCGTGACTTTAAAAACAGAGCACAGCTCACAGCTGGCGGTACCGTGAGGTAGTCGGCTTATTATTAACACGGTGTGTTTCCGTGTAACGTGTCGGCGGATGCCTCTCATTCAGCAACCTTGTTATGTCCGTATAACGTTACTCTACGTTGTCTGTCATTCCGTCAGCTACAGCTTTTTTCTGTCTCACCGCGGACGGACAGCAGCTTCCGCACACACATCCACACACGTATCTCTCTGCTCTCAGAAGAAGAAGGCGGGGTCACACATCCTCAACGCGTCATCAGCTACACTGCGCATGTGTTATACCCTTTGGTCTTAATGCTCAGGCTCGGCGGAAATCTTAAAAATATTCTTGAATCGCCACCTAAATCTAATGGATTATTCATTGTGCCAAACCCCACCCCTCCAAAACATTTCATTCAAATCCATAGCGGACTTTTGGAGTTATCCTGCAAACGGACAAACCAACAAACCAACGCCGTAGAAAACATAATCTCCTTCCTAGGCCTTCAGCCTTGGCGGAGGTGATAAACGGGCAATTTTAATACAAAGTGGTAACAACTGCATATGAATGCATGAATGGGCCTGGACCCGGGCTCCATCTAACAGCTCTTAGATGAGGCGATGATATTCACCGTATTGCTGTCTCCGGCGGATCGTGTCATGCATCCACATCGTCCTCCTTGCTCTACGGCTGTCAGACTGAGAGGTGACAAACTCATCCATACAGAGTATGAGGGCAAGCATCCTCCGGTTGGTGTTCATGCTGATAAAACAATGTCAAACCAATAGATAGTAGCCAGAATAGATAATAAAAAGCAAAGGGGCGATGCTAGTCTATCATACGACGGCGGTGTAGAGTGGTGATATGTCAAGATATTGTCACAGACACAAAACGCACACGCAGCGACGCGCGGGGATGAAGCGCTCCCTAGCACCCTGCCAGTGCTTTCCTGCCAGAGAAAAACGCCGTATGGACACACGCCCTCAGGCTAGACAATATCGCCCACCGCTGGATTTGTAATGAACTGCAATAAACTAGAGCTTCTGTGCTCTGATTACCCGCTATGAAACAACATTACCCTATTCCATTTTATAATGCCAAGTCGTACTTCTGCGGTTATTTTGGTGAAAGCAACATAAAAGTAGTGTAATCAGTAACGCAATACTCAGACAGTAATATTGTAAAGTGACAAGTAATATGTAATATATTACATTTTGAAAGTAATTTGCCCAACACTGTTGGCTAGTGCATAGTGCTGCTACTTTTATTTGTGGTTTTCAATATAAAACTTGGTAAAATTATTTCAGTGTGTGTATTAGGGTGACCAGGTGACCCACTTTACGAGGGACTGCACAGCATTTTTATCCCTTGACCCACGTCCCACATATTGAGACGACGTCCCACATTTTCATTGGCTCTAGCTTTCAAAAGTCAAACCACTGCAGGACAGATGCTTTTTAAAAATCTGGCTTTTATTGATCATCACGGGGCTGTGTTTGCTGTCAAACTGGACACACGTGGGTCAAGTGCAGGTTGACATTTCACCGTCTTTGCTACGCTACGCCCAACGGAGAAAATTAAGAGTCACCGCAAAGACACAAGCTATGCAGATTTAGGCGGAATATGATGGAAACTACTACAAAGAAAAGGAAGAGCAGCTACAACAAAATCTGGGAAACTACTTATAAGTATTTATAAGCCGGTGGAAGGCGATTCTCAGGAGTTTTTTGTGAAATTTGGCAGTTATTTTTCAATTTCACACTGAGGGGATACGACACGAAGCGACGCTGTTCATGCGAGTCTCACAAGAAACGTGCGACTCAAAAAGAGATGTGCCGATCTATGGATGCATTCAGGCAAAGCGTGAGATGTGAAATGTTTTTATTTAAGTTAGATAGACATTATATCAAAATTGTAGACTACCTCTCAGCCTTGGTAACGTGTCCCACATTGTCCCACACCAACATACTCTTTGTCCCACATATACTAATAACGGTGATCATTTTGGTCACTATAATTGTGATATGAAATTTTCATACCGTTTCATCCCTACAGTAAAATGGAGATAACGTTGTCGGTAGCCTTCCAGTTATAAACAGGCTGCACATTCACATTTAAAGAGGTTTCTTCCCCAAACAAAAGACACAAAAGAGAAGTAAATCATGCTAAAATGTGTGTTGACTCAGTAGAGAAAACATTAAATGAGTCGATCTACAGGAGAATAAATATTTGAAAGCAGTACAGAATGCCCGAGAGCCTTACTGCATTATATTCCATTATATTTTGAATTGTCTGGCGTCTGTGTTTTCCTTTCCATATAAATAAAGACATTTCCACCATAAACTGGTGCAAAAAAAAAATCACCAGAATGCAGAAAATGAAGCGTTTAACAGTCAAAATTTCCTGTGGGAGGACCCACAGAGCCCCCTGCTTAATACGTGTGTCCCCCCCCCAACATTGAAATAACGCCTACGCCCTTGCCTCCATCTGTTGTATGCATGGCTTCAGATATTTCATGAGGTTGGAGCGACGTTGGGAGGTGTTGTTCTGTTCCTGAAGTTCTCCAGCTCTCTACTCTCTTAATCCATACTGACAGAGGGAGCTCTGCAGAGAGGCAGTACAACAGAGGCTCGGCTTCCAGTAGTCTGTAGTCTGCTGGGAGACCAAGGTTCCTCCTTTGTACGTGGAATTTATTTATTATGCCTTAATAAAGAATGCAGTTATGTCATTCTGAATGAATAAATCAATAAAAGAATTCTGTTGACAAAGGAAAACGCTTTCCCTCAATGATGCGAAGGTCCTCGTGCCCTGATTTGATTATCGCCATCCGTGTCTTTTGTTATTTTTTCTAATGCCGCGGGAGATGTACTGCAGTGTTAATGCTCGCAGGCCACTAAGAGCTTGATCTATCTGTGTCTCCTGTCCTCTTAATGAAAGTGCAAAGACATTCACCCTCTGTATTGACCTCGCTGTATGGCAGATGGCTTCATAGCCTCACACTCGAGTCTCGCCGATTACCGCCTCAATGCAAACAACGCTCACAATCAGCCCTCTAATAGCTTTTCTTCCACCGAGTCAGCCACAGTAACCATCCTTTGTAATAACTACTGATACAGTAGAGTGGGCAGGGGGAGATGAAGAAATTTTCAGCAAAACAAAGAGACCCTGTCGGAGGATGCAGTCATCTTCGGGAGTGAGGATGGGTCAATAACAGACGGAGGGATGAATTGTTGGCCCTATTACATGTGAGTGGATGTGAGATGGGGATGAGCATCTCAGCGACGGCAGCATATTCCAGTCCATATCTCGCAAAAATACTATTTGTTTCACACGGGGAGTGTCGTGATGGTGATGAAAAGGGTGCTCTGGCATGTTCCTTTTCTCGGAAAGGATCACGGTTAAGGCAGGGCCTTGACTAAACAGATAAACCTATTATTCCATTACATTTCCATCGCTGCAGACTGCGAGTGTAATGTATGAACAGGGCGGTGATTGAATAGATCCATCAACACACGAGTAGGAAATGCAACGGGAAGAAAAATGCCATGCACACAATAATCTCTTCCTCCTTTTCTCTCACCTCTTTTCTCACACACACACACACACACACACACACACACTGAGATATGTGCTGTATTTTCAGACCTGTTGTCTGGGAGACCATTCCTTGTTTAGACGTGTTGTCAAGGAAACAAAGATGGAGAAAAAATCTGTTCGGTGAAATTTTTTGAAAATCCATCTGCTAGGTTGGAACGAGGAAAAAGTAACGCTGGAGCCTAGTTGGATGAGTGCTTCCAATAAAACATATCTTCCAAAGGGAAAAGGGGTTTTATTGATTTTGCTACTGTGTTATTAATATAAAAATGGAGCCCGGTTGTTGTAAATAAGCCCGGTGATTTCTTTTTATTGCGGTCCAGCTGAACCTTTTACCTATTGAGCTGAAAATTGTGTGGGACAAAAAAATCTGCCATATAAGTCAGGATAATTACTGCCTACCTGGCCACCCCTCTCTATAATTCAGAATAACAGGATGTCCAAATGCTTATAATCACCTATGATTACTGGTGAAAAAGGTTAAGCTGATTTAATCCCTCGGTCCAATTTGCAACAAAAACCCAGGGAAATACCACACAGACTCGGGGATTTGCGAGCTGCTCGTTAGGGACGCTGCATGATCAGGTTGTTGCTGTGGGAGAATAATAGCATGTTCTGCATAAGGAGGCACAGCGTCATTTCATTGCAGTTGAGTTACCCAGGAGGACGGCAGCAGCTGGACATCCGAGGTAGCAGACACGCCGCATATTGTGCGAGAGATTAAAAAAACCCAGTGTGGCCTAAATATCATCCCACCACAGCTTGGTTTCCTCCCTTTTCACACATCCCCTGATTCTGTCACATCTTCACTGTTCTCCTCCGCTGCTCCCCCCCTCCCCTCGCTCCGTATCTCGCCGTCTCACATTGTACGTTCGGAAAATGTCGTCATTCAATAATCATATCCTCCCGTTACCCACGTGCTGATAAACCTCGCAAACACAATTTCCCCATCTTCCTCTGACAATCGCACGTTTTTCACAGAGGATGAATCATTCATTCGGCATGCCTCTGAATGGCCCTGGCTGCAAGGTTCAGGCGGTCGCATGGTTGGGATCTGCCGTGTCCCCCCGGTGTCACCTGGCGCTGATCTGCGGCAATCAGGACTGACAGCAGCATTCAGAAGTGGGACAACCTGCACACTGAGGACCTTAAGTTTAACCCCAGCGCTGTGACACAAACACATCGCAAGTCATCAACACGGCAGCAATAATTGCTCAGGAATCCTTTGAGGAGCCTACTTGCTCTCTTTTTTCTTTTAATTTTCCTTCCACATCAGGCACTCCTGTGGATTCTGCTAAGAGCAGAGGCTGAGGTGCCATCACATGCCGTGATGCTCCTGCGCGGCCCGGGACACATCAGCTTCCCTCTGGTTGCATCCGAGTGAGAAAGCCCTGTCAACACGCCCAACACAAGGGGCTCGTCTTAAGGAGCAGAGGGAGACAGAGGAGAGAGGTGGGGGATGACAGAGGGAAGGAGGAGGAGGGAGCTAGGAAGCAGGAGAAGCAGAGGTCATTGAGGGATCTGACAGCGGAGGGCAATGCCAAGCCTCATTTAGAATTCACTCCCTGAGAAGCAGCTGTTACATCTTTTATTGGAGGAACAAAAGAATGGCGTGCTATTTTCATATGAGAGCAATTTTCTTAAGAGTAGCATCTAAAAGGGACAAGAGGGAAACAGCAGTGTGTGAGGGGAAAAACTAAATTCTGCTTTCAGGAGTACAAAGACGGCCAACATGCAGCTCATTACTCGCTGCTCGCCGCTTGGTGCTTGTTGTCTGCAGTGCAGGTTCTCACCCTGTCATTGTTTGGGTCAAAAGCCATCTCAGACGGATAGCCGGGAGAGTTGTCTCCAACACTTCCAGACAAATCAATACCTGAGATCCTGTTTTATTTCTGCAGTAGCCCTCTTCCCTTGAAAATACACTTTTGGCACACTTGTTCCGTTTGAGTTTCATTTAATTAAAACAAGGAATCGCTCAAGTGTAAAGTCTAATAACTGTAAGACAATATCTTAGAAGCACGCACGGAAAAAAAAAAATGACACACTGCATATTAGCGCATAGCAGAGAAGGCATTTCTCCGAGTCTCTGAAAATGAAAATGGAAATTGCAGTTGCGGCCTCCCACTTTTGGTCAGCAACCGTGATTCAAAAACTCATTATGATTTCTTTGCTTGGCATTTTAATACACTGTGGGGGTAAATAACAGGATGGTCCGCCATAGTTTGAAAGGCTGGTGGGCAAATTCATGTTGTTAAAAGTTGGACAGATGCACAGAGAAGGAAGTTTTCAAACGACAAGTGAGCAGAAGAAAGCAAATGAAGGGGCTGCCTGTTTAGCAACAAGCTGTAATGAATTACTATGTTGATGTCGGTAATAATACTACAGTTACCAATTTTAAAAAGTCTAAGCTTAAATTAACCAAGAACTGGCCAGTCTTGTGGCCTACTTCTTTGGCTGGATGAAGCCCAGCAGCTGAAGCACGTTGGTTAGATGTTATATTGTTCTGTGAATGAGCCATTTAATAGAGGCTTTTTAATCTTCTCGCTGTGTCTTGGCAAGACACTTTCCTTGGCTCACGTCTCTCGGTTAAAAGCGATTGTTTCATCCCCTCACCAAAAAGCACTTGTATGATTACACACCCCCGTGCCTGCCACATATGTTTTAATTATTTAAAAATCTGTATTTCACATGTATTCCACTTTGAGTTTATGAGGGGAAAGGATGAGAAAAATACTGATTTAGCATTGCACTCCTGTAACATTGTGAGACTCCAAACTGGTGTCACGCCAAAGCGTGTAAAAGACCCGCCTGTCCATTAGAGGATAGCGTTTCAGTGTCACGTTTTGACGTGAATATTACACGTGTGTATGAAGGTGCAGTACCAGCAGGGGGCAACAAAACCACTTAGTTAGGATTAAGAATGGTTGCCTTAAAATAAGTATGTAAACTAAGTACAATACGTAAGGAAACAACGCAACAACACATCACAAACATCAAACTAAACTAAAAAAAATACGTCACAGTCGTCACTAAAGTAATTTACAAAACAAAACACCGGTCTTGAACACCGGTCTCCTGAAAGTCCTGTGTTTGTTGGACCCATCCACCTCCCTCCCGTCCACTATAAGCGGTCGTTCTCACTCTTTAATCTACGTCATTAGCTCTGACCGTAGCATATTTGCGCTGAAGCATTTACATTGCAGTCAGTACACACTACATGGCATACAAAAGACATGCCAAAAGCATGAACGGTGTTCTTATTAGAGGTCGACCGATAAATCGGTCGGCCGATTAATCGGGCCGATTTTTTGACATTTTTTCATAATCGGCATCGGCCGATTCCTGAGCATATTAAGCCGATTTTTTTACAGGCAAATCTGCGGGCAGCCCAGTGTTGTTTTTGCTGCTAAAAGTCTCCACCGCACATTTAGTTTAGTTTAGCAGCTTGTCCGCTGTGTCTGCCCGGCGTGATAATACTCTGTCTGCCCAGATTAACTATAGCGAGTGTGTTTTTGTGCTACGTTAGCATCTGTAGCTCTGCTGCAGCTTTGTGATCGCCGCCGCTCTGTCATTGCAGCGAAACTTTTGCGAGTGTCCGACAGACTGTATGTGTGTGGCGGCGGGGAGTGGGGGGATGTGAACGTAGGTGTAGCAGACAGTGTGTGTACAGTTTATTTGTAGGTGGATAAATGCTACGAGGCTACAACTCGCTCTGCTCAGCCAGAGACCGGAGAAATTTTCCTGTATCTGTAACTCCGGCTCCGCCTCTTAAGGTGGACTGTTAAGGTGGACCTGCTTTTCTGCTTAAAGAGACGAGCCTCAGCTTTGTAATTCATTATTAATATATAATTTAACCGTTTTAACCGATAGCGTTAATCGGTTAAAGTTCTTAACGTCGGTTAACAGTTAAGTGGTTAATTATTGACATCCCTAGAGTGAACAAAGTTATTATTATTTTTTGATCAATTAAATTATGGCCATATAACTTGTAACAGTGTCTGTCAACAAACATAAATAAAAAACATGCTTTAGGACAGTTTTGGAAAGGTGCTTAAAAGGTTTTGAGCCCTGTACTATTAAGTACACTTATATTAACCATCATGCACAAAATAAAATATGCACTGCAGTGCACACACAAAGTGCAAATTGGAGAGACAGACCATAAGTGTTGTACAATAAATGTTTACTTAAGTTAAGACATTTTGTGTATTACTTGTTATTATTAAGCTGTTATATTTTATCAGATGGAGGAAAAAAAGAAAACCAGCCAAACATATCGGCAAAAAAAAAAAAAAAAATCGGCATCATATATCGGCCATCGGCTGTCCTGATTCTGTAAAAAATCGGCATCGGCATCGGCCATAAAAAACCCATATCGGTCGACCTCTAGTTCTTATTGCACACTTTTTCCTTGCACATTATCTTGTCATTCATACGCCTTTTCATGCGACGGGGCAGATTCACAATTGTTATACAGTTTAAAATAAAGATCAAAATTGATGCAGCAGAACCAGAGATATCGTCTTATTTATTCCATGCATTCTTGTGCCTTGTCAAAACCTTGTGCCTACCTCACGTTACCCACAATGCAACTCGACCACAGACACACACACACAAATTGTTTGCTGATGCTGACTCCAGTGACATCACTTGAGGCAATTTATCAGACTTTGCATAGCTCCCTCTGGAGCTATAACAGGCTTTATACAAAGTTTTTCGCATTATGCACGGGAAAGAGTACTAGAATACTCAAGTAAAAGTACTGCACTTGTGTAAAAATGTAATTAGATAAAAGTAAAAAGTCAGGTAAAATGTACTCAGAGTAAATGTTACTGCATTACATTTATATAAGAATATACCGCATGCAATTAATACATGACAAAAGCTGTTATATTAAATTACAGAGGACATTTAGACTACAAAATACAATGCATTAACATATCAACGTATACACATCACACCACAGAGCCCTTATGTCCAAACCAACAACTAATTCATTTTCTATCAAGGCCCTTTGCAGCCTGCACACAACTGATTATCAATTATACAACAGTCGTCCTCTATAGCCTCACTAGAATCAACCAGAAAAGAGGAAAAAAACTCAAGACAATTAAACAAAAATGACCTTCCACCATAAATAAAAAGTCTATGGACACCACGGCGGTGTCAGATAAAGTAAACAGTCTGCCACTTCTTAACAGCAGAATAAAACATCACTGTGCAGACACCATGGAGCTGTATACACTATGTACAATCCACAGCAAGGCTGCTGCTGCTGCACACACATTAAAGCACAATGAGAGCTTAGCAGTTTTTACACAACTTGTAGTGCACACGGGCACCGATCAACACTGCGACCATCACGTGTGTGTTGTTAAACTCACCTATCTGAATGTGAGTCTTGTGCGCCGGCGAAGTCCTGCTCAGTCTGCTCCAGGTTCAACTTCTCTCCGTAGGATCCAATATAAGATAGCATTTTTAGCATTTAGCATGTTAGCTAGACACAGCCTGCACCTGTGGTGGGTGTGTTTGATTAATTAGCGACGGGTGCTGCATTAAATTACTGATTTATTAATTCAAGTAGACGCAACCTTTGTTTTTCTGTGCCGAGGTATAACGCCGAAAACACCCCTGAGCAGCGGCTAATCAATAGAAAGCGATGGCAGCAGCTCTGGGATCAGCTAGCTGCCCCTTTTTGATGCTGCGGTGAAGTTCGGCCAGGATCAAAGAACTTTTGGCGACAGAGAATATACTCTCAGCCAATCAGTGAACAGAGTCCTGTGACGTCCTGTGACATGTTTACCTCTGTGTTGCAAAGAATTTCTTCCCACCTGAAACAAATGAACACATCTCACGGCCGCAAAAAAAAAAATGCCTGATGTGTTTTCAAAGCTACAGTTACCAAAATAAGTTTAATCAAGTGTGCTATTAGTACACTTCTTTTAAACTTAAAATAAGAGAGTATACTGTCAGTTTACTTTTTATTTACTTATCAGAGATATACTTAACAAAAGTATACATAAGTATACTTGGCTTATATGGTGCCTTCAAATGAAACTCGTGAGCTCGTGTTTACAACATGGGAGATATAGTTTGGTACTAATAACAAGGAAAAATAGGAGTTCCCCTTAAAGACAGAGCTACATTTAAATCCAAATAAATATTTGTTCATTATTTAGTGATAACTTTGTGTAAATGTCTCATGCTCAGTCAGGGCTGTACTATAGGTGGCGCAACGCATTTTTCAAATTGGGCATTAAATAGAAAATTAAATTTGTATATGGAATCCAAAAATTCTTGAAAGTTGCTAATCTGTATTTTTGTTATATTGCATCAAGAATTTGTTTATTAGACTACATTAGTTTTAGCTAGGTGTACCCAATAAACTGGAAACTGAGTGTATATGCATGTGTGAAATGTAAGAAGTGGACATAGTCACTGTGACGTCACCTATTGGTTTGTGGACTGCCGTTTTGAAGCTGGCATTTTGGCCGTCGCCATCTTGTTTTTTTGCAACCAGAAGTGACACGAGAGGGTGGAGCTAAGTACAACCAAATGCTGAAGAAGACATTTTCAGGCAACCGAAAAGGTTATAATTAACGTTCATGAACTGGGAACATTATTTTATCATCATATCATCAGTTTGTATGATATGAAATTATTAGTTTACAAATTCAATATTGTATCATAGCTGATAAGAGACAATAACAATTACATTCTGCGTACATTAGTACACTATTATCAGTTTATTGTTGCACACATTATAACATTGTATATACTACAGTATATAGAGAGGAATGTAAATGCAGAAAGAATACTGACCATAATCAACAATGGGGTTTGAGTTCATCATGTAAATGTAAAGGATTATAACTTTAAAGTCAGGATAATTTGGCCTCTGCTGCATTGATTTTGACCATTTTTTTGTTAAACTGTCTCTTCCAAGCTCTTCATTGGCAGTTTTGCGAGGGTAACAGAAGAGTATAGTTACTGCACTGGTGTGAATTGACATAAGCAATAAGTGTTTCATAACTTGTTTTGTGATAATAACAAGCCTAACAGCACCTATGTCTGGCATGCTATATGTAGCAAAACGCTCACACATTTAATGAGACGTTTTCTTGTCAGTTCGGTCTTTGCTGAATGGCAAAGCCGGTGGATGTCCACAGGTTCAAAGGCAAAGGTAGTTAGTCTTTCTCATTTGCCGCTCGCAGTAGGGTGGGCAAGATCAATCAGAAGTAATCTGAGAAATGTCAACCTTTCATTTTGTTTTGCCTCAACAAAGGCTAAGGAGAGGGGAGAGGAATCATCACTTTTAATTATGAAGCCCATTAAGTTTTGATCTGTGTGAAAGCCAAGTCAATAGAAAGGTGCTATTACCACCCACCCATAGCCTGTTTTCCTGGAATTAATTCCTTGGTATCTGTTGTCAAATATCATAATACCCTGTGAATAACAATTACAGTGATTTTCACATTGCAGTCGCAGCACATATGGCAGAAATATAAACAAATATTAGAGGACATTCAGCAGACACCTTGACAGTTTTGTCATTGTTTGTGTTGTGGTTGATAATAGAATAGAAATGGCTGCTTGTCTGGCTGTATGATTATCGTGGACTGTTGGTAAGAATATTTCCATAAGGCATATTTCAGACATGTTTCATGTTTCATTTCAACAGTAAATCATAATTTAGTGGTAAGTAGCATCACCGGTATTATATAGTTTTCCTCAGCTGTGCTGAAAGATGAAATATGTTCCTGAAAATGGAACAGAAAAGAAATTATTCATGGAAAATGGAAATCAAGTGTTAATGTGATAATATTTCTCTGCCTCTCACAACTAAAAGACATCGCGATACATCATCCTCATTCGCGCAGCACCTTGAATCTTCTGCTCGGTCAGAAAAAAGAGAGAAGAGACTGATGATTTTCTATGTTTGTGAGGCGCGTTAGAAGGATTTACATTTGTCACCTACCGGTATAACAAGATTATGTTTTATGATTAGATTTTTCTCAAGTGGTGTCAACCGCTTCCACGATCACAATGAGAAATAAGTGGATTAGTGCGTTCGGACTCTGGAGAGGTGGCGAGCTGGCCAAGAGGTAAAAAGGCCACCCAATTACCGGTGTTGTCAGTTTGATCCCTGCCACTCAGAGTGAGGCACACTGGGTGTGCTCCAGCTGCCAGCTAGTTACTGGAGGTCAGCTGCAGTCACATGGTCATCTGTTGCTACAGTACATTCGCCACGCCATGATGTGCTGAGAGGTCTGAGCAGGACACCAGACTCCTTGGTGCCCTCTGAAGCAGAGTAAATGTTGCTTGGTAACTATAAATGCATCTGAGAGAGGTAAACAAGACTGGAACTGAAATGACCTACATGGAAAATATGCTGTAAAGTGGCTAAACTATTTCCCTATGAATAAACATACCAAGGATACCAGTCTGTGCTATTACTTAGCTACCAAGATAACAAGTATGGACACATCATTTGTATTTGTGTGACAAACAGGTAATTTGGTGTTTTGTCCCATAACACTGAAATAAAGGCCCTGCACCCTTGAAAAAAAATTAGACCCTCAGGTGCAGATCTTTTGCATTTGAAGGGCGCTCCAAGTTTTTAGATATGCTAGCGATGTAGCTCTAGGATGTCAGACATCAGTTGGTCAGTCGGTCGGTTGGTCCACCACTTTTTTTCAGACTGAAATATCTCAATTATCGGATGGGATCAATGCAAAGCTAATGACATTCAGCCTCAGTGAGTGAATAACGTTGTGTGTCTGCGGTGGAAGCCTTTAAGTTCCTGGGATCCACCATATCCCAGGACCTCAAGTGGACCTCCAACATAGACACCATCAGAAAAAAAGGCCAAGCAGAGCTCAGGAAGTTCAAGCTGCCTCAGGAGCTGCTGATACAATTCTACACTGCAATCATCCAGTCTGTTCTCTGCACATCCATCACTGTGTGGTTTGGGTTGGCCACCAAACAGGACAGGAACAGACTACAACGGATGGTCAGGACTGCAGAGAGAGTCATTGGTGCCAACCTGTCCTCCATCCAGGACTCATCCAGGACTCACTTCAGACACAACCTGTTTCAGCTTCTCCCCTCTGGGAGGCGCTACAGAGCACTGTACGCCAAACCAACTAGACACAAGAACAGTTTCTTCCCGCAGGCCGTCACTCTGATGAACACTGATATCAGTCATACACTGTCAATAACCCTCTAACACCAAAATATCCACTGCTGCTGTTATAGATTATAAATTTACAGTCTTTAATGCACAAGTTTTGTAATAATATGTACATCATCTGTCAATATAAATCCTACTCATGTATACATGTACATTCTGTACATAATCATCCAGTCCATGTATACCCATTCAGTATTTATGTCTTTGCACTATTTGTATTGTTTACAACTTACAGAACACTTGATTTATATACAGTATATTTCCTTATTATATTGTTGGTCATCATTCACTACTTGTGTAAATAATAGTCCTGTCTATTCTTTACCTTTATTGTCCAGCTTTTTTGTCCTTGTCCCTGGCTGTTATTTCTATTTCTGTGTAAAGTACATTGAGACAGATGCATAAAACCAGAGTCAAATTCCTTGTATGTATATACTTGGCAAATGAAACCTGATTCTGACATCACTTCAGTGCTAATTAGCAAAAATTAGCATGCTAACACATGCTGAACCATGATGTTGATCATGATAAACCTCATACTGGATTAACATCAGCATGCTAGCATTGTCATTGTGAGCATGTTAGCTGGGTGATGTTAGCATTTAGATTCTTGTTTGTTAGCATGGGGGCACGTTTCCTATGGGATGGTTTAGCTTGGCTACACCTGATGCCACTTCTAGAGAACCTAAATTCTCCTCTTGTGTATTAGTCGGCCATTGACTTACAGCTGTAACTGGAAATTAAAAGGTCATTATTTAAGCTTACTGAATGTGATGATTTATCTAAGTCAGTAGTTCCCAAACCCTTTTCACGTCAAGGACCTCTAAACTGCCGGACCTCCATTTGATAAGATTTTGTCCCAGGGTCACCCATCTTATAGGATTGTTGCTTTTAGATGTTTTAGTGCAGAAGTGTACAAAACCAATGACCAAAATAGTCACACATTGTGTTATTGTGTTACTTATGGATGAAATTATGGTGGAAATCCTCTTTTGGGTCCCCCTGGACCCCTCAAGGACCCCTTTGGATCCCCGGACCCCACTTTGGGAACCACTGATCTAAATCATAAACACAGTCAGAGACTCCCTCTTTTTAACTTATTTACAGCTGCCGGTAAGTACGTGAAAAGCTCAGTGTATTTTAGTGTTTCAAATGTTCTTTTTTTATGGGAGCCAGTAAACATAACTCACATCCCTATTCACCATATAACTAATATATAAGTCCTGAGCTTCTGCAGCCTAGTCAGGTAGCAAAGGAGCAGCGCTGATTGTTCGAAGCCTTGTCACAACTTAGCAGATAATTGCTGCCTCTCGCTAAAAAGCTGTAAACTCATAGGCGCAAAACAACACATGGCAGAGCTTTATTTGCCTTCCAATCCTGTTGTTGAGGGTCTCTCTCACACCTGACTGCTCAGTCGCATCCCAGCTGAGCAGACGACAACATCTGGAGTCTTACGGAAGGGAAAAGCTCTGAGGACGGAGTGAAAGGCAGAACAAACCCTCCTCCACACACACGTGCGCTCACGTACATGAGTAAAACATGTGTGAAGTGATTAAAAGGTAAAGCTTTCTCCGTCTGGAAAACATGCACAGATCACGTCACATCTCTGTCGCCATCTGAGGAGAACTCTCTCTGCTGCTCCCATTTCAAACTGATGATCGGAACAAAAGTGAAATCCTTTAAAAAAGAATCACTTTCAGACCGAGACAGGATATTATGCCGCATGACTACTCAGACAGCATTATGCAAAGGCAGAGGGTCGAGATGACACTCCATTATTCTTTTAGTCTGAGCAAACTGTTGAGGAACACCAATGTTGTTTATGGTTCAAAGCACAGGCAAATAGAAAAGGGAGACAGAGCTCTTTGTCTTTTAAGTGCATTACAACTGGGATGCAAAGCTGCTCAAACGAAAGGGTCTTTAAAAGGTTATCTGTTCATAAAGAGGCAGAAAATGTTTATCTTATCATCTATATCTATCTAGACTGCAGTCCCTCTGTGAGTAAACAAGTAGAAAAATGGATTTTATAGTAAAGTTGTGTGATTGTGACGTCTCATATCGGAGCATAAGCGTGCAGAAAAGTTAAAGGAATAGTTCAACATTTTGGGACAGAGTCCTTCAGAGTCAGAGATATCGGGAATTTTCAGACACACACAGTATCTGTCATTTGGTGAAAATAGGTACAGAAGTCTCAGACCGCAGATACATCTAAATAAAATCCAATTTTGACACTAATAAAATTGATATAGCTAATTTAAAATGAGCCATAAGGGCTACGCTGTTTGTTTGTATCTGGTTCCAAGTGTTAACCCCTTAAAACCCATCTGCCTGCCGGCGGGTTAAAGTTTAGGCTTCGGGTTAGATGATGATCAACAATGTTTTGAATGATGGTAAAAGGTTTCATAGTCATCAAATGCTTCATTATGTTTTCCAGTGTCACAGAAGTGAGTATAAGCAATTGCTACATACTGCATTTTGATAGCTATAAAACCTTTTACCATCATTCAAAACATTGTTGATCATCATCTGTCCCTATAACCCTAAACCCTAACCCGAACCCCCCAGTGGGCAGGTGGGTTTTAAGGGATTAACAAACAGGTGCTGCAAATACGAAGCACAACAAAAGTAGCCATAGCTAGTTCATGCTGTGACTACAAGGCAAGCAGTGTGGATAACAATGTTGGAATAACACCCAAACTGTGTTTGTGCAAATTAAACAGATGAGATAATGTGTTTAGTGAGCTTTAAAAAGTTGTGTCAGGTGTATTTTTGACAGGCTAGCTGTTTCCACTCCTGCTTCCAGTCAATTTGCTAAGTTAAGCTAGTTGCCGCCCATCTCTACACTCCAAACGCACAGCAACCTTATCTCTTAGAAATTATGTTTATAGCCTACACTACTAATTTGCAACAGCAAATACATTGTGAGAGAAACATAATGCTACCTGAATTGTGTTTTTATCAACATAATGAGGAAACATTCTTGATTAAACTATGTGCCAGATGGAAAAATGTTACATATTTGCAAAAACTTCACTGACGATGTGTTTCAATTTCACCCCCCTATAATATCTGCTCTTGCAATACAAAATTTGCTCATAGCAAATAAAGCATGCAGTTCATAGTAATGTATGTATGGTTAAGGGTGTTGGTTGAATATTGAAAAAGTACAAAATACAAGACAGGACTATAGTATTTAGTATGTCCCAATACATAGTATGTCAACTGCAGTATGCCAAAAATACCAGGACGTCCTACTACATACGGTCTCATTTTGCAGTATGCAATCCAGCATTCTTTTCTTGCTGTTCTGACCCACAATCCTCTGCACAGTGGATATATGAGCAAGAGGGTCAAAGTTCAAGGTGCAATGTTATGACGAAGTAGTAGGTCCCAATTGTATGCACACTGCATGCAACAGTATGTATTTTGTAAGGGCAGCTGCAGTATGTATTAAAAGTAAAATTAAAATGTATGTGATTTGGAACGTAGCCCAAGATCTTTCCCTAACCTCAACCAATCTGTTGCTGCCGCACTCCCTACACTTACCACCGAACATAATCCAGGCAGCAATTACGTTTCCTTCCAATTTGGGAAAAGCTTTGAGCAAAACACATTAGCGGTATATAAATGTAATAAAATCTTAGGAGATAGGGTCGCACACAGAAATGAGAGGTACTGATTGTCTCATCTAACTCTTGCTAAGAACGCGTTTTTCCCAAAATGTCAAACTATTCCTGCTCCACTAACACTTGATCGTTGTGGTAATGTGCATTTCAGGGAGGCGGTCCATATGTTTGATGGGAGCCCCCAAAGTAAGAGCCCACCATCGAATGTTGCACAAAGTGTTTATGGTTGTCTGTCGCTTAAATGCCATCTTGACTCGGTTTATTTATATCTTGATCATTCCATGTGTGTGTGTGTGTGTGTGAGAGAGAGAGAGAGAGAGAGCCACCGTGATGACAGCCAATTAATTCAGCTCTTGGGGACTCGGCGAGGAGAAACAGTGACTCGCGGGCTGCATTAGTCATGCAGTATGGCAGCACTGGCATCAGGGAGCTCTCATACACTTTAAAGGTGACTCTGTGTATGTGTATGTGTATGTGTATGTGTGTGTGTGTGCCCACATTCGTTGTTTGCTTCTTCTGCTATCCTGTCATCCCTCCCTCACCCGTGGGGGCCCAGCATGAAACAGCCTCATGACTTAAGGATACCGTCGGCAGCGTTGAGTGCAGCCTGAGAAGCTGAGTGTCAAACTTCCAACAAAGCATTTAACAAGCACAACAGTGCACAGTGCTAACAGCTCGTTCAAAGACTTAGCGCGGAGTTTACCCCCTACAAGCACACAAACAAACAACTTTATTATGGTTGATGTAATGCTGAGTCAAAAGGGAGGTGAGGGGAGTTTAAAGCAGCAGTGTAGTGATATAATGATCACCGTGAAGTGGGTCACAGGGCTGTATACAAGTAATTAAAGGCTCAACTGTACGCCCGCTGCTATTGAATCTGACTATGCAGAATAGGAAGGATGTTCAGGAAGGAGTTTACACTGAGACAATGTGTGTAAATGTGAAGGACAGACACACACACACACACTACTCTGCTCATTGAATACATTTTATACTCATTATCCATCAATGCTGACCATGAACAGCCCGTGTAACAGCTTGAAATGTTCTATAACCAGTCACAGGTTATATATTAGCCATTCAGATAATTCTGCAAACCTCAGCGTGTGAGAGTCACCAAACCGTGTGGCGTCAGAGCGTCTGCTTTATCTTCAAAAGTCAAGCGTGAGGGCACAGATGCTCATCATCCAACCACTTCTGCAGAAGAGCTGTTGCACAAAATAAGTGAGTCATATATGTTTATTTGTGCGTCTGCTAGCTGTATATGCAGACATGAACGCACGTATGACTACGCACATACTTTCTTGAGGTTTAAGTTGGAGATTGCATAACGTTGCCGAAATTTTGATGTTTGACTATTAGGTGAGATTAGACTGTCGTCAGGTTTAAATAGGCGTTACCAGTCGCTATAAGCACCATAGATGTGGGTCAATAGGGGCCTACTACTACCGCTAGTAGGTTTTATCATCTATTCACATGGTAGATCACCGAAAGAAGGTATAACAGAACACGACAGCGACCTCTAGCGCCCGTAGTATTATGACAGGAGCAGATGTTTTTTCCCTAAACTTAACTAAGTTACGTTTCATTCAGTTTTGCATGTTAGAACGTTTAGCTTTTAACTTTTGCTTTCATTTTTACAATGAAGTAGGTGTAATAGGCCCGTAATGACCCACATCTATGGTGCTTATAGCTACTGATAACGCCCATTTAATTGCCTGATAAAAGTCGAATCGGGTGCAGCAGCATTCGGCTAGGTTTACCTTAATCATTTATGTTGTGCAATTAAGATGATATATATTCTATTAAGTCATATGTTAATAATAACTTTATAGGTGGGATGATGCCATATATTATTTTGTTTGTTTTATCATCATTATTCCAGTAGTTATTATTTATCACTTACGATGATGTTAATATTATTGTAGAAGTGTCGCATTTAAGTTGCTCATCCATGCCCATTTGCCCCTTTGAGTAATTTTAGTTCCTACCTGCTGTAGTTTTACAGGGCACAGTTGTGAGTGTAACAGGTACAACAGTGACAGTAGAGTCGAGAGTCTGATGTGAACCTTGAGAAACTGAAGTTGTGTTACACTCGCCGTGTTTACATTAATTAAAGATTTAGTCTTAAGGAGCTGCAGCCTGCTTATTAGCCAGAGTGACTGGAGAATACAACCGACAAGAACTCAGGGTTATATAAAATAAGGCCAACTTACAAATGATTGTGACTTATTACTATATTATTGGTTATACTTAATTTATTCATTTTTTTTTATGTGTAATCAGCAAAAAAGCATTTGGCTGATTATCCTCATCCTGCGAAACTTTCTTTGTCTTATTAGCCACACTTCTGGAAAAGGTTTTGCAGGGCATCTGGACCAAAATAACTAACAACTTTTACAATATCTACAACTGTAGCAGAGGGCTTATTAGAAAGCAAGAATCCAATAGCCCTTTAATTAATGACTTATTGACGTGACTGCAGGTGTGATGACTTATTAGAAGGTAAGTCAATAATAAGGAGTCATGAATTTTTCATTTTACAAGAAGCCACCAGGTCTGCAAATATAAATGTTTTTAGTCATTAATAAAGAGTTCCTCCACCATAATAATCCATCAAGTTTGGAGTTGTCTTGCTAATAAGTTATTAAATGGATTATGATAAAGATGCTTTGCAGTCCTCCTACTAGACAGGTTATGCTGGAGGAGGATATGCACCTCCCAAAGAGACCAACCTGGCAACCCAAATGTTCTTATTCCTTATTCCTGAGCTACATTTTAAACCATTAAAAAATTATGTATTATCCATTGATGAAGCCAACATGTTATAATGCATGCCTCACTAACTCGTGGTACCGAGGAGGTGTGAGTGTAAAGTAAAGATATGGGTTTTTAAGGATGATAATTTTGCTGTTGTAAAGCTGCTGTCTGCCTTCATGCCTGCGGCTTGATGATCCCCCATTCTGCTGTTGGAGGCGGGATGTCTCCATGAGAAACAAATGATGAGGAGGACCAGTAGGTGGCTGGTGTGTTGCCTCAGCCAACACTCTGCTTACAAATGGCCATTAGCCAAGGTCTGTAGCTGACAGATGAAGGCCCCCTAATGGTGCAGGATCATGCTGTGATTTACAATCTTTATATTTAACCAGAGAGAGATTAATTATCGCCGGCAAATTGACAGGTCCAAGGAGGTGAGGGAGGTTTCTGACTGACATTGCCATTCCTCACAGCACTTCCTGCCAGAGGGCATTGCTCCTGACCTTGGGTTGCCAGGCATGTTGGGCACCCCGCCTCCTCTCAGCAACACCTCCCTGGTCTTTTTCCTTAATAACCATCTTTTATTCTTTGCAGGGATGCCACTCAGCCCCGGACGAGCTCGTAGTCCAACGATGGCTGTCTAAGTGAAGAGAAAATTCACTGTCAAGCAGAATTCACTTCATGTTTTTTATCATGGTCGCTGACTTGTGTGTGAGAATGAGTGAGTGCGAGGGAAAACAAGTCTTGCCCAAAGCAAGAAAAGAAAAGAGCTCCTGGTTTACCGATGCCCCGCAGATGTCTTCGGCGACTTTTTATATCTAAAGTATTGTATCTTGTTTGAGTTTTTTTGTCATGTTCTGCACTGTGTTTGGGTTGCTATCTATTGTGTGATCTTTCATGTGGGTGACAGTCATTTCTTTGTGGCGTACATTTAACAATAGGATGCAAAATCAATTTTCTACCATGGGGACAATAAAAAGCCATAATGTGTTGTGTTTACGCTGTAAAGTAGCATCATGGGATCTCAGTCAAACCCAACAATAAACTAAAAATTGAGGCAATAAAAGCCTTTGTGTTTGCACTACTTGTCTACAGGGACAAATTCTGTGAAAATGATTTAAAGGAATAGTTCAACATTTGGGAAAATACACGTATTTGTGTCTTTGCCATAGACTGTATATAAATATGGACGACATGACAGCTCCCGAAAAGTGAAGCCAAAACATCTGGATCGCACCCTGGTGGCTGGCTGCAGTATAGGTCATGATGTCCGCCCCGTCCATGTTAGCAGGTGGGATATGGGCCAAACTAAAAAGTCAAAGTACACGTCAAATACATTTTTCATAGAGATGGTTTCTGTCATTTTAGGAAGTTCTTATCATGCAGATGTATGTTCAAGTGTTCATATTTCTGATAGGTTTGGTTTTAATTAGTTATTTGATGCTATAAAAAGGGGGTGAGACGTCATGATTGGCAGCTGTGAGTCTCTCTCGCTGACAAGCTGCGTGGCGATTGGTTCGGATGGGTGACCTCGATTCCGTGGTTCCACCGTCCGATCACTACTGCGCAGACTCTGGCTCCAAATGACGTCAAAATCTCAAGATGGCGGCTCCCGTATCCAGGATATTTTGGCTTCACTTCTGTACATTGGGAGGAAGTGGAGATGCGTCGTCCATCTTTATATACAGTCTATCGTTCTTGCCAAGGGTTCGATGAGAAGATCAATATGTATATATGCTGAATATGTATCTACAGCTAGTTAGCCTAGCTTAGCATAAAGACTGTTAACAGGGGGAAACAGCTAGCCAGACTTTGTGCAAAAGTAACAAACCTCTAAAGCGCAATAATTAACACACACATATCTGGTCTCATTTGTTTAATCCTTATTGTTGTTTTACCTTCAGGCAAAGTCCGGCTAGCTGTTTCCCCCTGTTCCCAATCTTTGTGCTAAGCTAAGCTAAGCTAAGCTAACCAGCTGCTGCCTCCAGCTAGGCTACAAAGTTAGCATACAAACATGAGAGTGATATCAATTTCCTCACCTAATTTTTGGCAAGACAAAAAATAAGCATATTTCCCAAAACTACTGTTTTAAAGAGCAAAGCTAAAAATAGTTAACTGCGCTAGTGAGTGTTGTGTTTTCCTTCAAAAGTGACTTGAAGAAGAAGAAAGCTAACAATCTCTTTAGAACAAGACAAGCACAAAAGCTACAGCATGTGTGCGCACTGATTTAGCATATTCTTCAACATCATCTGGTTTGTTTTCAGCGAGTTCAGTCCACACACAGGCGTGTCAGTCAGCACTTAACACCAGCGTTGCCTTCGGTTTACCCTCTACCTCTTAGCTGAATAGGCCTAAATCACACGAACACAATTTAGCTTGTAATCTTCCACAAATGTGAATGCAGCAAGAGCCCTGACACAGAAAAACTCTTTTGAGGATGGATAAAAAGACAACTTTGTGGTCTCTCTGTGGATGTAGCCGAGTAGAAAGCACAATGTACCGCACAGGAAAATGGTATGATTCACAGCTGCTATCAGGCTGCCATTCAAACAATGCATGGAGAGTTGTTCATGTTTGGAAATGATTGAGCCATCACAGGAATAACGCATGCTTTACACCTCTCATCCTATACAACAGCCTCCACCTCCCTTTGACTACACGCTCCAGCTCCTACCAGTTTCTTTTCTTTCTTTCTCACCCCCTTCACCTTAGCCTCGCTAGCCTCATCCATCTCTGTTCACTGCTTCCCATATAGCCAAGGAGCTCACCTATAGGCACTCTCCCCTGGCACCCTCACTTGCACTTTGCAGACTGAGGATCACAATGAAGGACAAGGTGCTAATGATTTCCATTCACTTTCGCCTCCGGGTTCGTGGATATACATCCTGGATAAATCCTGAGATTTATGACATCAACATTTCATCTTCTTCAAAGTGCGGGGCGACCGTGACGAGGGCAGCGGGGATGGACGGGGAGTGTCGTCTAGGGAACCGTGACTACCTTTACTAATCCTCTGGCACCCCTACCAGCCCACATTACAGATGGAAATCACAGAAAGATTATTACAGCGAATCAGCTCCGCCCAGCTTAAGATGCCGTTCACCACCAGCAGTCTCGCCCCAATACCCCACCTCCCTTCATTTCTCTCTCCTTACCACCCTTATATCACACCCCCCCTCTATCTCCAGTTAGTGCCTTAAGAGGAGAGATCGCACCAATTCAAAGTGTCAGCATGAGAACAATTAGCAAGCAGGTGCAGAGAATTTCTCTTTTAATAATGTAGGTTATTTATACATGCCCCCTCGTAGAGCTGGACTTGCTGCCTCATTGTCACCTATAACGCTCAAGGCTCTTTCACTCGCTCACTTCCTGGATTTTACTCCTTCACATACGCACACACACACACACACACACACACACACACACACACACACACACACACACACACCACAAATGCTC
Organism: Sebastolobus alascanus; assembly: GCA_916701645.2. Lineage (NCBI taxonomy): Eukaryota > Metazoa > Chordata > Actinopteri > Perciformes > Sebastidae > Sebastolobus > Sebastolobus alascanus. The sequence goes on along the minus strand of CAKAOJ020000041.1, from coordinate 3,517,606 downwards.
AGCTCAGACGCCCAAAGCCACAAATACGAAGCCTGTTGCTGCAAAATATGACATCAGCTCAGATGTCAGATCAAACTGAGACTTCAGCGATTCTCAATCCAATTACATTAATCGACCATAGAAAATCCATACTGAAGCTTGATGAACAATCTTTACTGCCAAATTACAGGGATGGCACGATTATAATTGAAGTTGGTTGTGGCTGTCACTATCTGTCTAATGAAATAATCTCGTTGAGTTTACCCTCGTGACCGCGATCATGACAGACATAATTATCAATCTTGGGGGGTTTTTTTTGTTGCTCTAAATCTCGTGCTTTACTCCCTGCATCATCCCTCTCTCAGTATGGACATTGTTAAAACATTTCTGCGTGTAATAAACAGGGGGGGGGGGGGGGGGGGGGAGATGAAGTCAAATAGGATGACGAGAGGAAGATGTGAGTAGTCCGCCATCACTTCCAAGGCAGTTCACTGACTTCACAGGCACTAAAAGACATTGAAGGTCACGCACTTTCAAAAGGATCGCTTATTGGAAACAGCCTTGCGTGATTCGGGCGACGTCCACATGACTTCATAACAGCCCTCACTTTGTGCAGCGCGTTTAATTCAGTCCGCAAGGTCACAGAGGTCAGTGGACAAAGTGTTGCTCATCTTAGCTGACTTAACAGCCGCATAGTGCTCGGCGTGCCTCCAAACACAGAGCGCTACTGCTCCCTACTGACAGACAGCTGTGTGTGACACTTGAAACGGTGCTCTCCTATCAGGGTTTACTTTATCAAAGGTAATGAACATGACAGGGGAGACCTTCCTGTGTCTCACACCACAGAAAGTTTTTGGAGCTTCTTTTTTTTTTTTCTTCCAAGAGAGGAGGGTTAGAGCACACGATCGCATCTTGTCACGGCCCGTGTATCATGAGGGATGTAATCCCTCGTGAACTGAGCAAGGCGTTATTATGATAAGATACACATCTTAATCCTCACAGTAAATAGCTTTCTGATTGTTGACCATCGCTGAAGCCTCCAGAGATATCCCCCTTCTCAGACAACTGTCTACCTCTTCCTGGAAGGATTTCTGTCTGCTAGAGAGTTGGTAAATAACCCTATGAGCTCTTAAATTAAAAGATCATTTAGCTGGTTGGAGTGTGTTATTATATTTATATAATCATTATGTGTGATTTCCTTCTTATATTGAAAAATGAAATAGCTCTTAATATTTATTTTAACGCCATGAATGACTGTCTGCGGCATGTATGTTGTGTTGTCTCCATCTGGTGGTATCTGGTGAAATCACATGATTTTATTTTATTTATGTGACCTTTTTATGTCAAATCACACTCATGCATTCTTCATATTCATATTATATTTACAGATAATACTTGCTGCTACTTAACTGTTCACTTAAAGTTTCTAGTTTTTGCTGTCAAATAACATTTTGTTCATGTTCATGCAACCAGAGCTCAGTGATACAAATTCAGAAAAAAAATCACTCCAATTCTATCAAATAAACAAAACAAGCAGGAGAGACATCAGTGAAGTTATTGTCTTTTAAACTGCACCATTAAAAGAGACATATTTCAAATGTTACAAGAACTATATGATGAAAAAAGTGATCAGAAAAGATGTAATAGCCCACAAGAGACCTGCAATAAATGAAAAGGTTTTTTGTTTAAAGTGCTACTTTAGTTGTTTGTGTGTTGACTCAGTTTGGTGGTACATTTTGAAGTTTATGTTGTATGTGTTTGTAATATTTTGTGTACCTAGTTTGCAAATATGGAAGAGCAAAAATATTAGAAACACCTCAAAATCTCATCCGATCCAACACAGCCACACCACACAAACTACAGCTTCAAACACCAGATGGCATCCTCACCTCTCCGACAGCGTGAACAACAATTAAAAACTAAAAGTTTCACAACTTAATGGGGTTTGCGACACAATGTTTCTATTGTCTTATTCCACAGTGTACATTATTTTATCTTGATTATGCTTTTAAATGTTTGAAGTGAGATCAAAAATGTCCATAAAGGCCCATATTGCACGTTTTGGCAACTACCAGTCCCTTATGATGAAAATGGATTGTAGATATTTTTAGTTTTCTTACATCCTTGTCTGCTCATCAAAACATCATGTAAAGATGTTATCACGAGCACAATAGCCTCCATTACGCATTGTAAGTGTTTATCGACCGCTCACAGCTCTCAGAGTCCCTGATGCTCAAGTGTCTGGTAGCCTTTCTTCTTCTTTTGATGGACTGGGTCTTTACAGCCTACTCCATGCCTGCCTATCTGCCATATGGTGCGCTGGTACAAGAAAAGAGCTCACTTGAAACTGTGTTTTAAGCCTGCTATACATGAAGGAAAGCTTCAAAACATCTCTCTTCTCTTTTAAGACTGATTAAGCACTCACAGCATTAAGCATGAGCGGCAAACTCATTTCATCCTTACAAAAAATATGTTACTAAATATGTTGTTGTTGTTTTATTGTTACAGATACATCAACATGTAAGCAGCATTTTAAGTTGTACTACTTTATATTCTGTAGGGGCAGTTTCGTCTGTACCAAATCATCATATTTTAGAGGCTGATTGTATACCCTGTTAATAAAATAAAAAATATAATTTATTCTGCAAATTAACAAGTGACTGCAGCTTTCAGATCAGCCGATTAGACTGTTATCAGGCCATTAAATAGGCGTTATCAGTCGGTATAAGCACCATAGATTTGGGTGAGTAGGGGCCTACTACACCCAATAGTAGGTTTTATCATCTATTCACATGGTTATTCACCGAAAGAAGGTGTAATAGAGTGCTTAAGGAATGAGTCCTAAAACCGGGAAATGAGTTAGCATTTTAGCACTTCCGGTTCCCTCGTCTGGAAGACAATGGGTTTTTAGTTAGATGCCTGAAATAAAGTCTGTGGTTAACACAAGCTGAAGAGATTTTAACATTTTGTTCTATGACATAAAATACATCAATACATACCCCACTCATGAATTTTTGAAGCCTATATGTGTCTTAAAAAGCTGGTTGCTAACAAGTGGCTAAATGAGACTACTAAACGTCATCACGCCGACTCGTCTGTCGTTACAGCCTCGTTGTGTATACTCGCGCCAAAGAGTATAGATACAAAGAGACGAAACTCCGGTGTTTTTTGACGACAGCCGCTGCCGCCAAAACGCTTATAATATTTATAATATTTTATTATACAACACAGGCCATTTCGGTTGAATATGACAATACTTTTGTTTTACTTTTGAATGGCACTTCAAAAGTAGGCGTCCGGTAGTCGCTTTCAGTCTTTTACATTTCACTGCACATCCTGTATGAGTACGTGACAAATAAAAAACTCTTGAATCCAAAATGGCGGAAGCGTAACTTTGCTGCTGGGCGCTGATGTTGCAATGGAACGAACAATTGACTTTGGCAATACACATTTTTTGCTTGTGCTCATGTGACCGTGGTGTAGTTCGTTTATATCCTAACGTTAGCTTTTTACTTGTGGCGATTGCATTTACACTTCAAAAATCATAGAAGTGGTGTTCACTTGTGACGATTATCTTGCTGAACAAGATGTGTAAGTATCATAAACGTGTGTTTCCTGCAGAATTTATTTCGTGCAATAATCCAAAACCCAATGGGGGGAACCAGGGCGATGCTAACTTCCTGGTCGGCCTACAAACATACATCATCCCTGGAGCACTCTATAGGCCACATCTATGGTGCTTATAGCGACAGATAATGCTTATTTAATTGCCTGATAACAGTCGTATCCAGTGGTCAGATTAAATGTAGTGGAGTAAAAAATAGAATTTTAAAATTTTAAATTTAGTTTAGTAGAAATATAGTGTTGCTATTATTTGTCTTTACTATTTTTCAGACTTTTTGCTTTTGTTTGTGACAGTGTCATGTTTGTAATATAATTGTTCATTAGAGTGGAAATCCATTTAGTAAACCAGCTGAATTTGGTTGAATATTTCACTTCCACTAAAAAATACCACGAACCTAACTGAGTAAATAGTAGTAAGGAAATTGTATAATTTTCCATACTGAAAATAAACTGTGTGTTCAAGGTTTGAACAAATAGATTTCTACCAATATAAGAGATAAAGCAATATAACAATAAGTTTTTTTGGTATACTTCAGAGTTTGCTGAGAGTTAGGCTGCTGACAGACTATGTGCATGTAAACAAAGTACATTTTGGAATAGCATGCTTACTTAACATACCTTAAAAGCTCGTTTCTGTAAGACACGTGTCATACAAAAGGCTTCTGTTAACACGTGTGATCAATGGTGCAGGTCTGACTTTGAAGAGCTGCTTTGTTGTTCAGTCATGCTGAGTGAACCACTGACCCCACGGGCCCCGTCTATCACCTGCACACAGCACCCTGCAGAGGCTTCATCTCAGGCATCGCGACATTTCCTTCCACTTCAGTGGAGCCGCCCACTCTGCAGCTACTCTCGCGATGAAAGGCGCGGTTTGTTTACAGCAAGAAGTGTTAATTAACGTGCCCCAAAACTGAAGTCATTCCGGAGAGTCCTGCAGACTCAGCATACACAGTCCCCCCTCACTGTAACTAACCACTTATTGTCCTTCGCTCGGAGTTCATCAATTAGCCTCCTACCACAGATAGCATTGACTTAATGAGCTGTTACTTTAACAAGAATATTACTTCCCTTTTCCCAAATTAATGAGGCCGCTAATTGTCCTAATTTGCGTCTGAAACCCCGGCATTAAGATTTCTCTCTTTGCTCGGGAGAACCACCTCCGTAGCTCCGGGTGTGTGTGTGTGTGTGTGTAAGTGTGTGTGTAAGTGTGTGTGTAAGTGTGTGTGTGGATAATTACAGAGTAGACTGCTCCAAACATCAAGAGGTTCACTGTTCCTGGAGCACCACTGTGTGACTGTGTGGGGAAAAAAATGGAAACGCTCCATTGTTGCGAAATTAAGGAGTCTTTAATTAAAACACTAGAGAGGCACAAGGCTAAACGGTGGCTCACTATACCCTTACCAAAAGGAAGTTTATTCAAGTGTGCTACTAGTATACTTCTTTCACATTTAAAATAAGAGAGTAGACTTTAAGTTTACTTTTTATGTACTTATCAGAGATATACTTAACAAAAGTATAAGTATACTTGGCTCATACTGACACTGCCTGGAGAGTGTAATCAAACATTAGGTCATTTTGGTTTTGTGCTTTTAATATCCATAATTTCCGAATAATTTCCTAGAAATTTCCTGGAAATAATTTAGGCCTACTGATTAGGAGTAAAACAGAGACAGTGTTCAATTGGTACACTTCCAATTAATTCATTCAAATGAACTCCTAGAGTAATCAAACGAATCAGAGGGTCAGGTGAACTTTTTTTTCAACATATGAAGGATAAATGAATAACACATTAATAGTGACTTGGGTTTGAATGGAGCAATTATTTTCATACATTTCTAATTTCCCCTATAATTAGTACTAAAGTACCTTTTTTTTCCTTGGGAAATTATTACAAAATTACAGACCCATAAATTATGAGTGTTGCCCTCATTTCTGAATCCTATGGTTTGTATTGTAGTTCTTATGAGGTGTTGTGATGTCTTGAACAGGTGGACAAAGAAACAGAGACGCGACACTTCAAACGAAAGCCTCCAAAAATAGAGTTGAATTAATTATAGATCGCTTGGGGCCATGGTTCCTCAACTGTGGTTCCCCAGGGGTGATTGAGGAGCTTTTAAGGCGTCCCCAGTGAAACGAGGACCGCTTTAATTTTACTATTAGGCCTGCTTCATTTACTAGAAATTAGAACAATGAGACAATGTATTACGACTGGAACTCCTCTCCATTATCAGCCCATGAGGAACCGAGCACTGTAATAGATATAAAAGTATTTTTTACGACTTTCAACGTGCAACCAAACAGTGTGATTGGTTGAGAGGCGTTACAACCAGTTACAGTGTGTGCTGTAATAACTTTAGATGGTTAATGAGAGGTAAATATGGATGGAGCATGTGTTGACACAAGAGGGTGCTGCTGTTGGCTGGTATAGGGTTTAGGGTCTGAATAGTTGTGGGTCAGGATAAACTGTTGGGACGGTTGCCAGGTTCCATCACCCAACGTCATCTGGCAGCTGCAGTTGTCTGTGGTGCTCTGGTTGCCAAGTTGGTGACATATTGTGAAACCATAACTGGCAATAAACTGAGTTGTGAGGTTGCTGAGGCATTTTGTGCCAAGACAGTTTGTTGTTTTGAATTGTGTGATGTTACATCTGACACTACAGCCTATATCTGAACGTCTCTTCAAGGAGCACTTGAAGGAAGAGAACACACACAGGTCTTCACTCTGAACAAATTGATCCAACTTGTTTACATTCTGCAACAGTCAGAAGTATCTACAGTCTGTTCCTGTTTTATCATGAGTCAGAGAGACCAGGAGCCAGAAATCCGTGTATGTTCCACACTGAGTGGGCTCACTCAGTAGTCTATTATTGTCCACATAACTCAGTAAACTGCCTCTTGAAACAAAGCCGATACTGCACTTTTTATTCCACTAGACTTATTTGAGAGCGAATAGTTCCAAGTTTCTTTCCAGATTCTTCAGATTTAACATATTTAAAACAATAATTAGCTCCACCTCCACCAACCACAACATAAAACTGCTGCTTACACTTGAATACATCAGTATTACCAATCCAAAAAATATAAAATAGTAACACTCAAAGGTGCAATTTTTTGCTTTTATTGTTCATACTTTACATTTCGCTAATGCTATTTTAAAGTAAGATTTTAAATACAGAATTATACTTGTAATGGAATATTTGTGCATTGTGGTATAATACATTTAAGGGGAGACACTACAGGTGAAATAGGGTAAAAAATATTAACTAATAGATATCACCATGAAATTTCCCCCAGTTGATTATTTACATGAAGACAATTATTTTTTGTATTACAAGTTTCAACTTTAAATATGCAAATGATGCATTATCTTATTGTGCTAATATGTGCTAATTTCCATACATTTCCAGAGCAGAAATCTGAACATTGGATGAGGCCAGGCTCAATAGTCTTGTTTCAATTTGTTGACATATTAGAGTCAAAGGTTTTTACGGAGGGGATCTATTTTTATCACTCCATAAATCAGAAAATACTGTCAACAGCCATTTAAAAAAAAAAAAGAAATTGCAATTTTTTAAGGAATAAATGTTCTATAAATCAGGCTATGAATGATATATGAACACACCCCTCTGTATAACCTTCAGAATATAGGAATGAAACTGGAAAGTTTGGTGTATGTAAGAGCTACTGAAGTGGAGATTTCTGGTTCAGAATATGACAAAAAAAAACTAATTTTAAAGATAATATTGTAAAATACCATACATGTTGCGAGACACTACAGGTGAAAATGGGGAAAAAAACAACAACAACAAAAAACCTAATAGATATCATGAAACTTCCCCCATATATTACTTACATAAAGGCATTATTTTTTTGTATTACAAGTTTACTGAAATTTTGTGTTTAAATCTGCAAATGAGGCATTATCTAATGCGAACTTTTGGTGAATTTAGGAGAAATCAGACGTAAAAAGAAAAAGTGCAGTAAAATTAACACCTAAATGTGTATTTTGGAGGTTTTCTTTCCACTAGTCTGAAAGAAGACATCTTATGGAAGCAAAATAGCCCAAAATCTCACAATTGACCCGTGTATGAAAAAAACAATTGTTTTTGCCTGTAGTGTCTCGCCATCACAGTTGAGGGATTTTGCATTCACTGAAAAAGCAGTATAGAAAAGTTGCCATAACTCTCCAGTCGATAGTCTTGTGGCCCCCTCCCCTCCCCTCCCCTCCTATCCTGCCTGGTGGGACCCATCAGTCTCTCTCTCGCAGGAGGTCAATAGAAGCTGACCTTAGAAATGTTACTCGCACCTCCTCGGCCTCCGCCGCCACTCCCCCGCTCACGCCCAGCACCAGATGGGAAATGTAGCCCGCATTTTTAAATCAAGCACGCAGGGTTGCAGGCTGTTGCGCTAGCTGGCAGTGGGGCTGAAGGAATGAAATATTCATGTTGCCCAGAAAAAAAATGAATGGACACCCCGGGACGGAGAGCGTGCCGATTTATTCAACTAAGACCAGGCCTCATTAAACTGCTGGCGGCGAGGAGGGTCACGGTGATTTTCTTTACCAGTGCTCGACCCCGACTGTCAAACACTCACACACACAAACAGAGAAGAAGAGGAGTAAGAAGTAGAGGAGGAAGAAGAGCAAGAAGAGAGAGGCACTGGATGCTAAAAAAAAAAAAAAAAAGGCCCCATCATCATCACATCTCAGATGTGCCACCGGACAGCTCTGCTGATCCTGGATCGGTTCCTCTCGTGTAATTGATGACCTAATGAGTGATTAGCTCTCGTGTCAGAGCAGCGAGCGTCAGTGTGGAGGCTGCGCGCGGCATATGGGAGACGTGGGTGACTGGTTGTGACAGAGGTGCGGGTGAGGTGCCAGGGGACAACAGCTGATAGGCACAGGGGCCACGTGACTAATCACAATTCATTCATCGGACTTGATTTGGACATAAAATCGTATAGCATAATAATAATAATAATAATAAACACAATAATGGAACTTTTTTGCGTCATGACGCACGCATGTTTTGGCCTTCGCGTCTCAGCTAAATGATTCATAAATCGCCCTGAGACAACTTATCAGTTATCATGGCTCTGCTAGAGAGACAGGTGTGTCTCAAGCCTGGCCTTCCACCTGTTCCTTTTATTATTCTTCTGCAAATAATCCGCGAAAGATTGTCCACCTTTTTATTGTTTGTTTGAGAACAAACCTCAACGCTGCCAGGTCCCCTCAGATGATGGAGCCAGTTCCTTTGCTCATTAGAAACAGACTATTACCCGAGAAACTGCCCAACAAACCAAATTTAAACAATATCTGATGAACTTAACTTTTAAAATAAATACTAACCTTTAAAAGAAATCATAAATAACGTGCGTAAAAAGTTTAACTTAGATGAGTAAACTCTGTAAATCCAAGCTGCGAGCACAAGATGTTTACTAATAATTGTAAAGGAACAGTTTTGTCATGCGCGCTTGTGTGAAACTTTAATAATAAAGCCAACAGACAGGCAGCCTAACTTTTTACTGAGTTCATCAGATCATCTCCTCTTAAGCTTTTGAAATAAGCCACGCTCTTAAATGATTAATATACCTCGGGCTCCCCTCTGTGTGAGGATAATAACAAGGTCGTGATTGAGTTACAATGCACAATAGGAGAAGAAAAAGTCTCGCTTTGTCTAATTGTTCGTTGACAGGGTCAGAGGGGACTGTCCGATTGGCTGCTGCCTCCTGAGGCTGCAGGGCTGTCGGTGCTGGGAGTGACACCAAGGTGACTTTATAGGCTGGAGCCTATAAATTGGCTGGCGCGGTGCAAACCACCTCCAGAGACGCACGGCATCAGCCAGAGTCTTCTGTGTGACCTTTCACTGCCGCGCAGCACCACCACCACGGGCCCACTGCGAGCGATGACTGCAAAAGCAGAGCTTTCGAGCTGGCCGGAGTACCCGGAGGATTTCTCCCTGCAGCTGCAGCAGCATCGCAGCCTCATCAACTCCAAGACTTGGATTTCTTCTAGTTCGCTCCATGCGCTCTCCAGGAGGGGGGACGCGCACGGAGCTGCGGACGCGGGCTTCTCACTGGACACGCTTCCCGACTGCGCGTCCGCGGAGACGGACTCTGACAACAGCGCGGCGTTAGAGGGAGGAGGTAAGGTGCTGGGCCACGTCGCCCCGCCGAAGCACAGGCGCGTCGCAGCCAACGCCAGGGAGCGCAGGAGGATGCACGGCCTGAATAAAGCGTTTGACGAGCTGAGGAGCGTCATCCCCTCCCTGGAGAACGAGAGGAAGCTGTCCAAGTATGACACCCTGCAACTGGCGCAGATTTACATCACGGAGCTGTCGGAGCTGCTGACCGGCGTGGTCCACCCGGAGTGCAGGAGTCCCCATCCGGGCTCAGCGGACAAGACCTCCAGGAGGACCGGAGAGCAGCGGGACCCCTCCAACTCCGTCGGCCACCTTATCATATTTGGACCTACATCTGACTTGGGGTCAAATCAATCAGTGACTTCTTCTAACAGCAGCGATGGGGAATCCTCACACCTCAGTGACATCGAGGAGAGTCTGAGTGGAAGACAGTAACAGAGACTGATTCTGAAACCAGGAGAACCAAATATTACTGCTTGCAGACATGTTGATCATCATTATGAGATAGTCCTCTATATTCTCCTGTCATTTTTAATAGCTTAGATGTTGCACTGCCAATGAAAAACTGCTGAGATCTTGAACTTCCTAAGGCCTTTTGGTGGCCTTTTTTTAATGCACTTTATGTCCTGAACCATCACTAAAGACATTCCCAGTGTCATTAGTGACATTTGTCTAAATTAAAAAAAACAATTATTTTGATATTTATGTATAGCTATGGGGTATTTTATGAGGATTGTTTTGCTACAATAAAGATATACTTAAGACATGAGTTGTTTTTGTATATTTCATTTTTTGGTCAGCGATACATTTCAGTATACTGAGTAAGTTACATCAACATTTCCACCATGTGAAGCGGACTAAAGCGACCATGTCCAAAATGCAGTAGTAAAACGCAAAACGGCTGTTTTGCATGTGATAAAACCCACTGATTCTCTTTAAGAAAGGGAGTTTAGGAGAAAAAAAACATAAACTAGAAGAAGCTATTTCCAAATATGTTGTTTGAATGTAACAAGGAAACATTTTTCAAAACTATTTCCATAATGAAACAGTCAAGTGTTCATTCAGCTTATCAGCTAATGTCACATTAAAGAAAATGCAGCACATATACATTAGCTCCTCTAACATTCCATCAGTGAAGAACAACACTACTTGGATCCTCTTTTTGCTTTTAGACATCTGCAAGCCAAAATCTGCTGCCAAATGTTCCCAGCAGAGGGGATTTCAAAGAAATAAAGGAACTAATTCTGCTTTATGGCAGTCTATCACGGTTCAAATTGCTCCTCCTGGTCTGTCTGCTAACTAATAGCCTACTGAGAAAATGTGGGGCTGCCCACTCCGGAGGGAAGCGGTGGCTGGAACTTTGCCAGGTCCTTAGAAATGATTTCTGCCAGCCTGTGTTTAAAACTGCCAGGGGGCTCTGTGGGGGCAAGTTGGGTAGAGGAGCCGAAGGCCTCTTCCATCTCCTTCATGTCATCCACCGCCTGTGCCTGTGCATTGTACCCTGGCTGGATGTTATCCGCAGGGGGCTGGCGCTGGTATCGGGGCTTGGGTGGGGTGTTGGGGACAGTCTGGGGAAGGGTGATGGGAGGAAGCTGAGGGAGGGGCTGCAGCCGGGAATCAACTGTGTTCACATCCGAATAGATGCACTCCGAGTCTATCACAGGTTTGAACTGATCGCATCTGATCGTAGGAGGCGTGGCTCTCCTTAGGTTGTAATAAATGTTGTCCCCCATGATATCCAGGTTCAAAGCATCCAGGGAATGACACCGTTCACCTTCCTCTCCCACAGAGAGTTGATGTTCGACAAGAGACAGCTGCTTCACATTTAGTAAAGGGGCTTCGTTAATAGTCGAGTAGTGGTTGTCAGACTCTGTGTCGGCAGAAACGTCTTCAACACTGTAGACAGGGAGGATGACAGGAGACGTGTCGGAGTATGATCTTCTGTGGAGACCGAGTGGTTGGACAGAGGACCTCCTCTCCAGAGAGCACCGCTCCGATATAGCCTGGAAGATCTGCGGACCGTGTGTGGACAGGAAGATGAACAGTCCTTCTCCTGACTCACAGCGACGGCCTGCTTCAATGCTGAACCCACCCTGCAATCACACGCATTAACACACATCTTAAAGGGATAGTTTGACATTTGGGGGAAATATGCTCTTTCGCTTTCTTGCTGAGAGTTAGGTGAGAAGATCGATACCACACATCACATATGAAGCTACAGCTAGCAGCCAATTAGCTTAGCTTAGCACAAAAACTGTAAGCGGGGAAACAGCTAGCCTGGCCCTGTCCAAAAGTAACAAAATCCACCAACCAGCACCTCTAAAACTCACTAACATAACACGTTATATCTTTTTTTTGTTTAATCTGTACAAAAACTGAAGTGTACACACACCACTATCATGTCTGTGGCTACTAGTAGCCTAGCTGGAACCACCTGCCCATTAGCTTAGCTTAGCACAAAGACTGTAAACAGGGGGAATAGCTAGCCTTGCTTTGTCTGAAGGTAAACCTGTAACTTGTCGTTTTTACACTTCAGTTTTGGTACGGAATAAACAAACAAGATGTAACTTGTTAATTAGTGACCTTTAAAGGTGCTGGTAGGTGGATTTTGTTGCCTTTGGACAGAGCCAAACCAAAGAACGTATATTGCTAAGAAGTGAAAGTCAATTGTTTGTTCCAGTGCAATGTCAGCACCCAGCAGCAGAGCTACGTTTCTGCCATTTTGGACTGAAAGCGACAACCGGACGCCGGTAAAACGTCCGCCTACAAAGTGCCGTAAAAAAATTAAAACAAAATTATTTTTATTCTATTGTCATTCTTCTAATGTCTCTACCGAAATGGCCTGTGTTGAACAATAAAAATATTATAAATATGTATACTATTACAACTATTTACTTATTTATTTATTTAACGTTTTTGCCCGGCTGCTTCCCAGAGGAGCATAAAGTGAGCGATGGACATAAATGGAAGTTAGAAAAATCCAGCACACAGATTTTGAGAGAAATCTCAAACTTTTTTCATGTCAAGGACCTCCTAAATCGATGTCCAATAGACCACAGACCATGGATGTATAAGAGGTTGTGCCCTGTGCTTTTGCCCTGCGTGTTAGTAAATAGTCTACAACTACATTAAAGGGACTATATGTAACTTATTACGCACATAAATCATACCGGGTCGGTGTCCAATGCGCGCTCGCGTGTGGGTACGTGAGCGCGCAGCAGCTCTGCTCCTGCTGCCTGCTGCCTGCTTGCACACCGCGCTCGTTCTCATCCGCTCGGCTCGCTCCAACTCCACGTGCACCCGCGCACACTACACACTGCAGAAGAGTTAGTTTGGCTCTGAGAATATCTAGTGAATGTGCAGTGGACGTTTGTGCAGAAATAAATGCTGCAGCTCCTCCGGACCAACAGAGGTTTCCCGTGTCTTGTGAAGTGACGGGGCTCCCCAGCGAGTTACGTTATCGTCCCGACCGGGTGTCGGTGTCTCCCCCCCCCCCTGGAGTCTGGAGCAGGAAAAGCCAACACTAGGATCAGCATTGATTCATGGAGAGACCTTCGTCTGGTCAGCTAACATTACTGCCAAGCAGGTGAAATATAGGGTGATATTGTGTGTTAGCTGACGTGTGTCGCCTCACTGTTTTGACCGGTGCTCGTTCATGTCTATGTAGAGCGAGCACAAGCGCGAGCGCGAGCAACAGAACGCGGTTGACATTGACATTGACGTTGACATTGCGGCCACAGGTGTCGCTGTTAACAAGCAATTTCTGATTCTTACATATAGTCCCTTTAAATTCTGATTATGTCGTGCTACTAGCGCTGCTAGCTACTGGCTGATAGCCGGTTGTTTGGGAACATAGACGTTAATACATCCACCACAGTACAGGCTTACAGCATACAGCCCATGGGTGTATTATAAGATAATAAAAGAGATGAATTACAGCCAATATATCCATTATTACAGCCGCATACAGCAGGAAGCTGGCAGAACCGGATGTGTCATATGAGCGTGCAGGGCGGGGCAGTCCCGTGGGTCTGATGCACGTTTATTATGCCGAGAAAAACAACTCTGGATTCGGCTATTAGTTAATTTTACAACTTTTAGGACATAAGGATTTAAATGAGGGCTATTTAAGTGTTCGTACTGGGAAGTTGATTTACCTCGAAAAAAATGATCCTCTGATTTACAGACGTCTGTTTGTACATCCATGGTTGCTTCTTTGTTTCTATAATCTTTGGCCAAACTAGCTTTCTCCCCTCTGTTTCCAGTCATTTTGCTAAGCTACGCTATCCAGCTGCTGGCTACAGCTTCATATTTACCGTACAGACATGAGAAGAGTATCCATCATCTCACTGAGCTCTCTACAAGAAAGCAAATGAGTATATTCTCCAAAATGTTGAACAATTCCTTCAAAGGTATATGACTGATCTGAGCTGAATGTCAGGTGTACAGTATCATGACTATGGTGATGCAGTTTGGAGTATTTTATGTATCCTTTACAATTTAGGGGAATTCATAAGTACTTTACCTCAACCTGTCCGAATTTGCGTAACAGCCTGTATGGCCAGCGATAGAATACGTGACCAGTATTGAAAGCCAGCAGCATCACGGCATCTTCTTCTGGGGAGATCAGATAGTCCCCGGCCAACTTGCACCTCCTGGATGCCTCTGTGCCCTGGATAGTCACTTTGTACTGGTTTGGAGGAAGGGTCGGCTCTAAACATGAGAAGACATGAACATATTTGCCACTTAAAACATCACAGCACACTGAGGTTAGTGCAGCAGAAAGTACTAGATTTTTCATAAGGTCTGAGCAGCAAAGGGAATAAATACAGCAAATATACTCTCATAGAGAAAAAGGCTGATTTTAAACGCATTCTACTAATCTCTCCGTGTGACTGGGCTGCCTGGATTTTTTAGGAGAAGTCTAATAATCCATTAGGGAATAAAAAGAAATAAATGTGTGTAAGCCCGAGCTTGCTGACGCTAATACATTCTGCTGTTCATGTTTTAATAAATTAGTGGCTTTAGCTGCTGCTCACACATATTCAAGGTTTCTGCTGACGTCTTGAATTTACGATGCTATGACACCTAAACCTAACTGCTAGCTTTTTCCTTTATTATAACACATTTGCCAAATTACTCTTACGACCTTGTTAAAGGATAATTCCAGTTTCTCACAACTTGGGTCTAACTTTTGATGTGGGAGCAATGCAGCATCACTATAATATAGTTTGACCGGGAAAGAAACACGTTAGTTCAGACAACAGTTTATGCCGGTTTCTGATGAGAACCACTTCTACTCGCTAAACCGAATGTTATTTTTGATTGCTTGTTGACTGATCAGTTGTCGTCTACCATTACCGGTTTTCCAAGAAGAGTAAAGGTCATTGTCCTCCATGGTCAAGCTATTTCCTCTCTCGAAAGCCCCTTTGTCTGATTCCCCAGGATCCTTCTGTAAACACAGTGGCATGGTAAACATTGCATGGAGTGTACACCACCCTCTTATCACCGTTTTATGACTTCAAAGAGGTAAGATGCAAGAAAGCACATAGCTTGTGCAAGCACAAGAATTAGAGAAGTGAAGAGACAGAAGTTACAGATACTGTATGAACTTCCTCATTGTGCTATCTGTCTCTGATTGTGGGTGAGCTTTATCCCCACCATTCCCAAATTATAACACGACTCCTGACATAAAAAAGAAAAGGTGAAAGAGACGTGTGATACCTGGAAAGCCAGGAGACAGAGGGCACTTAGCCAGTCCTCGCTCGTCGTGGAGGCCAGCGTGTAGGTGCACTGAGTGGTGTGTAAGTAGAAGGCGGTGCACCCAGAAGGGCTCGACTCCTTTGGAGCAGGGATGACACTGAGGCAGTCACTCAGACGCACCACTTTTCTTTCAGATGCTTTCTGCCGACCGACCTTCCTCTGGTCAGTAGCAGCGTTGTTGTCAGATACAGTAGAGAACTCCAACCGACCGACCCCCGTGGGGCTGGGCTTAAAGAGCACCATCCATATTTTACGCCATGATCTCTGATGCAGATGACAGAGGGGGAAATGGAGAAAAGTGACTGTTAATAAGTCCTTGAACGGTTTGTTATTATGTTATATCATTAGCAAATATGGCATCTATCTCAATTGTTATGCAGATGACACACAGCTCTACATTTCTGCTTCACATGATGATCCGAGCCCTGCTGACATTGTCGAATTTTTGAGTTTCTACAGTTGACGGACAACACAGAGATCATGGTTATTAGGAGTAAGGACGAAAGAGAGAAACTCAAACCCTATCTTACTGCCTCTTACTTTTTATGGTGTATTGCAACAATACCGCCTGTAAGTTACAGAATTTATTGCAAGATGCTTCTCATTGTTTTCAGGTGATGTCATGAATGACCTTAGTGACGCTGCATTTAGTTCATTTGCCCCCCCCCACCCCCCCCTCGACTCAGAACTGCCTCCCGGTAGACTCAAGCGTGTACAGTACACTAACTCCACACCTGTTTTATAACAAGTAAAGATTTAAATATAATCCATGTCTAACCAACTTTTACCTACAGGATCATTTACTTTCATTATCTCTATTTTGTTCTGTCGTTTTCTACTTGTTTTCAGTAAATTTCACATCTTTTGTGAAGCAGATAATGTGTCATCTCTTTGTTTGAAATGTGCCATATATAAAGTTGTAGGTTTTGTTTTTTTGACAACAAATATCAAGTAAATATGGTCCTCTGTGCATTGCTGTCATACTGCTACTGCTCACAAAAGGTGTTCCTATGAAAAAATAGCCCTGTGCCGATCTGTAGCTAAATTTACAGTTTGTGAGGGGGCAGAACAAAACCACACTGGAGGCATTTTCAGAAACGATAGTGTCATTTTGATCCAAAATAGGATTAGTCACACCTCAGATCTCCACATCATCTGAGGACCAGTATTTTAAGATGTTTATGAATCAGAATAGCACCTTGAATGGAATTTTAACACTACATCCCCTGAGTTTCACACATATACTAATCTACATATCTAATTAGTGATTTAAAAAGACAGCAAACTACATGGGTAATACATATGTAAGCAAACTTAGTTATTATTAATTAATAATATCTAATATGGGGGGATCCAATACCAGATTTTCACCATTGAAGCTAGTCTGAATTTACAGCTGCTATGGGGTTAATATTGAGGTTACCTGATGAGACACACACATGGGTGGAATAGGCAACAATGCATTTCCTGAAGTTGAAAGTGACTGTGGAAATATTTATGTTGGACGATGTGTGGCTTATTCCAGATTTGGTCAAGCGGAACCAGCTCCACATTGACCTGAACAATAGTATGACTCTATTTTACACAAGTATGTCATGTCCAAGGAAAGTATAAGGATTGCTTACTTGCATGACTTTACAGAGTTAACAACTCCACTAAACATCTTAAGGAACATTTAAAAAGATGTTCCTTGAGGGCAAAACAGGTAATGCCATTTCTTAACAAAACCTTGTTCAATCTATGCCGTCTAGAGTGCAGGGAAATATACTTTCAGTAAATACTATCATATTTTTTGACTTAGAACATTGAAAGAAATATGCAACATTGTCCGAGAAGTATCACTGGACTAAACATTTGCATTAGTTTTTACAAAATGCTCAAAGGTTTTGGTAGTGTACTCTTGGACCCCTCTGTATTGTTTATTAAAGCTTGATATTGAGAGAGTAAATAATCTGTCTTTGCATGCAAAAGGTTGGTTATGATACGTTCTATGGCAAGACATAAAACCTCTGAAAAACATTTGTATTGCCAACTGAGCCTTTGCTCATTTTAACTAAGCAGTTCCTGAAAGCAAAATACCGTCACATCTATTTTTGACCGAGCTGTTGACAGAATAATAAAATGAGCCACAATATTCACAAGTGTGTTGTTCTATAAAACTTACTTTTCCAAACCTGACTCCGTGAAGGTACAGCTTCCCTTCCTTGAAGATGACATCCATGCTTGTAAGCTTTGCCTGTAAATCTTTCACTCTAGCTCTTGATGCTCTGTGGTCAAGATGTAACAAACCAACGGGTTAAAATTAGGTTTTCTACGCCACTAGAATAATAGTTTCCTTTACGTCACCAGCGGCTTTCATTCTGTTGTCTAATAGGGCTACAAGTCAAGATATCTCTGATCTGCAACGTAACCGTTGCACAAGAAAGGGCACACAAGTTGTGCTGTTTTCTTGAGTCAAACTTCCCTTTGCAACTTCCTCACCGTACAAAACCGGCACCACACCTTTCTATTTTTCCTGATAAGAACATCAAAGATCGTCAACAGATAAAGTAGATTTATTTACAATTGGAGTATCAAAAACTGTATATTACAAAGGCTACACATCCAGAAACAGGTATGACAGATTTTAGGGCAAAAAAGGGTAAAAAAGAAAATTCATCTGACAGACCTGCAAACTATGTTAGGTGATGATAAAAACACACTTCCTTAGTTCAGTGACACGACAAACAGCTGTACCATTTCCTCAGAAATGTGTCTCAGTTCCGTTTAGCATGGGAGAGCCTTCCCTCTAATGAAAAAATTCTTAGAAGTCCATTGAGCTATGAGCCAGGTAGTCTTTCCGCCCGATGTTGGTGACCTGCTTGGTCTGCATGGCCTCCAACTTGGGACAGTCGGTAATACGATGACCCAGACCGCCGCAGAATGTACAGCCCCTCTCTCCTGTGAAAACAAGAGAATCAGATATGTCAGAAAGGGTTTATAAACACTCCACACATCTGTCGAGCTGTAGAGCGAGGAATCTCTGTCTGTGTGTATGTGGGCATGTCCTTCTCGAGAAAAGCTCATCCAATCGACTTCGCACCTGACGGGTGTATTGCATGGGGTGCTTTGTCGAATTTGGACATACGACACATTCAATATTAATAAACTTTGAATAAAACAAGCAACCAGCACTCTGTGCAGCAGTGGGGGGGGGGGCGAGGCTTCAGGCTCAGACTGAATCCAGCATGTCGTGTGCAGCCAGCAGACCGCAGCTCAGTTCACTTCTGCTACATCCTGGATACAGCCCTCTAACGCTGGATAACGTTACAACCAAATTTTTATTCACTTATGCCTCGGGGAGATCGCGGCTCATCGACTGCAGTTATACTAACGTTATAGCCTACGTTACATGGATGCTGGATAAAACTTCACTTCCTTGGAGTCAACATGAGCGGACAGCCAAATGGAAGCAGAATTTATATTTCACCAGTGTGATTGAGAGTTTTTCCCCGTGAGTAAGACTGTATTTCCCCGTTGTCAGACTTGATACTAACTTATAACGTAACGTATAACTTACGTTACCGCCAGCAAAATACCTCCTAATTAAATCAATGCTCTATTTTATAACCACATTGGTTGTGTCAAGAGAAATTTCTATTCTAACATTATGCTGGATAGTTTACTGAATAATAATGCATCATATTTTAATTGTTATATGTTGTGAGTCAAATCTGAATCGGCAACGTAACCAGTAACATTTCTCCGTCAGGTAAATGTAGTACTACAATGTTTTCCTCTGAGGTACATAGTAAGTAGTATATAGTTGAGTTGCATATTTCTTAAGTGCTTTGGGGGCCTTTTGTAAGTTATTTCGGGGTACAATGAGTTAGAATAGTAACATGATTCAATCAATCATCTAGACATCATAATAAATCTATAGCTGTTTGGGGCCCAGGCAGTTGCGCACCTTGCCTAACATTTAAGTCCCTGGTGTTTTTTCCTGTGAGTTTATTTCACCGGTGTTTCTGATCGAGAGTAACCGCGACCTGGGTGTGTGACGCAACTATGTCACGGCAGGTGTATTGCTCAGGACCCACAGAAGCGTAGTGTCGAGTGTGAAGTTGTTTGTATGAGCGGTTCTCAAGAAAGCTACAAGCAGTAGCACCAAAGGTCAAACATTCAGCTTGTTCTGAACAGGCATGTTTTCACTAGTGAATTTGAGGTTAGAGGAACGTTTAAAAGGAAACACAAAGTTATTATAGGGTAACCCATAGGTGAAGAGCATGTAGGCCTAGAGAAAGAGGTATGAACTAGATTTGGTGTGAGCGACTCACCTCCGATGTCCAGCATTGTCTCGTCTCCTGTCTGGAGCACCTGGAGGACTGGAGGAACCTTCTGCTTGGCTTCAACTAGCAGAGCTTTGAGGTCCATCAACACTGACTCATCTAAGGGGAGACACATACACTTACTGTTAACTTACTGTCATTTAACACAGAATTAAGCTGACTAAATTCCCTGTAATACATTGCAAATATTCTGAATATCAATTCTCTTAAACAGAAATGAATTAGATTTTTGTCTTGACTGGTATTATTCCTTACCACAGCCTTTATTGATGAATGTAGTGGCAATACCGGTCTTGCCTGATCGTCCAGTTCTTCCAATTCTATGGACTGAAACGAGACAATTTCAACAAACCAGCTTGAGAAATTTAAGAAGAACTGATGATTATATAATGTACCAATTATATATATATATACATATCTCCTCTTACCATAGTTTTCTATCTCCTCAGGCATGTCATAATTCACTACATGCTGTATAGCTGGGAAATCCAGACCCTTGGAGGCTACGTCTGTGGCCACTAAGACGTCTTTTTTTCCTTCTTTAAACGCCTCTATGGCTTTTGTTCTTTCCTCCTGATCTGAAAAACAACAAAAAAAAAACAAATATTACATAAACCCTATTTTGCAGTGAAATGTGAGACAAGTGTCTGCAATGCTTTCTACGCCTTGGACACATTAAAGAAACCATGAAGCAGAAAAAATGACATTTGCAAGCAGGATGGCATCTGCTGGTAAGGATGAGCAACTACAACACAGCTGAAGAGTAAGGTTGTGCACATATAATACAAAAATATGTATTTTAAAGATCAGAACAGAGCTCTGCGTACCTTTTCCTCCATGGATGGCCACCGCCTCTACTCCTTTTAGCAGCAGATACTCGTGGATGGCATCGACATCGGCCTTCTTCTCAGCAAATATCAGCACCTGTTGATACGCACAGACAGTATTTTGTAACACGTGTGACATGTTGGATTTTTGCTATGTGTCAATGTCATAACATGTGGAAGTACTGACAGGAGGTGGAGTTTTCTGGAGACACTCGAGCAGGTACACCATCTTGGCCTCCTCTTTGACATATTCCACTTCCTGCACACACACACAAAGCATTTATTATTTAGTTGACACTCACATATGAGTGGGTTTATGAATTGAATTCCCCCGACTAAAAGAGAAAACCTCTTTCAGTGACAAATGAACGTACCTGGATGACGTCCAAGCTGGCAGCTCCAGCCCTGCCAACGTTGATGGTGATGGGCTTGACCAGCGCACTCTTGGCAAAGTTCTGGATCTTCTTGGGCATAGTGGCGCTGTAAAGCAGGGTTTGCCTTTGTCCCTAGAGAAAGAAATAACACATTATAGGGCTTTTCACGTCTGGTAGCCTCATAAAGCCAGGCTATAGCTTCGAGGCTCAGTTTTGAAAAAAAGAAAAAAAAAGAAAATCAAGTCTCAACTGATTGAGCCCAGCAGCTGGAAGATGGACTAATGGGCAAACTATGGGGAATGCTTGGGTGATGATGAAATCTGCTGCTTCTTAAAGCATCAGGACTGTGTGAAAAACAATTTCAACTAGAGTCACGGATAGAAAACCAACCATTCTTCTGTAACTGTGGTTGCGAGGCCTATTTTTGCTCTAAATGTATAGAGTAGCAGATTTTACAGACAGATTTAGTAGAAATTTGACAGTTTACAGAAATGCCAACATAGCTTTTCAGTGTGAAAACCAGAGGAAAAGACAAATAATATCCCATCGAGTGGTGCATTTGTCCAACTACGGCTTTAAAAACCAGGATATAGAAAAATGGAGGGGAAAACTAGAATTAACACCTCGCAGTTGTATGCCTCCGCTAACCAGTCAAGTTGCAGTTTATATCCATGTCTGTCCAAAATATCAACACTTCATAATTTTATCCTATTAGACATTTGTGTGAAATTGTCATAATTAGCGTATGAATTCTTGGTTACATCCTTACGTATCCTCAGTACGTTTGTGCCAAATTTGAAAGGAATTCGCTCAAGGCGTTCCCGAGTTATCACAAGAATGGGACGGACGTTAAGGTCAGTGACCTTTGACCACCAAAATCTAATCAGTTGATCCTTTTCCAAGTGGACATTTGTGCCGAATTTGAGCAAATTCCCTCCAGGCTTTCCTGAGGTATCGCGTTCACGAGAATGGTACGGACGTATGGACGTAAAAGCCTGTTTGGCGGCCACTGCGGAGGAGGAGGACCTCACCTTGAAATAGGAGAAGATGGTCCTGATGTCTTCCTCAAAGCCCATGTCAATCATCCTATCAGCCTCGTCCAGAGCCAAGTAGCGGCAGATGTCCAGGCTCACCATCTTCTTCTGCAGCAAGTCCATCAGTCTGCCAGGGGTAGCGACCATCATGTGGACGCCACTGTAACCAAGAGGAGGTACAGATTTAGATTCTGCTTGTATTTTAAAATGCAGATTTATTAGTGCCTAGGTCCTGTGGTGGGCATGTTAAATGTTCGCTCTATGCATGCTTTCTATAACGGAACTTTTGCCTATTTGCTCCTCTATGAATGATTTAATGTAGCTGACTCGTGCACTTTTTTTGCTCGACACTAGTTCCAACTGAAACTCTGGACAAAAGACAGAAACAGATTCCTTTCAGACAAATCTTCCCTCTCACTTACTTTTTTACTACTTCCATCTGATCCTTGACAGACATTCCTCCGATGCAGAGGGCAGTGCGCAGCTGAGGAGCTCCTTCCTCCTCCAGCAGCTTGCAGTAGTACTCGATGATGCCGTGAGTCTGCCTCGCCAACTCTCGCTGGAGTGAAGGGAAAGGTATTCAAATCAGATATGCTTAGTTGCAAAAAAAAGCAAGGTTGCTCACAATAAATACCATCTGTCTAAAGTGCAAAAAGTAAGAGATGTTGTATTTTTTTTTAAAACCCCCAATCAGGCTTTATGCTGAATTTCAAGCTGCGTCATCAATTAAGTAGGTTTGTCTTGTGTGTCTTACTGAAGGACAGATGATGAGTCCATACGGTCCCTCTCTCTTAAAGAAAGGCAGCCTTTTCTCCTGCTCCAGGGCAAACATGATGATGGGCAGAGTGAAGACCAAAGTCTTTCCAGAACCAGTGAAGGCTATGCCGATCATGTCTCGACCTGACAGACTACAGACAAACACCGTCAGTTCATGAACTGTTTACATGTACTTAACATACATTACATATCAGTATGACATAGTATATATCGATTTACTGTACTTACACTGTGGGGATTCCTTGAATTTGAATTGGTGTGGGATGCACAATCCCCTTCTTTTTCAAACCTTTTAGAAATGCTGCAAAAAAACAAAACAGATTTGTTGCCAGCTGTTAATCATGTGGGACCAACTAAAGGCCTTGCACAGAAAGACATTGGGCTTCATTCACTAATATATGCATAGAAATGTTCTTTGCATATACGGTGCAAGGTGGTGAATGTTGTGTCCCCTGAGATACGGACTGTGGCTCAGGTAAAAAAAGAAATGGTTTGATATTTAAGGTGATGAGAAAAAGAAGAAGGAAACAGGTGGAGGAGGAGAACCACCTGATTCGTCAGCCCAAGACGAGAGACTCGCCGCAATTATTGGACAAACTTCCATAAGAGGGATATGTCCAAGAAATGAGGGTGAAAGTGATGACACCCAGAGGTAATGTCTTTTTTTTTAGGGCGATGACACCATAAAATATGACGGCAGACATTTGAAGCTTCATTCGAAAAACCTCAATAGAAGCTTCGAAATATATAATATATTCTAATTGTGACAATAATTGATGAGGATGAAAGGGCATCGATTTCATAATTATTTAATACATTTGGCCAATGCATTAGTAAATTAATGGTTTTAAATATTGTCTATTAAAGCCTTTTTAATGAATGCGGTATTAATATGAGATGCATTTATTTAAAAGGTGTGTGTTTACATTGAGACAGCTGGCTGGGCCTTCATCATTTGTGCGTATGCATGGTCTGAGGCAGTTTAAATTCGCAGATTTAGAACAAATTCAGTTAAGAAAACATTGATGAATCCCGTTTTTGTGTGTAAAACGTTCATACGCACGGTTTAAGCACAGATTTTTTGGGTGTGGGAGAGGGAGTGTGTTGTAACCTGGTGGAAGCTTCATCTCCCTGAAGCTTTTGATTGGAGGAGGGATGCCGTCTCCGTCAACAAGGATGTGAAACTTCTTCCTGACGCGCTCATGTCGGGTGTTCGGCATATTCAGGATGTAGCGTGGTGCCTTCCAGCTGTAAAGAACATCCAGGTTAAATGAAAAGTTAAAAAAAAAAAAAAAACTCGACAAACAATGTTACTTTATAGAATTCACTGATCAAGAACTTACCTTGTTTTTATGGGATCATCATATATGATACCTTTAGCCATTTCCTTCACAGACATCAGAGCTGATAGAGGAGAGATTGAAAACTGTTTTAACATCTGGAAGTGTATCAAAGTAAACCTCATTAATAATTCAACATTTGAATTTGACAGCATTATAATGTTACCTCTGCCCTCCGCAACGCTCTCGAGAATCTTCTCTTCCTCTTTCAGCTGCTTCTCCTTGGCTGACTCCTTACGGGCTGTAGATACAAAAACATGCAGCAGGTGTGATATTACAGACCCAATATGGCAATGTTTAATGAGCAGTGTGATAATAACAACAACAATCATAATCCAGAGTGGGTCGTGTTTGAACTGGATACCTTCTGCTTTTTCCTTGAGGTGCTGATGCTGGTCAAGGAGACTGACATTGGAACGTGGGCCGAGACCCTCGTCCTCATCCCTCTGCTCCTCCCCGCTGTCCTTCTGATCCTCGTCCACGGCCTTTCCTCGCAGACGCAACATCTTCTGTAGCTGTGAGGTACATGTTAAAAATTATATATATATTAAATCTGAATATGTGGCAACGGGATGTGATGTTGATATACATTTGGAAAATCAAAATACAATTGGAATTAAAAAAATTATACAACTTTTACAGTAATGTTAGGTTCCTCAAGAAAAATATGTGTTAATCTGACCATGTAGCCCTAATTAGGGAAGCACTGTTCACACCTTTTCTCTCCTGATACTTTTTCAGATACCTCAACTCAGAGTATCTGCTAATACAGATTCCTAGTGCTATTTTGTTCCAAATTTAAAATCGATATAGTTCACTACAAGGAACTACGTCTGGCCAACATCCCTGGTCCGCTTAATGAGGTCTTGGCCCCGATACAGAACCAGTGGATCGGATTGGTGTATCCTTAATAAATGTGTCAAAACAGGACAGTGCACGATAACTTACCATTTGATGTTTTCTTATTTTGACTGGAACATATGGAACATAATCGTCATCCACCGATCCCTCTGAGCCAGACTTTTCATCCTCCCCATGGGATCTCTGTACAAACACATTACCATTATTAGTATCATCTCTTGGTTTCCCCTCTACAGAGAGGTCAGAGCTCAGTGTTCTGCCAGAACGACCTTCACACGTCCAGTGAAAGTCCTTCCAAGGCATGCAAAGCAGCTGCTACAACAACAGATTCTGATGCAATGATTATTTTTACAATTGTATATGAAGATCATACATGCAATGGTACTAGAGATTACCACAATGTAATTTTTCATACAGTGATATTTATTGGATGGGATTGATCTGTATACACCAGAGTCATATGCTGGCAGGCACCACTAGGATACATATTTGCACAGTATGGCAAAAGGATTTTGACACAGATATGTTAGGTGTTCAAACAAACACACTTTTAAGCTTATATCAACTATTAACATGGGAATTTGTTTTATATATACACTTCTGCAAGAGGCTGTCTAATTGTAAACGTTTCAATCAGCTGATGGGACTGCATTACACCCTTTCTGACATCTGTACTTTGGTTAGCTGTCATCTTAGGCTTGCTTCTATCAAAGCTTTGGCATTGGATATAATACGTCTCTTTGCTTTTAAATCTCCTGTTATTAAGTATTAAACTCTTTTTTTTAAATGACACACTGAACTAGCTGTTTATTTAGGCAGGACAGTGCAACACACCACGGGAAGGCATTTCTTTAAACTGGCCAGTGATGTGTTGAGTTGTGCCTGCCCGCTGAGAGTTTCATGCACCTCGCTTAAAGCTGCAGTATGCGAGATTGGCGCAAATATGATTTAAAAAAGTTATTTTTAGAAAACGGCTATATCGTGACAGTAGTACATGAAACAGGTAACCTGAAAAAAGTCATGTTCCTCTGTGTCCTACTGCCTATTTCTCGCCTCAAATGTTTTCAGAATCATCTTGTAGTGTACTGTTTAACTGTAAAATGAGAAAGTTTGTGACGCAGCCGCCATTGTAAAATCTTTTGAAGGAAGCCAAGTTCTGGTCACATGACCGGAGCACAGCCAATAGGAACGCTCTCTCTCTCTCTGAAATGACCTGTGATTGATCAAAATCTGCGGTCACGGGCTAGATTTTTCTAAAGCCTGTAAACAGAGACATGATGAGGAGCAGAAGTCTAGTTTTCTCTCAGACCACTTGAATTACAATATGCTAAAAGGTTATTATGGAATTTTTGCCAAATTATGCCAAAAAATTGTTGCCTACTGCCACTTTAAGTTGTTTCCTTCCATTTACTGTTCGTAGAACTTTAGGAGAACTCGTAGAACTTTAACTGAGCTATGTGAATAGTCGTATCATGGCAACGCCAAGTGATGAAGCGTTACAGGACTCCTTTAAATCTCAAAACTTTACTTTGATTACCAGAAACATCATCACGTTACGTCCACACTGATATTACTGCTGTGTTCAGCTTCAGAATGCTATTAATGAACGGAAAATGATATTACGTAATATTTTATTTAACTAATACAAATGCAGGTAGTTATATTCGGAGCTGACTTGTAGGTTAATATAAACGTCACCATTACGTATTGACCGTGGATGTTGTGGCTAACTTTAACGTTTGTTAATAGATAGTGTCGTTTACCGAACAGTTTTACACATTCATACAAAATATAACGTTAACTGAAACCCGCATATTATTAAAACACTTTAGTTTGACGTTGTTCACTGGCCTGTTCCAATAAAGTTAACTGCGTAATGGTTAGCATTATGTCTGTTAGCCGAGTTGACTGGCTAGCTAACTTTAGCTAGTGTAACCTCATCATGCTGTGAACGATAGTTTAGGCTTAACTTACCTTTTTGGGTCGATTTTCGGTCTCCATTTTATTTACGGATACGGTAACGTTCTCTATGTACTCAAGTCACAGAGTTGTCGGCTAAATACACGGCACAGGATTCAATAAATAGAGCTAATCCACATGTTTACACAACAACAGGAAGCTAGGCTGCTGTACGGAACGCTGGAAGGGTCAAACCTAACGCGCTTTGAGTCCGGTGTTGAAGAAGAGCAGCTCCTGCAAAATGGTTACATCATGGAAACCAAATCAAATGGATAAACTTAGAAAGCAAACACCACACTTTATTTTTTGTCAAAACTGTATTGTTTTTAATCTTTCTGAGCGAAAGATTTTTCACAGTATCAAAAGTGATTTAAAAAAAAAAAGAAAACAAGCCAACATACACTTGGCTATTATTGATATAGTATAAATCTACATTCGACACATTAAGATAATCTTCTCTAATTGAATATAACCTGGAAAGCATCAGAGATGTTATATGAAAAACAAAATCTCAGCACAGATTCAGGAAAGAAATGATCCACCTCAATGAAAGCCATCAGCTAAAAACATGGTTACTGGTGTAAATGCCAAGGCCCTTGTCCCAAAAGGTATCAACTCCTCAGTGATATTTCTCATCAAAAGACTTGGACTTAGATAGGCTAGCTGAGGTACAGGGCGCCACCAAGGTCACAGTACAGGGAAAAGAGTAGTATGGTTGAAAATATATCTCACACACACAACCCCCAGAAACGCATGACAAAGGCTCAAAAGGGCCCAAAATAATCACTCAATATGTACAAGCATTGAAATTAACTGTGCCAAACAATGTGTGATGGTTCCAACGTTAAAATGAACATTGCACACTGGTGTACCTGTCACTGCTGGGATATAGGGGTTAATATAACAGTTAAAGAGTGAGAAAAACCGTGGTCGAGGACTTTCTTCGACACATGGCAGAGTGTATATTGGATAGCGCTATAAAAGATATAATTTAACACCAAGGGAGGATTGACATTGAAGCAACGGACACATTTAACTTTGCCCAATGCAGTGCTGGGGGACAGTATTTAGACGTTTCTTTTCTACACGTCATGCATGGGGATGTATTTGCATGGGAACTTCGTTGGATTTATATTTTTTAAGATGCATCCTGCGTTACACACAGTAAATTGCTATTTCCCCCACTAAGTTCTATTAGCATTGTTGGTGCACCGAACTGTCAAACATTCGTGTTTTTTTTTAACATAAATTCATACAAAACGATAACAGTGTAGCAGGTGGGTAATCAAGTGTTTGTCATTTCATTTTCACCGATTACTAAATCATTTGATGATCATAATTAAATATTGAGAAAAGTATTCCAAATGAAAACTATCAACTGAATGCACTGCAGTCTGTTTTTGAAAAATCAATGCAATTGTTGCCACCGTTGCCCCCTGCAGAAGAGGAGTGTTTTCCCCTAAAATTAGGTCACAATGTTGCCTTGTGCTCCTTTTTGACAGTTGTACAGCATAAGACAAATGGTCTCTAGTGTCTACTGGGACTGGTGTAGTGAGCGGGAAACTAGCAAAGCAGAATGTTATGTACGATGAGCACCAAATTGAACTGATTCAGAAGTTTAACAACGTTAAAATGTCTCAGATTTGTGATAAAAACATTTATTTCATGTAAGGTAATTGTTTACATACTACATACGTAAGCACATGGATGCAGTGGATTCAACAGACTTTTTTCCATTTTTGCATCTCTCATTTAGTGAACATCGCAGTAATAGCAAAGGGTAGAGTCGGCCTTGAGAGTAATCCCTGGCTTGTCAGCCACAAGTTATGTTTCAGTCCTCTGAATGGAGAGTATGATTTTGAACCAGGGTCCCTTGGCTTAGTAAGGAAGAGAAGAAAAAACAGGGAATGAGAGAAGGCCTCAGGCCAAATGGGGCTCTATTGAAAGAGTTTGTGGTGTGAAGTGTTTTTTTTTTCTGGCACTCATCCAAGTTATTGAGCTGCATTGGAAGGAACCTTTTTGAGGCTGAAGTTGGACCAATTCACTGCTACCTTCTGGCGTGTTTGTTTCGCAGAATCAAGGCAAAACCTAGAGGGAGCAAAGACAGAGAAACAAGAGGAAGAATGCCCAGTTTTAGTGATGCGGTTAACGTTAATCAATACAACAGTTTAGCTCCAAGTTTATTTTAAAAAGTATCCTGATACACTGCAATGTTAAGCTTACCTTTTGAAGTATTCCACTTCCCGATCAATCTCATCCATCTCTTTTGGATCCCCTTCTTTAGGGAGAAACACATCATCTAGGGAATATCAATAAAGATTAAACGTTAGCTTAACACATTACAAATTGAGAAAAAATGTTTGCACATGGTGTTAAAGACAGTTTATTGTACCGATAGTACTCCTGGGTTTTTCACCCTTGTTCTTGTTCTTTTTATTTTTCCCCTTGGCTTGCTGCTGTTGCTGCCCGTTTGCTGGAATGGTGGGGTGAGATTTGCTTTCAGAATCCTGCTCAGACCGACCTCCTCGCGTCTCCGTGTCACCTTTCCCTCTTTGGGCATTCGAGAGGCCACCGTTTGCCGCATGTTTGGACGACCTGCCCTCCTCAGCTTTCTTGGGCCCATTTCTCTGGTTGTCCGCAGAGTGCTGGGGCTGTTTGTTGCCAGCTTTTGAGCCGTTAGAAGTTGCCTCTTTACACTCGTTGTTTTTCTGGGCGTCATTCCCGGAGGCAGCTTTGGTTGGTTTGTTGAAACTCTGCTCTGACACAGTTTGCTCCTGTCTTTGCTGCTGCTTTTTATTCTTCTTTGACTTTGCACCGCCGTTCCCGACTGTTGCGTTCTTGGGATCGGGGGCGTCCTCATTCGATTTAGCTGTAGCTTGGGCTGGCACCTGTGGCGAACTGTCAGATCCAGTGGAAGTGCATCTTTCTGGGGACCGAACCCTTATGAGCTTTGAGAGACTGGGGACGGTGTGCAACCGCTGGATGTCCTTGGACCCAGCAGTGACCGCAGATGCCGTGGTGGTGGTGGTGGTGGTGGGGGTATTAGGCGATGGGACCGTGGTGGTGTCCTCCCATCCATTAACCAGGTCCAGGTGGCTCTTAAAGGTTCCCAGTGAAAGAGGGGCCAAGTCCAGGTCTATCTGCTGCAGGTCAGAGGAGCCGTTGAGATGGGACAGCAAATGGTTGCCCTCCAACGTGGCTGCCTTCTTTGGGAAGTCATTAACATCCAGATTGAGGTCGTACATGCTAAATGAGGCCCGGATTGAGTCTTTGATGGTGTTCTTAATCTCTTCGAGCCGACTGGTGAGGAAACTGTTGACGCGCTCCAGCTCCAGCTGAGGCCAGTCGAGCAACCGACTGGCTTCTGAACCGTCAGGGATGGGCTCGTCGTCGTCGACGGGATCAGACGGATTGGATTGGGGGTCACTGCCTGCAGCACCCATACCCTGCTGAGCTTTTTCCTGTAACAGAAATGGTACAGGCTTCAGAGCGTGGACAGGTACACACACAAAAAGTAATGTTATTGAGATTATACACTAGTAAGTATCAAACATCAATACTTTTTTTGGGTATTGATCTTAAAGTGTATCTGTAGCACTGAGAAATGAAATTTGGCATCAAATGTTTGGTCAGATTTGTAATCTTTCGTTGTTCAGAGGATCTTGTTGTCATTAGTTGGTTCCTGATTTTAAGTTATAATCCGTACGATTTCCATGAAACCAAACCCCTTTTTTGATGATTATGGTCTGCATTTTTGAGCAATAGCCATTCACTGAATTCACATAATATAATTTAGAGCTGCAACGATTAATCAATTAGTTGTAAACTATTAAATTAATCGCCAAATATTTTGATAATTGATTGTTTGAGTAATTAAAAAAAAAAAAGTCTAAATTCTCTGATTCCAGCTTCTTAAATGTGAATATTTTCTGGTTTCTTTACTCCTCTATGACAGTAAACTGAAGATTTTTGAAATGTGGACAAAACAAGACATTTAAAAACGTCATCTTGGGTTTTGGGAAACACCGATTGACATTTTTCAACATTTTAGTCTGCCATTTCCACACAGGATTCAAATTGCCTACCTACCCATGAGGGAGTAACAGGAAATGATGCATTCAAGTAATCCTGCGTTACCGTTTGTAATTTTATCTCACTGATATCAGCCTCATTGTTTACTGTTCACTCTCCTAACGCCATATCAGAGCTGTATTAAGTTAATGCAAACTGAATATGTCCTACAGCTGCCTGGACTGAACTCAAACTTTAAATCAAAATTTTGGCAATTTTTGCAAATTTTTTGAGTGTGTTAGGACAACATTTATTATTATTATGGTTTCTTTTGTTAAATGAAAAAACGGTTTTGAAGAATAAATGTTAATATTACTTAGTAACATATCGAATAAAGTTTTGGCTGTTCTGAAGTATTGTATGAGTACTAGTATCAAAAATTACCCAGCCCTATACATTAGATGCTAAATATTACAATTAAAATGAAATGACTGTTTCTAAAGTTACTGCACCTTCTTCTTTTGTTTGTGTCGGGCCCTTTTGGCAGCCTTGGCACTGTTGACCGGTTTGGGCTCAGAACTGTTTATGAAGTCTAGCAGCTCGTCTACGTCCCGGTTGTCGATGGCACCGGCCACTGTCAGATCTGAATCTTGACGCTGAGGCAGCTCCTCTTTACGCCGGGTCAGACGTGAGCGGAGCTTCTCTCGGATCTCAGCGTAATTACGGCTGGTCGGTGCAGCTGGAGGCTGTGACCAAATTATATATATAACAAAATAGTTAGCTTTTTAAAAAAAGTTTAACAAGTATGTAATAGCAAATGGAACTCATTATTACTACTTAAAAAGAGGTTAGCAACAGAAAGTACCGCATTGTGTCCAAAGAACTCGCAGTAGCAGCAGTCGCAGTACTTCCCGTCCTTCTGGTTGGTGGAAGAGGAGGCACAGGAGCTCCTCTCAGAGCTGCTGTCCTCATCCTCCCCCTCCTCCAGCTCTGACGAAGGATGGCACAACGTCCCATTTGTCATTTTGTGCCCTTTACAAGCCTGGTCCCTACAGAAGAGAAACAATTGACATTGACCCTCAGGAGACATTTGATTTCAAATCAACACAGCTACAGAAAAGAAATGTTGGGAGAGTGATACTAACCTGCAGGCCCCGGCTGTCAGATGGCCCACATTTGAAGGGGCCACCGTTCCCGCACTGTGTCCGTTACAAGGGTGGTTACAGCCCATGATAGACGTGCCCAGTTTGCTGTGTTGCGTGTTCACGGCAGGAATGTGGGAGTTTTTGCACGGGCTGGGCTTATGGACAGGTGTCGGGCTGTCTGGACTGGGAGAGTTGAGTTTGGCTGTGGGGCCGTGGAGGTTTGGTACCAGCGGGGAGAAGGGAGCGTGGGCTGCCACACCGGTGCCAGACGAGGAGGTTACGTGGCCGTGCTGCCCAGAGTTCGGCTTTGGGGGCAGGAGGGAGGAATGCTGGGAAGACAGGCCGGTGGGACTGTTGGGGGGTACCGACAAGTCTGTGTGTTGATGGTGGTCACTGGGGTGGAAGGCTTCACCTGGACAATGGAGAACAGGAATAAAAAAAGACTTGTAGATCACAAACGCCGAATCATCTTATTACATAGTGCATCAGTGTTTGTTCTGGTCTGCACAGTTTATTTCATGGGATTTCTTATTACCTGAATAAGTTTATATACACACTCCCTCAAATGAGTAGGCCAATTGCCATTAATTCAATTACCACTAATGTCTTAAATTAGGGATGCTAATTTAAAAAAAAAATGTAAAACCGATAACCGACCCTTGTTAACCGATTATTAAAGGCAGGGTTGACGATTTTATCCAGTATACACTATTTGTTATATTGGTTGAAATGGTCTTTACACCCCGACAGCGATCCATTACTTATGAGCTCTGAAAAAGGACCGGAAGAGAGCAATCATCTGAAGCTGCTGTAATCCTGTAAAAACATCTACCATTCACTGCCTCGAGGTCCGCTTGGAAAGCCCCATGAAGAGGACCCGCTCCCTATGTAGATATGAAGGGCTCATTCTAAGCTAACGAAAATACAACAATTCTTAGTTTCAGGTGATTATACACTAATTAAAACATAGTTATTAATACTTTATTACACGGCTGTGTTGAATACTCGATTCTGATTGGTCAATCACGGCGTTCTGCGGTCTGCTATTTCTTTATAGCAGACCGTTGCTATGTTCTGATGTCGGACTCTGGCGGACCGTTTTTGTGTTCAATTATTGATTTCTTCAGTAAGTAGCCGTGTAATAAGCGGGATAATGTACAGCTAGCGGGCCATTGTTGTGAAAGAATCCCCTTCGGGTTGGGGATTCTTTTCACAACAATAATCGGCTCGCTGTACATTATCCCTTACATATTTCATTTCTGCTAATAGTTCCCCTGAAATGTTACACACTGTTCCTTTAAGTATGAAATAAGTTTTTCTATTTAAAAACAAGATCTGTGCAATATAATAAATCTTGTTTAAATGATGGTCCATTACAATAAGTTACCCTTTTAATAAAAATCATAAAATTTTAATATAAATAACTGAAAAATAACTCAGGTGTAGTGTAGACTCACTTGTTACTGAAATTTGTCAGATACATTTTTAAATTCAACATTTTAGGTTGTATCTCCTTACATATTCTGTCAACCAATCCACACGGACTCCGTCTTAAACGTCTCTACCCGTCTGTCAGTGGACAGCGGCTCGCTAACGTGCCTACACATGGCTGACTGACAGCAGACATTTACTGAACCAAAATAATTTTCATGGCGGCTCCATGGGAAGAAATCAACAGTGTTTGTAGGCCTATGTATTGATTAATTGATTGTACTTCCCCGCCCACTGTAGCGAGTGAGGGGAATCTGCTGTAGTGAAACAGACAACAAGCTCACAGACAGATTGAGAGCCTTGATCAATCAATGCAGATACGGCGAATAAGTTCAAAACACATATGCAGCGAGATATTTGTGTGATTTAAACAGCCGTCTATGCAGATTAGATTACGCTTCACTAAATGCGACAAAAATAGACTTGAAGTGTAAAAAAATACCGGGGGTCTCCATCAGACGCGCGTCTCACGGAGTCAGTGTGTATTGATACATTTAATAAAATGGAAGCGTATCTGTTCCGTGGGACAGAAACGCTTCTAAAAACGTGGAGATCAGTGGGGATTGGCCGCAAGAGTCACAGGAAATATTACCTGGTGGCGTTGGTCGACGGCACATGGTCTTGAAGTGCTTGGGAGTGGTCTTACAAAGGTCTGCTGAGGTAGACAGGGGGTTCCCAGCAGAAGGTCCACTGGAATTCTGGGACGACGGGTGACTGTAGGGACAGACTTTGGTCCCTGACGTTTTAGCAGATTTCCCAGGCGCTTCATGAAGACCTCTTTTCTCATGACAGGCTGATCCTGGTGTTATACCTGGAGGTGAAAAATGTTCAATGAATTTATGATGGATTAAAGAAATTATGGCAATGGTTACAATAAAGCGAAATACTCCTTTTGATTAAAGCTGTGCTTTCCGCAAACCTTGCCAACACGGAAGCTTGGTTGAAGTACATAACTACACAAAGTAATTACTAGGGCTGTCAAAGTTAACGAGATAAAACGCGTTAACACAAATTTGTTTTAACGCCACTAATATTTTTAACGCATTAACGCAACTTGCGATTTTTAGGTTGTAGCGGGCTCAGTTTTGAAGTTAGAGTGAAGATACTGACATCTAGAAACTAGAAACTACAAAAGCTAAGGAATCCATTGGTACCAAACATGTCATGCTAGCTTGTCACTAAGGAGGCTAAGTACACTCCAAACTTGCGCTAAATTTTAGTGAGGAAAAACTGCCATGGCCATTTTCAAAGGGGTCCCTTGACCTCTGACCTCAAGATATGTGAATGAAAATGGGTTCTATGGGTACCCACGAGTCTCCCCTTTACAGACATGCCCACTTTATGCAGTTTGGGGCAAGTCATAGTCGAGTCAGCACACTGACACACTGACAGCTGTTGTAACCTGTTGGGCTCGAGTTTGCTATGTCATGATTTGAGCATATTTTTTTATGCTAAATGCAGTACCTGTGAGGGTTTCTGGACAATATTTGTCATTGTTTTGTGTTGTTAATTGAGTTCCAATAATAAAAATATACATACATTTGCATAAAGCAAGCAAATTTGTCCACTCCCATGTTGATAAGAGTATTAAACACTTGACAAATCTCCCTTTAAAAGGTACATTTTAGGTTAAAATGTGTGATTAATTTGCGATTAACTATGGACAATCATGCAATTAATCGCGATTAAATATTGACAGCCCTAGTAATTACAATTTCATTTGTTGGCATATTGCGTTAAAAATGTCTTACAAAGCGTGTTAAGATTTAGGGGAACAGTTGGAAAGATTTTTACTGTCCATATCACAAAATCACCATAATGTCTCAGAGTTTGAGAGCTTTGATCAATGCCCTTGACTCAACTATTTCCGGGTACTTTTTGGACGGTGGTTTATGTTTTCTAAAAATAACTTCCTGCTCTTTGGAGGCATGTTTAGACACGTTTAACTTAATACCTGTTGAAGCATTTGCAATGGAAGTCAATTTAGGTAGCTCAGTTCCCATCCAACTTAAAACTAATATTTGTTTGATATTACTTTTAGTTAAAAAACATAATTGGTCACCAGCAAACGTCAACAAAATGAATTAACTTTGCCCATGTAGGCACATCTACACACACTGAACACATACGGTATACCATCATCATGTATGACTACTTTCACTTACTCTAGTTTAAATGCAATTCCGCAACATGAACCATTCGTGGATTTGCTAAACTAGAAATACAGTCACAGTTACACACCGGGTAACCTCCACAAAGTGGTTTGATTAGAAACAGGAAGAAAACAGACAAAAGCAAAGATCATAGCTGTCTGAAATGCTACGCTTCCCATTTTATAAACATCTGCTGCCATTCTCAGGCCCAGCACAAACATATCTCACTTTCACATTCAGTTCTTCTCTTCTCTCAGTTATCTCTGTTAGGGTGAAAAAATTTTAGAGCTAGATAGAGTTACTTTGTAATACAGTCCTGTTAAACCATTGACCTGTCGAATGACAAAGTAATAAATCTGTTAACTGTACTGTCTTACTATGTATTGATAAAATTGGGCTGAGATGCACCATGGTTCAATTTGAATTGAAAACTTCTTAATTCAACTTAATGCATCTCAACTTTCGATTTCCACAATTTCTCTTTGTTTATGACAACAATCCTAACTGGAAAATCAATAATATCCATCACGAAAAAGTCAGGAATCATACATTTCACAATCCCATTTAAGTAGGTTTGTGCTTTAAAGCTAAATATTTCAAGAAAAAAAAAAATCACAATGCGTGTGAGAGATGATCACTTTTCACCACCTCTATGAAAGAGGGTTTTTGGGGGTCAATTTTTGAGTCTTCATTATATTCGAAAGCTGTAAATCCAGACAATAATGCAATAAACGCTTAGTTCTGTAGTTTATGTAGCGCTGAAGATTTTGGCATAATTGATTAGTATGATGGAATAACTGAATCTAGTACATGTACATTTTGCCAGAATAATTCTACAGACAATTGCCTCTGCTTTGCTGGAACCTTTCCATTGACAATGATATTTGACTCGGATTACAGCACAGCTTGCAAACACTTCCCTTTCTACGTAAAACAGCAAGTGTTCTCCGATGAGGATTAAATTAAATTACTGAAAAAGAAAAAAATGTAAAATGTTTTGGTAAAAAAGAACAGTGTTTTTTTTCTTGCTATTTTAGTCATAAGTCATATTCTCTGATTTAGTTAAATCATCTTCATTGGAAAGTCTGCTATTTTTAAATTTATCTCCATCATCTGAGTGCATTTGGTAGTTCTGACAACAAGCTTATCGTAAATCATTATTCCGCCTTTCATAATGAGCTCTAAGGACCTCAGCAAGTAGAGCATTGTAAGCTTCTACTAGATGCCTCTTTGTTCTTCTAAGACGTAAAAGATTAACACCTGTGTCACACAAAAATGTGTCACACATTTATTGCTCGGTAAGTAAGCTTACAAGGCGTCCGTAGAGCTCTGATTCTAACCAAATTTGTGTCCATTCCGCAAAACTGAAACCCGCAACACAACCGGGAATTCAGGTCTGTGATGTTTTCAGCAATTACTGTCACTGTCATTAAATGTTTTCTGGAGCTGTGATGACTGACCTTGTTGTGAGTGTGAAGAAGTGTTGTGGTTGCAGTGCTCCCCTCCGTTGGTGTGGGCAGAGTTCCAGAGACCTGACAGTTTGTGGGCTGACAGGAAGGAACTCGGGTCCCAATCCACAGTACTTTGCTCCGGGTAACCGTTCCCACAGCTCTGGGACTTACAGGAGGAAGAGTGTGACAATGGTACCTGGATAAAAAAAACACAAAACCAAACTGGTTAATCACAGGGCTGTCTACATACGCTTACATTTCGGCACCAAGTAACTACCAATATTAGTTTGTAATACATTGAAGGGAGTAACAAGCAAAAACATCTCAAAAATGCATTAATTGAGTAAACAAAAAACAAACATTAAAATAAAATAAAAATCACTGCAGGGGACTGTTCAACAATCCCTCTTCCTGTACATAATGTACATTTGCAAGTTTGAGCCAAATATTAACAAACTCTTGAACATCTGCAATCTAACTTAAGCGTGACGATAGAGAAGTCTTCAAAATTTGCATTTCATGTAAAGTATTTATGTAAGAACAAAGAAAGCATGGCAATAGCTGCTGCTGCCTTACGTATGCCACAGAGACACAAATACAAAATAGGTTACGTCTGAAGAGGCAAAAAGTAGACTACATGTTTGAACTTATTAAATCCAACGTAACCTTTAGACAGATTTATTTAGTGAGTAAGCACGTGCAAATGCAATGCCTTGTGTGATGAATAAA
Source organism: Sebastolobus alascanus (assembly GCA_916701645.2). Lineage (NCBI taxonomy): Eukaryota > Metazoa > Chordata > Actinopteri > Perciformes > Sebastidae > Sebastolobus > Sebastolobus alascanus. The sequence goes on along the minus strand of CAKAOJ020000041.1, from coordinate 3,479,621 downwards.
GATGCGATTACCTCAGCAGACAGAGACCAACACAGTTTAACTAAAAAAGTAGCAAAAAGAAGTCGAGAAAAAGGATCCAGACATATAACCCAAATCAGTCCCCTTTTATTTACCGGCGTCGGTTGCTCCTGGGTGCTCCGCCTCTCCTCCTCTTCCACACTCTTGCAGCAGCTCTGACATATCCACAGCGGCACCTCTCCCAGCAGGGACTGAGACAGTGAGGGCACTGCATCAGCAAGCTTACGCCCCGGCGCCTCCCGCAATAAGGCCTGGGAGAGCGCCGGCACGGCATCAGCCAGCTTGGTCCCATGGCCCCCGGGGAGTCCGTTCACGGAGCTCGCTCCCCAGTCCTTAAACTCTCGGTGGCACAGGAGGCAGCAGGTGTGCATAGGCTGGGTGAGGAAAGAGAGGGTAAAGAGGTCAAGTAATAGCTTGTGATTACCAGCTAAACACTGGGGGGGGGGGAAATAGGGTCAATTAGGTCTGATGTGTCAGAATCATTTATACAATATTTGACAATGCCAACTAAACATAGTAGGTAGTCAAACCGACTATTTGTGAGTTAGAAGGTTAAAAGGTTGAATCAACACCTCTCTAAAAACTCTATCTGTATCTATGTGTTATAGATATAGATAAGAGTATTTTCTGGATATTGCATAACTGTATGATACAGTGATACATGTTACCTTTTAGAGAGAACCAGATTATTCAAAATTACAAAAGCAAAACACAATTCTGCTCTAAAAAATGAAATATTTTATTATTTTAAATTATGGGACTTGTCTAGACGGAGCATCTTATACATGTAGTATAAAATGTTATTTATCCACCTAAGCAGCAGTCAGGTGGGCAGTGAGGCTCAGAGGTCAGATGTAAGGTTAGCTGGGGGTGCTGAGGCGACAGTGGTCCAGCCTGCAGCGAACCATCTCCTCTCTCTTTAAGGTGAGTGTTTACCCTCAACTTAAAACAGCTAGCTAACGTTGCTGACTCCCATTTAGCTCTGATAACTGCATGCATTGAAACTTTTGACATTACACTCCGATATTGGTACACCAAAAAAAAAAGATAAACAGTGTCATAGAGTCGAATAAACTAACTCGAGCCACGTCTGAGAGTGAGCTAACCTCGTTATGAACCCGTTATCTCGCCTCGGCTAACAAGCTAATTTAGCTACCTAGCAGCTGTTTAGCTCATGTTGGGCTGTGTGTGGTTCAAAGTGAAGCACGTTTGCAGCACGCTAGCCCGGGTTAGCCTTCTTGGCTAGCTTAGTTGGGCGGATGAAGAGTTGTAAAACGCTGGGAAAAATGGGGACGACCTGTCCGAGGCACAATGTCACCTGTCCGGGAGCAGAAGAAGAGGAGATGGGGCTGCGATGCTAACCAACACCGCCTCAACGCCGTCAGTCTGCTCGCTAAGTTGGAGCGTATTATTTATTTAATTACATATTAAAAACGACGTGAGAGCTCCACATCCTTCCACATAACGATTAGCTTTCAAAACCAGCCAGCGGATGCATATATATAACTTCACCTTTTGCAGCATCTAACGTTAAGCTACATGGAATAAAAAGCACAATGGAGGATGCTTGGATTAGCCAGAGAGAGGTGTGCTAGCTCTGAGGCTAGCTAAGCCCTGTTTTTTTTTTTTAAAAGCAGCGGATTGTGCTTCGCTGCTAAGCTAACTCTACCTGGTTCGCCCTGGTAGTGGCAGCCAGCCTATCCAGCCCAGCATCTCCTCCTCCGCCGCCGCCGCCGCCGTCAGCTGCATCGCCGGGAGAGACTGGGCTCTTCGGTGCGGGCTGCTGTCCGGGCGCCAGCTCCTTCTGGGCGACCCCTTGCTGCTTGCTCTTCTTCCTCGCCATTTACGGTCGCAGGTTTTATAATACGCTTTGGGGCAAGTTTGCACCAGTTTTCGAGGATTCGCAGAGCACACTTTCGTTTCTTCTCGGGAACCTCAAAATGTTCTCTATCTCCTCCAGTCAAGACAACAGTCAATATGGCGGAGGACTGGCACACTCGGGAGTTCATAGGTTAAAGATACTGCTGGCAAAGAGGCTTCACTCACATACGGGGAACGCGGTTTGAATCTGACACGGGCGGTGAGGCCAGACGCCCGCCATGTTTAGTGAGGGCAATTCCTCTCCTCCCACTTTCTTCTGTGTACGAAAAGACAATTAAACACTTCCTCCCGCTCACACTAGCTATTCAAACGATTGTTTAGTGTTTGAACATATTTATTTTATGCTATATTTGTAATATGGTCACAATATGCTTAATGCACTCACAGTCTATAATGTAAAAAATATATTGTTATAGATGTAGGCTGGAGTTGAAGTAAATATGTATGTTTTTTTTCAGACATCGGAAGAGGGGCAGAGTAGGATAAAAACATATTAGTGTAACAATAGCACATACTGTATGTAACAATGCAACTTTGCACAACTAGGTTAGCTCACATATTTAGGTTTGCAATATAATAGGGGCAAATATGCATAAGCACATGTCAATATTGTTGTGAACCAATACAATAAATGTTTGAAAAATAAAGGTGCTGTGAGAGGAGAGGGGCTTGACCATGGGCTTGGCGTTTTTACGTTGTCTGTCGATGCCTTCAAATGCTTTCAGAAATATTGGAATCATAGACTCCGATGTACATACTATGTATGTTAATAGCGTTGGCCGTTATGTTCGGTGAACATTTGCTCTTTCTTAATTGTTTTACTTGTAATTCTTTTTTTAAATGTCACCCAAATGAGCACTCTTTTTTGTCACGAAAATAAATCAATCTGACAGACTTGGTGCCCGCCGAATCGTAATTACGACTGGAGTTTCAAAAGATCCGAGTTTACGTGGAACACGTGAACGCAGCGTCGGTGTTGGGGCTCTGTGTATTGAGGACGTAGCACACAGACAGCTTCATCTACTTCAGGCTATACCGACGCTCTTACACCACAGTAGGTTATTTACCCGCGGGCTGTTTTATTTTAACAAACATAGTAATAATGGACGGAAACGTGTGCAACATCCAGGTGCTTCTTCGGGCTGCTGAGTTTCTGGAGAGAAGAGAGAGAGGTGGGTGTTTTTAATGACAACTGTCAGTCTTAACAGGGGGAGGAAGTTGGTTATTGTTAAAAACAACAAAATGCACAATGAAGCGACTGAAACTCTGCATGCAAAACATAATATAGACGCACAATCCAATGCAGCTGATCGAGCACATATCAAGATATTTGCTAGAAGGCTATTTTAGGCGATCTTTCCCATTTGACTCAGTGACCTACATATCCGTCTGATCATTGTTACTCAAAGGCGCCAATCTGCTCCAATTTGAAAAAATGAATCCGAGCGGCGGTGAGCAGCTCATCGCGGTGACTGAGAGTGAGACGGGAAAAAGCTATACTATAAGTTTCATTCATAATTTACACACTTTAGATATCGTATTGCGTGTTTCTGCTTGCGAGGCTGCAGAGAGTAGTTGTATAATAGTGCTGATGTGTGATGGCGCCAAAAACAAAACGTCCAGCTGATGATGCTGATGACAGCAGTCGATCGCCTTTGTCCTCCTCCTCTTACAACTTATAGGAAAACATATTAGATGAGGGAATAAAAGTTAATTTGCAGCACTGCGGGTTCACTAACTTTAATAATGGGAAAACTTTATATTTATAACATTGCTGCTTTTTGAATTTCAGTTTTCTTACACAGCTCTGTATTTTTCCTGCACAGAGGCAGAACATGGATATGCTTCACTGCTGCCTCTAAGTCCAGATCTCTCTGACAAGAGAAGCAAACAGAAGAGCAAGAAGATATCGGCTGGTGGAAATAGGTGAATGCATTGCACAACAGACAACTGACAAGAGGGTGTGGCTGGTCTACTTTCAGTTTTGACAAAGCACCCTTTTAAACACGAATACCTCACAGGCTGTCATTGTTATTATCATGAATGTAATCTTCATAGCTAAACAAACTGTCTCTCTCTGTAAATGCAGGTCAGTTCACAACGAGCTGGAAAAAAACAGGTAATGAATATTTTGTGTCCATATAAATATCACATTATCAAAGCAAAAGACACTTTTTTTTTATGGTGGGCAAAGTTCGAGGAAGAGTAATCTTAAACAACCTGTTTTCACTTGCATGTATTAACAGTATGTTGTGGTTTTGCAGACGTGCTCAGCTGAGGCACTGCCTGGAGCAGCTCAAGAAGCAAGTCCCTCTGTCATCTGACTCGATGAGGAACACCACGCTCAACCTGCTGAGGCGAGCCCAACTTCACATCAAGGTAGACTCAACACCACGGCATCGATCATACTGAGAGAAGTCCTAGTTCCCGTCTTAGGTTTGGTCTACTCTTTAATCCACTGCTCACTCGTCTGTGTCTCTGCGTTCTCGTTTCAGAAGCTGCAGGAGCAGGACGAGCGTGCGGAGCACGTGAAGGGACGCCTGCGCTGGGAGCAGAGAGAGCTGCGGGTTCGGCTGGAGCAGCTGCAGAGAGGCACGGAGAGGATGAGGAACGACAGCCAAGGGTCGACCATGTCGTCCGAGAGGTCGGACTCCGAGAGAGGTACGTCTGTCACACACAGGAGGGGTCTCACCTATAGGCACAGACACAGTAATGCCTAGCCCTGGCTTTTATAGCTTAAAGTGTGATTAGAGGTTTTGATTCAATAAGTACAAAATCTGATTATTTTTGATCATTTCTGTCACATTCAAACCACAGTAACTGTGGTCTTAATGGGAATTGGAAGGTCCAGCAAAGGCTATATAAAAAAAGAAACTTTATAAAAAGGCTAAACTTTCTTGATTAATCGTTAAGTTGTTTGGTCTATAAAATGTCACAAAATGGTGAAAAATGTCGATCAGTGTTTCCCAAAGCCCAAGATGACGTCAAATTGTCTTGTTTTGTCCACAACTCAAAGATCTTCAGTTTACTGTAATAGAGGAGTAAAGAAACCAGAGAATATTCACATTTAGGAAGCTGGAATCAGATAATTTTGGCTTTTATTTTTCTTAAAAAATGACTCAAACCAATTAATCAATTATCAAAATAGTTGGCGATTGAATTAATAGTTGACAACTAATCGATTAATTGTTGCAACTCTAGTCTCTCGGAAATAATAATTCAAAAACAGTTTATCAACCCTAAGGGGAATTACATTGTGATGATATTATTCATATTTTGTTATAATCTTCCAAAATTCTGTTGTCTGAATGAATGAGATAACATCAATAGTTGAGTTTCATTTTACACTTCTGAAGAGTTTTGTCTGTTGTAATGCACTGAACATGCAATTGGTTATTCTATTGTGATTTTTTTCCCCCATACATTTTCCCTTTTGTGAAAAAATATCATTATGAGGAAAAAATATCTTGATATCTATCATGATATTGATTGCAATCATATGACCAGGCCCTAGTTTGTAAGTTCAATGTGACAAGTGAATTTTCGTATATTTCCTTATGTTAATGGATCTGCTCTTTGGTTGGTCACCTCGCAGAGGACGTGGAGGTCGACGTGGAGAGCATCGTGTTCGACTGTCTGGACTCTGACGGACTGAGCATCACGCACGCCGATGCAGACCACTGTTACTCCAGCATGGACAAAGCCTGGCTATGACGGCAGCACACCTACTGTAGGTAACTCGTTTAATGTCACCAGGCGGACAGGAAGAGGAAGAGGAGAAAAAACATTCCAAAAACAATCCAACGGAGGAAGAGGGAGAATGGAGAACGACGTTACTGTACGACTGACAGAAGGAGTAACTTTTGACATTCTCTTTTCAACACACGTCAGACTACAAGCTAAGTGATTATGTTATGAATGAGCTGTGTCCATTTTGCACTGAATAGCAGTTAAAATCACTGGGCTGGGATGGATGTAACATTACGCTAAATATATTTTCTGGCATCAACCATTAACGGCATTTCTTTCCTAAGCCACAAGGTGTCTGTAACGTACAATGATTCAAACAGTTCTACATCTTTAAGGGCTTATTCATTCATTTAAGGGCTTTTTAAAACCCAAATGAGGGCTTTTTATTCAAAACTCTTAACTTATTCTTTACTACAGTATGTCTATACTGAATTCTGCCTTAAATCAGATTTGGTCAACCATACAGCTTTTCTTTAGCACGAAGTTCATATTTCAGCAATGTCATGTGTAGCATGCACTTAAACACCAATCTGTGCTATGTTTTGTATTATTGTCCTATTATTATATGAGTTCAGTCTTTTTCTTCTGTTGCACAAAACGTCCACACATTGCACTTGTTTTGTCTCAAAAAGATTGTGGGTATATCAAAATGAAAACCGTCAGCTGAAATGAACTGGTCATATTTGCACATTCACATCTGGCAATTAAGTAACAAATATTCACTCTGTATATTTGTACACAATTAAGCCTGTGATCAAGTGCAAGACTCTTGATGCCTGTATTAAAGATTAAGTTGTGAGAGCATATGGAGAGAGGTATGATGACAGTTTTACTCTTACTTTACTTATCACAACTGTACGCTTCATTGCTTGTGCATTTCTCAATGTAAATGTCAATTATGCATGCACCACACAGTCAGGCAGGTATCTTGTAGTAATTATGCAATTTATGCTGTATTACAAGTATGTATCATATTCATTGCTATATATTTAATAACTGAAGGTGCTTTTTCCTCTTCACTTTTGTATATGCAAGATGCCTTATTACCTTTTTAATAGTATGTATGCATTCATCTGTCTCTCCGCCCAGTAATATAATGTAGCATTTTTGTACTGGTGTAAGCTCTTTTTTTTTTTTTTTTTATTGAATAAATATTTTCTATATTTATGTGCCGTTTCTGATTATTTTACTGGACCTATTGATTGACAATGATGAAACGCAACAATTCCCAACTTTTTTTTGCTTGACCCCATAAAACAAAGGAACAATTAAGGATTTTCCCCTTGTTTCATTTGAATAAACATTACAGGAAATGTAACAATTAAACATTAATTAATATTTTTTTCTTCTTTCCATTCATCCTGTTAATCATGTAGCGACCCCGGGTTGGTAACCACTGATGTAGCTATACAGAGATACCACGTATTGTTCAAAGACATCACGGCATGATGGTTAGAAAGGAACTGTTCATTTATTGACAAGCTGATATTAAATCAATACAGTAAGAGCACATTGTTGCATGTGTTGTGTCATCAGACCTAAGCTGAATGTACAATATTTTTTTTTTAATTTAGGTGACCCTGATGTCCAGTGCAAGCAGATCTTAATATCAAGATTGCAACGTGAGTATTTCTCATCAAGCTATGCCATCAATACGGACCCTTCTTCAGTCAATACACTTCAACTTGAAGCAATCAGTCTTGGTAGGATGATTAAGGTGTGGTTAGGTGAACTAAAGAAAAAGATTAAAATGATTGCGGCAAAACATACAACTGCAGTAAATCATAAACATGAATTTGCATTAATCAGATATTTCGTGGTATGCTAATCTCAGCTGTTAATAATACAAAGCGGTTACAAAATGACATGACATACAGAGAGGAATAGAGTAAAAAGTAAACGTTGTTGATGGGCACAAAGGTTGAGTAAAAGGTCTGAGGAAGAGCATCAAGGTTGGCTAAGTGCTATTATTATTATTTTGTTATGGCACCCGGAGCCATTTTCAACCGTCCCTCTGAGATCTCCATGTATGGTAAACACTGAGATGATCTGGTATCAAAAGGTACAATATATTCCAGGAGGCTGGGATAGGCTCTTGAACCCAGCTCAGGCCTTTTATGGTCCAACCACCTTTTCAGTTCCTCACAGAGGCGTCTACCCAGGACCGGGATCAGTTTGTCTTACCCACCACGGGGGGTGGGGGGGTCAAGATAAATCTGTCCCAGTATCAGTGGCAAAAGAACCGATGATCCACGCAGCTCGTCACACATATTGTTTCTTCTGGGCCTGTGAGGCGAGGTCTTTGGCTTTCTCTTTAGCTGCCAGTGCCGTCTCTCTCGCTCGCTCCGTAGCGGTTTCTGCTAAGCTTCTTGATGGAGTTTCACCTACAAAAGTCATAGCAGGTTGGTTGTAATATCGGTAGAAATATTTGCATGTTTATGTAGTTCTTGAAAACCTATTCTATCACTTCCTAGTTCTGAATTGTGTAATAAACAACAGACACTTTCATAACATTTTAATTGTTCATATAATTTGCAACGACTTTCAGCCTCTGTGCGTCAGTGAAAGAGATTTCACCAACAACAGGAAACAGGTGGAGGTCGATACACTTAAAATACCAAACTAATATATTTTGCTGATGTATTCAATACCTTTACTTTGTTTGGACTCAACGGTCACAATAGTGACTGAAAATTTGCAAAATATTTTACAATTTTAGATTTTACAGATTTTAACACGCATTAAACTGCCTTCTCACAAATTCAAATCATACAGTTAATAGCTTTACTTTCTTAACAGTTTCTGAATGAACTCATTTTACAAGTATGGCCTCATTACAGCCAAACTAAATATATTAAAGTTACTATGAGGAACTTTCATTTTGTGTTGATTTTGGAGGCCCCTTCGGCAAAAGCGGTAGTGTTTCTGAGCACCAGGGTGCCTTTTAGAAAACGTCTCATTTTACTGATTTCACGCGGAATCCGACCCGGTGGCACCGATGACGAGCATTAAGAATAACTATATAGAAATAGCCAATCTTCTCGCTGATGGTCTCGTTTACTTATTTTCGGTCACATAGAGGCATCAGTATTACATTGAGACTGTTTCATAACCAGTTAAAAGTTCCTCAGAGTAAATTTAACTTTCTAATAAACGGTTGTATGATTTGGACTTGCAGCTCTACAGGGCAATGTAAACATACAACTAAAATTCTACGTAATTTACAAAAAAAGCCATCTTGCATATTTTGTACCTTTTAGAGGTCCCCAACCTTTTTCCTGTAATCCCCCCTTTGAAAGCTGTTAAGCTTCACCCAAATCGCCAGTTTTTGGATTTGACTGAGGCTTGCTCAATGAACATCAACCAGTTTTTCCTTTCTTCCCCGTCAACCATTTGTTCATCTTTCAGTTACATCTGCTGAGCTGAATCTTAACAGCTTAACTAGCATCAGAGCACTTATGCTTCTTAATCGCTCCCTTTTCATTGCAGATATTTTGACTCGTCATTGCAGGAAAAGCACAGGTGTTGCGAATAAAATGAACAATGCCTTCGTTCCAGCAATTAATGCAATGCACTAATCATTGATGTTATTATTATTATTATTGACCATTTACCTTGCATTTTGGCCAGCACATATTCAAAGCCTTTCATGGTCTTTGTAACACTGGTCTTGAACCTTGCAAGACCAAATTCCTGGAAAGAGAAAACACAAAGTCAACCGAGGCAAAAACAAAACACTCAGACAGAGAATAATGTGTCAACAGCCTATAACTCATATCATCACATACAGTATGTACTAACATGCCTTCTCAGGGCCTGAGAACAATAAAAGACCACTCTGATTCTGTCATAAATCATTCTGCAACCTTGGTCTTGGCAGACAGCTTCAACTGCTCAGCGGTTGCACCTTAACACTGTGTATAATGTTACCTATTAAAGAATGAAAGACAGGTGGGTGAGTCTCCCCTTCAGACGCCTCACACCACTTTCCCTGAGCTGTTACGTAGCGTGGCGCCCAACTGTACTATACTGACCTGAATACCTCTCGAGAGCCCGTAGACAGTGGAAGAGATCCAAGCTTCTCTTTTTATCTCCGTCCAGCTGCCATTGTCAGGGTTAATTTGGTACACGCACCGCTCCTCCACGGACTGGGACAGAGAAGAGAAAACAAACAGAAGCAACGTGAGGCCACGTTATTACTTTGTGCAATGCTGCTGAGCGCCTATGGAAGCAAACAATCGTGGTACCAAGAGGCGAGCGTGACTGATGTTCCATGTGAGCGTGGTCATGGTCCTTTTCTGAGGGTCCACGATAGAGTCCTCAATGATGTACGCCGAGCTGGACATGTGCTTTGGAAGGTAGCGCTCCATCCAGCGAGGCCCTCGGCTCGTTTTGGTCAACAGGCGTCTGGATTTGAGGCAGTTGTTTGGAGTTACCTCTCGGAAAATGATGTCCTCAGTCAAAACATGGTTACTGTGGGAGAGAAGGGAAAGCTATGGATCAAGACGATACAAAAACCTCGGTGTAGGGCTTATAAATACTTCTGTCAATTATTTTCTTCAATTAAATAATATTATTTAGTTTATACAATTTCACAACATGGGAAGAAATTCACATTACTCAAAGTGACATCTTCGAATGTATTGTTTTGTCCAACCAACAGTCCAAAACCCCAAATATATCAAATTTACAATGCCATAAATAAGCAACAAATACGCACATATGAGAAACTGAACAAGCAACTGTTAGACTTTGATTTTTCTGCTGATCAATTTATCACTTAATTTGATAATTAAGCTAGTACTGCAACTAACAATTGTTTTCACAATCGATCAGACGATTATTTCGTTGATTAATCATCATCAATCATTTGATCTACAAACTGTTAAAAATAGAAAAACATACCCATACACAATGACTTAGTCAGATAGATGCTTGATAGTAAATTGCAAATCTTTTGGTTTTAGACTGTTGGTCTGACAAAACAAGCTTTTTGGATATCATATCACCAAGAAAACCAGCAACATTCACAGCTGCGCAGCTGGGACAAGTGTATTTTCTGCATTTTTACTTACAAAAAGATGAACAATTTGTTTTTATTCAATTGTTTGCCTGTCGATTTATTAATAATTGTTTCAGCTATGATATGTACCACATCACTGAATGTATTTGAGTAAAAGTAGCAACATCATTCTATAAAAGTGCTCCACTACAGGTTAATGTCCTGAATTCATTATTTTACCTCAGCAGAAGTACAAAAGTATTAGCATCAAAATGTACTTAAAAGTATTTAAGTAAGTAAAATTAAGTAAAACACTCATCAGGTGACACAATGATGTTATATCACATTACTGGACTATTATTGCTGTCACTGTGTCATATTTGGTCAGCTAACCATTATGTTTAATATGTAAAAATTTTAAGGAACTAGCATCTGAAATGAAGTGGAGTCGAAGTATAAAGTACCATAAAATAAAAATACTGATATTACGTAAAAGTACCTCAAATACAACCTAAATACACTGCGTTACTAAATACACTTAGTTACTTTCCACCACAGTTTACCCTCATCAGTATACAAATGTTGAGACATAAGATAGATAGATAGATAGATAGATAGATAGATAGATACTTTATTGATCCCGAAGGAAATTTAGTCATCCAGTAGCATAGACAACAATCCCAACACCAATACACCTTAAAAAAGATACAATCAAATAGAATAAAGTGAAATAAAATAAAAATAAGATAACATAAGTAAGTACAGCAGTGAAGTGACAGTGTGCCAATGGTGCAAATAGTGCAAATAGTAGTGCAAATATGGAAGAGTATATTAATATATAGCAGAGTATATTATAATGTTTGATATAGTAGTGCAATGTAATAGTATAATGAAGTGTGCTATCATCCCAACTATTTACGCAAGGTTTATGCAAAGACCAGAGGTAGATTAGTATCCAGACTACCTCACCTGTAAGGGTTGGGGTATCGTTGCCAGAAAGCAACACAAACTTGGTCCCAGGTGCTTTTGAGCAAACCTGCGCAGCAGAAATACTTCACCATTGTTCCCTCCTATTACTGTGGCAATACCCTGTGGAGACACAGAACAAATACATCGTGTTAACTTGCTTGCTACGTTTATAACGTAACTAGCTTTCACATTAGCTTTACCAGCAGAGGACCACCCAGAGGCCACTGTAAACACAGGGGGGGTCCAGGGAGTACACAACAGCAGTTTAAACCATTGAGGAAGTTCATGTTTTGTACTCAAAAGTGCCAACAAACAAGAAAAGTTATTTACCCGAATAAAACACGGATGAATGACATGATTTGGGTTTGTTTAAATGTGTTAAACAACTCAAATAAATCACATATTTTCCCGAACTTTCCAGCTCCATGACAGCTGTCAGTCAGCTAAAAATATGACATTAGCTAGCTACACATTACCTCACACATATACCACGCTGAGGCTTCTGGCAGGGCTGAGAACAGACTAACATTATGAGCACAGACTGATGAATATTTAAACAGCGAGCGGCTAACGTCACATATAACGTTACTGTCACATGAGTTTGATCACGTCCGCACTCCTTTAGCTTCCTCGTTAGCATCCTGAGCTAGCCTAGCACGAAGCAAAACCTTATGAATGAATGGCACCGTGTTTCCACACACATTTCTTTCACCGACATTCAATGTGTAAATTTAATGCGTTCATTTAAGAAGCAGAGACGGTTACCTGTATGGCGACACCAGTCAAAATGTAAGTATTTTCATGTTACAGCTACTCCTCTCGGGATGAACTTCACCGAGCAAGCCACCGAGAAATCAAGTCAAACGTGACTAGGACTACAGGGAAGGTCAAACGACGACGTCACATCCGGTAGGTGGTGAAAAAATGCGATGCCCACTTTGAACACTAGAGGGCAGCAGGGGACTGTGCAAAATGCAACACAGTATTTAAAGTGGCAGTAGGCAACAATTTTTTGGCATAATTTGGCAAAAATTCCATAATAACCTTTTAGCATATTGTAATTCAAGTGTTCTGAGAGAAAACTAGACTTCTGCTCCTCCTCATGGCTCTGTTTTCAGGCTTTAGAAAAATCTAACCCGTGACGGCAGATTTTGATCAATCACAGGTCGTTTCAGAGAGAGAGAGCGTTCCTATTGGCTGTGCTCCGGTCATGTGACCAGAACTTGGCTTCCTTCAACAGATTTTACAATGGCGGCTGCATCACAAACTTTCTCATTTGACCGCTAAACAGTAACTCCAAGATGATTCTGAAAATATTTGAGTAACAGAATATTGATTCATATCTGATCAGCGCTGCCTAGTTTGACTGTTTGGTCGGAGTTCGTGAGTGATTGACAGCCGGCTCTCATAGAAGGCAGCTGGACAGCGGACTTTGTTTTCCTCCGGTAAGTGAAATCCTTCAGATGCCGTTAGGAGCACCGGAGGACACAGTAGGACACAGAGGAACATGTTTTTTTCAGGTTACCTGTTTCATGTACTACTGTCACGCTATAGCGGCCGTTTTCTAAAAATAACTTTTTTAAATCATATTTGCGCCAATATCGCATACTGCAGCTTTAAGAGTATTTGTTATCTGATGAGTGGATTTTGATCAGAAATTGTCGATCAAATGCCATGTAATGTTGTCAACACAACTGAAAGTGGCATCTGTAAGACTCATACAATATGTCTTCAATTCAAAGGTAAAAAACCCCCACATTATTATAGCTAATCTGACCATGTCTTGCTATTTTTGAGATATATCCCCTTCAGCACGCCATACTTTGGGGCAGATGGATAATCTCTAACGCATAAAATCATCCCTAAATTCATCTCCAGTCTGCAGCAAAATCTTCACACATTAGCTTCTAATGCCCAAAGGGTTTAATGTCACAGGACTAAGCTCAATGTTTGTCTGCCGGTAGTCCGGATAAAGGCTTAGAGTTTCTATAATAATCTATAAAAGGAATATAGGCTAAGCCAGCAAATCAGTAATGTGGGTGTCAAGATCCAGCAATAAAAAACCTCTTTTATACAGTCTCTGTACAAAACCAATACGTATTGTCTTTGCTATAAAATGAATCACACTGCATAGGCCACTTTTGTCTGGTTGTTCATTAAATACTTTATTGGATGGTATTTGAACCCACTGGTTCTTTTTTTGGTTGAAAAATAATTTCTGAATGTTTATGTAAGGACTTTGATTCACCTCAATTTAGTGAGAAATGCACTGCTTCTCTTTTTCCTCTATGTAGACTGTCTTCTCATCTACAGATGGATTTTCCAGCTGTCAGGTTCAGGGAGTTAAAGTATGGAGGATACATGCACCACGGCACAGACTACTACCCCCAAATGTTTTGAGTAGTCTACGTATGGTGTCCGTGTTCAGTGCATTCAGTAATATGCAACTATTTTCAGTTTTACTACACACCCAGACACAATCTGAAAGACATTTAAACCTGCGGATGGCAGAATGTTTTTGGCATCATTGGGCAAAAATTCCATAATAACCTTTCAGTATATTGTAATTCAAGTGTTCTGAGAGAAAACTAGTCTTCTGCACCTCCTCATGGCTCTGTTTTCAGGCTTTAAAGAATCTAGCCTGTGACGAGAGACTTTGGCCAATCACAGGTCATTTCAGAGAGAGAGCGTTCCTATTGGCTGTTCATTCAATGGAGGCAGCTGTCAATCACTCATGAACTTCGATCAAACGGTCAAATTAGGCAGCGCTGATCAAATATGAATTAATATTGATCAGCGCTACCTAGTTTGACCGTTTGGTCGGAGTTCGCGAGTGATTGACAGCTGCTCAGAGACAGCAGGCTCCAGCTCGGCTCTGATTGGTTGGTGTGAAATCTCGCAGATGCCATTAGGAGCACCGGAGGACACAGAGGCACATGATTTTTTCAGATTACCTGTCTCATGCACGACTGTCAGGATATAGTGATCGTTTTATAAAAATCATTAAAAAATAATTAATATTTTTCTAATCATATTTGCTCCAATTCTACCCACTGCAGCTTCAACTTACTCCTTATTACTTCAACCCACTCATCCAAGCTTTATCCAAGCCAAGGTCTGTTTATTTGACACACAAAACATAATTTCTCCCGACAGTCAAATCAACTCTGGGAGTTACAGTATGTGTGCAGCTGGGGCTCAGTATGTGTGCCCAGAGGCCGTGTGGTTGATTAATGTTCCTGTGTTCATTAAAAGACCACCAACAAACGACACTTTAGCAGCTCATTGTATAGAATAGCATGTTTTGCCTTCTTTCAAAACCCTTTTTTTTTTTTTTTTTTACATATCCTCAAAGCAGCTGGCTACATTATGATGATGATGATGATAATGATGAACATATCATCAACTCACATCAGAGTCCTGCTGGCCCATCTAATTGGGAACAGCTGGTTGCCAGGTGAACACAATTACCTTCCTGGTTGGACAGATAATAGCCTCCTCTGGATTCCTTGGATGCGGATTGAATGTTACTCTGCGAGAACACTGGAATTAATCCAAAACGCAGCATTTGGATTAATTAAGAGAAAATCATCAGAATGTGTTGAACAGCCAACAAATAGAAAAGCAAGTGTGGAAAATTAAACTTGTTCACACAGTCACAATAATCACCTTCAGCAAGTATGAACACGTTAATAGCCTCAGGCGATTTATGCAATGGAGTGCATAATTAATTGGACATTACTTACCAACAAGAGTTCTGCATTTACAGGAGACACATTATACATAGTTAATTAACAGCCTAGCAAACATCTTAAACATATATTTGAACAGGTTCGACAAATGTATTTTCACTAGTACCATTCACAAAGGAAAGAAGAGCCTTACATAAAGCGATTTGCATGCAAAGCTTTGAGCCCTCTCCAGTCCCATAATAGATACTCAAGATCAGGCCATTCAAGTCAAAAGGCTACTTTTGAACCACAAGCACCACAAACCGAGGGTGCGTTCAATGTGTTCAGTCACATCCTACAGGCTTTTTAAATTGCGTTAATAATAATAATCATCATCATACAGCGGTCGGAGGGTGTCCGCCGTTACGACCGTTCAGGGTCAGCCTTCTTGTGGAGCGTGTCCTGAACGAGCCCTCAGGGTGGAAGCTCTCGGGCTTGTCCTCACAACGGAACACCATGAGGAAGCCATTCCTGTAGTTTTTATTCATCCACCCGTACAGCAGAGGGTTGGTAAAAGTTGAACCCATAGCTATGATGTGGAACACCGTGTATATCAGTTTGTACTCCTTAAACCTGAGCACCAGGTCCAGATCACTGGCCAGCTGAAACACGTGGAACGGCAGCCAGCAGATAGCGAACACCACCACCACCAGGGCCAACATCTTGGTGGTCTTTTTGCGGCGGTTGATGCTGTCGTTGCGGCTGGACGGGCTGATGTGGTTCTTCAGTTTGACCCAGATGCAGATGTAAGCGTAACTGATGATGGCTAAAGGAAGAATGAACTGCAGGAGCAGCATCGAGAGGCTGTAGATGACTCCGTCCCTGCTGGTCCCGTGGGGCCACTTCTCAGAGCAGACAGCGATACGCAGGTTGATGGAAGGGATCTCTTCGTGGCGGTACTCTCTGAAGATGGCCAGGGGTGCTGCCAGGACAGCAGACATAGTCCAGGTGAATGCCATGATGAGAAAGCTGGTGTGCCACGTGAGGCGCCGGCCGAGGTGGAAGACGATGCAGCGGTAACGCTCCAGAGCGATGACAGTCAGCGTCAGGATGGACACATGCACGCTCAGGGCCTGGGCGAACGGCACCATGTGGCACAGCACGGCCCCGAACTTCCACTCATCTAGCAGAGTGTAAACCAGAGTGAAGGGCAGGCAGAGCGTGTCCACCAGGAGGTCTGCCAGGGCCAGGTTAGCGATGAAGAAGTTGGTCACCGTTCGCATGGTTCTGTAGCGAATGATCATGTAGACGACGAGAGCGTTGCCCAGCAGCCCCAGCAGAATGATCAAGGAATACGCTGCGATCAAGGTGATCTGGACTCCAAGGTGCTTGGTGATGTCAGTGTGGAAACCAGGTGGGCTTAAACCCACGCTGTTGTTAAATAGAAACCAGGGATCGGTTTCACCAGCCTCCCCTTCGCTTGTGGTGTTGGATGTGTCTGGCGGACTCATTTTATCGGTAGATGCCAAACTGAGAGTGTGCCGACACCTGAGGAGAGAAAACACACAAAAATGAAATCATTTTCTGACACAAGCCAGGCAGAACAGTATTCCCAACAAGCTATGAAAATAAAATAACAAAGTTCGTCATTGTGAATACTACTTGAGCTTGGGGTGTTTATTTATTTATTCCCCGTCTTTCTCTCCAATTCACAATTCCCAACACGCCTGATCTGCATTTGTTGTCACTGCCAACGCCACTGTTGGATTCACATGGCGTCACCAGTCACTTGTCGTCACCAGGAGGGTGTACCACGTGTCTCTTTATGCTTTTCCCCTCTGCGCAGGTGTCCCAAACAACCAGTATGAGTTTCTGAAGCAGTGACGCTATCCCTCACCGGCTTCCCATCGCCATAGACTAACTTTTCACCTGATTACCTGACGAAGCCGTGCTGGGAATTGCACCCTTGATCTCTTTGGTGGTGGGCTGTTATTTTGACCTTCTGAATACCTCCTGGTCCCTCAGTTTATGCTATAAAACATATACCTTGAGTCATTCAAAGAACATTTATTCTCAGGGTCTCCCTCTCAGAATAGAAAGAACTGCAAAAGCTTTGACAAAAAAATCCATACAATTTCGACACACAACTATTTCATTATTCTCTTCACATCACCTGGAAAGGGTAGGTTGCATTGCAAATGTCATGCTGTTATTAAATCCATTTTGCATTAAACTAGTTGAGGGTGATGAAACAGTGCAATTTAGAAGATAAGAGAACTCTCTAATGCATGCCGCCTAATTATTAGAACAATTGCCCAACATTGCATTGAAGAAGTGGATGTTCTGAGAAGCAAAGAAAAAGAAATACGCATCTCAATAACAGATGAGAAGCAATAGAAAATCAACTCTCTTTGTACGAACTCGTTCCAAACCCTTCCCCTCCAAAAAACAGACCATATTGCCACCTAGAGCAATTCATATTGAAAATCTTTTCCCCGTGGCCTGGGTACACGCATTTGTTTGGTTACAACGTGCAGTCTTTTTTTCCAAGGGACACGAACACCTGTGCCATTATAAAGGCTAAAGGAAAGTGATGAAGGAAGCAATTTGATCAGGAGGAGTCAGGCAGCTCAAAGATACATCATTAGAGCCGCCGACTGCTCTCATACACAGTCTGCATCTCATAAAGGGAATATTGTGTGCCTTGCCTAATTTCTGACAGAAAGATCAGTGCCATGTTACACAACCGCATGCTAGTACCTCTCTTTTCAGCTTCACTTTCTATAGTTCATTATCTTGTCATTTCTGTCAATTCACCTGTGAGAGGCTGAGAGAACATTTTGTCATGACATGTATAAAAACTACTGTCAATGTTTGACTGCTAAATCTCTGCATCCTCATTATGCAGATGAATGCTAATTACATGAAGTGGCATTAGACTAAGCCAGAGGCTTTAAACAAATCCACAATACTCCTTTTTAAGTATTAAAAACATTTTTTTTTTTTTTACTGCTTACAGGCCTGAATCGACTTTGCACATTTTGTGGTTTTTCTTGATGGAATTACTGAGACAAACAGGACCCCGTTTAGTGAGAGGTCGTCTCTTTGGTGACAGACACTCTTTGGTTACTCTGGGGATCCTGCAGCCTAGTTTTTGACAGACTAAGAGACGCACTATAGTTTACTGACATCTTTGCTTTTTCATTATTTTATTTACCGTTAAAGCTGCAGTCGGTAGAATTGGAGCAAATATGATTAAAAAAAGTTATTTTTATAAAACGATCACTATATCTTGACAGTAGTGCATGAGACAGGTAATCTGATAATAATCATGTGCCTCCGGTGTCCTCCGGTGCTCCTAACGGCATCTGCAGGATTTCACAGACCGGAGGAAAACAACCAATCAGAGCCGAGCTGGAGTCTGCCGTCTCTGAGCAGCTGTCAATCACTCGTGAACTCCGATCAAACGATCAAGCTAGGCAGCGCTGATCAAATATGAATCAATATTCTGTTACTGTAATGCCTATTTCTCGCCTCAAATGTTTTCAGAAACATCTTGTAGTGTACTGTTCAGCTGTAAAATGAGAAAGTTTGTGACCCGGCAGCCATGTTGACATCAGTTGAGGAAATACCAAGCACCGCCCACCAGCCGGAGCAAACTTTCTCATTTTACTGCTAAACAGTACACTATAAGATGTTTTTGAAAACATCTGAGGAGAGAAATAATCATTCAAGTAACAGAATATTGATTCATTTTGATCAGCGCTGCCTAGTTTGACTGTTTGATCGGAGTTTGCGAGTGATTGACAGCTGCCTCCGTTGAATGAACAGCCAATAGGAACATTCTCTCTCTGAAATTACCTGTTATTGGTCAAAGTCTCCCGTCACCAGCTAGATTTTTTAAAGCCTGAAAACAGAGCCATGAAGAGGTGTAGATGTCTAGTTTTCTCTCAGATCACTTGTATTACAATATGCTGAAAGGTTATAATGGATTTGTTGCCCAATGATGCCAAAAATATTCTACCTACTGCAGGTTTAAATATTTTATTGTGGAAAATATGGAGTTTTTTCTGTGTGCTGCTTTATTGTCATATTTATCAACATGCTACATGAATCATATTGTCATCTCTGCAATTGACTTCAAGCATCAAAAGGCCTATAGGGAATGTGTGTATATAAGTATGTGTGTGTGTGTGTGTGTGTGTGTGTGTGTGTGTGTGTGTGCGTGCGTGTGTGTGTGTGTGTGTTTGTGTGAGTGTGTGAAGCTGATGTGCATTAAAATCCATACAGCCTCTGGCCTCCTGAAGATTTAAGTACATATTATAAAATGTCTGGTGTCGGGCCTAAAGGAGAGGAAAGTATCACAGCTACACACTCATTATGAGTCGTGGAATGACTTGCGGGGTAACTCTGAATCCATAGGAACCAAACAGGGTTGCAGTGCCAATAAACCAAAAGGCACAGTCTGTCTGTACCCTCTGTCGCCAGAGCAGACAGACACACTGGAGCACGCAGTAGGGATTTATCAGGCGGACTGCAGGCGACATGTGCACTTTACATCAGTAATTTGTCAAAGCACCCTTTCTGATCAGCGATGGCAATCCTTGACTTGAGGCAGGAATCTGTTACCCATAGTATACACCTGCTGGAGCAAAAGAAAAAAAAAAAAAAACACAATTCAACCAGATTCTACTGAACTCTACGCACTGACACCAAATTATGATGAGATATCTAATTCCCAATCAAATATGCATAGACGCTCCGGTCGTGCGTAATTTGTCGCCATTTGTTTAACTTACTGAATAGTGCGCATTCAAATGATCTCCAAGTGAGCTCTCAAAGCTTTTTCAACCGAATAGACGGGAGCAAATCATTCGCCTCCAACACAAAGAGTCACCTGTGGTAAGTAAATTGGACACTTGTTCCATTTTAAAATGCTCGTATCCAAATTACGCACATATGATAGTTTCAGCAACTACAGGTTACGCAGCACAAAAGAACAGAGAATTTAATATCATTCCCCTCAGGGATACATTTTTGTCACTAAAGTAGACTCGCAATATTCATCCAAAGTCTAAATGAACGCTATCCACACATTAATGGACTCACCTTTTCCCCCTATATCTCCTTTTGCAAACGAGTCCTCGCTGGAGAGTGGCGTGAAACAAGGGGGGAAAATCCCGAAGCTCCTCCCAAGCTGTAGCGCCAAGTGCGCATCTTGTGGCTCGACTGTAGCAGGTCTACAGGATCCAGTGTGAGCGTTCACATCAAGCGCCACGGACTGTCACTGGAGATCTGCGCCCTGGCAGATCACTTCCATGGCATTTCACTGCGCTACACATAAAAGAAAATTAATTAAATATCACAGAATGTCATTTAAAGTGCCAGCGCAGTTACGTCACTGACTTTATTGCACGTTGCCGTTTTTATCTCCATTTATTATTCACTTTAATTCCACTTCAAAGCCTGCTGTTTCTCCATCTTATTCACGTGCACAACTTTGAATGAACTTTGGAGCAATTCAGGATTGTAAAGCAAATCCTTATATATTGCTTTATTTGCACATCACTGTCACAACTGATCTAATTGCAGCAATCACGTGAGCATCATTAAAACTAAACTGTTGTTTTGTTGTGCAACAAGCCATAGCTAGTTAAAGATCATGTCCTCCGGTTCTCCTAATGGCATCTGCAAGATTTCACAGACAGGAGGAAAACAACCAATCAGAGCCGAGCTGGAGCCTTGCCATCTCTGAGCAGCTGTCAATCACTCCCGAACTCTGACCAAACGGTCACACTAGGCTGCGCTGATCAAATATGAATCAATATTCTGTTACTGTAATGCCTTTTTCTCACCTCAAATGTTTTCAGAAACATCTTGTAGTGTACTGTTTAGCTGTAAAATGAGAAAGTTTGTGACCCGGCAGCCATGTTGAGATCAGTTGAGGAAATACCAAGCACCGCCCACCAGCCAGAGCACAGCCAATAGGAACGCTCAATAGGAACTCTCTTTCTCTGAAATGACCTGTGATTGGCCAAAGTCTCCCGTCACCGGCTAGATTTTTAAAGCCTGAAAACAGAGCCACGAGGAGGTGCAGAAGTCTAGTTTTCTCTCAGAACACTTGAATTACTATATGCTGAAAGACTATTATGGAATTTTTGCCCAATGACGCCAAAAACATTCTGCCTACTGCAGGTTTAATTGTATGATAGCATTGTTAGATTTAGTTGGTTCCCTGGGAAGACACATATCTCTCAAAAGCTAATTTCTGTGAGCTCCCATGACGTCCTGAAACAGATTGTTAAGGTTTATTTGATTAGGGTTTGGTTGGGAATTTCAATCAATATTTTATATTCTAGTTGTGAATGATTGAAATTCCTATAAGGTTTGAATGAATGAATGAGGTTATATTGTGTGCCCGGAGCCCTTTTCTACCATATTATATGTAGCAACCTTGGAGAGGTTTGAGAAAAGACAGACGTCAGGGCATTTCTCAAGGCTGAGTTTGATATTGTGCACAGTACAGGAAATCTCGGAGGATAGTACAGTAGAACTCCAAACTTACCACAAAGCAGTTACCTTGAAATAAATTGGATTTAGTGTCTTGAAACTATAAGACATAAACAAATTATTTGCAGCTCCCATGACTCTGTTTGAAATGAGTTCACCTTATTAGACCTGTGGATTGTTAACTAAAGAGATAGTGGAAATGTCACCAGATAATTAAGGACCTGAAACATGCTGTCACTTGAAATTAGACATGAGCAAAGGAGCTGGAAAACCCATTGTGGCCCACTAGGAGAATGTTTTGTGATTTTGATAAGAGAACAGTATGTCTCCCTTGAGCGTTGTCCCTTTATTTCCCTGGAGGTGTTGAGCGTTGCCTTTCGCCGTCGCAGCTCAGATTTATATTTTATTTGATGATGCAATAATTGGTGCGCTGATTGACTCCGCGACAAAGATTACCCTTATTGATTGGGCCCCAATCATTGGGGCAGCCTGCCTCTCCGCCTCAATTTATTCTTTCAATTATGAGAGCCGTCCCTCAGCCTCCATGTGCACTGGGTCACTCTGCAGCCAAGGTTGACAGTTCCCTCAGCCTGACTTGAATGCCTTATACTGATAAATGCCTTTCTGTCCTTCACCACAAGCTTGCTAATCTCCAACGGGTTCTGAAAAGTGGCGAGAAGGTTTTACACTGTGGCTGTATGTTGCATTGTGTGCAGTTTAAGTTAAACCATTAGTTTTAGGTATTTGCAGCTTCATTCATCTACCTGTGCTCGTATAAATCTACATGTAAGCTACCTAATGAGCCTCCATATGGCCTGGGATTCTGTATTTATGCTCTCCATCTGATCACTGTTTCTGTCCAGGTCCTCTGAGAGCACTGGTGCCACTGATCTGCTGACATGATCACAGACCATGGCGTCCTCACGTCGCACAGCCACAAACTCACAGTGCACCCACTGCTAGAGTTGTCCTTCCTGTGTGTGTCTTTCTTTCTGTGTGTAGGCTGTGTGAATTAATGAATGTGGGAGTGGAGGACAAACAAACTGAGAAATCCCATTCGAGCCTCCTCCTTTTTCCTTTGGCTCTTGGTGTGTCTCACATCGTTAAACTTGACAGGTGCAGACTGTAGCCTGATAGGGATAACAGTGTTTAGTTCTTAGTGATGCAAACATATTGATTTAAAAGGACGGACTGTCTGTGAAGTCTGCAAATTGGATTCCTGGGGTAAACATTTGTGTGGTATGCTCCAGTTATAACTCCTGGTGTACTTTTAATCTAAGACAAAGCCAATGTGTCCAGGAAAGCAAAACTGATCTGGGCCTGAGCCTGTATCTATCTGATTGAGTTGCATACATATATGAAATATTGCACTATAGAGGCAATCAAATTAGGTGTCCCATTAAACCTACCATGAGGCCATGTCCTCTGTATTGTTTCTGTAAATATGGAGTTTTAACAGCGTGAGAGGGAGTTTGCATTCCACATTTTCTGTACACACAAATTATAGAAAGGCTTGTGGATGTTAGGCAAAAATGATTTAATCACAGCTGCACTTCACTGATTTCATACATGGATAATTATTCAGCTTGTGAAAACTTGACCTATCTACAGTATGAAAAATTACCCTGATGATGTCAGACACTCTTTAGTTGCATTATGGGAAATGTAGGATTCAGTTCTTGAGACTAAAATTCAGGATATTTCAGCATGTGCTGCTTTGATTTTATCCACTCTTTTTTTTTTTCAAATATGTCTCTTGTAATTCCAACTTTATTGAAGTGCAATACTATATTGCTGGAGTGGTCCCTTAAATCACGAGGGATTTCAGAATTATAGCCTTAATATGGAAGTTTTTATTGGACTTTAATAGTTGTAATCCACAGAAGACAATCCACAAATGTGTACCGTGATCCACAAATATTTCACTATCCACAAACATGTATTTTTGTATTTGTGTTGTGTAAAGTCACATCCACAAAAATACTTCTGGTGTAGCTAGTAAATATATCTCATACTTACAGATTGTTTCTACAGATCTGCTGCGGAACGAATTGGACAAAATTACGTAAACAAACAGAAAGGAAGTTACAAATGTCACGTGGCCCACAAACCCGCAGGAAGCGATCCACAAATGTCCATGTGTACAAATGGATGCACAAATGCGTATATATCACTTTACATGTAAACCTATACGTGTTTACAGAGTAAGTTATGCATATTTGCAAATCACCCTGTATTTTTGTGGATGTAACTTTCCACAATACAAATACCAAAGTACTTGTTTGTGGATTGTGAAATATTTGTGGATTGTCTTCTGTGGATTACAACTATTAAAGTCCAATAAAAACCTCCATACCTTAAGACATAGGCTATCATTGTGGAGAAGGCTTTGAAACAGTTATAGCATAATGCAGAGAGATAAAATTCACAAAATGTAATTGATCGGTTCAATTAATTGATAGAAAGTAATTAGAAAATAGTGTCCAAAATTTCCTTGTGGGGTTGTTTTTGGAATTTCTAAAATCTTGGCTACTGACCTGCTTATGACAAGACATAATGAAGGATGTGGCTGCTTCTGCAAATTTGCAGAGTGGCGGAAATGTGGCTTTTGGTCACAGTGGTGTTCAGTGCAAAGTGAAACATAAAATGAGTTAAGTAGAGAAGAAGAGAAAAAGTAACTGACTGCATTAATTCACATCCTGCTGTTTCACTGTGAAACAAATGGACCAATCACAGGCCCGTATGCAGCTGCCCGGCGCATGCGCAGTACGCTTGTACGTCTTGTTCCCAAAACAGCAGCAGAGGGACAGAGACTGAGAGCCGATGGAGGGATTTTGAAGTATTTGGCTACACATTTCCACGAACAACACGCAACGTAAGTTCATGAAAGTGTTAAATAAACGTTTATTAGAGTCACCATGTCAACGTTTTACATTTGTTTTGTTTCGTGTTGTTTAAAGAGGCTGTTTAGTGGCTGCTTTACGAAGCTAAATGCTACTAGCTTCAGTCAGTGTAAAACCAAACAAAACAATCTGACCAAACGCTGCTCTGACAACACAGATCATAAGCTAGTTTACAGAGTCTCGTGATATATCGCAAGATTTCAACCCCTGGTCACGCTGATTAATATGTACACTTGAACTGGCTTTCGTTTACACTTGAAGTCGGTGTTTAGCATGATCTAAAAGGAGCAAGTGGAGAGTTATTTACACTGATGTGTTATGAGTGTTGAACTTCAGAGGAGAGGTGACAGCCCACTCCTCCTCTCTGTTGGATCCAGAATTAGACAATGAGTAACTTAATCTCATGTGATTAACAACAGGGAGTTGTTGCTGTTAAATATGAGTTTTTATTTATATTATTTGATTTCAGCTGACTTAACAAACCAATGAGTCACCCTGTAAACTTTCCTCGGAAAGGGAGTGACTGTCTCTCTCTTTCTCCAGGCTTTTGCTTTCACTTCCTCAGTGTGGACAGACTTTGGAGAGCAAAGCTCCCTTCACCATGGCTGCTGCTGCTGTCGCTACGTCCTCCAAAGGCAGCCTGAGGGAGGACCTGACGTGTGCCATATGCTGTGACCTGTTCCGGGAGCCCGTCATGTTGGCCTGCATGCACCACTTCTGCAAACCCTGCATCTCGAGGTACTGGAGAGGAACCCAGGGGCCCGTGACCTGCCCGCAGTGCCGCAAGGAGTTCAGCTCCAAGCAGTTTCAGACCAACTACCTTGTGACAGCCATGGTGGAGAAGGTCCGGGCCACAACCTCGGACACTTACATCAAGAACCTGGAGGTGAGTTCAGACCTCCGACGCCTGTTTGCTCCGTGATCCTGCTGGCTGCCTTCCAATGCCTTCCTTTACTCATGGACATCTGGAAAGGGTTATTAAATGGTTGGCAATCTTATACAAATAACCTTGTGCTCCAAAGCAAACCGATCGATTGAGAACGAGCGTTCTGTAACCTTTGAGTTGTGTAAGTCTAATACAATTGTATTCTATGTTTCAGTCCACATCTGTGTTTATTTCACTGCAGTTCCACCCTGGACACATCTTGTTTGAAGTGCTCAGTGCAAAGTCCACTCTCCACTCCCTTTTTATATTACTTTGTGTGACAGGAAGACTTAACCACAGCAGAGGAACCAACATACACTGCCAGAATAATAAAACCACCCTTACAACAACTCTTGTAATAAAATCCTACCTTTGTCACTCTTGTTAAATTTAATTGTTTTTGCATATTGTGCCATAAAGGTGTTTATTCAACTTTACGGTTGTTTCTAAAGAACTAGTTTAAGATGTTGGGAAGTATGTTCTTGCTGAGAGTTTGATGAGAAGTTCGATACCACTCTCTCAAGTAAATATAAGACTAAAGCCAGCAGCTGAGCTGGTTAGCTTAGCTTAGCATAGCATAAAGACTGGAAACAGCTAGCCTGGCTCTGTCCAAAGGTAATAAAATCCACCTACCAACACTTCCTAAATCTCACTAATTAACAGGTTATATCTTGTTTGTTTAATCCATACAAACACAACAAAGTGGCAGTTTTAAGTGCCTTTTGTATCAGACTATTTCTTGACTGGCTTCACTTCCTGTAGTCTCTGCTGGATGCCTAGCAACCTCAAGGAAGCTACAGGTAAGCAGAAAAACATACTTATTACACTGTTAAAACTATATCTTATAGGCTGGAGTTTGTGCTGTTGCTGCACAGTAGATTGTATGACATAATTTCTTTTTCCCGATGTTATTGCTCATCTAGATATGTAAATGAGATTGACAAAATATTAGATATACATCTTTCAATAAAATACAACAACACAAAGTACGTTCTCAGAACATACCATGGAGTTGACTCGACACACAAAAAGTCTCAACAGAACCTGAACATTTTAAGGTAGCAGTGTTTATTGCAGGGCTTTTTTTCTGGTCGCTCAGTATTCGGCACGTTTACAGATGTTAATGAGTTCCGTCAGGCTCTGCTCAGTCTCTCTCCATGTGCTATTGTTTCCGTCCCCACCCTGATTTGATTTTCATATTGCTACGCAGAAACAACTGAAAGAGACGTTGGAGAGCCATCGCCTGAGGAAGGAGGACTTCATCACCAGTATTCGCCGAGACAAAGACAAGATGGATACCATAAAGGTACGCTCCTCTGGGGAACTCGGCACTTAGCAAGATAAGAATGCACATGAAACTCCCTAATGGCTGTTTGCAATATGTTGCTGTGCATATTCAGCGGTGTTTGCAGATGGTGGTAAGTGACAGTCTGTGCTTTGATATGTAAAACATAATGGCCTTGCGCTTGGGTGCATAAATGCGTTTCTAACCTCTGACTTCATTGTGTGCCAACTATGCATAAGAAATCCTACTACACAGTCTTGTTCTGTCAATTATTTGCTTCAGCAGAAAGACTCGGTGCATCAAACCAAGCACTTCTAATTAAGCTTTCGGTTGCTAAAACAATACACAAGACTCATTACGCCATGTGACAAGCTGTGCACAGGCAGGGGCGACGGAAACAAAAACACATCTAATTTGTATGTGACAGATGGAAAATAAGAGGTTGAGTTGAGTAGCTGTGCATGCTGTGCCGAGACGATGAACAGGAAATCCTTCCCCGCTTAAACAGTCTGTATTTGTTTGACACATAGTATCTTTGATGCAAAGTGTAGCTTCATTACCCCTTGTTTGTCTCTCTCTAGAGATGTGTATTTAGAGCTTTAATGGAACAAGCCACGCGGCAACAACGCAGCTGTGGTAATACAAAGAAAGCGAGATGCTGCACTGTGTTCCTCTACCTGTAACATCGGTTATTTCACCCCCGTCGCAGAGAGTCGGAGCAGATCTGCAGGCTCGCGTCAAAGGGGAATTCAGAGCTCTCCATCAGATCCTGCACGACGAGGAGACCTGCGCGCTGGAGCAGCTCAGGAGGGAGCAGGACGAGGAGCTGGAGAAGGTCCAGCGCCACCTCGAGGCCACGGAGGTGGCGGTGAGGGAGCTGGAGGACAATATGAGAGCGCTACAGGAGGCCAGCGCTGCCACGGAGAACATCATACTGACTGAGGTGAGGACGAAGAGTTTAAATGAGAATCCAATAGGGATGCACCGATACCGGATCCGATATCGGGCCGATACTGACTCAAATAAGTGGATCGAGTGTTGGTGACAATGGGGACAATCTATTCAATTCAGTTCTATGTTTATATACTACATACATTACAGACTGGAATTTCAATTACTGTTTAAGTTTTGACCAATTTGTTGCTGCATTTACAAGGTTTTTTACTTAAATCCTGTTCAAGTTTTTTTGACCAAGTTGCTGGTGCACGATTTATTATTTTAAAACTAAATAACAATTCAGTAAATTTATATCTATATATTTATTACTATTATTACATTTTGTTTTACAAAGTTAGGAAAGCAATATTTAAGTCAAGCGTGATGTTAACTTACACATAAGAGAATGATCCCAGTCACTTCCACACAGTGAGGCATACAGCTTATTAATAAAACACCGGTATCGAATCGGTACTCGGTATCGGCCGATACCCAAAGCCCGGGTATCGTTATCGGTATCGGGACTGAAAAGGCTGGATCGGTGCATCCCTAGAATCCAAGTTTGAAATGTTTTGATGCCTCAAAGTAGCTGTAAAGCTGTGAATATTGTAGATCGCATATGAACTTTTAATAAAACCCAGAGTGTCATGTAATTTGACTTGGGGAAAACAGCTGTTTATGTGATTTTTCCTTTCATTTCCCTTCTCTCTAGCTCCCACAGCTTAGGTAAGTGTCCATCTTAATGTTCTGACTGACTGATTGCTTGTGGCATTTTTTGCACCTGTCATATGCTTATTTGATTTCTACCTCCATTTAGTGTCATTCGTGCTGAGAATAAATGAACCCCCACTAAATGCATGTTTGCTTTTTCTCCCCGACAGGCCGTGTGTGCGGGTGGATATTGCCCCGGAGTTTGATACGAACGCTTTCAGCAACAAATACATGGCCCCATTACAGTACATCACATGGAGGAAGATGTTCAAGGCTTTGAAGCCAGGTAATTTCCTCTCTGATGTGCTTCATTAGACACAAAAGAAAACTGGTGCTGCCTCAACAATAGGAGTAATTGCAGGAAAATTGCTAGTATTACATAAAGATATTGGAAGTGGTAACATAATGACAGTAATTACTCCATTGTTCCACTGATAGGATATATTTTCATATGATATATTTGATATTAATGAATTGTTTTACCCCCAAAGGTCCTTCCCCATTAACGTTTGATGTCGACACAGCACACCCGAGCATTCACGTCTCCAGGGACAAAACCGCGGCGGTCGAGTGTGACGTCATGATCCCGCACGCGGACCACAACAAGCGTTTCCTCCAGTGCGTCAACATTCTGGCCGCTCAGGGCTTCCAGTCCGGCCGACACTACTGGGAGGTCGAAGTGGGCTCCAAACCCAAGTGGGACCTGGGCGTGGCCTCCGAGGCCGTAGACCGGCACGCTCGGATCAAGCTGAGCCCCGAGAGCGGCTACTGGACGCTGCGGCTGCGCAACGGGAGCGAGTACTCGGCCGGCACGCAGCCCTGGGCGAGGCTGCAGCTCGCCTCCGCGCCTCAGAGGCTCGGGGTTTTCTTAGACTGCGATGAGAGGAGGGTGTCCTTCTACAACGCCGACGACATGAGCCTGCTCTACTCGTTCGCCAACGGGCCGAGGGGCAAGGCGTTCCCCTTCTTCAGCCCGTGCATCAGCGGCAGCAGTCAGAAACCTCCGCCCATCAGACTCCTCCATTACCCTCCCGTCGACCTGTCTGGCTGACACGAGTTGCGATCGAAGCTTCTCAGTATGCAAGAGCTGTCCACTCACTTATTGACCAATGACTGTTATCGCTCAGCTGTTCAAAGACAAGCGATGTCATTGTGAGCGTTATGGTTCTACATCACAAGAGTTTAACATTTCAGATTGTTCTCTTATTTTCCACGCTTTAAAGGGGAACACCACCCAAATTTAGAAATCCAGTATGTTATTCCCATGGCCTGGGAAAGTTCAATCAATAAGAAAGCAGAAAAGGAAGTCTCAAACTTGTGATGTCATAGTGTATAAAGTCAGGAGCTGCTCCATAGACAATGAATGGGAGACTGGTTTTGCTTTACAGAAGGTTAGTTTTCTTTTCTTATACCCAAATGAGTTTTATTCTATGTAGAGTTCTCAGTTGTGAACAGAAAATCTTCCCATATACACATTACACTCTGTGTCATCTGTATTCATTGTCACTTAATACCCCATGATGTCACAGATATTAGTTTTAGCGCTCTAGTTTTTGGATTTGGAAGAGAGTTGTTCATGGTTACTAATATTTTTTTGGACCGTTTTAGACCATAGAAATAACGTATGACTTTTGAAAATGGCCGTAGTTCCCCTTTAATGATCGGATATCGCCAGATGCATCCATTTGCTAAGCCATGAAATGTTATGGAAATTGCCATATTCACCGTATAATATAATTCCACTGTGCTCTAATCGTTCTGAAGAGGCTCATTTGATTTGCATTAGCACTCAGCAGAAACATTAAAAAAACACTATTCAACCATTTTGGATTGAATATAGTGAATATTAGATGCACCAAATTACATTTGAAGACATACTGGCTCTTCACTGTTCAGCCAAATATCTTAAATAGATGGAAGATAGTTGACCTTTAAATGATAATCTGAATAATTATCTCTCATCAAGTCAGACTTTCCTCCGGCTTGCTCGTTGAAAGGGTTTTTTAATCACCATTGAGTTCAATCAGCACGAAGGAATTGTGCACTTCACTGTGATATTTTCTGTTTGATTAAATGGTTCTTCATGTTTTATACATTAGTCTGAGATGAAAATGTTTTGGGCTTTTTTTAATTTCAGATGTGTTTTCTGATTAAGATGTAACTTCACGGCATCTTATGAGTTCTTTAGATGACTTCTAGCTGCTCCTGATTTATCATTATTTGTACATTCATTTATATACTTTATATGTGCCTGAATTTGTGATATAATGCACACTTAATTTTTTTATTGCTCTAGGAAATAACTTAAATGTAGTTCTTTGCAGGATTCAGTCTGTGCAGTATACATATTTACGTAGTTGTGATTGCACGTCAGTTACATGTCTTATCATTTCCTGATAAAGACCCAGACAATAACTGTAAAACCTGCTGATGCAAATAAAAAAAAAAAAAAACCCAAATCACTTTTCTCTTTCTTAAACAAACGTCGTCTTTGATTCTCTCTCCTGCAGCTGTGACACCGCGCTCTTCCACGACCTCACTTGAAATAATCAAGGATGTTATTAAGCATCATCAAAGCAGAGCTGCGAAGACCGTGAACGCGTGAGCCGTCTCTGACACTTAACAACAGCGAGAGAGAAGGCGGGCTCTCGGTTATCTCCGCAAACACACAAGAGCACTGACGTCCTGTTTCCTCCCGCCAGGTGAAAGGTCGTGTAAACAGAGTGACAGTGGGGATGCCTCTGGACGGGCCTCAGGGGGGCATGTTGAAGCAGGATGCTGCTGCTGCTGCTGCTGCCTCCTCTGCACATTGGAAAAGTTGCACAATGAACCGCACCAGAGGGGGGGGGGGACCCACGCTCTTCCTGCTCGGCGGCTACATGGAGTGGGTGCGTTTACGACACACTCGCAACACACTAGTGGGTCACTTTGACCTCCGAATGCAGATTGAAGTCAACTCAATCTCCTGAATTGACGGGAGCTTTTACTTTATATTAAATCTGAAGAGATTACGAGGAGACACTGTTTTTTTGTGGCTCTTTTTGGACCCCGTGTCCTCTCTGGAAAGCCATTTGTGCCTCAATTGGTTGAAAAGTGTTATGCAACTATGTATTATGATATTTTTGTTGTAATAATGAAATTGAGGTAGGTATCCTCATTAGGCAACACAAATTTAAAGCTGCCCTTATCAGTATTTTTAAATTAACAGCGGGGGAAATGACAAAGTATAATGTGAAAGGGGTCACTCAGAGTTTTATTACCAAACTCTGCAGAGCGCATTAGTGTCTTTTTTAGGATTTAGGTTCACTCTCGCCACTCTCATCAACTTTCTTTTCAACAACAGGCAGTTGTTTCCAGCAAAAAAAGCTCTTAAAGGGATACTTCACCCACAAAATTACCATTTGTCTATCAATTACTCACTTACCTTTCCTCCACGGTGAACGAGGAACACATAAACGGAGAAAAGTCTTGATGAATCGAAGTAAATGGGGGCCGCGTTTAACAACAGCAAAACTATATCATAACATCTGTTATGACATCTGTTATACACTCACACAACTCGTGCAGAAGAATCCAAGTCTCAATTTATTTATTTAAAACACTACTGCATAAACAGTCTCTCGCTTGTGCAGTCCGAAGTGTTTGAAATAGTAAGGTTTTAGCGAAGATGCATGTGTTTGGGAAATCCCGAGCATACGACTGGATAAATGACACTCGGATTATTTGTAAATGGATGTTTTGATATAGTGTAGCTGTTGTGAAACGCGGCCCCCATTTACTTCAATTCATCAAGATTTTTCTCCTTTTTTTTGATTCTCCGTTCGCCGTGGAGGCACATGAGAAAAACAAAGTTTTCTCATTTTGGGGTTGAAGTATACCTTTAATAAAGCCACTGTACCTCACCTGTCAAGCCCCAAACAGCAGACAAAGTTAGCGACCAGCTGGTGAACACAGTAGAGCATTTAGCAGCTAAAGAGACAGATATTTAGGAGAGCGAATAATGGATTTACATTCGTCTGGTGGACAGAAGCACGACTCCAAATTTATGCTAATGTTTCTCCGTAGCTGCTGGATGCTTAAATAGTCAACTGGTTGCTACATCATCTTTATAAGGTGATAATATATATCAATGTTGTGTTGTTTCGCTGCCCTCAAGTGGCCCAAAAAAACATCAAAACTGGTTAAAATGAATGTAGGATTTTGAAAAGTTCTATTTAAATGTAGTGTGTTTATTGTGTCTGTGTTTAGGACTACAGATGGAAATTAGCTTCCCTGCTAAATCTGGTGCACCTATCTCTTTGTTTCTATGTAAATAACTAATGTCTGTGCACACAGTCCTTTTAAACTAAATAAATTAAATTAAATTAATGATACTCCAGGTACTATTTGCCGTAACCTACAAGAGTTCAGCATCATAGAGGAGTTTATGTCGACCCTTCCACTCAAAGCATTCGCTTCATGGCTAATTAGTCAGTAAATAATTTACATGCAAGCACCGCTCCCTCTTCTAGTCGGGCAGCTTGCCACAATCGCTGACCGGTAGTGGACATGACCTACAACTGATGAGAAAATTTGGCTGCCTCAATCAAAACAAAACAAAACGCTCTTGAACAGTGACAGTTACTTCAAAGTAGCTTGGCAGAGCTCAGTGTCGTGCACGGGGGCCCATGGGCACGGACTTCAGTGAGTGAGTGAGAGAGCGAGCGAGCGGGTTGCGCGCGCGCTTCCACATCCTTCCTATGATAGTAGCGGTGGATCTGTAATGTGTTTCCTGACCCGAGGATGGGCCGGATGGAGTGCTGGCACTTCAAGGACGGGTCCTTGAGTCTGCCGTTGTCTCTCAGGAGCCGGCAGCATTATAAACTGAGACCTTTTCATCTGACGCAGCAGGGGCGATCATGCTATCCTGCACGAGGCCCTATTGTTTGTTATCGCTGTTGTCTGAAGGGCTCTGCCTGGATGCTTATGTGTGCAGTTTATTGTTATATTGGCCACTCAAGAGTTTTCATGCGTTTCTGACATGATCTGTTTTATATTCACAATGAGATTTGGAAACTCCCTGGACAAAGCTTTGTTGGGCTATCAACACGATTCAGAGCGTTTATGTTCCTCTGAAGTGCGAGGGCGCTCCGGGGCTGAGACCGGGAGAACATTTTAATTGCAACCGTTCAACCCGCAACATTGTGTTTTAAGGTCAGAGAGGTGGATTGCCATAAGGGATCTTGGGGTGGAAACGTATGCCCACAATAACACGCAATGATCCTTTTACTCCCCGTTATTCCACACACACTCCTGATGTCCGGTTCGCCATGGCTCATAACAACATAATCGTATTGAGAAGAAAATATTGTTTTCTCATTGACAGCTGCTGATTGATGGGCGGACCGGTGTTCAACGGTTCTGAAGGCTCATTTAGGAAGGAGTCATGGAGTGTTATTATTGTTGTAATGGATTTCCAAGAGGAGGTACAGAGTACTATTGATTCTACAGCACAGCTGATTGATTACACTGGCTCGAATGTGCATGCTGGTTCTTCTGCGGCTCCACCAGAGGGATTGACTGGACCTTGAACCTGCTGCTGCTGCTGCTGCTGCTACACCAGAACATTAATGAATGAAACGCACAGCCGCATCCCAAACGATCTCTGCGTGTGTGTGTGTGTGTGTGTGTGTGTGCTCGATCGCTCAAGTTCACACCTCTCCTACCCTCTTTGACTTTTTATTTCAGTGTGTGCACGCTACATGGGTTTTCAATTTCCAAAATCCCATCTGTGTGAAATAAAACAGGGCCGATAGCGGCTCGCTTCGGGCATGTTGTGCTCTTAGTACATGCTTTTCATTCACACTCCGAGGTCTCCCTGAGGAGGATGGATGTGTGGGCGGTGGGGGTTAACAGGGCTTTGGACAAGGCTGGAAGAACTCAGTTGAGTTTCATTGGAGGCAGGATAACATCTGACCCTTCGGAAGAATAATTACACACTCTTAATAGCGAGCTACTCCCAAGGCACCTCTGCTCAGATACATAGTCTGTTAAACGTCTGGAAGAAAGAAAAGATTACTTTTTCATCCTTAAATTAATGGTGGACATTTGACCCGAACAGATAAAAATTGCATTTACATTATGGTGTCAGAAGAGATAGAGACGAGACTTATTATATTGTGGATTAAAGATAGCCGACCAGAGGAGAAAATATCATGTAATAGTTTTCTAATATCCCTCCAGAGGCAGATTGTGTCTTACTGTGCTATTTTGTTCACTTCCCCTGGATACATTGCTGTACTCCTGTTGTGGCGTTACAAGAAAATCTGACGGCATAAGGATTACCTGCTGAGCTACTGAATGAATGTCAGCACAGGTATTTAAATGGCTGGAAAAATCCATGAAATGAAAATCAATGTCACACAGATGTGCACTAAAGCGACAACTGAAATCCACAGCTCCTATACGGCATCGTACACTATCTCGTTGAGTTTATGCTGCATAGATTAATCAATTAGTTGTCAACCATTAAATTAATCGCCAACTATTTTGATAATCGATTAATAGGTTTGAGTGTTTTCTTAAGAAAAAAAAGAAAAAAGAAATTCTCTGATTCCAGCTTCTTAAATGTGAATATTTTCTAGTTTCTTTACTCCTCTATGACTGAATATCTTTGAGTTGTGGACAAAACAAGACATTTAAGGTCGTCATCTTGGGCTTTGGGAAACACTGATCGACATTTTTCACCATTTTACATTTTATAGACCAAACAACGAATCGATTAATCGAGAAAACAATCGACAGATTAATCAACAATGAATATAATCGTTAATTGCAGCCCTAAGTGAAGTATTCAGATCCTTATCTTAAATTAATACTAGTAGCAATACGACACTACAAGTAAAAGTCCTGCATTTGAAACGTTATTTAAGTAAAAGTATTACCAGCAAAATTGACTTTAATTATAAAAAGTAAAAGTATGCAGCAGAAAATGTTTTACTATTACTGTACACAGTATATGATGTTTTTGGATTAATATTACTGCTGCTGTAGTTTTGCTAATTTCAACTATTTTATATACTGTTGGGTACTTTAATCAACAGCAATGCATCATATTCTATATGTTTGTAGCGTCCCTGTCCTGTGAGAACCACCTATCCCTAAAAAACTTCATGAGCTCAGAAAATCAGCCCATCTTTGTGACAATGCATTTTCCAGCTAATCCAAGAGAGGTTTAAAACTGTTTATTTATCTTAAGAAGTTGGATATTTTTCTCAATACATAAAGCAACACTCAATCCTTCAAATTGTCAGAAAATTTCACACTAAAAATCACCAGATTTGGAGATACATGGCACGTGTAGTGGAGTAGAAGTATAAAGTTGGGAATGCAAAATACTCAAGTAAAGTTCAAGTATTTGTAGTGTAAAGTTCAATTTGTACTTAAGCACAGCACTTGAGTAAATCTATTTAGTTACAATCCACCACTGCCAGTACAAAGTATATGATTACTCGCTATAGGTCTTTAACACAGAGGGGGAAATGAATGGGATCTTTGCAGGAAGGGGAATTTGTCATGGATGTTATAGAGACCCCCCTCCTACACACCCACCAACCCCCCCCCCCAAGTCAGCTTGTTTTATGAACTGGATGGCTGGCTGTGCATGCGCTCCAGTCACGAGCAAAGGAAAGGGAAATCATTGTAAATCCCATCCAGTGCCTTGTGCATCCTTCTGACCAAACGGGAAAGATTTTTTTTTTTTGATCCTTTCCCCCTCAGCATTTCCCTCAGCATTCCGGCTGTGTCCTCTGTGTGCAGAGTAGCCTATACAGACTGCCATCGATTGGCCGAGGTTCACCTGAGTTTTTGCCCCCCCATCCGCGGACCTTCATTCCCACCCAGCACCACCACCTCTCCACTGTCTCCAGCAGCAGTGAAACTAACGAGTTTTTATCAGAAACAGCGCTCAGGCTTCTGCGCTCCTGGACCTGGAGACCTGGAGATGAAGACAGACTTTACGCTTTTCTGTCGGACTTTGATTGGAATAGCATACGCCTCAGGTGAGAAAGGAGAAAAAGTTTGGAGCGCATAACTTTTTTATACGGAGGGGGGGGGAAAGGTCGAGCTGACTGTTGACTCTAACTTTTCGGTAAATAATTGATCGGGAGGTTTGATTGAAGTTTTATTTCTAGAGGCGTAAAAAGTTCTATTCGCGTTAAGCTGCCGAAGCCAGGTGGATCCTGAACTTAAGCTCCTTCTGTAGACTTTCTGTTTGGGAAACGGAGTGGGATACATATTAATGCATCAATCAAAAATCAAAAACATGAACACGTTACCCTGATTTGAATCCCCCCTCTGCGCATTTTCTTCATATTCATTTATCCCTCATACATGATTGAAAGTTCGCACTCTGAATATGGGACTGAATTAATAATGAGGCACCCGGTGGGAGACTCCACAAGTCTGCATGCAGATAGGCACTAGGGGGAGGCATGCTGTTGTTGGGTTTGATAAAGATGCAGCTGTTAATTGATGATGATGCTAAACTCGGAGGGAGAAACAGATTCTGTTGAATTTGAGAGTGTATAATGTATGTAGGTCACATTTTAGAGGCAAAACTGGGAGGAGAGCTGCAGACTAGACTGGACTGACATGTGGAGGGGGGGGGGGGGGGGGGCAGATGATCCCTTCAAATCTCTCTGAGTGGCCTTTTTATGTCATCTTTTTGTAAATCAAGTGAAAGGTGAGAGAGTGTCACTTGCATTGCACTTTCAAACTTGTTTCAAGAAGGTTATTCTCAGTGTGATCTGCCACCGCGTGTGCTTTTGGCCGCTTGTGTGTCTAGACAAATTCACAAAACAGTTGTTTTTGTTGCACTATTTCATATCAGATGCTTGAAACAGGGCCCTCTGCTTGACTTTGTTATCTGGGAGCATTGCTGAGATTGTTTTGCCCCCCCCCAGTGACTGAGTGTGTATGTTGGAGTTGTTCGTCACTGATTGCTGTTGAGCAGCTGTTCATAAAGAAATACTTTTGTGAGGGGCAGTCGCCATATGGCTGTCCGAATGGAGGGATGGCTCTCGCTCCTTTTAATAAATATCGCCGAGGCTGTGTTGGGCGGGTCACCTACATTTGTAGGAACAGATAAACAGTGGCTCTGTGTTTTTTCACAGAGGAATGAGGAGTAATTGCATCACAAAATCCATTTCAGGGGATTCACTGCGCTCAGTAACATCGTAGATTTTTATAATGTGCGACAAATTGAAGTCTCTTGTCTAAAATACACATGAGAGTTTGCCATTATCCACAATGTGTGCCTTTGAATTGTAAACACGTGTCATCACACAAACCTGATGTGCCTATTAGCGAATGTGTGGTGTGTTATCTGTTGAAAGACTTATTGGCAAGCCCTGTTAGTTCGACCATACAGGGGCCCTCATCTCTTCTCAGTCCACGCTGAGCACATAAAGGAGAAGCACAATATTTCAGAACTATCCCGGAGGCGCAAAGAACCACCAGCTTCAGATCTCTCAATTACAGCCTCACAGTATGTAACTGTGAGATGGAGCGCCACGTCAAGGTGGAGAGTTGAGAGAAAGAGGCCACGTTCTGGCCCACCACTACTTCACATTGAAACGAACATGTATTTTTTCTAACGATGCAGCCTTATGTGAGGGTTGAACGTGGTCTGGACTTAATGGAAATGTTAGAATTCATGTACATTTTTTCTTTTCCTTCATGAATGCAGAGCATGACGCAAGGCCGAGATAGAGAGGATGGACCTTGAATGCAGCAATGTAACTTTTGTACCATTTTAAAAAAGATTGAATACCTCATATTCAAATACTAAATAATACTCCCAGTGGGCAACTCTGGGGTCTGAAAAGTGAAGCCAATGCAGAACAGCCAGCAGGGGGCGACTCCTCTGGTTGCAAAAAGAAGTCTGATTGTATAGAAGTCTATGAGAAAATGACCCTACTTCTCACTTGATTTATTACCTCAGTAAACATTGTAAACATGAGTTTATGGTCTCAATCGCTAGTTTCAAGTCTTCTTCAATACAGCATGATGTTCATTGAGTAAATTATGGTCCCATTTAGAGTCAGATAGACCATAAAGCAGGGTATACTTTAGGGCGTGGCTACCTTGTTATTGACAGGTCGCTACCACGGCGTTGTCCGGTCTTAAAGTTAATTATACGATACGATACGATACGATACGATACGATACGATACGATACGATACAACTTTATCGTCAGTTTGCACTGAAATTCAGTCTATCATAACTCCCAGGTATTTGTATGAAGAGACCTGTTTAATTTCTACATTGTGAATTGTAACTGGAGGCAGCTGACAGTCAGGAGGAAGGCCAAAAATACTTTCTTCTGTCTTACTAGTGTTAATGGTAAGAGCATTTTTGTCACACCATTCAATTAGCCAGTCAACATTACACTGGTGCAAACTGAGGTCATCGCTGTCAGTCGGCAGAGAAATTAAGGTGGAATCATCAGAGTACTTCAAAAGAAATTGGTTAGACACACTGGTGGTGCAATCAGCAGTGTACAAAGAAAAAAACACAGGTGAACTAATGCAGCCTTGAGGTGCTCCAACATTAGTCCTGATGGAGGAAGAGAGTGTGTGTCATTTACTTTTACTCGCTGTATTCTGTTTGTAAGAAATGAATTGTACCAGTGAATGAGGTTTGGGTTGAACTGTAACTGAATCATTTTGGACTGAAGCACATCGGGCTGGATTGTGTTAAATGCTGAGGAGAAATCGAGGAAAAGAACTAGAACTATAGCCTTTTTGGTCGCCTAAAAATGTCTTATTCAGCGTTTGGTTAGCTCTACCTTCTCCTGTCACTTCTGGTTGCAAATAACCAAGATGGCGACGGCCAAAATGCCGAACTCGAGGCTTCAAAAACGGCAGTCCACAAACCAATGGGTGACGT
Source organism: Sebastolobus alascanus (assembly GCA_916701645.2). Taxonomy (NCBI): domain Eukaryota; kingdom Metazoa; phylum Chordata; class Actinopteri; order Perciformes; family Sebastidae; genus Sebastolobus; species Sebastolobus alascanus. Next base: position 3,440,130 of record CAKAOJ020000041.1, on the reverse strand, counting down.
CACGGTGACTACGTCCACTTCTTATATACAGCCTGTGATTTGTCCTTTAGTCTGAAGGGTTTTCTTAACCCCTCTTAAACCTTTAATATCTTACAACAACATACAAATGTGTGACATTAAAAATACACATCTGAGTGGGAGAGCGCTGTTCCATTATTATTATGTTCGGAGGGAGAGATTGAGGGAGAGTGGAGTGCAGACCTGCCAGCCCAGAAGTCATTGTCATTTAAGGGGGGTGGGGGGGTGGTGGTTATCATTTACGCAGCAGCTGCATTTATGGAGCTTCAAGATTTCGCCCCGAGCCATTTGCTCCCATCTTCCTGTCACGCTCTGTCTCTGGTTTGAATTATGGTGGTTCCATAACATTTATCACACAGCTACAGAAATTCTGTCTTACTTAGAAAAAGACATCTCGGTATCTCGGCGACTTCGGTTCCCATTGATATGAATTGTGAATCGCTGATTGATTCATCTCCTCTTAATTTCCTTGTTTTTGTTGTAGCGTAATTGGCCATAGAAAACCTCCCCAGTCACATTATGAAAGCAGTGAATCATTTTTCTTTTTTTTTTAAAGCTGAACTTTAGAGCCGAATGATCTTTGGCTTACTCTGTGTCTTGGGTGCATAGTGTTGATATTGCTTTTAGCAGAGTGTTTTCTGTACGCATACCTCCGCTTGATCAGATCATCCCAGAAATCTGACTCTCAACTCGGGGTATTATTCTAGTCGTCCACTTCTAGAGGTCGAGTTGTTTTAGCCAACGATAGCCCCCTATCCTCAGCGCTGATCTCAGGATTCAACCTCAGGACCCCGAGGAGCGGACCCTCGGTGTCTGTCCCTGCGTATCAGCTGGATAGCGGCTCGGATGAGAGAGGAATGCTGCTGCTGCTTGCTGCTCCGTGTGGGAAGCTCTCTGCAGTAAAGTCCAAATAAATAGGGAGTCCGGTGCCTCACTCATCGCTGGCATGAAGTAGCGAGGCCCCTTGGGCCTTTGGACGTCTGGTCACTCACTTTCTCATCACGCTAAAGCAGCACCAACGCCCCAAATATGACGAGAGCTGAGAGATAAGCTCTTTCAACACCAGGAATCTGCAGCAAAAGCCAAATATGTGTCTGAGTTGGTGTTAGATGGTTGATGAAAACCATCTGGGGTATTTTTGTTTTCATATCTCTGACCCCTGCATGTTGTCTGTGCCCAGTTTTCAGCCATGCTAGCTGCATGCTAGCTGCAGGGCTCTAGGTGTGGCAATGTGTGTCTGTTGGTCGCTCCACCGTTTTGGCCCGGACTGAAATATCTCAACAACTGTTGGGCGGATTGCCGTGTCATTTTATATAGACGTGTATGGTCCTACAGGGGTTGAATCTACTGCTTTTGTTGATCCCTGGACTTTTCCTCAAGCACCACCATAAGGTTTACATTTTTGGCTTTTATTTAAATATCTTGACAGCTGTTGGGTTGATTGATTGCTGTAAGATTTTGTACAGATATCCATGGAGCACAGAGGATGAATCCAAAGGATTTTGGTGATCCCCTGACTTTCCATCTAGAGCTACCATGAGATTGACATTTGTGTTTTTTAGTGAAAAGTCTTGCCAACTATTGGATGGATTTCCATGCAATCACAACAGACATTCACGTTCCTGTCAGGATGAATTGTAATAACTTCTGTGATCCCGCAGCTTTTCGCCTAGCACCATAATCAGGTAAATATTTGTCCAGTCTTACGGTTTGTGACCAAATACCTTCAAAACTTTAACGACATTCCCAGCTGGACTCTGTGTTTACTGGTAATAAGCAAATGTTAGCACGCAAACACGCAAAATTAAGACCGTTAAAGGTGCAGTGTGCACGATTTGGCGGCATCTAGCTGTGAGGTTGCAGATCGCAACCAGCTGAAACTTCTCCACTGTTTGGTTTGTCCGTTCTGGGCTACTGTAGAAACATGGCGGCGGGCTCCATGAAGAGGACCTGCTCCGTGTGTAGATATAATCAACTCATTCTAAGCTAACACAAACACAATGATTCATATTTTCAGGCGCTTTTACACTAAATAAAAGATACTTAGTAATATTAAATTCCATTTCTGCCAATAGATCCCCCTAAATGTTACACACTGTTCCTTTAACATAAGCGGTAAACATTATACCTGCGTAATACCAGCATGTTAGCATTGTTATTGTGAGCATGTTAGCATGCTAATGTAGCTAAAACCACTGTTGTGCCTAAGTACAGCCTTGCAAAGCTTAGGGCTGTTAGGGCTGGTTTGTTTGACGTGTTGTCCAACCACGTCAGGAATCCAAAGTGTTTATAGTTGGCCACACTGGAAATCTGTCCATCATAGAGGGGGGGTAGACGTGATGTAATTTAAATAGCCTACGGGATAAAGGCACACATTTTCAGACAGCAGGCTCCTGCTCTGCTTCATTAATGTAAAAGTTTCTTTGCATTCTTAAAATAGTCTCCCAGCCCTTGGAATAATTACCATGCAGTGGAGGTTTGACCTATTGATTCTCTCTCTCTGTCGTTTCTATCATGTTCACACTTCATACTGCAGCCAGTGGAGCACAAAGACTGTCAGAAATGAATTTTAGTTAGCACTCAATGAATCAGTGAACTCAGTGAATTAACATACCCATGAAGGGTTAAGAGTCTGCACGGTTAAACATATAAGTGCTTTAATTAGCAAAAATGATCAGGAGGACTGCAGCATTTTTTTTCTGCTCATCTTAAATCATGGCGAGCTAGTGCGCGTCAGATTTCATCTGACAGGGAGGTGGATTTATCACCAAATTGGGCAGAATAATTAGAGGGTTTGAATTTACAGCTACAAACACTAGATGTTTGACTTTAAAAAGGTTTTTGACATGCTAATGCGAGGCCAATTACGTGAGATTCAGCACCTGTAACAGCCACTGAGAGGATGTTTATTGTAAGTAGCGTTGACAGACAATGGAGAGAAATTGCTTTGCGGCATCTATTGCCTTTATTGGTTGATCAGCCTACACACTCCCTGAAGGCAGAAACTGGATCCTGGGACCCGGTGGCTGTTACACAGATATCAAAACGCTCCAAAGTGCTTGCGTTGCTAAGAAACAAGCATCATTTAGAAAATTGCGTCTCAGTCTCAGGCAGATGTGTGTGTGTGTGTGTGTGTGTGTGTGTGTGTATGGGGTTGTGACTTGGACGTCCGTGTAGCATTTCATTGGTCACTCGTGCGTCTTGCATTGTCATTGGAGGTCGCTTGAGGTTCATGGGAAAGAGTCCATTGGCAAAGCCTGAGGAAATCGCCAGCTTCCCTCCCTTTAGGCATTCAGCGGCATAATTGTTGACCCGGCACTCCCTTCTTTGCCCTCGTTTTCTACGGCAACTTAAAGCCGCCGCAGTGATTTAGCTCGCTGGGACATCTGACACGGCAGCAGAGACTTGTTTATGGCCCGAATCTCCAGGAATTAGGTAACAAGCGCAGTAATGGGGCTCCTCAAAGTTTGGCCTCTGAGCAGTCGCAGCGTGAGTTTTAGGAGCGTGCAAGCCATCACAGCAGGCGCGGACTGTGCTGATCTTTGGACTAAAAAGAGCTGTTTTGGATGTTTCACGACAGAAATGCCATTGCCAGGAGCCAGGTCAACGCATTTGCATCCAGAATGCCAGAATATCCCTTCTCGGCATGGGAAAACATTTCTCAAAGATAAAAATGATGACGTGCAAAAAAAAAAATGGGTCGCCACAGAGGAAGAGCTTGAGTTGTCCGGTGTGCCTGTGAGGCAGGTACAGGAAGATTTGGTCAGGGACGGAGGTTTTAAAAATAGGAAGCTGGACCAGATGGCGTGTCGCCGCGTCCTTAATTTCTCACCCCTCCTCTGGCAGGATGTTGGAAAGGCCTAGCTCCCCTAATAGTGAAGAGGACAGGGACATAGTGGATGTCATCCTCCTCTAGTAGTAACAATGAAATCAAAGCCGGGCTGCCAGTCAGCCCGTCGCCTGGCGTTGGCCCGGCCTTGTGTCCAGATGACAGAGGAAGTGGGCTTTATATCTTTCAGGGAGAGGGAGAGAGAGGGAGTGTGTTACAGCCTGAGGCCGGCTGACTCCACATCCAGAGTGCAGGTCTGCTTCATGGCCTGCATGGCCTCCTGTCCCACGCCGGACATAACAGCGCTATTTCAGAGTTCCCCAGCCTTGGCCCTTTGCCAGATACTGTGTCACTGAAATAACTGGAGCTCTAATGTCAGCTACATGTTGCTCCTTTAAAAAAAAAAAAATGCAATTCAGTCTCATTCAAGTGTGTTAAACCCTGTGTGATTTTATTTAATGTCCATTGAAGGGAAGTCACAGCTGTATATATAGAAAGATTTCCAGGCATTTTACCCATTTATACAGCATATAATCATAAAGCGGCAGCACACGTACCCAATTACAATAACTATATCTGTGAAAACCTGTGTCTGTATTTTTGACTCCCACGTCGCATCCTTTCTGAGACTCTGAGAAAAGCTTTATTTGTTTACACAAGGTTCCTCTTTTCCCGTTCCCGTCACGTGACCGTTCGGAGACAAAACTACAGAGGAGCGAGGAAACACTAACGGCAACATCTCCTTCGCCGTCCATGAAAAAAGGGAAGTGGGAGAAGCGTGAACATGATAAAGAAAACAGGAAATTTGCTCCCAATGAAAAAAAACATTGCGCCGCCTTTCACAAGGGCTTTAATGTGCCTTGTGTCGTACCCGCGGAGAGAGGAGCGCTCGTCTTCATGTGTATACCTTTGATGCTCTTGACTGCCTCGTATGTGTCTGCCTGTCAGAGAAGCTTTACATTTTTAACTGGCTTAGAGAGTGCCTTATGGTATCTTCCTTTGTGTGTGTGTACGATTTATCTCTAGTCAGCAGGTGGCCTCCATAGGCTGGGAAGTCCAGTTTCAGTTCTCCCTGACGATGACAAAAACACCAGCGTGAACCATGAACAGAGCTCAGCAAAGGATAAGATGAACGCAGATACGCAGAGGCATTTAAATGGGTAAAAGATCTACTGTATACACCACTGTACTCCCACTACAAGAGCAATTTTACCGGTAATTGTGCCATAACTCCTCACAAAACAAGCATATAATTGCTCTGAATTGAACATATCATTGCCTCTGTAACTCTGCAGAGCTATTTTCAGTTGGAAATTTTCATTATTCCCTGAATCTTGTTTGAAGCCACACTGGAGGGCTGTTGTTTTAATAATTCATACACTGTTGACACACACACACACACACACACACACACACACTAGCCATCAGTAGGGGGTGCAAGCAAGGGAAGAAGTGATTTGAGAAGAAACTTTGTTTGGTTTGTGTGACTAACTGCATTTCAGAAAGAATATTCTGCAGTATTGTACTGTGTTCTTTTTCTTAAAGGAATCGTTCAATATTTTGGGAAATTATTTGTTTTCTTTCCGAGCGTTAGATGAGAGGATTGATACCGCTCTCATTGTACATCAATATGTAACCGTAGCCCGCAGACGGTTAGCTTAGCTTAGCATAAAGACTGGAAACAGCTAGCCTGGCGCTGTCCGAGGGTAACGAAAGCTGCTACATAGCTACATATTTACTGTACAGGCATGAGAGTGGTATCAATCTTCATTTCTAACTCTTGGTAACAAAGAAATAAACATGTTTCCCAAAATGTCAAATTATTCCTTTAGTTTTTGGGGCATTTTGCCTTTGTTCCCTGGCTTGGACAAAAAGGAGACATTGCGATTGTGTGGTATGCATCGTCAACCACTTGGCCATCTTGACTGATTTTGCAGTTTAAATGCAGAATAAAAGCATGACAGGAAGCTTCACTGTGCATTTGCACATATTTTGCAGGAGGTCGCAATTGTCCAAAATAAATTGGGTGCACAATATTTTGGGAAATACACTTATTTGTTTTCTTTCCGAGAGTTATATGAATAGATTGATACCACTCTCATGTCTTTACGGTAAATATGTAGCCACAGCCAGCAGCCGGTTAGCTTAGCTTAGCATAAAGACTGGAAACAGGGGGAAACAGCTAGCCTGGCGCTGTCTGAAGGTAACAAAATCTGCTAACCGGCTGCTGGCTCTAGCTACATATTTACTGTACAGACATGAGTTTGGTATCAATCTTCACTTCTAACTCTCGGTAAAAACGAAAATAAACGTGTCAAATTATTTCTTTAATTTTGGGGCATTTTGTCTTCGTCCCCTGGCTGGGACAAAAAGGAGACATTGCGGTGCATGTGGTATGCTTCTTCAACCACTTGGCCATCTTGACTGATTTTGCAGTTTAAACGCAGAATAAAAGCAGGCCAGGAAATGTCAGCATCTCTGTGCATTAGCACATATTTTTCAGGAGTTTGAAATTGTCCAAAATAAATTGGGTAAACATTTTTTTCAGCTTTTCTCTTACATTTTTTGTCACATTTCGCAGCACTGAATTGTTCAAGTGCGGCGGTCCTCTGCGCCTCTTCGTGTTCTGGCCCTTCAATAAACCAAGAGCTACTGCTGATGTACCTCTGGCATGCTGTTTGAACACTTCAATTGACAAGTAGTCAGTCACACATCTTCCCTCCCTGTCAAACAGGTATGTGAAGCTGACACATCAAAGTGCAGCCCGATGCACATGCTGAGCGAACAGACCCAATTGTCCTTGAAAAATTTCGACTTCTGGCACTTATCTCACATAAACATCTGGCACTTCCATCATGGCAGAGGCATGCAGCACGGAAAAGACCAGCTGTGTGAGCCCATGTGTCTAATGTAGCCATGTCTATATGATCGCTGTCACATGGTACTCGCCATGCTTGTCACTGCCTCATCCTTATCTCAACTACATTTAACTTACCAAAGCACTTACCGTTCCCTCTCTTGTATTGATGATTTAAACAAATAATCAGCCTGAAAAGTTTTTTAAGGCCACTCGAACCTTCATGTTTGCCTGGCAGAGGTAGCTGGAGCTGGTGCAGGGTACACACACATTACTCCCACAGTGAGAATGGCTTTTCACAACAACACAGAGAGCACATTTCGCAAGAGCGACGGCAAGTTTTTTACAAGGACATGTTCAGTGAGCTGTTTCCCCGAGACAAGAAAAGTTCTTTTATTTTAATCTTCAGTAATTGTTGAATTATTTTTTACAATCCCCAGTGATCAGAGTGTCAGCCATTGTGAAACGAGCTGAATCACAAGGTTCATAAAGTCACTGTCATAGCAAGTGCTTGAAACAAAGAAAATTGGCTACAAGAGAGACTGTCAGACTGTTAATGCAGCGTTTATCTGTCTGAAGGATTTTATACATCTAAACGTGTGTGTTTCTGCGTAATCATACGATAACAGAGCGACTGAGTCAACTTTGGAAATATTGTGTTTTTATCTTTGTAGGCTAAAATATGATGTTGCTTTATATTGGTTGAAGCTAATCACCCAAAGCTGCTGCTTATCTCGGCACCACCAGCTGGAATGCATGGGAAAAGAGGGGATGCAAGCTCAAATATTTTTTTGGCTCTCTGCCCCCTGTTCACATTAGTAACGTGGTTGCCAGCAAGCCAATCACCATCCATTTCAGTTTGCTCAGGCCAAGCAATCGTTCTGAATAGATAGATGTTGATCTGTCAGATGTTGTTAGCTACAGAAAAAGGATTTGGATAACAGGCCATACCAGCCATTTTGCACGTTTTATCTCATTTTCAACAAACTAGTGCAGAGCCGGCCCCTTGGCCTCCGATATCGCTGCTTGCGGCTCTAGCGTGTGACGGAGAGCGAGCTGTACCCAGCATGCTGTTCGGCGGTGTAACAGTTAATAGGGGTCCCCTCTCAATACACTACACAGTGTGTAAATAACAGACTACTAATAAATATGTCTCGTAGATCTCGCACTCGACCCTGCTTCCTTGGGTCCTCAGCAATACGCCCACCAAGTGTGAAGTCGATCGGATGAACGGTTGTCGAGAAAATCGAAGGACAGACAGACAGACAGACAGACAGACAGACAGAGACTCCTTCCATTTTAGTTACATATACTTTCCATTACTGCTAACAATTTTGCATGCTGTTGTCCATCCACCCATTCTCTTCCGCTTATCCGGGGCCGGGTCGCGGGGTCAGCAGGCTAAAGCTTCGGTTATACTTTCCGCAAAGGACCCTCTCGGATGCACCGAGGGTCGCGAGTGTCCGCGCGGCCAAAGTGACTTCACAACATCAGACACGGCCCTTCGCGGGGGGTTCCGTGCGGCAGGTTTTCGTCTGTCCCTGAGCATCCAAAAAACACCGAACCCTCTGTCAGCCATCTCGTGAACTCCCTCGCAGTCCATTGTTTTCCAGCAGAGAACCATGGCCTCGGACTGACAGACCATGCTGTTGTGTTTTCATTTTTCAAATGTGTTTTTTCTGACCTTCCAGGCAGCCACTGGCTTCCATTAATGTCTGTCCTGTTAAAAAAAAAAAAAAGATCATCAGAGTCTTTAAACCTGCCGGTGATACGTAATCTATGACAATAAACATCAACTCTGCATTTATTGTACTCAAAGTTACACCGTCATTGTGAATTAGCGCAGTGCACACTTTTCAAATCAATCTTCACTTTACAGTGATAATAAAACACTGACAGAAATGAATGCAGGCAAGATGTTAACGGTGATGGATTACACAACTCAAGCAGGATTAAACACTGATTGGTTTTTATATCTCACAGAAATGAATAGAGGCCAGTGGCTTAAAGTTAATGTAAAGTTAATGTAAACTGTAGCTGAGGAGCTAAAACCAGCCACTTCTATAATAAATCGAAGAATAGTGAAAGTTAAACTCAAGAGTGGACGGAAACCTTTTGTCTGAGGGCACTCAGACACTGTTTAGTCAGTCATTTTCTTTTTGAAGCTGCAGCTTTGTGAGCAGAATCCACAGCTGTAGCGCTGCTTACTCACTGTCCACCTACACATCGCTTTTATGCTGACTGTCCTCCAGCTGAAACTGCTGTTTAGGAACAAGGCTTGTACAATATACTGTATAGAGACTCTTTTTTTCTTCACGCCGCTGTTTAATGTACATTAAGATAAATGAGCTAACTGAGTGACTGAACAGTCATAACAATCTGTCAAGAAACGCAGCATGAAAGGTCGCAGCAGGGGAAACGTGTTTATTATCATGACGAGATACGCTATCAGCCGCGATGTGTCGGGTTTTCTTTGGCATTCCCTTCACATAGCTGTACATCGGAGCGACGTGTGCTTTTAATTATATTTGAAGGAGTGCAAACAATTGCTAATTGGATTATATATTTTCTCAAATCATTTAATGTAGCTGACAGGATGACAGGCCTCCATATCTGGTGTCTCGCAGTTTGGAAACATGATGTATAGCTACATTATACAGCTCATCCATATGGAAGATATCGACGTCTGGCACGAAACATTTTCATCACTGTGGGGATGGAGCTGGCAGCTCCCGTTGCATCATGGGGCGGGAGTCACCTACAGTAAGGCGTAGAAAAGCCCCCCTCCTACATCTCATCAATCTGAAGTGTCGGCGGCTGCTGTTGGCCAGCGGCCACGTGTAACCCAGCAGACATTAAGTTATGACTTTGCAGCACCTCCTTCGGCGGTCGCGAGAGAGCCACTTAGGATGACAAGTGATATAGTAAAAAGAGATCCAAAGTCTTGACAAGTAATGTGTCGCATTAGCCTCAAATGCGCCCTGGAAATAGACCATGTCAGGACTGCTGAGCTCAGAGGACACCAGCGTATTTGTTAGGATGAATTGTATCAGTTTGGATGATCTGTGAAATGTTTTTGCTCGACTTCAAAGAGCCCGACTCCACGAGGGTGTGATGTCCTCCTCTGCCCTCTGGTGTGAGACACTCTTGCCGTTCTGTGATAGACGTTTCAGTCCATCTTACCGTACTTGAGCATTTCAAATAGCAGAAGCTGAAATCTTCCCTTTATGGTAAATACATCTTTTACAGGTTTCCCTCCCAAAATACACCTCCGACATCTTGATATCTTGTCTCTCGGGGCTTGCCAGTCAGTCGTGACATTTCAAAAAGATTCACAATTTGCATCCTGTCTGTCAGTGTGCGATCTCTCAGCTGATTGTGAGGGAAGCATCCATCACTGAGACTCAGCTACAGTAGTGGTTTATCTCAGAACTCTCAGAAAAATAAATCACGTCACTACACATCAGCCTGTACACTGGATTCTTGTTTATTTCCCCCATGATATTCCTCAGAGATGTTTTCAATCCATGTTTACTGTTACACAAGTATATATACTGTATATACTGTAAATGTGTAGGGCTTTGCCTGTCGTGTGTCCTTGGAGTATATGTTCGACTTTTTTCACAACTATTCTGATGGCATGCGTCTTTGTTTGTAAAAAAAATGTAGAAGGTCGAATCTGTGTGGGTGGCAGTGTGTATTTCCTGCCACAGTGTCTTTTCAACATAGAGGCTTTAAAGCAAAAAGTCCTCCAACCTGACTAACAAAACAAGTAATTTGTCATTGCCTCCAATTTTGTGCATGAACGTTTTCTGACTCCTGAGGGAGATATCTATTTCTTTAGCTGCTAAATGCTCCACTATGTTCACCAGCTAGTCGCCAACTTTGTCTGTGCTGAGCATGGATGTATTAAGAGAACTGGATACAGCGTTGGAGGCGGGGCCCCGTTCATTCCTGTTAAAGTTGCTCAGTGGCGCATGAAGCCTAAATGGCTCAACTTCCGTCTGGAAAAGTACCCGGATCTTGGGCACATGGAACATGCGCAGTGGCGTCCGCTCGGTCACATGACTCGGTCACAGGGTCCCAACGTCACGTCGTCGCCACGGCTTGTGCTCCAGCCTCGGTCTGGGTCTCACTCACATGAACGGAGAACGGGAAATAACTCTGGATTCAGCTTTAGTGCGTTTTACAACTTTAAAAACTTAATTTTTTAAATAAGGGCTATTGGAGTGTTCGAACTGGGAAGTTGATTCACCTAAAAAAAAATTATCCGCTGAGTTACAGACGTCTCTTTCCCAATGTAAGTCTATGGGGAAAGGTATTTTTGCGCCCAATGCATCATGTGACTGACACGGAAGTTGCAGTAGTAGTAGTTTGGCCACTACGAAAGTTGGGATCAACGACCGACGCACTTCCTGGGTGCTTGGTGCTGAGCAGGTACATAGACTATAAAATATGCACGTAGTCTAACCTTAACCATCTCGTGTGAGTTTCGCAATTTGCGTGTTAGCTTCTAGACATGACCCGGGCTTATCCAAACATGGGCATAGAAGTGGATCGTCTGTGGAGCCGACTTCTGCGTTGGCTTAATTTTTCAGCACCGGAGGTTGCCGCTTGGGCAGGTAGCGTATAGTGGATTTACCAGAGCTTTTATCACTGAAAACAGCAGATGAGAGCCGTGAGAGTGAACCAAAACAGTAAGATGCTGAAGCAAGCTGAAAAGAAGCTAAAAAGCCCCATAGAGCCGAGGGGGGGACGGTAGAGTCAAGTGATAATTCACATGAGCGACCCCTATCAAAGTACACATAGTTATTTAATCCATATAAAAATATCAGATTAGTGCAGCTTTAAAGTTGTCAAGTGACTTTCTATTCTGATTCTACCTCTCACACTAAGTTTGTCAGCCATTTGAATGTCATACAGTAATATACACGCTCCCAGCCTTTGACATATGCTCGCCAGAGGTAAACATCCAGGTCTGCTGTCCATAGTGGGCACAGGAAGGACTGAAATCTTAACAGGAAGGTGTGGGAGATCCAGCGCTCATCTGTCTGCTATGCCTCAAGATTGAGCTAGAACTCAAGGAGATGATCTCTCTCGTTCTCCTCCCTCAGTGTGTGTGAAAGAAATTCGGTGTTAGTGAAGATGTGAGCTGTCCTGACAGCAATTTCCTTTCACACTTTCCCCTAGTCTGTAGCTCTTGGGGGGCCCTGTGTATGTTTCTCTGACCCACTGTTTGGCTTGACAGCATTTCAGGTGTGAGGAAGGGTGGACAAAGCTGTGTTGTGCCCGCAGACGGGTGGGGATGGGACTGAAGTTGGTGGCGAGTTCACATCTGAGCTGAGACAATATGTTTGGGAAACTTTGCTTCTCCTCTGGGGGGCAGAGTTAAAGATCTCTGAAAGAGTAAGGAAGGAATACCCCGCCGGGAGCCAAGCTGGGAATGATTCACGGGGCCACCACTTCCCACTTCAGCGGTTTGTTTTCTGTCAGCATGGCGATATTAGCTGTCCCAGTTCACATTCATACAAGTGTTATTTTGTGGTTTTAGATTAGCATGATATCACAAGTTTTAATATCCCAGCAAAGACAGAAACAGATGTCGCTTGATGGTTTTGTTGTCTCGACTGTGATCTCCAGCAGAGATGAACAATGATATTTGGAATGTGAATCAATATATTATTAGCATGAAAGAAAGTAAGAAGGTCAACTCCAGTAATAATAAAGCACATAGGAATAGTTCAACATTTTGGGATATACACTTATTCCCTCTCTCGCAGAGAAACTGATGAGAAGATAAATAGCACTCTCATGTCTGTACAGCAGGTTAAATGAGTACTCCACCAATTTAGCGTTGCACTCCTCTAACATTGTCAGACTCACAAAGTTATCAACATTATGCAGCAGAGACATTTTTATGTACACACATTCTTCTTCCTTGTCAAAACCTGTTGCCTACATTACCCACAATGACAAGACAGATATGAGAGTGGTATTGATCTTCTCTTCTAACTCTCGGCAAGAAAGCAAATAAGCATATTTCCCAAAATGTTTATTCCTTTAAGGAAACTGAATAAAATTATATAATATTGACATGACATGCGGAGAGGGAAATTTAACAGTAAAAACTTCACCAATGTCTGAAAGTACCTGGCAAAATATCTCAAGTTTTTATATATTTTTCCTTTATTTTCCATATTTCTTGCATACCTTCTCTTCATTTTCAGTAATTAGTTCTTATTAAGAGTAGATGTTGAAGCAAAAACAAATAAAATCAATATAGCAGGAAGCAATGCAGCAGAAGAGTGGCCTTGATTATTGTCATGCCACAGTGTAGAAAAATGGCTGGCTACTCATTTTTTATTGAAAGCAAAGCAGTCGGTTTAAATAAAGTCATTCTGGGAACGGAAGTAGAAACACACAAAACGGGTTGAAGGAAGGATGGTGTTTTTCAATCTGCTGTATAAAAGTCTCTAATAACTGTGCGTACCTTCACTTCACTGTATTCTGGACGGACCACTCACGGTCAAGGGTGTCTTCTTTGAGTTTCTGTGTGTTTGCGGTATTGGAATGAACCCAGGCTGATCAGTCTCCTTCCACTGGGATCAGCCTTTACTGTAAACACGATTAACAAAATATTTACATGAGAATAACCTCGCTGTATTGTGCTCCCAGGGCAGCAGGATGTGTTGGAGGAATGATGTTTGTGCGCGAGAATCGCAGGTGTCCGGAGCGCTGCGTTTTGATTGGCAGCTGGTCACGACTTGTGAAATTATTCGGCCTTTCTGTTCCTGATGCTGAAGTCTGTCTTACAAATGCTTGAAGATAAGAATCATGTATGTAAAAATATCTGTAGAAAAGGGAATAATGATTAAAATATTCAGTGTAGGCTTTCAGAGGTTTAAGTTGCTGCTGTATTTGTCCTTGAGTAGTTCCCCCTTGCTTTGTTTGCCCGGCTGGGAAAGTGAATTAAATACTGCACACGTATCACAATGATATTCAAACACAGTCTGAAAAATGGTCATCATTTGCTCTCATAAATGCAAAGACAGCCTCTCCACCTTCATCCACCCTCTGTGCTATCGCTCTGTGTGTGTGTTTTCATCTCTAATGATACCCAGGTGGGGCATAAGTCATGGTGGCACTTTTATATATGATAGACTGTAGGTGCGGAGTCTGACTGAGCGCTAATGGCACCCAGAGGGGACTCTGGGACGGTAATGACATTCTAGGCCGGCCATATTAACCAAACACAAGTCAGTGAAGTGAATATATTTGTAATGAATCAAGGGCAAATTGTGGCTATTCCAGAGGTGGAAGCAGGGATTTGTGAGCAGCACCGCCTCATGAGTGGGCCATGATTTCTCCGTCTGGGTGTTTCTAGCATCAGGGACCGGATTGCTTTGCCCGCAGATTGCCTTACAGCTTGTAAACGTAATGAACAACGAGCTATCTGAGCTGCTGTCGTGTTGGATTACAGATTCCTGATGTGTTTTGGAGATTTGACAGCCTACCAGCAGCTCTGTCAAAACCACTATAGGTCCTGGCCGACCTGTGTAACATGAATCTAATGCAGTTGCTGCGTGTGTTCGCTCCCTCAGGTCTGGTGATTGGCTTTTCTATGACTCCGCCTATCCTCGAAAGCTCCAAAGACGACATAGTGATTCCAGTCCACGAAACGCTCACCATTACATGCAGGTATGTGTGTGTGTGTGCGTGTGCTACTCTGGTTTGGGAGTGTGTACGTGCATGACTTGCTGTTTGTTATTTCAGGCTTCTTATTTTTTTCATCATAATGACCCAAGGGAAGTCTTAGATTCTTGTACTTTACTTGACAAGAGATATTTATTGTCACTTTATACTTCTAATTCACTACAATTCAGAGAGAAATATTATACTTTTCACTCCATTACAATTAGGTTATTTGACAGATATAGTTACTATTTTACAAAGACTTTACATATACAAAATATGATGGGCTTCTAAAATATGGTGCATTGTTACACATCGGTATACGCTGTCGTTTTCTTCTTTCCTTCAATAATGCCTATTGTATTATTTCACATTTGAAATAGTTTAGCCCCAAAAGAAGAAGAATTAAATGATTCAAACTTCCTTTTAGTCGATGTCAATACAACAGTGTTGCATGACAAAGGTTGAATACTGTAACATTTTTCCCCCCAAATATCCCTTCGATTTTGAATTTGTTCTCCAGTCCAGAAAAGCATATGTGACCCTCGATCATTATTGAACCACAACGATTCAATTGGGCTCTAAATATTTTGGGAAGTTGTTTTTCTTTGGGCCCTCTGCAGTATATTCAGTGGTTAAATTAAATAGATTCAAACTGTGATTTGTCAGTCCATAGTATGTTCAGCTGATCCAGTTTCAATAGTGCAAATCCAAGACTAACCTATTTCTATTGTGAAGTTTTAAGAATAGCTTTGCCAAACCGCGCCTGTTAATTCCAACTTGTTATAGGCATTATTGTGGACTTGACACTGAAACAGGAAACTGTTCATATTTAAATTAGCACACATTTTGATGCCAAGCTTCCAGATTCTTTTACCATTGACTGGTGATTTCTTCTATTCATATTTAACTGTTGCTCAGAGCAGAGGTCTCTTTGTCTCTTTCTGTTCTTCCATTCGTCAGTCTGGTCGAACCATTTTGTTCTTCATGTACAAAACATGACTTTTTTTTGCAAAACCTTCATACAAAATAACATCTATTTGTAAAGAGGACTTTCTACAACTCTAAAAGCATGAAGGACCATTCAAAAATATAGACCTGTCCTCTCTGACAGGAGACTAGTGACTAGGCAGTGTATAAAATTAGAGCTGCCATTTTTCATCCAAAAATGCCAAACATTTCATGGTTCCAGCTTCTCAAATGTGAGGATTTGCTGCTTTTCGTGTCTTGAATTACAGTATAAAACAAAACAAAGAGGTATTACAGTCCAAACAATTAATCGAGAAAATAATCACCAGATGAATCGATAGTGAAAACAATCCTTAGTTACAGCCCTATATGAAATAGTTTAAAAATAGCGCCACCTCAAGCAACTACAGCAGTAAAATGCTGCTTTACAGTATGTATCAGTGATAAAATCTAATGATGTATGTACTGAATACTGTATATACTGTATAAGCATAAAACTCACAAGGGTCTTTTTTCTGAGTACTTTTTTCCTGTAATATTTTGGCACTTTTACATAAATAACATGTTCAATGCAGGACTACTTGTAATGGAGTATTTTACAGGCTGCTGTTGCTATTTTACGCTGAATAGTTCCTCTACCACCCTTACTGTCAAACAATTTCTGTCACAGCATTTTGTATGCCTTGTGTCTCTGATGGAAACTAGTCAATTCAAATCGATTTTATTTATGAAGACCAAAATGTGTGCTTTAAAATGTGTACAGCGTAAAACCCTGTCTAACCTTAGAGCCTCATTTCACATAAGGAAAACCTCCATATGAAATATCCATATAAAAAAGGTCATGTCCTATAAGACACAGAGAGAGAGAGAGAGAGAGAGAGAGAGAGAGAGATGTTTTTGTTCTAAAACATAGCCAACATTGATTTAAACCAAGTGAGATATGAATTCAGCCATAATAACCGTCCTTTATCCTTATGAGATCTCTGCTGCGCTGCCTGCTGCCAAGCTGTCACTCCATTAACCATTTTGTGCCTGCGGTACAAAAAAAAAAAAAGATGTCTTTGGAAAGCTGATGATACCTTTGGACTTTTTCCACTACAGGTCTCAAATAGTTGGTTGCATGTAAACCTCACATGGCCCGGCACCACTGAGAATCTCCAGGGAGAGTTTCATTTTCGTCAGTTTTATTCTTTACAATTTCCTAGAGTCTGGATAGATAGAAGCTATTCACAGGAGATGGAAAATAACCCGCAGAATACTTTCATTGCCGTCTGTGCAGTTATTTCCAGTCATCCCATTCTGGCACTGTCTGCAAATGTGGGCATTTGTAGTTGGTGGAGGCAGGTGGTGAAAGCACAGCTATCAGTTTTCAGACAGCCATTATGATTCCACTCAATCTCGCTCATAAAGCCTCGGGGTTAACATGTCCAGCCGTAACTGAATTTATGTGACAAAGCACAACAGAGATGTGTGGATGCACGGAGACATTTACAGCAACACACACACACACAAACAACACATGCACACACTGGCATCCGCTCACATGCACACACAGGCATCCGCTCACATGCACACAAACATTTCTCAAATTTTACAGTTATTACATGACTGATAGAAGGTGAATAATATAGATACCAAAATGTCTTAAAACATTGATCAGGCACCCATATGTACCTTGAATCCTTTTATTTCAAAATTTTTACTAACGTCAAATCTGTCCCGTGTCCTGGCATCCTCAGGGGACAGCACACTCTGGCCTGGGCCTGGCCTGATCAGAGTCTGGTGGGACAGGAGCTAACCGACCGTCAGGCCCAGCTGCCGGCCACCGGGGCCCCCGGGCAGAGGGTCGCCCTGGTCAGCGAGTGTCGGGGGCAGCCTGGGAGGCCGTACTGCAAGAGGCTGGTCCTGAATTGGGCGCGGTCCAAGGACACGGGCTACTATCGCTGCTATTACAAGGATGCCAAGGCCGTCATCGTCGGCACCACTGCCGTCAGCGTTTATGTCTTCGTCAGGGGTGAGTCACAGTCCCACGAACCCACACGTACACTAACGCAAGAAAATGAAAATTTTAAATTCTTGTCAGCTCTTTACAAAACCTCTTATTTCCATTTATTTCCATTTATTTATTTATTTATTTACATCTGTTTATTGTCTTCCATGCATGTACATCACCAGTTGTGAACTTGGTTACATCAATTTCAGTTGCAGTTAGATATTTAAATTGTGGGGTAACATACAGCTACCTGAAATAGTAGAACAAAAGAACAGGTAGACAGGAACATGGTGATGGATGTTAGAAATAAAAAGGGGATGTAATGCAGCATAAAGGGTACAATACGGACATAGAAAGAAAATAAATAAATAAAGAGATAAAAGAAATAGGAAAATATAATAATAATAATAATAATAATAATAATAATAATAATAATAATAATAATAATAATAATAATAAATACAAAAATATAATGATAATAAAAAAAAACAATAAAATAAATGAACGACAGCACAGTGGTACAGATTAGAGAGCCTGTTGCAGAATATATTCACCCAGAGCCATATACTGGCCGTTAGATAGTCACTGCGTATGTGCAGTAGGCTTGTATAGACAGATATGGGGTCTATTTTCTATTTAGAAACCCATGTCATATAGTAGTCTGCAGTTTGTGGGGCCATTTTGCTGCCTGACTTTTTTCTGTGTTTAAAGAGAGCATATTTCATCTCCTGCCTGACCTGGTCTGCAGCTCTTTGGCTTGGCTGTGTGGGGCCCTTTAAATATTCAGTTTCCCTTTTCCTTGGGAGAAAACCCACAGACGTCCTACTGAAACAGATCTCCTGTTTGAATGTGACTTCAATATCAAAGCAGCCGCTGCTTTATTAGAACTGGAAGTTGTTGACTTTGCCTCAGTAACACCCTGGAAGCCGAGGCGATTAATACTTCGGAAATTAGAGATGCAAAGTGTTTGATAGAGGTAACAATTGTCAGCTCATTGCCTTTTCTAATTAGAGAAAGGATCTGTATAGTTAATTTATTAAGATTGAAATATAGCAGCATGCTGTCCTTTAATTCACCTTCTCATGAGACTTTTCATGCGTTTTTTATTTTTTTCTTGCATCAAATCTGATAAGACCTGCACGACAAAATTGGTTTTGCTACCAATGTTTTCTCTCCTGGTTTCGCTGCGTCTCATATGATATTAGGATTCAGAGCCATCACTCACACTTCCTTTATTTTAGACCAACTTTAGGCCTTAAGGGTTGCCTCTTCACTTCTCCTCGCCTCGCTCCGTGTGCCGTGGGAGGAAAGTGGAAGGAGGAGGAGTGGATGGGGAGACTGGGAGAGACAGATGATTGTCATGTAAGGGAATCCTGCTGACCAGTCCACTCAAGTGAAACGCCTGTTTATCCCCTCTGACAAGGTGCCAAAACAGTTTCCACAGATCTAACCGGGGGGCTGATCAGGAGCAGATGAAATCGCAGCCATAAATTAGATCCAGCGTGTGGCGGGATGAGAAGAGACGCATGTGGATTGAGTTAGACAGCCCCTTCACACCCCCCCCCCCCTCCCCCGTCTCTGCTGCACACTATCATCTAAACATCACTGTAGTGTGCATGAATGTACTGTGCTGCACACACTCGTGCCCGCGCTCATATCCCCGATGGTTTGCTTCTTGCCCCGGGCGCGACAACTTCTCTTACAAAAAAACGATTGCACTCTAATACCTGAAGTGATTTATTGTGAAGAACTTAAACTGCGAGGAGTTGTGTATTATTTCTGCTACCTGTGTGTATTCAGACCACCGCTGGGCAGAAATACAAGCCTCTCGATAGGACCTATTGTTTGGCCTCGCAGCTCATTGAAGTCATAGATTTGAGTGCTGCGGAAAAAAAAAGTATGAACATAATGAGAAGGCTTATCGGGAGAAAAAAGAAATAAGAAAAAGATGCGAGCAGTAGTCGTACGACGTCTTTGGCTGGTTGCTGTACAAAAGTCGCTGGTATTGCCTGGGAGATAAGCATTTTTTATAATAGTGTGCATTCATGCTGTGGGAATATGAGGTTTTGCAGTGATAACAGCTGCAAAGTAAATTGGTGACGCGATTGCTGTGATGTCTCCCAAAGCCCTCCTGCAACAATAGCTTTGAGTCACTGACAATAAAAAGGAAAACATCAAGGTGTTAAGAAACACAGAAGAGATATTTTCCACTAAAGGACAGCTTGGGGGGGGGGGGAAATAGTAGCACTGTTTAGAGGACGAATAAACCTCTCGGCTCTGTCTGTCTCTCCCTCGGACGTGTAATAGCAGTTCTTAAAGCTATTTACTGCGTGGGGACAGACTGAGCTGTTGCATTACACGGTGGCCATGATAAACTCCACATATAGCGTGTCTTTGGGGGTCATTATCAGGCTGTTAGAGATGTGGCTGTCCGCTCACGAAGTCACCTCGGTAATAGCTGCCATTATCCCGGCCGGTATCAGGGTTACCCTTTAACAGCTCCCCTGTGTCCATGTGCATCCAGACCCCGAGCAGCCCTTCCTCAGGAGAGGCAGCTACAGCCCCGAAAATGACCTGGAGGCCATTTTGATCACCCGCTTGTCCACCCACGTCACAGTGCCATGCCTGGTCACAGTGCCGGATCTGAACGTCACTCTCCACGCGGTTTGTACTCACCATAGATTTCTCACACTCTCATTTTCCTCTAATCGAAGCTGTCAATGCTTTAATTTGTGATTCGAGCTTGAGCAATTGTGTTTTTTTTAAATTTTTTTTTATTTGTGTCATCTCAGTATCCCACGCCTCTGGAGGAGAGCGGGATGACGTGGGACAACAAGCGAGGCTGGTCCATTCCCAGACACATCGTGGACACTGTGCCCATCATTGGATTTTTGTGCGTCGCCTCACTGGGAGGCAAAGAGTATCAATCCCCCCACTACCTGATCCACATGACAGGTAAAAAAAAAACATTACATCTGCGTTAACTCCAAAGGTTTAAAGGGTTCAGTCTCCTCTTGTGCTCCAGCAAAAACACCGAGGATCACACAAACCTTAACTCCAGCAGCTACGAAAACATAACTGACCCAGTACAAATATTTAAATTAGATTTGAAGCTCTACGCTTGTTGAAATGGGAAATTAGCGAGGAAATCGAAGGTGGTGCTAGACTGCGCTGCTCTGCCATCATAATTCTGCATGGCAGCCAGTGAGCCAATTACGCCTTAATGCTGACAATTTGAAGGATTTTATTTCATTATGTAATTTCCTCGAAAAAATACAACTCCCCTCTTTATGCGGGGATGTGTGCCATTATGCCAGCAGAATTAAAAGAAAAGAAAAAGGAAGAGAAGGCATAATTAAATTGTTGGAAACTAAGATGAAGAGATTTCATGAGGTTCCCTCTCTGAACTCCGAGGGACCCGGAGGCTCTTTGCAATGTCGTGTGAGATCATTCACCTCTCACTTCAGAGGGCGAGAGGGAACTCATACCCACCGCTGCCGGGCCAAAAGTAACAGCAGCATCAGTCAGAGGAGAAACTGAGAGCGAGTCTTCGCTCCCAAAACTTAATGGAGCGTTTAAACAACCAGGCAATCACAGTCTGCTGCACAGACAGACATCACCGCCATACATGGTTTGTTTTACACCCCGTGTCATTTCCAGAGGCTGCAGAGACGCCGGCCGATGTCCAAACAAGCTTTCTTGCTTTTTCTGCCTTATCTTGAATTGAGGCTCCTCCGTGTTACACTTTCATTTCCTTCGCCGATACGTAGCCTGACACATGAATGGAAACAGTGCGAGCTTGTGACAGACAGCGTCTTTTATAGTGGGATCCTCTGGTCCAAAGGGAAGTCATTTCCTCTGGTCCTGCGAGGAAGGGAAAAACTGCTGACGATGTCACCGTGACCTCTCTCACTGTCTCCCCTCCCTCTGTCCCTCTTGTTTCGACCTCCCCCCTTTTTCTCTTTCCCGGACAGGAAGTGAGGTTTACGAAGTCAAGCTGTTTCCTGAGGACCAGGTGGAGCTGATAGTGGGGGAGGCCCTAACCCTGAACTGCACGGCGTTGGTGGAGTTCAACGCAGGGGTGGACATTCAGTGGTCTTACCCTCGCAAACAGGTACGCCGCAGCGACAGTTGGCCGCACGTCGAACGGCATCAGTGAATTAAAAAACTTGAATTTCATTTCTTCTTACCAGCCGAACAGTTTGGAGGACACTAAGCCCCATCGTGACCCCCAGTCCCACGCCACGGCGGCTGTCAGCATCCTGACCATCCACAGCGTCAACGTCACAGACACTGGCCCGTACAGCTGCAACGTCACCACCACGGACACAACACAGATCCAACAAACTCAGGTCAAAGTTTATGGTAAGCACTAGCTCAGAACAGGGCAGTTTACTACTTGGCCCTCCTCTTGTTCAATAGATCAGTCCGTTAGCCCAAAAATGTCACATTAATCACGAGTATCTGTACATAATAACAAGACTAAATCCATGTTTGCAGCTCTGTGAGGCTAAATGCTAACATCAACCTGCTAACATCATGATTTCAAGCAGGTGTAATGTTTACCATGTTCACCATCTTGGTTCGGCCTGTTAGCATGCTAACATTTGCTAATAAGCAAATGATGATGGCGCTAGAGGAAAGTATGAGGGATCACCAAAATTATTCGTGAGGGGGAACATGAATGTCTGCTGTCAAAACATTTTACTTAAAACCACAAAAGTGAACCTTATGGTAACGTTAGCGCTAGAAGATGAGACCATGAATGTTTGTGAGATATTTCAGTCTGGACCAAAGTGATGGACAGACTAAAAACAAAGCATGCCTATGTAACTCGCAATTAACGGGATACTAGTAAAGCTAGCTAAAACTAGCAGCTGACTCAGTAATGTCCTTAATAGAGCAATATCAATGTAGCTTTGCTTTGCTAGCATTAGCTTACGTTAGCCACCATAGAGTGGGTTAGGAATGAGTCCTAAAACCCGAAAATGAGGTAGCATTTTAGCACTTCCGGTTCCCTCTTCTGGACGTCAGTGGGGTTTTCTGCATGGGTTTTTAGTTAGATGCCTGAAATAAGGTCTGTGGTTAACACAAGCTGAAGAGATTTTAAGGTTTTGTTCTACGATATAAAATACGTCAGTAAATATCCCAGTCGTGAATTTTGAACCCTTTAGCATCTTAAAAAAGGCGGTTGCTAACAAGTGGCTAAATGAGACTACAAAACGTCATCACGCCGACTCGTCCATCTTCACAGCCTCGTTCATGTGACCTTGGTGTTGTTCATTTATAGCCTGACGTTAGCTTTTTACTTCTGGTGATTGCATTCACGCTTCAAAAATCATAGAAGTGGTGTTCACTTGTGACAATTATCTTGCTGAACAAAACGTGTAAGTATCATAAACGTGTGTTTGCCACAGAGCTTATTTTCTGCAATAATCCAAAACCCAATGGAAAAATTCAATTGGCTTTTGTTCGAGGGAACCAGGGCGATGCTAACTTCCTGGTTGTACGTCATCCCTACATTACTTTATAAGCTACTGGTCATATCAGGCCAAGAAAGGATCAACTGGGAAAAATCCTTGAGGGTATTGAGCTGAGCAGGGGTGTTTCTATTGCTTATAAATTAAACTTAAGAAGAATTAATCATTCATTTCTTGAAAAATGATATAGTCTTGCTTTAAAGGAATTCTCCACAAAAGAATCTATCAAATATTTAGCGCTGTATGCTTGAAGGGTGGCTCTGATTCCAATGATGACCCAGAGTCACAGCAAGAAAATGTGTTGAAATATCCATAGAAATTACTCAAACCACTTCCTGTGTATTTAGCCATTAATTGGCAAGGCAATAAAGTGAAGATACTGTACGGATAAACAGCGGAGGAGTGATTTGAGAAGTCTCTGTTGGCATTTCGACTCAAGTTTTGAGCCTACAGGGGGTGAGTGTTTTATACTCAGAAGATTTTTGGTGGAACTTTTTTAGAGCTTTGAGACTCAGTCTGTAAATGAGTGAATTTCTCTTCCTCCAGAAAAGCCATTTATCAGCCTCAACTACAGAAATGGACCAGTGGTGGAGGTAACTGCTGGCCAGAAGTCGTTCAAATTACAAGTAAATGTGTCTGCCTTCCCCACACCTGAATCACAATGGTAAGATGAGACTCTCTGGTGTATTCATTAAATTTAATGGGCAATTTTCAAAAGCATAACTAGGCCCCATACTGCTTAGGTTTACAGATTCATTTAGAGGCAGAGCACCTCATCTGGAGGAGGGTTATCCTTTGCTTTGTGTCCAGGTATAAAGATGGAAAGCTGATAAACCAGCGCCCAGAGTTCAAGATGAAAAGGATGAGGGAGCACCCTAACCACGCTCTGGAGATTAAGGATGTCTGTCAGGAGGATTCTGGGATCTACACGGTGCTGCTGAGGAACAGTGCCGCCGCGCTGGAGAGGAGGCTCAACATCACGCTTGTCGTCAACGGTAACTAGTCTGTTGGTCTGTGTACCCTCAGCGGAGATCACGCCAGATGTTTTGTGTGGATGTGCAACAGTTAACATCCATGCTACAAAACTCTAGAGGTTTACTTGTTTTCCAAGTAAGGAACATAGTATTTGATCCAAAAAGGTGTAATATGAATCAGTGTGTGATTTGGATATGTGGAAAAAATATTATAAGAAATTTGAAATAAAAGCTGAAATGTTGCATCAATAAGCAAAAGATGCACAAAAGAGTGATGATGAGAGATTGAATGACAGAGCTGCAATGCCTGGAATGCAAAGTAGTCAGTGTAAACATATTTTCATCTACAGACTTATGTTTGATTCAAATTTGCACCACATTTTGATGTAATCGTACCAGTTGAAGTGGAAGTGGAGGCTGAAATCACACAAATTCATTTGTGTGTTAAGTTTGTATGTTCTCTTCATTTTATCCCAACAAGGGTTTCCTCTCTGTTTTCTAGCAGTCTAGTTGTGTTCTAGTCATGTTTTAATTTCCTCCATAGACTGTATATAAAGATGGACGACATGACAGCTCCCCAAAAGTGAAGCCAAAACATCTTGATCGCCCCCTGGTGGCTGGTTGCAGTATAGGTCATAAAGCCTGCCCCCTCCATGTTAGCGGATGGGACATGGGCCAAACTAAAAAGTCAAAGTACACCTCAAATAGATTTTTCCCAAAGATGGTTTCTGTCATTTTAGGTAATTCTTATAACACTGGTGTACACATATGTTCACGCGTTCATTTTTCTGATACGTTTGGTTTTAATTAGTTATTTGATGCTATAAAAAGGGGGTGGGACGTCATGATTGACAGCTGCTCTGAGTGAAGTAGTCGCGCAGCCGGAGGCTCTGGAATTGCACGAGAGAGGAGATATAATTTTAACTTTCCATAACTGTCACGAGTCTGTGTACAGTAATAGAACATGTGTGTCAATTTGATCACTGATTATGGATAGTTGTTGTGTCTTTAGGCAGCTACCGTGGTGCTAACGTAGCAGCTAGGTGGCTCACGCTAACGAGCTGTGGCTGTGCTTGCCTCGTGATTGGCTCGGGTGGGTGTTTCGGCGGGACCTTGATACTGCGGCTCCAACTACTTCGCGGACTCTGGCTCCAAATGATGTCAAAATCTCAAGATGGCAGCTCCCATATCCGGGATGTTTTCGCTTCACTTTTGTGCAGTGGGAGGAAGTGGAGACGCGCTGTCCATCTATATATAGGCTACAGTCTATGGTTTCCTCCCAAAGCTGTGTTTAAGGAATATGATGGTAATTTTCTCTGCTGGCAACTAGTTCATGGTGTTTCCTTGTTCTGCCCAATTAACAAACGCTGGGATAGGTCTGTGCCCCTAAATATTATGTCTGGCTGGATGGATGGATTGATCGGCTCTCCTCTTCCCCAGTCCCCCCACAGATCCATGAGAAAGAAGTGGCAGATCCGTCCAGTCCTTACCCCAGTGGCAGCAGCCAGACGCTAACATGCACCGCGTATGGTCTCCCCGCTCCCACCGTCAGCTGGCAGTGGCGGGCCTGGGGCCCGTGTGTCCTCAACAGCACCCGGAGACGACTGTAAGGAAAACTACACACACTCACACACGGGACTGATATATTTTGTACACACTGTGTAACCAGTGTGGGAGCAGATAAGGTTTGGGCATGCAGCGCATGAAGCGTTACGTGAAGACCAAATAACAGGAAGAGGTCAGTGTGAAATTATCCGCTGGCTCTGTGTGAAGAAGAGAGAGAGGAGATGAAGAAGAACAAGGCGGCGGGGAAAGAAATGTGGAGCTGGATGAAAAGAGCAGAGATAAAGAGGAAGGTGGATGAGAGGCAAATAGAGGAAGGGGAGGACGAAATGAAAGTGTGTCTGTTCAGTGTCCAGCATGCTTCCGTCCTCCCCCACACGGTAATAATGTGCCTGTTACTCTGCGGCTGATCCGCCATGGTTCACTTCTCACACAGCAGTCGCACTTTCTGACACACACAGGCAAACACAGACACACAGACACACGCACACAGGCTCACCTGCTCATTCACGTGTCAGAGATGCACATAAACCACCTAGGTGTGTTTGAGCTCATCAGGGGGCTATATGTATATATATATATATATATATCACACACACACACGCTTAAATGCAAACGTAAACACTGACACACACACACAAACATATTTTCAGGCATCGCCCTTGGCTTTTTCTCCCCTTCTCCATCTCCGTTAAATCCCACAACAGGATATAATGGATTCTCTGGACAGCCATGTACAGCAGATTTCAGTTATAAGCCCCGTTGTTGTGGCCGCTGCTGCTGAATATCCCTCCAATATTCACCTGCCTCCATCTTCCTCCAAGGCTTAATTTTTGAAGTTATTGCTGTTCTCTTGACCTTTCCATGTGGGTGTACCCTAGACTGTATATAGTCTATAGGGTTTACACTCAGAAACTCACTACAGTGTTAGAGGCTCAACTTTGGCTCCAGATGTCCAGTTCATCATGTTCTGTCTCGTGTACATCTCATGTGGCATTTCATGGGCGCCGACTGAGGCATGGCTGTGTTGACCTTTTCTGTTGTTTGCAGTAAGAATTGAAATTCCTTTTCTTTATTTGATATCAAATTACATAAAAAGGAAATTCAGTTCACATGTAGTGTAGTACACCTGCCTGCCGAAGTGTCCTTGAGCAATACACCGAATTCACCTTAGTTTGTTTTGAGCAACATTCTCTGCAAAACTTGAGAAATTACTTTCAGAAGAGTGGATCGTCTCACATGGTGAGGACAGTGTCTGTATTAGTCACATTGTATGTTCACGCGATCAAATTGTGGGGACTCCCATGTGGGTACAATAAACAGGTCCTCAGGTGTCTCGTTTTTAGTTAAAGGGGACCTATTATTCCTTTGTGCTTTTCCCCTTTTCTGTAGTGTGTTATATACTGTAGTGTTTTGTGCATGTCAAAGGTCTGCAAAGTTACAAAGTCCATACCAAAGGGAGTTCCTCTACCCCACTGAAACACTGCTCCTGAACTGCCTGAACTGCCTGAAACACCTTGCTTGAAGTCCCGCCTTTTCTTCTGTAACGTGGTGATGTCACCAAGTAACACATTTACATAATACCTGCCTACCGGCTAGTTTGCCACACACTCAAACAAAGCTAGTTAGAGCAGAGCTTGAGTTCGAAGAGTTTGGTTCGGTTGACCAATCACAACAGAGTGGGCCAGCTGACCAATCAGAGCAGACTGGGGGTGGGGGGTGTCTGAAACAGAGCTCTTCAGACAGAGGGTGTAAAGAGGTGCTGCAGCACAGCCGGAATGAGAAAAATAAAGCGTTTTTTGAACATTAAAGCATGTAAACATGTTCAAACTCAAAATATAAGTATGAACCTGAAAATTAGCATAATAGGGCCCCTTTAATTCGTACAACAAACCGAAGTGTAAAAAACACAAGTTGCGTTTATGTGCTGGACTATTTCTTGGCCGGGATTGGCGACTTCTGATCAACATTGCTATTCCTACAGCCACACCGTTAGCATGGCTAAAGAAATATCAGAGTCTGCACTAAAAAACCTGACATATGTAAAGGTAGCAGCAGCCCTGTTAGTGGTTATGGTGCAGTCTGCAAGAAATTAATGTAAATCAATGCAATGCAGTTCTCCAAGTGACAAAAACAATCATGCGTATGCGTATGTGTGTGTAAGCTAATATTGGCAATAGCATCTTATACTGATTGTCATGACCAGCATATTGTTGACACTAAAATATTCTGAGGGAATCAAAAGTGGTTTATTTAACAAATAATTGATTTATGTATAATCATTTTAATTTATTTATGAAGTATGTGTACTGTCTGTACACTATGAAGAGAGTAAAATGAAATTGACCCTGATTACCTTCTGTTTATATTTGAGCGGTGCCTTTAGGGGAAAATGCAAAACAGAATTCCATTTCATGTTTCATTAGTTCTGCTATGATGTTCACACTATGGATCTTCATAATAGAAATTGATACTGATACCATAGCTTTTTTCCATTAGTTGCCAGGACATTTAGCATAATTGCCTTGGCTTTGGGATGCGAACTTATGTTCGGGTCTGAAATGCAACCCAGTGCGTGACCAGAAAAAAAAAAAAAAAAAATCTCATAAAACCTCGGGATGTCTGGTTTGATGTGCTTCTGAATTCTCCCCCACTGGCCGTTCTGTGCTATGCATGTAAATGAGGGGAGATGTCATGAACGTGTCTGTGTGTCTATCCAGGGTCCGAGGAGACAGGAAGGGCCGGAGTGACAGGATCGCAGACTGTCAGAACTGGCAGGACATTAACTCGGAAGACGCCATGAATGAAATCGAAGCTATTGAAACGTCGCTCGAAGTGGTGGATGGCCGACAAAAGGTTCATCGCCGCTGTTTGATCTGATCCTTTGTAAAAGCCCACCTCTTCATGAATGACAATATTATAACATGACTACATTATTGATGATAGGATTAAAATTTACATAATTAGGACGTAGCCCAGAAAAGAAGACATTTATGTAAGTGGACTTATCCGTGAACTGTGATGTTTTTATGCAAGCGTCCCAAATTCTGAGCCCCCATAACAAAATTTGTCAACCATTTCCACAGCAGAAATATTTAGAACAGTCTTCCTCTGCAGACTTCCTGTAAGGACTGCTTATAAACACATCCAGACACACATGCGAGGGGCGCATGTGCATACACACATGCCTGTACTGTACATTCATAAACCACAACCATGAGAGGAAATTATCTCATGAAAACTTACAGAAACACACATGCAAAAAAGTCCCGATGGGTTTTACAGTCACACCCAAGTGATTCAGGCCTGTCAGCGCAAAATCATGACTGCACTTCCTTTTAGAATATGCGTGTTTCCTCCAGATGAATTAAAGCTGCAGTTGGTAGAATTGTAGCAAATATGATTTAAAAAAAGTATTTTTATAAAACGGTCACTATATCCTGACAGTAGTGCACGAGACAGGTAATCTGAAAAAAACCATGTCCCTCTGTGTCCTCCGGTGCTCCTAACGGCATCTACAAGATTTCACAGACCGGAGGAAAACAACCAATCAGAGCCGAGCTGGAGCCTTGCCGTCTCTGAGCAGCTGTCAATCACTCCCGAACTCCGATCAAACGGTCAAACTAGGCAGTGCTGATCAAATATGAATCAATATTCTGTTACTGTAATGCTTATTTCTCTCCTCAAATGTTTTCAGAAACATCTTGTAGTGTACTATTTAGCTGTAAAATGAGAAAGTTTGTGACCCAGCAGCCATGTTGAGATCAGTTGAGGAAATACCAAGCGCCGCCCACCAGCCTGGAGCAAACTCTCTCATTTTACAGCTAAACAGTACACTACAAGATGTTTCTGAAAACATTTGAGTCGAGAAATAGGCATCACAGTAACAGAATATTGATTCATATCAATGCCTAGTTTGACCGTTTGATCAGAGTTCGCGAGCGATTGAAAGCTGCCTCCGTTGAATGAACAACCAATAGGAACGCTCTCTCTCTGAAATGACCTGTGTCTCCCGTCATGGGCTAGATTTTTTAAAGCCTGAAAACAGAGCCATGAGGAGCTGCAGAAGTCTAGTTAACTCTCAGTGCACTTGAATTACACTATGCTGAAAGGTTATTATGGGATTTTTCGCCCAATGATGCCAAAAAACGTTCTGCCTACTGCAGGTTTAACTACCTCATCCACCTTTTCTCACCTCACAGATAGTGAGCAGGCTTCAGATCGGCAACGCCAGCGTGTCCGTCATCTACAGGTGTTCTGCTGAAAACAAAGTCGGCAAAGACGAACGGCTGATCTACTTCTACGTAACCAGTAAGTACGCTGGGTATGATTTCACTGCATTTGACAACATAAGAACACGGAATAATTAAAGGGTCTGTTTCACCAAAAACCCTTCTGGTGGTATGTAGCCATGCAGATAATTGTGTATGTCTCTGAGGTTCACCCCATTACAATGGAGATGAACAGAATTTGTGGCAGAAATTTAATTTAGAAAATTCAGCAGCATTACTTTCTACATGGATGGATTATTGAACGTGGCACAAGCCCAGAAGG
This sequence comes from Sebastolobus alascanus, assembly GCA_916701645.2. Taxonomy (NCBI): domain Eukaryota; kingdom Metazoa; phylum Chordata; class Actinopteri; order Perciformes; family Sebastidae; genus Sebastolobus; species Sebastolobus alascanus. Next base: position 3,410,201 of record CAKAOJ020000041.1, on the reverse strand, counting down.
CATCATGGGATTTTAGTAAGAAAATGTTATTCTTTGTCATTTGTGTAAACCAACCCTTTAAGGAATACTTTTCATTAATGTCCAGTGCACAAGCTCAGTCTTGTTAGGTTACCTAACCGCCCCACCTGCCCTCCTCTTTATCATTAAAGCCATCCCCGAGGGGTTCAGCGTGGACGTTCAGCCCTCGGAGAATCCCCTGGAGCAGGACAGAGTGTCCCTGTGCTGCAGCGCGGACAATTACACCTACGAGCAGCTGCAGTGGTACCGCCTCGACCCCCGGGCCCTGCAGCACGAGCAGGGCAAGCCCCAGGAGCTGGACTGCAGGAGCGTGCACCTCTACGCGCACGCCCTCGATGGCCAGCTCTCCTTCCAGGACCACACCAACAGCTGGGTCCTGGACCTCACCCTGCCCTCCGTACGGCTGCAGGATGCGGGTGATTACATGTGCGAGGCTCAGAGCAGGCGCAGCGGGGAGAAACAGTGCCTGTTCAGATACATCTCTGTGAAAGGTGAGAGATGAAAAGAGATGAAAGCTCCAGACACAGACACATCGCCCCGGCGCGTAGAGTAGTCTCTCTCAATCACAGCTAATTATAGAGAATAGCCGAACCCTCGGCGGCCGCAACACACACGCAGGTCGCGGTGGAGCTGGTGCTTAGATGCTGGAGGCTTTAAAAAATACTCACAAAAGCCCACGCAGCTCAATACCCACATCCACAGGTAATGGAGAGAGTAGATGGTGTTTGCACAGCATCGACAGTGACAGAAAACAGAGCTGAGATGCCGCGGGGCTGAAATACACAAACATTTTCCTGCTTCATTCATGTTGTGTGCTGTAACCTTACATCAGTGCCTGGAGGATAGATGTACAATCTAATGGTTTTTTTTTTTTTTTTAAACTTTTGCCCTTTTTTTCCAATCCTGCGAAACCCTTCGGTGAATATCATGTACCTTACGGTCCTTGGGTTGCACTGATCACATCAGTCTTTTGTTGATTTCCTTTTCCCTCTCCTGCTCTCTCTCCCCTTTTGGCATCTCTCTCTCTCTCCGTAGCCCCGGAGGCGCCTCGATACAAGCTCAGCCTCACCAACCAGACAGTGAATGTGACCGAGTCTCTGCGGATGGAGTGCGACGTGGAGGGCAGACCTCTACCCCGCCTCTCCTGGTTCAAAGACAACCAGCCTCTCCACCAAATGTCAGGTACACCTATACGGGTGATGCACACGTTTACACAACAGCGCGGCCGCCCACCCGTCGACCCACGCATTCACGCACACACTCTCACACAGTTGCTCATAAAGTTTGCCCCTCTGGATCTAAATTTAGACTCCTATCTCGGGGGTATTACATTCTGGCTTCACAAAACAATAAGCTTTGTTAATATTTACTCATTTACTGCGACAACTTCAGGCAGATGTTGTTTTTTTTTTGCACTTTCCGTCATGATGAATGGCAATCCAGCTATTAAAAGCCAACACGGGTTGCACACAAACATACACAACCACCCACCAGCCCACCCACACACTCGTACCGCTGAACAAATGTGTCAAACAGAACCAGCGACAACAATACTTGCGGATTTGTTCGCTGCACATATGCACGCCCACACACATAGCATAAAACCCCGCGGGCCGATAGACACGGCTCATTAGCTTTCTCAGCGTGGATCTCTTCTTAACATCTGAAGGGGATGAGGGGAGGAGGAGGAGGTGGAGGAGGAGGAGGAGGGTGGTCAATGCGGGTCTGAGTTACAGCTGATGCTCTGGGTTCAGTCAGTCAGAGGGGCTGCTGGGACATGTGGCTCGCCTCTCAGGGTGACAGGATTATAAATGAACACTATAGATTGGAGTCTAAAGGTGTGACGAGAATTCGAGAAATGTTGTTGAAAACGTTGCCGGATTTACGATGTGAGAGGTGAAAGTTTGTGTGTGTGTGTGTGTGTGTCACTGTTCAGGGATCCAGCTGCAGGACTCGAACCGCACGCTGAGTATCCAGCGGGTTACGGAGGAGGACGCCGGCCTTTACACTTGCACCGCCTGCAACCGGCGTGGTTGTGTCCACTCCTCAGCCGCCGTCCGGGTCATCGGTGAGACAACCACACACAGAAACAGACCGCTGCATACATCCCCACAGACACCTGAATCCACTCACCGCTGAGATGCTTTCTCCGAGTGCACTCAGGCCTGAAATCACAGTTGCCCCGGAGCCCACATCTAAATGTACATGTCAGGATTTTAGCCGTCCACCTCTCACACTTTACACCGCAGCTGTAGTTTTTGTGCTTTTGTTGTGCACAGCTCCCCACAGTCAGAATCAATGTCATCGACTGCGGGGACATTTCATATTCATATCGAGTGCATAAATGAATGGGTTTGCTGGAAGTGGTCTCATGATGAATGGCTGAATTGATTAAACCACATTGATGTAACCTAAAGAGTTCATTATAAGGAGCCTAAAGATCAATAGTTTGTAATATAGCACCCCCTACAGTTGGTAAAGAGCAATGTAACCAAAGAGAGCTTAAATAAAGAGAATAAAGTGGTTTCAGATAAATAATAATCTATTATTTCTTCATTTCCATCCAGGTTCAAGTGACAAGGCCAACGTGGAGATCGTTATCCTCATCGGGACCGGAGTCATCGCCGTTTTCTTCTGGGCCTTGCTCATCCTCATCTTCTGCAATGCGAAGCGGGTCAGAGGGCGCCACTTTTCACCGCGTGTTTGTGTCTGTGAGAGAGACTGACAGACTGTGACGGAGACTCACCAAATGTCTCTCGGCGTTAGAGCACAACCTGTTTGATCTTCGAGAGAGTCTGCGGTCTACCCGCTGGGAGAGTTACTCATATCTGCTGCGAGCGAGTCCAATTAGGCGATGAGCGTCTGTAATGAGGCCCAAATTGCCTTTTATTTTCCCTCACTTGGTCATTTATTGGATCGTCTCACACAGTTGCTCTGCAGTGAGATTCACAGTGTGGTGCTGTCATTAACAAATTAATTAAGAGATGAGGCTTGTTATGCAGAGATGGCTCTCTCTCTCTCCTCTCTCTTACAGTAGCTCTGTCGTTTTGTCTCTTGCCCCCTTGTTCACTTGTGCCCAGGGCGAGGTCTTTAAATGGGCACCCCTCCCAACCACCACGCCCCCGCCAAAATCGAGAATATGGAGACCTGGGGTGACCTGGCATTCTGAAGAAAACTGTTATCTCTGAGAGGCATAAATATACAGTACCCCAAAGATGAATATACAGGCAGTAGCCTACTGAATATTAGCAGTATGTTAATATCTTTAATATTAATATAAATATACTGAACTTCACATATTAAAGGGATACTTCAGGTGCTTTGAAGTGGGGTTGTATGAGGTTCTTATCCATAGTCAGTGTATTACCTACAGTAGATGACGGTCGGCACGCACCCAGTTTGGAGAAGCAGATGGGAGTTACCGCAACGGAAGCAAAGCAATGTACTGCTGTGGACGGGGCCCGGCAGCAAAACGTAATTTAGCCACCTAAAAGAAAGGCCCGCCTAAAAAGAATCAATATCATTTTAAGTGCACGCTATATTTAGAATATTTTCCACCGGTTTACCTTGCCGTGAGACAGGAACTGAAGCCGTCGTGTCCATCTATGCTCTCGCCAAACCCAGCAGACTCCATTGACAAAAACAGTATTTTTTCCTCGCAGAACACAAGGTTTGCTGGTCTACCGCTGCCTCGATCGGTTAGTTTGTTCGTGCTATTGTGTGACTTTGGTGAATCCGAACTAACCAAAGTCACAGAACTTGCTCTGCAACGTAAAATTACTTTTTTTTTTTTTTTCAATGGAGTCCGGCTGCTTTAGTGAGAGCATAGATAATGGCTTCAGTCCCCGTCGGAAACATAAATAGCTGTCTGATGGTAAGATAAACTGGTGGAAATGTTCTAAATATAGCGCACACTTAAACTGATATTGATTTTTTAGGTGGACCTTTCTTTTAGGTGGCTAAAATACGTTTTGCTACCAGCCCCGTCCACAGCAGTACATTGCTTTCCGTGCGGGAACTTGTCTGCTTCTCCAAACTGGGGGCGTGTCGACCGTCCACTACTGTAGGTAATACACTGACTATGGATAAGCACCTCATACAACCCCACTTCAAAACACCAGAACTATCCCTTTAATATACAGCATCCCAAATATGCTTTTAAGGGCATATGGTGACTGAACGTGAAGTTATTTTTGAAAATAATTAGTGCCACATCTAAAGACCTATTTACTTTGTTAGTGTCTCTTGACTGGATGTTTTGTTATTTACTTAATTTAAAAGGTTGCATTAGTCATATGAGAGTAGACACATGCATAACAATGCCACTACTGCAAATACATAAACTGAGAACTCCCTTTTAATGATCTCACATTACATATTTAGATTATCAAGAGGAAATGATGATTGGAAATTTGCTTTATGAATAATCTCACTGTATTGCACAGAGAGTCGGTTACCATTAGATCTCATTGTGTATGAAGAATAGTTAATGAAAGTAACTGCTGTGCAATCTGTGAAATCCGTAAAATTACGCACAGTACATGAAAAGCTGGAGACTGCAGATATAATGCACGTAATCCTGCTGCTGGTGGCTACAGGTGTTAAATTACACAGTGTCATCATTATGCCTATACCGCCCACGCCAGCAGCTGGCCCTGAAAGACATCCAATAGTGAACTGGTTACGGTTGCTGTAATACGCTTTTCATTTGTAAATGGATGAAAACTTTTCAGGAAGTATGAAAATCAACTTCCAGCTTGATCACAATTGATTCATCTAATGTGATAAAAAAAAAAGGTCTCAGTATGATAGAATTGTTCCTACGTCTTAGAGGAGTGAAGAGAAAACATCACAGCTGCCAGAAATACATGTTCAACACACATACTACAGTCATTGTTGTTGACATGAGCTCTCTGTCTCTTGTGAACTCCAGGTTAACCCCGCAGACATAAAGACGGGCTATCTGTCGATCATCATGGACCCCGGGGAGGTGCCTCTGGATGAGCAGTGTGAATACCTGCCCTACGACTCCTCGCAGTGGGAGATCTCCAGAGACAGACTCCGACTGGGTGAGCGGTCGTGAGGGGCGGGAGGAGAAAAGGGATGGACGGACGTTGGGATAAACGAGTGAACGGGAGTGAGGGGGTTGTGAGTGAATAGAGGGATGAAACTGAATTAGTTTTCCATTTCCAGAATCCTTAATGGCATGAGTTTGGACCGCAGCCAGCCGGGCGAAGTGCTGCCAAGTAAAGTGCTAATGTTAAATATGTGCTCATTCCCAGCACGGCTTTTTAAAAAGGCCCCGAGGAAAAGCATCTGTTCCACGACGGCTCCCAACTCATGGGAACACGTTGTTTCCAAATGCTGCAATTGAGATTTTAATTCCTCCCCACCCCCCCCACCCCCCTTCTCGTCTATATGGATGCCAGATGCATTTACATTTTGCAACTGCTCCCGACCGCGGCTGTTTGTGTATTCCATTGAGACTCAAACCAAGACTTGCATAGATCAATGAGCATGAATATTCTGTGGTTTTTCCCTGTTCTCCCTCCTGACACAGGAAAGGTTTTAGGCCACGGCGCATTTGGAAAAGTAATCGAGGCATCAATCTACGGCATCAGCAAGAGCAACAGTTTGGACACAGTGGCTGTCAAGATGCTGAAGGGTGAGATCTGTCTTTGTGTGTGAGTGAGAGGCCACTGATGCACAAAGTTAGCTGAGCGGCTCTGATATTATGTGAAATATGACCTGGTAGATAAACAATGCAAAAATAAACAATAAGATTCTATGCATAATGTTTCAGACGGATCCACAGCCAGTGAGCACAAGGCCTTGATGTCAGAGCTGAAGATACTGATTCACATCGGTAACCATCTGAATGTAGTGAACCTGTTGGGAGCCTGCACCAAACCAAACGGTGAGTGCAGATTTACATGTATTGTATTTCATACGTCATATACTGTATGTTAACATAGATGTAACTGTGACACCTCATGAAAAATGATGAACCCATTTGTGCCCGCAACTGAAATTTTGAATTTCCTTTAGTGGAAGTGTTCTCTGGGCTCGCCTAAAAAAAAAAAACGATCAAACTGTTTGGCTGAAAAGTGAGTTTTTCTTATCATACTATATCTAGTATTTGGGCACATTGGATTAGTGTTTTTGCAATAGATAGATATAGTATGATAAGAAAATAATTGTATCTCAAAAACTATAAGGAGCACAATCAAGTATTTGGTTTCTATGGACTCATAACAAGTTGAATATCAAATATAAGCACACATATGCAGTGTAAAAAATAATCATTTGAAAAACATTTGATAATCACAATGTTGGCGTTTTTCCTCATTTTTCAAAAATCTTGACTTTGACTGTTAATAAAAGTGTAATTTTTCCTGTGAACTAAAAATTTCAAAGTTGTACTCTTAGATACTTTTGAATCAGAACAAATGTTGTGGCATTTTTCCTTATTATACTAAATACAGTCTTTGGGCACAAATGGGTTAATATGTTGTTTATGTTAATCCTGTCCCTGTTAGTTAGTTAGTTTTAACGTCTGATCATTGCTCTTCTTCGTCTGTTTTGAAAGATATGTTGTCATGATTTTGGAGACTGTTTCCTTTGTCGTATTAAATTGAAATTCAGGTAGAATATTAGTGTTTTTTTAAACATACACCTGCAATTTGGGTACAGATGACTTCTTTTTTAGCACTGCTGTTTGTCCTGTTGAGTGAAATCCCTCTTCTATGGGTGTTTACATTATTTTGTCATTCCCCTGCAACTCTTTTTTTTTTTAGAGCAAACCAACTGGGAAAGTCAAACAGTCGCCTCTGTTTTTCTTTGACACCCCTAATTTTATGCCCGTACATCAATTTGATCTATGGAGCACATTTTTTTTAAGGGGCGCATCATCGTTTAACCCTGTTTACCCTGATACACAAAAGCAGCAATTTAGCCTCGCAGCTAATCCCAGGCAGGAAATGCTTACACAATGCCAGCTCTCGCTATGTTAATAATTTAATAATTTTAATATGGTGTGAAAAAACAAGAGGCGGAGATGATTTTAATGAGTTCTATCAAGTAAAAATACAGTATAAAGTGTGTTGCAATATGTGTAGCTTTTCTCATCCAGTACTCTCATGATAAAAGCTGACAGTTGAAGTGTTTGTATCACCAGGTCCACTGATGGTGGTAGTGGAATACTGCAAGTACGGGAATCTGTCCAACTTCCTCCGAGCCAAGAGAGAGTTCTTCCTCCCGTACAGGGTATCCAAAACACTACAGACACTGAAGCACTGTCTGCTGTTTTTCATTTGTTTGTTCTGCTGCGATAATGTGACTGCAGAGAGAATCTTCTTCGCTTCGTTTCCTTTATTGAACAGCATTTTCTTACTCTTGTTTTTTGGTATTGATTTTGGAGATGACACATTGAATTGTTTCCCCGCTCAGGATCGCTCTCCTAAAACTCAGAGCCAGGTGAGACGGATGATTGAGGCGGGTCAGATGGACCAAAGAGCTCGCCAACCGCCTTCTCCGCCCTCCTCCCCGCTCACCAGTCCTCAGAGTCCGTCGCCCAACACGCCCAGTGAGAATCCTGCTGTGGAGAAAAGTAAGTAATTCACAAGAGCAGATTATTTAACTCGTTGTTTCGTTACAGTTGTAGCTTAATTTTTGCCTTCTTTTTCTCTCCGTTCCTCTCCTCTTTCTCTCTCCAGTGGAGGACTTGTGGAAAACTCCTCTGACGATAGAAGATCTGATCTGCTACAGTTTCCAGGTGGCTCGTGGGATGGAGTTCCTGGCCTCCAGAAAGGTTAACTGTCAGCATTACAAAGACTATTAGTGAACGAGCTGTGGTGAATTGTCACCACAGGTTGGTCTCAGAGGCAGTAGGTTATAGCCTGGATCATTCAGCTTTTCAGTTTTCTGCTTGTTAATTAACCACATGACCATAAACTAGAGCTAGACCCCATACTGCATACTAATGCTAAGCAGGTTATGAGTTGGGAGTGTGTTTACACAGGAGTTAGATAATTAAGTTAAATATATTCCATATAAATCCAACTGATTTGTTTTCATGTGCTGTTGAAGGACACTTCTAACCCATAATGCAATGCACCCAAATTAAGAAGCTCCTCACAGCTGCAAAGCATTAAAACAAATTGTGGATGTTTAATTGGGAAACAAATATGCACCTTTGGAAAAACATGTAGCTCCCTCTTTGGCGTTTAATTGGCAGTGGCCTTTGTCTCATTAATTAAATGCATTCATTTCTGATAGTCTACAAAAAAATTAATGCACTTTGACATTTTGGACTCGCTACAAAAACAGCATGAAAATGTGTATATTGTATAGAATTATCATGTGGTGTGGAATTGGGACACAGCTTAGGACTGATTCAGGCAGTGATGAAGGAAGTATTCAGATCCTTTTACTTAAAAAAAAGTAGTAATACTGCAAGATAAAAATACTCCCTTACAAGTAAAAGGTCCTGCATCCATAAGCTTACTTAAGTAAAAGTACAGAGATACAGTATTTTAAAGTAAAGCTACTCATTATGCATTATAGCCCCATTCAACGTGTTATAGTATGTTATATATTAGTTTACATAGATTATATATTGTGTTACAAGGGTCCTCTTAATGGCGCTAAAGATTAGCAAAGAGTTTCTTCTTAAGAGCGACTCCCAAAGCTGCTGAGAGCAAATGTTACTGAGGGACTGAGAGAAGGGGCGGTGTTGACCCCCGTCGCTATAGATGTTCTTGAATTGATTTATTCTGTCTACAGTGATTGGTGACTGTGTCGGTGAATGTGAAATTAAATATTCATCAATGCATAGTAGCGTGAAAAGGAACTCGATTGGATTAGATTAGATTGAATCAGATTAGAAAAAATATTCAAAATATATCATTTTGTAATAAAAAATATCGGATTAAATTATGTTTAAAATGTAATTAAATGAAACTAAATGAAATCAAGTGATAATAATAATAATAATATAATAATTAAATTATAAATTATATTAAATTAAATTAAATCATAAATTGAATTAAATTAAATACAAATTTTGATTAAATCTAACTTCAAAATTAAGTTAATTGGATTAATTTAAATAAAAAATAATAATTATACTAAACATTCATTTAAATAAAATATAGAAAATAATTTATTTATTTCATTTGGTGATTATTTAATGTACATGTAATGTACTGTCAAACAAATGTGGATCTAAAGAGTGCATATTTGGTTTGATTTTTGGTTTTCACAGACAGCTGAGATTTTTTTAGAACTAAAACTAAAACTATAAAACACTGTATCCACGCAGTGAAGAGTTGTGCAAACTGTCATCTCTGCTGTTATTGGATTGTTTCGATTCGTTGGTGAGCTGATCTCTCATATGAATCCGCTGGTAATTGGGTGACCTACGACATTAAAATAGTGACAACGAAAGCGGCTATAATTTATAATGAATATCAACAATCTGAGCGGATGACTCACAGTTGTGACCCCGTAGGCACATTTACTCGACAGCTTTGTGAATGATGTTGATCTCCTGCAGTTATTCCACAGAGCTCAGTCTGGCAGAGACACAGTCCAGTCCCGGTTACAAACTGGCACAGAGACGCACACACACACACACACACACAAACACACACACACACTCACAGATTTTAAGGCAACAGATTATTAAAATAACCAAATTGCTATTTACTTACTCCAAATTATATCAGTAATTCACTCATCAGAGAACACAAGGAGGAATCAATGCGTGCAAACATACACGGACACACACACACACCTTTCCGCGGGGTTATGATGAATGTGTGGTTGTGTGTGTACCCACAGTGTATCCACAGAGACCTGGCAGCCCGGAACATTCTCCTGTCAGAGAGCAACATCGTGAAGATCTGTGACTTCGGCCTGGCCAGAGACATATACAAAGACCCCGACTACGTCAGGAAAGGCAATGTACGACATCCTCCTCACACTCGCTAGTTCCAGGTTTATTATCAGTCTATGGGGAAACATTAAACTCCAAATGTTCTCTCAGGCTCGCCTGCCTCTAAAGTGGATGGCTCCAGAGAGCATCTTCGACAAAGTGTACGCCAGCCAGAGTGACGTGTGGTCTTTTGGAGTTCTCCTCTGGGAAATCTTCTCACTGGGTAAACACACTCATTTCATCATTTGTATCATCAAAATCAAAGGGTTTCAATACGATCTCCTCCACAAGTGTCCATCAATCTCTGCACCTGCCAGGAGCAATTAGGAAATAATTCTTTGTTAACTTTTTAGAGGCAGAATAAATCTCACAAAAACACAATAACTTGTTTTTCCTATCTGTGACATGTTAATTAATGTTCCATCCTCCTTTTGTCCGCCCTCAGGTGCGTCTCCGTACCCGGGAGTACAGATTGACGAAGACTTTTGCAAACGATTGAAAGACGGCGTGAGGATGAGGTCACCGGAGACCGCCTCACCCGAAATGTAAGCGTAGGCTTCGATTCATTCTCTCTCTCAGCTTTAGCTGTCAAATAAGATTTATAGTCCTTTAACTTCTTGGGCCAATCCTGAAGGCAAACGACAATATACTCATAAATATCATAACTTTGACTAACTTGTACATTTAGGAGAGGATGTATTAGTGAGTCAGTGTGGTTGAAGACCTCAGTGTGGTGCTTGTTGTGACTGTGCTGCCCTCTGCTGGTAGATACGGCATCATGCTGGCCTGCTGGCACGGTGAACCCAAAGAAAGACCAAACTTCCCTGCCCTGGTGCAGATCCTGGGAGACCTGCTGCAAGACAACAGCCTACCTGTAAGTTAACTGCTGGGGAGTCGATGACCCGATCCTAATGTCCACACTCACAGAGGGTTTAGGGCTGTCCCACTGTCAAACCGTCAAGTGCTTTAGGGCTCTCTCGCAGACATTTTGAGCCCTTTATGAACACTTTCCATAAGTCTGCATTTCTGCAGACTTTGCCTGAGGGAATTACCCACAATTCATAGCTTTGGGACGTTAAACACCGGGTTACCAGAGGAAGCCCAGAGGCGTTAAAGAAAAAAAGGTAAACAAAGAGGACGGCACATGGGTATTCAGCCTGGTATATTACGTTTAAACATTAAGGATTTAAGATGGAATATAAAAAAAAACCCCATGAAATCAGAGGAATGCAAGCATTAGACTATATTACACACCTGGTTTATTCATCAACCATTTCTTTTAATTTTGCTTAATGATGCTGTTTTGACGATAACGATTAAATTTGATTATTTGACAATAAGGCTACCTCATGTCTCTCAAGGCAAGAGCGTAAAAAAATAGGCAAGACGTTCAAATCAGGCAGTAAAAAATCTAAAATAAAAACCTACAATTGGCGTCGTCAAGGTAACGTGATATATCGCTGCAAAGTGCCGTCCCATTGGTATTTATACCATTTCAAGCCCTTGCAGCCTCTCGCGCTAAACCATTTAACAGGTGACATAAGTTAAGTCCCTGATGGTTCAAGGCTTTAGACCTTAGGGGGGGACATTGGGATTGGACCATTCATTCTAGCGAGAGTAATGAGTTTTTTAAAGAGTTTTCAGGTCTTGATTGAAATCTTCTCCGTTTTCCCATCAGGATGGGAAGGATTACATCCCTCTGAACCACTCACAGAGCTCAGAGGATGATGGTTTCTCACAGGCCTCATCAAGCCCTCCATCTGAGGAGGAACTGAGACTGCCCTGTAACACTCTACCCACCAGGTACTAACATATACTGTATGTAAGGGATAATATACAGCGAGCCAGTCATTGCTCTGAAAGAATCTCTCATCGCCCTCAAGGGGATTCTTTCACAACAATGACCCGCTAACTGCACATTATCCAGCTTATAACACGGCCACTTACTGAAGAAATCAATATTTTGACACAAAAACGGTCCGCCAGAGTCCGACATCAGAGCTGCGCCCATAGCAAAGCTCTGCTATACATAGCAACGGTCAGCTTTAAAGAAATAGCAGACCACAGAACACCGTGATTGACCAATCAGAATCGAGTATTCAACACAGCCGTGTAATAAATATATATATATATATACATCCTGTATTCCTTAAAGCCTCTGAACACCACAATGGTGTTTTCACTGCTCATTGGACCTCTGCTCAGCTTGAAGGTGAGTGCAGCTATAATGTGAATTTATCAGCTCACAAAATCTTCATCTACCAGTAAGAATGATAAAGGTGCAACTTGTCCCGCCTTAACAGGCTCAACAAAGCTAACAGGAGACTCAGGAAGATGATCAATTAGTTTATACACGCCCACACAGTCCTGAGAAGAGGTCTAATCAGACAGATTAACTGAAAACACTTGTGTGGGTGTTCAGAGGCTTTAAAAGCCCTGAAAATCTATTTTCTAAACAAAGACTCTTACTATGAGCAACGTGCTTCAGCCAAAGTTAGAACGGTTTTGGTTATTTCACATGGGAGATTTGGGGTTTTCTGTCTGAGCTCCTGAAGAGGGCCAAAGTGTGCGACAAAAAATACTTAACTGCAGGGCACAAAGGAGGTCTGCACACTGTTAGGCTCCAAATAAATAGTTTACTTCTCTTTTTCTCTTTTCAAGGCAATGTTTCGATCTATAAGCTCTTCCCCAGGCAAGTGTGAAAGAGGGAAACAGGCCATTTCTTGTGGAGGCTGTAATCAACTCAAATCATTATCACCTCCTGGTCAGCAAACAGCAGGGAGAAAACAAAGTACCACAAGATGGTGATCACAGTACTCCAGAAAATAGAAACACAAGGAAATCCAGTAGAAAACAAATAGAATACAATGTTAAATATGACACAACCTGTAAAACACATTGTGGTCATTTGATAAGAAGGTAGTAGAAAAATGTGTCTAATTATCAATACATTCACAGACAGATGCCACAAAGGCTTAAATACAAATGTAAACAGGCAGTCAAAAAGCCTATAGGCTAATCACTAAACTCACATCTACTATCAGGTCTCTGCTTTGTCTGAGCTCCTCTCACTGGTTGGACGTAGGCAGGACTTGGTAGGGAAAATATTGTCATGTACTTCTATTCACCAATCAGGGCTCAGCAACATTGAATGAATGTAAATGTGCTGACAGGGGGTCCTTTTCATGTGCTAACGTGTCTCTTCGATTCCTTTCCTCGACTCCTCTCCTCACGTCTCAGTCCCTCCCACCTGAGATGCGAGCCGAGGAGGTGAGGAAAAGATGTGAGGACAGAGGAAACGAGGAAATCTTCTTTTTAGAGAAAGGAGACGTCCTTTCCTCTGAAGCGTCACGTGAAGCGACGTCCGTTTCTGATCACAGCTGGATCAGCTGTCAGTCGGCTTGAACAGCTGTAGAAACTTTTGATGGAGTTTGTGTCTGAACTGTTAATACTATTAAAGACACACAGTTATCAGTGGCAGAGCAGCAGTGTTTTCTCTCTGTAGCCTGTTACCTGTTTAACAAACACCTGCACATGAATAACAACCTGCAGTCTGTATTTATACTGTGTCCTGCTTAGAGGCACAGGAACCATTTCTACTGGCACAATGCCTTTATATTATTTATTCATTATTAGCGTCCGTATTTATTGATATTTTGATTGTGAATTCATTATTTAATAACCCAGACAGAATAATATATTCTGTCTTTTGAACACTGGAAATGATTTATTAGGCTAAATGTTTCAGGGAAATTGAAATGATGTATGTGACTAAATGGAAATGACGATAAATGACCTGAACCTGCACATGTAGGCATAAACAGAAATCTTAAAGGAGCAGTGTGTAGGATTTAGTGGCATCTAGCAGTGAGGTTGCAGATTGCAACCAACTCAATACCCCTTCGCTCACCTCTCTCACCTTAAAAACGTGAAAGTCTCTCTCTAGAGCCAGTGTTTGGTTTGTCCGTTCTGGGCTACCGTAGAAACATGGCGGAGCAACATGGCGGACTCCGTGAAGAGGACCCGCTCCCTATGTAGATATGAAGGACTCATTCTAAGCTAATGAACTTAGGTTCAGGTGATTATACACTAATGAAAACATAGTTACGAATATTATATTCTATTTCTGCTAATGGATCCCCCCAAACTCCTACACACTTGGTCCTTTAAATGAGCTTCAAGGTTAATTCTTGACCTTGAGGAAAAAAATCTCAGCACAAGGTCCAGCTACTAAATTAGTACAGCTGCTAAATTGACCTCGTGGGGAGGTTGTTTTATAACTCTTGTCCCACTGCTATCAAATCACAAAGCCCTGCTCCCATTGTTTACTTTAGGTTTCAAGGAAATTTTCATTTGAAAAGTAAACATATGATTTTACAAGCCATTATGGAAAAAACTCTGAGATAAAGTAACGTTTAAAGCTTCTTTTTTTTTCCACATCGTGTTAATGACCTGAGGCACACTGTCAGACTGTGACATAATGGAAAAGAGACGGGTGTTTGAAATTTAAATCAAACCTTTGGATGAGATAATTCTGTTGGTTATAAGATATTTTATGGGACGGGAAAAACATTTTTATTACCCAGATGTATCGTCGTGTCTGTATTTTCACATGAGGTTTGCTTTATCTTGTGTATTGAATAGTTTCAACCTCAAACCAGACCACTGACTGAGAAAGTCACACAGCTGAAAACCTTTTCATAACAAAAGAATCTCAATATAAACTGCTATTTTTTTCACTCTTTCTTTTTTTTTTTTTACCATTTCTTATCTGTCTCCTGGTGTTTGTATGTCATCGGGAGGCTCTGTCATTTATTAATCTGATAATCCTTTCTCCACCTCTTGACCAGGTATTATAACTGCGTGCCCTTTGGCGGCTGTGTGTTTGTGGGACCCTCCCAAATGTGCCAGCCCAGAGTGAAGACATTTGAAGAGTCGCCCCTGGAGATGCATCCACAGAAAGCTCCTCAAGTAAGCTCTTTATCTTCTTATCAACTGTTGAAAATGTGACATTTGGCGAGTGGCGTTCGGGAATTTTCTCCTCTGGTAATCGCCTAGAATAGTTTGCAGACAGCATGCGGGGTTAACCAAAGAATTTAATTCACGTCATGTCCAACTGTGTCTCTTCCCAGGATAACCAGACAGACAGCGGGATGGTTCTGGCCTCCGAAGAATTTCAGAGAATTGAACACAAGCACAGGGGAGCCGTCTCCAAAAGGTTAATCATACAAACAGCTTTGATCCATATTACTGTCTGAAACTGAAAGTGACGCACATGCAGCCAGTGATTTAGTCACAGTGCAGAGTCAATATGAGAAAACAGTCATTCTCTCCTCTCATGTAGTATCACAGCTTCATATGTAGTGAAACTAAGCAGAGACATTCATGCATGGGTAAGTAGGAGTAAGCAACAGTCTTTTGAGTCATTTGAACCCAGTTCGCATATTCGTCAAAGTTTTGGGAATTAGGCTCAACAATGATCGAAAGAGCAGCAAAAAGTTCTTTGCTCAAAGTGAAGAATACAGCTTCTCACTCCTACTTAAAGCAACGATGTAGGAGGAACCTTTAAGAGCAGCTCTGAAGTGATTTCATGATTAATCACACGTACACTCAGAGCAGGAAAAAAAATCTGACACAACAATTTTTTCCAACCTCTGTCCCCATTGTTCATCACACCACAAGAGAAATGTAGTACCATGTTGACAAGGAAGGCAAAAAAAATGTGTCTGGATATAACAGCTTACCAGAAAGCAGCAGCTAGAACTGGCAAGATATAAACTATCCTATCCTGACACACTGATTTAGATAATGTATTGTTCATTATTGCCACCTCAGGTTACTCTTAACCACCTTAAGAAACTTTAAGGAATTTTTTCTTCTTTTAAGTAAAAGGAAGTATGATAAATAGCTTTTATTCTTACGTTTCAGAGTACTGACACATACAGGATAAGGCTGGCAATATCCAATCTGTTTGTTATTCTCAGCAAATCCCTTGAAAAGACCAAAACCAGCAATGTGTTAGTGGCCCAATCCCAATGTCCCCCCAAAGGCCTTAAACCCTGAACCCTCAGGGACTTGACTGACGTCACCTGGTAAATGGTTGAGCGTGAGAGGCTGCAAGGGCTTGAAATGGTATAAATACGAATGGGACAGCACTTTGCGGCGACAAATTACGTTACATTGACCCAATTGTGGGGTTTTATTTTATGTTTTTTTTACTGCCTGATTTTTTATTTGAACGTCTTCCAGGCTCTTGCGTTACCTGGGCTGAATACCCATGTGCCGTCCTCTTTCATTTACCTTTTTTTCTTCAACGCCTCCGGGCTTCATGAATAAACCAGGTGTGTAATATAGCCTAATGCTTGCATTCCTCTGATTTCATGTGTTTTTTTATGTTCCATCTTAAATCCTTAATGTTTCTGTGTAAATTGAATATGCCAGGCTGAACACCCACGTGCCGTCCTCTCTCATTTACCTTTTTTTCTTCAACGCCTCCGGGCTTCCCCTGGTAACCCCGTGTTTAACGTCACAAAGCTATAAATTATGGGTAATTCCCTTAGGCAAAGTCTGCAGAAATGTGGACTTGAAAGTGTGCATAAAGGGCTCAAAAGGTCTGCGAGGGAGCCCTCGGGCACTTGACGATTTGACAGTGGGACAACCCTAAACCCTCACGGACTTTGCGGGGGCGCGCCTCAAAGTCAAGTGGACGTTGGGATTGGACCTGTCTGTCTATCAACAGCCCCATTTCACAGCAGCACATATTGACATGTCATTGCAGGGTGAACACAGGTGTAATTAATAACATTGATTATGGCCCTGATCCATTTAGGTGTGCCAGGGGCTCTGGTATTGTGCATGCTGGCTCACTGGAATGACTGTGACACACTAATTACAACAGGACCATATTTTATCAATCGCACCTGTGTTCATCTTGCTGTGACATGTCAAAATGGCTGCTGTGAAAAGGAGAAACAAATCACCGGCACTCACAGATAAAGAGCCTTTTAGGTTTATTCTGGGCAATCAAACGAACGCGTTTCAGCTGTAAGCCGTCATCAGCCTGCTGTGAAAAGGGCCCATACTTTCTGTGGCACTCAGCTCCAATGTTTCCAACTGAACACAGACATAAAGAATTAGTCATGAATAAATAAGTTGTATTTAAAAAAAAGGGCTAAGGGCTAAATAACTTCCTCTATCAGCTGGGCACTGTGGTTTTTTTTATCAAGCATTACTAAAACAGGAGTAAATAGTGTGTTTGTTGGGGACTATTTTTAGAAAGTGAGTATTTATGGTACAGGACTCAAAATAAACTACACATTCACCCTGTGCATTAGTGTGGCTCTCTGATGTGTTTCTAATAGTTTTTGGAGAACAAATGAGCTCTGTGTTACAGACACAGAGGATACTTGTTAGTAGGATCAGTTGGTCTTTACATGAGATTTGTTGACAATAAGAAAAATACAGAATCACCAGACTTATCCTCAGACAGTTCAGAGCTTAAAGATGGACATGAGTTACTTTGGTTTTCAACTAACTCCCATGTTGAGAAACAATTACTCGTGAACTCAGAATGTCCAACATACTACATATAACATACTATTTATAGACTGTATATGCCCTAAACAGCATGCTGTGCTGCCTCAGATGTCAGTGCTTGACAATAATGCTGTTTGTTTTTGCCTCTCCTCCCAGTCGTATGGGCAGCAGCAGCAGCACAGAGCCTCTGACAACCTCCCATCATGGTTCCCTGGGGCGAAGCAGCGGCGCCGGCAGCCCCAGGCAACGTCCCAAATTCTTCAGCCAGCTTTCAGGACAGACCTTCTACAACAACGAGTACGGACACCTGTCCGAGGAGGGCTTCTGCGACTTCTTCTCCTCGCCTGACGCCCCCTGCCTGGCCTCCTCCAACGTGTGATCTAACCAAAGACGCAGCTCGGGAGAACGGGGAGGGTTAAGAAAAGTGGGACAGCTCAGGTCGAGGGAGGCGCGTAGGCTTTAGTAACATCCCAGTAGTGACATAATCAGGTTATAGATCCTTGTGACCAGAGCTGACCTTTACTCATCTCTCGGGGCTGCTGCCTCAACAAACGGACTGAGCTATATGTGCCTGAAGTTCCTCTAACCAGCCACTGGGTGGCAGCATTACGACAAAAACAAACCCTAAGTATTTTCTATTCACACATTTATATTTTTTATCTTTTATATACAGAGTATTCTTCCTTCATTTGTACAAATTATGACTCATATGGGAAGAAATAAAGAAATTTATCTTCTACTTTTCTCTCTGATTAATATGAAGTTAAATCTGCCATTATTCCAGTAAAGTACAAGTTTTTAGTGTACATTACATTTGTCATGCTGTGATGAATTACAGGTCAGCAGCGGCAAGCTCTGCGATGATCCGCATTATGGGCAAATCAACGAAACGATCAGATATTTGTGGATCTGTGTCATTTAGTGGAGGCGGGTACGCACCGTTACGCGACACCATGAACAAGGGATAGGTGACGGGAGTAAACAGGGATGTAGGGCGAATATAAAAAAAAAAAAAAGGAGTGAGTCACACTAAGCACCTCTTATCAGAGCCGGGCGTCAGCATGATGACAGCTGTGACAGTTTAACACCCTCTTACATGCTCACATCACAAAATGACAACCTGCAGCGTGTTGACTCTGGCTGCCAGCTGAGGGAAATGAGCAGCGTCTGGGCGCAAAGTCCACTTCATACACACACACACACACACACAATTACAGCCACCAGAGCTCAGTTAATGTTTAGAAATCAGAGGTGCAAAGGTTTCAGTTTCTACGAATAATTGTTGATAAGGGTACCTGGATAAAATTCAGGTAAATATTTGTCTTATAAACCAACAGCTCACTTCTTTCTTACTTACAACTTGGACTCCGTAACTTCACTATTTTAGGTTTTATTATGAAATAATACATAGGGATAGTACTCCTTTTGAGATCTGGAAACTAAATCCTAAAATAAATGAATGTCTGAATGGATTAAAAATGAGGAAATAAAATAAAAACTTGTGCAACATGTAGAACGAATGGCAGTTAGCTTGTAGGAACCTGAACACATGGGAGCGTACAACAGTGATTCCTATGGCACCTTTAATTGAGGAACACATAGCTTTACAGAGTAATTTGAGACGGAACAGGAAGTGGATGACCTTTACAATAGAAAGATCGGTTTCTGATGGCATTTCTGATTATCACTGTCCTTGATCAGATAGTACAAAAGAAAGGAAAACAACCTACAAGTTCTCTCGCTCTCTCTTACAAAAACACTTCTTTACAGATTACAACTTCATAGAAACCCAATGAGTAAACAAGTTCACGTACCGTGTTATAAAAAAAACTAAATCAATCGATCTCTTAGAAAAAACAAGACATTCACTATATATTTTTTTGTTGTTGCAATAATTCAAATGGAATGGAAAAGGTCAAAACTAGGACCTTTAACAGTGTTAATGAAATATTTGGTATAAATTGACTGAAAGGGTAGACAATGATGTACTGAAAGAAAAACTCAACTACACAATAAGTTGTAACATGCAATGAACTGGTTTTAGTGGCAGCCATGGGAGAACACATGATGGTGGAAGAGCAAACCGAAAGGCACACAGTTTGAATACTGGAGATAAAATGAGATGGAAATAATGATTCAAAATGTAGTGTTATGGACAGTGTGAATTACAGTCCAGTCTAATAAATGAGAACACTTCCTCAAATGTTCATTCCCCTTTTGCTGTATTGGGGACGCAAACACAGTGCGGTTAGACCGATATACTGGTTGAACTGGCTGAAATGACCCTTTAAAAAAAAAAAAAAATTATTCCATGTCTTGCTAACTTCCCTATGATTGAATATATGTGGATATTTGTGTCACATGGTGCACCAAATTAAAAAAAAAAATGTGAATATCAGCTTTTTACTTAATTATTTTAAAAAAAAAAAAAAAAAAAAAAAATCTAGTGCAACCTTCGAATACCCATACTGGTTGAACCCTGACACACAGTACTTCATCTCCACAGTAACAAAAGAGCTTCCCTCTCCTCTCTTGACACTGAAGACGGAGGAAGCAGACATGTGATAGTCTGCGTCCACGCGTCACCAGAGCAGATGGAGCCTGAGAGGAGCTTAAGTAACTGAGACGCAGCCGTGTAGCCTGGTAGTTAGATCGAGTGCCGCGGGAGCCACTTCATTGGTCACGCTGATACAATCTCCAAAAGGAAGTGGCTTCGAGTAGGATTGGATTTAGCTAACAGGCTAGCAACTTATAAATAAGATGAAAGGAGGAGTGGGGAGCAGTCCTCATGACATTTTCCCGATCTGGATCTTCTTCCAGGCCTCTGAAGCGGTGAATATACACGAGTCGATGATTCCTGCCACTGTGAACGTCCCGCCGACGATGGCACAGATCTGCGGAAAACACAAGTCACACTGTCGGTCTTTTCATGTTTTCAATCTCTGGTTAGAAATGGCTCATTTAATCATAACAATACATTACACTGACAGCTCAGCATGTGAAGGAATCCAGCAAAGAGCCCTGCTGCAGCTTGACTCACAATCTTGAATCGTGACTCATGATCACACTATGAACACAGTCATATCCTACCCCATTGCCTTAAGTCATGATGAACCTAAACAACTCTAAAGACAAATAACGGTGTAGCTCATCAGCCAGGCAGCCAATTTAATCCTGACCGCATTATCAGTCAGCATGAAACCTTCCTGATGAGGCGGTACAGGCTCAGACAACATTCCTCAGCCGACAGGGTCAGGTGGGGAGAGGAGGCAGAGAGAGAGAAAAGGAATTCAGGAGGTAATGGAATTTTTTTCACAAAATATAACATTTTAAATAGCTTTAGAGGTGCTGGTAGGCAGACTTTGTTACAGAGCTAGCTAGCTTCCCCCCGTTTCCAGTCTCGATGCTAAGCTAAGCTAACCGGCTGCTGGCTCTAACTTCATATTTATCGTACTTGTGTTCGTATCTCATCCAACTCTCAGAGAGAAAGCACATAAGCTTATTTCCCAAAATGTTGCTCTATTTCTTTAAATGTAGGACTTCAAAAGACCTCTTATGAGACCAATAAAGAAAAAGAAGAAACCTAAAATCACAAAAGCAAATGTGAAAAACTACAGTAGTAGTCTCAACATAGTTTTGTGAGACATACTGTGTGTTTATTTAGATTTTTTTACTAAGAAAAGTCCGTTTTTACATTATGGTGCCTTCAAATGAAACTTGTGAGCTTGTGTTTACAACATGGGGAGTCGTGTACACGATATGCTTGGCGTTCAAGTGGTTAAGTCGTGAGAACACCGCCTGCTAAGCAACGGCAATTTTTTAACGTTACCGTCGGCGTCTAGAACGAAGCCACAGGAAAAGGATTTGGCAGTTGGGAATATCAACATTTTCCTCAGACATTTTGTACAATTACGAAGAATTGCAATATACGACTAACATTACAATATATTCACTTATTATGTACCCAAAAAATTTACTTCCGTGGCCTCCGCCATTTCTGACAATGTCAACAAACACGTCACAACTCGTGAACTCTGAGCTTTCAGAAACGTTCCACTTCCGAGGTTGTGAATACCACGAGAGGGGGGGCGTTCATATGGACTCTTCTCGTGAACGCGGTAAACACGACCCCATTTGAAAGCACCATTAAACCTATATTAAAGCCTCTGAACACCCACACAGGTGTTTTCAGTTAAAGTGGCTGATTAGACCTCTTCTCAGGACTGTGTGAGCGTGTATGGACCGTAATTGATTGACATCTTCCTGAATCTCCTGTTAGCTTTGTTGCACCTGTTATTCCCATCAAAGCTCCGCCCACCTTTAACCTGAGCAGAGGTCTAATCAGCCAGAATAACTGAAAACACCTGTGTGAGAGTTCAGAGGCTTTAACTGATTTCTTTGGTGACATGGGAGCAGTGCAACAAGCTGACATACTGTTAGCTTATTAAGTTGTTACCTGTTAGCTAACAGTTGCCTTTTTACACAGCCAGCAGACGTCGAAGCAATAGCATTTAGCTACCCGGAGTCGTGCTTCTGGCCACACAATGAATGTAAGTACAGTATTCTTTCTCCTTTTAGCTACATTTTAGTCGACACCAGCTCCTGAGGAAACTAGGTGCCTCTTTAGCTGCTAAATGCTACTATGTTCACAAGCTAGCAGCTAACTTTTTCTCTGTCTGCTGTTTGGTGCTGGGCAGGTAGCGTTCAGTGGGTTTATCAGAGATTTTTTCGCTTAAAACAGCTGCCTGTTGGTGAAAACAGGGTTGATGAGAGCGGAGAGTGAAGCAAAATAGTAAAGCTGCCTGTCGTTAAACCAAAACAATGAGCTGAAGGATGCTAAAAAGTAGAAGTAGTAGAGCCGAGGGGAACTGCAGAGTTGGATGATAATTCACTGTGGGTTCATCACTACAAGCAACAACTTTTATGTTACACTTATTTTATATTTTTTCCATTGTAAATTCGAAAAAAACCTTAATTAGTGAGCTTTACAGAGAGGGGATTTGTTAATATGGTGCCTTCAAATGGGGTCGTGTTTACCGTGTTCACGAGAAGAGAAGAGTGAACGGGGCCCTCTCTTGTGGTATTCACGACTTCGTAAGTGGAAAGTTTTTGAAAGCTCAGAGTTCACAAATCGTGTTTGTTGACGTTGTCAGAAATGGCGGAGGCCATGGAAGTTCATTTTTTTCGGTCCATAATAAGTTAATATATTGTAGTTTTAGTCGTATTTTGTTTTTTCTTTGTAATTTTATTAATACGTCTGAGGAAAATGTTGATATTCCCAACGGGCTCATCTTTTCCCTCTCTCATTATGCCTTTGCATTTACTGCATTATGTTACCCACTTGCTAGCTTGCTGAATTGTTAGCCTCTGTGGCTTCTAGACGTTAATATTGCCGTTGCTTAGCAGCGGTGTTCTCACAACTTAACCACTTGAACGCCAAGCATATCGTGTAGACGACTTCCCATGTTGTAAACACGAGTTTCATTTGAAGGCAACAATGGCAGGGTAAGCACAGGTGTAACTGATAAAATTACCGGCCCACCTAAATAGAACAGGGCCACAATTAATGTTATTAATTACACCTGTGTTCACCCTGCAATGACATCAAAATCGTCCAAATGGCTGCTGTGAAAAGGGCCTATAATGTCAGTGTTACATTCACAGCTTGTTTCCGCTGCCCCTAAGCGGCAAAAAAATCCATTACTGCATTTTTAAGATTATGTTTAAAGCCTAAAATCACAGTTTTCACTGTATTTAAGACCTTTAAAATACCTGGAATTAAAATAAATGTTAAGACTTTAGGCCAAAGATTTCTTTTTTTTTTGTTCTGACAATTCACTCACTGTTGTGATGAAGCGGTAGAGGGGCTGTCTCCTCTCTGTGTACTTGACTGTGATTGGACTGAGGTCGTATCGGAACCAGATGGCCGGGATGATCCTGCCCGTGTGGCTGTAAGCGACGTACTCCTGTGTGAGATGAAAAAAAAAAAAGAGAGCGTGTTACAAATTTTAATGAGTTTTGGAGCGGCGCCTGGCGAGAAAAATCAATTTAATAAACACCGAGACTGTTAATCCCATTATGTTTAGAAATCAATTCAGAGCAATCTGTTATTTCATTCTTATCTCCGGTGGCGGCGTTTATGAGTCATTACAGAATTGCTTTCGGATAAAGTCACTCAAAAGTCATGAATGATTCATTGAAAATGAATGTTGGCTGAATAAAACTGATGAAGTAAGCGAGGAGGAGGCTACGCTGTGTTGAGAGTTGTTATGTGATGACATGGATATCAGTGAGTTTATCCTAATTCACCTGATGCGTGCCTCAGCTGGACCTTTATTTATGCTTTTGGCAGTGAGATTTAGAATATTCTGCTCAGGCTCTCGTCCTCGTCGATTCACAGCTGACCTGCACTGTTATTACTCCAAACCCAGCTGTCAGTCACAGTTCTAGGAAGTGTGTTTATGGCTTGTTGACATCTGGGGAGCATTTCCAGTCACTAGGGGGTGAGCTTTCACGTCCGGGTGAGCGCACAAGTTAACGCGGCGATACACGCTCCGGCCATATGTTGGGACGGGTAACGCTGCTGCCTTGATGTGCGAAAACATATGACACAGAGGGTGGGATCCAACAGGTGAAAGGGGGAAATGGAAAAGAGGGACAATAGGAGGAAGACAGCACCTTGTTGGCTACCGTGTACTGGTAGGAGAACCTCTGTTTGCCTGATAGATCTTCATACACTGTTGGAACAATCTTCAGTATGTAGTCATGGGAGGCCAGAGCTGCAAAGAGAAAAAAAAACAAAGTTATTTCAATAAAATAAAGTGTCCAAAAATGGATGCAGTTCAGATCATGACGCAAACGGCTGGAGCCTTTCCATCTGGGATGCAGTGTCAGCTGTGTTTCCACTTTGGATTCGACAGGCGTCCACTAGGTGTCCCGTTTCATTGCATCATCCCATGCCTTACATAAAAAGTCACATAATGGTTACGGCGAGTGTATGAGCAGCGCGGATACGTACGATTAGATGACAGCCTGTCAGCCCCTCCTAACGCATTGAAGGCTCCTTGTACGTTATGTACCTGCGTGACAAAGGAGAGAAAAGAGATCTGTGATCAGCAGCCTTAACACTGTAGATCTTATCTGTATCCATTTTCTTCTGGGGTGTGTTTCAGTGCCGACCTGGAGCTTTTCTCCAAAGGCCAGCTTGTGGATGTTGTGGGTCATGTCTGGGCTCTGGGGCTGCGCTGTAGCGCTGTGTGTCGACACATGGAAGTTCCCTGGTACCTGAAGACACACACACACAGACAGAGCTAGGTGAGTTTATGTGAGCACCTGTAACACATTTCGTTAACTAATGACCAAGTCCGAACACACACAGTTGGTTGGAAACTAAATGGCCCTTGCCTCCGGAAGAAAAATCCACTTTAACACGTTTCACGTATTTCCAAATATTCCACAAGCAGGAGTGTTAAATGTCCAACTGCTGGGTTAATCATTTTAAATGGAGTGGAAAGACTGACGCACAAGATGGTGGTAGGACAAACAGGGCTTCACAGGGCCCAGACTGCAGATGTAACCGAAGCTGATTCCATTTAACATAACTCAATTTAGACTGGAGGAGGAAGCAGCTCGGCCTCACTCGTCTCCGACGGGGGCTCTAATGCTTAACTCAAGTCCAAGACAAATAAACAAACATATAGTCCAAGAGCTTATGTCAAACAAAAATCTCAGGCCTCTTATCCGATCCATCATAATGTAATTACTGGGCACAGAAAAAAGCTGACCTTTGCCTTTCTCTGAAGGGGATCAGCCATATAAAACTCATACAGTGAGTGTGGGTTATTGGGTCTTCTCCACTCTACTATGTGATGATCAGTGTTGAGGAGTAACTAGTTTTATGTAACGGAGTTGCATGACTAAATTACAAAATAAATGTAATTGGAATCAGTTCCAGTCAGTGAGAGAAGTATGTAATTAAGTCACAGTTACTGAGAAAAAATAAGTAATTAAATCACAGTTACTGAGAAAAAATAAGTAAAGAAATTAAAGTTACTGAGAAAAAATAAGTAATTAAATCACAGTTACTGAGAAAAAATAAGTAATTAAATTACAGTTACTAATCAAAATGTTGGTGATTACAAAGGGGTTACATCTGAATATTTCATTTTCAGTAAAAATCTTAGAACATGACATTCATTCTGTTGCTCTGTTCCAATCTTAATTCAAGTTTTAATAAAGAACTTTTAATAAAAGTTTAACAGTAATCAGTGTTGAGTACTGTTGTGAGGTTTAAACTACCTGGTTTAAAGGTCCCGTTTTGTAAAAAGTGAGATTTTCATGGCTTTTTTTTTAAAATTATAAAGCAGGTTTAAGTGCTGTATAAATACTGTTGTATCGAAACACTCAATCCACGGAGAAATACACACAGCCCGTATTCAGAAGCTGTAAGTTTAAACTAGCCGTCAGGATTTCTGTAATTTTGATTTCACACAACTGTTCAATATATAGACCATTTTACAGTTTTAAACGTAAACATTCTAAATAAGTCCCAGTTTATTTCCTGTTGCAGTGTATGTGAACGACATCAGCTAACAGAAAGTAAACATGGGACCAAGCTGTTGCCTAGCAACACAATTCTGTTCTAATGTGATAAAACAGAGAGTTTCAGACAAAGGGTAAAAACAGGCATATTCAGGCAGACAGTATGAGGAAAATAAAGTGTTTTTTGAACATTACAGCATGTAAACATGTTCCTGTAGAAACACAAAATACAAGTATGAATCTGAAAATGAGCACGATATGGGACCCTTAAGTTTTTTATGAACTTTTCAGGTTTATAGACCAGTTTAAAACATTTGTTAGAAAAGTAATCAAATGTTATAAGTAACACTACTTTGATGAAATAATTGAAATAGTTACATTACTTATTACATTTTTACAGGGTAACTAGTAATCTGTAACCTATTACATTTCTAAAGTAACCTCCCCAACACGGGTGATGATGAGGCCTTACTTTGTTGATGAAGAACTCTCCCTCAAAGCGACAGCCATCACCGTGGTTGAGAGGGATCTTCATGGAGTTGTCTATGTGACCGACCTCATGGCGGCCCATCTCATCCTGGATGTCCAAACCCACCACTGGAGAAACAAGGACACATTAAAGGGGAGATAATTCGATAAATAACGAACAACAAAGAATATCAACCAAAATATTATACAGTTCTGGTTCCAAACTTGTACTAATATCAGTGCTGAGACAATCAGTCGATTAATCAATTAGATTAATTAAACAATAGAAATTAATCAACAACTATTTTGATGATTGATTAATGCGAAAATACCAACTAGGGCTGCAACTAACATTTTATTTCATTATCAATTATTTTTTTTGGTTTTGACTAATCAAATTGTTGTTTCAGCTCTATACCAAACATGCTGCTTTTCTCTGTTTTGTATGATAATCTTGATCTTTATTTTGTGTTTTGAGTTCAATAAAAATGAAAAAAACTACAAACACTGAAATCATAAGTTTACGCAAGTGCTCACACAGACATAAAATTGAGAATAAATGTCAATACAAACATAAATTATGATTATTTATTAATTATTATAAAGACAAATAAGTTAACTGAAGACATCACCACCTCGCGACATGTATTTTTCCAGATTTTTTGGACTCTTTATGGACTAAACGGTGAATTGGTTATTCAAAGAAATTATTGATAATGAAAATAATCATTAGCTACAGCTCGCTCTTTTTTTTTTTTTTTTTTTTACAGTCAAATAACCAAACAAGCACTTTTTTTGTCATTGGAGGAAGAAGAGAATAATAAAGAGAGATTCTGCAGAGAGTGACAAACAGAGTAAACACACAAAGTCCAAACAGACCACCTATCCTGCCTGTCTGTATTTTTCCATCTAGACTTCCCTGACCCCCCCTCCTGCAGGCCGCCGTGTGTTGGCACACTGGCAGTGGCCTATTTTCAGAGCCGGCCTGCGCCGTGTGTTGGCTAGCGGTGCAGAGAGTAACGTCTGCTGGACCTGTGCTAAAACCTCCACATGTCTGACCTTTGACATTCAAACAAGTCCGACCTCCGGGCCCCCCCCCCCCCCCCCCGTCTGTCCAGATCTCAAAATACAGTGCACAAACATAAGGTAAGTCTGCCACTGTGGGTGCGTCTGAGCTGGTTGTTTCTCCTTTTTAAGACATTTAGAAGTGGAAGTGTGTTCATGTAAAGTGGATCGGGGGGTGGGGGGGAAATTATTATAAGGTTATTACACGCGGTTATGCTTTTCCGTGAAGTCACAAATCAAGAGCTGGCAACCCGTAAAGGTCAGTGGAGGGAGACGGTGTTTAAATCCGGAGCAGCAGAGCAGATAAATATTAAAAAGAGATGGAAATGCCATTTTTTCCATGATGAAGTGATTTCTCTCCCTCCGAGTAAAATATGTAATGGATGACAACCTGTTTGGAGGCCTGGAAAATAAACTGATGTACAATATTAAAGGTCCCATATTGTAAAAAGTGAGATTTTCACGTCTTTTATATTATAAAGCAGGTTTAAGTGCTATATAAATACTGTTAAACTATCAAAACGCTCAATATACGGAGAAACACACACAGCCCGTATTCAGAAATTGTGTTTGAAACAAGCCGTTAGGATTTCTGTCCATTTGTGATGTCACAAATATACAATATATAGATCATCACACGGTTTTAAACATAAACATTCAAAATGTGTCCAAGTTTATTTCCTGTTGCAGTGTATGTAAATAACATCAGCTGACAGGAAGTAAACCCAAACAGTTGCCCAGCAACGCAATTCCGTTGAAATGCACTAAAAGGGAGCATTTCAGACAGAGGGTAAACTTAGGTATATTCAGGCACATCGTATGAGGAAAATAAAGGGTTTTTTGAACATTACAGCATGTAAGCATGTTGTAGTAGAAACATAAAATACAAGTAGAACCTGAAAATGAGCACGATATGGGACCTTTAACTCGCAGGGAGGACGGCTGAGGAACATTTCTACTCATGACATGCAGCTGCAGTGTAGTTAGACCAGCGTGTTTGAGCTGCTATATAAGAGAGCCCCACATTTCTGCAAAAAGTTGAAATTCTGCAAATAAACAAAAACCACCATACATACAATCACCCAGGGCTTTAATTGGAAACGGCATGAGGCGGCCTTTGTTTAGGCGTGCCATGAGTGAGCTCGTCTAAACACATGGCAAACAGCTGTGCGTCTGCATGCCAAAGCCTCTCTCTCTCTCTCTCTCTCGCAGAAAATCTGGACTTCATTTTTCACACGAGCATTTATTAGCTTTGCCATTTTTGGATATCGCTCGAATCGAAACGAATGTGTGTTTTCTGTGCTGCCCAAGCCTCGCCAGTGTGTGTGTGTGTCATTGGACATAGTTTCTGAAGGGAGTCATGAGGAGCAAATAACCGGTGACTGCTCTCCGTCCTGCCCACTTCTCTGACATTGAAGTACAGCGGACGAGCCAAGAGAGACAACTCAAACTGGCAGCGCGAGATCAAACGGAGGCGACGCAGCCCGGAGGCTGGCCTAAAATCTAGTGTTGTCTAGCAGCATGCCACAACACGCCCAAGTAAACAAACCATTATATAGCTTTGAGAGTGTACTTCTTTATCTAGGGCATCATGTATCTTTTGCTAATATGCCGTATTAAAATGATAGGACATGGTACATTGGGTACTGTCTGATAAATAGGTAAGGAGGCCATGAACAATGTGAAAAAGAGAACACACAAACAGGAAGTGTAATGCAAAGAAATTGTGTGTAGAGTTGTATATATGTATATATTATGTGTATACTCACAATCACAGTGTAAGTTTGGCAAACTGATGTTTAAACTCACTTCTATCTTCCCACCACTGTTTTTATCAGGATCATCCACATACAGTTCATTTACACTGTAATGGACAGAAAAGTGAAAAAATGGTTAGATGAGCTAAAGTAAACTTTTAATGAGAGGAAAAAAGACAATTAGAGTAAAAAAAAACACCACTTTACCAGTCGGGGATTCATCTTCTGCCAAATTACAAGTAAAAGACTATTTGTGCTATTTGAGTATCTCTTAGTGTAATTTCCTTCCTGTTTCATCCCCCCTCCCCAAGTCATCCCTTATTACACATCACCAAGAGGCTGACGCATGCACAGAGCCAATTTCCTGTGGGAAAACTGATTCCATTCATTGGTTACAACACGGGCTGAGCAGAATACATCA
This sequence comes from Sebastolobus alascanus, assembly GCA_916701645.2. NCBI lineage: Eukaryota > Metazoa > Chordata > Actinopteri > Perciformes > Sebastidae > Sebastolobus > Sebastolobus alascanus. The sequence goes on along the minus strand of CAKAOJ020000041.1, from coordinate 3,380,458 downwards.
TAATGAGGGCATTGACATTCATGATTAAGTCCCCGTCTTGTCATATTTCAGACAGCAGATCCTGTGCCCGTGTGGCAACAAAGGAACTGCCCTCTACATTAGTGTGTTTCCAACCACAGGATATTACGAGATATTTCACCCTATATTTTTCTGAGATTTGATGTGATACCTACATTTCTGTGGCTATGAATCCCGTTAGCTCAGACAGGAACAGGAAGAGTATGAAGACACAGCAGAGGATGGAAACTGTGGGCAGAGAGGAAGAAAGTTAGACCTCGTTTAAACACTTAACTCGCTGCCGATCTTACGTATCTATTTCACATTAATCTGAAATTACACCGGCATTTCAAGGGATGATGCAAACCAAATGAGCCGGGCTCTTCCAGCCTTTAGGAATGGCTGACATAAGATATTAATGAAATCACAGCGGCAATAAAAAATGTCCCTAAATAGCTGTTTTACTGCTAGTGTTAAGTCTGCCATTACGCAGGTTTTTAAAGACCCTCCGACACTAATTACACATTAAATGCCAGCACAACAGGCAGCCATTACAGCATATCTGCTTTGAGAGAGGTGAGATCATGCTAACGCAGGCTCTTTTTCAGTTTCCTTAGACAAACTCACACACTGACAATCAGCCAGGCCAAAAATGGCGCAAACAAAGAACTAAAAGCTAGACAGAAACCAAATTAGGAATTATTAACCTTAAACAATAAATATTTTTGTTCAGTCTGAGTCTAAATAAAGCCGGAGCTTAAAAAGGAGAAGCGACCGGGCTGTTTGTTTCACTTCATGTGTCAAACTAATCAGCCAAAGGGTCACATAAAACGTCGTCATGTGTTTACTAAGATAAATATGGAAGGAACTGATCTGTGTCTGCGCAACTGTGGTCTATCCGGTATGACGGGAGGCTCGGCCAGAAAGCTCTCACTCAGCAGGTGAGGCGTGTTTACGTGGCAACTGTCTCCCAGGATCTCGCTGTCATGTGACCTTGTGGTTGGCAGGGCATCACTGCCAAACCTGCGGCTTTAAGGTAATGTTTAAACCACAAACAATAGGGAGTGTCGCTATGACACATAGCTCGCCAATTCAGGCTAGTTAAAAGACTTGTACAGTAATTCTCCCCGGGCTTCAAAGGGCGCAATACTGGAAGGGGGATTACTAAAGATCAGCGTAACGGGCTGCTACTGTTTTAAACTTCAACAGCTCCGCAATGGAAACACTGACAAACCAAATGATTTACAAAAGACTTCACATGAGTGTTTTTTTATTTAAACTCGAGCTCATCCTGCCCGGCGCTCTCACGTGGGATGAAATGGGCTCAAATGTTGCTTCATTCTAACAGAGAGAAGCTTTTGACACAAAGAAACGGATACAATAACACCATGAATCAGTCGGTGACTGACTCCACAATCAGACTGCCCAAGGCTCATATTCCCCCACACAGCACAGATAAATGAAAATTGTCTATCAGCACAGGCAGGACAAACATATATTATGACAGAAAATCAGTCAAATAACCGATTGATACATTATGTCCAAAGCTAGAACGGCTCCGGAAACCACTGTGTGTTATTGTTCACAGTAAATACCGTAAAAATTGAACTCAAAGGAATGTGGGCCCTAAAACAGAATAACAAAAGCAGACGGGGTCAAATATTTGGCCTTTTGTGAAGAGGGGGAGTCTGTTTTCTGGTTCCACACAAGCCAAAATGTGAGTTGACCTGCTGTGGGTGAAGCAATAACCGTCTAATATCCAAATCAACCCAGTGCCCTCACCCCTAGACAGTGGATGGAGACAGGAAGGGTGTTGATTGTGCGCAGGAAGAACTTCCATCCACTTCCTCATGGGTGGAAGCCGTGCGTATATCTTTAGCAAATCCATTCTCTCCCCTGTCATCCAGGAGGGTGTTTATAATCTGGGTTGAAATGTTCATTATTCAAAGGCAGCACTAGTGCTTATCCATCCAGCCATCAGATTGGTTTGACGTTGACATTTAGTTCTACCCTGTCATCAGCGGACCAATGAATAACCAATACTAGTAAATGACAGAGAGAGAGAGGAGCCAAAAATGTGTCATCGGGTCTTTTGTATTCAATCATGCGGTGAATAATCAATACTATTCCCTGATTACACAATGACGTATTGATGACAAGCAAAAAACGTGTGACCTGTACTCAGATTTCCACTGAAGACTTCTCACATGGCCTGAGGCGATGGCAGAGCATTATCATTAACATTCCTACCGTGCTAGTTTGTGCTAAAGCAGGTAACCTAGTTCCTTGTGCTGAATGACTCCGCCCGAATGTCTCTGTACTGGGACAGGTGGGTACATGAACTACTGTACATCTGCCAACTCCTCCCCTGCCTGAACTCTTTCCAATACATCCACCCATGTAAAACGCCATAGGTACGCCAGAAAGTAGGCTACCTGTTCAGTCTAGCTAAGGTCACGTTATTAGTTATTGCCATATAAGAGCAGACCATATAGACAGCATAACATGTGATAGAAGACATGCCTATCAGTTGAAATAAATACTATTATTTGGATGTTTTTGTTACAAAAAAACCCCCTAAAACCTAACTAAACCTAACTTAAGCTTTCTTGCCAAGAGTAAGATAAGAAGATTGATACCACTCTCATATCTGTATGCCAAAATTTTAAGCTAGCTTAGCATAACGACTAGAGACGGGGGAAAACAGCTAGCCTAGCTCCGTCGAAAAAGGAAACAAAACCAGCCGACTTACACATCTAAAGCTCACTAATTATCAATGTTATATCTCGTTTGTTCACTCTGTACAAAAACAGAAGTGTAAAAATGTCAAGTTGTGGTTTGAATATGAAGCTAGCTTAGCATCAAGACTAGAAACAGGGGGAAAAACAGCTAGCCTCGCTCTGTCCAAAAAGGTAACAAAACCAGCTTACTAACACATCTAAAGCTCACTAATTATCAATGTTATATCTCGTTTGTTTACTCTGTACAAAAACAGAAGTGTAAAAACTATAAGTTGTGGTTTTAAAATGAAGCTAGAGAGCCAATAGCTAAGCTTAGCTAAGCTTGGCACAAAGATTGGAAACAGCTAAATTGGCTCTGTCCAAACAAAATCAGACAACCAGCACCTCTAATGCTCACTAATTAACACATTACATCTTGTTTGTTTAATACGTGCATAAAACGAATTGTAAAAACAACAATAAAACCGCAGCTTGTCATTTGGTTTGGTGTGAATTTGTTATAAGCTGCTGTTAGGAGAATTATGTTACGTTCAAACAGAACGAGGCTAACTGTTTTGAGTCTTTGCGCTAAGCTAAACCAACCGTCTTCTGGCGGTAGTTTCATATTTTATGTTATAGACACGAGAGTGGTGGCAATCTTTTCAGCAAGAAACCAAATAAGGGAATTTTAAGTTTGTGACTGAATGGGAAATGGAACTTTATTGCATCAAACTTAATTCAACAAAATATCCAAATAAAAAAAGAACCAAAAGTAGAAGCTCATAATTTTGGCCTGCTGTGGACGAAGGACTACTCACTGAAAGCTCCTGTGTATGTGGGCTGGGTGAGATCTTTTGGCACTTTCCTGTAGATATCGAATCTGAGGAGAGAAAGGAAGAAAAGGAAACAAAAAACGGGGAAAGGGGGAGTGAGAAAAAAAAAGAAAATGTAAACACTACGTGCTGAGAAAAGAAGCACATTCTGTACCCATAAGGCTGTACGATATTACAGCAGAGTGGTGGAATGTTAGTTCTGGACCAACGCCATTAAACACAACAGGTCCAGACAGCCGGCCGCAACACACACACACACACACACACACACACATTTACAGGGTAACATGAGAGCACACACTTTGAATGCGTGCACTGTAATTGTGACCTGACCCAAACAAAGATCTTTGACGCTCAACATATACACAGGAAAACACAAAGCCAACATGAACACACACCAGTGAAAAGAGGCACACTGGAATTATACACACTACTTATAATTATATGGTTTTATCTTCTAGTGGAAGTACAATTACATACAGTAACACCAGCAGTGAAGGATTCAGGCTGTTCAGACTGCAGATTTATTCTCATCAAAATTTTTTGCTTTTCATTTTCGTTTCGACTTTTAAGATGCGTAAATCGGTGAATCAGAAGCGGAGGAGGATCATTGCAACCTGACACAATCAACTCTCTTATGAAATACTGTTGTTGCCTATTTCAGGAGGTGGGGGGGGAGAAAAAAATCTGCTACTCAACACCAAAACTATTTAGGTTCATGAGTTCTTGCGCATGTCCTTTTTGGGCAGTGAAACATTTTCAACCCCAAACTCCATCGCTGACAAACCCCGCCCACTCCCTTCTTCTCATCTCCACTCTCACACTCACTCCCCTTCCTCATCTCCTTCCAAAAAACACTCACATCTGTGAGCATTTCTCCCACCGAGAGCTGTCGGTGAAATAATCACAGCTGATGCAGCGCCGGGGCGGATGGAGGAAGTAGGAGGGAGGGGCTTCCTGTCCAGCCCCGACCCCGCTGCTTCTCGTGTTTGGCCTCGACTTTCACTCCTTTGTTTTCATCTGCCGCTAAAGGACCTCTGGATCCTAAACACCTCAGCCAGCTTCCCTCCGTCTCTTCCTCTCTCTCTGATCCACATCCATCTTTATCTTACTGCGCCCATGTCCCATTAGGATTAGATCACTGTGTGCTAATAGCTTGCCTGGTAGGATATATAGTATAGAGAGGGAATGGGCGGGGGGGGTCTCTCTGTATGAGGATCAGAAAAACTTCACACTTCCTGAATGTTAAGCTTTAATGTGCAGAGGGAGGGTCTCTTTCCTCGAGTCCTCTCCGGCCAGCCACAGTACCGACCTCCTGAGACCACCAGACAGGTGGAGTGACATACATCATTGTCATGTGAAAACCTTGAAAGTCTAGTTTAGTGGATTTCCATCTTTCTGGCTTCATGCTCTACTGTGATGAGAATACATCACCCATGTTGTTAAGGAGACTTTTCTCAGCACGCTTAGTTTAAACTCCAAACCGCGTTTGTGGTCAGAGTGGTCAGGATAGAAACAAGAACTTTAGTTGTTGTAATGTAGTGTATTTATCATCCAACGGCAACTATATGAAACACTGTAGGAAGAGACCACTGAGCTTGTTTACAAATATATGATAACAAGCAAGTATGCTTTTAAATTACACATTTAATATACAAATGACTTATCATTATCTAATTATTTAGTTACGCGTCATCCACGCGTCATCAACGCGTCCGTCATCAACGCGTCCGTCATCAACGCGTCCGTCATCAATGCGTCGTCAACGCGTCATCAACGCGTCATCAACGCGTCCGTCATCAATGCGTCGTCAACGCGTCATCAGCTACACTGCGCATGTGTTATACCCTGTGGTTTTAATGCTCAGGCTGTTCGGAATTCTTAAAAATATTTCTGAATCCGGATCATGATCCAGATCGTCACCAAAATCTAATGGATATTTCTGAATCCGGATCATGATCCAGATCGTCACCAAAATCTAATGGATTGTTCATTGTGCTACACCCCATCCCTCAAAAAAATGTCATTCAAATCCATCGCGGACTTTTGAAGTAATCCTGCTAACGGACAAAGAAACAAACCAACAAACCAACGCCGGTGAAAACATAACCTCCTTCCTAGGCCCTAGGCCTTGGCGGGGGTAATTATATTGAGATCATTGAGATATTATGTATATGGATGCATTTAAAGATTCATTATACCAAACTAAAACAACGAATGTCACTAGGGCTGTAACGGTATGAGATTTTCACGGTACGATAACCACCTCTGAAAGTATCACGGTTTCACAGTATTACATCATTGTTTTTATTATTATTGGTATCATCATTATTATTATTTACAGTGAACCTTAAAGGAATGAGAACAGAATTATAATCAACAGATTTGTAAACCTGATGCTATATGACCAAAGCATGTTACATGGTTATTAATAATTAACATATACTGTAGATGCGTGACAGAACAGCCAGGCTGCTCCTGTCTGTACCTTTAACTCACACACTCACTTATGTCAGTTTTTCTCAATACCGTATAAGCAAATGTACACAGTAGGATAAACGTCAACTTTCAAACCACAGTATACCTTGAACCCGGTATACCGTTACAACCCTAAATGTCACAATTTATTACTAATGACACACCTTTTAATGGATTTTAAATATATTACGGATATTCATAGATATCCTTTTTGGGGTACTTGTACACATACTTTATGTACATAAGCTCTTTTTGACTCCTACTGAAATCAAAATTCACGTAAATAGATGTTATATTGTTTTCATAGTAATAGATCTTGGTTATATTATATCACAAAAAACAAGCAATCTTTATATACTTATTTGTACATTTAAAATGATATACATATTTGCACACTACACAAACCTGGCAAGCAGTAGATTTGCCTTTGAAACAGAGTTTCGACGATCCTCACTCCTTGCCGTATAGGATCACAAACACTTATTTTTAGCAGTCACAGTTTCCCACTGCTAAATTCGAATACGAGCGAGGAAACAAAATCTCACTCGTCTGGTCACTCGAGACGTGAGATGGAAACTGATGCTGCATGTGAACTTTAAATAGCCTCAGATGGACGTTACTGTACGGACGTCTGTCCACCGACAGTCTGGATATATCTGGACGCGCGACACAAAGTCTGAGTTACGCTTGAAGTTACAGGTTGGAGATAAGGACAAAAATAACGTTAAGGCATCGCAGCACTATCGCCCCAACCTGGCACAACATCACCCCCCCAACACCTGGAGCTCAAATATACCTATGCAAGATGAATTCAGTAACGCTTTTAATCCTATCAGCCCTCTCAAGATGTTTGGGAAACTCCAGGACATGAACATTAACATCTCACCGTGCCTCTGGATCCTCGATTTTTCGAAGGACAGGAGCTAAGTAGCCAGATTCAAAAACATCACTTCCCACCACTTTACCACTAACACTGGGGTACCACAGGGATGCGTTCTGTCCCCGACGCTCTTCTCCCTCTTTACCAGTGATTTCAGATCAACATCAAACTCCTTCAGGATTCTGAAATACCCCGACGACACCACAATTACAGAACTGATCTCGAAAGGCAATGAAGACGCCTAACAGGCTGGAGGTAGAGAGGTCAGTCATCTGGTGCAAGGAAAATGAACTGATCCTGAATGGAAAAAAGACGTCAGCACCTATCCTCATCGACAGCCAACCAATTACAATACCAGACCCTCAAGTTCCTTGGCCAACACATCAGCAATAACCTGTTATGGGACCTCAACGCCGACCATCAAATGCAAAAAGCCCAACAGAGTTTTTATTTCCCGAGACAACTAAAAAAACATACAGTCAGGGAGGGTCTACTGGTCCAATTTTACACAGCCATAATCCAGAGCACCCTGTCACTATCAATTACTGTCTGGTATGGAAACACACCTTAGTACACAGCAAAGAAAATGGACAGAATTACCACCACCAGAGCATCCGATCATAGGCTGCAAACTCCCAACACTTGACTTCATATATTCACAACGCACCATCTCACAAGCAACCAAGATCACGTATGACCCTCTCCACCCGGATCACCGTCTCTTTCAGCGTCTCCCCCTCTGGCAGAAGGTCACTAGGGAGGACGGACAGAACGCCTTAACCGGAGCTTCTTCCCCAAAGCTGTGCAGTTGAAAAACACACAAAAGTCGACCTAATTGTAATTGTATGTGGAGTTGTGTACTGTATGTTTTTTTCCCTTTTTGTACTTATGTCATTTATGTTTGCACTGATGTGGTATGTGGTTTACTACCTTGCCGTGTGGTAATAAAAGAAACTTGAATCTTGATATGACACAATATTTACTTAAGTAAGAGGTATGATAACATCGACATGTGTTTGTTGCATTACAAATATATTATTGTGCGTAATCTGGGAAAATGTGAGTCATCTGTAATATTTCTAAGCATATAGTCTATTATTATTTGTTTATTATGAAGTAACATTTAAACTACAGTATATGGAGTACTTTAAATATTTGAATTATTAGAGTTTTATGTAGATTTAACACCGTGCACTTCAGTCACATTGAATAAAATAATATATTTCAATTTGAAAAATACTGCAAAGCACAATTTATATTGGTAGCATTTAAATGATTTCATAAAGCATCACTGAAAATGCACGAGTTGAATTATAATTCAATTAAATATGAAAGGTGCCACAACAAAGAGGTTGTTTTGTGAAGAAATACATTCAGTGAAGTGTATTAATGTGGTGATTTAAATGTAATATACTAACCTAATATACAAAACACTCAGGTTTACTTATTATCAGGTTGGATGAGAACTCGGTCTCGCTTCATTTCCTCCGCTCAGAACACTTTGTATTCATGAATACTAATGTTGACTCTTGAGAGTTCACCTCTCGGCCCTTCGTTGATGTTTGTAATTTCCTGAATTACAGTCAGCACACCTCTCTCCGTCACTTCCCCCTTGCTCAGTCTTCTGTAAAAAGGGGCTCAGATGTTTCGTCATTAGTGAGGACATGGTGTACCAGCATCATCTCTCTGTTGACACCACAGTGCTGCTTTTCAAGGAAGGGCCCTCACTAAATAAACCATCTCGCAAATGAGTCATAGTGAGTCAGTAGTTCATCCCTTTTTTTCATGTATCGCTGAGTAAACCCACATAACGGATGTTTATGATTAATGTCCTTCATCTCACATCACAAGTTATAAGCAACAACCTCAGCAAAGACCAAGCCTGAAGTGTACGTCAAGTATCAAACAGCAAACCCATCACTGCCAAGATTAAAAGATATGACATCTATTGTCACTGAGCATCTTTACTGCCGCTATAAAGTCACCATGATCTAATTATCCCAGGAGCAAACACACGACATCATCAGGTTAGCGCAAACCCAACCTACGTGTGTCAATAAATGACATAATCTGAAGGTCAATTAAACTTGGGGATAAAAGCCTTTCAGTTATTCACTCAGTCATTCAGCGGAGCTGCTGTTCTGAATGAGGTTCTCCTTATTATTAGAAACTGATCTTCGTCTATATTAATGCTGAAACACCATTCAGAAGCAACACAGAAAGCCAATACATTCCAGTGTTATTTTCATTTTAGGTAATGTATCGAGGTATTTCAGAACATTCACATCCAGACTAATACATGTTTATTTAAAGTACATGACGAGAAGTGTAAAAATGGAGCATTTTGAGAGAGGGGATGTGAAGAAAACTCTTTCTGAGTGGACTAATGTCAGGTAGGTTTTTACATGGATGGGAAAGCGCTCGTCCTGTTTGAAACAACTGCAATTTCAGGTTGGATGCAAATTGGAATCAATACCCGTGACAAAATACCAATGATAATTATGGCTGACCCGAATGCTTCAAAGCTTTGACCGCTGCCATGGTATTCAAACTTCAAATTGAATGCTTCGTTTTAAATTTTTTTTTTTTTTAATATATTTATATATATATATATATATATATATATATATATATATATATATATATATATATATATATATATATATATATATATATATATATATATAAGTATATAATAAGTAAGGACAGGGCGATGCCGCACCCCGAAGTGAAGCAGAGGGGTCTCTCATCGCTCAGAAGGAGTTTCTTTCACAACAATGACCCGCTAGCTGTACATTATCCCGCTTATCACACGGCTACTTACTTAAAGATAGGGTCGACGATCTTGGAGAGCTAGCATAATTTGAAAGTAGCATCTCCTCAGGAGCTACGTCTAAACCCACCCCCTCCCCTCGAAACTCCTTCCAAGGCAACGCCCCACACACACATGCACGAGCACCGCCGCATCGTAACTACTTCACAGACACAGAGCGGAGAGAGGACCTCAACTCAACAACGCTACCTCATGACAAGTAACCGCGGCAGTGCTACTGCAGGGCTGAGTTTTCTCTTCAATTCTCCAGTAAACGTGCGGCGGCGACGCGTTTTGAGTTCAGGCTGGTGCACGCCAAGGCTAGAGTACGAGCAGGGAGGCAGGGAGGCATCTGATTGGTTCTTTACAACTGGGCGCACAGGCAGTGATTGGTAGACGTTTTTACAGGATTACGGCAGCTACAGATGACGGCTCTTTTCCGGTCCTTTTCCAGAGCTCATAAGTAATGGATCGCTGTCGGGGTGTAAAGACCATTTCAACCAATATAACAAATAGTGTATGCTGGATAAAAGCGTGAACCCTGCCTTTAAGAAATCAATAATTTGACACAACATCGGCCCGCCAGAGTCTGACATCAGAACTGCGGCCATAGCAACGGTCTATTATAAAGAAATAACAGACCGCAGAACGCCGTGATTGACCAGTATTCAACACAGCCGTATAATAATAATAATGTATAAATCCCAAAATAGCCCATGAAATAAGGAATAATCTCACAACATTAATTATTATTACTTATTCTCAGACAGATATCGCTGTTTGTTTTGTGTGGAGGTGTGTGTGTGTACAGTACTGCGTCAGCGGCGCTGTCCCGGACACTGAAAGCAGGGAGGGGGAGACAGACAGACAGCTGCGCAGCTCCATGAAGCTTCGAATACCTTCGAATATTTATCACCGAAGCTTCGAAGCCCAAAAAATGGCATTCATAGCCCTAATAATAATAATAATACATACATTTATATATTTATTTATATTAAAAGAAGAAAGATTCAATTTAATAAACAGCTGGTCCCTTGAGACTGACTAAATACTAACCTGGACATTAATTCCCAAAAACAAAACAGTCTTTTTTTTTTAAATAACAGAAAGGTTCTGCCTTGGCTGACAATATAAAATTCTAATACTGAGGGCAGAAAACCAATACTAGATTTCTTAAGTTAGGCTTTAGAGACATTCGAGTAGCAGTATGGCTTAAAATATTTTAAGCACATAAGGCCGGTGACATTCTATATTTCTCTTTTTGTCAACAACTTCCATGAAATGTCCAAAACCAACAATGAATTGATCCAACTAACTAACTAAGTATTGCAACAAGCATCCAAAGCCTGATTCTGCTGCTTTAAATATGCCCTTGAACACCAAATGTGTATTAAATTCGCAGCTGAAAATAGTCCCTGAACAAATGCATTATTAACCCCTGTTCGAGTAATGTTTGCTTAAAAACTACAATGCCCAGCTGTTTTAGGAAATGACTAAGCCTTCATTAAATATATATTTGTGAGCCGTCTTTAAAGATTTACATCTTCAGTGGGCACCAATGAGCTTGGAGCGCCACAGACGACGACGACCAGCAGTAATACTTTCACGTCCAATAAACTTACTTCTGGTGTCGTTAATATATTCAGTGGTGAAATACAACGCAGCATTCTGGGAATACACGCTACCCTAGCGTATGGTGTAATCTACGGTAACCTATGTTGTCTCACCCTGGTGACTAAACCCCTCAGTATTTGTGAGTGGGCGAAACCCCGAAACAACTAGTTAGTTGGTCAATCAAACCATTTCTAGCTGTTGCAACGCAGGTTTTGTATGAACAGGGCATCAAGTCAGTGAAGTGTCATCTGAACAGGACGTGACCACTTGATAACCCCATGACACACCCACTCTCACACAGGTCATCTAATGTAGTGGTGCAAACGAGAGTTACGCCAGATCCTGTGTGTTGGTAAATTCAACACAGCTGCGGTCTGCGGGAAAGACGAGAGCAACCGTGATTACTTTGACAGACAGCTGACGTGTGTTATCCAGGGCCGCGTGCAACTCATCATTATCATCAGTAGTTACCAAGGTGACGTCTACAAATAGCTTTGGCCCAAAAATATCAGATTTACAGTTGTTATATAAAAAAGAGAAAAGCAGCAAATCCAAAAACGTTGGAGAAGCTGGAATAAGACTGTTCGGATTTTTTGCTGTATAAATGACTGAAATTATAAATTGATTATCAGAATAGAACAAGTCAGTGATTCAACTATTTTTCAGCACTAGTGTGATCTCACCTTGGAAATTCCATACTTTGATCAAATTATGATCCAAATCAACTATCACGTATTACAAAGGCTGAAAATCCTCCTGTGCTGTGCCCTGATGAAAAAGAATATACTTACACATTTTTCTCTATGTTTTAGTCTCACCTTCCTCTTAACTTCGTTTAGGAGATATCGACCTTATAGAGCTAATACTCAATACAATACATCAATTAGTCGATCGACGGAAAAATAATAAGCAACCATATTGATAATCAATTAATCGTACTAAACTTTCAAGCAAAAATAGTGAAAAAGTACAACACATTCTCTTGTTTGAGCCTCTCAAATGTGAAGTTGTGCTGCTTTTCTTTGTCATATCATTGTGAACTGAATATCTTTGGGTTTCGGTCAAACAAAACAAGACATTTGAGGATATCCTCTTGGGTTTTATGGGGTGTTGTGATGGGCATTGTATTCCTACTTTAGACTAAAGGATTTGATGAAATCAATCTGCATATTAATTGATCATGAAAATAATCGTTGGTTGCCACCCTACTATACTTTAAGTTAATCCTTTAACTTTAAGGGTTGAGCATGTGATTGTAACAATAGGAGTTTGACAGAAAACCAGTCAGTATCTGTGCGAAGTGACCACTGAATGCAAACATCCTGTCCTTTGATTTTGATTAGGGTGCGCTCTATTGACAGTTTCAACAGCCCTGTAGGTGTGACTATTAGCTCTGTGCCTATTGCCCAACAGTATCTATAGCTTAGTTGAATGGTCTGTCAGTCAGGTGTATTTCTGTCTGTTTATTGGTGGCTAATGATTCTGAATGCTTTGACACTTTTTTGTGTATTCGGAGGATTACAGAGCCTTGATTTGCGAGTAAGACTAAACCAGTTTTTCTAGTAAAACATGCAGCTATGCCAACACTGTAGTGAGTGTAGCTGTTCCTATTGTCCTGTAATCAGTTTCACGTCTTGCAAATAATGGGATGGATCTGCACATGCGCAGGATGCAGGAACCCCCACACACAAACTCTTGTGATCTTACCTGAGCATCAACCCACCGACTCAACACAAACTCCTCAGCCCCCTGCCACAATGCAGCCCATTCATGCCCAATGTAAAAACACCATGGTAACAACTTTAAACTCGCTCATTAGTGGGCGATGCTTTGACCGTAAAACACCCGCCACCGTCCCTTCACAGCTCACCCAAAACGATCGGAAGCTCCGTACTCACCTCCTAACATCGAAAGGCATGGTGTTTGATAGGGGGGGATTAGCAGGACAAAGCTACAAACAGCGGGCTACCATACAGCTCTCTTCAACGCTACCGGTTGTTCATCGGTACCGGGCTGACGTCAGCTTAGGACGCTTTGCAAAAGCTGATTGGCTGAGAGCTACTTCCTGTTTGCTATGATTCTTCTTCCGGTGAGTCCGCGGCACCGTTTTTTTTACGGCTTGTGTTCATTTACGTTCGTTGAAAATTGTCTACTATTAAAAATAATAATAATGTTGAAGTCCAATTATTTTATACTTTTTTATTGACGAAAACTAGTATTTCGCCTATATTTTATTTACTAAATAACGTATTTTTATACATATTTACATCCACGTTTTATTATTATTACTATTATTATTATTTTATTACTTTAATTTACATACATATCTATTCATGTATTTATTTAAACAAATAAAGAGTAGGTATTGAACATTTTGTGACAATTCTGAACAATATTTTTTTAGTTTAAAAAAAGTTGAATTTTTTTTTTTTAAGTTTTAATTTTTCAGAGACCATGTACACAAAACAATGTAATACAGAGAGAAGTGATGTTTTTTCCAGATTTTACTAGTCACTTTCCATCTGCACTCCCTGGACAATTAATACATTATGTATATAAGGGTATATAAGCCTGTAATACAGTAGTGTATATGGAACCCTTTTAATTAAAAAAAAAATCATAGATTTCTTTAAACAAATAATATATGCGTAATCCATCTGTTGTCCCTGGCCAGATGTTAAAGAGGCATCGTAAAAAAGTATAAAATGACATATCTTATATGTATATGTACAACATAATAAATATGCACAAAATAGTAGCCTACAGTGGTATATAGTATAATGTAGGGCTAGCTGAAGCATGTCCAAGTGTTTACAAATGTATTTGTTACTGTAACTCCTCCTGTGAAACCTCTGTAGCTGGTGCAACTGGTGTATGACAATAAAAATAATAATAATAATAACTTTTTTTATATAGCACCAAAACATTTCGGTTACACAGTGCTTTACAATAAAAACATGATAAAAGTAATGAACATCCAGAACTTAAGATCTAAACAAGATAAAATCATCTAAATAGTTACAACAATTCGCCATCAGTTAAGATATATATATATATATATACGCTTACATCTACATTATGGTGTGTTATAAATAATTTATTAAGTATTCTGAAGCGTTACTAACTAATCTGTATTGAGTAATTGTGTACTCTGGACTGTTTTTAAAGTTTGTGATGAAATTGAGCTTGAGTGAACAGATCAACTACATTTGTGAGATAAGAACAAGATACATGAGAAATTACATAATTTAGTAGATAGTTCTTCATGACTTTTTGGCATTCTATACACACACATACCATACACGCATGCTGATGTCAGCCCATATTTCAACCTTCGGCCAGCGAGTAACAACATGTTTATCTTGTGGCCTCAAACAGCAGGCCATAAACCATGTTGCCTCCATGAGAAAGTTGCCTTAAAGACATTTTATATTAAAATTCCTGTGGTGACCTCTAATGCCCCCGTTGGCTCCAAGCAGGTCAACTACACTGTTTGGCTGACATACAACACATTGTCAGAAAGCCTGCAAATGATTCATCAACATGGATTACTTGTTACGTGTGAAAAGGTAACTTGTGCTTGTAAAGTTGCGTATAAGATCAGAATGGTTGATTGATACGCAAGTTAATTTGTGTATGGGATTTTTTTTTCAGCAATACTAAATGTTTGTTACAGTTATCCATTGTGATCACCAGATCAGACAGGTATTGTTGGTTTCATCATAACCCAGAAACAGATGTCATGCTGTGATGAAGTTGAAGATGTATCTGTCAGCTCCATGAGTTATGTTTTTTCCCACGTTTTTTTTGTCCTCCCCAAACTCATACAGGCTATACATGAAACGAAATGTTTTGGGCTCAAATAACGTGCCTGCTGTGGAGACACCAGAAGACAGGATAGGCCCTGTGTTTTCCCACTGATGGCTCAGCCGTTACCCGTAGCGACAATGACAGTAAACAGACAGGGATGACAGCAAGTGACAGCGAGTACGGACCACAGGAAATGCCTCTCTGTCGTCCTCTGTTTCACTTCCCTTTCTGGGTGAGAGAGCTACAGTTGGTTATAGGCCATAATTATGGGAATCCAAAACAGAGGAATAACTCAGTCTCTATTTTCAGACCTAAATTTCAATATTCTTCCCCGCACTATAGACACACCCATACAGATTTATATTTGGGTTTCGATCGTGGTCTTTTTTTCTGGTTATCATGACCAAACAGAGATAATATGATCCATGGGTTTAGCCAGATGAAGTTTTGATTGAACATTTTGGAAAGCACCAATATCTCAGATAACAGTGGCATAATGTGCTTTGAATGAATGAATAAAGTGAACATTTTCTACCTCATGGAAATACACAATTGCTTCACCATGCCCCCTCTAGCTATCTTTGCTCACGCCCCCATCACGTGATTTCTATCCTAATTTCCAAAATCACTTCATGACTGGAGGGAAGACGCGTTAGAGGACAAAATGTTTGGGTACAGACTGTTTTCAGAGCCCAGGTCAACCCTCCTCCCCAGGCTAGTGTGTAACATTCCTGCTTTGCGGCATGTGCCTCACAGTTGACTCATCTCACAGGAGTGTGAGGTTAAACCGGCTGGAGAGTTTTTTCACTTTGTTGTGATTGGTTAAGTCTCTGTCCTTAAAGCTTCCTCTCCCCTCCCCCTCTTCCTTTCTCACATAACACATCTATCTTCCCTTTGCTTGAAGTAAAACAGACAAGAGAGAGTCAAAACAACGTGGATGTGGATTCGCTGAGCTGAAAGTCCTCACTTGTTCAGGTTACAGTGAAGTGAGAATGATGTCATGGCCTATATGTCACCTTTTTGAAGCAATTAACAGCGTAAAACTCTTAGCATTTATAACAAAACATAAAAGAATAATTTGGAAAGAGTTACTCTGTTTATTCACCGGTATGGCAAAATGTGTCAGGTGATCTTGTAAAACGGGGGAACAAAATCAGGATAGACAGTAAGGCAATACAGGCTCTCCAAAATACTAAAACAAGTGGCAACGAGGAAGGAAATATATTAAAAAGCCTTTATTGTAGGGGCTAAATCATAAAAAAGCCAACATGTTTCGACCACTGTAGGTCTTCGTCAGGGCATTCAACAAACAGACAAAGCAGATGTGGCCTCATCTACAGTATATGGTATCGACAACAACATGATCACCATAATACTACAAAATATTACAAAATATCATGAAGAAATAACACAGAAACAAGTAATTTATGTACATCATCAATGAAAAATACTCTTAGTTTTTAACATAGGCTGTAAAACAAACATGGGAGCCTATACAGAGAGAAGAAAAATATATATACATTTGACTTATTTTACAGAAAGCATGTCTACTTTAAAGCATCCCTCTGGTAAAGTTTTTGTAACCTGTCACCCCCTCTGACCAACGGTTTAATATTTTCATGAAATATATGTATATATATATATATATATATATATATCTCCTAAAAAGGTATATATATCTCCTAAAAAGATATATATATATATCTCCTAAAAATAATCATAAAAAAGAATTTCCCAATTTGGGATCAATAAAGTACATCTATCTATCTATTATCTATCTATCTCTATCTATCTATCTATCTATCTATCTATCTATCTATCTATCTATCTATCTATCTATCTATCTATCTGTCTATCTATATGTTGCAACACTACCCGTTTTTAAGTCTGCTTAGTAAACATTTGTTTCACAACAAAACAACCCGGCACGTCTCTCTGTTTCAACACACCCTCTTGTCAGTATAGACGCCTGTTATCTGTCAATAGTGATCCTTCTGCTTCCTTATTATGAGACAGCAGTATTGCCCACTCTGAGTCAGCACACCACGCCAACAAATGAAAAGGGTTTCCCAGTGATTGTCATCAGTTTTGCTTTTTAAAATATGTCCTAATTTTATTTGAAGGGAAAACTCCTCTGTTTCAATTAGGTCACAAACAAGGCCCAGAAGATCTCCCATCTGCTGTTGTCTTCCTGGCAGACCAGTGTGTTTTGTTTCTCAGCGTGTGGAAATTTACTGGACTTCAGATTTCTATACAGTGATTAACTTTTATGGTTGGCCTTTGCTCTCGGCGCATTGAACACTATGTACCTCCGACTAATAAAAACAAAGAATAAACCTTTACGGCCCCCCATGGCAGATATTTACTTATTATCTTGTTATTTGTCAACTCTCAGGTGAAGGGGCAAAATAGGATTCTAATTAAACACTAACATCATGGAAAAATTTGGCAAATTTTGCTGACACACACACAGACATATTCTATGCAAACAGTTCTAATTTGGAAAAACATGAGATTGATTATATTAGTATTATAAAAAAGATAAGAGAAAAAAAAAATAGACCTCAGTGAAAAAAACCTTTCCTGACACCGCGTGCCCGCGTACGTGCTTGTACGCATATACAGAAATGTCCTACATGTGTACGAGCCCCGTTCGCTCTGCCCTACTGCGCTCGCAGGGGGGGGGGGGGGGTGATGACGTCAGCAGTGCTGGCAGGAAGCCAGGAAGGGGCGGTCCCCTGACGTGTTAGTGGCCTCTCATTCACAAGCACTAGCCGTATATAAACGCTCCGCAAAGCGCTCAGGAGCACAGAAGCAACTCACTGTAGTAAGTTGTATTTATTAAACTTTTTAAAAGAAAGAACCACAACTACCCGGATACACTCAAGAAGACGAAAGGACCAACTTCTACAGTCTTAAAACTTTTTTGACAGTTTTTTTTTATTATTATTTTTTTTTTTTAATATTTTTCTCAACAAGCTAAACTTCTGTTTTTACAACCCGTACGAGCTTTTATGTATTTGGATTTATTACTATATTTATCCCGCCGTCCTACTATGGTCATTATGGATGTCCCCACCATCGACTGTGCGTCCCTCCGCGGCTCGCTGGAGGGCGACGCGCCGGGCTGCCTGGTGCTGGACTGCCGCTCCTTCCTCTCCTTCAACTCGTCCCACATCTCGGGCTCCACCAACGTGCGCTTCAGCACCATAGTGCGCCGGAGGGCCAGGGGGGGTCTGGGACTCGAGCACATAGTCCCCAACGAGGACACCAGGACCCGGCTCCTGAACGGGGACTACCAGTCCGTCGTGCTGCTGGACGACCGCAGTTTGGACTTAAGCCAGGCGAAGAAGGACGGCACGCTGATGCTCGCTGTGACGGCCCTGCGTCGCGACCCGTGTGGAGCCGGGGTTTTTATTCTCAAAGGTAAGACACAAAAAAACTGCTTTAAAATAGCCTCACAGTATTGTTTCACTGTGTCCTAACAACGGGGCAACAAATTACGGATTACAGCTGTCACCGTACCAGCTGGTGCTGCTGGAGTAAACAATGTTCCAAAATAGCCCCCATGAGCAGTTGTCACCTTTTTGGAGACCCATATTTAAACGTGGGTGTGTCTCAGTGCTGTGCTGTTCTGTGATCTGACCTAGATGTCTTTTTCTCTCCTTTTTTCCAGGCGGTTTTGAGACATTTTCCACAGAGTACCCAGAGATGTGCACCAAACCCTCCCCTCCACAGGGGCTCAGTTTGCCCCTGAGCTCCAGCCATCCTGAGAGTTCAGACCCAAGCTGTAGTCCAATCAATACTCCTCTATATGACCAGGTTAGTAGCTTTCATTATTTGATATAATCAGATTGAGTACATCATGCTCGTGTTACTTCCTGTTGTACTGTTTTGGAGCTGATTGACTGACTGTTTATTTTTTTTTTCTGTGTAGGGTGGTCCTGTGGAGATCTTGCCTTTCCTGTACCTTGGCAGTGCCTACCATGCCTCAAGAAAAGACATGCTGGACATGCTGGGGATCACCGCTCTGATCAACGTCTCCGCCAACTGCCCCAACCACTTTGTGGACTCCTTCGTCTACAAGAGCATCCCCGTCGAGGACAACCACAAAGCCGATATCAGCTCCTGGTTCAACGAGGCGATCGAGTTTATCGGTGAGCACATCCGTCCATTTCTTTCACCCCCTTCACACTCCCTCAACTGCCAAATGTGAGCGCCAATCACAGCTGTTGGTTTGCGAGCAACACAAACACCCAACCCCCCTCTGCCTTCACAACAACTCCCTGGATTTAAATTTTAAAAAAGTTCCCTCCAAAACCGACCAGCTGGCTCGGCACAGGCTCCCCACTCCACCACAATGGTGGTTACATCATCGCCACCCCTCAGGCGTAGAAAAAGGGATGCCCCCCCCTTTTAATGAATTGCGAGGCAGCGGCCCCCGAACTAGTTTTGTAGTGGGTAGGCTGGCTGAGCGTGAATGGCTCCCTCCACACCACTCTTTGTTCTGGCTGAACAAAAGGAAATTTCTCCCCTCTCACTGTCGGCCTTCCTCCCCAGATCAATACCCCCAGCAGGAGTCTGTTCCCCTCTTTTGTCCATTCAGACTGCCTCCTTTGGGAATAACCCCCGCAAGCTCACACCCTGCACCCTTATCAACTGTGTTCCTGTGTCTTAATGAGCACTGTTGAATTTAAATAGCAACTGAAAGTGTTGCAAAGACTTTTGTTTCTCGCCTTCCTGTGACAGTTTGAACCTCCATTCTTTGCAAATGCATTTCATCACCTGACAGATGTTTACAGTGAACTAATGTTGCTTTCTCTTCTCTTCTCTCCCCCCCCAGACTCGGTGAGGAATAAAGGAGGCCGTGTGTTTGTGCACTGTCAAGCCGGCATCTCCCGCTCCGCCACCATTTGCCTCGCCTACCTCATGCGGACCAACCGCGTGAAGCTGGACGAGGCCTTCGAGTTCGTCAAGCAGCGCCGCAGCATCATCTCCCCCAACTTCAGCTTCATGGGTCAGCTCCTCCAGTTCGAGTCCCAGGTCCTGGCCACCTCTACCTGCTCCTCAGAGGCGGCCAGTCCGGCTATCGGCAACAACAGCACGGTCTTCAACTTCCCCGTCTCCATCCCAGTACATGCCTCAGCTGGTCAGCTCTCATTCCTCCACAGTCCCATCACCACCTCGCCCAGCTGCTGAGGAAGGTGTGGGGAGCACAGAGACTTTGTTTGGACTTGAACTCACAAGTGACTCCGCAGAGAGCACTGCACAAAACACGGCCTTGATTATAATCCATTTTATGGTGATACTGGTATCACTGCACAGAATGGGAGCTAGTATTCAGGGTCAGTTCCTTTGACTCTGTGATGTGCCGGCCAAACCTCTGTAGGTTGGCCTCATCATTTCAACGGGGGACTAGATACCTATCACCAGGCAGTATTCATGTTGTGCCTCCTAAATGTGAAAGTCATCCGCAGTTTGACTCCGAGATGACTTGGGGAAATGTCTGATAGTTGAGATTATCCCGCTAGAGGAAGTTAGAAGTATCTGAATATTTGTTATTCAAAGGACTGATTTTTTTTTTTTTTATTCATGAAGGCAACTGCTTTTGATAATCATTTTTAAGCAAACAAAATGGAGAGGGCTATCAGTTGTCTCAGGAATAATGACTTATCCTCTCAAATGTCCATTTTGCTTTCTGTATTGCTTAAAGAGAGCAAACCATTGCCTGACACGGCGTGGAAGTTACTCGCTCATTTGACGAACAATGAATGTATCCCCCTCTTTTCAGTGTATGTGTGGCAGGAATCTTCATGTTCACTTTGAGAGTAGATTGGGTTGCCAATTCAAATGCAAACACCTGCCTTTCAAGACATCATGAAAGCTTGACGATCATCGTGACACATTGGGGGAAATGGACCATTAAATACCTCATGTTTCTGTACTGTGTACCGCAGCGCTGAGACGGACAGAACCCCAAAACTACTAAAAATGGGGACACGTAGTCCTCAGTGCCTGCATTCTGACATATTTATTGAACTAAAGTAATATATTTCTTTATCATATCTATTTTTGCATATGTTTGTCTAAATGTTGTTTTTATACCGTTTAATAAATCTCATTTGACATTTGTACTCATTTGAAGATTTTCACTTTGTTTTCCCTCATCTTATGTTTGACAGAAGATTTATTCACTAATGGTCAATAATGCACAATGACAGATCATTTTAGGCAACACAGATTTAGTTTCGTAATAAAAGTCACATCTAGTTATCTATACATATACAAATAAAGCCAAGTAACTTAAGGTAACTAATAAATGAACAGGTTATCTTTCCAATATGGCATCTTCAGGTTATAAATATACCAATTTAGTGCAAAGATACAAAGCCAATTCAATTCTATCCATCTGTCCTTAGAAATAAAATGAGTTATTGTATATGGCCAAGAGTACAGACATTTTAGGGCTGTAACTAACCAACCAAGTCGTCAGAAATTAGTGAAAAATAAATGTCCATCATAATTTCCCAAACCCAAGTTGACATTCAAATTGCTTGTTTTGTCTGACCAAGTATCCAAAACCGAGACATTTCATTTAATATTATAGAAGACTAATAAAACCAGCAAATATTCACAATTTAATTGAAGGTGTGAATTTATTTACACTTATTTATTTAAAAAAAAATACTTTATTTAATCTGTTATCAAAATAGTTACATTTTCTGATGATCTGAAATTGCTTCAGCTTTAAAAATGTATATGTTTATGTATTAAAAAGTTTTTATTTTGATTCTAACAACAGCACAAGGAGAAAAGCCATTCCAATGCACCCAAACAAAGCTGGAGTAAAACCTACACACACTGACCTACTGGCCTCTCAGAAACATCCTCTGAGCAAATCCTTCATTGTTTTGTTCCATGCGATGGAATCCTATCATATATCTGCATGAGGACTTTGCCCACATAAGGAGCATGATGTCATGGCGTCGGCCATTGTTCGGGCCACGCTCCCTCTCTGTGAACCCATCTGAGACCAGGGCAGCAGCAGGAGGCCCAAAGCATCGGCTAAGGAGCCCTCCCTCTGCGGCCACAATAGGAGCAGCTGCAAGGCGTTTGGGAAAAGTGTGACAACTAAAGAGCATTCAGGGCTCATTCATGCGCCGGCCTTGTGTCCCCTGCCTCCAACACCAATGGGGAGGTGGAGACGGGGACGGCCGTGAAAGGGGAAGGAATATGTTTGGGTTGCAAATTAGCCAAAACATTGGCTTTGACCCTCGGTGGGGTGTGAGAAAAAGGAGAAGAAACTTCCTCCAGAGGTGATGATGATGATGATGATGATACTCCAAGGCCTTTACTATAAAACAACATGTGATGAAGATTTAGGGGGAGAAAACCTTACATTTTGATAACACTTTAACTTTAAATACATGGATTATGACAAACAAACGGTTCTTTAAACCGACACCCACTTCTTATCTGACAGCAATGCAAATGTTTGTCTGTGAGAGAAACCATCACCAGTGACGATGGCTCTGTGATGAAAGGCTCATTCATTATCTCACCAGACAAGCTGTGGTTTTGGTGACATATGTGCGACACCCCCCCCCCCATCCCCCCACCCGCCTTTGTGTCTTTAGATTTCCTGTTGTCAGGAGTGTGTGTGTGTGTGTGTGTGTGTGTGTGTGTGTGTGTGTGTGTGTGTGTGTGTGTGTGTGTGTGTGTGAGTGTGAAAGTTGTTAGGCATCTTTTATGATCCGATGAGGGAGCTTTGGAGGGAAAAGGGCCCTCAGTCAATTGCCAGGTCAGTGACATTAAACCATTGTGATTTTAAGTGTGTGTGAGACAATGTGAATGTGGTGTGAGACAATGTCAAGGTGCTATCAACACGAGGCTGGATCCTGAAACAAGACTGTTCATTTTTATATATATTAAAAAAAATGAAACTACTAATTAGCTTAAGTTTGCTTCTGATATCCTGTATTTCATTGTCCTTTGCCAGTTTCACTATGTTGTCACTTGGCTGCTCCATTTAACAACTGAGCTCTGACTCAACTTCAAAGTCTTTGTAATTAACACGATCGAGAGGAAACAATGGTTCTAATGTGTCAGACACTGCTGCCATGACAGGACGAGACATATCCCCACTCCCTTTTTTACATAATCCAGTTTGGATCAAATATTTGGGAGCTGAAGTTTCATGACTGTTTCATACCAGGAATGTGACACATACCCACTACTTTAAATAATGAGGCATGTTTGAATTGAATCCTATCACGTGTACCTAAAACTTTGACTTATATGGAATAAATAAAAGAACATGAGATCATCACCATCAATATGAAACAATATGACACATCTACTGAAAACAATGACACCCTACTAGTCTCCAGTTCTATGAACCTTTAAAGTTCCCATATTGTAAAAAGTGAGAGTTTCATGTCTTTTTTTTATTATAAAGCAGGTTTAAGTGCTGTATAAATACTGAAAGTATCAAAACGCTCAATCCACATGGAAATACACACAACCCGTATTCAGAAACTACGTTTGAAACAAGCTGTCAAGATTTCTGTACATTTGTGATGTCACAACTGTACAACATTTCACAGTTTTAAATGTAAACATTCTAAATGTGTCCCAGTTTATTTCCTGTTGCGGTGTATGTGAAAGATGAATCAGCTGACAGGAAGTAAAACATGGACCCAAGCTGTTGCAATTCTGTTGCAATTCTGTTGCAATTCTGCTGCAATTCTGTTGAAATGTGCTAAAACGGAGCGTATCAGAGAGAATGTAAATAGAGGTAAATTCAGGCAGACAGTATGAGGAAAATAAAGTTGTTTTTTTGAACATTACAGCGTGTAAACATGTTCTAGTAGAAACATAAAAAACAAGTATGAACCTGAAAATGAGCATGACATGGGACCTTTAAAGGTTTAGTTCTACATCTTAGTTGAGGTTTTAGCATGATTACATTGTAGATGCCTATGGTAGGAATTGATTTATATTAGATATAGTAGAATATTACATGTTAACTGTCGTAGCAGTGTGTTCATGTGTGCAGTTTCAGGGAATGTTGTGCATTCATTTGCAAAGAAATGATTTGTTAATATGTCTCATTCAATTTGTGATAGAATCTGGTAATAATTGTGGCCAGAAGGTTTACAGTTTGAACTACAGATGGCTGTGCTTGGTCACAAAACACACATTTGTCCAGCATATACTGAAAAGGAAAAATAGCCTTTTTTTGCACCCTGCAGCTCCATGATGTTTTAATATCATCAAGCAAAAGTGTGTAATAGAAACATCATCTTCTCTTCAAAATATTTAGCCCTGACATGTAGCCATGGAGGGACACGCTAACGTAGTAAATAAGCTGCCGCGCATAGCAACACTTTGATGAGGAGCTTAAAAATAAGTATCAGGAAGTAGCATACTGTGCAGTAGTCGCATGTACTGTATTATTAAGCTCACTGCTAAACACTACTGAATGTAACACCTATTATACAGTTTTTGCCTCATGAACTCCAGTATCTTCAGTATAGTTGCTCACCCAGTAGCCTAAATAATATCCCAACTATGAAGTCTTTCATTCTATTTCTATACAAAATTCAGCCTTATTCAGAATTCAGAGTTACATTGGTACATTACACTGACTGGTCACAAGCAGGAGGACTCCACTGGGATGCCCCTGTTGTTTTGGAAGTATCATTAGTAAAGAGTTTACTAACCTGATATGTCGATTGAGTATATCAAGGCTCATTGCAGTGACTTTTTATTGAGTCTACTTTCTGCTCTGTAGATGGCTTCTGCATACAATTCGCGATAAAAATGTCTAAGCTGGGAAATTTCATTTGATTCGATTTATTTGCACAACAAAACAAAGCAGCAGAAACACAACAACAAAAGAAAAGAAGTAAGCAAACAGAAAAACAAAATGTTGTTTTTCTAATCGATTCCATAGTTCAGGAATGCATCACATCAGCTGACATTTCAAGTCAATTTCAGCAGCGTTACAACACAATATCAAAGTAGCTTTATCGTTTTTATTGTCTCGGCTGAAAGACTCTCATGGGAACATGACACACAGACACACACACATTATGCAAAGACCACAACCTTAAATCTAACCTGACTTCCTGTGTGAGAAGGGCTTAAGTGTGAACGTGATTGCCAGTCTGATTGCTGGAGGAAGCTGGGTAATTACACCTCTCACACTTCATCGTACCTTGAAACTTGATTAGAGTCTCTCACACTCACACATCCATTCTCACAAACACACACTATATATCCTGAGTGAGAAGATTTAGTCCACGCATCGATGTCATGGCAGAATACTCACCTGGAGTAAATCTGTAAGAGGATTAGGCCTCTGTGTAACGTCCCGTGACTATAGTAGCATTTGTACTGGCTTGTTCTGACCTTTACATTGAGTGCAGGCACACAGTCTGTTGTGCCAGATGTCAAATCTCATGTGTCGTAAACACAGTCAACAGGGAAGTTTCCTGCAAAAGAGGTCAACGTGTCAAAGCCAAAACCTGCTACAAAATCCTTAAATGAATAAATTAACCCAGCAGTGTTGCAGGTACCACGTTTAAAAGGGAATAAAGAGAGAGCTGCTACGTATTTTCAAACTTTTTCCGCGACTGCTGAAAAACAACACACACTTCTACCAAACCTTCATGAGATTCCAGAGCAAAGCTCCACCAGAAAAACCTGCAAAAGAAGCCAGACACACTGCTGTTTTGCGTGACAGGAGCCCAGATAAGGCCAGATCTGTGACATGATAACCCAAGACTTGAATAGCTGAAGGAATGTCAGGACATTACGTATGGCCGCAGACTCAGTGAAGTGGCTTTTCCTTGCCAGCAGGGCTCCCCTTCCTTTAACAACCCTATCTGGAATAGTCAGACGACGGTGGAAGAGAGACTCTAAAAGGTGTGCGCTGGTTTATTATTCAGGATATCTTGTTGAAGTTGTACATTATTAATCTCCCATTGTGTTTGTGATTCCACCTGTCCAGAGTTCTGCTACGCCTCGATATAAAATGGGTTGATTAATTCTCTAACAATATGCTGCAAATTCAAAAAAACAAAAAAACAAAAAATGTGTAGAAGTAACTTTTAATTACTCATACTCATAAAAAAAACCATCCGATATTTGAACGATAGCCAGAAGACATCTCACAATCCCTCCGGGGCCTCATCCACCACGCCGAGTCTGAACAGAGCCTGTATTTTTCCACTCACTGGAGGTACAGGGTTGTGTTCACAAGCAGCAGTGAGATCCTGTGTGCAGTATTCGAGGAATGTCTGGCATCCTGTCTTCTACACTGGCTGCACTCTGGGTGACGTCACACCCAAAGAACATATACGAGCTGACATAAATCACATCAGGGCAGCACAGATGTGCTCGGCAGATAAGACTAATCAAATTTGTCATTATATTGAGGCTAATTAAAGAAAAAAAGGGTTCAAATGGCCAAATAGTTTGGCTATGACTACAGTTATATGATATCTTTACAGATTCATACTAGCGAGACTAGTTTGTCTGGCTTTTATCAGAGAACTGGGACCTGAAAACATCATCAGCTGCTATCACAAAGCCAACTTCTCTGGAAACAAATCGAGGAAAGAATCAGTAATCTTGTCCTTTTCAGTGCTAAAGTGAAGCAGTAATACTAAAAGCAAAAATCTTGCTTCAGAGATTTGTAGGGCCCTGGGCAAAAGCAGGCATGGGACATCCCGCATGACTGAGAAGATGACTGAAATGATCACCACTCATACGGTCTTACTGGTGGTACTTGCAATATTACTGCGTCCGTTCTTCAGATGAAGAAACGCAGCCAAAAATGTATTATTAATATGATTTATTTAATTTTGAAAGAGTTGTGAGATGGTGTTATGATAACGTGTCTATCTTGGTCATTGAAGGTGATCTTCCTCTTGTAGCAGTGACTATTTATATTTTTAAGATTTAAATCATACTTGTATTTGTGAGTGTGTAAGTTTGTTTTGTAATCAGACTTTATCCTAGACTTTTACTTCAAGCATTTTACACAAAATGTTCTTGTGCGAAAATATAGAACATTATATTTCTGTTGATAAAGTTTAATTAATCAGTCAAATCATTCATTAACCACTTTTGGTATGGTTTGTTTTGGTTAAAGGTACAGTGTGTAGGATTTGACAGCATCTAGTGGTGTGTTTGCAGATTGCAGCCAACTGAGTACCCCTCTGCTCACTCCTCCCTTTCCAAGACTGTAGTAACATGAGTCACCGAGTGCAAAACCATGGTAACCATCCTTACCATAATAACACTACTTTAGGAGCAACGGAAGTCAGATGGCAGCTGGCTGTACCACGGTTTTGCACTCCGCAGCTCAAGTTACCGTAGTTTCACAAACATGTCAGAGAACTACGGTGGCCTTCAGGTAACGTAAAAACATGAAAGTCTCTCTCTAGAGCCAGTGTTTGGTTTGTCCGTTCTGGGATACTGTAGAAACATGGCGGAGCAACATGGCGGACCTTGTGAAGAGGACCCGCTCCCTACGTAGATATGAAGGGCTCATTCTAAGCTAACGAAAACACAACAATTCTTAGTTTCAGGTGATTATACACTGATGAAAACATAGTTACTAATATTATATTCTAGGGCAGCCCTCTGAAAGTCGATCTGTGAGACGAATCATTGTCAGTGACCCCTCAGTCAACTTGAAATTCTGGAAGGACTTTGTGCTCTTGTAAACAAGTGAATCATAAACACGTTGGTTGTATAGATATGAATGGTGATGACACAGTAAAAAAGTCACACCCAAGCATGGTAAATGAGACGGGGTCCGTGTTTCAACACAGGTCAGGAGGTTTGCCGACATCGTCGCAGACCCCTCGCACTGAGGACAGTCTGCCCTGCTTGACAGTCGCTCCTGGAGCCCGTCCCTCTCTGCAGGTACTGCAAAGGTCACGCTCACGCCGGAGCCGCGAGCCACCTTAACCCTGGGATTTCCAAGCCAAGAGCCAGTCCCTGACCCACGAGTTGATTCCCCCAGGCAGACTGTGCGGACCCCACTGGCTGAGAAGTGTAAAATATTTTCAGTTCATTATGAAACTGTGGCAGACCGCATTTGACTATGTTGACAATGTGGTTGAAATCATCACTGAAACTCAGGCCAATGGATTTTCTGATTGCCAGATAGTGTATATGAAGAAAAAAACAACAACAAAGAGTTGAATCTTTGTATTAAACCGCCAAATCTGAGTCAAATCAAAAAATTCTGATTCGGGTACAGCCATATTATATTACATTTCTGCTTATAGATCCCCCGAAATGTTACACCTGTGGCCCTTTAACTGGTTAAGGTGTGCTGTGGTGACCTGTGCAAAAATACACACAAGAGAAGATCTCTTAAAAACATGTAGGAATTATTAAGTGTGATTATATTCTGTGTGATTCTGTAATTTGGCAGTGATGTTCAGATAAATGCAGTTGTGGCAGCACTCTCACATGAATGGATCAAATGTGTAAGAACAGAGCATCACAAGTAGGGATGGATCCCCGGATAAGATCCTTGATACTGAGCAATGTCTTCCTCCAAGTCCATTGGGTGTGAGCGCCATCTTATGGAAGATATTGTGTATTACCAGTAAAAAATATAATCCGTAATGGGAATGAATAGACCTACAGCCTGCAGACAAAACTGTTTCAATTAGCATTTGGAAGCTGATTCCCTCAGGAAGCCACACAGCAGTGCAGTTTGATTACACAATCAATGTTTTTTATTGACTTTATCACCCCATGTGATCGGAGAGAGCCGAGGTAGTCCGAATTCTCAAAGTCTCTGCTGACAGTGGAGAGGTTGTGAAATGATTAGTGTGGGTGGAGAAAAACCCTGCAGGCAAACACACACAAGTGAGTATTCATGAGCAGAGGATGTTAGATCAACCTGACCTTAGGCTCCCTCTGCTAATAGTGCGTTTTTACATCAGCTATTCAAATTTAAACTAAAGCTCAACAGATACCCCGGGTCCAATAGATGAAAATTGATGAGCTCATCTGCATAGGTCGAGAAACAGGCTGGACTGTTGTTGGTCAAATACAAGTGATTCTGGTTCAAACTGTTGAGTGTTGACCAATATTGTTAATGAGTAACGCTGCTGCTGTAGAAGAGGGAAATTTCACCACATGAGTAGTCTATATTCACTGATCATTAACCTTATTTTTAACGGCAACATTGATTTATTAATTTCAAAATAACAGATAATACGTAGTCAACAATTTAGCTTGAAATCCTGATAACATTAAACTTCAGATTAAGTTTTATTAACAACTAAATTAAGTTGTAGTGTAATGGAACTGAGGACATTTTGACATGTTAGAGCAGAAAAAGCACAGGTGTAATTAATAACTGAGTATGGCTGCTATTATGGTTCCACACTCACTGTAGACTGAAACACTGTTAGAGAAAGTTACACCTGTGCTTTTCCTGTTACGACAAGTCAAAATGACTGAAAACACAGTTAAAAATAGACATAAAACGTTTCTTCACCAGTTCACAGTAGCCTGTAAAAGCAGAATACATGCGGCTGTAGTGGTAGAGAATAATTTAAAGTTAAAAAGGAACAACTGTTGGATATTTGCGATCCAACAAAATTCAGCAATATGCCCCTTTCACAGCAGACATTTTGATTTGTCATAGTAGATAAAGCAACGGTCTTACTAATAACATTAGCGATGGTTCAGTAAGAGCCATGACAGTGTGGCAGTGAGTCAGCATGCACAACAGTGGTGGAATGTAACTAAATATATTTACTCAAGTATTGTACTTTACTTGTACATGTCCATTTTCTGCTACTTTATACTTCCTCTCCACTAGTTCTTCACTAAATTTATTTGATATCTAGTTAGCGTACCAGTTACTTTGTTTTACATACATACAAAACATGTGATCACTCTATAAAATAGGATGCATTATTATTGATTAAACTACCAAACACTTCAATAAATTAGCTCCGTCATGATCAGCTACAAAATTGAAATGTTGCTTTTCACAAATCAATAAGATATAGGCCTTCTGATGTGACCATTCTTCACAATGAGTAGCCTATTTACTACTACTTTTACTTTTGATACTATAAGTACATTTTGCTGATGATATTTATTAGGGGTATTGTGCGATACCGGTATTGATGATAACCGTGATATTTAAAGAAATAATGTTGATATCATGTTAAAAATACACATGAGAATATTCTGTAAATAATCCGGCGCCTTTTAAATCAATTTATATATACAGTTATTGTTACAGGCTCTCTCTCTACCTCCCTACACTTGTATTTTGAGTGTAATTCATTTGCCAAAAAAGAGACAAAACACACAATAAACAAGGTTAAAGATAAATTTGACTGATGAGCATTATTATTATTATTATTCAAATTTTCTATAGATATTGCGATAATATCGTTATTGTGAATTCCTTTGGCCACGATAATCATAGTGAAAATCTGATATCATGACAGACCTAATATTTATGCACTTTTAATTTAGTAACATTTTGAATGCATTACATTTATATGTAACAAAGTATTTTTTACACTTTATTTTTATACTTTTAAAGTATCTGAATACTTCCATCACTGATACACAATAGCCTACCAGGTGTCTGAAAATGATACGCCAAAATGAAATCAGCCATCATTAATATGATCATTTACACCTGTGCTTTTCCTACTGTGACATGTAATGTGCTCTGTAAAAAGGCCTGTTAATTACAGTATATCATGGTTATTTGACAAAAGAAATGAATGAGTGTACTTGAGTTCATCAATGAAAAGTATTTTAATATACATACTTTTTAAAATGTTACCTTTATTATACTATTTTGGCAGAGTTGAATTAAGGCTATTATGAGCACATAAAAAGTGAGACACCACAGCAAACAGCGCCCACCTCGCGCTCACCTCTCGAGGACAGGAATATTACCAAGCACGCCCACTTCACCTTTTTTTTTAGAAGCTGTGGTGTGGGTTGCTGTGACAACGGTCCTCTAATGTCAAGTGTATATTTAACGGTCCGCGGTGCACATCAACCGCGCGCACACACACACACACGCGCGCACACACGCACGACGTGCCCGCGTGCCAACGTCCTTCCCCTCTCAGGTTGGATTTTATTGGACGGAATAAAGAGATTACAAAGGCCACGTGCTCGTGTTTACACTTCTTCAAATTTCAGGCGGGATTCAGTCTCGTTTCTAATATAAAACACAGCTTTCTGACTCACTCTGACAGAGACCACCAACTAGAGGAGACCAGACCACCACAGTAAACCTTATTTTAGTGGGATAAACGTCATTAACGTGGCTAATATTCATGCTCTAAATCTAAACGGTTTGTAAGGGAAACAACATGGGGAACAAGCAGTCAAACTTGTGCATTCCCTTTGGTTTGTGCCAGTTGCCTCTTTCCAACAAAGACCAGACACTCAACTTCACCACAGAGGGTAAGTCTGACTCTTTACTTATTTCACCTTTTTTTTTCTTTGTGACATAACTCTAATATTTTACTCAAGGCTGTTAAACATTATTTAAAAATAATAGTTAAGATAGTCCAAAGTAACATTTAGTTGTTGTGGTAGCTAACAGAGGGATACTTGACACATCACAGCAAAACCTCTTTTATTGCATAAAATGAGATGCAAAACATGAGGCTATTATTCGTCTATGGTTACTCTAACCTCAGTAAAATGTAATAAATTGCATTGTAATTTTCTGACCTTTCTCAGACTAACTGTAGGCTGCATTTTTCATATTTCCATCTGTTTGAGACAGAGATGTGTTTTCATTTCTGATATTAGACATCTTATTGCTGCAACTATCACATTATAGGCCTACCTATTGCGGAACAGTTGTTACAGAGACCAATTTTATAGCTCAAATATCTGATCCCGAACCGGCGTCTGAGCTGTCTTACCACATCTCATATTAATTAAACTTTATTTGTTGTTTTAGTCAGACAGGAAATGCCTGTCGCTCAGTCATCGCTGAGCTCCTGTGTGGCTGAGAGAGGTTCACAGAGGTCTCTGGTGATGTCATAGCTTTCCCAGACCCCTGCTGGCTGATGGGAAAAAAAAAGATAAAACATGGATTGTGAGAATAGAAAAGGAAGTCACTGGACAAGAACCAAAATGTAATCCAGAGGAGAAACAAACCATTTCAGTATGTTTTCAAACATTCGGACGGCCCCTTACGATCTGTTTCCTCCTTTTTGCTCTGTTCATCCACACATTGTTGTTCTTGTTCACAAATAGGTTGTGCTATTCTTTTTCTGACATTATAAACCACCAATTTAGAAATCAATAAAAAAAAAAAAGCTGTTTTCAGATAGCACTTCTTTTGTTTGAATGCTGTCATGTTCCTACTGTAAACCACTTATGATAATAACATGTGTTCAACACCATACAACACATATTTAAAATGAGTTTCACATTTGTCTTGATTGCTCTATAGTGTTACATTGTTTCACTCTCTAACTGTTTTGTGTTGGAAATCCTTCTTTTCGTACATACCAACATGCACCACTAGGTGGCGCCACTATATTATATTGACATCACAAAGTGGGGGAGGGCCATCAGAGACCCCACAACTCATGATCTTTGGCAGGAAAAGGGATGAGTTCATGGGATTATTGTAGCCAAGCTACGCTACGTCTTTCATCATCCTTTTCCTCTGTATTAGATCACTGCATAAAACAGTAAACATTGTTTCTATTCAAACATCCATTGTCCAAATGTAAACTCCCATTCTGCGAGGCAGCGGTGTTTTGAGACATGTTTACTCTGTGGCTCAGTGGAAGTGGCTGCTTGTGTCTTAGCAGTAGGTTTGGTTGTGTAATGTTCCTATATGTGAAGCTATATAAAGCAGAGCCCGTCTTTGAAGAGTACTAGTGCTCATTGTGTACGTTAGAGCGTGATGTCAGCACAAAACCTGATACCATCAGACAGAGTGAGTGTTTTGAAGGAGGATGAGAGTGTTAGAAGTAGAGAAAGCAGAGTCTTGAGTTTCAGGTCAGACTCCCTCGTCCTGACGGCTTCATCACATCCATGCTTTGTTTATCTCAAGTTACTGCGTAGAGTATCTGTATTGCACATCTGTATGTCTGGATTCCTCTCTCAGTGCGAGTACGACCTCGGCCATTTCCCTCACATGTGACGAAGCTCTTGGGTGGCATAAGGGGAGGCAGTTAAACATTTAGCACCATCTTAATTATTCAAGACTGCTCGACTGCGTGCATGTGTGTGTGTGTGTGTGAGAGGGAAAGAGAGAGACAAAAGAGATCAAGAAAATGAGACACATCATCATTTTATCAGTAATATTAACTGGATTTAAATCACCTATTAATTATCTGTACTGATGGGGAATCTGTAAACGTCAGAGCAGTTTCCATACATTTTTAATGTTGATTTAAATTTGATTTAAACAGGTCATGGCAGTTATTCAGCTGAGGACATTTTTGAATATTGGGCAAGCTCCTCCTTTGTAATGGATTATTGCTGGATTATAGTACTGGATTATTATTATTATGTTCATGGTGACACCTTTAAATATCCTTTTTTAAAAGTCCTCACTTTTTGAGAAGCTGGAATCAGCAAATGTTTAGCATTTTTGCTTGATAAATGACTTAAAGGGGACATATCCTGCTCATTTCCAGGTTCATACTTGTATTTGCTGTTTCTACTAGAACATGTTTACATGCTTCAATGTTCAAAAATGCTGAAACCCTCCATTTTAGCGCCTGTCTCTTTAAGACATGTGACATAGGAAGGGGAGACAAATCTGAGTGGCTTGGTAAGCCCAAATGTATGAGCACAAGCACTGAAAAAGTGAGTTTTTCATGATATGTCCCCTTTAGATCGAACCGATCAAAATTGTCACCAATAAATTGTCTGACTACTGGTTTCAGCCCTTAATATTATTATTGGTCTGAGTTTATTTTACTCAAACCCAGCCCTATATTCAGCATGGCTTACAATGCAGTGCATGCTAATATAGCTATTTAGTACGTTTAAACAGTTTGTGAGATTTTTTTAGTATGTCTGAAACTTTAGTGTGAAACCAAAAGTATGCGAATTGCATACTTTTCCTGGTGAAATATTACAGTATGTAAATGCTGGATATAAATATCCCACAATGCAATGCGGCAGTGACGACGGCGTTCATAACAGACGTTGACGGACAGCTCTGTAACATCAACAACGCTTCAATTTAACTGTAAGTATAAGATTTCACTTTGTTAGGCTTGATATACAGTATATTTTGAATTAGTTCAGACTTTGATTTTCTCAAATCATTGTTTTGGTCATGAGCTTGGCACAGGTTACCATGGTTACACATCTCCAACCGGCAAGGGGGCTCTCCGGCAATTACTGCTCAGTGCGTCTGAAAAGATACATAGTACTGTTTATTCACACAAAAGCATGTTGAACGATACACATATTGGGCATGCAGTGCACAGTATAGGATTTCGGACGAAACCCAGGAAAATCACTCTCCGTCTTCCACTAACTGAGAATAGCAGTTCAGATCCAACCTGATCTGTTTGCAGCTTAAAGGCCGGCAGCGTATCCCAGATCTTCCTTATCGCAATCTCACCTTCCTCCTCTGAGGTTCCAGTTCAATCATGTTTCCCCTCGGTTTGGCACCTTGTCTTGTCACCCTGTACTGTACTTCCAAGCAGGGGAGAGGGTTTTGGCGAGCCGGATGCTCCCTATAAAACTTGTCCTAATGTGTGGAAGCATCTGAAAATGCTATTATAGAGACAGAAGAACAATTGCTGACAAGCTTGTAAATCATATTGTCTCTCTGTAAATGTGTGTTTCTGAAAGTTAGAGTTGTAAAAAACAGAGTGGTGGTCACTATTCTGGAGCCCAGTCTTATCACATACCACGGATTCAAACACAAACACAAAGAGAAGGCGAGGCTGTGTACTAGCGGCGATGACGGACGTGCAGCATTTTTGCCTCTGTATTGCTTCTCGTTGTTAATAACCCTCTGGGATATTAGATAGACTTTAGGAAAGGAAGTTCTCATATTTACAAGTTCCCAAAATAGCCCCGTCACCCAGCACTCTCAGTATATCAGTGTCCCACCCCGAAGCGGGGGCCCCGCAGAAGTTTCCCACACGTGTCACAGGCCAATGTCACGACAAGAGAGCGAGGGAGAGAGGAAGAGGGCCAGGGAATGGGAACGAGGCGAGATTAGCTGTAAGGAGAGGCAAAGAAAATAACCAGTAAGATAAATAAATGTTAGAAGGAGACAGGGGTTAGGAGCAAAGGGCGCGGTTGACTTCATGGCGGCGGAGGGACGTGGCGAGCAGGAAAAGGGGCACAGATGGGCGGAAGCACTCAGCAGTGTAAAAGTGCTAAAGGTGAAGCGAGTGTCTGTGAAATTGACCCCGACGTTTCCCCCCTTCAAATCAAACGCGAGGGTTATGTAACGGGGGTGTTTATGGCCTCCCACAGTTTCGTCTTTCGACTCGTGGTTGACGGACTCCAGAGCTGTAATCCCTACCTGCTGCTGGTCCCCAGTTGTTTACCTGTTTGAACATATTAGCTGCATACTGTACATTGTAACATCTCAAAGTGTCCCGAACATGAGATCAGCTTACAGGGCTCCCATTGGTTCATGGCCCCTTCCATGACAGTTGTCTTTGATGTCTGGTATGCGGTCCGTCTAAGGAGTGAGCCTCCAGATAGCCGATAGTGTCCAATCCAACACACTGCTAGATTCTGACAGCACAGGAATTATCAGTCACATTTGAT
The DNA here is from genome assembly GCA_916701645.2 of Sebastolobus alascanus. Classification (NCBI taxonomy): domain Eukaryota; kingdom Metazoa; phylum Chordata; class Actinopteri; order Perciformes; family Sebastidae; genus Sebastolobus; species Sebastolobus alascanus. The sequence goes on along the minus strand of CAKAOJ020000041.1, from coordinate 3,344,506 downwards.
GTCACTTACTGGCAAACCCCTCGTCTAAGGCCTTAGATTAACGTCATGGGGGGTAGATGTCATTTTAATCATTTTTGATTGAACTTTTTTTGTGGAGAAATCATATCCGACACACAATTATTATTCCAGGCAGATCATTTTTATATGTCTTAAACCATGTCTGGATAGATTCTCTGAGTGAAATCATAAAGACACTCAGACGCTTTGTGATACCAACACACAAGGCACCCTTAAGAAACTTAATGAAGCGCACCAGGCTTTCAATTAAATGAACAGTGTGTAACAGTTCGGGGGATCTGTTAGCAGAAATGGAATATAGAATTAATAAGTATGTTTTCTTTAGCGTAAAATCTGACCTGAAACTAAGAATCGTTGTGTTTTCGTTAGCTTAGAATGAGCCCTTCATATCTAAATAGGGAGCGGCACGATCTGATATCTCCATGTTGGTGTTGTTCTTACAACATCATCATTAATGTTGCTCCAGGACAATCATTGCGACTGACCAATGATGTTGTTGTGCTGTCATAGCGTCATAGCATTGCGACTCTTGTGGGAAAAAGACCTCTTCACGGAGTCTGCCATGTTGCTCTGCCAAGTTTCTACAGTAGCACAGAACGGACAAACCAAACACTGGCTCTAGAGAGAGCCTTTCATGTTTTTACATTACCTGAAGGCCGCCGTAGTTCTCCAACTAGCTTTTGAAACTGTAGTAATGTGAGCCGCCGAGTGGAAAACCGTGGTACCGCCAGCCGATGTCCGACTTCCGTTGCTCTTAAAGTGGTGTTATTATGGCAAGGATGGCCTCTGAGCGAGGCGAATGGCGTTGCAATCTGCAACCACACCGCTTGATGCCGCCAAATCCTACACACTGTACCTTAAACTACAATGTAAACCCAACAGTAAACACTCATCAAACTTTCATCCAGGAGACCACTGTTCGTGTCCCGTGCGTTAAGTTTCACTTTCACGTTACAATAAGCTGTTCGTTCGTGTCCCTTGTTCACAACGTTAAGTCTCACTTTCACTTTACAAACGTAGTAATTTGAAGCCCAACCATGTTGTTTTCCCCTAAACCTAACTGAGTGGTTTTGTTGCCTAAACCTAAGCAAGTATTTTTGTTTAATTCACAACGTGAAGCATGCGTTTACTTCGACCGAAAAGTGACGCCAAGGGGGTCAGTATGTGACGAGCTGGGATGAGAATATGTTGCAACATTGCACACAAACATCCATAACATAGTGATGGAAGCCACTCAGTTACAAGTTTTTGGTTGGTTATTGTGTTGGATGTGTTAAGATTTCATCTATTTCTCTGTTTACCTTGAAGGAATCATCAATAATCTGTCTCACAAACAGAGGCAGCCTGGTCCTTTGCTGCTAATCTGTGTCTGCTTCCTGGTTGAGCTGCAGCCGCGGGGCTGCAAGTCCATCATGAAGAAGAGCTGTTTCTCCATGTGCTCCATTTATTGTTCTTATTCATAGTCTGGAAATCTGACGATAAGACAGGAACACGGCTAATTTTCTCTCTCTGGTCCCCTCATTTTCTGAAATTGTCCTCTATTTGAACATCAATCTTTACATCAGTGGTTATAGTTATAAGAGCAGGAAGTAAAGAAGGGAAGAGTTTTTACAGACATTTTATTTGACATGAATTCTTGAGATAGAAAGAAGAAATGCACGTGATGTTGTTTCATTTGCAAATGACTAAAATTTGTTGGACTCAGTACAGATCTGTTATCCCGTACTCTCATACTGTCACAATTGGTGACGGTGATCAGTGATCCTGAAGTGATCCCTCAGGTAGCGGGGGGAAGAAGGAAGCCAACATGTGCTCAGTGAAGGGCATCCGTCCAGAACAGAGCGGTGGCTGGCAGAGGAGTCGGCACACACCTCAGCCTCAAGCTGCTCCATGGGAACCGGCGATGGATGGCAGCTGTTTCCCTGGAGACCACGGGGACTAACATGACCCGCTCTCTAATTACCTACGCCCACCCGAGTCAGCAGCGAGGCGGGAAGCGTGCCTCAGCTCAGGACCCTTAGCACAGAAACATCTAATATCTCTTTGACTTCATGCTGCTACTTTGTTCTGAAACAGTTTGCGGAAGAATGATGCGTAGAGGCAAAAGGACAGCAACCAAGGACACGGAGGCTGGAAAGGAAACGACACTCGGGATACAATGCTGGCATGAGTGTAGAGCTAAGCTGACAGGTAAACTTGAGAAAAAAATGTTTAAAAATATGTGCTCTTTTGCTGAAGACAGGGGGTAGAAGGATGGTGTCCCCTTCCCTACATGATAGATCTCAGGTTACCAACAAAAACATGTGAGTGACAGCTTAAACCCCAGCATGGCTTCCCCTGTTCAAGTCAAAGGACATGATCGTTGGCATGCTACATGAAGTGAGGCCACGCTGTCCGCCTTCATTAGAAAGCCTACGCAAAGAGAGTTGAAGGCCTTGAAATCGCCCTTGACACCAGAACAACAGCATTACCGGACCTTGCTGGTATACAGCTGCTAGTGGCGTGGATGTCTTATATGACAGCTGACATGACTCGTGCACCCAGAGCGCTGGAAGGAGAGGCTCGACTTGTGTCCCCCCCCAGAGTGCCAATTATATGTCCTTCATAGCGATGCACGGTCCAGTGGAGAACAAACGCTGCTTTGTGTTACAGCCTCTGTTTTAGTTTGATTCATTTGTTTTTGATCTGCTTTTTGGAGCGCAGAGACTGTGATGATATCATGAAAATAATAAGCATCTCTCATCAGCCACGAGGTGAAACCAAAGGGAGTTACATTATTTTGATAACATCGAAACGCTCAGGCGCCGATAAGTTTTGCCTGGACAAGACTAACAAAGCAACTTCCATGACCTTTGACACGTGCAGGCCAGTCTTGTTTTTCTGCCTTCTGTGGGAAATGTGGAGCTGGACAGCCTCGTGATCTCCAGAGATTTGGAACTCCAGAGCTCCAGAGAGGGGCAGAAAAGGGGCTGAAAGTGGTAGAAAAACATTCAACAGGAAAGCTTAGAGCAGCAGGAGGTTACCATACATACAGCTCAGGTCCGTCTCAGTGTCTCTGGCTACCAACTGCAGACGAATGGAAAGAAAGTTTGGAAGGAAATATGCTATTATGTAATGTAGTACCTGGAGCTCTCTGTTATCCCTATATGCCCTTTCCTTTGGGACTGTGAGACAAAACGGGCACTCACTAATGGTCAGTATATAATATGACAGCTGCTGGCTGTTGTTCTTGAACTTCTTTCTCTTCGTGGAAACACTGGAATCTTCTCTCGAACCGAGAATTTGTTGCCGAAAGTGGGCTTAGAAGTCTTTTTTTGGCGTACTGAGTGACTGGGTTGGTAATAATAGCAGAAGTATTTTGTGTCATAACCCCCGGGGCCTTCATTGGGTCGCTGAGCGCTTTGCGGTCAAGGTCTGCATCACCATGGGGGCCGGGCTGTGTGTAAACATTTTGTTACCTCTAGCAACATGCAGCAAATACTCAAATCTGTTAATATTAGATTTTTTGGAAAGGGGGCCAAATTAGGCTTTACATCTTGTTCATATTTTGTTTTGTTTGCGATAGTTATTCCATGATGTAACTCGAGGTTTACAGAGGAAGTACTTGATTGTGTATGTTGGTTGAGTGTTTACTGCTTCTTAATTGCTTCTGTGTGTCTAGCGGCGTGGGTATTTAAAAAAAAAAAAACACTTTTCACCCTCGCTCTATAGTAATATAATACAGTAAAGACTCCAAGGTTCCACTTTTCAGGAACATTATCTTCAATAAACTGCTGCCTCGGCTCTAGTGAGAAATAATATGACACGATCAACACATGAAAAGAAACGGATTAAAATGTTTAAATGGCCGTAGCTGAAAACCCCCAAACTGAGCCGCTCAGCAGTTCCCCCAAAACCACCACCCGTTTCGCTAATGAGATTTTGGATTCTTTTCTTCCGAATATGTAAGAGTGAAGCAATTTAGAGGTTAGAATTTGGGACCCCGAAGGCAAATCCTGACAAGCCTTACATTGCCTGGGAAGCGATTTCCTTTTGAACTCTGTCATAAATTCTAATGATGTTTAATTTTGATGTTCTTAACTATAGGTTAGTTGTTTAACTTATGCCACAAGAATTCACTGCTTTCCCCCCCGTACACCTGACAGGATTAATGTGAATATGCCACAAGACTTTTTTGTACAACTGCGGTGCTTCAGTGAAACGCTGTGGGTCAATAACATCCATCCCTTTTTAAAATATTATCCCACCAAAACACACATTTATATAGTTATACACACACCAACATGAAACCCCTGCCATATTTACACACCCCTCTCTTTATTTAACATTATATACCTCTCCTCTTTACAAGACTCCCTTTTATTTTTATCCGCTTTTGAGGAACGATTAAAAATATATAGCTTTACCTTGTAACTTTTAGTGCTCGACCAGAATGTCTATTCCTGGCGTGTGCCCTGACAGGCCGACTGGAGCGAGCCTGCTGCTGTTTGTGTGGAGTCATGTTAAAAATGACAAAGACCTTGACATAGACACCCGTCCTCTTCCTCTTTTGCCAGAGACTGGACACCACTCAGTGCTGTTATTAACCCTCTGACAACTGTATAATCCCATGAATTTTCCATTGCATCAAGCATGTTACCGTCTAGTTACTGCTGAAAAAGATGAAAGAAAAAGGAAGAAATGAGGATTGAATTCTTGTGTGGAACAATGTCCTTTTGGATCTCTTTAAACAATGGAAGACATTATTGATACCGTCATTTTGCCATGGTCTTAAGCTGCGCTTGTATCTGAAGCCACATCTATGCAAAAGGCTAGAAGACGTTGGCCATGTTGTTCTGGGCCAAGAGCATTTCCTGCATCTCCTTCAGTGGTGCATCCGCTCTTCATCCCAGAGAACACCGAGACAATAGAACAGATGGAGGAAGAACACTGTCCGTGCATCTGGTTAAATGCATTGAAAGGCCATTTTTAGCCAGTCTCCCACTGACAGAGAGGCCTAAAACAACATTTTAGTGGAGCCGGGCCACTATTTCATGTTCCACTAGCACAAACTGAAAGTGCGACATTGATTTAGTGACATTTTGTTATACTTTAAAATGCTCAAAAAAGAGATTCAGATAAAGAAATTTTTTCAATGCCGCCCCCCTGACTGTTTCCATTGTGTTAGCGTAGAAGGGGTCATTTAATGTCAGGAGCTGGCGTGTTACGCAACGTCATGATTTAGACTCCTTCAATGGAAAATGAATCAGGAAATTCCTCATATCACAGTCAATATCCCTGTCCGTTATCCTTACCGTTATTAATAACCCTGCCTACCAACAGGAATAGGTTAATCAGTCTCCGGCAAGAGTAGAGAGAGCTTTTTTTTTAGGTGTTTGGATGCAATAACTGCCATAACAGAAAGTTGAAGCATGAAAGTTCATTACTGACCTTGGAAACAATATTTTGCCCAAAAAATCTTCCACTTACTGTCTTTTTCCGGACATTTAAACCACATTTAAACCGTCACAGCCTCCCTCAGTGGATGAAGTTTGCTCTGTTGTATTGAGCAACTGATCGACTATTTCTCCAAGATAACTGAGCAAACTGAGGGAGACCATGACATGCGTTTGAAAGCTCAAGAAAATTTTTAAATTTTTGTCAGAAAACACAGTTGTTTCTTTCTCATTTTTGGTATTATAGCATGACGACATGTTGTGAAATGTTCTGCGGTTGCTTGCTGTTCGTAATCACAGACTGTATTTAAGAAGTGGACGTAGTCACCGTGACGTCACCCATTAGTTTGTGGACTGATGTTTTGAAGCGTCGAGTTTGCATTGTGGCTGTTGCCATCTTGTTTTTTTGCCGTCGCCATCTTGGTTTTATCTTGGCTTTTGGCTGTCGCCATCTTGGTTCTTTGCAACCAGGAGTGACACAAGAGGGTGGAGCTAAGTACAACCAAACGCTGAATAAGACATTCTCAGGTGACAAAAATGTTACAATTAACTTTCATGAACTGAAAACACATTGTGAAAGGGTTAAAGTTGTAAGACAAAAACGCAGACAACACCCAGATCGGGTAGCAACCTGTCAATCACAAGGTAGCCACGCCCTAAAGCATACCCTGCTTTATGGTCTATTTGACTCTAAATGGGACCATAATTTACTAAATGAACATCATGCCGTATTGAGGAAAACTTGAAACTATCGATTGAGACCATAAACTCATGTTTACAATGTTTACTGAGGTAATAAATTAAGTGATAAGTAGGGTCATTTTCTCAGATATTCTATAAAATCTGACTTCTTTTTCCAACCAGAGGAGTCGCCCCCTGCTGGACATTAGAAAGAACGCAAGTTTAAGGCACTTCCACATTGGCTTCACTTTTCAGAACCGGAGGTTGCCCACTGTTCGTATACCGCCATATTTGTAAGTATTTACATTATTTTCTCAGCACTGAAAAAATTAATTATGTAGAGAACACGAGTAAAGAGTTCAACACCCATTGTCGATTTACTGCATTACTGTACAGTGCTCGTACCAGTGGCAGCGCTTTGTTTTCCCACCATCGCCAGTGATTCACTTCATGGTGGTGTTTTTAATTTACTGAAATCTGAAATTGCAGAAGTGAAACCAAGCATGCATGCATTTTGTCAGCTCTTGACTGCCACAGCATTCGGTCTCATGATCTGAGGATTTTGGAAATTAGAACAATCTGTGAGGGCACCGAGCACATGGCAAAGAACTCCCCCTAAAATGGCTCCAATTAAAGACAAATGCTGCACTGTTGCTTTGATAAAAAAAAAGAAAAAAAAACTTTTTCAACTCAGTATGTTTTATCATCTACGTGAGGGATTTTTTTACTGATACAATGGCTTTGGCAGTAGTTGATCTCTTACTGTGTCTTTGAAAAGCAGGTGCTGACTCCAACGGCCTGTAAAGAGTCGACCTAATGAAAAGACAGGAGCACAAATTGAAAACAAATGTGAATGCACTGTAGTAGAAACAAAAAGAGGTGACCAGAAAAACATTGTTGTATGAATGTGGCTCATTGTGCTGCTGGCCCATGTGTGTTTGATGGAGATGGTTGTGTTCACATCGAAGGTGGGTATGACTCACTTCATCCATTAGATCAGTGGCTGGGGTTTGGACAGCAGCCCTCCCCTGATACTGAGACCACCGCGTACAAACTTTCCCAAACAGCCATCTGCTCAGCATTTCTGCACTGCTTTTGAATCTTTACTGAGAATTAAAATACTGCAAATGTAACACTTTGCTGTCCAAGGACCAGTCACTGCGCCGCTCTGCATGGCAGCAGTCACACCGCTGTGGGCCAAGTTTCCTTGAGCAAACGAGGCATGTCTGCCCTCCTTCTCTGGAAATAACTTTATCCGCTGTAGGGGCCCTCGTGAGATCGCTGCATCACAGAAGGGGGGCGGTATGCATTATGGTTCATTTAGAAGCAGAGCATCCCCGTTTGCATCCAGTCAAATAAAAATAGACGCAGCTTTCTGACAGTGTGTTGTACTGTATGTCCTCATATGCACTATGGCCTGGTTTTGTTGGTGTAAATCGCAACTCTGGACCGATCATTTTCACACTAGCTAATCACACACAAGCTTGCCAGGATGTATGGCTCTCTGCTGCAGTGGGAAGTTAATTCTGTTTATGTACATGGGTGGTCAAACCAACAGTGTGGTCTCCAACTTCCAGAGGCGTCTTTGCTTCTGTCATGCTGTCACCAGAGCAATCAGACTGACATATCTGTGTTAACAGTGTCCAGGGGTCAGGGCTGAGGGTGATGCCGGCTTGTAATTTAGGCTCTGGCTGAGTATGAAGCACAAACTAACGCGTTTTGTTTAACATTTCATTGTCCGCAGACTATCTGAATGTACTGAGTGAGTTCTGCATATATACAGTGTATCGGGGGTGCAGGCTTTAGCTCATCTTTGAGCGCTGTTGTACATTTTAGATTTGATCATTGTTGAAGCCATTGTGTGCTAAATTATCAATTATCTCTTCGCATTTACTTACATTTAAACTGAAAACAAACATACAAACAAACAGACAACAAGCCAGTCATCTTAAAGGAATAGTTTGTCATTTGGGGAAACAGGCTTAGGCACGTTTTTTGCCGAGAGAAGATCGATGCTGCTCTCATTTTTGTACAGTAAACATACAGTATGAAGCTTCACCCAGCAGCTGGTTAGCTTAGCTTAGCACAATGACTGTAAACAGGGGGAAACAGCTAGCCTGGCTCTTTCCGACGGTAACGAATTATGCTTACAGGGCCTCTAATGCTCACTAATTAACATGTTATATTTTGTCGATTTATCCCAGTGTCTTGTTGTCACCATATGGTTAAGGTTTGGTTAGGTTTAGGTACAAAAACGAGATCAAGATTTGTTATGGGGATGTGATGATACCTGAAATTTATAATTTGACTTCATCTAATACAAATGTTACTGAATAGAGCTTGAACACACCACAGTGTAACAACCTCCGTAAATTAACTATTCGCTCTGTTATTTAGCAAAGCAGGACTGTGCTGCCCATCGGCTGCTAACAGGTAACGTCACTAGGTCTCCTCCTGCCGATGTCAACACGGATTTCTCGGTTCACAGTAGTATTTTCTATCGTCCCCGGGACGACGGGACGCCATTAGTTTCGAGCCCTGATCCCCGGTACCTAAAGTACCTGTAGTACAGTACTGTAGAAAAAACGAGTACGACACATTATCAGAATTTTGGCATCAACTTGGTACCGATGTATTGGTTCTCGTGACATCTACTACTACTACTAATACTACTACTGACTACTTTGTTGAGGTTAGGGGAGCTTCATTGTCATGGCTACGATAATAAACATGTGGTTAAGCTTAGTGAATGATTGTGGTCATGCTTTAAAAAAGAGACAACATTGACTGTCGGTTTAACAAGGGAAACGAACAGCAGTCTCCCGTGTTAAAGTCCGATGTTTTGTTGATATCTGATAATCATTGATAATTGTTAATAATTACTACAGTCTCCTGAGGGCTTTGTCACTTGAACAGATGTCATTTACTGAAACGATTGATGCCGACAGTCTCCAATAAGCCTATTTCCCAAAATGTAGAACAATTCCGTTAATATTTCTCTGTGTTATTGAATATTTCTGCAGACACTCAACAGCGTCTTACATGATTGCGCTGAAAAATGATCCTGGAAGTACAGTTCCTTTCCTCTGGAACAGATTCAGCCCGGCAATCATTATGCATTAATTAACACCCCATAGTCTGCGCTCAGGCAGTAAAGCAAGCATTAGAGGAAGCAGCACTTGTTACTGCAGCTCTGCTGTGTTTACAGGGAAAGCTTGATTGCAGTCTCCATATTGACTTCCTGTGTTAATCCCCTTTGCCATAGCAGATCTTTCTTTCTGAGGCAGCGGCGAGGGCGTGGGGGGAATTTCACTTCTGCTTTGCTTCACCCCAAACACCATTCACCCGAGGCTCATATAAAGAGCCACCATATCCTGCTAAAACAAACAGCATTGAGGAGGTAGAAACAAATGCTTTTGTCTTTGAGTTATATTTAGTTCCTGCCTGCCTTCACCCAAAACGCCGTCTCTCACGAGACTCGTTTGCCCTCAAACTGAAGTAGATCATATATGACCATGTTGGCAGCTTTTCCTCTGTTTGTGATATGGATCATGTCTGTATAGTCAACCTGAATACATTAAGCAGAAAGTAAATCTGCCACACCTTTTCCAATTAGTCACATGTTCGCACGTTCTCATTCCTAAACCAGCAGGCTTTGTTCATATTTGACAACACTACACAGCTGCTGTAGCGCCCCAGGCCTCACTAGTTCTCCACTACGTTTAGATACGCTGTCCCGGCACTCCCTTCACTGATGGTCTCTCAGTCCTATAAACCCTGCAGGCCATGGCTCCTCAGAGAGCGGTGTAGTCCAGAAGACAGGAAACAGCTTGAGAGAAGCCCAGCAGTCAAGGCTGTGGGAGGGCAGAGGATAGGGTGGGAAATAAGGGGATTTCCTCATATGGCGCTCGGACTTTTATTAAAAGTGTGCAGTCCGTATCTGTGTGTCCCAACATATGAATAGCTAATTAAAGCTGAAATGGAGCAAATATGATTAAAAAAAAGTTATTTTTATAAAACAGTCACTATATCCTGACAGAAGTGCATGAGACAGGTAATCTGAAAACAATCATGTGCCTCTGTGTCCTCCCGTGTCCTCCCGTGTCCTCCCGTGCTCCTAACGGCATCTGCAAGATTTCACAGACGGAAGAAAACAACCAATCAGAGCCGAGCTGGAGTCTGCCGGCCGTCCAGCTGCCGTCTATGAGAGCCGGCTGTCAATCACTCGCAAACTCCGACGAAACGGTCAAACTAGGCAGCAATGATCAAATATTCTGTTACTGTATTGCCTATTTCTCGCCTCAAATGTTTCATGAAACATCTTATAGTGTACTTTTAGCGGCTTCGGGAAACAAACAAAAGCCGCTGAGAGGCTGAGGTCTGGCCGGCTCGCTTGTCCGACGTGCTACCAAAATGATGGTTTAATGGTTTAATGAAATAGATCAACTTATTATAACGTTCACAAAATCAATCAACAGCGATCAAAAGGAAAAAATAGCGGTCAACAAAAAATATGGCGACCCACTCACCCTCTCTTCCCTCTTGCACCCAGATGAACAACTAGCTATATAAACTATGAGTGCCGCCCATATCCATGTGACCCAAATCATCCCAATCACATAATAATAAATGACAATACTAAGTGACAATATCCCCAACACTAACAAATACCGACACCAAAAATATAAACCATCACAAACCTAATATTAATACAAACATTACTCCTACAGTACTGTTTAGCTGTAAAATTAGAAAGTTTGTGACCTGGCAGCATAGGCGGCGCCAGGGTGGGGCTTGGTTAGGCTATAGCCCCACCAAGAATTGTGTTAGCCCTACCATAAGCCAACCAAGAAAAAGAAAAAAGAAAAGTGCGGAGTCCAACAACGCCACTGCGGCGCGTACGTCACTCATGTGAGCGCGCGCGCTTTTCAGACAGACAGTAGTAACAACCTGGCTCTAGTAATTAGCGTTGACCGCTTATAGTCACTCATGTTATTAAGTTAACGTTAGTAAGCTGGTCAAAATTTATCATGGATAAATTTGTTTTTAAACGTCGCCGGACGGAACAACAGATGGCGGTGGCGGGTGTGTTGGATACAACTACGGACACACCGGACACACCTGCAGGGGAAGATGACCACTCCGGTCCCGCGTCTTCCATGTGCAAAGCTCGGCAGGATGAAGATGAGCAAGACGAAGAGCAGATGGAGCAGGAGCAGGAGGAGGAGGAAGAAGAGGAAAGAGGCTGGCATGACCAGCCACAGCCAACCACTGCGGGCACCGACACTGGCCATGATGCTAATGCTACCACTGACATTAACCAACGACCCGGGGATGGACCGCGGCGCCCCATCAGGAAAAGTTACCCTTCAAGGCTAATAGGTAACCAGCAGAGATATTTCAATGCTGCCTGGTTTGACACATACAGCTGGCTTGAATATTCGGATGAGATGGACGCAAGTTTCTGCTTTGCCTGCCGACATTTTTTGGGTGGTGGGGGGCACCGGTTCCATTCCGAGCCGGCCTTTTATAATGGATATAAGAACTGGAAACACGCAACAGCAGCCTTTAAAAAACATAATGCAAGTGCGGCACACAAGTTCGCCATGGAGGCATGGGGCCCTGTTGTCAATCAATAAACAGAGGACAAAGACTTTGGATGTCCAGCACATCATCGACAACTTTGCCTCCAGCCACAAAAAACGGTGGATTGTGCTCATGTGAAAATCAACATGGTCAGTCTAATATTGTATATTGTTTTGCTGACTTTGTTAAGCGTTGTGCGTTTTGCCTCCTTGCTGCGGTCTTGTTGCCTGCATATTTAATTTGTTGGAGATGTGTTTACACTGTTGGCTGTTGTGTGGAAGACTATATATGGCTTTAGGACAACTAGAGAAAATGTGTGGTGTTGAATTGGGTGATCTGTGTATTAAAGTTTGCCTTATGGCCCCTCTGATCTTATATTGGTCTCATCGCCTCCTATCTATGCCTTATTTTCACTCCGATCCACCTGCTGTGCTGTTAACGTAACTATTAGCGTTTCTCTCTCCCTCTCTGTGTGTGCGTGCGTGTTTCTAGCTGTGGTGGGAGGGTGTTGTTTTATTAAATGTATATTCACATTGAAATTCTGGCATTTATTTGAGCCCCGCCACCATATGGGTTAGCCCCACCGTAGTTGAACCAGAAAAAATACTCTGGCGCCGCCACTGCCTGGCAGCCATGTTGAGATCAGTTGAGGAAACACCAAGCACCGCCCACCAGCTGGAGCACAGCCAATAGGAACGCTCTCTCTGAAATGACCTGTGATTGGCCATAGTATTCCGTCAAGGGCTAGATCTTCTAAAGCCTGAAAACAGAGCCATGATGAGGTGCAGAAGTCTAGTTTCTCTCAGAACACTTGAATTACAATATGCTGAAAGATTATTATGGACTTTTTTTCCCAATGATGCCAAAAACATTCTGCCTACCGCAACTTTAATTCATGTTTGATAACCCCCCGGTGATGGGTCTGTGATTTACAAATCTGACACCAATAATCTTGTAAATCTCTTCACTCTGTATTCAGATCAGTTTATCCTCTTCAGGAAGCAAAAAAGCAACCACGATCAATGATCTTATTGTTATCAAAGTTTGCACTGCGCTGTCTGCATGACCCCTCTGTGTGCAAATGCGCCGACCTTCCTTTAGATTAGCACACATCCTCTTCAAGCATGATGTTTTATCCTGTAGGCTGAAACACTCATTAGGCTTCATCACAGGCTTTTGAGGGAACAGTTAAATGAATTATTCAGAGGCTCTGTGATGCTCTTGGGGGGGGGGGGGGGGCGATGATCTCTGCTGCTTACTGTGTCTTTAAAGTCGTGCAGAGCAGAGGGGAGCTCCGCTAGAGAAAGGAGGGGGCTGCTGTGCGCCAGTTTGGAGGTGTCTGCCTGTCGCAGCGGCTCGGGGGTTGACATTAGAGAAGAGAATCCATGCTCGAGATACGGCCGCACATTTGAAGGCACCGATACTCACCGTTGAACTGGTTCCGCGCAGACGCTCATCGGACCGAGGCTACATGGATGGGCAGAGAAAAAATAGCGCAATCGGAATTAACTTGTCAGCCGGTGCGAGGAATTTCTGGAGGATATAATGGGGAATACGACACCTAAACCTTTAATAGGTGAGACTTTATTATTAACGCATCATTCAACGAGGCATGCAAATGCGCTCACGCGAAGCGGTGTCTGTGTGCGTGTGAAACCTGCTAGATAGCCAGAGATACACATGGCTGGTCCGGACGCGCTTCCCATCACGGGGGGAGCTGAGCGTGATTCAAACAAGCGCTCTCTGGGAATCCACTTTTTACGCATCATTTATGGCATTATAACCAGCGATGTAGCCTTAAAATGAAAAAACAAAGAGTAGGCAAATGAATTGACTAAAGTCATTGGCCTAATATTTTCAGCAAAGCTCCTTTGTAACTATTGCCTTGTTATAATAAAAGACCTAACAGACAAATGACCAATTTCCAAATGACTTGTGCGTTAAATGGCTCCTTAATTTCTGCTTTTTGCACGATCAGATTGTTTTCTGTTAACAGTGTGTAAATCTGGCTTTTATTTCTGACAGGATTCATTATCTTGTTGACTGTTGTTTTGCCATACAACCTTGTTTCATAGATGGATATACAGATTAGAGAGTACTTAATTAATCCCAATGGGAAATTGCAGCATTACAGCAGCCAAGCATTCACACATGAATCACAGAACAATCATGAGCATGCATAAGAGGTCAATAAGAAAAAACAACAACTACAGTTTTAACTAGAAACTGAACACTGTAGGACCATTCTCTACATATAAGATTCTCCTCATATCCCAAGTATGAAAGCTGCATTATATAAGGCACAATCTCAAGTGAATTATCCCTGCATGTGATTGCCCGCCCCAGTTTTTTTTTTTTTTTTTTGCATAAAGCTGTCATTATGAGCTCTCAGAATATCACTTTGTCATGACACCTACAGCACGCTACTTGATAATCAGTTCCCCATATCACTTTGATTTAGTGTCTGTCACACTCCCACGCCCCCAACAGACCCACTCAGTGGCTAAATGATGTGGTTGCTGCCACCAGAGCCAGCTGACGTAGGGTTTGGACTGAGAACAGTTTAGTCACAGAGGAGCAGCGTGGGTCCCTGCTTGCACTGTATGGTTTCCATTAACATGGAATTAGTAGAATATCTGCGTTTGTGCACTACATATCGGACAGTAGGTCTTTATGGGTTCATCTCAGTCAGTATTTTGCAGTCACAACACCAGATTTGAGTATCAAGTGATGTCATTGAGATGTTTTTTTTCTTAGAAATTCATGTTCACAACTTCTAGGGAGCAAAGACCAGACCCTAAAATCCATAGAGGCTCGAGTCTTGCTCAGTGAATGGATTACAGTATGATGAACACATACAGCCTGGAGATATGAGAGAATAAATAGCCTGATCATCAAAGATAACTCCGCGGATGCACATAATCAGTTTTACATTTCAAAAAGCCCTCATCGGCACGCCAGCGTGTCTTGTGCAGTCTTATGATTGCATTTATTTATGCCTTTTCTTTCATCAGGAGAAAGACAGAAAGACAACATCCCCACAGTTCAAAAGTAAACCTTGTGTGGTGGCAGAAATATACTGTATGTGAGACTGAGCTTTGCATGATGACCGCATTTCTGATCCTGAGCTGGTCTCGGTCTGGTCCCACTGTAATCTCAGTCTGTCTCATCACTTTCCAGTCCTAAATCAAAGATATATTTCTGGCTCTCTTGCTGTTGTCATGATCTTGGTGGTCCATCATGCTCGTATCACCTGTTAGCAGAAGGTCCGAGTAGTTATCCATCACTGACATTGACCTAGCCCAAGCTCATGCATAACCATTACATTGGAGTCACAGAGCTAAGCGACGGATTTTCCGAAATTTAATCATCCAATGATCTTTGAAAGACCCAGAATGTCGTTTAATGACAACTTTTCTGACGGTATTTCCAGAATCATCACAGACTCTTTCAACCATCTCAGCTGCACAAATAAAAAAATATATTAACCTGCTTCTCAAGCATTAACTATTATTTCCTATCAAGGAAGCTGTTGCTCTTTTTGTGCCGCAATAGATAGTTAAGATATTAGATAGTTGATAGTAAAATTCTTTAAAGTGTCCTGTAGAGTTTCTTGTAAACACACTGAAGCTATGTTTACAGTCGGCGTTACTCACCAAAACGCATTGTGTGTAGCCTTGAAGTCTAACAGACGTGTTGAATGCATTCTTTCCTCATAAAACGTTTGCCAAGCCAATTTTGTTAGCCAGTCATCCGTGTTTACTCGCCAGCTGTCTTCTTCTTCTTCCCTGCCTTTATTGGCACATTGCTGCATTTCCTAGTGCATTACCGCCACAGTGGTGTGAAACTATTGTGTATTGCATATGCACGTGCGTCCCCGTGCACGTGCCCAAGGCAAACAAAATGGAGACCCACTTATAAAAATAAAAAAAACTGTTCCACAGAGGTAAAAAAAACTCTGCAAGGTACATTTAAGTTTGTTTCACATTGGCTAAAATCGTTTTTTGGTTGTGCTGCGGACGGACGTTTCTTTAAGAGTTTTTAAGGATTCTGGAAATACCTTTAGAACAGAAGTTAGTGTTGAAGTAAGTGATCGCATGTGACTCGAGAGGCACAACTTGGACTATCCCTCACTGCATGACCTGGTGGGCTATGCCTTTCATCTAATAATGGCAAACAAGTGTCTACAACAGTCTTCACTGCAGAGTCTTAGTGCATCCCTCTGTCAAGCAAGGCAGCTGATACTAAAGCCCGTAGGCTGATCCTCAACATGTTTTACTCCATACTTTCACCCAAAGTGTATTTTTTTTACTCCCTCAAAAGCCAAATTCCCAGGAGCAGAAGGGAAAGGGGCACCCGCACATCATTTGAGATGTTACAGATGTTCTCGCTGCTGCTTCATAGTTTAGAATATAATCAGTGATAATGTCTAATTTAGGAAATGTACTGTGGAGCATTTCACAGAGTTATTGTCTTTACACCAGATCCCAGTGAATTTTAAACTGAAATGCAATCACTCTGTGGCCCTGGAGGCGAATAGAAACACCGCCCTCCCTTTGAATATGGGATTTCAGCCAGTCTATACCTTAAACTCCAGCTTTCATTTGACTTAATATAAAAAAAACAAAAACAGTCTCTTTTAAGCCAGTTTGTCTCGTGTGATTTCTGATCCTTGTTAATTTCATTTGTGATGCTTCATGAAGGAATTCTTCTCCGAAGGAGGGCATTGACTCCTGTGAAGATGAGATAAAAGATTAAGCCTTTCATTTTTGGTATTTCTTCACTGACTAGGCGCTGTGTGATTCATTCCACTTCTGAAGATAACTGTGGAGGAATGAAAGGGGCTATTCCGGGTTTGTTTATGCTGTAGGCCAAGGGTGTGTGTAGCCCATAAATAAGAGGAAGGCTTATCACGTCTGTTGTCGACTTTCTGTTCATTTTTTTTTTGTTATGTTTTCTCCCTCCCGTGACGCTATCAATATTAGCACCGCTGAAATATATGTTGATTTTACATGAACCAAATGTCCCTCGTATGTTTCCCAGTGATATATACACATGGGGTTTGTCTAAATTTACCTTGTTTTATTTCTGTGATATAAACGTCCCATATGGATGTGGTAAGAAGACTGATTTGGGACAGTTTGCCTTTTTATACTGTAAATGTGGGTTACGTGCTAAAAGGGACTATTTAATGTGCTTGTTGAGAGGAGCAGAGAGGCTTTATGGTGTCAGTGTGGGAAAGGAAGTGCTGTGGGCTCCTTTACATAACTGGCCTCTGCCCTCTAAACCAACTGCCGTGGACCACTTGCAAACGACTTATTGTGTGCGCTGATATGTTCGCCTCTTTTTCCAACAGCTGGTGTCACTAACATTCCTGATTTGACCTCGTCGGAGTCGCACAAAAGCAGACCTGCTGCTCACACATCGCGCTGCTCCCTTGATCGGTTTGAATCATTGATGGCTTTCTGTTCACTCACTGTACCCCCTGATATTTTTTTGGTACCAACAGATGCGACTCTGCAACCCCGTCCGGTGGCCAGCAGGCAGTACTACACCCTGCCCAACAACGGGGCAGGTGCGGAGAGAAGAACGTCAGCCGCTCCGGTCAGCATTAATGTGGAGTCGCCCCGCTTTCACCCCCACGCCAAAGGCAAGAACATCAGGTTGGACGGGCAGCTTCGCCGTGCCACGCGCAAGAACAGCTTCTGTAACGGCATCACTTTCAGCCACAGGCCTGTCCACCTCTACGAGAAGGTTTGTTTTCAACTCTTTGTACTTTTAACAGCTATAGATTTAAAGAATAAAAATTAAATTTTGCCATTCCTTCAGGTGCGTCTTCGCCTGAGTGGCGTGCACACCGGCTGGAGTGGAGCTCTACGCTTTGGTTTCACCAGTTTGGACCCCAGCGAATTGCTCGCCACAGACATCCCCAAGTACGCTTGCCCAGACCTGGTGACACGGCCCGGCTACTGGGCCAAAGCTCTGCCCGAGAGGCTGGCCTTGAAGGACAACGTGCTGTCGTTCTGGGCTGACCGCCACGGGAGAGTTTTCTACAGCATCAACGACGGAGAGCCCATCCTCTTCCACTGCGGGCTCAGCATCGGCTGTCCGCTCTGGGCCATCATAGATATCTATGGCATCACTCAGGAGGTCACGCTGCTCGGTAAGTACTTTATTATGTTGTTTACTCTGCTCTGTGAAATGACTCCTATAAAATACTTATCGTTTTTTTGGCGTGACTGCTCGCCGAGAGAGGCGAGCAGAAGCTGACTCACATTCAAAAGGGAAGCGAGAGGAACAAATTTCACAACTGACTGGTCTTGAATCTGCGCACAGTCAATCATTAAAATTCATATACATCCAATAAACTATTGAGTAATGGATATTTTTTGGCAGGAGTCAGCTAGAAGGCCGTGTATTTTGACCATGGCTTTGACAACCCCCGAAACCTCAGGAACTTATTTTTATAATGTCAACACATTCACAGCTAATTTAAGCGGCTTCCTGAGAGTTCAGAGAGCAGCTGTGTAGTAGGGCCCGGTTGTGGCTCAATGATCCACTATCTGCGTTACAAAACTAGTATGTCTAGAAAACCAGAACATACCGAGATAAACAGGATGTGGACCACGGATCTCTCAACCCATCCTGAACCTCTCAACTCTCTTACTATCACTGTCCCGCGCTTTGTCACTTTCTCCCTCTTCCTTCATTTCCATCACCCTCTCCCCCTGTGGTTCCCTCTCGTACTCACTAGGTGTGTTTATCTTCAGTCTGACAAGAGCTATGGCCATGTTTGGTCAAGGCGGCAGATCCCAGGAGCTTTGGAGGGGCCAGTGCACTCAGCTGCTCCGGCATCACTAGAAATAGTAATAAAGGAATGTATCATAAGTCAAAGGGGGGACTACTAGCGCCAGATGTCTTTATATCAGCCCCTCATAAAGAAATTCCGCTGTACTACGAACTCTGCGCGTGAAGCGTGGCAGTTTAGAGAGCTCGTGGAGGTGAATATGCTGGTGACTGTCTGGCCAACACCGCTTTCTAAAAACTAAGGTTTATTTAACTCCACACAACAAACAACACAGTTCTCTCAGGTTTTATAGCCATGTTTTATGGATGATTAATCCATTGAGAAAATAAGCATAATTAAGTTATTCATTAGTTGCAGTCCTATGATATGCCCATGTCAACAAAAGCGCTCGTAGAGCAAAAGCAGACATCGAAGAGGCTGCGGTAACACATGCAGATAGTATCTCGGCACCCAGCTTCTCCTCGGGCATCACGGAAGAGAAAAGGACTCTCTAGAAACGAGAGGAAAAAGATGAAGTGTCCCGAGCTTACTCGGGACAGATGATATCGTACCGTGTCCCAGTCACGAACTTGTTTGTTCATATTCTCCACCACAGAAAGCACGTTTGCTGAGAGTGTGGGATCCAGCTGCCTGAGTGCGGCCCGTCTGAGTGCCTATCTGCCCCAGAGTAGCCACGACTCGGCCAATTACAGCAACAATCAGCTGGAGAACAACCAGGCCGCCGCTGCCAAGATGGCCAACCTCCAGCTCAATAACTACACTCAGCTCATCCCCTGCTGCTCCTCCACCTCTTCCTCCTCCACACCGTCCTCTTCTGCCTCCACTGGATTCAGCACCCCGAGGGTGGTCCGGGGCCTTCCTTCCCCGCTGGACAATGACTTGCACTTTCACCCCGTCCGCGGCTCCGACGTGATACTCTCAGCAGACCGCTCGGCCGCCTGCATCCACTTTCTGGACAGCAGTCGGACTCTGGTGTTCAGCGACCGGCCGCTGCACTTGGGCGAGACTTTGTACGTGGAAGTGGGCCACCTGGGCCTGCCCTACTTTGGGGCGTTGTTGTTTGGTTTAACATCCTGCGACCCGGCTAGTCTGCACGCCGGGGACTTACCGGCAGACCCCGAGGTTCTCCTGGACCGTAAAGAGTATTGGGTGGTGCACCGGGGCTTCCCCATGCCTTGCTCCGGTGACGTGCTCAGCTTCAGCCTGCTGCCCAGCGGAGAGGTGCACCACGGGGTTAACGGAGTGGGACGTGGCCGGCTGCTCTGTGTGGACTCCTCTCAGGTCCTGTGGGCCTTTTTCACCCTGCATGGGGCTGTCAACAGACTCAGGATATTAGGTAAGCTGAGTGTTTTTACAGCAACACAGAGAGCTGATATCAGCAACCAAAACCCCAAATATTCCTCAAGCCTTACATTGTTTTGTAGAATTATTGTAATTATGACATGAGACAAACAAGCAAAAGTTTGACATTTTGGGAAATAAACGCATTCACTTTCTTATTTTTTGTATTACAAATGTTCTGAAATGTTATGTTTAGATATGCAAATGAGGTATTATCTTATTAAATATGTGCTAATTTGCATATGTTTCCAGAACAGAAATCTGAACATTAGATAAAACTAGGATCAAAATGATTGTGTCATTTTGTTGACATATTAGAGTCAAAGGTTTTAACAGAGGGTTTTGGGAAAATACTGTCAACAGCCAAAAAAAAAAGATTTTTTCGCCATGTTTTTAGGAATAAAATGTTGTATAAATCAGGCTATGAATGATATAAGGCCTTCAAAGCTATTTATTGTAAAATTCCATACATTTTACAAGACACTACAGGTGAATAGGGTAAAAAAAATTAACTAATAGATATCACCATAAAAGTTTCCCCAGTTGATTACTTACATTAAAGGTCTTATTGATTACATTTTTATGTAGACGGATATTTAAAAAAAAAAATAATAATACATCCACAGAGCTTTCACAAAGGTGCCAAATAAAAGTATGCCTTTTCCTAAAAAAAATGTATTATGACTGTGAATTAATCATTTTAAAAATTTGGGCGGGTCCAAAATGAATGTTTTGTTTATCTCTGTGGAAGATATCTGACATTCGATTCCCACTTCTTACAAGGCTTGTGAGCCAATGAAAAATAAAACAACGTTGGTATCACGTGGTATCTCTGGGCCGTCAGTTAGTGTGGAAAAAACGGATAAATGGTTGAGAGAGACGGTAAGTGTCTGGCAATGACTTGTTGTGAAGTAAATGCAACGGAACAGGGGAGGGAAAATGTGACATCTATTGGCTGAATGTTATCAATGGTATCAATAGCACCTTTAAGACAATTATTTTTGTTTTACAAGTTTTCTGAAATCGTATGTTAAAATATGCAATTGGTGAATTTAGGAGAAATCTACAGACGCAAATAAATAAAGTAGTGAAATATACGCCTAAATGTGTATTTTGGATGTTTTCTTTCCACTAGTCTGAAAGAAGACATGGCAAGCAAAATATCCAACATCTCAAAAATGACCAGTGTATGAAAAAACGATGTCTTTGCCTGTAGTGTCTCGTCATAATGGACAGAAATGAGAGTGGCAGCAAACTTGTATTTCCCAGAATGTCCAGCTTTTCCTTTTATGCTACAATGATTAATGGCCAAAAAGGACATGCTGTTCAATTATCATCAGTCTATTCTTGAGTCTAGGCCGCCCCTACAATTTATTTTTTCGCAGACTAAAGGAATGCGGTTGAGTAGTTTATGTCTGTATGAGCCTGTTCAGTTTAGAGCTGTGACCTATCTGCCCTCGTCCCACTACTCCCACATAAACTCCCACCAGCTCAGACCCAACGATATCATCCTCAAACAGAAACTAAGAGAAAATCACTCTAAGAAACTTCAAGTAATATGCATATCTAATCAACTACAATTGAATATGCACGTCTTGAATGTCACCTTTAAAGGCTTTACATGAGTCTAATTATCTGGCTTTTGTTCATGTGTATATTATTATCTCTGTGACACAGGAACACTGCAGTCCAGTCCTCCCTCCACATCCCCCAGCACGTCTCAGAGCAGCAGTCCAGACGACAGTGACTCAGACCTGGCGTTCAGTGTCAACAGGTCCTCCTCTGCCTCTGAATCCTCTCTGGGTAGGTTACCACATGTTGACAGCATGCCTACAATGTATGTAGAAACCCCCACCAGGTCACGACAGGAAGCCTTTTATGGTGTAGAGGTGTGGCAATTCTGTTTGACTGTTTATGTGCGACTCTAGACGAGTCCTGGGAAAGACGTTTTGAAGTGGCAACAACGGATCTCCTTTCTTACAGTATATGACATTTTCACATTGTTAAAGATATACCTCCATGATTTGGTACATGCCAGAGCTGCAACGATCAGTCGAGTAATCGATTAGTCAACCGACAGAAAATTAATTGGCACCTTATCGATAAATCGTTAAGTCATTTCTAAAGTAAAAAAAAAAAATCAAAACATTCTCTTGTTTAAAGGTGCAGTGTGTAGGATTTGGCGGCACCTAGTGGTGAGGTTGCAGATTACAACCAACTGAAACTTCTCCCGTGTGCCAAGCGTGTAGGATAACTATGCAAAAAACGCAAAAACGCAAATGGCCCTATCTAGAGCCAGTGTTTGGTTTGTCCATTCCGGGCTACTGTAGAAACACGGCGGCCGGCTCCGTGAAGAGGACCCGCTCCGTATGTAGATATAAACGGCTCATTCTAAGGTAACGAAAACACGACGATTCATTATACACTAAAGAAAACATACTTATTAATGTTATATTCCATTTATGCCAATAGATCCCCCTAAAATGTTACACACTGTTCCTTTAAGCTTCGAAAATGTGAACATCTGGTGCTGTTCGTTGTCTTAACATTATAGTCAATTGAATATTGTTGGGCTTTGGACTGTGGGTTGGACAAAACAAGCCATTTGGTGACATCACCTTTGGCTCTAGGACACTGTGATGAGCATTTTTAACTGTTTTCTTATGTTCCATAGATTCATCGAGAAAATAATCAGCAGATTGTTATGATTAGGATTAGTTGTAGCCTTAATACATACTGCTTTTTTTAAAGTTTTAATTATTTAGCAAAGATTACATATGAAAATTTGTGTTTGTCATGGCTCTTAAATAACAAAACACACTCCAAAACACAGAAAAACAAAGAATATATAAAAGCAACAGTATTGAAGATCTGAACCTGACTTACTCGTCCCACAACAACGACGAGAACAACTGTGTACATGCATCCACGTCTCGTCCGTTTCCAGACCCACATGTTTTCTCTCTTCTCATCCAGTGACTGCTCCCAGCTCCCCTCTCAGCCCGCCCGTCTCTCCCACTCTCACCGCCTCAGAGTTGCCCCCTGCTGGGAAAAACGGAGAATGCACCATTTGCTTCGACCAGGACGTGGACACAGTCATCTACACCTGTGGACACATGTGCCTGTGCAACGACTGCGGGCTGAAGCTGAAGAGACAGATCAACGCGTGCTGTCCGATATGCAGGAGGCCTATCAAAGATGTGATCAAAACGTATCGGCCGTGATGGTCCAGATGTTTAAACAGGTGCTGTGACTTCCGCTGCTGAACGCCACCTGTGTCCCCTTTCTCAGGCTTGGTTGGACACGGACCCAATCGGAGATTAGCCACACCAGGACATAATTGTGCCTATATTTCCATTTCATATGGGTGAATCATTTCTGGAGATAGACGATGCTCTTCATACGCAGAACTGTGATGGAGCTCATTTTAATACACAGACTGCTACATGAGCTCCTATGTTTAAGAAAGATGAGTCGTTTTGTATTTTCAATGGGATGTCTCTTACATCACATGTATTTGCTGAGCAGAAAATCCTGCTGCGAATATTTTGTCCTTACCCTCTTCGTCCTAGATTTATGTGCGCTTCAGCAGAATATGTGGACCGTAGTCTATGACTTCTAGTGCCTTAGATTTTTGCCACTTTGTGTGTCCAAGTAATTATGCTTACAATCCTAGCCATATTTTCAATGTACAGTAATGAAAGCATGTGGTGAAAAAGGCACGCAGATACAGAATTTATGCAATAAAAAGGTGTAAGAGTAAGTGGAAAGATGTGACTGTATGGTAAGTGTGTTCGGTGGCGTGCTTTAAAGAAAGGTATGTTTGGAAAGTACAAAATGAAGAATCTGGTTTTGCACTTTGAGAGATTAATAAACGTGGACTAAGTGTGATTAAAATGTGTGTAGTTTCAATAACACCACAAATTTAAAGTAGCAGTGTGTAGGTATTTGTAGGATTTAGTGGCATCTAGTGGTGAGGTTGCAGATGGCAACCAACTAAATACCCCTTCACTCACCCCTCCCTTTCCAACTACGGTGGTCTTCAGGTAACGTAAAAAACAGTGTTTGGTTTGTCCTTTCTTGGTTACCGTAGAAACATGGTGGTGCAACATGGCGAACTCCTTGAAGAGGATGCAGATATGAAGGGCTCATTGTAAGCTAACGAAAACAACGATTCTTAGTTTCAAGAAAACATATTAATTTCATCTGTATAGTTGTAGATGTAGCGGCACTTTTCAGTGTCATTGCAATGTTTTGGGGGTAAATTATTAAGCATTGCTGATACCACTAGTGTGCTTTTCTTATACAATATGAGTCAGCTATTTTACTTTATGACATTTTGATATTTTTGATAGATATGTCACAATAATCCTTGCCAAAACAAGGGCTGTGCTTTCTTTTAGTCCAGGGAAGATCATGTGATATGATCAAACGTTCCTTGAGTGTCCTTGACTGACCTTGAGTGTTTCCAAGGTCAAGATTGAATTTGAAACACAACTTTTAAGGATGAAAAGTCCTGAAAAAAAAAAATCAGATTTGAACATATTTCATTTCATGATGAAGATCATGTGATTTGAAATTGGAAATGAAAACTCTGTAAAAGGTGAGTGCATGTTGAACATTTATCAGTTGACCAGACATGGCCTCAATGAGATGCTAATGCTTCTCTGGCTCTGTTGGGTGTGTAAGAAGTATTTTTTTGCTAACATGTTAGCCATATGCTGCTATACCTTCTTTTTTTTTTGCAGAAAATTAGCAATACAGTTGTAATGCATAATTATTATTATTATATAAAGAAGTAGATGTTTTTCTCATAAGTTGGTAGACACCAAACAGAGCTACATTTGTTTGCTGTGTAATCAGGCTGTTTGCTAACACTTCGTAGCTGTACTACATAGGGAACTAAGGTTAACTGTGAGCTTATTGCTAGTTCTTCTAACATAAAATAATAAATACAGCAACATTGTGAAAGACAGCCTATACCATTTCTGAGCCCTTGTAGCACGATGCTGTAGTGCTGGGAAGTTTAGATCTTTGTGGTGAGTCAATACACAATGAGTCATGTTGCCCTATTAATAGCAGCAAGCACACTATTGTGTTGGTAGTGAAGCTAAATAAGGCAATTTCTAATTATTACCTCCTCCATTACATTTAGTGGCACATACAGCGTAGTCAGTGAAAAGACTTATGGTGTGTTTTATTTCATAGAGACATGCGGGTATCGAGTGGAAGTAAAGGATTTTGCTTCATTATCCTTCCAAAATATCAAAGGTACAGTCTGTAACATCTGGCGACATCTAGCGGTGAGGTTGCAGATTGCAACCTCTCCTGTATGCCAAGTGAAACGTGAATGACCCTCTCTAGAGCCAGTTGTTGTAAAAGTAGCAAAGGTCATTTGGAGAATAGCAGTCATGCGTAGAGTGTGTGTAAATGGGTAGTGAGTGGTGAAGCAAGAGAGAGAGAGCGGCGGCGTATGTGTGTGATGGTGTGAGCGAACAGGTGAGCTAGTGGAGCAGAAGTGTTAGTTTAGCTTGGAGAATATCAAGTGAATGTACAGTGGAAGTTGCAGTTTGTGTAGAAAGAACTGCTGCAGCTCCTCAAGACCAACAGAGGTTTCCCGTGTCTTGATTCCCAGTGGCTGAGTGGAGTGACGGGGGTTAACTCCGGAGCGAGTAACGTTATCGACTCCGACCCAAGCAGGAAAAGTTAACAGTGGTTTGCTCGTTCTGGCCCACTGTAGAAGCATAGCGGCCGCTCCATAGCTATGTAGATATAAACGGCTCATTCTAAGGTAATGAAAACACAATACTTATTTTCAGGTGATTATACTAATGATTATACTAGTGATTATACTACTAAAGAAACACACTTACTAATATTATATTCTATTTCTGCCAATAGATCCCCCTAAATGTTACACACTGTTTAACTTTTAAGCAGTCAGCAACATAAAGCTGAAAACCTATGAAGTGTTCTTAAAAAATACAAACATTAATTTTTTCTAGCAGCGGTTAAGGTAATTTCGGGATTTCATTTGGTTTTCACTGACAGCCCGGGATGAGAACATCTTTGGCCGCGGTGAAACCAACATTAAAATCCACCAAGTGTGCCCAGCTTTTCAGAAACTGCACTACAAACATGGCCTTTTGACAGTCTAGGTGCTTCTGTTCATCATGAGCGTGTTTATGTCTACATTAGCCAAAGACCTGTCACTTTCTGTTGAGTTATGCAAAATCTCTCCCCGGGCATATACAGTAAGTAAAGTTTTTCACACACAAGTTGACTTGTGTAACTATTAACTGCTGTATCACACAGCCGCAGTGTGAACTGAAACACCACAGTTAATTTGAGACTCATTCACACTGACTGAAAGGTATGCAGTTTCCTTACAATAAAAGTGATTAAACAGTGTGTTGTGTCAAGAGTGTAATTTGAATTTCATAATGCGAGGAAGATGACTGCATTATAACTCCTTGTAGGTAGCCATGTTTAATTAATGAGGTGCCAAACTGAAAAAGTTTGCAAAATAGTTTTTGGAAATGGCACAGCATCTTTCTAAAAGGTTAACATACTCCCTTTAGGTAGAAACCAGAAATCAAACGTGTTATAGATAAAGTTCAAAATGAAAAATATCCTCAAAGGCTAAAATGACCCAACCATTATTTACATCTTAAAGGGCCTCCACTTTAAGTATTGTGTGATCCAATGAACCACTGCTTCAAAGAAAACTCCTGCAGACAATTGTCCTGACCTGCCCTGCCCTTAGGTTTTCATTTTGTGTCATTCTTTCATCATTTCCTGTTTTATTTTGATATACAAACATCTCCTGCTGGTTTCAGCTCCAACCCTTGTGTGTTGATTATCCACACCTGCCCTCAACTACATACCTGCCCCTGATTTTGCCATTAGTCTACCCTGTTTATATACTCTCTTATTTTCCCCTGTCCCCCTGCCAGATTGTCTTTGTTCTACCCCATGTGCTCATCTCTTCAAGTTTTTCTTTGGTTTTTGGACCTAACCTTGTTCCCTGGGTTTGGATTTTGCCTACTCATGTCTGAACTTGTTTGCTCTTGGACTGACCCTCGGATTATGAAAAACCAAGTGTTTTTTTTTTTTAAACTTTCCTCGTGTCCTGTTTCTGCTATTGAGTCTTTGTTCAACCCCGTTACAGACAGTAAGTGAATCCAAACACAAGGTTTCTCCATCACAATCACATGTTGTTTAGCCTGTAAAGAAGCTTTTATGTTCTGCCTGTAGAGACACATTCTTGATCGTGCAATAAGGAGGCGCCCGGCTTAATAAAGTGTAGTCTCTGTTACAGGATATTGAATTTCTTCTTCCATCAGCACGGACCTTTTCTTCTTGATAGAGATTTTCACCCTTTTTCTGTAAAATGAATGAGGTCATTCACGCTACAGTACAGGGACATTGTCAGAGTTGTGGTTAGGGATGGTTTATAGAGGGATGCAATTTGCTCTCTATATGTCTGGAGCAAGCCTTATAGGTAAAGGTGGTCTAACCAGTAGAATCGGCACACTTGATATGGATTTAGACCATTTGCACTGGTATAGGTATGGTATCACATCACTGAGTATGAGTGCAGCTTAATGTTAAAGCCACTATGAGTAGAATTTGAAAGTTCTCGATTTAGGTTCAGCAGCCAACAGAGATATCACATAATTGTTTCTGTGTTTTTTGCTGTCTTTTAATATGCTTTGAATGAGGAAGTAACGTACTGTGACTGCTCTCACAACAGTAGGTGGAGCTCTACCTTCTATAAGCTGTTTGGTGCTGGACAAGTTTGGTTCAGTGGGTTTATCGGAGTTTATTTTTGCTGGAACCAGCTGCTTATGTGAGAAAACATAAATACAGTCAACTTGCAAGCCAGAAAACAGCGAGCTATGATTTCAACAATAAAGAAGAAGAACTTCACATTACACTGAATGTTTTTGACCATGGATTCTCAAAGTGGGGTCCGGGGACCTCCAAGGGTCCTTGAAATTATGCCAGGGGTCCACGAAATAATTTGCTATAAATTATAAAATTGTGCTGTATCATTAAAAGGTACATATCTATAGATGGGGCAATTTGGAGCAATAAAACGTATATCAAAACTATAGTGTATCTATTACTCCCACCCATGTTAGCTTTGAGCCAATAAAAGCTCTGATATGATTGTGACACATAACATCAATCTGTCATGAATAAGTCACTTCACTCAGGGCTCAACAAACCGTTCCTGCTGCTGCTTAGCTTGACTTATCATGGAGAAATATTTATTATTCCATGTCGTCAAATGACTAAAATTGGTTTGGCTAAATTCAGAAAATATGACGACAGTTACTGTACATCGAGTTTGGTTTTATTGAGAACAGCGAGGGGAGAACAAAATGCTTCAAGCTAAAGCAACATCTGATTACAAAGCACCTGGAGGGCAAAACAAAGTGGTATTAACATGATTCAAATTGAATGTGTTTCTGTTTATCACTATCAAACAGGTCTGAAGTATTTAGGTTGAAAAGTTTTAGAATATAAATAGTTCTAATGGCATCTAAGAGTACAAATGGTAGTAAGCATTGTGCTTAATTGGTGTTTTGATTATGAGGGCGTCCTTAGAAAATGTTCTCCCCTTTAAGGGGTCCCTGGCCCAAAAAGGTTTGAGCACCCCTGTTTTAGACAATATCACTATAGAAATGTTGATTATGATAAAGCAGGCTCAAGGTAACCACTTCGATGTGGTCAAGGTTAAATTTTTCAGATGACTGCACTGACTCCTAGACTGATCCACACTAAAGACAGCGCAGCATTTGTGTGAAAACACATGAATCCACACTAGCAATTCCAGGACATCTTTGTAAATATCATCCACACTGAAACACCAAAATGACAAGAAGACAGAGAAATCTCATCTTCTTCCTCCTCTTTTGGTCGGCAAATAACTAGACTGTGCATCGCAGCCACCATCCGATCAGGAGATAAGACACAGTCAGGTTACTTTGCTCAGTCTCAGCTGGTCAAACCTCCCCTCTGTCCCCTCCTCTGTGTGTGTGATCACTGGGGTTTGTCAGACCACACTAACACTAAATCTGGAAATGCACCTTTTCGTTCTCCAGTTTGGTATTCGGTCCACAATACACCAACATTTTTCACACCTGAAAATGAAGCTTTTCAAACATGCTCTCCAGATTGGACCAATTCAAACACACTTAATCATAATTTGCACAGAAACCAGTCAGTTAATTTGTGGTAATTTGATGACCAATAACTTTATTTGCCATGTGAGCACAAACCAAACCAAAATGATAAAGTAGCCTGTATCAGATTTTGAAACGGAGCCACAAGATTACATAATAATGCAGAACCCAGTCGATATTGTACTTAAATGGTGTGAATAATTCCCTAACAAATTTGCAAGTAATGAGATTACCACAAAGCAACAGTGAACCTGCTGTTATGGGGCCCCCGGGGCAGATGCTCACTTTGGTTTATTATTTCAGAGGTGCACAAATTAAAGAGCTTTATATAACACCAGTGATGCACAATTTATAATAAAATATTATAAATTGTAAAATATTAACCAGTTGTTTTTGTTTGCAGGAGTCTCTATTGGACACATGAAGGCGCCATTTCCATGCACGTGGAAGAGAGAGGCTCTCTGTTTTAATGAAGACCAGTAAGAAACCTGACAAGTTGTTGATGCCCTACAATTAAAACAAGCTATCCTTGGGATGACTTTGGACGGCCCCGCATGTAGTCGGATCTTGGTGTTGTTATTTGATGAGACTGGTACAGAGAAGAGAAGAGGGTCAGGACTCAAAGATTGCAGACTATTTATAGATTGGAAACTTCTCACAATCTTATAGCTGACTGGCTGATTTTTAACAAGCGCGTAAAGCCTGCCTGCTGACAGAACTGAACACAATATTAATGCCCTAAAAAAAACACAACCCGGGACTCTCCGACGCCCCGTATATGCGCTTCGCACCCTGAGCGTTGCCATTACGCACAGGAGAGCGCTCACATGCCTTCTGGACTGGACGAGCCCTCCTGGCACAATGGAGCAGCGCGCAGGAGAGCAGGGAGAGCCTTGGTGACTCATGAGGACCACACTGAGGACGGCAGTGAAACACGAGCTCCTGGCATCTTCCTCACCTTTTGAAATTAACTTCTCAGATTCCCATGCATGCATACCAATCTGTTAATATTCAAATGATCATGTCATGGTGCGCGTCGTCCTCCCACGACTCCACAGGCGGAGCAGGAGTATCCAAAAGTTCCAGACACTCTCCAGTAAAGTCCTTTTGAATTTTTTGCTCTGTAGATATTTGGACATTGGAGCGTTCCCACCATGGCCGCTGCACCCTGAGGGGAGATGGATTTAGAGGTGAAGGACGAGAACGGGTCGAACTGTTTGTCCCGGAATGAGAGCGACCACCGCGGACTGAGCGCCTCCTCCGCCGGAGTGTCCACTGCGCTGGCCAGCGTGCTGATCTTCACCATCGTGGTGGACATCCTGGGCAATGTCCTCGTCATCCTGTCCGTGTACAGGAACAAAAAGCTCAGGAACGCAGGTGAGAGATTAAAGAAACGACTAAGTGTTGGAATAGACCCAAAGATCTATATGCTGATGGGAATAGCTGCTTTAATGGTCAAGATATGTGAGATAAGTTAGGACCCAAGAAATATACTTTATTTCATCAAAATTAATGTGAAAGAATTTGTTTTATTTTTGTTTAACAACCGACTCTTTAATCCGATCAAAACCAAAAAGAAAAAAAAATCTCTCAATGACCTACAGTATGTATGATGCCTTGCTTTCCTCTCTTCATTCATAACTATAATTATGTAATATATCGTGTAGCCTGTGACCTCTGCTTTGATGTGCTTGACAATCAGGCTGCTTTCTATCTCAGTGTGATGGATTTACCCCAGCTTTGCCTGTCTGCCTTCATATTTCTTCATAAATAATAACACTCTCTTCCCCCCCGTCTGGCTTTATCCTTGGTTCTCCATCATCCCCCCTTTTATATCAGGACAAGTAGTGTCCCATGAAGGTGAGAGATGCTGCTGTATGGCTTCAGCGCAGGTTTTATGTTGAACACAACCATTGTTGTGTTACATTTGAGGTGTAGGCAGCAGCGTGAAGGTGAAGATCACTTTAACGCCTTTTTTCTCCCTTGGAAAATATGCCACCATCATTCAATTGCCTCCTTTTAATTTGTAGTTTGTAGTTGTCTCCAATGACCACAAAGTCACCTCCTGACATTTTCAGTGCCTTGCACTAATTTGGAAATTATAGTCTGTAAAGTGTTTCTTAAAGTCTGTTTGAACTAAGGGACTGTACTGAAATTATTAGGGTTGGAGGGAGGTCAGAAAAGTTGGCGGGTATTGTAAAATTTATTTTCGCTAAAGCAAGGAGACGAGGGTCTCAGATTAATATTTTATTTCAGCTTTCCCTTGCAATGTGCTTAAATAGTTAACACCAAAGTAGTTCTATAAAGATATCTTTCATATGCAGAGGACAACAGTCCTGTGTCTATCAGGGTTTTTTCCCCATCACAATGAACTAATTATTTGACCCAGTGTCAGTTTTTAAGAAACACAGAATACACTTATTTTATTATTGTTTGTGATTGAACTCATCCTTCCAAACAGCGTCATTAAAATATAAACAAAAATCTTTTAAACTTCTACAGTAAAAAGTATTCTATGATATAACAAAGCAAGGGGTAGGGGGTGGGTGGGTGTTGCAAGGAAATATTGATGATGGCGGGGAGGGCCGTCTCACAGTTATTTTTGTCCAACAATCCAGAAACAAATGCAATTTATCAGTCATATCTTGGGTTGCAAGTTGTCTGTGTTACTGTCCATTTCAGATAATATCTTGATATTCTGAGCCTGTTTGTTGTCTGGCATGGAAAAACTAAAAGAGTGTCAAAGAAAATGATCACAGAAACAGTCACAGGACAGTCTCAGCAATAAACATACAAACCCTACAGGGTTTGTGTGACAGTTGTAAAAAAAACATAATGTACATTTTTATTATCCGGTCACAAGAGTTGTACCAAAGCACGCTTGAACTGCACCCCATGATTTTATTTTCCAAAAATAAGTGAGCAGAACATGGAGATGTGTCTTCTAGAGGCTGAAAACAGAACAAAGAGTTCGATAAACTGTAAATTTCATGTTGTGCCGCTTTGAACTTAAAGACAAATCAAGCACCATTATATCCATTTGGTCTGCGGTTTTAAAGTGAAATCAGGGAAGCTTGCTGAGGCAAAAGACTAAACTCAGTGATCACAACATGATGCTAATGAGTACATGCGAATCAGGCAGCGGGATTAGGTCAGCGACTGTTTGGAATAATGAGCTTTTAATTACAATTTCAAATACATTACATAACACATCCAATGTGTTCCTGTGCATACCAGCCAAAGGCAGTTTGGCGAGGAGTTTAGGAGCCCGAAGAATAATCTGATTATCTGGTGCCACAGTCGACTGGTCTCAAACAAGAGGGTAGGAGTAAATGCTGTTCAAATGTCTCCTCCATGCTGGCGGACTATATGGACACTGCGGTGATTATTGATCTCATGTCACCGTTCTCCTGCTCTAATTGGACCGACTGACTGGTCCAGTCACACAAGATTCCTCACCAGAGTTGTGGTGGATGCATGTGTGACAAACCTGAAGTGGGTCCTTAAAGCTGCAGTGGGTAGAACTGGAGCAAATATGATTTAAAAAAAAAAAAGAAGTTATTTTATAAAACGGTCACTATATCCTCACAGTAGAGCATGAGACATAATCTGAAAAAAAAATCATGTGTCCTCCGGTGTCCTCTGGTGCTCCTAATGGCATCTACAAGATTTCACAGACTGGAGAAAAACAAACAATCAGAGCTGATCTGGAGCCTTGCCATCTCTGAGCAGCTGTAAGTCACTCACAAACTCCGACCAAACGGTCAAACCAGGCAGCGCTGATCAAATATGAATCAATATTCTGTTACTGTAATGCCTATTATGTATTTCTCACCTCAAATGTTTTCAGAAACATCTTGTAGTGTACTGTTTAGCTGTAAAATGAGAAAGTTTGTGACCCGGTAAAGCCATGTTTAGGAAATACCAAGCACCGCCCACCATCTGGAGCAAACTTTCTCATTTTACAACTAAACAGTACACTACAAGATGATTCTGAAAACATTTGAGGTGAGAAATACAGTACAGTAACAGAATATTAATTTATATTTGATCAGCGCTGCCTAGTTTGACCGTTTGATCGGAGTTCGTGAGTGATTGACAGCTGCATCCGTTGAATGAACAGCCAATAGGAACGCTCGCTCTCTGAAATGAGCTGTGATTGGCCAAAGTCTCCCGTCACAGGTTAGATTTTTTTAAAGCCTGAAAACAGAGCCATGAGGAGGTGCAGAAAGTCTAGTTTTCTCTCAGAACACTTGATTAACAATATGCTGAAAGGTTATTATGGAATTTGTTTTTTTTTCAAAACATTCTGCCTACTGCAGGTTTAAGTGACTGAAATTGTTACTGCCGTTAGCCTATCATCAATCTCCTCTCTGTTCTTAACAAGCTATTTATAGGTTTGGCTCCGTTTGTATGAATGTTTAATTGTAGAGAGTTTCCGAAAGGAGGAAAGCATGGACACATAGCTGAGGAACAGTGGAAGAACAGATGTAGAAGGTCTGTCCGCCATAAAAAATCTGTTTCTGTGATAGATGGCTGCTTTGTGAAGGGATGATAGGGGCAGTATAATACAACAATACCTCTGGGCCCAAGAACGGACTCCTGAGTGATATACTGAGGTGTAATGTATGATTTACAGTGGGTGAAGAAATTCTACACTCAGACATATATTTTTGTGGAAGGCAGACTGCTGAAAACATCCCATCTCCTCTCTCCATTACACACTATTCAGACCGCTGGTTTGTTTCCTCACACACTGCAGCAGGACCTTTCCGCTCTGCTTCACTTCAACACACTCGCCTTGCCTCCATATATCCCTCCGCTATCCACCACTCAAGCCCCCCCCGAAAAAAAACACACGCATGTGTACACATTTGGTAGATGCCGGTACATCTTCTGAGTGATGTAATTGTCCCCAATCTCTTCATGTATTTTGGGAGAACTGGTACCATATGTTACATTTTCAAAGGTTGGCAGGTTCTCTCCAGTGTGCAAATGTAACAGGATCCATCCAGTGAATCTTCAAAGGGTGGATCAACTATATTTGTGCAAGGGCCAGAGTTTGGGGGCTGTGGGGGCCAGACTTTAAAATAAAAAAATCACATTTATTTAGGCCTAATTAGCCTATCATTGTTTAATATTTAACTTTATTACAAAATGAATGTTACTTTTATTAGCATATATCAGTGTGAACATACTTCTAAAAACATGGGTAATCTATAATGATAACTAGATACTTAACCTCCGCCAAGGATGCAGTTCACTGAGGAGTGACGGATAAAATTATGGAAAGGTAATCGCAGAATGCAATTCTGATTGGCAGGAAATACAAAATAAGAATTAAATTGAATTGAAATATTAATCAACTCTAAACCGGTTTTGACATTATGTAGTGTCCTGATTGGTGGAAAAGCCTGTTGAATTGTTTGTCAGGTTAAGGTTATGTAAGGTAAGGTAATGTCACTCTCAAAGAGCCGGACGTTGATAAACAGATTGTTCCCAACAAGTATGCACTCATCTTTCAGCCAACTTTCAAAAAATGCGATACCTTAATGCCTCATTTGCATTTAAAGAATCGCTGTTGCAAAAGAGTACAATCCTGGGCGTCACCATTACACAAGGCATGCAAATTTAGATACGGCACATTACATTCATAAAGGCGGAAAATCTTTTCAGCTTCACCTATTGTAGGCTACTGCTCTTCAGTGCACAACCAGCGAAGTAAGCACAGCTTTGTGAGGCCTGACTCCTGCATCGGGTTGTGTAGGCTACTCGCTAATAATAAGCAGACAGATGGATTTATAACGTCTTTAGTAGCCGCGGATAGAATGCACATATATGGGGTTGATAAATCATTCCTAATAAAATGATTTCCATCTCAATTGTTTTATGGGTTGCTTCAATATGAGAAGAAAAAAATGCTAGATACCCCAAATACCGGAACGCACTTTTTTCCTCCTCACATTTTCTTAATTCCTTAAAGGGACAGTGTGTAGAATTTGGTGAAATCTACTGGTGTGGTTGCAAATTGCAACCAACTGAGTACCCCTCCGCTCACTTCACTTGATATTTAACATACCCCGCCACGTTAGCATGAATACAAACGTGACAAAGATAATTAATCCTTGCAATGAGATAAAACAAGAACACAAAAAAACAGAGTGAATTATCTGACAGCATTACTGTTCATATTACAATTTTTCATTCCCTTGCTGCCTAGCAAAAACCATGTGTTGATGCTGAAGATAAACTGAAGGATGAAATGTTCCTTTATGCGTTGAAAAATACCTCAGATTTCCTTAAGCTAAATAAACTATTTAAAATCCCTCTTGGATCAGCTGGAAAATGCATCGTCACAGAGATGAAAAAAGGGCTATTTTTCTGAAAAGTTATGGTTACATAAGTTGTACAACATGCACATTAATGCATCAATAATCCAAAAACATCATATATGCTAGTTAAACACCAACAGGGAACATTTTACTGCTCAGTGTGTACTTTTACTTCAGTAAAGGAATCTGAATACTTCCTCCGTCACAACTGACAACATGTAACATTAAATCCTGACCGTGTATTGATACGCAGTCTAACAGATGTGCACATGCAGGAAATATTATAAATTAAGTGGTTTATGCATCTTTCTTGTCATCTCTGCGCAGCGGCCAACGCTGCCAGAGAATTTCAGTTTCCACTTGTGCGTTTTCAGAGGCCCGATGTGCTGAATCAAGGGCGCACGCGTGAGAGGACCCGCTACCTATGTAGATATGAAGGGCTCATTCTAAGCTAATGAAAACACAACGATTCTTAGTTTCAGGTGATTATACACTAATGAAAACATAGTTACGGATTTTATATTACATTTCTGCTAATAGATCCCCCGAAATGTTACACACTGTTACTTTAATAGTCCGAGGGCCGGATGGGAAGATTTGGCGGGCCGTACGTGACCCGCGAGCCGCCAGTTGACGATCACTGGGGTAGAGCGTGACATAGGACCGTCAATGGGGTGTTAACACTAGAGTGTTCCACTGGGGTTAACCATACTAAAAATACACACTGAAGAGGCACTTGTGAGAGAGAGAGAGAGAGAGAGAGAGAGAGAGAGAGAGAGAGAGAGAGAGAGAGAGAGAGAGAGAGAGAGAGAGAGAGAGAGAGAGAGAGAGAGAGAGAGAGGCACAGAGAGAGTAAACGATGATGGGGAGCAGATGGAGGTAATAACGAAAGAATGAGCTTGGCTGTGTGTGTGTGTGTGTGTGTGTGTGTGTGTGTGTGTGTGTGTGTGTGTGTGCGCGCGCGCACAGCTCGAACCTCCATGTCAGGAGCTGTGGGTTGTGCGGTTTATAAGGATGGGAGATTGATTTGTTGTTAAATCATGCGCCGCAGCAGTCATGAATAAAACCTACAAACCAGAGTGTCCAGATGGGGGTTAATTGAGTCAGTGGACTTTGTGAGTCAAACCAGAAGCCAGTTCAAATTGAAAGGGAATATCACTTAGCACACTACATTAAACACGCCTTCTTCTCCCTGACAACAAAACAGTACATGCTATTTGGTCTTATAATGTGGTCAGCGTGGAGGTGGGATGTTATCAGACTGGGAATATTTGACTAAAGCACACCTAGATAAGGTAAAGGCACTGTTGTGTTTACATTTAATCCAATCTCTCCTTCTAATGTGGCTGTTTTGTTTCAAATCTGCATAATAATTCACTGTCATCCTCGTGTTTCCGGGATTGCGAGGGAAACGCTGTTGGTCCAGACGCTGCTTGTGTCCCGACGGTCTGCTTTGTCTCATGGCCAGTGAGTCTTATTTCCTCAGACATAAGGGATCTGATTGGTGGATGGCCTTTTGATGATGACGGTGATGTTTGTGGCCGGGCTCACAGCGGGGCTGCATCACCAAAAGGCAGCTTGTGTCAGTTCAATGTTGAACTTCTTCGAAACAATTCTCTGGCCCCTTGAACACGAGTTCATGAAGTAGTCACTGCTAATTCATCAGCGCTAATGCCCTTGCCGAGAGGTTATTGTTGCTTATTTATGATAACGTGACTGACTAAGTCGAGTGTAATCTAATTTTGGATCTGTATTTGTAGTGGGCCCTAATAAGCCTCAAGTTGCTAATGTTCAGCCGGATTCAAGAAACGCCAGCCCTCCTACACATTTCTATGTATCCATCTCTCTTTCAAAGTTGTGTAAATATAGCCGGGTGAATCAAAAGCGTAGTATATCACGTTTCCTGTATGAGCAGCGGGATACAGGCGGTGGGTTTGACACAAGAACATAAGCCGATTCACATGTGCACATATGCTTTTGTTTTGTCTTTTATTTTTTTTTATTTATGTCTTGCTCTTAAATCTTGCACTTATTCTTTTATTCCAGCATAAGTCCTTTTTTATGTCCTATTGCTATTCAGAACTACTCGGCTGGAATGAAGAAATGTGCCATAAATATAATCTACGTTCTATACCGAGGCTATTTTAATCCATATGCAGGTTTGTATGCTGGGTGGGAGGCAGTTCCTGTCTGATATATATTTGAATATGCTGCAGCCTGGTGTGTGCTGGACGATTCTGGTGACAAATATCTTGTTCCACTCACGCAGGGCTGAATAGTTCCCTGCTGTACTGTTTTGATTTATGTTTCATTCGCCACAAAATGTGATAGACAAAGAGAGGGAGATCCACTGGGGGGATCAACGGGGTGGTCGCTCAGCTCTCGGTAGGGAGACACTTCAAAGCAAGAATCGGTTGGATTTGATGCAACGTTTCACTCGGTTGACAGTTTTGTGAGAGTGCACTGTAAGATCAGATAATTACAGAGCCGGTGGTGTCAGATATGCTGCAAGTCAGCTGTCCCCCGACGGCCTGCAACCAATCAGCATTCAGATTAAGCTCTGTTCAACTCACACTCGTTGATAATAATAGCTCCCAAAGATGTCAGGGGGCACGACCCCTATTCTGGTATCCAGGCGTGAGATTGTCATCGTTTTACATGAAAACAATAATCGTTTTGAGCGCTGTGAGTTTGGGCGTGATGAGCATCAGGTCGGCCAAGTCGGTTAATTGAACAGCGAGAGGTACTGTAACGGTCCCATGTTTTAATAATGGATGCCAACAAATCAAAGACAGTCATCTGGCCACGTCACATAGCAATCTTCTCAGCGGTGTTTTAGCACTTACCTCATCCTCTTGATGATAAGAGGGAGAGAGGGTTCAGCCAGAGAGAGCTATAAAGCTGTAGCATGGCCTGCCCA
This sequence comes from Sebastolobus alascanus, assembly GCA_916701645.2. Lineage (NCBI taxonomy): Eukaryota > Metazoa > Chordata > Actinopteri > Perciformes > Sebastidae > Sebastolobus > Sebastolobus alascanus. Next base: position 3,306,191 of record CAKAOJ020000041.1, on the reverse strand, counting down.
GCCAGCGTACATGATAGCACTGAGCCACATGATGTCAGCGAGGAATCAAACCTCTGCACAATGACAAATGCACACAGCGAGCACTGTGAGCGTCACAAATACAATCTGACAGATTTGTCCACTGAGCTGACTCGAATATGAAGAGCAAATGCTTTTATTTTTTATCTCAGTAGGCCTGAGAGACGGCTCGTGCTGTTTTAGTAAGACTGTCTCTGAATACCTGTGCCAGTTCTGTGGAAAAACACAAGACCAACATCTGATTTTCTTCTAAAAAATAAAACAGAAACGTCCCCCAGTTAGGAAGGTATAAGAATAAAATGACATGATTATTTATGATGTAATTGTTTTAATCTTTATTACCACTTCGATGGATCAAGTAAATTCAAATTAGACATACTGTACCGTAGCTGTGTGGTCCCTGGGGAGCGGGGATTGTAACGAGCTTTGAACGCAGAGGATGGATGGCCAACATGTGTTTTAAATCCGCACCCATCATATCTGCCAATCAACGCTGTTGTTTCAGCTGTTGTGAGAATGAGCGAGAGCCTCGCGCCTTCACATTTCAACTTCAGAAGGTAGTTTATGTTATATCAACCCTGGAATCACCCCAATGTCTGACACAACTTGTTGTTAAAGTGAGGCACATTATATATAATCCTTTACAGGTTATTTACAGAAAGCATAAATGCCTATATTCTAACCAGTGATGTAATGATGCACGAGAAACTGGCTAAAAGTGGGTAATGCAAAGCAGTACGTAATCATGTTTTTGGACCGGTTTATTTTGATCAGCTTGATGCTACTCACTACATGGAGTAATAACTATATGATGAAGAGTTTTATCTCTTAAAAAGACACCTGATTTGGCTGTTATTAGGCCATTCAGTTCAACCTGCAGCAGGCAGAATATTTTTGGCATCATTGGGCAAACATTCCATGATAACCTTTCAGCATATTGTAATTTAAGTGTTCTGAGAGAAAACTAGACTTCTGCACTTCCTCATGGCTCTGTTTTCAGGCTTTAAATAATCTAGCCCATGACGGGAGACTTTGGCAAATCACAGGCCATTTCAGAGAGAGAGCGTTCCTATTGGCTGTTCATTCAACGGAGGCAGCTGTCAATCACCGGCAAACTCCGACTCTAACTCAAACGGTCAAACTAGGCCGCGCTGATCAAATATGACCCAATATTCTGTTACTGTAATGCCTGTTTCTCTTCTAAAATGTTTTCAGAAAAATCTTGTAGTGTACTGTTTAGCTGTAAAATGAGACAGTTTGATGTTGTGTTCTTTTATATGTTCTTTCAGTGATCTACCATGTGAATAGATGATTAAAACCTACTAGTGGTCGTAATAGGCCCCTATGGACCCACATCTATGGTGCTTATGGCGACCGATAATGCCTATTTAATAGCCTGACAACCCATCTTAATCGGCTAAAAGAGATGGGTAAACTGTATTTAATTTCGGCGAATGCTGGGTTTATTTGGGCAAAATCTCCACTTCATCACAAACATTGACTCCTAAAACGTGTAGCTCGCACACACAATAAACTCGTTGTTGAACAACGTCTACTCAAAACTTATGGGAAGCTAATCCGTCTTTAGCCAATTTAATTGCATTGTGGCTCCACTGTCCTGCATGTTCTTGTTATCTATCGTCTTATCTGACACATTGCAATTTGACTTATTGTTTTATTTTCCTCCGCCCAGACCAGCTGCACTGCAACAGTATCACATGTCATTTTCTATGATTCATGTTTTATGAAGACATCCAGTGTCACACAGCCATCAGCTTTGACCTCAGGAGGACAGGAACTTGTTTGGATGTAATCGGACGCTAAAATCATTCATGTCCTGGTTTTTATGTGCTCAGCTATCCGTTACCGGGGGCAAAGAAGCTTTTAAACAAGGACAGCCTGATTGGAGCATTTTATTGGAATGGATCTGCCAAATAAAACACTGTCAATAGACAATGAATCTTTTCTTTCTAAACATATTTGTGGGTTGTGTGTTGGGAAACAAATTCATAGTTTTAAAAAAACAGATAAAGATTCAACCCATGCTAGCGGTTCTAGCTCGCTCATAATGACAATACTAACATGTTGCATGCTGATGTTTAGCAGGTTTAATATTCACCATGTTCACCATCTTAGTTTTGCGTGTTAGCACGCTAACATTAGCTAATCAGCACTAAACACAAAGTGCAGCTGAGGCTGATGAAAATGTCATTAGTTTTGCAAGTATTAACAAAGAATTTGACAAATTAATGTTGACCTGATGATGGTATTAGATGAAAAGTCAAAGGATCAACAGAATTATTACAATCCATCCTGAGGGGGACATGAATGTCTCTGCAATTAATAATGCTAATGATTATCCATCCATCCATCCATAATATGGATAATCCATCCAAGAGATATTTCACTCAAAACCATAAATGTGAACCTCATGGTGGCGCTAAAGCAAAAGTCAAGAGATCACCAAATTCATCCTCTGGGCACCATGAACATCTGAACCAAATTTAATGGCAATCCATCCAATAGTTGTTGAGATATTTCAGTTTGGACCAAAGTGGTAAACTGACCGACAGACCGCCATCCATAGAAATAAAATACTGTTAAATAAAAATGTTAGTTTTAAAACCAGTTACTGTGAGAAAACGGGGGTTGCAACAGTGAGAGAGCCGTGACAATAAAGCATCTCCCTGGATCCACATCAGTGGAGAGTACATGGTAAAAGCCTCATCAAACTGAGCCTCTGAGGGCACAATGAAGCTGCTCTTTTATGATGGTAAATCACAGTCGTACCTCCAGTGACCCAGTTTATTTTAACCCGGAGCAGAAAGTAAAAAGGGAGTGCTGTATGCTTTAATCATACACCAGTTTGGGCCACGCTTTGTGCTGTTATCTAAACCTCCTCTGTTTCTCCAGGCAACATCTTCGTGGTGAGTTTGGCCGTAGCCGACCTGGTGGTGGCGTTGTACCCTTACCCTTTGGTCCTGACGGCCATCTTCCACGATGACTGGACCATGGGCGACCTGCACTGCCAGGCCAGCGGTTTCATCATGGGGCTGAGCGTCATCGGCTCCATCTTCAACATCACGGCCATCGCCATCAACCGGTACTGCTACATCTGCCACAGCCTCCACTACGACCGGCTGTACAGCCTGAGGAACACCTGCTGCTACCTGGGCCTCACCTGGCTGCTCACCGCGCTCGCCACAGTGCCAAACTTCTTCGTCGGCTCGCTGCAGTACGACCCGCGCATCTACTCCTGTACCTTCGCCCAGACGGTCAGCTCGTACTACACCATCTCGGTGGTGGTTATTCACTTCCTGATCCCGCTGCTGGTGGTGTCCTACTGCTACATGAGGATATGGGTGCTGGTGATTCAAGTGAAACGCCGGGTGAAACCCGAGCAAAGGACCAAACTGAAATCGAGCGATGTGAGGAACTTCCTGACTATGTTTATGGTGTTTGTTTTGTTTGCGGTGTGCTGGGCTCCGCTCAACCTCATAGGCCTGGCCGTTGCTATAAACCCAGCGAAAGTTGCGCCCATGATACCCGAGTGGCTCTTTGTCACAAGCTACTTCATGGCGTACTTCAACAGCTGCCTCAACGCCGTCATATACGGACTGCTAAACCAAAACTTCCGTAAAGAATACAAGACGATCCTTCTTGCTCTTTGCATCCCACGCTTGCTCCTCGTGGAGACCTCCAGGTGTGCCACGGAGGGACTGAAGACTAAGCCTTCGCCCGCTTTAACAAACAACAATGTAGCAGAGCTAAATGTATAAACTTGTTTTACTGGGAAACTTACGATTACGCTTCTGTGGAGCCTCATTGTGGATATGTGCCATGATTCACCCAGTGCCTTTTCACAAGTTGTAAAGACGTGATCATGATTTCATTTCAGCAATGTCAGACACACCGTTACCTCATGTTGAGAGGAAAACGATCAATTGTATCATCGGTATACACTGCGCTCCTTTGTGACTCTGAAGTCTATTTAAAGACAGACCACCTGGTTAACAAGGAAGAAAAAAACATTCAGTCAATACATACCGTATAAAGCTTATTATCTGGATGGGAGACTTCACTTTTCAAGCCACATCATGTGCACGAGAATGAGGCACTGCCTATTTGCACAGAGCGATTATGAGTATGTCAACAACAGCGTTAAAAGAGAATAAATGTGTTTTTTATTCCCACCGTGTTTCTGCGCTCATAAATGCAGCATTAATGATAGGAGAGTATAAAGGTTGGTTGTTTTCCTTCAATGTAATACTTAATGTGATTTCAACTGAAGCCTTTTTATCCAATGCCCGGCTCAATTATCAAGGATTTAACGCCATTATTTATTATCACTGAGAATATTAAAACTAGGGTCGGTGGCAATCTGGAAACACATTTTAGCTTCAGTAAAAGCCACAGTGAAGTGTGCATCCCGTATTTCACCCTGAGCGCGTATGAATATCCTTCTCACTGGGATTGTAGCCTGTATTAATTCACCATGATGCTGGTTCGCCTGCAGGCTGGTCTTCTGAGCCATGATGCCCTCACAGAACACACACTGGGAAGAAATATGTGAACGGGCTTTTGTGTGTTAATGGAAAAAGACGTGCTTTGTTGTTGTCAAATTTAATTCTCTCACAGTTTCAGTCAATTTTTCTGGTGAACAAAAGTATCTTTTGACTGCTGCAACTATCGCACGGATCAATTTATTGGAACAAAACTTTCAAAGCCACGGGTGTCCCCTGACAAACCCCGAATGATATTGGAATTGTAGGAAATTGGAAAAAGGGGAAGAACAGATGATAAATAAAGCTAGCTTCCGTGTTTATTAAATGCCTTGGGGGACATGATACGCATCAGGAGCCAGAGATGTAATTACGTGTTAGTGCAAGTGTGCCTGAGCACATGTCACCCTAGCCGAGATGAGCTCTGACAGCCTCCCAGCATAACTTCAACCCAGCAAACAAACTGTGAGCGGTTCACCTCACAGAGAGGCTCCAAGATGTCAATGTGACACATTCTTGATATGATGCACTTATTAGGCCAACATTCACGATGTGTAATTCAAAGCATGTTCAGCATATTTTACATTTACTTTCATATCTGTTTTCTGGTTTTTGTATTCTGCTGTGCTTCGCTGCAGCTATGAGCTTGGACAGGCTGCCTGATGTCTGACTAAATTAAACCCTCAGTGGACGATTACAGATGCAGGAATAGGAATCTGAATCCCTGATGGATCTTGGATCAGGAGGTGCTATCAAGTTGCACGGCGGTAACGTGGCCCAAAACTGTTCAATCCCGCTTGCATTCTTACCAGACAAGCGTCTCTGATGTGGAAGAAAGAAGCGGCCCACATGCCAGTGCAAGGTCAGCTACAGATGAGTGACTAAAGGGGCTCGAGGGAAGATGACAGAGTCGGCTCTACCACACCGACGAGTCACAGACTAATGGCAGGGTCATCCTTCTTCCTCCTCCACTCACCTTCCACTCTGCATTCTCTCTTTGTCTTGCCCTTTTTTTTACCTGTATTTATTTATCCTCCTATCTCCTAAGGAATAGTTTGACATTTTGGGAAATAAGCTTTTTTGCTTTTCTTGCTGAGAGTAAGATGAGAGGATCAATACCACTCCCATATTTGTCAGTGAAGTATGAAGCTACAGCCAGGAGAGGGTTATCTAAGCTTAGAGTGAAGACTGGAAGCAGAGGGAAAGAGCTAGACTGGTTCTGCCTGAAGGTTTACAAAAAATCACCCCGCCAGCATTCAGCGATTAACACTTTATATCTTGTTTGTTTAATCTGTAATGAAAAGTACAGTAGCAGTAAAACCAAGATTAAGTCTCAAAAAAATAGTCTGACGCATAATCCCTCATAAAACTATAACCTGTCATTTTTACACTTAGGCTTTTGTATGTAGTGTTAACTACTGAGCATTAAAAGTGCTGGAAGGAAATTTTCACGCCACTGAAAACACGCATTCTGACATAATCAAATTAATATTTGAACCACAAAATGTAATACAGGCTTTGTTTAGCATAAAAATTTGATTTCATACAAATTCCAACCAATTTTGGATAGATGGTAACTCAAGATATAAAGAGTCTTTGTAAAATGATGGTTGGCATTTTCACTCTGGAACACACATTGCTCAGTGGATAAATCAAAAGTACAAACCAGAGTCCAGGATGAATAGCTGAAATGACTACTCTATCCTCCCACACTGTGTCATTTTGCCTGTGATTTAATATGAAGGGGAATAGCTTGTGGAGACATTCTTCTTTCGGTATATCCAAAGACAGCATCATTTATCCACGCCGCCCTACACTATAAGATCCATCATAACTCATGACTTTATTCTGCCAATTTCACATATGTGACAGTCTCCCTGGTTTCTCTGTAATATCAGCTCCGTTTGCTTTTTCTTTGGCTGCTACTTTGTGTCTCAGGTAAGCTTCCTACAGCCAGGTCACACCATAAATCTGTATGTACTGTCATATAGGATATTTATTATCTTAGATTCTATCATTCTGTTGTCATATATCAGATACAAGGCAGGCATTTTTGTCTTATTTTTTTTTTTTTTATAAGTAAGAGATCCGCAGTGCCCTTTGCAGCATCCATGTGATGCCACTGAGAATTTATTGCCCATACTGGATCAAGCACAAGGGGAGCAAGGCGCAAACTTGAACTTGTCTGAGGACATGATACTCTATACTTCCCCCATAGCCGTGCTTTTATTTACTTAGTTTCCTCTCCTCCTCAGTGCTATGTGAGCTGGAGAGGCCTCAAAGAAACAAATCATCATTTGTGGGAGATTATTTCCACCACACACAATGGCTGAGGAGTGAGGCATTATATGGCCCAACGCTAGCAAGACATGATGGTTTGTCTCCCCGCTGGTTGAAGCCAAACGTAACTCCCCTCTTTTGCACAGAGGAATTTCTACAGCTCTTGCACATCATTGCGTTTTACTGCAGTGGGGTCTCACAGTGGGCCTGCTGCCCAAATAGCAAGTCTCCTAATGGATTTGTGCATCAGGTTTAGCGCTGCCTGTGTTCTCATGCATATGATGTGTTCCTACATGTCCCGATGGGCTGTGGGTCACAATACTACCAGGAGGTTTTAGGTGGCATGGGTCCAAGGAAATGTGGAAGCCAATGAGAGCGGGAAATTATGGGTGATGGTGATTATGTACGTCACATTTCTTGACTTTATTTTTAGACTGATTGGTATACAGCACAGGGTATTAGAGGATTTGAAATCTTTAATAACTTCTACCAGACAAAATGTTCTCATGCTCCTTGTTTGTTGACAGTAACCTCTAGTTTGCCATGATACCAACGGTGGAAGACATACTCAGATCTTATAAGTAAAACTAAAAGTAGATACTTAATTACCAGTAAGAGTCCTGCATTAAAAAAAAATACATTATTATCAGCTATATACTGTATATATATATACTTAAAGTGCCAAAAACCACAGAAAACTCTTGAATAATATTTTTCCTATCTATTAAATTATTAAATTGTTAATAAATACGGTAAGTATACTTTTACTGTTGTAACTGGTTGAGATGGAGCTAGTTTTAACTACTTTATGTACAGTTCAGCTGTTTAGTCCACTGAGGATCAGACCCCTCCAAAGGGGTCACAAGATTAATCTGTGAGAAGATTAACATGACAGAAACTAAGTTCTGCTACATTTGTATTCATTTTTGGGATTTTTTCTCTAATCTTTGCTTTAATGGTGAAATATTGGATAACTTTACCTTTTTGTGCTGCGAATAGAGATATTTAAATGAAAACATTTGAGAGGTTTAGAGGGGAAATCTCTTTTTGGTTGAACTCATAGACATCTGAAACGACTCAACACTGCTGGGTCACAACCACTGGCTTAACATTTACCAGAAAAGTTTGACATTTTGCGAATTAAGCTTATTTGCTTTCTTGTTGAGAGCTATAGGAGAAACAACAAGCCTGGCTCTGTCCAATGGTGACAAAATCCATCTACCAGTACCTCTAAAGCTTATTATCACGTTGTATCTGTGTGAAAGTGACAAATTGACATTTTACGGAAAGTTATACCGGACAATTTCTTGGTTGTGACCAGTAACTTCCTGGAGTAATTCTTAGTCGACTAACACTCATACGAGTTTGTTGACTAATCGATTACTTGATTTAATCGACAGATCTGTAAAACAAAAGAGTTTCTCCACAAAGAATCACACAAAAGCACCACTTCAAATCCGGGCTTTACCAGAGATGTGCTCATAAGATTCTTGGAAATAAGTCATTCAGCATGAAAAAGCATAACAAATTATTAATTGACTAAAAAAGTCTTAGTCGACTAAGACCAAAACGGCCGATTAGTCAACTAATCGACTATGAGTGGGCAGCCACATTAATTAGTGAGTTTAAGAAGTGTTGGTAGGCAGATCTATTATGTTTGGAGAGAGACAGGTTGTTTCCAGTCTTTGTGCTAAACTGTTAGCCATATTAAAGTGGTATCAATCTTCTCATCTAACTCACAGCAATAAAGTGAAAGTATATTTCTTAAAATGTCGAACTTTTCCTTTAACAGTACATTGTATTTTCTAAACTTATCGCACAATTTTCAAATGTGAAATCTTAATCTGAAAAGCAAGTAGTAACTCTAATTGTTAAATAAATGCAATGAATAAATGGATAAATTGTGCAAAATTTGCATCTGAAATTTACTGGAGTTAAAGTATTAAGTAGCAAAAGATGGAAATACTCAAGTAATTGAAGTTTGCATAAAGTACAATTCAGTACTTGAATAAATGTACTTATTATGTTATTTCCACCACTGCATGGTACCAGAGGAAAATAAATGCTAATAACAGTCCTCTCACCTTTAGCAGCAGCTGTAAATGCAGTGAATGACAAAGCTATGAATAGCACGGAACTATATTTAAAGTGTGTTTATATTTTTACTCTTAGTTGGAATGGAAACTTAATTTCCAGCAACAGTTCACAAAACAACAGGTGTGGCGTGTGGGGTGCCCCCTGTTTGACATAGAGTACTTGTGACACATGGAATGAAAAAGGCATAGCTGGGGGAGTCCAGACAGAGAGAGCCATGGGAAATACTTCCAGAAGGTCAGAGGTCAAACTCCACGAGGAAGGACAATTTAGTATTGAACTTGCAGCAGAAGACCCCTTGACCAGATCTAAACACTGTTATTCCATTGAGAACGTAACTATGGTCAAGCTTCAATTTTAGACTCGGTTGTTTTATTAAATTTCATAATCCCACCATACCGGGTTGAACATGTCCTCTGTGATTTACGGTCTATTCCCAGAGCTCACTATCATAAACCAGTTAATTAATTTTTGGGTTTGCATCTGTTTCCAAAGAAAATAAAAGTCCAGTGTATCTGGAGGATGTAGCCTTGATCTGGAATAATTGCTGATGATCTGTTTATGAAAAGAGGTCACTGTTTGTTTTAAGATAAGCTCTAATGATTATTGATATATTATTAAGATAAACTGTATACTGTACTGTATAACGTGCCTTGGCTTCTATACAAAAAGGTGTTTGATTGTAATCAATATCTTGTTTTAAATATGTGAGGTACATTTTGTATGTTTGTATGGTGTTGATCTGATCTATCAATAAATATTGTCGCACTTATAAAAATATGAATGATTCATAAAACATTGCAAAATGCAATAAGTTAAAATCAACATCTAACTGCATTCATTTACAATTCCCTGATCTGATTATATTGTTTTTTGAAGTGCAATTATGTTTTAGGTTTCAGGTTTCAGCAGCAAAGCCTATAAAGGATAATACAGCATGTATATAAATCGTGCCTCTGAACAATAACATATTGATATTGACAGAGGTATTAACATCTCATGATGTCAGCATATGGTGCTGATGAACAAAAAGACATGTATTTGATTAAGTGTTAATTTTTAAAATTGCTCTCAGTGGTTCATCCAGCAACAGATTAGAGAATAATATGATTCAATGAGTCAGTGTCGTCTTGTGTTTTTTGATGGGTAACTACTTGGGAGTGAAATTGCCACAGAAGGCAAAAATGATTATTTTGAACACACATCACTGGCTGGTTCCCCTTTGAGAGTCTGTTCAAATGAAATGTGTTTTGGAGAACCTGCTGAGCGTGGGACCGGTGAGAACAAAGCCAACTGGAGCAGAAAGTGCCACTCCTTGACACTCAGGCAGCGAGACCTCAACCAGAAACACAGCCAGCGCACGACACTGAATGTATACAGTCGGCACGAAATGGACTAACTGTCTCTCTGTTACATCTGCAATTAAACAAGAGATGGTCCACAGTGTTGAATTATTCAGGAATGTAGGGTGCACAAGCACATGACACAGGAATGCCATACTGTAAATGATTCGATAATGACGAGCTTACACATGTATCCATCCTTTCTGTGCTTCTATTTTCAGAGCCTACTTATGGGAATAGAAAAGAAATAACAGTGATGTAGGATATGAATGGACAGATGATAAACTGTTTCATTTAATTTGAGGAAAAATATGTTTAAACTGTTAAAAAAAAAGATAATTATGATGTGTTTGACTTCAAGGACAATGCCTATAGATGTACAGCTGCGGAGTCCATTCTAAATTCCACATACGTTTCTTAAAAAGACTGACAAACTTTGAAAAAAAAATTCAAAAAAAATGTCAAAGTTTGACTTAATTATTACGTGATACCATTTGCTGGTACATTAGAAAGCTTCTGTGAGAGTTAGAGAAAGTACGCCATCATGAATCAAAATTGATTGAACATTCCCGAACAAGACAGGTTTATGTTTGTGGCTATTTTTACCCGTCACAATAGATCACAAAAAGAAATGCAGTGATCAATCCATAAAAGTCAAAGATTGTGAAGAACTCTACCCTAAAGCACTCCTGCGAATAGATATTCTGAATAAATAGTACAGACAAGATGATTAAAATTGTATTTCTCTAATCCCCCAAGGCCAAAGGAGACACTTTATGATCCTGAATTATAATTCAGGTCACTTTAGACAAAAGAGTCAGTTAAATGAATGTAAGCCTAATGTAGTGTAAAATAAGTGAATAAAAAGCTTTATACAAAGGTATATTACAATCAACCTAAATCTATGGAAAATATGCAGGACAACAGGAAATCAAGTTATTGACAATAAAGGCACGACACACCCTTAGTGTACCAACACAGGTGTCTTCACTTATTTGGCCAAATATCTCTTCCCAGGACTGTGTGGGCATGTAAAGACATATATTATATTTTTTATTTAAAAGAGGTGAAATTTGAATTCCTTTCAGATGACAAGAATATCATTTCTGTATTTGACAACCTGATATTATTGGCAAAATACTATAAAACATAGGTTTTTACAAATGTCCGCCTAAATTAAAAGCCTGAAATAAAAGTGAAAAAGAATTTGAAAAAAGAATCATGTAATATAAAAGGAAGGTAAGTGTTGCTTTGTATAAGTTAAATTGGAGTGAGAAGCCTTGAAAATAAAATTTAGAAGAGCCTTGAAGCTTTTTTAGGCCATTTTAGTTATACAGTATATGCAGTTCATGTTTGATCTGTAGCTGAAAATGTAGTTCGTCAGGTTGTAATACAGTTCCATAAGAATCATGTAGAGTAAATGTTAAGTACTCTAGTAGGCCTACTGTACTTAAGTAGCCTACAATTACTTGAGTATTTCCATTTTATACCACTTATATTGTAATATTGTATTAAATATTGTAAACTATTCTAGTTAGCCTACTTTGCAGATTAAGATTTCACATACAAAACATATGATCATCTTGAATAAAGCTGATGATGCATTATTACAAAAAAAATGTGAGCATCATTAATAATAATCTACAATAGTTATAGATAGTTATAGGCTACAACAATCTAACTTTTCAAGGGGCAATTCTGATATGTAATGTGTACATTTGTACTTTTGATTGCTTCTTTACCTACTTAGGTAAGATTTTCAAGGCAGGGCCTTGTTTACTTGTAATGGAGTATTTTTCTACATTGTTGTAGCATATTTCTACTTCTAGGCCTAAAAGTAAAAGATATAAACACTCTACCACCGGATATAACATTTCAAATTGGAGGTCAGGTTATTTTTAAATTTATTTTAGAAAATATAAGTACAATAACTATATATACTGTACATACAAAACTGTTCATGCCAGGGGTACATTAAAAAGAAAAAATACAATAAACAATAAAAAATATCTATATAGAGAAAAAGTGATACAGAAACAGAGTAGATTCTCATCGGCCCATAAGAAATTTATCAAACACACAGTTAGTTCCGATTGCCTTCTTCTTCATGTTTTTTTTTTATCGTGGTGCCATATTGTCTCCGTTCTTGATAAAAAATGATCAAAATTAGGTTTGGAGTCCGACCATCTCTTCTTGTGAATGTGAAATTTCCCCCAAAATAGAATTAACTGCACAAAGAACATAATATCTTTTTTCCTTCTCATGACTTTCAGAACACATAAGAATGTCTTTTCCTGAAATTGAATTGTTTGCCCAGTTTTCCTTTCTTAGATAATGTTCAGCATCCACCCAAAATATTCTGGTATACATACATTGCTAAAAAAAAAATGACATATTGTTTCTTCATCTAATTCACAGAAAGTACAAGAATATTCAATATCACTTCTAAATGTCTTTTTTGCTGGATATATGCGATGCAAACTTTTTAAAGAAAACTTCTTTAAAGGAACTTTATTCGTGCAGGACATGAACCCGTGGATGTGTGAAGAGAAACTGATGAACTTTTGACTACTAATTGCCACAAGGTCTGTTCACGCGAGACTAAGTGGCGTCAAATCTCGTCATGTGACGGTCCCGTGATCCTTTGCGGAAGTAGACGGGATTTCAGTGACAGCACAACACAGACGTGTTGGAAAACGCCAAAACATTAACCGACTATTTTTCCAATTTTTATCTCTATCTCGCCACCGTTCAGCCCAGCAATGGACGGACCTGTCAGAGCAGCTTCAGACGTCGGGCCGCCGGCTTATTACAGAGGGTGAGAAAACAATAAGCTCCTTTAAAAGAAGCAGCTAGATAGCTAATCTTAGCTTGTTAGCCTAGCCTCTCTTGTTCTCAAAACGACCCGACTTCTCTGTGCTGCTTGATGTTGCACACGTGCCACAGTTTACAGAAGACTTTTATCTGATGTGGCGTCCTGGAACACAACATTAATCATCGCCAGGGGGTTTATCCCCCCACATCAGAGTCCCGCTGCTCCCCAACAGTACTGTCACTGTCCTCGGTTTTATCTCGGCTGACTCATGAACTTTGTATTCCTCCCTCTGCAGAAATGAAAGCTCCCTGGTTTCAGCCCTCAAGACACTGCTGTTCTTCACCATCCTGATGGTGACTCTTCCCATCGGACTCTACTTCGCAACAAAGGCCTACATCTTCGAGGGTAAGGGGTTTGAAACACTGCCTCGTTTGTGTGTTTGCAGGGCCACTGCAGCCCTTTAAACTTTAATTTTGTTTCACTAATTTAGATGAAAGGAGGATGCTACCACACACTGCCCTTTTCACCTTGTTTCAGGTCCTTATCTTTGTTCTAGATCAAAAAGCTTAGCCCAGTAGGCCTAACCACAGTCTGACTGATAATGGATTACTTTTGGTTAGGCTGATCCAGATATTGATATTGGAGAGTTTAAAATCCAATTACAACATTTCAGCTGACATTGTTGTTGATAATGTTTGTTCTTTGGGGTGGAAAGACTTTAATGGCATCACTGTCTGCAAATTTTCTCAAACATTTCTCTCTCCCCTAGTTTCCTATCATATCTCTTCTGTTTACTCTAATTCAGGCATAAAAGGCCCTAAAAATATCAGACAATAATATAGCCAAGATATCGGCTCCAATATTAACAGTAAAGGCCCTGACACACCAAGCCGATGGTCGGCCAATTTTTGGCCGTCGGTGAGCGTCTGTCGGCGTAGTTTTTGCGGTGTGTCCGGCACCGTCGGCTCTAGTCTGCCCTTGTCTGCCCTTGTCTGAGGTTTTTCAACCGATTCAGCACGTTGAATCGTCGGCAGATCTCGTAGGTGAGAGAAACCAGTCACTGATTGGCTGTTCAGCTTAAGCGAATCAGTGCATGAGAAGAGAAATGGAAGTGAGGAAAGCAAGCAAACGAGTAAAGTCAAGAGGGCACACACAGAAGGCTCTTTTCATTGTGAGAGGTCCCTTGACCTCTGACCTCATGTATGTATCATAACAACGGCTTGTATGGGATGCATCCACGTTTCCCTCTCTTGCGTCTTTTCCTTGCGTCTTGGTCCCTCCCACCTGGGATGCATGGAGAAACGCAAGGAAACCATACGAGGACGGAGGAGACGAGGAAATATAGTTTTTAGAGACATGAGACGTCCCTTCCTCTGAAGCGTCACGTGAAGCGACATCCATTTCTGATCACGGCTGGATCAGCTGTCAGTCGGCTATAACAGCTGTAGAGACTTTTGATGGAATTTGTGTCTGAACTGTACTAATAGGCTATTAATTTAGACACACAGTTATCAGTGGCAGAGCAGCAGTGTTTTCTCTCTGTGGTCTGTTACCTGTTTAACAAACACCTGCACATGAATAACAACCTGCAGTCTGTATTTATACTGTGTCCTGCTTAGAGGCTCAGGAGCCATTTCTACTGGCACAATGCCTTTATATTATTTATTCATTATTAGCGTCTGTATTTATTGATATTCTGATAGAATATGATTATGGTGTATATTGAATACTGGAAATGATTTATTAGGCTAAATATTGCAGGGAAAATTGAAATGATGTAACTCATATCCAACCCGACTCAAAACTTTTAATCTGATATCTGTCTTCACACTCGGTAGGAAACTCCAGTGATATTGACCTGTATCAGATCAGTCCGATCAGCTGCAGCGTCCAATCAATAACAGATATCCAGTAAGGGGTCGTGTCGGTCGGTAAAAGACTTCCGTGAAGGCTGCTCTCGGGTATCCTGGCTCATGGCTCCTAAGAGATCCCTCCTTGCTCCTCGCTCCTCGCTCCTCGATTCTTGCTCCTCCGTGCAGAAACAAGCGCTTTGAGACGGTCTTCAATAACACTTCCGGTTCAAGCGAGGATCGAGGAGTGAGGAAATGACAAATAAGAGACTTGAGATGCACCCTATATCTGCAGTCCTCGGCCTTCCGGTTTCCCTTTTTGAATGATGAATACAGACTACCGCTGCCTGCTGCCATTCACACAGGCGCAGGACTTATGTGGTAGTTGGCCGTTGGCTGTAGTCTTTGCGGTGTGTTTTTAAAACAACTTTTTAGCCAAGACAGGTGAAGTGAGGCGACACAACAGTCGGCCTTCGTCACAGCTAGTTCTCTGATGTCGGTTTGGTGTGTCTGGGCCTTAAGGCCTTAAGAGATGGTTTGCAGTATTCTTCATTTCATTGTTGATGCAAACTGTCTTCAGAATGTAGAAAAATCAAGACATTGAGTTACAGGCAGAACTGTATCGTCTGGTGGGTCAAACATTGGCTTTCATTATTAACTTTATTTCAAATGATGACATTGTTCTTATTTAGGTGATGTGGACAAAAAGTAATCATACATTGCAATATTGATATATGTAGTGACAGTAACAGACTGTCTGAGGGGCAGGGGCGAAAAAAGAAACAGATGATGTACACCACTTCTATGTGACATCTACTGCTGACCTGCTAGCTCCCTCTAATGACCCCCCCCCCCCCAAAAAAATGACAAAAACTGGTCTATTGTGGGTCTCAGAGGGTTAAAATATCTGCACCATCTCAACACAGAATACCCATAAAACAATGCAACTGACACCAATTAAATTAGCTGCAAGTAACACTGTACATAAACAAAATATAACACATATCAAGAGTGTGAAGTGAAGTGTTTCACTCCTAGTGCATACATAGGCTAATTAAAACAAGATTCTGATTATGGCATTTCAAATAATATACAATTTGTTAGATTAGAATGTGATCTATGAACTATTTTAGATTTAAAAATTTCAATATTATTTGTTGAACTATGAAGCCTTTTGTAAACAAAAAAAAAAATTATCATTCACTGCCCTAGAGGGCACTTTATCATGTTTTCTCCACTGGAAGGGCCCCCTATGGCACTTCATCATATTTTATCTACCATAGGGGCATCCAAGAGGACACTGTTGCAGCGGGGGGGGTTGTGAACATGGGGGCACCATGGGGGGCGGTTCCTCCCGAGTCAACAATGTGTAGTGATACGGTACATTTTCTTGACATTCAATTGTGAAAGCCATATATAGATAAACTAACCAGATGAGAGTGTCTATTTGTGGCCAATCAAAAAACGTTTTGGTATCATAGGTAGGAATCCTATTTACTAATCTGACAGCAGTCCTACTCATTGGTTTATGTTATTGCTCACAAACTTAATAAAACCGGTGATATTAAAGGGTAAGGTAGCACAGCTTAAATAATATAGAAAACTCTCTTATGGTAAACATTTATTTTTTCTCATCTCAAGTAAGATAATCATCATGTCGTCCACTCCGACTCTCATTTTTCTAATGGGCATTAAAACAAGTTTTAAACTGAAGTCAATGAAAGCTGTAGGCATCCTGATGAAGTTTCACATGAAAGATGATGTAGACACATTTGGCACTGTAATGTCATCACTGTTAACACTTCTCCACCTCCTTTTCCCAGCTACCATGAAGATGTCCAGCTCTGACAGCTACTTCTATGCAGCAATTGTTGCAGTGCTCGCTGTGCATGTAGTTTTGGCTTTGTTTGTTTACGTGGCCTGGAACGAAGGCACGCCAACGAAAGGGAAGGGCAAAGACGATTAAGGCATGTCCTTATCAGCTCGTAAGACCGGAGGAGACGGACAGACACGGGCATGGATCCGCAGCCACCCCACCACCACCACCACCATGGGCTCCAGCACCATCTATCAACCAGACAGTTAGGGGATCTGGTTGGCGCTTAGGCTTTAACACAAGGTTAAAGCATGAAACTACTGTAATATTCCCTGGCACAGGGGAGTGGAGGCTGTTGGGTATGTTTTTTCACCAGCCTCAGCCCGCTTTTTGACTGTTTGTTCTCGGAAAATGTTATTTTTGTTGACAGAGGATGGCCCCTTATTTTAAAGAGGCTTTGTTATAATCTGCCGCTTGGCTACGTGCTATAAGTCCCTTCACAGTTAAGATTTTGTCGCGTAGGAAAACATCTTTGGATGATGCGTTCATCTACACGCACACACGCATACACACACCTACTCACACACTGTACGGGCTTGTAATGTGTACGCATAAAGGATTCGACTCCAAAATGCTCTACATCCATCCTGTGACAATTTGCTCTGCTGAATTGATCATTCTGTCCTCTAATTTCAGTTATTATCCGCACACATTTAAAGATGACCCTTTACATCGATGCAAAGCCATAATGTGCTTAACTTTCATGCCGAATCTTGGCGCAAAATTTTCATGACGTCTTGTCCTTAAAATAATCAGACTTCTCTATTTGTCCTTGTGTTTCTCGCTCTGTTTTAAAGTGTGTGTGTAATGTAGCTCAGTGATATTTTGGAACTTTGAATTAGGAAATTATTGCAAGATCAATTTGTATTTAAAGGAATGATTTGTATCGAAGATGTTTGGTGATTTGAGGACGTTGTCAGTGAAGTCGGTGTGATGCAGATGAGAATGTTGACTTGCTCAAATAAACTCGAAAAATTTACTTTTTAGTTGTTTCACATATTTTCAAAACCTTTGTGCTATTTCTGTGAATGAAGGAGAAGGAAAGCAAACTACATAAAACTTTTTTGAAGGTAAGTGACGTCCTCAGACACTATTTATATTAAGTTAGCTAATATAACGTCACAATATTCATAGTGAGATCATGTTGGAATATCAATATCACTTTGTAAAGATCTTCAAGTTAGCGAGCCATAGAAAATGGTATTGTTAAATTGCTGTTATTTATTTTTTTACATGTCATTTCAAACATGCCCACCACTGTGCCTCTTCACTCAACACATTCATGAATGTTTTTTTTATTTTTTGGTTAATCATTTATTGTGTCTGTAACTCAGCAGGAACAGCTGCCCCATGAACGTGCTTCATAAAGACGTGTGGAGGATGAGATGTAAAAGGAGAGAGGCTGGAGGAAAACAACAGAAAGAACTGGAGTTTCTTTTGAATTATGAGGTCAGTCAGAGGCTGACCGACCACGCAACATGGTTTCTGCCTCCACTGGCCAGTGTACAGCTAACTTATTCTAACAATTTGGCTGTTCGGGCCGAATAAACAAACGACCCAGCGGTCACCGAATGATGCAAGGCAAAAATGAAAGATTATTGTGGGAGGAACATGGCGTTTTATATTGCTTTTGTTATGCTTTCCCTGTTGTTATTGAGAAAATCAATGCCACCTGTGGATCAGCACTAAGCGAAAACGACAAGCATTAGGCTTATATAGATGCTGCATTGGCCGCTTTAGCCTGTTGCTTCGATATGTCAATGTCGCTGCCATATTGGAGCGGGCAGGACTGGCCTGTAAACCAATACAAGTGAACAGGGGAGATGCCATTTTTCTGGATATAAAACAATATGACGTCTACATTTCTCAACAGATTTCAATGAGCCGTTTTTATATTCTAGGAGTAGAAAAAAAAGAGAATCTTAGAATCTCGGTAGTTAGGTTATAATGGCTGCTAGATGCTCAAAAGAGGAGTGTAATATCAACGTAAGGCTTAACGTTACATGAACTGATTTACTAACGTGGTGGAAAATAATTCATTTGTCATAATGAATTGTAATAACTCACGTATGTCAAGCATGGCTTTGGCTTATTTTCCTTGGTTACTACTTGTGGAGACGTCCCTATATAATATAATATAATATACATGAAATGTCTTCCTCCGTTTTAGTGATCACGCTTTCAATCAATAACCATAACACTGCTAGTGCAATTACTATTACATTTTTTTCAGGCACCTTATATATATATATATGGCATTCAGAATAACAGGCAAATAGTAGTAAATAAAGAAATAACGCTAACAATAAAGATTAGCAAAAGTAATATGAATATATTGAAGTAATGGTGATAATACAGCAATTATAAAATAATAACTCAATAGCGTAATTGTTAATCATTGATTTTACACAACATTGCACTGGAAACAGGATCAATTGTCACCACTGTTAATTGCAACAACACCCCCAAAAGTTTCAATTAGTTTAGATTATCCCTCAAAACCAGATCTCAATAAATAGTTTGTGGCTTGTTGCCTTAAAGAGTGTCCACTGACTTTACTGAGCACCTAAATTTAGCTGGGCTAAAATATACCATTTAATTTTTAAAATATTACAAATCCTAATAAAATTAGTGATAAAACCGTATTTCATTCCCCCAACTCTGAACTGACGAATTTGTTCTGTATCATATTCCCATTAGATTCATGGCAGTGCAATTGCACAATTAACTTGTATCTTTATATCCTAAAATTCTTGAGTTCGGGTGGACGTTTGGGCAAAATTTGAAGAAATTCCCTTTAGGTGTTCTAGAGATATCGCATTCACTAGAATGGTATGGACAAGACAACCTGGAAACCTAATGCATCCGGCCACATCTATCGCCAGTGCAAAGGCAGATATATATAGTATGTCATAAAAAAATGTCATAGTATGTGTATGTACAAAAAACAACTTAAATCTACTTTTTTTATAAAAAAAAAAGCACAACTTATAGCTACAGCTCAGCACTACAACACTAAAGAATCTTAATTCACCACAAGGAAATCACTGCCGACTCCGGCACACACGACAACCATCGATGTAAACACAAAACACACAGTCTGATAACTGCCGTTTGGTCCACTGGCACCGTCTACTCCTCTCTCCCGTCTCTTATACGCCCAGCCATGATTAGGTGCAGCCGGGTACATCCCGTTACTGAAGCTGCACAAAGGGGGACGACAGCACCTGAAGAGACACAGGAGAGGAGACAAAAACACAAAACACACTACGGCACATATACTCTGACTTTTTTTTCAACATACTATACAATGACTTTTTTACGACATACTATTCAGTGACTTTTTTTTCGTCAAACTATTTTATGACTTTTTTTGACATGTTTTACTATGACTTTTTTACGGCATACTATTCCGTGACTTTTTTTTCGACAAACTATTTTATGACTTTTTTCCACATACTATACTATGACTTTTTTTCAACATACTATACTATGACTTTTTTCGACATACTATGACTTTTTTCCACATGCTATACTATGACTTTTTTTTGATATACAACACTAGGACTTTTTTTCGACATACTATTCTATGACTTTTTTATACTCTGATTTTGACATGCTATTTTATAACGTTTTTCAACATACTATACTATGACTATTTTTTTTTTTTTTTCAACATGCTTTACCATGACTTTTTTTCAACAAACTATGCTCTGACTTTTTGTTTTGACATGCTATACAATGACTTTTTTTCTACATGCTATTCTGTGACTTTTTTCAACACACTATACTGACTTTTTTCGACATACTATACTATGACCTTTTTGATATACTATACTATGACTTATTTTTTCGATATATTATACTATGACTTTTATTTTTTTGACATACTGATCTATGACTTTTTTTCAACATACATTTGTATAGACAAAGAGTCATCTATTTACATGGAGATTTGCGTTTTCAACAATGACCAAATAAAACACTAAAAAATGTAAGATTAGAGTGTAATGAACAGTAAATGAATAAAATAAAAGGGTAAAATTACATTATTACTATTACATTTTGTGAAATGTGAAATAGCTCAGGGTGGTAGATCATAGTATAGCATGTCTAAAAAAGTCATAGTATATTTTGTAGTAAAAATTCATAGTATAGTATATTGAAAAAGAAGTCATTGTATTGTATGTTGAATAAAGTCATAGTATAGTATATCGAAAAAAATTCATAGTATAGTATGCCGAAAAAAAAGTCACCATATAGTATGTTGAAAATAAGTCATAGTGTAGTATGTCAAAAAAAAGTCATAGTATAGTATGTCGAAAAAAGTCATAGTATAGTATGTCCAAAAATGTCATAGTATAGTATGTCAGAAAAAAAGTCATATTATAGTATTTCGAAAAAAAGTCAGTGTAGTATGTCAAAAAAGTCATGGTATAGTATGTCGAAAAATAGTCATTGTATAGTATGTAGAAAAAAGTCATAGTATAGTATGCCGAACAAAGAAATCATAGTATAGCATGTCAAAAAATCATAGTATAGCATGTCGAAAGAAAGTCATAGTATAGTATGTCGAAAAAAAGTCATAGTATAGTATGTCGAAAAAAAGTCATAGTATAGTATGTCGAAAAAAATTCATAGTATAGTATGTCAAAAAAAAAGTCATAGTATTGTATGTCGAGGAAAAAAAAGCCATAGTATAGTATGTCAACAAAAGTGATAGTATAGTGTGTCAACAAAAGTCATAGTATAGTACGTCAAAAGAAAAATCATAGTATAGTATGTCGAAAAAAAAGTCATAGTATAGTATGTCAACAAAAGTCATAGTATAGTATGTCAAAAAAAGAGTAAAAAAAGTCATAGTATAGTATGATGGAAAAAAAGTCATAGAATAGTATTTCGAAAAAAGTCATACTATAGTATGTCGAAAAAAGTCATAGTATAGTATGTCGAAAAAAGAGTAAAAAAAGTCATAGAATAGTATGATGGAAAAAAGTCATTGAATAGTATTTCGAAAAAAGTCATAGTATAGTATGACGAAAAAAGTCATAGTATAGTATGTCGAAAAAAATCATAGTATAGTATGTCGAAAAAAAGGTCATAGTATAGCATGTCGAAAAAAAAGTCATAGTATAGCATGTCAAAAAAAGAGTAAAAAAAAGTCATAGTATAGTATGACGGAAAAAAAGTCATGTAATAATATGTCAAAAAAAGTCATAGTATAGTATGTCGAAAAATCATAGTATAGTATGTCGAAAAAAATTCATAGTATAGTATGCCGAAAAAAAAGTCATAATATAGTATGTCGACAAAAAGTCATAGTGTAGTATGTCAAAAAAAAGTCAGAGTATATTATGTCGAAAAAAGTCATAGTATAGTATTTTGAAAAAAAGTCATAGTATAGTATTTCGAAAAAAAATCAAAGTGTAGTATGTCAAATAAAAGTCATAGTATAGTATGTCGAAAAAAGTCATAATATAGTATGTAAAAGAAAAAGTCATAATATAGTATGTAAAAAAAAGTCATAATATAGTATGTAAAAAAAAAAGTCATAATATAGTATATAAAAAGAAAAGTTATAGTATTATGTCATTTATTCTAAACTTTGAGCACATTGAGGGGAGCAGACGGTGCCAGTGGACCAAACGGCAGTTATCAGACTGTGTGTTTTGTGTTTACGTCGGTGGTTGGTGTGTGTGCCGGAGTCGGCAGTGATTTCCTTGTAGTAAATTAAGGTTGTTGAGTGTTGTAGTACTGAGCTGTAGCTATAACTTGTGCATTCTTTTAAAGAAGAGTAGTTTTAAGTTGGTTTTTGTACACTTTTCATTTATTGTTATTAAAGGGACTATTTGTAACTTATCACGCGCATAAATCTTAACGGGTCGGTATCCCATGCGCGCTCGCGTGTGGGTACGCGAGCGCGCAGCAGCTCTGCTCCTGCCTGTTTGCACACCGCGCTCGTTCTCCCCCGCTCGGCTCGCTCCACCTCCACGTGAACGCGCGCACACTACACACTGCAGAAGATTTAGTTTAGCTCTGAGAATATCTGGTGAATGTGCAGTGGACGTTTTTGCAGAAATAACTGCTGCAGCTCCTCCAGACCAACAGAGGTTTCCCGTGTCTTGTGAAGTGACGGGGCTCCGCAGCGAGTTACGTTATCGTCCCGACCGGGTGTCGGTGTCTCCCGCCCCCCCCCCCCGTCTCTCCCCCCGTCTCCCCACCCGTTCCCTCCGTTTCCTCCGGATCGGGAGGAAAGGCCAACACTAGGATCAGCATTGATTCATGGAGAGACCTTCCTCTGGTCAGCTAACATTACTGCCAAGCAGGTGAAATATAGAGTGAAATTGTGTGTTAGCTGACGTGTGTCGCCTCACTGTTTAGACCGGTGCTCGTTCATGTCAATGTAGCGCGAGCATAAAGCGCGAGCGCGAGCCACAGGACGCTGACTTTCGTTGACATTGCGGCTACAGGTGTCGCTGTGAACAAGCAATTTCTGATTCTTACATATAGCCCCTTTAAATTGTATCATTTTTGTTTGCACACATTCGTTGACTGTCTCTCTTTTCCTGTGTAAAATTTGTTGTTACTCCCTCCATCCCCTGGACCCTAAACCGGGGAACATAACAGTATAGTATATCGAAAAAAAGTCATAGTATAGTATGTCAAAAAAAGAGTAACAAAAAAGTCATAGTATAGTATGTCGAAAAAGTCATAGAATAGTATGTCGAAAAAAGTCATAGTATAGTATGTCGAAAAAAATCATAGTATAGTATGTCGAAAAAAAAGTCATAGTATGGCATGTCGAAAAAAAAGTCATAGTATAGCATGTCAAAAAAAGAGTAAAAAAAAAGTCATAGTATAGTATGACGGAAAAAAAGTCATGGAAGAGTATGTCGAAAAAGTCATAGTATAGTATGTCGAAAAATCGTAGTATAGTATGTCAAAAAAAATTCAAAGTCTAGTATGCCGAAAAAAAAGTCATAATATAGTACGTCGAAAAAAAGTCATAGTGTAGTATGTCAATTAAAATTCATAGTATAGTATGTCGAAAAAAGTCATAGTATAATATGTCAGAAAAAAGTCATAGTATAGTATATAAGAAAAAAAGTCATACTATAGTATTTCGAGAAAAAAGTCATAGTATAGTATTTCGAAAAAAAGTCATAGTATAGTATGTCAAAAAAAGAGTAAAAAAAAGTCATAGTATAGTATGTCGAAAAAGTCATAGAATAGTATATCGAGAAAAGTCATAGTATAGTATGTCGAAAAAAATCATAGTATAGTATGTCGAAAAAAAAGTCATAGTATGGCATGTCGAAGAAAAAGTCATAGTATAACATGTCAAAAAAAGAGTAAAAAAAAGTCATAGTATAGTATGACGGAAAAAAAGTCATGGAAGAGTATGTCGAAAAAGTCATAGTATAGTATGTCGAAAAATCGTAGTATAGTATGTCAAAAAAAATTCAAAGTATAGTATGCCGAAAAAAAAGTCATAATATAGTACGTCGAAAAAAAGTCATAGTGTAGTCTGTCAAAAAAAAGTCATAGTATAGTATGTCGAAAAAAGTCATAGTATAATATGTCAGAAAAAAGTCATAGTATAGTATATAAGAAAAAAAGTCATACTATAGTATTTCAAGAAAAAGTCATAGTATAGTATTTCGAAAAAAAGTCATAATGTAGTATGTCAAAAATAGTCATAGTATAGTATGTCGAAAAAAGTCATAGTATAGTATGTCGAAAAAAGTCATAGTATAGTATGCCGAAAAAAAATCATAGAATAGCATGTCAAAAAATCAAAGTATATCATGTCGACAAAGAAGTCATAATATAGTATGTAAAAAAAAAAAAGTCATAGTGTAGTTTGTCAAAAATAGTCATAGTATAGCATGTCGAAAAAAGTCATGGAATAGTATGTCGAAAAATCATAGGATAGTGAAATTTTCAACATGCTATACTATTACGTTTTTTTCGTGAAATTTTCGACATACTATACTATGACTTCTTTTCGTGAAATTTTCGACATACTATAGTATGACTTTTTTTCGTGAAATTTTCGACATACTAAACTATGACTTTTTTTTACAGAATTTTCGACACTATACTATGACATTTTTTTCTTGAAATTTTCGGCATACTTTAGTATGACTTTTTTTTCGTGAAATTTGACATACTATGCTATAACTTTTTTTACGTGAAGTTTTCGACATGCTATACTATGACGTTTTTTTCGTGAAATTTTTGACATACTATACTATGACTTTTTTCTAGTGAAGTTTTCGACATACTATACTATGACTTTTTTTTGGTGAAATTTTCGACATACTACACTATGACTTTTTTTTGGTGAAATTTTCGACATACTATACTATGACTTTTTTGCAGTGAAATTTTCGACATACTATACTTTGACTTTTTTTCCTGAAATTTTCGACATACTATGATTTTTTGTTCGACAGACTATACTATAAATTTTTAACAAAATTTTTCGACATGCTATACTATGACTTATTTTCAACATACTATACTATGACATTTTTTTTACAAAATTTTCAACATAATATTCTATTACTTTTTTTCGACATACTATACTATGACGTTTTTTTCATGAAATTTTTCGACATACTATACTATAACGTTTTTTTCGCAAAAAATTTCGAATACTAAAGTATGACTTTTTTTTGCAAAAAATTTCGACTTAATATACTATGACTTTTTTTTGCAAAAAATGTCCACAGAATCATAAAACACGGGACGAGATGTTAAAACTGTCCATTGTGCCAATAGATGGTATGCACTCACATGAGATTTGCCGTGATGTTGACAGAGTGGCATGGGAGGTTTATTTCTTAGACTGAGTTAAGATGTCAATTTTGGGACACATCCTCAGTAGTGTGCCTTCGAGTCAGTGGGTGTTTCGGCCTTTAATCACTAAACACCCTCATCAAAGGTGGCCAGCTAAAGGGTGATCAAGCCTTAGCTTGTGTCCCATGCCCAATTAAGATTTCCCACGGGACTATGCAAGGCAGGGGCGTCCTCTTCCCTGAGCCAGCCCTACAGCTGACCGCATACCTCATATGCCCTCCTCAAGTTGGAGGGATCTGAATTGGGTTCCCAGGTGGGGGTGGGGGGTCATGAAGTTATAGCCCAGCAAGGGTCCTTCCGTTAGATCCAGATCCACTGGCTGCCTCTTTCAGCTGCTTGAGAAACTGCTCTGACGGTCTGCCGCAGAGCCTGTCCATGGATTCCTAGTTCTTTCAGCAACCTGATGGTGGAAGAAGCCACGAATCCTCTGCATCCCACTTCAACTGGCCAGACTTTTGCATTCCAGCCACGCTGAGTTGCGTCTTTTCGCAAAAAATTTCGAATACTAAAGTATGACTTCTTTTTGCAAAAAATTTCGACTTAATATACTATGACTTTTTTTTGCAAAAAATGTCCACATAATATGCTGTGACTTTTTTTGCAAAAAATTTCGACACACTAATATGACTTTTTTTTCGCAAAAAATTTCGACATACTAAAGTATGACTTGTTTTTTGCAAAAAATGTAGACATACTATACTATGACTTTTTTTGCAAAAAATGTCCACATAATATACTGTGACTTTTTTTGCAAAAAATTTCGACATATTATAATATGACTTTTTTTTCGCAAAAAATTTCCACATACTATACTATGACTTTTTTTGCAAAAAATTTCGACATACTAAAGTATGACTTGTTTTTTGCAAAAAATGTCGACATACTATACTATGACTTTTTTCCATGAAATTTTTCGACATACTATACTAAGACTTTTTTTTCGCCAAAAATTTCCACATACTTTACTATGATTTTTTTTGCAAAAAATTTCAACATACTATACTATGACTTTTTTTAGCAAAAAATTTCGATATACTATAGTATGACTTTTTTTGCAAAAAATTACGACATACTATGGTATGACTTTTTTTGCAAAAATTTCGACATACTATACTATGACTTTTTTTGCAAATACTTCGACATACTGTAGTATGACTTTTTTTTGCAAAAAAATTCGACATACTATACTATGATTTTTTTTTGCAAAAAATGTTGACGTACTATACTATGACTCTTTTTCATGAAATTTTTCGACATACTATACTAAGACTTTTTTTTCGCCGAAAATTTCAAAATACTATACTATGACTTTTTTTGGCAAAAAATTTCAACATACTATACTATCACTTTTTTTTTCAAAAAATGTCGACATACTATACTATGACTTTTTTTCATGAAATTTTTCGACATACTATACTGTGACTTTTTTTGCAAAAACTTCGACATACCATAGTATGACTTTTTTTCACAAAAAATTTCGAGATACTATAGTATGACTTTTTTTGCAAAAACTTTGACATACAATACTATGACTTTTTTTTTGCAAAAAATTTCGACAAACTATAGTATGACGTTTTTTCATGAAATCTTTCGACATACTATACTATGACTTTTTTTGCAAAAAAATTCGACATACTATACTATGATTTTTTTTTGCAAAAAATGTTGACATACTATACTATGACTTTTTTTCATGAAATTTTTCAACATACTATAGTATGACTTTTTTTGCAAAAAATTTCGACATACTATAGTATGACTTTTTTTGCAAAAACTTTGACATACAATACAATGACTTTTTTTTTGCAAAAAATTTCGACATACTATAATATGACGTTTTTTCATGAAATCTTTCGACATACTATACTATGACTTTTTTTGCAAAAAAATTCGACATACTATACTATGATTTTTTTTTGCAAAAAATGTTGACATACTATACTATGACTTTTTTTCATGAAATTTTTCAACATACTATACTAAGACTTTTTTTCATGAAAAATTTCAACATACTATACTATGACTTTTTTTGCAAAAAATGTCCACATAATATACTGTGACTTTTTTTGCAAAAAATTACGACATACTATGGTATGACTTTTTTTGCTAAAATTTCGACATACTATACTATGACTTTTTTGCAAATACTTCAACATACTGTAGTATGATTTTTTTTTGCAAAAAATGTTGACATACTATACTATGACTTTTTTTCATGAAATTTTTCAACATACTATAGTATGACTTTTTTTGCAAAAAATTTCGACATACTATAGTATGACTTTTTTTGCAAAAACTTTGACATACAATACAATGACTTTTTTTTTGGAAAAAATTTCGACATACTATAATATGACGTTTTTTCATGAAATCTTTCGACATACTATACTATGACTTTTTTTGCAAAAAAATTCGACATACTATACTATGATTTTTTTTTGCAAAAAATGTTGACATACTATACTATGACTTTTTTTCATGAAATTTTTCAACATACTATACTAAGACTTTTTTTCATGAAAAATTTCAACATACTATACTATGACTTTTTTTTGCAAAAAGTTCAACATACTATACTATGACTTTTTTTTGGCATAAAATTTCAACATACTATAGTATGACTTTTTTTGCAAAAATTTCGATAATATGACGTTTTTTTCATGAAATCTTCGACATACTATACTATGACTTTTTTTTGCAAAAAAGTTCGACATACTATACTATGATTTTTTTTTGCAAAAAATGTTGACATACTATACTATGACTTTTTTTCATGAAATTTTTCAACATACTATACTAAGACTTTTTTTCATGAAAAATTTCAAAATACTATACTATGACTTTTTTTTGCAAAAAGTTCAACATACTATACTATGACTTTTTTTTCATGAATTTTTTCGACATACTATACTATGACTTTTTTTTCCAAAAATTTCAACATACTATACTATGACTTTTTATTGCAAAAATTTCGATATACTATAGTATGACTTTTTTTGCAAAAAAAGGTTGATATACTATAGTATGACTTTTTTTTGCAAAAACTTTGACATACAATACTAAGACTTTTTTTTCGTCGAAAATTTCAACATACAATACTCTGACTTTTTTTTCGTCAAAAATTTCGACATACTATAGTATGACTTTTTTTCATGAAATTTTTCAACATACTATAGTATGACTTTTTTTGAAAAAAATTTCGACATACTATAGTATGACTTTTTTTGCAAAAAATTTCGACATACTAAAGTATGACATGTTTTTTGCAAAAAATGTCGACATACTATACTATGACTTTTTTCCATGAAATTTTTCGACATACTATACTAAGACTTTTTTTTCGCCAAAAATTTCCACATACTTTACTATGATTTTTTTTGCCAAAAATTTCAACATACTATACTATGACTTTTTTTAGCAAAAAATTTCGATATACTATAGTATGACTTTTTTTGCAAAAAATTACGACATACTATGGTATGACTTTTTTTGCTAAAATTTCGACATACTATACTATGACTTTTTTGCAAATACTTCAACATACTGTAGTATGATTTTTTTTTGCAAAAAATGTTGACATACTATACTATGACTTTTTTTCATGAAATTTTTCAACATACTATAGTATGACTTTTTTTGCAAAAAATTTCGACATACTATAGTATGACTTTTTTTGCAAAAACTTTGACATACAATACAATGACTTTTTTTTTGCAAAAAATTTCGACATACTATAATATGACGTTTTTTCATGAAATCTTTCGACATACTATACTATGACTTTTTTTGCAAAAAAATTCGACATACTATACTATGATTTTTTTTTGCAAAAAATGTTGATATACTATACTATGACTTTTTTTCATGAAATTATTCAACATACTATACTAAGACTTTTTTTCATGAAAAATTTCAACATACTATACTATGACTTTTTTTTGCAAAAAGTTCAACATACTATACTAAGACTTTTTTTTCGCCGAAATTTTTCGACATACTATACTATGACTTTTTTTTTGCAAAAAATTTCAACATACTATACTATGAATTATTTTTGGCATAAAATTTCAACATACTATAGTATGACTTTTTTTGCAAAAATTTCGACATACTATAATATGACGTTTTTTCATGAAATCTTTCGACATACTATACTATGACTTTTTTTGCAAAAAAATTCGACATACTATACTATGATTTTTTTTTGCAAAAAATGTTGACATACTATACTATGACTTTTTTTCATGAAATTTTTCAACATACTATACTAAGACTTTTTTTCATGAAAAATTTCAACATACTATACTATGACTTTTTTTTTGCAAAAAGTTCAACATACTATACTATGACTTTTTTTTCGCCGAAATTTTTCGACATACTACACAATGACTTTTTTTTGCAAAAAATTTCAACATACTATACTATGACTTTTTTTTGCAAAAAATTTCGACATACTATAGTATGACTTTTTTTTGCAAAAAATTTCGACATACTATAGTATGACTTTTTTTGCAAAGAATTTCGAAATACTATAGTATGACTTTTTTTGCAAAAATTTCGACATACTATACTGAGACTTTTTTTTGCAGAAAATTTCGACATACCATAGTATGACTTTTTTTCGCAAAAAATTTCGACATACTATAGTATGACTTTTTTTTGCAAAAATTTCGATATACTATAGTATGACTTTTTTTGCAAAAAAAGGTCGATATACTATAGTATGACTTTTTTTGCAAAAACTTTGAAATACAATACTATGATTTTTTTTTCGCAAAAAATTTCAACATACTATAGTATGACTTTTTTTTGCAAAAAATTTCGATATACTATAGTATGACTTTTTTTGCAAAAAATTTCGACATACTATAGTATGACTTTTTTTACAAAAACTTTGACACACAATACTATGATTTTTTTTTCGCAAAAAATTTCGACATACTATACTATGACTTTTTTTCATGAAATTTTTCGACATACTATACTAAGACTTTTTTTTCGCCGAAAATTTCAACATACAATACTATGACTTTTTTTTCGCCAAAAATTTCGACATACTATAGTATGATTTTATTTTGTAAAAAATTTCGACATACTATACTATGACCTTTTCTTCGGCGAAATTTTCGACATACTATACTAAGGCTTTTTTTTCGCCAAAAATTTCAACATAGTATACTATGACTTTTTTTTTGCAAAAAATGTTGACATACTATACTATGACTTTTTTTCATGAAATTTTTCAACATACTATACTAAGACTTTTTTTCATGAAAAATTTCAACATACTATACTATGACTTTTTTTTTGCAAAAAGTTCAACATACTATACTATGACTTTTTTTTCGCCGAAATTTTTCGACATACTACACCATGACTTTTTTTTGCAAAAAATTTCAACATACTATACTATGACTTTTTTTTTCAAAAAATTTCGACATACTATAGTATGACTTTTTTTTGCAAAAAATTACGACATACTATAGTATGACTTTTTTTGCAAAGAATTTCGAAATACTATAGTATGACTTTTTCTGCAAAAACTTCGACATACTATACTATGACTTTTTTTTCATGAAATTTTTCGACATACTATACTATGACTTTTTTTGCAAAAACTTCGACATACTATACTATGACTTTTTTTGCAAAAACTTCGACATACTATACTATGACTTTTTTTTGCAAAAAATGTTGACATACTATACTATGATTTTTTTTCATGAAATTTTTCGACATACTATACTAAGACTTTTTTTCTCCAAAAATTTCAACATACTATACTATGACTTTTTTTTGGCATAAAATTTCAACATACTATACTATGACTTTTTTTCATGACATTTTTCGACATACTATACTAAGACTTTTTTTTCTCCAAAAATTTCAACATACTATACTTTGACTTTTTTTTGCCAAAAATTTCAACATACTATACTATGACTTTTTTTTGCAATCAATTTCGACATACTATAGTATGACTTTTTTTTGCAAAAAATTACGAGATACTATAGTATGACTTTTTTCGCAAAAAATTTCGTCATACTATACAATGACTTTTTTTGCAAAAACTTCGACATACTATACTATGACTTTTTTTTATGAAATTTTTCGACATACTATACTGAGACTTTTTTTTCGCCAAAAATTTCAACATACTATACTATGACTTTTTTTTGCAAAAAATTTCAACATACTATACTATGACTTTTTTTTCATGAAATTTTTCGACATACAATACAATGACTTTTTATGCAAAAACTTCGACATACCATAGTATGACTTTTTTTCGCAAAAAATTTCGACATACTATAGTATGACTTTTTTTTGCAAAAATCTCGATATACTATAGTATGACTTTTTTTGCAAAAACTTTGACATACATACTATGACTTTTTTTCGCAAAAAATTTCAACATCCTATAGTATGGCTTTTTTTTGCAAAAAATTTCGATATACTATAGTATGACGTTTTTTCATGAAATTTTTCGACATACTATACTAAGACTTTTTTTTCGCCGAAAATTTCAACATACAATACTATGACTTTTTTCGCAAAAAATTTCAACATACTATAGTATAATTTTTTTTGCAAAAAATTTCGACATACTGTACTATGACCTTTTTTTCTACGAAATTTTCGACATACTATACTATGACTTTTTTTCGCCAAAATTTCGACATACTATACTATGACTTTTTTTTGCAAAAAATTTCAACATACTATACTATGACTTTTTTTTCATGAAATTTTTCGACATACAATACAATGACTTTTTATGCAAAAACTTCGACATACCATAGTATGACTTTTTTTCGCAAAAAATTTCGACATACTATAGTATGACTTTTTTTTGCAAAAATCTCGATATACTATAGTATGACTTTTTTTGCAAAAACTTTGACATACATACTATGACTTTTTTTCGCAAAAAATTTCAACATCCTATAGTATGGCTTTTTTTTGCAAAAAATTTCGATATACTATAGTATGACGTTTTTTCATGAAATTTTTCGACATACTATACTAAGACTTTTTTTTCGCCGAAAATTTCAACATACAATACTATGACTTTTTTCGCAAAAAATTTCAACATACTATAGTATAATTTTTTTTGCAAAAAATTTCGACATACTGTACTATGACCTTTTTTTCTACGAAATTTTCGACATACTATACTATGACTTTTTTTCGCCAAAATTTCGACATACTATACTATGACTTTTTTTGCAAAAACTTCGACATACCATAGTATGACTTTTTTTCACAAAAAATTTCGAGATACTATAGTATGACTTTTTTTGCAAAAACTTTGACATACAATACTATGACTTTTTTTTTGCAAAAAATTTCGACAAACTATAGTATGACGTTTTTTCATGAAATCTTTCGACATACTATACTATGACTTTTTTTGCAAAAAAATTCGATATACTATAGTATGACTTTTTTTGCAAAAACTTTGACATACATACTATGACTTTTTTTCGCAAAAAATTTCAACATCCTATAGTATGGCTTTTTTTTGCAAAAAATTTCGATATACTATAGTATGACGTTTTTTCATGAAATTTTTCGACATACTATACTAAGACTTTTTTTTCGCCGAAAATTTCAACATACAATACTATGACTTTTTTCGCAAAAAATTTCAACATACTATAGTATAATTTTTTTGCAAAAAATTTCGACATACTGTACTATGACCTTTTTTTCTACGAAATTTTCGACATACTATACTATGACTTTTTTTCGCCAAAATTTCGACATACTATACTATGACTTTTTTTGCAAAAACTTCGACATACCATAGTATGACTTTTTTTCACAAAAAATTTCGAGATACTATAGTATGACTTTTTTTGCAAAAACTTTGACATACAATACTATGACTTTTTTTTTGCAAAAAATTTCGACAAACTATAGTATGACGTTTTTTCATGAAATCTTTCGACATACTATACTATGACTTTTTTTGCAAAAAAATTCGACATACTATACTATGATTTTTTTTTGCAAAAAATGTTGACATACTATACTATGACTTTTTTTCATGAAATTTTTCAACATACTATAGTATGACTTTTTTTGCAAAAAATTTCGACATACTATAGTATGACTTTTTTTGCAAAAACTTTGACATACAATACAATGACTTTTTTTTTGGAAAAAATTTCGACATACTATAATATGACGTTTTTTCATGAAATCTTTCGACATACTATACTATGACTTTTTTTGCAAAAAAATTCGACATACTATACCATGATTTTTTTTTGCAAAAAATGTTGACATACTATACTATGACTTTTTTTCATGAAATTATTCAACATACTATACTAAGACTTTTTTTCATGAAAAATTTCAACATACTATACTATGACTTTTTTTTGCAAAAAGTTCAACATACTATACTAAGACTTTTTTTTCGCCGAAATTTTTCGACATACTATACTATGACTTTTTTTTTGCAAAAAATTTCAACATACTATACTATGAATTATTTTTGGCATAAAATTTCAACATACTATAGTATGACTTTTTTTGCAAAAATTTCGACATACTATAATATGACGTTTTTTCATGAAATCTTTCGACATACTATACTATGACTTTTTTTGCAAAAAAATTCGACATACTATACTATGATTTTTTTTTGCAAAAAATGTTGACATACTATACTATGACTTTTTTTCATGAAATTTTTCAACATACTATACTAAGACTTTTTTTCATGAAAAATTTCAACATACTATACTATGACTTTTTTTTTGCAAAAAGTTCAACATACTATACTATGACTTTTTTTTCGCCGCAATTTTTCGACATACTACACCATGACTTTTTTTTGCAAAAAATTTCAACATACTATACTATGACTTTTTTTTACAAAAAATTTCGACATACTATAGTATGACTTTTTTTTGCAAAAAATTACGACATACTATAGTATGACTTTTTTTGCAAAGAATTTCGAAATACTATAGTATGACTTTTTCTGCAAAAACTTCGACATACTATACTATGACTTTTTTTTCATGAAATTTTTCGACATACTATACTATGACTTTTTTTGCAAAAACTTCGACATACTATACTATGACTTTTTTTGCAAAAACTTCGACATAATATACTATGACTTTTTTTTGGCATAAAATTTCAACATACTATACTATGACTTTTTTTCATGACATTTTTCGACATACTATACTAAGACTTTTTTTTCTCCAAAAATTTCAACATACTATACTTTGACTTTTTTTTGCCAAAAATTTCAACATACTATACTATGACTTTTTTTTGCAATCAATTTCGACATACTATAGTATGACTTTTTTTTGCAAAAAATTACGAGATACTATAGTATGACTTTTTTCGCAAAAAATTTCGTCATACTATACAATGACTTTTTTTGCAAAAACTTCGACATACTATACTATGACTTTTTTTTATGAAATTTTTCGACATACTATACTGAGACTTTTTTTTCGCCAAAAATTTCAACATACTATACTATGACTTTTTTTTGCAAAAAATTTCAACATACTATACTATGACTTTTTTTTCATGAAATTTTTCGACATACTATACTAAGACTTTTTTTTCGCCGAAAATTTCAACATACAATACTATGACTTTTTTCGCAAAAAATTTCAACATACTATAGTATAATTTTTTTTGCAAAAAATTTCGACATACTGTACTATGACCTTTTTTTCTACGAAATTTTCGACATACTATACTATGACTTTTTTTCGCCAAAATTTCGACATACTATACTATGACTTTTTTTGCAAAAACTTCGACATACTATACTATGACTTTTTTTTCGCAAAAAATTTCGATATACTATACTATGACTTTTTTTCATCAAATTTTTCGACATACTATACTAAGACTTTTTTTTCGCCAAAAATGTCAACATACTATAGTATGACTTTTTTTGCAAAGAATTTCGAAATACTATAGTATGACTTTTTTTGCAAAAACTTCGACATACTATACTATGACTTTTTTTTCATGAATTTTTTGGACATACTATACTATGACTTTTTTTTCGCCAAAAATTTCAACATACTATACTATGACTTTTTTTTGCCAAAAATTTCAACATACTGTACTATGACTTTTTTTTTCCAAAAATTTCAACATGCTATACTATGACTTTTTTTTGCAAAAAATTTCGACATACTATAGTATGACTTTTTTTTGCAAAAAATTACGACATACTATAGTATGACTTTTTTTTAAAAGAATTTCGACATACTATAATATGACTTTTTTTGCAAAGACTTCGACATACAATACTATGACTTTTTTTTTCGCAAAAAATTTCGTCATACTATACTATGACTTTTTTTTCATGAAATTTTTCGACATACTATACTAAGACTTTTTTTTCTCCAAAAATGTCAACATACTATAGTATGACTTTTTTTTGCAAAAAATTACGACATACTATAGTATGACTTTTTTTGCAAAGAATTTGGATTACTACAGTATGACTTTTTTTGCAAAAATTTCGACATACTATGCTAAGACTTTTTTTTCGCCAAAAATTTGAACGTACTATACTATGCCTTCTTTTTGCAATAAATTTCAACATACTATACTATGACTTTTTTTTGCAGAAAGTTTCGACATACTATAGTATGACTTTTTTTGCAAAACCTTCGATATACCATAGTATGACTTTTTTTCGCAAAACATTTCGACATACTATACTATGAATTTTTTTTGCAAAAATTTCGATATACTATAGTATGACTTTTTTTGCAAAAAATGTCGATATACTATAGTATGACTTTTTTTGCAAAAACTTTGACATACAATACTATGACTTTTTTTGCAAAAACTTTGACATACTATACTATGACTTTTTTTTCATGAATTTTTTCGACATACTATACTATGACTTTTTTTTCGCCAAAAATTTCAACATTCTATAATATGACTTTTTTTTGCCAAAAATTTCAACATTCTATACTATGACTTTTTTTTCCAAAAATTTCAACATACTATACTACGACTTTTTTTTGCAAAAAATTTCGACATACTATAGTATGACTTTTTTTTGCAAAAATCTCGATATACTATAGTATGACTTTTTTTGCAAAAACTGTGACATACATACTATGACTTTTTTTCGCCAAAAATTTCAACATCCTATAGTATGGCTTTTTTTTGCAAAAAATTTCGATATACTATAGTATGACGTTTTTTCATGAAATTTTTCGACATACTATACTAAGACTTTTTTTTCGCCGAAAATTTCAACATACAATACTATGACTTTTTTCGCAAAAAATTTCAACATACTATAGTATAATTTTTTTTGCAAAAAATTTCGACATACTGTACTATGACCTTTTTTTCTACGAAATTTTGGACATACTATACTATGAATTTTTTTCGCAAAAATTTCGACATACTATACTATGACTTTTTTTTGCAAAAACTTCGACATACTATACTATGACTTTTTTTTCGCAAAATATTTCGATATACTATACTATGACTTTTTTTCATGAAATTTTTCGACACACTATACTAAGACTTTTTTTTCGCCAAAACTTTCAACATTCTATAATATGACTTTTTTTTGCCAAAAATTTCAACATTCTATACTATGACTTTTTTTTCCAAAAATTTCAACATACTATACTACGACTTTTTTTTGCAAAAAATTTCGACATACTATAGTATGACTTTTTTTTGCAAAAATCTCGATATACTATAGTATGACTTTTTTTGCAAAAACTGTGACATACATACTATGACTTTTTTTCGCCAAAAATTTCAACATCCTATAGTATGGCTTTTTTTTGCAAAAAATTTCGATATACTATAGTATGACGTTTTTTCATGAAATTTTTCGACATACTATACTAAGACTTTTTTTTCGCCGAAAATTTCAACATACAATACTATGACTTTTTTCGCAAAAAATTTCAACATACTATAGTATAATTTTTTTTGCAAAAAATTTCGACATACTGTACTATGACCTTTTTTTCTACGAAATTTTGGACATACTATACTATGAATTTTTTTCGCAAAAATTTCGACATACTATACTATGACTTTTTTTTGCAAAAACTTCGACATACTATACTATGACTTTTTTTTCGCAAAATATTTCGATATACTATACTATGACTTTTTTTCATGAAATTTTTCGACACACTATACTAAGACTTTTTTTTCGCCAAAAATGTCAACATACTATCCTAAGACTTTTTTTACGCCGAAAATTTCAACATACTATACTATGACTTTTTTTCGCCGAAAATTTCAACATACTATACTATGATTTTTTTTTGCAAAAAATTACGACATGCTATAGTATGACTTTTTTTGCAAAGAATTTCGAAATACTATAGTATGACTTCTTTTGCAAAAACTTCGACATACTATACTATGACTTTTTTTTCATGAATTTTTTGGACATACTATACTATGACTTTTTTTTCGCCAAAAATTTCAACATACTATACTATGACTTTTTTTTGCCAAAAATTTCAACATACTGTACTATGACTTTTTTTTTCCAAAAATTTCAACATGCTATACTATGACTTTTTTTTGCAAAAAATTTCGACATACTATAGTATGACTTTTTTTTGCAAAAAATTACGACATACTATAGTATGTCTTTTTTTTGCAAAAAATTACGACATACTATAGTATGACTTTTTTTTAAAAGAATTTCGACATACTAGTATTGTATGTTGAAGTCTTTGCAAAAAAAGTCATATTATAATATGACTTTTTTTGCAAAGACTTCGACATACAATACTATGACTTTTTTTTTCGCAAAAAATTTCGTCATACTATACTATGACTTTTTTTTCATGAAATTTTTCGACATACTATACTAAGACTTTTTTTTCGCCAAAAATGTCAACATACTATAGTATGACTTTTTTTTGCAAAAAATTACGACATACTATAGTATGACTTTTTTTGCAAAGAATTTGGATTACTACAGTATGACTTTTTTTGCAAAAATTTCGACATACTATACTAAGACTTTTTTTTCGCCAAAAATTTGAACGTACTATACTATGCCTTCTTTTTGCAATAAATTTCAACATACTATACTGTGAATTTTTTTTGCAGAAAATTTCGACATACTATAGTATGACTTTTTTTGCAAAACCTTCGATATACCATAGTATGACTTTTTTCGCAAAACATTTCGACATACTATACTAAGACTTTTTTTTCGCCAAAAATTTGAACGTACTATACTATGCCTTCTTTTTGCAATAAATTTCAACATACTATACTATGACTTTTTTTTGCAGAAAATTTCGACATACTATACTATGACTTTTTTTGCAAAACCTTCGATATACCATAGTATGACTTTTTTTCGCAAAACATTTCGACATACTATACTATGAATTTTTTTTGCAAAAATTTCGATATACTATAGTATGACTTTTTTTGCAAAAAATGTCGATATACTATAGTATGACTTTTTTTGCAAAAACTTTGACATACAATACTATGACTTTTTTTGCAAAAACTTTGACATACTATACTATGACTTTTTTTTCATGAATTTTTTCGACATACTATACTATGACTTTTTTTTCGCCAAAAATTTCAACATACTATAATATGACTTTTTTTTGCCAAAAATTTCAACATACTATACTATGACTTTTTTTTCCAAAAATTTCAACATACTATACTGCGACTTTTTTTTGCAAAAAATTTCGACATACTATAGTATGACTTTTTTTTGCAAAAATCTCGATATACTATAGTATGACTTTTTTTGCAAAAACTTTGACATACATACTATGACTTTTTTTCGCCAAAAATTTCAACATCCTATAGTATGGCTTTTTTTTGCAAAAAATTTCGATATACTATAGTATGACGTTTTTTCATGAAATTTTTCGACATACTATACTAAGACTTTTTTTTCGCCGAAAATTTCAACATACAATACTATGACTTTTTTCGCAAAAAATTTCAACATACTATAGTATAATTTTTTTTGCAAAAAATTTCGACATACTGTACTATGACCTTTTTTTCTACGAAATTTTGGACATACTATACTATGAATTTTTTTCGCAAAAATTTCGACATACTATACTATGACTTTTTTTTGCAAAAACTTCGACATACTATACTATGACTTTTTTTTCGCAAAATATTTCGATATACTATACTATGACTTTTTTTCATGAAATTTTTCGACACACTATACTAAGACTTTTTTTTCGCCAAAAATGTCAACATACTATACTATGACTTTTTTTTGCAAAAAATTTCAACATACTATACTATGGCTTTTTTTTGCAAAAAATGTCAACATACTATCCTAAGACTTTTTTTACGCCGAAAATTTCAACATACTATACTATGACTTTTTTTCGCCGAAAATTTCAACATACTATACTATGATTTTTTTTTGCAAAAAATTACGACATACTATAGTATGACTTCTTTTGCAAAGAATTTCGAAATACTATAGTATGACTTTTTTTGCAAAAACTTCGACATACTATACTATGACTTTTTTTTCATGAATTTTTTGGACATACTATACTATGACTTTTTTTTCGCCAAAAATTTCAACATACTATACTATGACTTTTTTTTGCCAAAAATTTCAACATACTGTACTGTGACTTTTTTTTTCCAAAAATTTCAACATGCTATACTATGACTTTTTTTTGCAAAAAATTTCGACATACTATAGTATGACTTTTTTTGGCAAAAAATTACGACATACTATAGTATGACTTTTTTTTGCAAAAATTTCGATATACTATAGTATGACTTTTTTTGCAAAACCTTCGATATACCATAGTATGACTTTTTTTCGCAAAACATTTCGACATACTATACTAAGACTTTTTTTTCGCCAAAAATTTGAACGTACTATACTATGCCTTCTTTTTGCAATAAATTTCAACATACTATACTATGACTTTTTTTTGCAGAAAATTTCGACATACTATAGTATGACTTTTTTTGCAAAACCTTCGATATACCATAGTATGACTTTTTTTCGCAAAACATTTCGACATACTATACTATGAATTTTTTTTGCAAAAATTTCGATATACTATAGTATGACTTTTTTTGCAAAAAATGTCGATATACTATAGTATGACTTTTTTTGCAAAAACTTTGACATTCAATACTATGACTTTTTTAGCAAAAACTTTGACATACTATACTATGACTTTTTTTTCATGAATTTTTTCGACATACTATACTATGACTTTTTTTTCGCCAAAAATTTCAACATACTATAATATGACTTTTTTTTGCCAAAAATTTCAACATACTATACTATGACTTTTTTTTCCAAAAATTTCAACATACTATACTACGACTTTTTTTTGCAAAAAATTTCGACATACTATAGTATGACTTTTTTTTGCAAAAATCTCGATATACTATAGTATGACTTTTTTTGCAAAAACTTTGACATACTTACAATGACTTTTTTTCGCAAAAAATTTCAACATCCTATAGTATGGCTTTTTTTTGCAAAAAATTTCGATATACTATAGTATGACGTTTTTTCATGAAATTTTTCGACATACTATACTAAGACTTTTTTTTCGCCGAAAATTTCAACATACAATACTATGACTTTTTTCGCAAAAAATTTCAACATACTATAGTATAATTTTTTTTGCAAAAAATTTCGACATACTGTACTATGACCTTTTTTTCTACGAAATTTTGGACATACTATACTATGAATTTTTTTCGCAAAAATTTCGACATACTATACTATGACTTTTTTTTGCAAAAACTTCGACATACTATACTATGACTTTTTTTTCGCAAAATATTTCGATATACTATACTATGACTTTTTTTCATGAAATTTTTCGACACACTATACTAAGACTTTTTTTTCGCCAAAAATGTCAACATACTATACTATGACTTTTTTTTGCAAAAAATTTCAACATACTATACTATGGCTTTTTTTTGCAAAAAATGTCAACATACTATCCTAAGACTTTTTTTACGCCGAAAATTTCAACATACTATACTATGACTTTTTTTCGCCGAAAATTTCAACATACTATACTATGATTTTTTTTTGCAAAAAATTACGACATACTATAGTATGACTTCTTTTGCAAAGAATTTCGAAATACTATAGTATGACTTTTTTTGCAAAAACTTCGACATACTATACTATGACTTTTTTTTCATGAATTTTTTGGACATACTATACTATGACTTTTTTTTCGCCAAAAATTTCAACATACTATACTATGACTTTTTTTTGCCAAAAATTTCAACATACTGTACTGTGACTTTTTTTTTCCAAAAATTTCAACATGCTATACTATGACTTTTTTTTGTAAACAATTTCGACATACTATACAATGACTTTTTTTGGCAAAAAATTTCGACATACTATAGTATGACTTTTTTTTGCAAAAATTTCGATATACTATAGTATGACTTTTTTTGCAAAACCTTCGATATACCATAGTATGACTTTTTTTCGCAAAACATTTCGACATACTATACTAAGACTTTTTTTTCGCCAAAAATTTGAACGTACTATACTATGCCTTCTTTTTGCAATAAATTTCAACATACTATACTATGACTTTTTTTTGCAGAAAATTTCGACATACTATAGTATGACTTTTTTTTGCAAAAATCTCGATATACTATAGTATGACTTTTTTTGCAAAAACTTTGACATACTTACAATGACTTTTTTTCGCAAAAAATTTCAACATCCTATAGTATGGCTTTTTTTTGCAAAAAATTTCGATATACTATAGTATGACGTTTTTTCATGAAATTTTTCGACATACTATACTAAGACTTTTTTTTCTCCGAAAATTTCAACATACAATACTATGACTTTTTTCGCAAAAAATTTCAACATACTATAGTATAATTTTTTTTGCAAAAAATTTCGACATACTGTACTATGATTTTTTTTTTCCAAAAATTTCAAAATGCTATACTATGAATTTTTTGTGCAAAAAATTTCGACATACTGTACTATGATTTTTTTTTTCCAAAAATTTCAACATGCTATACTATGAATTTTTTGTGCAAAAAATTTCGACATACTATAGTATGACTTTTTTTTAAAAGAATTTCGACATACTATAATATGACTTTTTTTGCAAAGACTTCGACAGACAATACTGACTTTTTTTTTCGCAAAACATTTCGACATACTATACTAAGACTTTTTTTTCGCCAAAAATTTGAACGTACTATACTATGCCTTCTTTTTGCAATAAATTTCAACATACTATACTATGACTTTTTTTTGCAGAAAATTTCGACATACTATAGTATGACTTTTTTTTGCAAAAATCTCGATATACTATAGTATGACTTTTTTTGCAAAAACTTTGACATACTTACAATGACTTTTTTTCGCAAAAAATTTCAACATCCTATAGTATGGCTTTTTTTTGCAAAA
Source organism: Sebastolobus alascanus (assembly GCA_916701645.2). Taxonomy (NCBI): domain Eukaryota; kingdom Metazoa; phylum Chordata; class Actinopteri; order Perciformes; family Sebastidae; genus Sebastolobus; species Sebastolobus alascanus. Next base: position 3,263,093 of record CAKAOJ020000041.1, on the reverse strand, counting down.
AATTTCGATATACTATAGTATGACGTTTTTTCATGAAATTTTTCGACATACTATACTAAGACTTTTTTTTCTCCGAAAATTTCAACATACAATACTATGACTTTTTTCGCAAAAAATTTCAACATACTATAGTATAATTTTTTTTGCAAAAAATTTCGACATACTGTACTATGATTTTTTTTTTCCAAAAATTTCAAAATGCTATACTATGAATTTTTTGTGCAAAAAATTTCGACATACTGTACTATGATTTTTTTTTTCCAAAAATTTCAACATGCTATACTATGAATTTTTTGTGCAAAAAATTTCGACATACTATAGTATGACTTTTTTTTAAAAGAATTTCGACATACTATAATATGACTTTTTTTGCAAAGACTTCGACAGACAATACTGACTTTTTTTTTCGCAAAAAATTTCGTCATACTATACTATGACTTTTTTTTCATGAAATTTTTCGACATACTATACTAAGACTTTTTTTTCGCCAAAAATGTCAACATACTATAGTATGACTTTTTTGCAAAAAATTACGACATACTATAGTATGACTTTTTTTGCAAAGAATTTGGATTACTACAGTATGACTTTTTTTGCAAAAATTTCGACATACTATACTAAGACTTTTTTTTCTCCAAAAATTTGAACGTACTATACTATGCCTTCTTTTTGCAATAAATTTCAACATACTATACTATGACTTTTTTTTGCAGAAAATTTCGACATACTATAGTATGACTTTTTTTGCAAAACCTTCGATATACCATAGTATGACTTTTTTTCGCAAAACATTTCGACATACTATACTATGAATTTTTTTTGCAAAAATTTCGATATACTATAGTATGACTTTTTTTGCAAAAAATGTCGATATACTATAGTATGACTTTTTTTGCAAAAACTTTGACATACAATACTATGACTTTTTTTGCAAAAACTTTGACATACTATACTATGACTTTTTTTTCATGAATTTTTTCGACATACTATACTATGACTTTTTTTTCGCCAAAAATTTCAACATTCTATAATATGACTTTTTTTTGCCAAAAATTTCAACATTCTATACTATGACTTTTTTTTCCAAAAATTTCAACATACTATACTACGACTTTTTTTTGCAAAAAATTTCGACATACTATAGTATGACTTTTTTTTGCAAAAATCTCGATATACTATAGTATGACTTTTTTTGCAAAAACTTTGACATACATACTATGACTTTTTTTCGCCAAAAATTTCAACATCCTATAGTATGGCTTTTTTTTGCAAAAAATTTCGATATACTATAGTATGACGTTTTTTCATGAAATTTTTCGACATACTATACTAAGACTTTTTTTTCGCCGAAAATGTCAACATACTATAGTATGACTTTTTTTTAAAAGAATTTCGACATACTAGTATTGTATGTCGAAGTCTTTGCAAAAAAAGTCATATTATAATATGACTTTTTTTGCAAAGACTTCGACATACAATACTATGACTTTTTTTTTCGCAAAAAATTTCGTCATACTATACTATGACTTTTTTTTCATGAAATTTTTCGACATACTATACTAAGACTTTTTTTTCGCCAAAAATGTCAACATACTATAGTATGACTTTTTTTTGCAAAAAATTACGACATACTATAGTATGACTTTTTTTGCAAAGAATTTGGATTACTACAGTATGACTTTTTTTGCAAAAATTTCGACATACTATACTAAGACTTTTTTTTCGCCAAAAATTTGAACGTACTATACTATGCCTTCTTTTTGCAATAAATTTCAACATACTATACTGTGAATTTTTTTTGCAGAAAATTTCGACATACTATAGTATGACTTTTTTTGCAAAACCTTCGATATACCATAGTATGACTTTTTTTCGCAAAACATTTCGACATACTATACTATGAATTTTTTTTGCAAAAATTTCGATATACTATAGTATGACTTTTTTTGCAAAAAATGTCGATATACTATAGTATGACTTTTTTTGCAAAAACTTTGACATACATACAATGACTTTTTTTCGCAAAAAATTTCAACATACTATAGTATAATTTTTTTTGCAAAAAATTTCGACATACTGTACTATGACCTTTTTTTCTACGAAATTTTGGACATACTATACTATGACTTTTTTACGCAAAAATTTCGACATACTATACTATGACTTGTTTTTGCAAAAACTTCGACATACTATACTATGACTTTTTTTTCGCAAAAAATTTCGATATACTATACTATGACTTTTTTTCATGAAATTTTTCGACATACTATACTATGACTTTTTTTCGCAAAAATTTCGACATACTATACTATGACTTTTTTTGCAAAAACTTTGACATACTATACTATGACTTTTTTTTCATGAATTTTTTCGACATACTATACTATGACTTTTTTTTCGCCAAAAATTTCAACATACTATAATATGACTTTTTTTTGCCAAAAATTTCAACATACTATACTATGACTTTTTTTTCCAAAAATTTCAACATACTATACTACGACTTTTTTTTGCAAAAAATTTCGACATACTATAGTATGACTTTTTTTGGCAAAAAATTACGACATACTATAGTATGACTTTTTTTTGCAAAAAATTACGACATACTATAGTATGACTTTTTTTTAAAAGAATTTCGACATACTATAATATGACTTTTTTTGCAAAAACTTCGACATACAATACTATGACTTTTTTTTTCGCAAACAATTTCGTCATACTATACTATGACTTTTTTTTCATGAAATTTTTCGACATACTATACTAAGACTTTTTTTTCGCCAAAAATGTCAACATACTATACCATGACTTTTTTTTGCAAAAAATTTCAACGTACTATACTATGAATTTTTTTTGCAAAAAATTTCGACATACTATAGTATGACTTTTTTTGCAAAGAATTTCGAAATACTATAGTATGACTTTTTTTGAAAAAATTTCGACATACTATACTATGACTTTTTTTTGCAATAAATTTCAACATACTATACTATGACTTTTTTTTGCAGAAAATTTCGACATACTATAGTATGACTTTTTTTTGCAAAAAATTTCGACATACTATACTATGACTTTTTTTCATGAAAGTTTTCATCATACTATACAATGACTTTTTTGGAAAAAACTTCGACATACCATAGTATGACTTTTTTTCGCAAAAAATTTCAACATACTATAGTATGACTTTTTTTTGCAAAAATCTCGATATACTATAGTATGACTTTTTTTGCAAAAACTTTGACATACATACTATGACTTTTTTTCGCAAAAAATTTCAACATCCTATAGTATGGCTTTTTTTTGCAAAAAATTTCGATATACTATAGTATGACGTTTTTTCATGAAATTTTTCGACATACTATACTAAGACTTTTTTTTCGCCGAAAATTTCAACATACAATACTATGACTTTTTTCGCAAAAAATTTCAACATACTATAGTATAATTTTTTTTGCAAAAAATTTCGACATACTGTACTATGACCTTTTTTTCTACGAAATTTTCGACATACTATACTATGACTTTTTTTCGCAAAAATTTCGACATACTATACTATGACTTTTTTTTGCAAAAACTTCGACATACTATACTATGACTTTTTTTTCGTAAAAAATTTCGATATACTATACTATGACTTTTTTTCATGAAATTTTCAAAATACTATAATATGATTTTTTTTTGCAAAAAATTACGACATACTATAGTATCACTTTTTTTGCAAAGAATTTCGAAATAATATACTATGGCTTTTTTTTCATGAATTTTTTGGACATACTATACTATGACTTTTTTTTCGCCAAAAATTTCAACATACTATACTATGACTTTTTTTTGCCAAACATTTCAACATACTGTACTATGACTTTTTTTTTCCAAAAATTTCAACATGCTATACTATGACTTTTTTTCGCAAACAATTTCGTCATACTATACTATGACTTTTTTTTCATGAAATTTTTCGACATACTATACTAAGACTTTTTTTTCGCCAAAAATGTCAACATACTATACCATGACTTTTTTTTGCAAAAAATTTCAACGTACTATACTATGAATTTTTTTTGCAAAAAATTTCGACATACTATAGTATGACTTTTTTTGCAAAGAATTTCGAAATACTATAGTATGACTTTTTTTGAAAAAATTTCGACATACTATACTATGACTTTTTTTTGCAATAAATTTCAACATACTATACTATGACTTTTTTTTGCAGAAAATTTCGACATACTATAGTATGACTTTTTTTTGCAAAAAATTTCGACATACTATACTATGACTTTTTTTCATGAAAGTTTTCATCATACTATACAATGACTTTTTTGGAAAAAACTTCGACATACCATAGTATGACTTTTTTTCGCAAAAAATTTCAACATACTATAGTATGACTTTTTTTTGCAAAAATCTCGATATACTATAGTATGACTTTTTTTGCAAAAACTTTGACATACATACTATGACTTTTTTTCGCAAAAAATTTCAACATCCTATAGTATGGCTTTTTTTTGCAAAAAATTTCGATATACTATAGTATGACGTTTTTTCATGAAATTTTTCGACATACTATACTAAGACTTTTTTTTCGCCGAAAATTTCAACATACAATACTATGACTTTTTTCGCAAAAAATTTCAACATACTATAGTATAATTTTTTTTGCAAAAAATTTCGACATACTGTACTATGACCTTTTTTTCTACGAAATTTTCGACATACTATACTATGACTTTTTTTCGCAAAAATTTCGACATACTATACTATGACTTTTTTTTGCAAAAACTTCGACATACTATACTATGACTTTTTTTTCGTAAAAAATTTCGATATACTATACTATGACTTTTTTTCATGAAATTTTCAAAATACTATAATATGATTTTTTTTTGCAAAAAATTACGACATACTATAGTATCACTTTTTTTGCAAAGAATTTCGAAATAATATACTATGGCTTTTTTTTCATGAATTTTTTGGACATACTATACTATGACTTTTTTTTCGCCAAAAATTTCAACATACTATACTATGACTTTTTTTTGCCAAACATTTCAACATACTGTACTATGACTTTTTTTTTCCAAAAATTTCAACATGCTATACTATGACTTTTTTTTGCAAAAAATTTCGACATACTATACTATGACTTTTTTTTGCAAAAAATTACGACATACTATAGTATGACTTTTTTTTGCAAAAAATTACGACATACTATAGTATGACTTTTTTTTAAAAGAATTTCGACATACTATAATATGACTTTTTTTGCAAAGGCTTCGACATACAATACTATGACTTTTTTTTTCGCAAAAAATTTCGTCATACTATACTATGACTTTTTTTTCATGAAATTTTTCGACATACTATACTAAGACTTTTTTTTCGCCAAAAATGTCAACATACTATAGTATGACTTTTTTTTGCAAAAAATTACGACATACTATAGTATGACTTTTTTTGCAAAGAATTTGGATTACTACAGTATGACTTTTTTTGCAAAAATTTCGACATACTATACTAAGACTTTTTTTTCGCCAAAAATTTGAACGTACTATACTATGCCTTCTTTTTGCAATAAATTTCAACATACTATACTATGACTTTTTTTTGCAGAAAATTTCGACATACTATAGTATGACTTTTTTTGCAAAACCTTGAATATACCATAGTATGACTTTTTTTCGCAAAACATTTCGACATACTATACTATGAATTTTTTTTGCAAAAATTTCGTTATACTATAGTATGACTTTTTTTGCAAAAAAATTCGACATACTATACTATGACTTTTTTTGCAAAAACTTTGACATACAATACTATGACTTTTTTTGCAAAAACTTTGACATACTATACTATGACTTTTTTTTCATGAATTTTTTCGACATACTATACTATGACTTTTTTTTCGCCAAAAATTTCAACATACTATAATATGACTTTTTTTTGCCAAAAATTTCAACATACTATACTATGACTTTTTTTTCCAAAAATTTCAACATACTATAGTATGACTTTTTTTTGCAAAAAATTTCGACATACTATACTATGACTTTTTTTCGCAAAAATTTCAACATACTATAGTATGACTTTTTTTTGAAAAAATTTGACATACTACATGACTTTTTTTCTGAAAATTTTGGACATACTATACTATTTTTTTTCGCAAAAATTTCGACATACTATACTATGACTTTTTTTAAAAATTTCGACAATATTATGACTTTTTTTTCGCAAAAATTTCAATATTACTATGACTTTTTCAAAATTTTCACATACTATACTATGACTTTTTTTTCAAAAATTTCGACATACTATACTATGACTTTTTTTCAAAAATTTGACATACTATACTATGACTTTTTTTTCGAAAAATTTCGACATATATACTATTTTTTTTGCAAAAATTTCACATACTATAGTATGACTTTTTTTGCAAAAAAATTCGACATACTATACTATGACTTTTTTTGCAAAAACTTTGACATACAATACTATGACTTTTTTTGCAAAAACTTTGACATACTATACTATGACTTTTTTTTCATGAATTTTTTCGACATACTATACTATGACTTTTTTTTCGCCAAAAATTTCAACATACTATAATATGACTTTTTTTTGCCAAAAATTTCAACATACTATAATATGACTTTTTTTTGCCAAAAATTTCAACATACTATACTATGACTTTTTTTTCCAAAAATTTCAACATACTATACTACGACTTTTTTTTGCAAAAAATTTCGACATACTATAGTATGACTTTTTTTTGCAAAAATCTCGATATACTATAGTATGACTTTTTTTGCAAAAACTTTGACATACATACAATGACTTTTTTTCGCAAAAAATTTCAACATCCTATAGTATGGCTTTTTTTTGCAAAAAATTTCGATATACTATAGTATGACGTTTTTTCATGAAATTTTTCGACATACTATACTAAGACTTTTTTTTCGCCGAAAATTTCAACATACAATACTATGACTTTTTTCGCAAAAAATTTCAACATACTATAGTATAATTTTTTTTGCAAAAAATTTCGACATACTGTACTATGACCTTTTTTTCTACGAAATTTTGGACATACTATACTATGACCTTTTTTTCGCAAAAATTTCGACATACTATACTATGACTTTTTTTTGCAAAAACTTCGACATACTATACTATGACTTTTTTTTCGCAAAAAATTTCGATATACTATACTATGACTTTTTTTCATGAAATTTTTCGACATATTATACTATGACTTTTTTTCGCAAAAATTTCGACATACTATACTATGACTTTTTTTGCAAAAACTTTGACATACTATACTATGACTTTTTTTTCATGAATTTTTTCGACATACTATACTAAGACTTTTTTTTCGCCAAAAATGTCAACATACTATAGTATGACTTTTTTTTGCAAAAAATTACGACATACTATAGTATGACTTTTTTTGCAAAGAATTTGGATTACTACAGTATGACTTTTTTTGCAAAAATTTCGACATACTATACTAAGACTATTTTTTCGCCAAAAATGTCAACATACTATAGTATGACTTTTTTGCAAAAAATTACGACATACTATAGTATGACTTTTTTTGCAAAGAATTTGGATTACTACAGTATGACTTTTTTTGCAAAAATTTCGACATACTATACTAAGACTTTTTTTTCGCCAAAAATTTGAACGTACTATACTATGCCTTCTTTTTGCAATAAATTTCAACATACTATACTATGACTTTTTTTTGCAGAAAATTTCGACATACTATAGTATGACTTTTTTTGCAAAACCTTGAATATACCATAGTATGACTTTTTTTCGCAAAACATTTCGACATACTATACTATGAATTTTTTTTGCAAAAATTTCGATATACTATAGTATGACTTTTTTTGCAAAAAAATTCGACATACTATACTATGACTTTTTTTGCAAAAACTTTGACATACAATACTATGACTTTTTTTGCAAAAACTTTGACATACTATAATATGACTTTTTTTTCGCCAAAAATTTCAACATACTATAATATGACTTTTTTTTCCAAAAATTTCAACATACTATACTACGACTTTTTTTTGCAAAAAATTTCGACATACTATAGTATGACTTTTTTTTGCAAAAATCTCGATATACTATAGTATGACTTTTTTTGCAAAAACTTTGACATACATACAATGACTTTTTTTCGCAAAAAATTTCAACATCCTATAGTATGGCTTTTTTTTGCAAAAAATTTCGATATACTATAGTATGACGTTTTTTCATGAAATTTTTCGACATACTATACTAAGACTTTTTTTTCGCCGAAAATTTCAACATACAATACTATGACTTTTTTCGCAAAAAATTTCAACATACTATAGTATAATTTTTTTTGCAAAAAATTTCGACATACTGTACTATGACCTTTTTTTTGCAAAAACTTCGACATAATATACTATGACTTTTTTTTCGCAAAAAATTTCGATATACTATACTATGACTTTTTTTCATGAAATTTTTCGACATACTATACTATGACTTTTTTTCGCAAAAATTTCGACATACTATACTATGACTTTTTTTGCAAAAACTTTGACATACTATACTGACTTTTTTTTCATGAATTTTTTCGACATACTATACTATGACTTTTTTTTCGCCAAAAATTTCAACATACTATAATATGACTTTTTTTTGCCAAAAATTTCAACATACTATACTATGATTTTTTTTTCCAAAAATTTCAACATACTATACTACGACTTTTTTTTGCAAAAAATTTCGACATACTATAGTATGACTTTTTTTGGCAAAAAATTACGACATACTATAGTATGACTTTTTTTTAAAAGAATTTCGACATACTATAATATGACTTTTTTTGCAAAAACTTCGAAATACAATACTATGACTTTTTTTTTCGCAAACAATTTCGTCATACTATACTATGACTATTTTTTCATGAAATTTTTCGACATACTATAGTAAGACTTTTTTTTCGCCAAAAATGTCAACATACTATACCATGACTTTTTTTTGCAAAAAATTTCAACATACTATACTATGACTTTTTTTTGAAAAAAATTTCGACATACTATAGTATGACTTTTTTTTGCAAAAAATTACGACATGCTATAGTATGACTTTTTTTGCAAAGAATTTCGAAATACTATAGTATGACTTTTTTTGCAAAAATTTCGACATACTATACTATGAATTTTTTTTGCAATAAATTTCAACATACTATACTATGACTTTTTTTTGCAAAAAATTTCGACATACTATACTATGACTTTTTTTCATGAAAGTTTTCAACATACTATACAATGACTTTTTTGGAAAAAACTTCGACATACTATAGTATGACTTTTTTTCGCAAAAAATTTCGACATACTATAGTGTGACTTTTTTTTGCAAAAATTTCGATATACTATAGTGTGACTTTTTTTTGCAAAAAATTTCAATATACTATAGTATGACTTTTTTTACAAAAACTTTGACATACAATACTATGATTTTTTTTTCGCAAAAAATTTCGGCATACTATACTATCACTTTTTTTCATGAAATTTTCCGACATACTATACTATGACCTTTTTTTCTGCGAAATTTTCGACATACTATACCATGACTTTTTTTCAAAAAATTTCGACATACTATAGTATAAATTGTTTTTGCAAAAACTTCGACATACAATACTATGACTTTTTTTTCGCAAAAAATTTCGACATACTGTACTATGACTTTTTTCAAGAAATTTTTCGACATACTATACTAAGACTTTTTTTTGCAGAAAATTTCGACATACTATAGTATGACTTTTTTTGCAAAACCTTCGATATACCATAGTATGACTTTTTTTCGCAAAACATTTCGACATACTATACTATGAATTTTTTTTGCAAAAATTTCGATATACTATAGTATGACTTTTTTTGCAAAAAAATTCGACATACTATACTATGACTTTTTTTGCAAACACTTTGACATACAATACTATGACTTTTTTTGCAAAAACTTTGACATACTATACTATGACTTTTTTTTCATGAATTTTTTCGACATACTATACTATGACTTTTTTTTCGCCAAAAATTTCAACATACTATAATATGACTTTTTTTTGCCAAAAATTTCAACATACTATACTATAACTTTTTTTTCCAAAAATTTCAACGTACTATAGTACGACTTTTTTTTGCAAAAAATTTCGACATACTATAGTATGACTTTTTTTTGCAAAAATCTCGATATACTATAGTATGACTTTTTTTGCAAAAACTTTGACATACATACAATGACTTTTTTTCGCAAAAAATTTCAACATCCTATAGTATGGCTTTTTTTTGCAAAAAATTTCGATATACTATAGTATGACGTTTTTTCATGAAATTTTTCGACATACTATACTAAGACTTTTTTTTCGCCGAAAATTTCAACATACAATACTATGACTTTTTTCGCAAAAAATTTCAACATACTATAGTATAATTTTTTTTGCAAAAAATTTCGACATACTGTACTATGACCTTTTTTTCTACGAAATTTTGGACATACTACACTATGACTTTTTTTTGCAAAAACTTCGACATACTATACTATGACTTTTTTTTCGCAAAAAATTTCGATATACTATACTATGACTTTTTTTCATGAAATTTTTCGACATACTATACTATGACTTTTTTTCGCAAAAATTTCGACATACTATACTATGACTTTTTTTGCAAAAACTTTGACATACTATACTGACTTTTTTTTCATGAATTTTTTCGACATACTATACTATGACTTTTTTTTCGCAAAAAATTTCAACATACTATAATATGACTTTTTTTTGCCAAAAATTTCAACATACTATAATATGACTTTTTTTTCCAAAAATTTCAACATACTATACTACGACTTTTTTTTGCAAAAAATTTCGACATACTATAGTATGACTTTTTTTGGCAAAAAATTACGACATACTATAGTATGACTTTTTTTTGCAAAAAATTACGACATACTATAGTATGACTTTTTTTTAAAAGAATTTCGACATACTATAATATGACTTTTTTTGCAAAAACTTCGACATACTATACTATGACTTTTTTTTGAAAAAAATTTCGACATACTATAGTATGACTTTTTTTTGCAAAAAATTACGACATGCTATAGTATGACTTTTTTTGCAAAGAATTTCGAAATACTATAGTATGACTTTTTTTGCAAAAATTTCGACATACTATACTATGAATTTTTTTTGCAATAAATTTCAACATACTATACTATGACTTTTTTTTGCAAAAAATTTCGACATACTATACTATGACTTTTTTTCATGAAAGTTTTCAACATACTATACAATGACTTTTTTGGAAAAAACTTCGACATACCATAGTATGACTTTTTTTCACAAAAAATTTCGACATACTATAGTGTGACTTTTTTTTGCAAAAATTTCGATATACTATAGTGTGACTTTTTTTTGCAAAAAATTTCAATATACTATAGTATGACTTTTTTTACAAAAACTTTGACATACAATACTATGATTTTTTTTTCGCAAAAAATTTCGGCATACTATACTATCACTTTTTTTCATGAAATTTTCCGACATACTATACTATGACCTTTTTTTCTGCGAAATTTTCGACATACTATACCATGACTTTTTTTCAAAAAATTTCGACATACTATAGTATAAATTGTTTTTGCAAAAACTTCGACATACAATACTATGACTTTTTTTTCGCAAAAAATTTCGACATACTGTACTATGACTTTTTTCAAGAAATTTTTCGACATACTATACTAAGACTTTTTTTTCGCCAAAAATTTCAACATACTATACTATGACTTTTTTTTGCCAAAAATTTCGACATACTATACTATGACTTTTTTTTCCAAAAATTTCAACATACTATATTATGACTTCTTTTTGCAAAAAATTTCGACATACTATAGTATGACTTTTTTTCGCAAAAATTTCGACATACTATACTATGACTTTTTTCAAGAAATTTTTCGACATACTATACTAAGACTTTTTTTTCGCCAAAAATTTCAACATACTATACTATGACTTTTTTTTGCCAAAAATTTCGACATACTATACTATGACTTTTTTTTCCAAAAATTTCAACATACTATATTATGACTTCTTTTTGCAAAAAATGTCGACATACTATAGTATGACTTTTTTTTGCAAAAAATTACGACATACTATAATATGACTTTTTTTTGCCAAAAATTACGACATACTATAGTATGACTTTTTTTTAAAAGAATTTCGACATACTATAATATGACTTTTTTTGCAAAAACTTCAACATACAATACTATGACTTTTTTTTTCGCAAACAATTTCGTCATACTATACTACGACTTTTTTTTCATGAAATTTTTCGACATACTATAGCAAGACTTTTTTTTCGCCAAAAATGTCAACATACTATACCATGACTTTTTTTTGCAAAAAATTTCAACATACTATACTATGACTTTTTTTTGCAAAAAATTTCGACATACTATAGTATGACTTTTTTTTGCAAAAAATTTCGACATACTATAGTATGACTTTTTTTACAAAGAATTTCGAAATACTATAGTATGCCTTTTTTTCCAAAAATTTCGACATACTATAGTAAGACTTTTTTTCGCCAAAAATGTCAACATACTATACCATGACTTTTTTTTGCAAAAAATTTCAACATACTATACTATGAGTTTCTTTTGCAAAAAATTTCGACATACTATAGTATGACTTTTTTTGCAAAGAATTTCGAAATACTATAGTATGACTTTTTTCGCAAACAATTTCGTCATACTATACTACAAATTTTTTTTCATGAAATTTTTCGACATACTATAGTAAGACTTTTTTTTCGCCAAAAATGTCAACATACTATACCATGACTTTTTTTTGCAAAAAATTTCAACATACTATACTATGACTTTTTTTTGCAAAAAATTTCGACATACCATACTATGACTTTTTTTCATGAAATTTTTGAACATACTATACAATGACTCTTTTTGCAAAAACTTCGACATACCATAGTATGACTTTTTTTCGCAACAAATTTCGCCATACTATACTACGAATTTTTTTTCATGAAATTTTTCGACATACTATAGTACGACTTTTTTTTGCAAAAAATTTCGATATACTCTAGTATGACTTTTTTTGCAAAAAATTTCGACATACTATAGTATGACTTTTTTTACAAAAACTTTGACATACAATACTATGATTTTTTTTTCGCAAAAAATTTCGACATACTTTACTATGACTTTTTTTTATGAAATTTTTCGACATACTATACTAAGACTTTTTTTTCGCCGAAAATTTCAACATACAATACTATGACTTTTTTTTCGCCAAAAATTTCAACATACTATACTATGACTTTTCTTTGCAAAAAATTTCAACATAGTATACTATGACTTTTTTTTGCAAAAAATGTCGACATACTACACTAAGACTTTTTTTTCGCTGAAAATTTCAACATACTATACTATGACTTTTTTTCGCTGAAAATTTCAACATACTATACTACGACTTTTTTTGCAAAAACTTCGACATACTGTAGTATGACTTTTTTTTCGTAAAAAATTTCAAGATACTTTAGTATGACTTTTTTTTGCAAAAAATTTCGACATACTATAGTATGACTTTTTTACATGAAATTTTTCGACATACTATACTAAGACTTTTTTTTCGCCAAAAATTTCAACACACTATACTATGACTTTTTTTTGCAAAAAATTTCAACATACTATACTATCACTTTTTTTTGCAAAAAATGTCGACATACTATACTATGACTTATTTTCATGAAATTTTCGACATACTATAGTATGACTTTTTTTGCAAAAAATTTCAATATACTATAGTATGACTTTTTTTGCAAAGAATTTCAACATACCATACTATGACTTTTTTTTGCAAAAAATGTCGACATACTATCCTAAGACTTTTTTTTCGCCGAAAATTTCAAGATACTATACTATGACTTTTTATCGCCGAAAATTTCAATATACTATACTATGATTTTTTATTGCAAGATATTTCGACATACTATAGTATGACTTTTTTTTGCAAAAAATTACGACATACTATAGTATGACTTTTTTTGCAAAGAATTTCGACATACTACACTATGACTTTTTTACATGAAATTTTTCGACATACTATACTAAGACTTTTTTTTTAAAAATTTCAACATACTATACTATGACTTTTTTTTGCAAAAAATGTCGACATACTATAGTATGACTTTTTTTTGCAAAAAATTATGACATACTATAGGATGACTTTTTTTTGCAAAAAATTACGACATACTATAGTATGACTTTTTTTTAAAAGAATTTTGACATACTATAATATGACTTTTTTTGCAAAAACTTCGACATACAATACTATGACTTTTTTTTTCGCAAAAAATTTCGTCATACTATACTATGACTTTTTTTTCATTACATTTTTCGACATACTATACTAAGACTTTTTTTTCACTAAAAATGTCAACATACTATACAATTACTTTTTTTGAAAAAAATTTCGACATGCTATAGTATGACTTTTTTTGCAAAGAATTTTGAAATACTACAGTATGACTTTTTTTGCAAAAATTTCGACATACTACACTAAGACTTTATTTTCGCCAAAAATTTCAACATACTATACTATGACTTTTTTTTGCAATCAATTTCAACATACTATACTATGACTTTTTTTTGTAGAAAATTTCGATATACTATAGTATGACTTTTTTTGCAAAAAAAAATTCGATATACTATAGTATGACTTTTTTTGTAAAAACTTTGACATACAATACTATGACTTTTTTTTGCAAAAAATTTCGACATACTATAGTATGACTTTTTTTCATGAAATTTTCAACATACTATACAATGAATTTTTTGCAAAAACTTCGACATACCATAGTATGACTTTTTTTCGCAAAAAATTTCGACATACTATAGTATGACTTTTTTTTGCAAAAATTTCGATATACTATAGTATGACTTTTTTTGCAAAAAATGTCGATATAGTATAGTATGACTTTTTTTGCAAAAACTTTGACATACAATACTATGACTTTTTTTTCGTCAAAAATTTCGACATACTATAGTATGATTTTTTTTGTAAAAAATTTCGACATACTATACTATGACCTTTTTTTCTACGAAATTTTCGACATACTATACCATGACTTTTTTCCAAAAATTTTCGACATACTATAGTATGACTTTTTTTTGCAGAAAATTTCGGCATACTATAGTATGACTTTTTTTGCAAAAATTTCGACATATAATACTATGACTTTTTTTTCGCAAACAATTTCGACATACTATACTATGACTTTTTTTCATGAAATTTTTAGACATACTATACTAAGACTTTTTTTTCGTCAAAAATTTCAACATACTATACTATGACTTTTTTTTGCAAAAAATGTCGACATACTATACTATGACTTTTTTTTATGAACTTTTTCGACATACTACACTTTGACTTTTTTTTTCAAAAAATTTCAACATACTATACTATGACTTTTTTTTGAAGAAAATTTCAACATACTATACTATGACTTTTTTTGCAAAAATTTCGACATACTATAGTATGACTTTTTTTTACAAAAATTTCGACATACTATACTATGACTTTTTTTTCGCAAAAAATTTCGATATACTATAGTATGACTTTTTTTTGCAAAAAATTTCGACATACTATAGTATGACTTTTTTTGCCAAAAATTTCGATATACTATAATATAACGTTTTTTTCATGAAATTTTTCGACATACTCTACTATGACTTTTTTTGCAAAAAATTGACATTCTATAGTATGACTTTTTTTTGCAAATTATTTCGACATACTATACTATGACTTTTTTTGCAAAAACTTCGACATACAATACTATGACTTTTTTTCGTAAACAATTTCGACATACTAGACTGACTTTTTTTTCGCCAAAAATTTCGACATACTATAATGTGACTTTTTTTTTGCAAAAAAAATTCGACATTCTATACAATGACTTTTTTTCGTAAACAATTTCGACATACTAGACTGACTTTTTTTTCGCCAAAAATTTCGACATACTATAGTATGACTTTTTTTGCAAAAACTTTGACATACAATACTATGACTTTTTTTTCCCCAAAAATGTCAACATACTATACTGTGACTTTTTTTTGCAAAAAATTTCAACATACTATACTATGAATTTTTTTTGCAAAAAATTACGACATACTGTAGTATGACTTTTTTTGCAAAGAATTTCAAAATACTATAGTATGACTTTTTTTGCAAAAATTTTCAACATACTATACTATGACTTTTTTTTGCAAAAAATGTCGACATACTATGCTATGACTTTTTTATCGCCGAAAATTTAAACATACTATACTATGATTTTTTTTTTTTCAAAAAATTTCGACATACTATAGTATGACTTTTTTTTGCAAAAACTTCGACATACAATACTGTGACTTTTTTTTTCTCAAAAAATTTCGACATACTATGATGTGACTTTTTTTTTGCAAATCATTTCGACATTATATACAATGACTTTTTTTCGTAAACAATTTCGACATACTATACTATGACTTTTTTTCGCCAAAAATTTCGACATACTATAGTATGACTTTTTTTGCAAAAACTTTGACATACAATACTATGACTTTTTTGTCGCAAAAAAATTCGACATACTATACTATGACTTTTTTTTGCAAAAAATTTCAACATACTATACTATGACTTTTTTTTGCAAAAAATGTCGACATACTATAGTAAGACTTTTTTTCGCCGAAAATTTCAACATACTATACTATGACTTTTTTTTGCAAAAAATGTCGACATACTATACTATGACTTTTTTTTATTCAATTTTTCGACATACTATACTAAGACTTTTTTTTCGCCAAAAATTTCAACATACTATACTGACTTTTTTTTGCAAAAAATTTCAACATACTATACTATGACTTTTTTTTGAAGAAAATTTCAACATACTATACTATGACTTTTTTTGCAAAAAGTTCGACATACTGTAGTATGACTTTTTTTTCGAAAAAAATTTCGACATACTATAGTATGACTTTTTTTTGCCAAAAATTTCGACATACTATACTATGACTTTTTTTTCATGAAATTTTTCGACATACTATACTCTGACTTTTTTTTGCAAAAAAATTCGAAATACTATTCTATGATTTTTTTTTGCAAAAAATGTTGACATACTATACTGTGACTTTTTTTCATTAAATTTTTCGACATACTATACGATGGCTTTTTTTTCATGAAATTTTTCGACATACTATACTATGACTTTTTTTGCAAAAACTTTGACATACTATAGTATGACTTTTTTTTGCAAATTATTTCGACATACTATACTATGACTTTTTTTGCAAAAAAATTCGACATACTATACTATGACTTTTTTTGCAAAAACTTTGACATACTATAGTATGACTTTTTTTTGCAAAAAATTTCGACATACTATAGTATGACTTTTTTTTACAAAAATTTCGACATACTATACTATGACTTTTTTTTCGCAAAAAATTTCGATATACTATAGTATGACTTTTTTTTGCAAAAAATTTCGACATACTATAGTATGACTTTTTTTGCCAAAAATTTCGATATACTATAATATAACGTTTTTTTCATGAAATTTTTCGACATACTCTACTATGACTTTTTTTGCAAAAAATTTTGACATACTATAGTATGACTTTTTTTTGCAAATTATTTCGACATACTATACTATGACTTTTTTTGCAAAAAAATTCGACATACTATACTATGACTTTTTTTGCAAAAACTTCGACATACAATACTATGACTTTTTTTTCGCAAAAAATTTCGACATACTATAATGTGACTTTTTTTTTGCAAAAAAAATTCGACATTCTATACAATGACTTTTTTTCGTAAACAATTTCGACATACTAGACTGACTTTTTTTCGCCACAAATTTCGACATACTATACTATGATTTTTTTTTGCAAAAAATTTCGACATTCTATACCATGACTTTTTTTTTGGCAAAAAATTTCGACATACTATAGTATGACTTTTTTTGCAAAAACTTTGACATACAATACTATGACTTTTTTTTCGCAAAAAATTTCGACATACTATACTAAGACTTTTTTTTGCAAAAAATGTCGATATACTATAGTAAGACTTTTTTTTCGCCGAAAATGTCAACATACTATACTATTAATTTTTTTTGCAAAAAATTTCGACATACAATACTATGACTTTTTTTCCCAAAAATTTTCGACATACTATACTATGACTTTTTTCGAGTGAAATTTTCGATATCCTGTACTATGTCATTTTTTTCGTAAAATTTTCAACATACTATACTATGACTTTTTTCGAGTGAAATTTTCGACATATATCTATAAATATATTATATCTATATTTCCGAAACCCTGGGTGGAGACACTCGTCTCACTCCACTGTCGGGCACCGGGCATCGATGTGAGGGTGGGGATCGAACCCTGCTCTGCCGCAGCCAGAACCGGGAACTTAGCAACCAAGCCACCAATGCAAATATAGTAGGTCGAAAATTTCACGAAAAATTCGTCATACTATAGTATGTCGAAAATTTCACAAAAAAAAGTCATAATATAGTATGTTGAATACTTTTTCGACACAAAATTTTTTTTGTCGAAAATGTCACAAAAAAAAAAAAGTCATAGTATAGTATGTCAAAAATTTCACGATAAAAAAGTCATACTGTAGTATGTCGAAAATTTCATGAAAAAAAGTCATAGTATAGTATGTCGAAAATTTCACGATAAAAAAGTCATACTGTAGTATGTCGAAAAATTCATGAAAAAAAGTCATAGTATAGTATGTCGAAAATTCCACGAAAAAAACGTCATAGTATAGTATGTCGAAAATTTCATGAAAAAAAAGTCATAGTATAGTATGTCGAAAATTTCACAAAAAAAACGTCATAGTATAATATGTCGAAAATTTCACTAGAAAAAATTCATAGAATAGTATGTCGAAAATGTCACAAATAAAAGAGTCATATTATAGTATGTCGAAAATGTCACAAAAAATAAGTCATAGTATAGTATGTCAAAAAATGTCACAAAAAAAACGTCATAGTATATTATGTCGAAAATTTTATGAAAAAAAGTCATACTATAGTCTGTCGAAAATTTCTCGAAAAAAAGTCATTATATAATATGTCGCAAACTTAACAAAAAAAAAAGTCATAGTATAGTATGCCGAAAATTTCACAAAAAAAATTCATTGTATAGTATGTCGAGTTTCTCGAAAAAAAAGTCATAGTATAGTATGTCAAAAATTTCTCGAAAAAGAAGTCATAGTATAGTATGTAGAAAAATTTCATGAAAAAAAAGTCAGAATGGTATGTCGAAAATTTTCAGGAAAAAAGTCATACTATAGTCTGTCGAAAATTTCTCGAAAAAAAGTCATAGTATAATATGTCGCAAACTTAACAAAAAAAAAGTCATAGCATAGTATGCCGAAAATTTCACAAAAAAAGTCATTGTATAGTATGTTTAAAATTTCACGAAAAAACGTCATAGTATATGTCAAAAATTTCACTAGAAAAAAGTCATAGTATAGTATGTAGAAAATTTCACGAAAAAAACGTCATAGTATATGTCGAAAATTTCACTAGAAAAAAGTCACAGTATAGTATGTCGAAAATGTCACAAAAAAATAGCCATTGTATAGTATGTCGAAAATGTCACGAAAAAAAAAGTCATAGTATAGTATGTCGAAAATTTCACGAAAAAAAGTCATAGTATAGTATGGCGAAAATTTCACAAAAAAAAGTCATAGTATAGTATGTCTAAAATTTCGTAAAAAAAAAGTCATAGTATAGTATGTCGAAAATTCCGCGAAAAAAAAGTCATAGTATAGTATGTCAAAAATTTCACTAGACAAAAGTCATGGTATAGTATGTCGAAAATTTCACAAAAAAAAGTCATATTATGGTATGTCGAAAATTTCGTAAAAAAAAGTCATAGTATAGTATTTCGAAAATTTCACGGAAAAAAAGTTACACTCTAGTGTGTCGAAAATTTCACGAAAAAAAGTCATACTATAGTATGTCTAAAATTTCACTAGAAAAAAGTCATAGTATAGTATGTCGAAAATTCACAAAAAAAAGTCATAGTATAGTATGTCGAAAACTTCACGACTAAAAAGTCATAGTATAGTATTTCGAAAATTTCATGAAAAAAAAGTCATACTATAGTTTGTTGAAAATTTCTCGAAAAAAAAGTCATATTATAGTATGTCGAAAATTTCACAAAAAAAAAGTTATTAGTATAGTGTGTCGAAAATTTCCCGAAAAAAAATCATACTATAGTATATCTAAAATTTCACTAGAAAAAAGTCATAGTATAGTATGTGGAAAATTTCTCGAAAAAAAAGTCATAGTATAGTATGTGGAAAATTTCACGAAAAAAAGTCATATAGTATGTGGAAAATTTCTCGAAAAAAAAGTCATAGCATAGCATGTCGAAAATTTCGCGAAAAAAAAGTCATATTATAGTATGTCGAAAATTTCACGGAAAAAAAGGCATAGTATAGTATTGTTGAAAATTTCACCAAAAAAAAGTCATATTCTAGTATGTCAGAAAAAAGAGTCATAGTATAGTATGATGGAAAAAAAGTCATAGAATAGTATGCCGAAAACAAAAATCATCGCATAGTATTTAAAAAAAAGTCAAAGTATAGTATGTCGAAAAAAAGTCATAGTATAGTATGTCAGAAAAAAAAGTCATAGTTTAGTATGTCAAAAAAAGAGTAAAGAAAAATTCATAGTATAGTATGATGGAAAAAAAGTCATAGAATGGTATATCGAAAAAAGTCATAGTATAGCATGTCAGAAAAAAAAGTCGGAGTGTGGTATGTCCAAAAAAAAGTAAAGAAAAATTCATAGTATAGTATGATGGAAAAAAATTCATAGAATGGTAGCTCGAAAAAAGTCATAGTATAGTATGTCGAAAAAAGCCATAGTATAGTATGTCAAAAAGAGAGTAAAAAAAAAAGTCACAGTACAGTTTGATGGGAAAAAAGTCATGGAATAATATGTCGAAAAAAAAGTCATAGTATAGTATATTGAAAAAAGTCAGTATAGTTTGTATAAAAAAGTCATAGTAGTATAGTATGTTGAAAAAAAAGTCATAGAATAGTGTGTCAAAAAAAGTCAAGAGTATAATATGGCGAAAAAAAAGTCATAGTATAGTATGTTGAAAAAAAAGTCATAGTATAGTGTGTCGAAAAAAAATCATAGTATATAGGATGTTGAAAAGAAAGTCACAGTACAATATTTCGAAAAAAAAAAAAAAAGTCCTAGTACAGTATGTCGAAAAAAAGACATGCTATACTATTACTTTTTTTTCAACATGCTATATTATGATTTTTTCGACATACTATGACTCTGACTCTTTTTTTCAACATACTATACTATGACATTTTTTCGGCATATTATAATCTGACTTTTTCGACACTTTTTACTATAACTTTTTTTATGACTTCTTTCGACATACTATATCATGACATTTTAATGTCTGTTTTTTATATACTATACTATTACTTTTTATGATACTATTGTATGAGTTTTTTATTACATTCTTGGACATACTATACTATAACAATTTTTTTACTTCCCTCAACATACTATACTAGGACATTTTTATGACTTCTTTCGACATACTATATTATTATTTATTTATTTTTTTTTTAGCTTTTTTATGCCTTTATTTATAGTGACAGAGATAGTATTGAAAGGGGGAGAGAGAGGGAATGACATGCTGCACAGGGCCACAGATCGGATTCGAACCCCAGGCCGCTTCGGTAAGGACTCAGCCTTGGTACATGGGGCCTGCTCTACCAGGTGAGCTACAGCGGCGCCCCATATTATGACTTTTTTATGACTTTTTTAGAAATACTATAGCATGTCTTTTTTTTTAAAAATGTTTAGACATACTATACTATCACTTTTTTGGACATATTATACTATGACTTTGGGTTAACTTTTTTGACAAACTGTACTATGACTGTTTAATAGATTTTTCAACATACCATACTGTGACTGTTTTATGACCTTTTTTGACACTAAACTCTGACTTTTTTTTTTTTTACTTTTTCTACATACTTCACAATTACTTTTTTATGACTTCTTTCGACATCTTATATTATGACTTTTTTATGACTTTTTTCAACATACTATACTATGACTTTTTACAACTTTTTTCAACATACTGTACTTAGACTTTTTTTTATGACTTTTTCGAGAAACTTTATCATGACTTTAGTATGACTTTTCGACGCATTCTCGTATTACTTTTTTTTTTTTTTACTTTTTTCGATATACTATACTACGACTTTATTTACTTTTACCAACATGCTATACTATGACTTTTTTTCGGATTTTTTTTTACACACTATACTATGTCTTTTTTTATGTTTTTTTCCGACATACTATACTATGAATATTTACGACTTTTTTTGACAAACTGACTATGACTTATGGCAAACTATACTGCGACATTTTTATAACTCCTCTCTGGCATACTATACTATGATATGTTTTATGACATTTTCATGCCATACTATGCTATGACGTTTTATGACAATATATCATGACATTTTTATGGCATGTTTATGGCTATGACTTTTTCATGACCTTTTTCAAAAAAATGACATGAAATCTTAATGGCAAACTATGTTATGACATTTTCATGGCATACTATACTTTTACTTTTTTCTGACACTTCATGACATACTATATTATGACATTTTTGGAGAATGGATCTAGGATGAACATTTAATGTGGTCTGTGCATGAGATAAACAAGCTTTGTCACACAAGAGACCTTCCCTTAACATATGTTGTGTAAGCCACACCAATCCAAAATGTGACCACTTAGATGCATGTGTGTGTGTGTACTTTATTTTTTTTAGACTTTTTTTCTGAAGAATTTCAGCTCTATGTTTATGCTAAGTCAAAATCGGAGCTCTGATTGAAAACAAACAAAAAGTATTTGGAGGTAAGTATGCAGTCTTTGTGTAGCTCTCTTTCCCTAGATATATCGTTTTTTTGTTTATCCCCGAAGCAAATTCAACTGTCACTAAAGCAACACGCCTGACATGCAATAACAAAATGCTACAGTAAAAATGATTAAAATTGATTACCTAATTCATCCTCTTTCAAAGCAGAATTCACATGAAGGCCTTTTATTGTTCACTTCTTAAATTGATTACCCTGATTTTTGCCAAGCCTGATAGAGGGTATATGGAGTATCAATCAAGTTTCCATGACATCACAGGCTTCCTCTCAAGGCTGCTGAGACAAAAGTTCATGAACTACCTAATGGACTTCTGCAGAGATTTTCAGCTGTCACATGGTGGCAGCAAACAGTCAGCCTGTCCCACAGACAACACAATATGGAGGCCAAGACAAAATGACAGGCGCCGCTGAGCCATAATGACAGCAGCTGATTTCTGTTCATGTCCCTCTGTGCCGTGTGAGTCTCTTTTCAACAGCACTCTAGTGTAGCTCACACACTGTATTCTGCAGAGATTAGTGTTGGAGCTATGCAGTTTGCATTAAGTTTAACAAGGCTGGTGTTGGTGATGAGGTGACAGGCCTGCAAGCAATCAGACTCATTCAGTCAGCAAACATCAGAAGCCTCGTTTTCCTTTTGGCTGATATTTCTGAAGCTTACGCTTGCAGCAACACAAAGTTGCTGCAAGGACAGGCTTTGCTCCTGGCTCTTTGTCATTTATCACACATTAGCAGGTTGGGTGTATAGTGTGAGTATGATGAAAAACAGGCCAGAGAGCGCTGAACACTTATTTGAGTCAGGGATTAAATAAACACTGCAACATTTTGATGATTTTATTCTGTGTGTGCTAGAATGCATTCCACATTCAATATAAATGCTTTGTATAAATATGTCCTAATTAGATTGGAACAGATCAGACAGATATATATATAGGAGGACTACATCATAATAAATGTTCACTATTTTATTTACTCAGTTATTTATCCGCATTACAGAAAAACTAAGGCGTCTCTGTGCCCAGCAGATGGCGTGCCCAGCAGACACAACCCTCAGATGAGCAGCATGTCAGTGTTTAAGTAAAAGTAAAGAGAGAGGGCAGTAGAGTACTGTGCTACAGCTGGTGGATGATAATATGAAGCATCGCACCGCAGGGAACAAAACAGAATAAAGTGATAGAATAACTCATCTGGACACACAAAATTATATCCACCATTACACATAACCAAGGCGGCACTTTATTCTGTGCTGTTATTTCCCATGGAACTCTGCTTAGGTGCTTTTGAGAAGATAATTACTGACTTCAGCACTGAAGAAACAACTGTATTACTTATTTATCCTAAACGTTAAATACTTTTTACAGTATATAAAGGCATAAACATACCAAATATATTATTGTGCAGATTTTTATGAAGATCTGCAGAGTTTGAAAGTGTCCTCAGTATAGATTCTATTGATTCGGCTACAATTAAATATACTACATATTTAAATATATCTTTAGCTAAGCCCCATATACTATAAAAGCACTGCTGACATTTAAAGTTTTAAATGTGCTTTGTGTGGGTGTTTTGCTGGATTCAACTTTGTACTGTATATTGTGTTTTTGTTTATATAAGATTATGCCACAATCTATTTTGCGTGTTAGAGTTTTTAATTTAACTGAAAGGTAATGGAGGGCTATCTAAATAGCCCCTCACCTCTAACGAGTAAGGTAAGCTAAATAAGTTTCCCCTACACAATGACTGAGTGACTTTAAGACCCTTGAAGCAATTTTACCTTCCTTAGTTTTTAGGGACTGTACACAAATTATTAGGGGGGAGGGTTGTATGTTTGTTGTTTTTGTTGTTGCTTTTCTTTCCTGCAGTGAGTGAGTAGTCCACATGTCCTATAGCAGCTCCCACCTTTACTTTATCTGCATCTTGACAAAAAGCAGAACTTCTTCAAAATAAAATGTGTCCAAAAATGTAAATGTGCCAGCTGTTCATTCAATATATATAAATAATTGCTGGAATATTCCGTAAAAAGGATGCATCATTTTGTTATTTTTCCCATCATTTTGGCAATTGCTAATTCCACATCTATTGTGTGATTTAGTGTCTATGTGAAAGTTATTTCAGATATTAAGGTTTGTATTAGGTATCTTAAAGGGCCAGTGTGTAGGATTTGGCGACATCATGTGGTGAGGTTGCAGACTGCAACCAACTGAATAGCTGGAGGCAAAACAAAGAAAAGACTGGAGGCAAACACGAGCAGTGGGTTGAAGTTACACATCAAAAATGTCATCTTGCTGAGTTGTTAGGTGCCAGAATCAAGATATCACATACGTTTGAGATGACAAACTGTGATTCAAGGCTCTAGCTAACTACATCGGAAAAACGTTTCAGAGATGGAGAGTAAATGTTGCTAATATTTAGCTTTCTGTTAACCGCAGTCTTGAGCCAATGGCTGCAGTTAGCAGAAGGCTAAACTATTAGCCACCAGCCCGCTGGTCGGAGGGTTGGCTACTTAACTAGCTTGGCTTGCTAATTCCGCCATGCTGTCATGCAACACAGAAAATGAGCCAAACAAAGTTGTCACTCATATGGCGATAGCACTGTGCTTTCCTACGTTGTGTTTTACTCAAACTTTACTCATTCAGAGACTGGCTAGTTAGCTAGCTACCTTGCAAAGTCCACCATGCTACAGAAAATGAGCCCAACAGCGGACTGCACTGGGTCACTAGCTAGCTAACTAGCCAGTTCCGGAGACATACAATCTAGCTAGCTAACTGACGTTAGCCAGCTGTCTACTCCTACCGAAGTAGTCTGCCAGCAGCGTAGGGGTCGGCTAAACTGTTCCTGTTAACTTTCTCAACTACTGGTGATCCTGGAGAGTGAGTGACAGTACATATTCAGAGAAACTAGTATTTTCTTCAGTCATTGTTAAAAAAACAAGCCAACAATACTTGCTAGCCAGCGTTAAATAACATGTTTAGAGAATTTTTCTGCCTCCACTTAACGCTTCGCCCACAAAATACATCATCATGTTTACTAACAGAAAAGGGGCCTATAGATCCCCTTAAATTCTTCACACTGGCCCTTTAAATTGTTATATTAATTGAACAAATTTTACCTGTTCAAAAGTGTTATATTACTTTATTGTACATTGTGGGGAGAGTGTTGCAATCTTTCTCTAAGTCAAAGGGAAGATACAAAGAAAATGTTGATATCACTGACGAGAGCCTTGCCTTTTTTTAAAACATAATGTTCAGCCCCTCTCCCCACACAAGTCATTTTTGTACAGTCCCTCAGATAATCTGCATTGAGATCACCATTCTTGTGTAGTCAAGAGTGTCAGAGGTGATCATGCTGCTATTAATTTCACTCGCAGAGCTACAAAATACAAAAGCCACCATTGATCAGAGTCATGGCAGTTTTATACAAAAAAACTACTCCATGTCATCTAATGTTAACAAATCACAGACTTTTATTACGTCATTCAGCCAAACTAGAAACCTTTAGATTACAATGCTCTGATGCAACTACAATTTGAAATGCTGGCCTTACACTAAAAGGATTTCATTTCAAAGTGCTGGCTATCCATCTATACTCATAACTCATATCTATTCATCTGTCAACATTTCATAAACACATATATGTACCCTTTTCTCAAAGATGATCACTTTATTACATCTTAAGATGATGTATGTTCGAAAATATCTTTGGGTAACCTTTGTGTTTTATTCTCATTTGTAAAAGTAGATTTTTAGAATCTGAGACTATTCTGGTTTACTTTCTGATTTATGGAGTCATACATTACAAATAACACTCCTGGCTGTTTTGTCTGGGAGATCTGAAACACATTGTTTCTGGCACCACAACACACTAAAGTGAATAGTATGCCCAGACTACACTCAATCATATCCCAACACATCATTAAACTACAGCTAAAAGAGTAATTTTTTTTTCTTCAGAAACTGTATTCTTTAGTTTTTAATACAAGTTAAGTAAAAATTATATTTGTTCTTCCCTTGACACATTAAGCATTGGCAGAAAAAATGATGAATGTACTATTCCAAAGGTTTGAGACAGTTTCCTCGTCATGAACATGCTATGTCATTAATTTCAAGCTTTCCATACCAGGGGTGCCTGCATGCTGTGCTTTCCCGTAAGATGAGCAAGATGTGCATATGTGAGATATGCAGACAGCACAGACATTTCGCGTGACATGTTTATTCCCGCTCAAGCACGTCAGTTTTGAACAGGTTGAAATGTTTGTGGGTGGATATTGATGACTCAACCTACACCTGGTAGTTTCTAATTTCAGAGATTCAGTATTTCAAAAAGATTCAGATGCAGAGCTACTGTGTATAGAATAATACTAATATTATCGTTTCTACTCCTGAGCTGATCTTGATTTAGTTGTTTCACAAATATGAAGTAACAGTTGCAGCATGTGTTCCAGGGAAATGATCCCCTTTTTCCTGATAAAGACTTGAAATTATAAACGAACTGCTAACTTTGCAAATTTAAGACAGATTTATTTCAAGCAGTTTTACAAATATGGTTGTCACCACGTGCTTTACAGAACACAAACGGCACAAACACAGATAAACAAAACAATGTGCTTATAATTATGTACTTGCTGGCTGTCATAATAAAACGAGGCAGTACAAATGTGGGAACTCCTGAGACCAGTGCAATTTCTTTTATTGCGCGTCCTGGAATTAGGTACAGCGTTTCCAGGGTCCAATGTGTTGTCAGGTATTGCACAACTCTTCACTTCAAGTCTAGGCAAGTGAACTATGCTAAATTGTGACCTCAAAACAGTTAAAGGAAGTTAAATTTAACTATTCGCCCTATCTGATTTCCTCAAATGAGGTCAGGCCAGCGCTGAACAAGTTTCTGCCCTGGATTCTGTTCCCAAAGTTTGAGCAACTTTATGCACAGAGGTGCAGGTTCATTCACATTCATGCAAAACCTGAGCAGGTGTTGATTTCCTTTTGATTCTCAGTGACAATAGTGAATAGTGGGGACGGAAAATATGGCGTTGTCACGAATGGTGTACCGTATACCATTAGTGCTACAGTCTAATGTGAAATCCAATTAAGTTTTTCAAAAGAAAAGCCAGCTGTGGGACATTTCTCAGAGGAGCAGAGCTTCCTTGGAGAAGTCTAAATTCATTAGAAATGTGATTATTGACCCACATCCCTCTCTACACGTTACTGTACGACTGCAGCTTCTCCGTGTGCCCTACAGTATGAATGCCACTCCCTTCTAAGTTGGAAAGAGTCAAACCTGCGCCATCTTAAAGAGGGGAGTCAGTTCAGCTTGTATGAATGCTTCCAAACAGCATACGATCCCCTCGCAGCAATTTAAGACGCCCTCGGAGAAACATAAACCTCCTCATATCTGCAGATCGTCTATTCTAGTCTTGTTGTTGCTGTGTTTGGCGCTGCGACCGGGCCTGGCCTGCGTAGGTGACCCAGGGGCTGATCCCGCTCCCTTCTTTCCTTTCAGGTCACATTCCTCTGGCTTGCTGCTGCTCCTTTCCACCGCTAAGTTGTCCTTATTCTGTTTGTAAGCCGCCTTGCTGTGGTAGGGGTGGAAGGACGAGTCCGTGCCCTCAGACAGAGGGGAGAGGTCGTAGCTGGGCACGGGCGGGTACGCTGGTTGGACTTGGTGGAAGTAGTCGCCGTAACTCGGCGCGTACGGCACCGTGGCCTCGTTGGGCTCCTTGGGGAGACCCACGGGGGACTCACCGCTTCTCCTGAAGGTGATGCCCTGGCGACACTTGGTGAAGCCCAGGTGGTAGATCTCTATGAGGTTGAGGAGCAGAGACACGACGGCCACTCCCAGCATGAAGATGATGAAGATAGTTTTCTCTGTGGGACGGGATATGTAGCAGTTTACCACATTGGGGCAGGGCGGTCTGTTACATTTGTACATGGGCTTCAGCTCAAAGCCATACAAGAGGTACTGAGCCACGATGAAGCCCACCTCGAACAGGGTTTTAAAGACCACATTAAAGACATATGTTCGCAAGAGCTCCCCGTGCAGGTGCACTCGTCCCTGCTGGTCCCTCTCCAGAGCCTTCCTTTGCTTACTATTCACAATAAGGGCCTCCTTGTCTATATGGTGTGTAAGTTCTCTCTGCTTCTCCTTCTCTTTTTTCTTGTCCTCCATCCGCACCAGGTGGAGGATGTGTCCCAGGTAGATCAACGTAGGCGTGGACACAAAGATGATCTGCAGCACCCAAAAGCGGACGTGGGAGATGGGGAAAGTTTTGTCGTAGCACACGTTCTCGCAACCGGGCTGCTTGGTGTCGCAGGTGAAGCCCGACAGCTCGTCGCTCCACACCTTCTCTGTCGCGGCGCTCAGGATCAGGATGCGGAAAATGAACAGGACCGTGAGCCACACCTTCCCCACCACAGTGGAGTGCTCCTGGGCTTTTTCTAGGAGCTTTCCCAGCAGGTTCCAGTCCCCCATGGCTGCGTGAGCTCAGATCTGGGACTGGAGGTACACAAACAGTCAAAAATAGATCATCAATTTGATTTGTATGTCATGTAATAGTACTAATCCAGTGGTTAAAGTAAGCTTCAGTGTTCCTGACGACTACAAATCCTCTAAAACGTCTTACCGAGTTCAGCAGACCAATTGAGTCTCTAGGGAGCCAAGCCGCTAACCGAGTGTACAACCGGGGGGCTCTGCTGCTGAGCAGGTAGTGGCTTTTTCCACGTGGACGCAGACAGTGTTATATTTACTTTAGGAGGATATATATTTGGCAAGCGCGGACAGGGGGGGAAGGCACCTTCCAGTCATGATTCCGCAGGTCCCGGCCTTCACGGCTCGAGCCACAGCAACACGATCCACACACGAGGTGAAATCAAACACCGGGCAGATGTGGTGGAAGTGCGAAAACAGTTGAGTAATGTCGGTACTGTCGGCTCCCGTAACACATTATGTTATAAATACATCCTACTTCTATTGGCTGTACTGTACAGAAGCAGGACGGCACAGTCAGGGCATGCTGCTGTGAGGGAGAATGGATTCTGATAACTGGTGAAATGTGGCAGGTGAAATGATGTTTAGGGAGCCACCACTAATAAATCTAGCTAACGGTAGACTGGGTTGCAATTTTAAACAAATGTATGCTTTCAATATTGAACCTCTCGGACTATGTAATCAGGCCATGACAAAAGATATGCTGAACATTAGAAGAAAACGGACAACTGCTAACATTGTGCTCCCACACAAGACGGTCAATAGCCGTTGGCTACAACATGTAGTACCTTAAGTAAGCTGTATAAACTTTAACTCATAAAAGTGCTTCAGTTCACTAAGGTTTAAGTTAACAAATAATCACAGAGAAGCTTACTGGATAAACCCACCTTGTCAGCTTATGCATCCCCTGCGGCGGAGCCCTACACGTCTTCGAGGGTCCATGAGGCTTCACTGACAGGCCTCAGTGCAAAGCTGATCTTCTTCGGCCCCCCAGCAATGCCCTTGAATGGACAGGAAAAGTGAAATTCTGATGGCCACAACCTCTGTTCCACACCGACAAACACACCAACTCAGTGTCCTGTCTTCAAATACAGCTAAGGCAGGAATCAGGATCCAGGCCTCGGGGTCTTCCACTGACCACAACACAGACGTAACCTGCTGGACACACTCTGTCCGGCCTCAGACCCCCCACCCCTCCCCTCTGTGGTTAAATTTGGCACAGGGTACACTCTCTAATGTAAACTATTAAAGCCCCTCTACTCGCTTGTTACAGTGAGTGACAGGGCAGCTGGCCAATGATGGTGTCCGCTAAGTCCGTCTGGCCACAAGTGGTCTAAATATAGCACAAGGGTCTCTCCTATCATGGGGGGCATGATCTGGAGATGAGTAGCCATTTGCATCCTCGAGTTACAAATCACAGTGACGGGAAGGAAAAAGTTGTGTTTCAACACATCAGTAATTAGATGAGCCCCAACTCTATTAAAATGGAAAACACAGTTTATATAATTACTAAGGTTACTGTCCTCTGACAGATGTCATTATTTTAACCCATTTAGTACAACATTTTTGAAAGACACTCAAATGTTGTATGTTTGTTAAATAACTTCAAATAACGTCAAATTATGAGACAGTTTATTTCTTTATATTACATAATGTACACATATAGTTTCAACCCATATCTTATATTATCCGGATTGTTTACCTGGGTGTAAATTCATATATGTACATTTAGGCATAAATGTCGACATCTGTGTTTTTGTATAGACTACAATGTGTATAACTTTGTAGTAGAACAGTTGTATAAACAGATACCAGCGTATCAGCGTCAGAGATACTGAATAATATTATACAGGGTAATGTTAAGGAAAGCAAGTGCAACTGTCTCCGTTAAAAAGTCGTCAACCTCAAACATTTTTCTGAAACCAAAAAAGAAAAAAGAAAAGACCACCTCAAGCAGAAGCTACAATGAAGTGAGTAGGCAGCAGTATTTACAGTTGAATACAAAGATATACAAAGACATATGTACAAGACTTGGAGTTTATTGAAATAAACTTTTGCTCTGTGCATTATTCTGACTACACTGTGGAGATAACATATTATTAAAGGGGACCTATTATGCTTATGTCCCCTTTCTTGTAGTGTGTTATATAGTTTTTTGTGAATGTAAATAGTCTGCAAAGTTAAGCTTAAAGTCCACGCAAAAGGGAGTTACTCTCCCCCACAGAAACTCTGCTCCTGAACTGCCTGAAACGCCTCGCTTCGAGTCCCGCCTTTTCTTCCGTAACGTGGTGATGTCACCAAGTAACACAGTTTGCCTAGCGCCTAGTTTGGCACGCCCTCAAACAAAGCTATTTAGAGCAGAGCTGGAGTGGAGTCCAAAGAGTTTGGTTCGGCTGAGCAATCACAACAGTGGGCCAACTGACCAATCAGAGCTGGGGGTTGGGGGGTGAGGAGCTTTTCAGACAGAGGGTGAAAAGAGGTGCTGCAGCACAGTCGGTATGAGAAAAATAAAGCGTTTTTTGAACATTAAAGCATGTAAACATGTTCTAGTAGAAACCCAAAATACAAGTATGCACCTGAAAATAAGCATAATAGATCCTCTTTAATAGGTCAGTAGTAAAGATATGTTTGTTTTCAAATGAATTTTTTTTTTTAATCACTTGCGGAGCGATAATATCCAGTGACAGTTCTCCACATCTGGACAGTATTTTAAATCTTTCTTTGGTTTTCTAGCACCAACTGTTATAATATTTCCATAGCAGTATGATAAGTTACATAATAGTTATAGCTGTCTGCACAAAGATTAGCAAAGTCAAATAACTAAAGCTGTCTAATAAAATCTAAGCATACCGCTGTTGTCTTAAAGGGCTGTTACTGACATTTACTCACATAAATGCCCTTTTCTTTTTCCATTACCTAGCTTTGACTCTGGAATTAAATTAAATATGGTAAAAATTAACATGTTTGATGTAAATAAATAGTTCTCTTCTATCCAGCATTTTAATCTCTACTGTAATCTTTGCCCCTTTAAAGGACCATACCGGTGTTTTTGCACAAATTATTACTTTAACTTTATTAGATTCGTCATATACATACAGGTACATACATGAAATTTGACCTCTGCATTATAACCCATCCTAAGCAATAGGAGCCCGGGGAGCAACTTAGGGTTCAGTATCTCGCTCAAGGTCAGCTCGACAACAGTCAGATATATCAGATATATAATGTTAAAAATCATGCATACTTTTGTATTGCTAAGCATATTCTAAGGCGAATATATATTTTTTTAGTTTTCAAGCGTCCCGGACAGCTGCCCGTTTCCTTTTTTGTGTCAAAGCTACATTATTGTTGCGTGATAGAGCAGCTGAAATGTGGCTGAATGTGAAAAATCTGCCCGTCTGTGCGTTCATGTGCTGCTGAGAAACTGACATCCAAGAATCGAGTTGTTTCCCCAACAGAAACCTTTATAATGCCAAATAATAAATATTCATGTAATCTTTTTCAAATCAATGTTTAATTGATGGGCATGATTTTCAGACATATCAGCGTGTAAATATAACTGTGTGGCAGCAACTGATGGTTTCTAATCAGCGTGCCAACCCGCCACACCTGCAGGATTTTCAAACAAATCCATATTTTGAACCGTATTATCAAGCCACGACGACACAACTTTGACAAAAGTTGATGAGGGTTTGACGCTCACAGAGGCATGGTCTCTTCAGGTCAAGATACTGGCAAGTTGCTTCTCATGCTGTATTAAAATGAAAACCACTAAAATGATAGTTGACACCAACGTCAACATGGTCTAAAGCATGCAAAAACACTGGTATGGTCCTTTAACCTTCACTACTGGCAAAAATCCAAATAGACGAGTTCCAACAGCAACTACCACTTGTGTCAGTAAAACCAATAACAAAAAAAACCCCAAATGACTCAATAAGCGATTGACTGAATCATAAATAAACGGTCTAAATGTGTATGTTGACGATCAAATACACAGAATATGTGACATTAATGCAGAGCAACATGCTCCATGAACACGTGTGATTACTGATGGTTAATTTAAAGGGAACAGGAGAGGCAGAGTCTCAGAAAGCAGAGCACCTTTCACCCTTCTCAGTTGGGCTCTTTTTGGTCACAGTGAACTTAGACTTGAGAGAATGGTCTGCTATCAGCTGATTGATTTCATTTTGCCTATATGAAGACAATCTTTGACTTATCCAAGCTACTTTGGACTCTTCCTCGGAGCCTCGTAAGCACCGTTTACAGGCCCTGCCTATGAGGTACGCCACCTCCGCCAGGTTGAGCAGCACACACACCCCGGACACCGACAGCATGAACACAGTGAATATGGTCTTCTCTGTCGGCCTGGAGACAAAACAGTCCACCGTGTTGGGGCACGGGTACGAGTCACACTTCACCAAACGCACCATCTTAAAGCCGGGATAGATCAAGTAGAAGAGATAGAGAAAAGCCACCTCGAAGACAATTCTGAAAATGATGCTGATCATGTATGTCCACCACAGAGCTCCGGTGATCTGAAACTTCTGGTTCTTGATGTGCTCCAGCTCCTTGGGGCTGCCGCGGCCCGTCCTCTTCAGGATCTTCTTGTCGATGTGGCGTCGGTGGGCCACATGCATGGCCACCAGCAGGGCGGGGGTGGAGACCAGGATGAGCTGGAGCGCCCACAGGCGGATGTGCGAGATGGGGAAGAACTGGTCGTAGCAGACGCTGTTGCAGCCGGGCTGCTGGGTGTTGCAGATGAAGCCCGACTTCTCGTCACCCCAAACGCTCTCGGCGGCGACCACCAGGACCAGGATACGGAAGATGAAAATGACGGAGAGCCAAACGCGTCCGATGCCGGTAGAGTGCCTGTTTACGCCGCTGATCACGGCATAAAAGCTCCCCCAGTTCATTTTCGACTCCAGGTCTAAAAAAAAATAATTACATTTTCAGTCCAGGTTACATGGATGAAAGCTCATCTTATATCTCTAGCTTAAGGTTATAACCAAATTATAAATGTATGACAACATAAAGTAAGGGAGTATTATCAAAATGTCCATAAAATAGCCCAATTTCTTAAAAAACATGCACCATTTAGCCCCTCGTATTGAACAAAAAGTCACATTTGTAGCAACGGATTATCAATTTAAATAATTTACTTCCACAACAACTTAGTAATTTAGTAAAAAGTCTAACTGTTGTAACAGTAGTTTTTTAGAGGTTTACCAGGCTCAGCCAGCGGTGCAAGCGGCGTAAGCAGCGCCGGGTCCAAAGATGACCATCTTGAGGTGAGGCCTGAGCATCAAGCTGGCAGAGTGAGGAACAACAGAAAAGAATTGCCAAGTAGCAAGTTGGCCGTATAAAAGCAGGGCGTGATGGCCTACCGCCGCGTGCCGTCACACGACGCAAACAGGACGAAGCCAATCGCGAAACGTTCGCCGAGCCACGTGATTCGCTCACCCTGTATTAATACTGTACTCCCAAACTGACCTACAGCCCAGTTGCAGACGGACTGACAGACTGCCAGCAAATATCTCCAAGGAACCAGCAAGACATCCATCTCATTATGAGATTCTTTTTTTTTTTAAGACAACAGAGAGGCCTCTATTGTTTGGAAGAAAAGGCTACAGATTTCACCAGATTTACCTAATAAAAACTTGAAACTATCACACTTTAAAAGCTGATTCATTCAAATAATATTACCATAAAGGGTAATGAAAACTCAAACAACATGGTATTTGTCTACTCGAGGCAACGGGGCACGTCAGCCATCACTCACATCAAATCTGACCTCACTGCACAATGGATGTTAGTATAAAACAGAATTAAATGACAGAACATTTTACCTTCAGCTGTGGTGGTACACAAAAATGTGTACAAAGAAGAAATGAATCAAAATATTGTTTGTTTTTTAGCAAGCCAGAAGGCTGGATTGAGAACACCCTGCGTTCGGAAAATGCTAATCATTCCTCCGCCACTAGCCAGTGCCCTGCACCGTAGCAGTCATATGCTCTTATATAAACTATTTACATACAATGGCAGCCTTTATTGGGCTGCAACAAGACTCTTTAGAATTCGGATCAAACGCCTCGACTTCCGCCTACCCCGGGCAAAAGAAGGAATCTGTGTGGACACAAAAGGCCTCAGCCTGCCACATTATTTATTGTGCTTGGCAGGGCAGGGAAGTGAAGGAAGCTTTTGACCTGAGGCACCGTCACTGCGAGCACAGAGACACCAACGACAGGTTTGCAGATTCATCCAGAAAATACATGTGCAAAACACTAATGCGGTAGAAAATGAAAGCCAGACTTAAGTATTATTTATACATGATTTAATTAGACCAGTCCTCTGATTTGTTCAAGCTGATTTTTTGTAACAAAACCATGTCACAAATGGAAATGCTGCAATGTTGTAAATTAAGCAAATATATTGTTATTATAAACATGAAATTAAATTATTGTTTTGTGCCAGGTGCTGTTATTACTGATTTGTTTTTGCAGGGGAACTATTTATCTTGGCCTAAACTACTTTTGACCAATAATTAGTTTTGTATTAAATTTGCTTCCATTGTTTTGATAATATGTTTTTGTGGGCACATGACATATTTAATCATATTATGCGCAAATTGGGACAAATATCCAGTCATTTTGATTACAGCTGACTTCACAGTTATGTCTCTGCCATCTGCTATAAAACACTTATGAATGAGCTAAGGTACAGCATGTCATCTATATGGATTTATTTACCATTATTAACTGAGAATGCACATTTTGTTCTGGTCAAACTCCTCCCTATAACAGTGGAAACAATCATTTACAGTAGCAACAAACTGAATGCAGAAAGTGAAAACACAATGTGGTCATTTGTCATGTACTATCAGATGGCCTACAGCAGTTCACTGTGCCATGAGCATTTCTGCGTCACTTATGACAAATGTAGTGGGAGGGTTCGGGTGGACTGGTAATTCTTTTGAATGAACTAAACCTCATTTATATTCCCTCTATAGAAGATACAGTACTCTACAATACAGAGACATGGAGCGTACAGTCGCAGGTAACAGTTTTATTATGAAAGCAGAGGTATGTACGTACACTGAACATTCAAAACAATAGATATGCCATTGTACAAGAACGCAATATTAACTAAGGCAACATGGCTCTAATAATGATTATTATGAAAGGAAAGTGATACATAAAAAATGAAATAACAGACCTAGTGTATGTGGCACACAGACACATCAAGTATCACTTAAAGAGGGCAGGTAATCTAACTGAAACTGGCACCGTCTAGTGGCAGGAATAATAACCAGAATAATAACCAGGACTTGAGAGACACTTCCTTGTTTTTAAGGAAATGCTAAAATATAAAGTACAAGGGGGAAATGTTCTAAATAATGCAACATGCACCACAATAAGGGATTCATGTCCCCATGCATCATACATACATAATAAAAAAAAGACAGTAGTCAAGTTTGTTAGACTCTAAAAAAAGAAATTAATGTAAAAAAAAAGAAAGAAAAAAGACCAAAACTTCTTGCGTTCCAATGATGCTATAGTGAACATTATCTTTACACTCACATTCACTAGAGATAGCTTTGACTTTATCAACTGCAATGTAAGACATTAAAATACACAAGAAAGCTGATAGAAGCTACTAAATGTGTACTAATCCAGTCAGTTCCTTCAGTTTAAATTCAAAATGTTCATTTATATTACATTTTATATAAATATCCTTGATTTATCCTTGTACTGCAAAGTGCCAGTCACTGCAGTTTGTCAATGTGTGAGCTGAAAGTCCACTGTATGTTCACTTGTACACAGATGGTCAACCGAAACTGGATGATTTAGCTCTCATTTAAAAGAATAATTAAATGTCTGGGCGACCCGACAGCCGAGTGGTTAGGGCGCATACCACATGGGCGTAAACACCCTGAGCAGCGAGTCCCCGGTCAATCCCCTACTCTCTCTCTCCCCACATTTCCTGTCTCTCTCCACTATCACTATCAAATAAAAGGCATAAAATGCCCCCCCCCCAAAAAAAAATAAACAAAATTTGTTTTTATATATATATATATATATATATATATATATATATATATATATATATATATATATAACGAATCATTAAATGTCTCAGTGTTAGTATTTGTGTGCTTCATGGCAGGGGCTGCCATTTCTATTTCACATTTGACATTGGTTGACTGTCAGACAAGCCAGACAAAATGACACAAAACTACACACTGCCTGCTTTCTGAGTTACTTCCTACTTTGAGTATAGCACGAGATGAGGTATTTCTCCCACTCGGAGTCCTGTTTCCTCATTTTATGTTGAACTGTGCCTAAAAAGCAAAACACAAGATTCGGAGTGAAAATGAGTGCTGCTCTGGTCACACACGGGCTATACTGCCACCTACTGTAGATGCACAATTTGGGGTAAACAATATCCAAACTGTAGCTCGACTTACTTGTTTTCATGAGGCCGACGTTTTTCAGTTTGTCGTGTTTTGCGTGTCCATTCTGGGCCAGTCTCAAAGACAGCGACGCACCCCTCCTGAAATGAAGATAATGCCACTGTACAGTTAAGATGTTGTGCAGTGTGTTGGCCTTGAAACCGTACAGCATAAACACATTATAAAGGTCAACATTAGCATATATATTCAGTCACTGTACTACTTCTTAATGCAACAAGATATATCATTTGTACAGTGATAGCAGGTAGAATCAAACAAAGGGGCACAATTGGTGTTAATTCCAAGTTTACATTTCACAATTAACCGACTGTTTCATACTTAAGTACCTCATAGCTCCGAGCTTTCCCTTTTCCAAGAACAGCTCGACAGTAACTTTGGGCCCCTGTGGGTAAAGTCGGGCATAGAGCGTTCGGTTGTGCACCATTGCTTTGAACCAGCCCACTGCCTCCTCAGACCAATCACTCCCGTTCACAGGCGTCACCTCGGGGGGGGGAAGGAAACAAACAAAAAATACCATGAACTTAGATAATTCATTTCCTTTATCTCTGCCTAATAGATAAGGCTGTGACTAATCATGTGGACAAACGCCAGTACTGTAACTGAGTGTACACTCTCACAGCAGAGCACAGTTATTAACCATTTCCATGTATGCAAATCCTGAGAGGGCTAATCTGTACGCCTGTCGCTGAAGATCTTAACGTGTTCATCAGTGAGATCTTTCTGTGGTACTCGGGCTTGGGGAGTAACGCATTACATGGAACGGCGTTAGGTAGTTAGGATTAAAAAAAAAAAAAAAGGTACCTGTATTCCCTTACAGCTGCAGAAAAAAAAGACGCAATCAGATTACCGATACATTTAGTAAATATGGGGATTATTAGCAGGATTACAATTTTAAAATACAGTTTAAAATAAAGAACAATATATATATATGGGCAGAAATATGTGTCACTAGAAATGAATTAGAATCACATAATTTGATTTTGTATGGTTTAACTTGAATAACTGGATTAAAAAAGTGAATCTGAATAGCATAATTTGAAATTGAATTTATTAGTTTGGAAGTGAATTCCAATAAACTTGAAATTGAATTCAGTTGTTCTGAAACTGTATTTGATCCTCACTGAAAATTCAACTCTCTATACTTCCACATTCAGTTCTCACAATTCAAATTCAGTTCTTGTAATTCAATTTCAATTTACTGAAACACACATGCGGTCGTCGAGGAAGAACAATCGAGTGCAGATTAACAGAACTCCGGCCCGTGTAGCCTACGTTTTGATAGTTTGTTTACTGATTAAATCCTAAATCCAAAGTGGCAGAACGGAAAGTCCGTCTCCGTGAAATATGACAGCTACTGTAGCTTGGAAAATAGCGATATTAGGCTGAATTTGATGAATTTACTGTTTATCGGACCACAAATGAGACAAGAATTAGTGAGCTACAGCACTGTGCAGTCCCTCAAATTCACTCCCAGCCACTGGAGTCTACTTCGCCGTGAGGAGAGTGGACGGCAGCTCCAGAGAAGGACCTTCAGTCAACGTAGCTGTAGGAACAAATTCAAATTCAGCCAGCGCAAACCCAGCGCCGGGGATCTGATCCCGGATCGCCCCGACGCCCCACCGGATCAGCAAACTTCCGTCCGTCTCCAGAGCTGCAGCCTGGTCCCTTCCCGGTCCTCAGCGGTGGGGAGTAGGTGTCTCATTTGTGGAGTGATAAACTGTTTGAATTGTGAGAATTGAATGTGGAAGTATAGAGAGTTGAATTTTCAGTCAGGATCAAATACAGTTTTAAAACAACTGAATACAGTTTCACAATATTACATTCAGTTTCAAGGTTATTGGAATTCAGTTCCAAGTTAATAAATACAATTTAAAATTTTGCTATTCAGATTCAGTTTTTTAATGCAGTTATTCAAGTTGAGCAATTCAAATTAAAATATACATTATTCAAATTCAGTTTCTAGTGACACATATTTCTGCCCATAGATACAGTATATTACCATTCACATACGAACACATTACAACACTTCACTTCGCCATTATTTTGTACTGTATATAAAGCAGAAAAGGGGAACAACATCACAGTACAGTGCATGTTATCGCAAAGCAGTGTACATTTTTCCAGTTCATCAAGATTACGCTTTTTGCCGAGAGGCATCCAAGTGTGAAAAGATGGTTTGTAAGAAATGAGTGAAAACGCTTCAAATTTCGGGTCCAGCAAACATAGTACAGGACAAACCGGGAAATTTGCATGTAGGTTAATTTAATTGATAAGGGTACTGCTGCTGCTCCAAGTTAAAATCTGGCAACACTAATTTGCCAAATGATATAAGTTCTTGGACGACGCCAGCATTTTCACAGCTGGAAGGCATAACTTGCACTGTACTGTGATAAAAAGTAAACGCAAAGTTACGTTACTTTAATAATGTGATACTTGGATTAGGTTACTCTATAATTAGTAATCATATCAGAATACATTCTTAAAGTAACCCGCCTAACCCTGGTGGTACTCGAGATACATGTAAATGTAAATTATGTAGCCAAACATTATCAGTAGGGAACCACTCACATTTGCCAGTGAGACCTGCACAGCCTGAAGTGGTAGGATGGCCATTTCTGGGGTCAGCTCTTTGATGTTCAACAGTGACAGGCAGGCTGTGTCGCCGTGGTCCAGCTTCTTCACCTCCACCTTGATGGATGTCTCGCTCCCAGCACCATCGGTGGCGTTATTATCTGACATCGAGACAGGGAGCATGGCAAGGTTGAGCTAAAGTGGCTACAGGCGAGCAAAG
Source organism: Sebastolobus alascanus (assembly GCA_916701645.2). Lineage (NCBI taxonomy): Eukaryota > Metazoa > Chordata > Actinopteri > Perciformes > Sebastidae > Sebastolobus > Sebastolobus alascanus. Next base: position 3,222,287 of record CAKAOJ020000041.1, on the reverse strand, counting down.
TGACACTGCTACCATCTAGAGGTATGCATTTGCAAAAACCATTCCAATACACAAAACTGGACCCACCTCCACTTACTCCACATATCTTCGTCACCTGAGCCCTGCACCATTGTTCTTGCTTAGGGAACCAACCCATTACTTTGGTTCCAATGTCTGGAATGCAGTTCTGCTCGGCATATGAACTACTGGCTTCCCAGCTGCTGCAAATGAGAAAAAAAATAATGACAACCAGAAACATGGTGGATTATTAAAAAAGAAAAAAAAGAAATCTACAAAGAAAGCAGTACTGAACCAAAAAAAAAAAAAAGGATAAGTGGCTGTATAAGTTCTGTTAATGTGATCAGGGAATCAGTGAGGGTTAAGGAAAGTTGAGAAAAAGCAGACAAGAGATTAGGATCCATGCTGAACGACTTACTCTGTGACGAGGGCCTGCAGCTTCGTGGTGGAGTCTGCGTGTTGGATGTAGAAGTTCCCTGGGCTGATAATATGAGACACCACAACTTCGGTCTCTTCAAACCTCCGGTTCTGGAACTCAGGAACGGTAACGCCGTTGATCGCTGGCGTTTTTGCGTCCACAAAATGGCTCACTTGTTCAGGTTTTGCGCACTGGAGAGTTTGGACGTTCGGACGGGAGTTCTCCACCTGAGCCGTTATATTTGGGCAGTCTTCGTCTTCCAAGGGGCTAGCTTCAGAGTCTCCCTGTCCCACCTCTGTGAAGATGTCTCCAATGTCCCACAATTCAGTCTTTGTTGCAATCACACAAGTGTAGGTCAGAGAGCCACTCGATTCCACTCTTTTCACTCTGAAGACTGGAGCTTGGTTTTCAATGTCCGCACACAACGTTTTCGGAGCTAGTGCATCGATCAGATCATCCGCCACAACGTGTCGTAATTGGTAGCTTTGTGTCTCGATGGTAGGCCACTGTGGCAGACTTGAAGTGCGCATGATTTTACTCAGCTCCATGACCGTGACCTCCAGTGCACCCATGTTTTTAGCTTTTGCTCTGAGGAAGTGAAGCAGCTGAGAGGATGTTTGTTTTTGGTGTTGCACCTGGACATCATCCTCACGTCCCCAGCTCATTAGTGGGGTTATTTTCATTGGTTTAGGGTTACTGATCTCTGGGAGTATAGCTCGTATGGGAGGTAGTAGTAGTGGTTGGGGCCTCTCCGGGTTAATCTCGGGTCTCTCAATAGTCGCAGGTGGAAGAATCACAACATCTAATGGGCGTTGCTCCTCAAAAACAACAGCATGTTCCGTTTCTTCAGCCTCTAAGTGAGAGGATGGGCTCGTAGCCGTAGCGGCGCTGTTGTAGCTGGACGAGATGCTGCATAACATGTCATCCTGCTGGACCGCTGCAGGCTGGGAGATGAGGAAATGTTTCAACTGCTGGTGGGACAGCGTGGCCCCGAGCACCTGGACTGCTTTGGCTATGGAGCTCGCCATGAGCGAGTTCTGCAACATGGGCCCGAACTTGACAACATCGGTCATTGGGATCCCTTTGTGTCTGAGTGGCTGGAGTTGATTTGTTCTCACTCCATTTTTGACGATCAGCTGGACACAAACTTGTGACTCTGTAAAGATGAGAAAAGCAGAAAGACAGTTAAATGAAGGTGCACTGAAAATCTTTTCCTAAATCCCACATTGAATAATTGAGTGATGCTTGTGGTAGATAATGCATTTATATTATATCAAGAAATTTGGTGCATTTGTCTTACACATGGATTGATGATTAATTCACTTTTAAACCACATATGAATGTAATAATAAAAAATATTTTTTATACAGAAACAAGTCTTGTTTCCCTATGTCTTGTAGGCAGAAGATTGTGGAAGCATTCTCTCTCTCAGCGCTAGATCATGGTGATGTGATTTACAGACGTGTGGCAACATCCACTCTTACACCCCTAAATGCTGTCTACCATTCGATTTATAACTGTAGAAATCTATGGCACTCATCACTGTATTCTTTATTAAAAAGCAAGTTGGCCTTCTCTTTCCATTAGAGGACACAAGCCTTTCTTTTTATTTATTTATTAAGGGCTTATCCACAAAAATGCTCTTATATTTGACATCACTTATTGGCTGGAGAGTAACACATTACACCCGCTCACAGGACTGGCTAATGCTGCAGGATCCAAGAATTAACACTTATCAGGGAAAGATTGGTTTTAGATTCTATGCACCATGCATTTCTAATGAATTGCAGTGTAGTTTGAAGCTTGATACTCTGGTTCCAATGGGTCAATTCAGAAATCTAGTCAAAATGATCCTGATCGATTTAAGCTGTGACCGTTTTGGACTCGTTTTATTTGACTTATTATTGTATTATGTTACTTTTTTATTATATTATATTATTGTAATGATCACGATTGATATTGTGCACTTTAAATTGTTTGTTTAATTGAAGCACTTATGTACTCAGGTCTCTCTTGAGAATGAGATCTCAATGGGAGTTGCCTGATTAAATAAAGGCTTGTTGCAGAATGTCACATTAGCAACTAATATAATATCATTAATTCTTCACTTACCAACTGCGAGGTCTTTTAATGAAGCCGAGAGCTTGTCGATGGCTTGACATTTTGCATCCAAAGCCATTGCAAGATCACTGAAGACACCAACGTTAGTAGGAAAGGGTGAATTCAAGAAACCTTGAACGTCTTCATAGGCCTGAGGGGGAAATATGAGACAAGCTGAAGTGAGCAGGTAAAATTGTTGCTGTTTATTTAAAAAATAACAATTAGTGCTGTAATTATTAGTCGATAGACAGAAAACTTAATCAATTAACAATTCACCAGAAATCTTTTGGCTCTGAGAAACTGTGATGACTCACTACTTTCTGACATCTTATAGACTAGACATAAAGCTAATCAATTCATTGGAAAAGTATTAATCAATACTGAAAATATGCTTTGATTGCAGCTCTGGCAACAATTACATGCAAGTTTCCACAGTTGCTTTGTTTCATTAGACTTTTGCAATCTCAGCCAACTAGCGAAGTTAATTTAGCTAAATTATAATGTATCTGATTGGGGGAACATTAGCAGGGTTTGGACCATGTGGCCTGTCAGCTAGCTAACATTAGCTTAATTACTTTACAGAGAATGATAACCTGATATGTAAGAGAAGTGAAACTGGTTACCTTGTTGGTGAGGTTGAGAAGTTCTTGTTCAAGTGTAGACCGGGCATTCTCCAGCAGGAAGAGTTTGAAGGTTAACTGCACTCTCTGGGTGATGATGGAGGGGTGACAGTGGACAGCCTGCTGCTGCTGAGGAGTCATGGTCGCCTGAGAACCGGCTGCACGTCTGGTGGCTAATGCCAGCTAACTAGCTATAACTAGCTATAATTAGCTAGGTAAAAAATGTCAATGAAGTTGTTCGCTATTACCAGTTTTGACGGCCCTCTTTGTTCGCAGCGTTCAGGTCCTGGGTCCGGAGGTTCATCTTCTTCTTGTCCTCGATGGTTTCTAATTCCAGCCGGGGGTTGCCGGGGAAACGTGTCCTGCTCTTTCTTCAGCTACCGACAGAGAACGAGGAGCCTCTGTGCGCCATGTTGGAAACGCTGTTTTTTAGTGATTGCGGCTAAAGTGAAGTTAACTTGGTTATCTGAAATTTGAAGGACCGGTGTGGTATAACGTTAATGTCAGTGGGTGTCCTGCTCTTTCTTCAGCTTATCTGCTTCTAAATTGGATTTGGCAGACTAGACTAGATGCTGCTATGGCGTATTACTGCCCAAATGTATCTGTTACAGTATCTTTGCTGCTTCAAGGACAGATATGTTGTATAAAAAAAAATCAGTTTTATCGCTCATGGGTTGACAATGGAATTTTGTTAGTTGGTCAACTGGTAAATAATAATGGTCTGTTGATGTCATATTCAGAATTTCTTCAAAGATTTAAGATACCAGTCACACCCAAGGAACATGCTATTATATTTTACTCCTCTGGCATTAAGGTTGTTTTTTTTTGTTTTTTTTTTGTCTTGTTTGTTTTGTACTGTTTATTGTATTCCCTATACTTTTGTACTTGTCTTTTGTTGAAAATAAAGTTCTGAAAAAAAAAGAATAATCCCATTAGACCCTCTTCCTGGTGCAGTGGGCTGCTGGCCTGCCACGCCTGTGTACCAAGAATCATTACAAAATGTAATATAATGCAAACTATCATATCGAATTACCGGTTTACGTGAATTCAGAAAGCAAATCCTTCAGATTATTTAATCTGGTCAAGTAAAATGTTAAATGTAGCATGATTAAATGCACTTTGTAAAGTGCTTTTAAAGCTGCAGTCAATTGGAGCAAATATGATTTTTTTTAAAAAGTTATTTTTATAAAACGGTCACTATATCCTGACAGTAGTGCATGAGACAGGTAATCTGAAAAAAATCATGTCCCTCTGTGTCCTCTGGTGCTCCATGGCATCTGCGAGATTTCACAGACCGGAGGAAAACAACCAATCAGAGCTGATCTGGAGCCTGCCGTGTTCTGAGCAGCTGTCAATCACTCGCAAACTCCGATCAAACGGTCAAACTAGGCAGCGCTGATCAATTATGAATCAATATTCTGTTACTGTAATGCCTATTTCTCCCCTCAAATGTTTTCAGAAACATCTTGTTGTGTACTGTTTAGTTGTAAAATGAGAAACTTTGTGACCTGGCAGCCATGTTGAGATCAGTTGTTGAAATACCAAGCACCGCCCACCAGCTGGAGCACAGCCAATAGGAACGCTCGATAGGAACGCTCTTTCTGAAATGACCTGTGATTGGTCAAAGTCTCCCGTCACAGGTTATATTTTTTTAAAGCCTGAAAACAGAGCCATGAGGAGATGCAGAAGTCTAGTTTTCTCTCAGAACACTTGAATTACAATATGCTGAAAGGTTATTATGGAATTTTTGCCCAATGATGCCAAAAACTTTCTGCCAACTCAAGCTTTAAGCATTAGCTAAATACAATGCAACGTTATGTCATGGGTCAAAATTAAGACTGCTTTCTAGAAAGATGGATTATTGGGATCATCATTTTCAGGGACTTATGTGGTCATCACTGAACGGGTGTACTGGGTACAAGCACAGGGGCCCAGGAAGGGGTTACAAGTCAAGTTTTAAGTTCCTGGGAATCAACAACCTGCGATGGTCATCATACATCTCTATCCTGGTGAAAAAAGCTCAAAAACGGCTTCCCCTGCCAAATTCTTGTCAACTTTTACAGTGGAGCAATAGAAAGCATCCTGACTGGAAACATTACAAACTGGCATGGATTGTGCACGGCCCCGGACAGGAGGGCTCTGCAGCCAGAACATCACTGGTACCCATCTACGCTGCATCTGTGATATTGGTGAGAAGAGGTGCCTGCGAAGAGCACAAAGGATATTAAAAGACAATAGCCACCCCAGCCACAGCCTGTTCACCCTGCTGCCGTCTGGCAAGCGATACAGAAGTATCTGCTGCCGTACCACCAGACTGCAGAGCGGCTTCTAACCTCAGGCTGTGCGACTCATCAACTCATTCTCCACCATAAAAAATTGTTTTGCTTTTCTGTTTTTCTTATGTAGCATAAAGGGACTACAACTGCATTTCGTTTTCGCAACCATGTGTTGTATAATGACAATAAATGAACCTTGAGCCTTGACGTGTGTACTGAATAATTCAAAGAAGTTGCATGTGTCCTGAATCTCCTGTTTCCACTGAAGAGAAAGAGGAAAATTAGAAGAAAATCAGTATTGTCAAAGTACTGTATAAAAACATTGTTAGGAGGATTTCTGTATTATGGATCATGTTCTTTATATTTTCTTTGGTGAATTGCTGTTTGTAGCGTGTTGGGAGAAGGAGCACAATGCATTTGTTAAGAAAACTATAATTCCAGGTCAGCAGATTTCTAAGTCGCACAAAAACAGAAAATGAGAGCAGAACAACCAGCTGGATGCTGAGACAGTAACTTTGTCAGGGATGGGTTTACAGAAAGAACTGATAAAACAGAGAACAGATTTCACTCTGATTTGAACAAGATATGTGCAACATTAATGGCAATGCCAGTGACTTGTGATTCATTTGATGGAAGTTAAAACTATCCTTATTAGGAAATATTTCCACAGTCTCAGGTTTAATTGGGCAAGTATGACAATCCTGTACTTGTAAGGATAAGGTTCACTGGAAATACAGTTAGCCTGGAGGGAGAGACTGATACAAGTTTTCAATACTTGCTCTATAACAAACAAGCTGCTGCTAATGTCTAAATGTTCTTCTTTGGAAGTTCTTTTCTTCCAGTACTCTTTGCTTGAACTTGTCAAGCTGCTACTTGATCTAGTACCTAAATCTTGTGGGTGGGGCAACGAAGACATTTCCTACAGTTATATTGCTCAAGAGCCAGATTGATAGGCATCCTGGATATTTTGGCACTAACGCTGGCATCACACAGCCCCGGCTCTACCCAGCGGACAGAGTGGTAATGGGCATGAGAATTGCAAAATGGCACTTTGCATCAGTTTTAAAGGGGAAGGATGTGTCAATAAGAAGACAATAAGAGGATTGCTTAACAGGATATCCTCCTGTAACAGCAGTTTCTCCCCAGTGGACCCTGAGCTACTTTTCGATTCATTTTACACTGCAATATGTCATGAGGCTTTTGCACGTTTTCACCAGACAATCAGCCCATGCACCTCATTGTCTGTCTTCTCCTCTTCTCCTGTTCTATACATATATTAAAAAAATAGATAAATCATAGAAGTCATACGTGTTGGAAGCTCCATTTCCTGGTAGAAGTAGAAGTAAAGTGAGTTGTGAGCGTATAGCCATATGCATGAAATTCAACATATTACAAAACCGTCACTCACACAATGATACACAACTAATTATGAGGGTAACGTGACATTTAAGGAGGGAGGCACAGATTAAATTGGATGGTATGGGGTAGAAATGTGAAGCAGAAAATAAAACAAATGAATAAGTAGGATAAAATTAAAATTGCAAATTGCTTGGACCGCATGTTGACAACGTAGAATGAACACTTCAAGTTACAGCCCCTCATCCGAAGGAAGCCTCTGCAGGGCACTGAAGAATTTATCATTTGAACCCCTCAAAGAATACTTAACTTTCTCAAGCTTGAGAAAGAACACAGTTTAACCTCATTTTAAAGAATATGTGCTGCATAGAGGGGTCTTATTTTCTTTAAAGCAGTGGATCCAAATTCAGTGAGAACGCACCTCTCACACTGAATGTCAGTAGCCCTTCTAGTCAATATCTTATGACTTGGTGGAATTCAAGTTGTTAAACTAAAAACAGAAATTTACAGAAACCAAAATTCTTCCCCTCCGAATGTCAGTGATTTATTTTGCAGGTATACACGTTCTAAAATGAAGACTGCCAACATAATCTGGTTATTAAAACATGTTTATTATTATGTACAGCATAACTGTTGCCACATTTACAATATTTCATAACCAGGGTCAGAGCCACATCAATTATACATAACAAAACACAATGCAGATAGTGATGAATATTAAAATGGATCTTGTATAAACACATAGAATATGGTGATATAGAATCTCATACAAGGTCTCTTATTGACGTTTTCATTGCCATTCTGTTGCTGGGCAACAGCTTTGGTCCAAGTTTACTTCCTGTCAGATACTGCATTAACAAACATTACAACAGGAAATACAAAGGGGCCCATTTAGAATGCTTATGTTTTCAATTTTGAAAAGGTCTATTGGCGTTTTATTGAATTGTTCAGGCGTTCAGATTCTGGGAGTGTTGTGCAAGGCTTCACAGACGTCATCAAAATTTGAGCCAAGGCTAACCTTTCAGTTGCAAGCAAACATTTCACAATGAAGGATGGGCAAAAATTCTCCGCATGATTAGCGATTTGGCAGGCACCTTAACCAAACAGCTTGGGAGTCCATTTTAATCACAACATTTTGGCTGTGCAGGTCACACAGCGTGATGCATGTTCTACATGACTAATAATGTGCAGGGGGGATTCATAAAAGAAAGCCTTGGATGGTGATGACAATAGGAACGTGTTAGATGATAAAGATTTTACTGCATTTTGTTAACTAAAATTCTGCTAGTTTTTACAGACTAAGCAGTCCCACTTCTGTTTCTAGTAAAACGGGTAATGCAAAACGAAACTCACAGGAATTATGCTTCAGTTACTTTAGTTTGCTATCCAGTTTCTCGTGGTTGTATTTGTTTTTCTTACTTTATGTAACCCATGTGCATAGATAGAACAATAAACCGATGATAACAGATTTTACACGTCACACTATAAATGATCTCTGTGTGCAACACACCTTCCTGGTGAATATGACGAACGCTGTCAATATAACAGCTACAAATAAAACAATTATGATCATTGTCCCAAAGTGAATTTCCTGTGCTTTTGTATGAAACAAACAATTCACTGAAGGGTTTTTCAGATAGCCCGTCATCGTAATGTTTCCATCACTTGCAAAGCATACAGCTTCACTAACATCGGGCAGTTTGATCTTCAACTCATGTAGGGCTATCAGCCATTTACTGTCACAACAGTTAAAATAATTTCCACTAATATACATTAGATTGAGGTGCAGCGATAAAGCGAGAATCAAAGAATGGTTTAAAGACCTAAAATGATTATTTCTGATGTCGATTTCTCTCAGAGGAGAGCAGCTCAAACTGCTGGGCATCCCGTCGAGGTGGTTGTTAGATATGTTCAGCTGAGTTAACGCTGGCATGCAGGGTAAAGACAGATCAGAGCGGGTCATGTTGTTTTCACAGATGATCAAGGACTCAAGAGTCTTTTGCACACCCTCTAATGCATCCCTGTGCATCACCATATGTGGATTTCGCGCCAGGTTCAGAGAAACCAAAGAGGATTTTAGAAATGTGTTTGGGTGAAGCATTTTGATGTTGTTTTCTTTAAGACTGAGGTGTTTAAGAGTCCTCAGCTGCCCGAAGACGACACAGGATGTGTTGAGACCTATCTGCTCTGTCGATTGGTCTGTAGAGGCACAAGGTTGCACAGAATTGTCTCGTAGATTTAACGTTTCTATTTGCGGGAGCGCATTGAGAAACATTGGAGAAATGTTTACGAGTCCGTTACTCTGCAGGTCGAGGTACTTTAAGGAGGGAAAGAAAAGTTGCCGGAGGATTCCTGATTCATTGTCATTTCTTATATTCCAGGTGATGTTTTGCAAACAGTTGAAACTGAAGTTTAGAGTTTCTAGGGATAAGAGACGGCTCAAAGTCTCCAGTGGGAAAGACCTGAAGTGGTTATAGCTCAGGTCGATATAAATCAATGGCATCAGCCTCCAGTTAGAGTGTAGGGTATTTTTTCGAACTGTTTTCTCACGTACGATATCACTATAAAGAGCATTGGCCTCTGATACCATTGTAGCCTCTGAATTTAAGACACCGACCATATTATTCTGTAAATGAAGATACTTCAAACCGTTAATTTTGGGAACAATTGGGAAATAAAGGAGTTTATTGTGGCTCAGATCAAGAGTTTCAAGTCTGTACAACTGGTCGTCCTCACGCGCAACAAAAAACTCGACCGAATTTTGGCTGAGATTCAGATATTTAACTTGATGCAATTTGAAATCACAGATATGTGCCAGGTTATTTTTGGCCAAGTTTAGCATCTCTAATTGGCTCAAAGGTTCAAACGTCCCCTGTTCTATCACCGATATCTGGTTGTCGTCGATAGTAATGGCCCTCAAACTTTTACTCTCTTTGAACAAGTTGTGGGAAAGTCTTGTTAAAGCATTACCAGTCATCTTAAGTCGATCAAGGGACGATTTGTTCCGAAGGTACAGCTCCACTGCATCATCGCTCAGGCCGTTCATTGATATGTCCAAACTCTTCAGTCTGCTGATGGATCGGAGGGCTTTGGCGTTGCTGCCAACGTCGTTGTTCAGCGCATTTCTGGACAAATTCAACTCCTCGAGTCGAGCCAGGTTTTCAAAAGCCCCCTCGGAGATGAGATCCAGCTGGTTGGAGCTCAGGTCCAGCTGTTCCAAGTATGGCAAAGCAAGTGTGTGCAGCTGTCTGATGAAGTTATTGGACAGGTCTAGTCTTCTGAGCCTCACATCCAAATCCAGAGGGACAGAGCGGAGATTCTGGTTGTTCCAGGACCGCTCCTTGAAATGAAAGGAGCATTAATCATAATCAAAGAGAGAACCATGGAAACCAAACTCACAAAAAAATAAATAAATAAAACAACGATATTACACAAAATTATAAATCTTGGGCCTACCTTTGGCTCGTGATATGTCAGTCCAGTTATATAGAGGTCATGGCTGATTGACCAGAGCAGTAGGAGATTAGAGAACATATGTCTGACCATCCTCCCTCTGCTGCTGCTTCTGCTGCTGTTAAACTGTACCACTACTGCTGCTGCCAGAGCTCATGTATATACACACACACACACCCTCTTATAGCCATGCTTCATGAAAAAAAGGGAGAGAAAAAACAGCTGTGGACACCAGATAGGCACTGTGGGTACTATATTTAGACAATAAAGGCTTGACCACTGATATATCATTTTCTATCGAGAAAACATTTAAATTTGGATAAAAGCAGGCTTTTAGACAAAGATGCTCATATTTCTGTGTTTAATGTAACCAATTATACAGATGCATACATACAAAATTAGTCATGAACCTGAATACCAGTTGGGAATTTATTTGTACTAAGGCATTTTTTTTTTAACAACTTAAATTGGATCATGATAAAGTATTTACAGTGTTGAGGAGTTCGTGTCAAACAGGAAAACACCCCCGGAGCGATATAAATTTATACCTTTGTTTGTTCCTGACATATTAGGAAAACGGAAACGATTCTAAAATAGACGAGAGGAACAAATAAACAGACGGCGCGGAGGTGGAGCTGGAGGGAAGCCCCCCAGCAAGGTATAAAGAGACATGTTAAAATAGACTGATGAAAGGAGATGGTAGCACACATAAACAATACTAGGGGACAGGCCCAGGTGGACTACCTGAAAGATACACCATAACGGTTCAAAGCTAAAGGATTTAATAAGTAGTTGTCTTCAAAAATAACTGACACAAGAAATGGAAAGTTTGTTTAAAAAGTTCATTATGTATTTTCCTGACATTAATGACAGGTCCCGAAAGTTTTCCAGCTGCCGTCTGTCACTCTGTCTTTTATCAGCATCCCCTCACACGGCTCAGTGTCAGTTTCCCACATCCTGCAGCAACGAGCTGCATAGTTATCATCTTCATACTGTCTTGTCTCAATTTAGCTGTATGACACCAAAAAAGGTCGAGTCTGCGTCCATAGAGATGAGGGCTTGGGGCCTGTATGGTATCACCAACTCTAGCTCATCGGCCTGATGCAGCTGCACTATGCCTGTAGCAGAGGATACACAGAAGAAGGCATCAGAGGAAGATACAAGATGGGTGACAAATTAAAGGAAAAACTGACATAATGTCTCCTAGTGAGACCAGCTTCAATGCTCCTTGGCATATAGTCTCTGGAGCGGTACTGGAGGGATTCTGACAAAAGATTTTCCCTCATTTGGTGTTATGAGGAAATGGTGCAGAGGCTGCTAAAGTTAAAGGTATAGTGCAACATTTTGGGGGAAATGTGCACAAATTCACTTTCTTGCCCAGCGCTCGATGAGAAGATTGACACCACTCTCACGCCTGAATATGAATCTACAGCCAGCAGCCGATTAGCTTAGCTTAGCACAAAGAGTGGAAACAGAGGTAAACAGTTAGCCTGGCTCTGTCCAAAGGTAACAAAATCCTCCTACCAGCACCTCTAAAGCACACAAAATCAACACATACTATCTCAATCTGTACAAAAGTGTAAATGGCCAGAAGCAGTCTGGAAACCTCAGGGTGACGATGAGTCTCCGGGAAGTCACTACCTCCGGCCAAGAAATTGTCCAGCAAAGCCCTAGACTGTAAATAAGACGTGAACGTAGTCACCGTGACGTCACCCATTGGTTTGTGGACTGACGTTTTGAAGCCTCGAGTTCGGCATTTTGGCCGTCGCCATCTTTGTTATTTGCAACCAGAAGAGACACGAGAGTGTGGAGCTAAGTACAACCGAACGCTGATTAAGACTTTTTTTGGCTACCAAAATATTAAAATTAACTTTCATTAACTGAAAACACACTGTGAAAGAGTTCAAGTTGTAAGAGGAAAACACAGACAACTCCCAGACCGGACAACGCCTGTCAATCACGAGGTAGCCACGCCCTAAAGCATACCCTGCTTTATGGTCTATTTGACTCTAAATGGGACCAAAATTTACTAATTGAACATCATGCTGTATTGAAGAAAACTTGAAACTAGCGATCAAGATCATAAACTCATGTTTACAATGTTTTCTGAGGTAATAAATCAAGTGAGAAGTAGGGTCATTTTCTCATAGACTTCTATACAATCAGACTTCTTTTTGCCACCAGAGGAGTCGCCCCCTGCTGGCTATTAGAAAGAATGCAAGTTTAAGGCACTTCTACATTGGCTTCACTTTTCTGACGCGGAAGTTGCCCACTTGTACAACCACAATGTTTCGCTTTTATACTCAGGTTTCTATACAAATTAAACAAACAAGGTATATAGGTGCTAGTAGGCAAATTGTGTTTATGCTTTGGACAGAGGTAGTCTGTGTGCTAAGCTAAGCTATCCGCCTGCCGTGTCAAAGACAGAGAGTGGTATCAGTCTTTTCATCTAACTCTTGGCAAGAATAGCAAATAAGCATATTTTTTCAAAATGTTGAACTATATCTTTAAGCGGCCACGATGCAGGCCAGCAGTATCGCCTCACTGACCTGCGGTGTAGCAGGTATTGGCAGGAGTTTCATCTGGCATCTCTTGCAGGCAGCGCAAGAGCTCTGTTGATGTCGTCCCCGTTCCAGTGGAACCCCAGCTTCGAATGATGTGACCCATAACTGCACTCGGGCTTTTGAACAAAACCTGTGAATTAAGCGGAACATTAGCGGAACAGTTGGAACAAATCAGATGTAATATCAATTTAGTTGTGCTTGAGTTACAGTGACACAATACTTGTCCAAACACCAAGTAATATCCATCTTCTTGGACAACAATTCTGTTTTCTTTTTGTGAAATTGCATTTCCTTGCTGAGCAGAAACAGTCCAAGGGATCACTGTTATATTTCCTACGGGAGAAGGCAAGACATACTTATTCAAAATAATGGCATACGGTGCGATGCTCAAGCCAAATACTTGAATTTAGTTTTACCTCTTATGTCTGGCTGTTTGTTAGTGTTAGCTGTTAACTGCAGGAATGATGTTGGAGCTGGCAAGAGGAGGAAATAAACGCAATACTTTCATTTTATTAACTTAGCATGTACTGTTTATTGTCTCACTACCAGATTAGACCGTAACTAATGGACACATTCTCAGTTCTCAGCTCACCTCTGCAGCTGCCTTGTTCCCGTTTTACTCTCCTTGATATCTTCAGAGAACTCTGAGCTTTTTGCAAAGCATTTGGCTTGATGTCCTAAGAGAAAACAAAGCATTAGGAGAAGATTTATTATTGCAGCCTTATCTGAACACTCACTAATGGCATAAATCTCAGTAGTACAATGTCCAAGATGACTCCATCCTGCATAATCAGTGACATACCTCCCTTGTTTTAGACATCTTGGCCATTTTCCCATTGACTCCCTCAGAACGTGGCTGATTTAATTGTAGAATTATGTCCCCTTGGAGTTTGCGAAAATCATTTTCTAGAACACTGGCTCTGTGCACCAGGAAAAGACTGAGACAAAACATAAATGCTGCTAGTGATAATAAAGCATTGTGAAGCATTGCGAGACTGGAGAGACAGACCGGGGTGTCCTCAAGTTACTCAAACGGGTGAGGTCACACATCAGTTAACCCCGGAAACCTAAACGTTCAGTTTCAAAATTAGTTTCCAAATGAGGAACTATCTTTTCTCTCTGCCTCTCAAGATGGAACTCATTTAGATAGCACGAAGATTACAGCCAAATTTGCAGTGTATTGTGAAACTCTCCCGTCAAAGTAAAAAGCCCCATTTTAATAACTCCAAAGGCCTCACTCAAAGAGCGTCATTTGTTCTTGTCAATGCTCGTGCCAGCGGAGTCCAATATGAAAGAGAAAGATTTAACCTTTTAAATCAATACCACCGGCTACACAAACACAAGAGACAGACAAATGTGTTTAGACAGAAAATGAAACATTTTAATCCATCAATCAACTCCATTTACAAAAGTATATCCCTTTTTATATACAATATGTACAGAGACGTATAAACAACTATCATTTTTCCACATGGATTCATTCATACGGTAACTAAACAATAGCACTGTAACAAAACATATCGCCGATATTCTGCAGGGATGTTGTAGTGCAAATGTGTGCAAAATATATAGTGCTGTTGCTCTCTGAATACCTTATAACTCCAGTTTTAATGGATCTTACTCAGCTTTGCATTGATACCTTTATACTCTGAACATGTATATGATCATATTTTATAACCCAGGTGCATATGGAGCTTGTTAAAACCACTTACTAATAACTGTTAATATCATTAAATTAACTAAAATGGCCATGTATACAAACTGCAAATAAAACATTGTGAATAGCCGGTGTGTTTTTTTTTGGAGATACAAGATTATCATTCAACAGCACTTAAAAATATGTAAATATTAAGTATATGTCAGCGCAGTGTCCTTCCTTGTTATAAAGAGAGATGCCGTCTGTGTTGACACAAAATGGTGACTATAAATAGAAACCTTTGTTTGGTGAGGCTCATCGAGGCGGATCTCTTTGCACAGAATCAACGTGAGGGGGGGGAGTGTAACAGTCTATATTGTCCTTTTTTTTTTTAATACAGAATTGTAAAAATGAACAAAAGTCACCCCGGGGGCTTCCTCAACTTTAGTAACCTGGAGGATTTACGTTGTCCTCTAAAACAGGGGCATTTAATGTAGAGAGGGGCTGCTGGTGGTTGTGTGTAGTTATCAGTTCTGTCCAGCAGATGGAGCCTCTCCGAGTCTGACACTTCCCAGGAAGGTGGTGTGGTTGGTCATGCTGATGAGGGTGTCCTCATACACTATGCGTATGGAGATCCTCTGGCCGGCGCGGAGCAGGCTCACCCCAGCCGTGTAGCAGGTGTTGAACTTGCGCTGGCCCGTCTCTATGCTGCAGGTGCAGCGGAGGAACGGGTTGGAGTCCACCATCACCTCATAGCTGGCAATGTCGGTGAAGTTGAGGTAGTACACCTGGTGGAGACATAAAATTCACACGAGACTGAGAGGGGTAGTCAAAATAAAAATCCACATGAAACGTAAGAGCTTATTTAAAAGCTGGAACAGCTGGAATATCAGAGTAGCAAACAAGGGTTTGAGTTATAGACGGTCACTTAGGGAGATGGGAAAAGAAATACGTCTCGTAATATAACTCAAACATTTATGGATAAGCAAAAGCGAGCAGGTTTTTGCGCTTAGCAGCAGAGCGGCTGCCAGTTCTTTCGACTCTGAACTGTAAATTATAAGAGTTGCGTCAAGGACCGTACTCACTTCTACCTGACTATATATGAAGTAGACACCGTCCAGCAGCACCTCCAGCTCTCCGGAGCGAGAGTGCATTTTGAACACGCGGTGATGGATGGACACCATCTTCCAGTTCCTAAGGATGCCTTCGGACAGATCTAAACATGTCACAACACACAAGAGGCAAACAGTCAACATAAACAGCTTTCAGCAGTGTTTAACTGCAACCAGAGCTCATTACTGGCAGAAAACATAAGCCTTCTAACGATGCTTACACTCCTTTTTAGACTGTGGTGAAGGGTAACCCTAAATCTGCTAGCATGCCAGGCTCTTGACCAGAGTTAACACGCGTCTGATTTATAATACAAGCTTATAACTGTATAATAATCCTGCAGTAGCTATAGGATTACTTTGGGGTTACTATAATCTTACAGTAAATATTGGTAGCAACATTTAGCTTCTAAACCGTAAAATCTTATATTTATTCTGGTGTAAGTCTTTGTATAGTAGAAGAGTTGCAGATCCGGGTCTTTGACGTGTTTATTGTTTTGTGTCAGAGACGGTGGTGCAGATACAACCGAGAATAGACAGATGACCCACCTTCTCTCACTTGGATGGTTGTTTCCTGCCCTTGCAAATGAACCACTGCAGGCTGAAAAACAACAGAAAAAAAGACCTCTGGTGAGTAATCTTTATACACAGTAAAACAGGAGAACAGCTGTTTCATCGGGGATCGTGGGCGAGGTAAAAATTTAATTTCAATAGCTGACATACTCTACCTGGAATTCTTTTGTTTTCGTCTTATCGGGAACCCCTGAAACAATAAGGGAGAGAGACATGATAAATTTCTGGCCTTCAACACTGCCGGGGAACAAAGGAGATGATGATGACTAAAACAAAACAAACAGTGAAATAGTTTAAGGAACGATCACTGCTCTCCCACACTATGTTTGACATCCCGCATCAGAAAATCCTCACTGCGAACGCCATGAGTTCATCGATTTTGACAACTTGAGCCCCCTTCTAGTGTGGGAACATGTCTGCGTGCGGGGAAAATAATGTAATCTAAGAACGAATCTCTCAACTCCTGGGTGTTTTCCAGTCCTCCCGGCTCGAGTCTTTTGGCTATCGCGGCGCGTTATCGCGTCATGTCTATTTTTACGTTCTAATACCTGCTGGACCTTGAGTGCCCGGAGGCCCCTGTGGCCCGGGGGGTCCGGGGGGTCCTGCGGGCCCCACGGCGTTGCTTCCTGGAATACCGGGGATTCCAGGGATGCCCGGCGGCCCCTGTGGGCCGGGGGGACCGGGGGGACCAGGGGGGCCCGGCACAGACCTTTTTTTCCCTGCGAAGAGAGAGAGAGCAAAATGGTTGGCAAAGGTTAATCTTTTGACTGTCAAGTCAATTTTATTTCTACAGCCCAAAAAATTCACAAATTTACATTATGTACAGCATCTGTACAGACTGTAAATTCTGATATGAAGAAAGGCAAGAGGCAGGGATAATGCGCCCGACGGACGGAATCAAATATTGAATCACTCCCAAGTCAACACGGTTACTGGATTTTGGACGACACCTCAAGGATACTTCCAGAAAGCAGGCAGAGGGAAGCAGTCTAATAAATGACCAAGATCACTGAAATATTATGGATTACCTTTTTTCTTCTCCCTCCTTCTTTCCCTTCCAGTCGGTTCTGTGAGAAACAAAAACAGTGCGATTATTAAGCCTGAAGTGGTCTCCTGAACAATTATCATCATCTCGGATAACAGCTCATACCGCGTAGGTATCCTAAAATAACAGACTCAGACGTTGGGCCCTGAACACTGGAGTGGAGGTATGTCAGTCTGTGGTATCTTCCAGTGTAGTAATTTGTAAGTGTGGTTTCACCTCCTCTGTATGAACAAGTGCCTTAAGCATTCACAGGCAGTGGAACTGGAGAAGATCATTAGAGAGATACTTTATCCTGCCAAAATCCTTTTCTTTGAATTAAGCCCAGATGGAGAATGCAGATGAAAGTGTGTGTACATGTGTGTGCGTGCGTGGATGTTGGTGGGGGCATCTATGTCAGTGCTTGAAAGACAAAATGCACTCGTGTGTGTGTGTGTGTGTGTGTGTGTGTGTGTGTGTGTGTGTGTGTGTGTGTGTGTGCTCTGTGTGCAGCTGAAGAATCTTTTTCAAAAAAGCCGTCTCGCTGCTCTTGTGTTTACCATGTCATTACAACTACAAAGGCCATTTAACCTTAAAACCTCACAGTTTGAGTCCCCCTCAAACATATGGCCAGTGTTTCTCCTCTGGCTAAATGACTGGATGCATCCGCGTAGATTTCTCTTAACGAGCAGCCCTATCTGGAATCTGGTGCCCGTTAGGAGTGCCCAGAACACACACACACACACACACACACACATGTGCAAACACAGGACACACACACACACACGCACGCACGCACGCACACAAAAACACACATCTAAGGCTGAGATTACAAAAGCCTTTGTCTGTGCGCTGAGAGCAGAGGAGAGACCTGGGAATGATTAGTGTTTAGAGGCTCGGGAGTTTACTGATTTATGTAGAAAGTCTCAAAGGTGAGTTTTTTCTTCTAATTTAAACACAATCACTAAACTCCCCCCCTCAAGTATTCAGTGTCACGCCACAGACATTGGAATGCCTTGTGATCATGCTGCACTTGTTGCACTCAGACATGAAACTTCAAAAGGGCTGCGCTTTTCTTTTTTTTTTATTTGCATAGCACACATTCTAAACAAAAACTACAAAAGCTAATTCAGACGTAGCGGCCATGTGGTTCTCTGCGGAGCTATTGATTACGACGAATCAATTCGGCGGAATTAATGAAAACCATCGAAAGTCTCAGATGATTCAGAAGTGGCCACCTGGTTCCTTACAGTAAAATGACTGCATGTTCTACAAAGTGTTTTTTTTTTTTTTTGGTCTTATTTTCAGATCTGACCGATAACAGCAGTTGGATCCTGAAGTTCCAGAACTGGTTATTTTGACAGATAGAAGAGATATTTCAGGGACCTGATATTACTTCGAGACGGGGGAAAAATCAACGCGCCGGGCTTCGCCGGGTCTGTTTCAAATTGGTGAAACCCTCCCAAACTCCTTGTTGTCCTTGTTTGCTGTCCAAGTAATAATCAATCCCATGCCATTTAATCTCTTGCTCTATAAACTCGGCAGCATTATGTGGTGGGGCTGCTTTGTTAAGTAACCACACAAAGCAGTAAAAAATCAATTCCGCAAAAAAGTGAGAAACCATTAACAAATTGTTTTGAAAATTTAAGAGCCACTTTAAGCTCACCGAAAGTTATTTACACTGCAGTGAATCCCCCTCCAAACAAACACGAGTTACAGAAACCATTGCTCAACAGACGACGAGGCCTTTGCCAAGTGCATATCCAGAGAACAGATGGATGCAGGTGCAACGGAGAGCAATGGTTTGTGGGTTTTTTTTGGCCTTTAGGGGTACTGAATTTGGAGTTTGAGCCTGACAAATACAGAAGGGTGAAGTTGGAGACAATAAAGTGTCGGTACACGACTTCTGTACCAAGGTGTAAGGACATGACACGGCATTAGTAAATGATGATACCTGTTTCTGACTGCCTGCCGGGACTTCTTTTCGCTCGCTGAGTTATGCCCCTGTTGTCCTCTGTGGCGTGGAATTCGCTATGTCTGTGTAGTAACTTCTCCTGGTGGAAAAAAGAAAACAAAAGAAAAAATATTAATGGAAAAATTTATATAGAAGGAAATTCAAGAGGGCCAGAGACTCTCCTCAGAATACGAATACCCTTATATGTTATATTAATTCCGTGAAAGCAAACAAAAGGAATACAAGTATTTGAGAGCGAAGCCCATGTTACAAGTGGCCTTTTCTATTCTTTGGGGTATAATGTTTGCACAGACACAACTTGGGGCATTTGAAAAGACGCGAGACACTGTCAGACAGCGCATTCATTTGTGGCCAAGTCATTGTCTGTCCCATTGGGGCTGTAACACATCCTGTAACCCAAGTCACTTTTGTCTGCGTTTCTGCCGTTTGAGACAGTCACCTCGACACGACTGCTCTAAAATTCACCTTTTTAATACAAAAGGAGGACATGAACTGCGGTTAATCTGAGAGCAATACCCATTCATGTGTGCACCTGGTCCCAGCCCTATTCAGGAGGTAGCGTGAATAAGCTAAAAAGAAAAAGGATCTGATGGAGCTGGTCTGAGCTCATCCCCTAAAAACAGGAAAAGCTATGCTACAGTGGTGGGGTGTGTTCCCATGGGCGAGTGAGTGGCGGGGCAGACCGCATGCCTGTGCTCTTATGTGACTGGTTCTGGTCGACCTACATTCACATGAACTCCGTAGGACGCGCTGACCTGACTGTAGCACGCTCGAGACGAGACCGACAACAAAAAATGTGTCGTGCTAAGGAAGGTTTAAAAAACGCTCGTTTTCAAAGTCGCTTTTCTGTAGGGACAGCCAGTTTTGTGATCACATCCTTGGAGGATTCCCAGAATCTGATAGACAAAGAAACTCAGCACTGGAAACACAACAAGACCACCCAAAGCCTCCCCTTTTCGTCGAGCCCCCGCAATATACGAGAGATCGCTTTCGGTCACACTTTGGAGTGTCAGCATAAATAATGGGTGGAGAGTGTGAAGCGTAAAGGCCCCCTCGATGTGTTGCTGAGGACAGACGACCAGACGGCTGATATTCGTGCCGGACCATCTGCTCGGAGTTTGGATAACTGACATCTCCAAAGCAGTGACACGTGCAGCCCCTTAGCGCGGATCAAAAGATAATAAATAATGATGTATCAGTCATTTCTTACTGCTGGGAATGAATCAGACAAGCGTACTGACAGACACTTTGACCTCTCTTTTTCCCCACAAGGGCCCATCCCAGTTGGGGTACAAGATGACATACTCCACGTTTCCAGCTGTGACGCTCAAGTAAACACAGCTAAGTTGTTATGTTTACTCCCCAAAAACCCTGACGGCAAGAAATCTCCTTCTCCGGAAAAAGCGGCGTGAACTCCCAGTGCCTCTTCGTGTGGTTTTTCAAGCAGAGCCACTGATAGACCGTAAGAAGACAGACAAGAAAAAGTTATGTTTCGAGTTTCTTCTATACCTCGTCTCAGATGTGGGAACCCCCCCCCCCTGCTCCCCTCCAATGCGGTGAGGGATGAGCTGCATCATGTCAAACAACCCCCCGCTGGCCGCGTTGGGGCAAAGCAGTTAAAAGTCTACCTCCCTGACCAGCTGCCAGCCGCGTCTGACCTTATAAGCACGGGAATTCCAGCCCGACGGTGGTGGAGGAGCGGAGCGTGTTGGAGCGGTTCGTCGACGCACAGAACCTCCAGATGTTCCCGCGAGCGGCGACGTTTCGCTGTTCATTTGGCGCGCAGGTGTCTCCACATCTCCTCTCCAGCTGTTGGCATATAGGGAGCTTTTTTTTCACCTCTCAAAGGATTCGGGGTGTATGTTCAGGCATATGGCATTACACTTTCGTCTGTTCTGACAGCCAAACATGATTCAACAGCCAATTTCTGGCCCGAGATTAAGCCCCGGCAGAAAATGACAAAAAAACAAACAAGCAATCTGCTGAGGCTACTACCAAAAACCGGTGGTGCGTCTGTTGTTTGCACATGAAGGCAAAAAAAAAAAAGTGATTCCATTATACGACTATGAGGAACGGCTTTAGCACCCCTTGTTTGCTTCATTTCACTTCATTACAACATTTACAGCCTTCGTACCCTTCAAAGGCACGCAGAGTTACAGTAAATCAGGATGACAACGTGTTGGTATGTATGCCAAGTGCCAACTATTGAGTAAACCATTCTTTTTTAGCACAAGGGGGAAAAAATGCTATTAATTAGAGGGCTTTCAAATCTTCAAAGCGTGGGTGGGGGGGGGTGGGTGCTGTTGCGCGGAGACGACGCGATTCCCCGTTGCTCCGTGAGGATATGACTAAAATTCAGTCACCCCCAGGGATGTGTAATTTAGTGATCACAGGACTTCTTTTTGCCCTATTAACACTTATTACTACGACGGCTTGTATCTCTACTCATTTCTGCACTTATATACCGCAGGAATTCATAACTTTTCAAGCTTTTTTTAATGAAAATAAAAGGCTACAGCTCAAGTAGTTTTTGACCAACACTGTTTGCCAGACATTCTGGTTGCAGTAACGCCTCTAAATCTCAGATTAGCAGTGAAAATGAGTCACTGCGTTGCGGTTGAGAACGTGGAGTTATAAATGTTGAGGAGGTGAAACTCAAGGTGAGGAGGTGAAATGCAGACCAAGTGCCCATCACATTACTAACTTTAACGGTGTGCATACTGCTGAGACTGCGACGGCGTGTTTTCTTCTTACATATCTTACACAAAAAAGGAGTGTCCGTACCTCAGCCAATATCAGACACTGCTCTCTGGAAGGCCATGTGTTTTAAACCATAACTTGGGTAATTTAATAACAGCATCCATAGATTGTCATCTAAAAAAAGCCGTGGAGCTTCAACCTTAAGGGAAATGTTGCCTGTCAGCAGCCAATCACTTCTCAGATTGTTGCAACACTGCTTGGCAGAGCGACCTCTAGCAGAATGCCGCGAATGCTTTGAGAATTTATTATTTTGGTATATGTTTGCGACTCTGGACTTAATCTTTTACTGGGCGTCTACGCTGTCTGTCTGTCAAGACAATTCAGTCTTCTACGGAAAAGTTTGCAGCCGCGTAATCTCTGATGTTTCGACCTCCTCCGCCTCGTGCTTTTATGACACTTGTGTCCGCGCTGATTAATTCCCGATACGGAGGGGGCTCGCTCCCATCTGTACATACGACACTGCTGTTTTAACTAATCACGCGCTGGTCACAATTAAAGGAGATGTGGGTGACAGCCCACCCCGGCGCCCCAGACCTTGTACGCTGCTGAGGACTTTGTGTCCCATCAAACTGACTTTTTTAATAGCC
Organism: Sebastolobus alascanus; assembly: GCA_916701645.2. Lineage (NCBI taxonomy): Eukaryota > Metazoa > Chordata > Actinopteri > Perciformes > Sebastidae > Sebastolobus > Sebastolobus alascanus. Next base: position 3,199,842 of record CAKAOJ020000041.1, on the reverse strand, counting down.
GTTAACTAGACTCCAGATGTTTCAGCATCTGTTCTCTGTGAGACTTTGAAGGCATACATCAGAGGAGAGAATTATTTCATATAATGGTTATAAGAAAAATGTTAGGCTGAAGAATAAAATCCGAGCTAACACAATTAAATATTCCACGGGGTCGACTTTTATGACGTGTCGCTCGCTGAGGTCAGGTGAACGAGGCTGACTGGGAGTGACACTTGCTCTTATTCAGTAATGTCCCGCATCACACTTAAGAGCTACACACACACACACACACACACACACACACACACACACACACACACACACACACACACACACACACACACACACACACACACACACACACACACACACACACACACACACACCTGGGAGGGGCTTTTTAACTGTTGGGAACTGCGCAGATCTGCGGGACAGCTGGGGTTTAATGCCTTGCTCAAGGGCATACCAACTGTGGCTGTTGAAGAGGAGAGACTGTTTGTTCAGATCATCTGCTCTCATTAAGAAGCAGCGAGCTGGATTGGAAAGAGTGTGAGATGTTAAGTGGTGCGTTATTCGCGCATGAGTGCGCGCCAGAAACGAGTAACAAATATCTCGCCAAAACGCTTCTCATTTTCCTGCTTTTATCGTATATTTTCCTGCTACAATGAGTATTATATTACTGCTAGAAAACCTCTGAGGATCTATAAACCTTTCAACAATATTGTCTCTATTTCTGTACTTGCATCTGAGAAAAAAATATAATTGTATAGACATCCTGACAGATATAGATGGGCTCAAATTGTCTCATATTGTTACAAATTGGGTTTTGATAGCATTTGCCTTATTTTCTTCATTCGCCTCGGAGCACCCCGCATCTCAAGTTACAACTCACCTCAAGTTCACAGACAGATTCTGAAAACTGATCAGACACTTGTAATGTTACAGCTTATATAGCCCGGATCTTTATCTGGGGGTTATAGACATGATCACTGTCTTCAGATCAGTTGTGGATCTATACATTTATGCCTTCATAGGTCCACTTGACTTTTCTCTTTTTTTGGGGGGGGGTAAGGGGCTGTAAAACAAGTGACGAGTCGTAGCTGAAGTACAAGACGACAAAAATGGGATAAAAATGCATTCAAATGTGCCCTAACTGGATGAAAAGAATAATGTAATATTAGATTCAAACTAAATCTGCTGCCAGAATAAACACAGGGCGGTGTTTTCTTTTCATAAATCAAATTTAAGCATTAAAACACTTCAGCCTAACGCAAAGAAAACCCCTTTCCTTTCTTTCCACCAGCACTTAAGAGAAGATATTTACATCTTAAAACTCATTTTCCATTTTTTTAATCCAGTTAAAGTAACCTTTATCCTCCTTAGTACCACGATCTCGGCTGAGGAAACCTTCTCTTTTTATTCTGTTTGACTCGGGGAGACGCTAAACAAAAGAATCACGCCAAATGTTTGATGTTCGACGCTGACCAGACCAGTTGAAAACTATCTGACACGCACTGTTATCGCACGAAGCTTCGCCACTTGTCTTTTTCAACAATACAACTCGACCGCAAAGCGGACTAAAAGTTCATCTGAACTGAGGTTACACGTTGATCCCCTGGCACTTCAGGATGACAAAGCACATTATGCCCTCCGTGTCTGCGATATCACATGCATGTCTATGCGGTGTGTGTGTTTGTTCCCGCTTTGTTTTCTCTGAAGACTTTCCACGTTTCTGTTACACTTGTCTGTATACCTGCACGTCGCATGAAATCGCACTGATGCTGCCTTTGATGGAGACTTGTGTGAAAAATCCAATAAACAATTTTTAGCTCTACAAAAGAGAGTCTTCAAAGGAGATGCCTGAAAAGCTAACAAGTGCGGCCGCTGCGTCCAAATGCCACATGCTCCTGTTTCTCCAACTATGTAAACTGTGGGATGTGTAATCAGAGTTGTTTAATGCAGACATCTGGCAAGGACAGCATCACAGCGCTGTTAAATATTTACAGCTGGGCCACAGTCTTTCACCTCATGAAGCGTCACCATCTGGGTTGAATAGCGGGCCCATCTCGCTCGGCCTCAGCCGGGGGAAACCAAACTAAAATAAGCTTAGCCGAGGACACGCTGACGACTAAATGAATAGGCTGAGCTTCCCACTTGTGAGGGGGAAAATGTTACAGAGCAAACACCAACACCGGCAACTGATCTCTGTAATCTTTCCTAAGGAGGAATGAAAGCCTCCGTCCTCTGGGTGACTATATCGAGTCGACGCTTTTTGCACAACTAAATGTCCGGCCGATGCCCCACACAGTGGATCATTCTCTCTGCTTACACAACCGGTGAGCTAATTGAGGCAAGCAAAGTTGAGACCTACGCTTGGTCCCTTTGTACTGATGGAATTAGGGAGTGTGAGGTGGTGGTAGGTGGTGGTGGTGGTGGTGATGGAGAGGAGGGAGGGGGGAGGGGGGAGGGGGGGATGCAGCTGTTGCCAAAGCCACAGACAACACAATGAACATTCAATCAGCCCGCTGCCAGTAAGGAAAACACATGTGAGACGAGGCTGGCTCCGCTCCAAGTACCAACTGCCCCATCTAAGTCCTGATGAATTTACATCAGCCCTTGGGCTTTGCACCTGCTGGTGATCCAGTTCATTTTTCCGTCCACCTGCTCCAGCACACTGACTGACCCGTCCCCGTGAATCCAGCTGGGCAGGATGCCTAAGTTTTTTGAGCATCCACCTCAGTCTGTTTTGGGGAGGGGGGGGGGGGGGAGCTCTGGGAACAAGACAAATTGGGTTAAATGTGGTTTGATTAAGGAGAACATAAAGCTGTAAAGTAAATGAGTCAACTGTGGCAGTTTCTTGTTTTATGAATGTGCACCATACCTTCTCTTAACTTCCTTGATATGGATGTGTTTACCTGAACTGGAGACTTTGGCCAGGTGACAGACTTTTAAAGCTTATACCCCTTTTGTGCATCTTTGTCCAAGAAGAGGTTTCAATCACTCACGCACACACGGGTGCGCTCATTCAAAATATATTTGTCTGGGAAAACCGAGCTGGCTCAACTTCGTGACAGGGGCTACTGTAAAACAAGTTGCCCAGAAAACATGCCATAACAGAGCACAGACACAAAACCTGACACCACCGTGATCCGGCAACAGGAGGACTGAGCGGAGGTGAATGAACACGATCAGCCTCCCGTGTGAGGAATGAAAACAATGTCGCCTGCTTCAGATATTTTTTACACTTTAAAAAAAAAAAAAAAAAAAAGAAGAATGTTTTTTTTTTTTTACCTCATGCGCCTCTGCGCCGCGGCTGCTGCTGCCGGAGTCCGGTCGCGGGTGTCCGGGTGAGAGCAGCACCGCCGCCGGGTCGGCCAGGTCGCTCCCCGCTAGTGTCAACATTGAGTCCCGCTTCTGGTGGATAATCTCCCGTTTGACTTCGGACCGCAGGTCCAGGTAGCAGACGAGGGTGACAGCGTGCAGAGACAGCGACAGCAGGAATAATCCCAGGAAGACGACACCGCCGCTCCGGCTCCTGCACTTCTTATTGTTGTTGTTGTTGCATGTGCAGGGAGCTGCTGCCCTGGGCATCACTTTGTCCGGGAAAACCTCAGCGGGTGAACCATCGCATGCCATTATCGGACGGAGCGCGATTCATTGGCGCGGAGACTCATAGGTGCAGCTTGCGGCAGGTCGGTGCGAAACTTCTCTCCCGAGTTATCTGTAGTAACAATGGAGACCCGCCCACCTCTGCTGCGATTGGTCGAGGGCAATTACGAAGCCCTCATACACAATCCGGGCCAGAGGTTGGAGGGGGGGGGGGGGGCTGGAGGCACCAGGTGTGCAGTAGTGGAGCGACACCTGATGGACGCAGTGAGCAGCTGCAACGCCTGTGTGAGATAAAGAGAAATAGTGTGAGAATATCCCCCCCTTTATTTATGCGTTTATTACTCAGCACTTTGAGGCAGGAAAACACATTAATTTGATGTTGTGTGAGTGTGAATTTGGAGGGGTGGGTCACTGATGTAATGCATGTTGTTTATCCATGTGTTTTAGGTAGGGTGACCAGATACCAACAAACCAAATGTGGGAAAAAAAGTATGGTTGTGAGGGGCAATGTGGGACACGTTACCAAGGCTGAGAGGTACTCTACAATTTTGTTATTACGTCTATCTAACTTTAAAAAAAAAAAACCATTTCTATTAACCCTTACCTCTTAAGATCTCTATGCCTTGCCCGGAAGCATCCATAGATCGGCACATCTCCTGCCTAAAGCATAACTCCCTTCAACACCTCACCTCTGTCTAACAGAGAACTCTCAGCTCTTTAGTTTCTGTCTCAACCATTCATTCTGTTTTAGTCTGTAATAATCTTGCACATCTTGAATTTTGCACAGCTACATTTGCACATTTACTACCTCAATTATTCTTTTATTAAACAACAAAACATTATATCTTACACACTTGCTAATGTACAGTATATAGTATGTTTTTGCACACTTGCTAATGTATATAGTGGGTTATTCTATGTTTATAATTTAGATTTTTTTTCATGCTAGTTGTAGTAGTCAGGTATATTTATAGTGTATTCCAATATTCTTTTTTATATTTTGTATTCTATGGATATATTTCTTTAGTGTTGACATGTGCATTTTATGTACTGTTCCTGTGCATTGCTTGGATAACCTGCTGCTGTAACACAATACTTTCCCAATTTGGGATCAATATAGTACATCTATCTATCTATCCATCTATCTATCTATCTATCTATCTATCTATCTATCTCTTTTTGAGACGCATATTTCTTGTGAGACTCACATGTACTGTGTCGCTTGACAAATTTCGCAAAAAAATCTGAGAATCGCCTTCCACCGACTTCACCCACCCACTTATAAAGTAGTTTCCAAGTCTTTGTTTTAGCTGCATTTCTTTTTCTTTGTGGTAGTTTACATCATATTCCGCCTAAATCTGCACAGCTTCTGAATTCTTCTGTTGTGACTCGAAATTTTCCCCATTGGGCATAGTGTGCGCAGTTTGATTGACAGCAAACACAGCCCCGTGATGACAGCCTTCCCCTGCTTTCTTCACAGCCAATTGGATAAAAGCCAGATTTTAGAAAAGCGTCTGTCCTGCAGTGGTAGACTGCAGTGGACTTTTGAAAACTAGAGCCAATGAAAATGGTACGTCGTCGCAATATGTGGGACGTGGGACAAGGGATAAAAATGCTGTGCAGTCCCTCATAAAGTGGGACACCTGATCACCCTAGTTTTAGGCTTTGGACATGCTACTTTCCATGTTTATACTTTGTTTGGCACTCTGTTTTGTTAAGTGGTTGGCACATAGAGTGGTGGTCCTGTGTAGGGATGCACCGATACGGGATCGCATATCGGACCGATACTGACTCCAACAGCTGGATCGGATATCGGTGACAATGGGGCCGATCCAATAAATTCAATTCTATGTTCATATACTATATACATTATATAGTGGAATTTGAATTCCTGTTTAAATTTTGATCAATTTGTTGCTGCATTAAAAAATTTTACACCTGAATTGTAATTCCGGTTAATTTTGAAGCTTTCTTTTTTTTACCAAGTTGTTGATGTACGACTTATTATTTTAGTAATAAATAACAATTCAGTAAATGTATATCTATGTATTTATTTGTTATATTTTGTTTTACAAAGTTAGGAAAGCAATGTTTAAGTCAAGCCTGATGTTGCCTTACACATAAAAGAATGATCCCAGTCACTTCCACTCAGTGAGGTGTACAGCTTATTAATTAAACACTGGTATCGGATCGGTACTCGGTATCGGATCGGTACTCGGTATCGTCCGATACCCAAAGCCCAGGTGTCACTATCGGTATCAGGACTGAAAAAGTCGGATCGGTGCATCCCTTGTCCCGTGTGAAGAACTCATTGCACGGTGTTGTTATTGAAACAGACCGAAGCAGTTGATGATTTCATCACACCATCAAAGAGTGGGAAAGTATTGCAAATGATGTTCTTGAAATGACTACACATTATGCAATTATATTTATTTGCATCTGGACCCCGTCAGGCCGAATGGTACGATAGCGGGGCCTGGAAGGGAGTCGTGTCACAGTGAGGTCAGCACCGCTCTGTGTACAACACCATCAAATACTCTAAACACGTGTCACTCAGCTGGACTCGGGGAATAGTTTTGACATTTATGTTACCAAGAAGCCAGCTGAGGACAATGCTTTAAGAAGATTGAATGTGGCACTTGGGTTTTCTACATTTTCAACATCCAAAGTCAAGCTTAATTTTGTTCTTTTCAGATGCAGGCACTTTGATCTCTGAAGCAAAGGAGGTAGCCTGTGGATCAGTCCGCCCTTGAGCCTCGAGATGATGAAACCGGCGCACCGAGCGGGAGCTGAAAAACTTGGGGGCTTGATGGATCACCAGCTTAGATTAGTTTTCAGGCAAGTGCCACAAAACATCTGTCTTTATTTCTTTGGGACAAAACCTGACATTTGAGTGCACTTGACCTACAGAGAGGTACACTCTTTCATGATATGAGCTCACCCCGCCAGACACTGACTAATCGCTGGGTTTCACTTGATATTGTGGTAGGAAATAATGGAGAGGAATGACTTTTTTGGGGATCGGAATATGGCTATTTCATCACTGTGAAATGTTGTCAGCACGAAGTTGATTACTATAAGAAGGTGAGAATTTCAGCCTATTTCTCATCGGCGCAATATGTTGCATTCCTCCAACTCATCTGCAAGAAAAAAAGTGATTCTAGTCAGCTGCCACTGAAGGGCAGCATTGCCAAGCCATAAATCAATAACGCTGCATACCAGCGTCGTGATGAACTTGAACTTAAAACGGCTTCATATTGGGTGAAAAATGAAATTTAAAGAACATCTTATTTTCTACATTCTGTACGTATATATTTATATAACTCCTCTGTGGACTGTTGATCACTATTAAGCATCCTCCGTCTCTCTCTCTCCCTCTCTCCATTGTTAAAATATAAGATAGGGAAATCGTAGAGAGAAAGACATTCAAAGTAACCCTCATAGGGCCTGTGACTGAGGGCTCAGCCTAAGCACGTTCGCCACGCTTTTCATCCGAGCGGCAGACACAATGACTTTGAGAAGCAGATAATTCAGGACTGGAATAGTTAGGCACATGCATCTCCTATGATTTCAACCCACTTTTTAAAAACGATTTTTTAGGTCATCATATAGCTTTAGACATATTTATCAAATTTTCTGTAAAATAATTTGTCGTTTTTGTGGAAAGAGGTCAGACAGCCTCGACGTAAAGGTCAAACTCAACGCGACGCCACTGTCTGAGTAAAATCTGTCTCTGCTGCCTCGTTTTCCGACAGCACAACTTTAAAGCTTCTGTGACAATTAAAACCAGTTTTGTTGTCGTGATTGTTTTTCTGGCATCCACCAAAAAAAAGCAGGAATAATTCTTATAACGTCCCGCGGGCTTCAATGCAGCGTTCATAAATGGTGTGCCACTCTATCCTCTCTGAGCTTATAACAAGATTTAGAGGCTTTCCCTGCCAGATGATAGAGTTCTTGCAGGAGGAATAGGCACTCTTATATTTTACCACGGAGAGTTGCGTGGTGGGCTGAGGCTCGTGACTCCACCAAGCTGTTGGAAGACGATGGCTGCTTGGTCTCAAATTTCTCCTTTCTCCTATATCCCCATTGATGAAAGAGCACAAATTAAAATCGACTTTCTTATTGCCATCACGAGTAATCACATAGGAGCTAAAGTGATTCATAGCTAATAGAATAATACCATCCCATATTGCAGTAAATTGTTTTAGACATCTCCGCCCCTAACATTACCTTCTCAGGAGTCATTGTCTCTGCACATTGAATTGCGGAGGTGCAACCTTGGCTAATTGATATGCTGTGGCATTTGATTTCCTACCTATAAATCTCCTGTAAATTGAACAATGTCTCCCATTTCCCCGGACAATGATGAATTCGCTCTCATTGTGGGCGTCTGTCTTAAGAAGGGTCCTTATCAAGATCGGCAAGCTCTCTCTCTCTCTCTCTCTCTCTCCGCCTTTCTTTTTGCACTGTGCTGCGTTTGTACTCTCACGTCGCTCTCTCTGCTTCCACCTATTTGCTGACTGTGTGTGGAACTCGGTATAGAAACACTTTGGTAATTGATTTTCTTATTCCACACAGAATTGGTGCAGTTTAGTGGCCTTTTTAAGCATGCAAAGGGTTGTTTTGTGTGTTTTCTCAAGGTAACCCCGTTCAGGGGAATCAGTGAACAATACAATGTTAGGGTTGCACTTGTTCATTTACTGGTTTTGTTTTAGTATCATATTGGGGGGGCTTTGCCTTTATTGAATAGGGACAGTGTTAGGGCTGCCCCCTCTTAGTTGATTAGTTGACTAATCGGTTGTTTTGGTCTTAGTCGACTAAGATTTATTTAGTTGATTAGTCATTTTTTATGCTTTTTTCATGCTGAATGACTTATTTCTAAGAAACTTATGAGTAAATCTCTTTTAAACAAGATTTAAAGTGGTGCTTTTGTGTGATTCTTTGTGGAGAAACTCAGTTTTACAGATCCGTCGATTAAATCAATTCATCGATTAGTCGACGAGTGTTAGTCGACTGAGAATTTCAACTACGAGCCTTAGACAGTGTTGATACAGGCAGGAAACACCAGGTGAGAGAGAGGAGGATATGCAACATAGAACCTGAGCAAGAAATGCTTATATGTTACACATCTTAACCACAAGGTCATTCAATAACTGTGTAAGTTAAAGTAATAATACTACAGTGTAAAAAATACTCAATCACAAGTGAAAATCCTGCAGTTACTTAAAGGTGCAGTCAGCGATTCTGCTGTAAAATGGAAATACTCAAGAAAAGTACCTTGAGTACCTCAAAATTGCACTTAACACAGTATAACACTAGAACACTAGAGCACATTATTACTTTTAAGTTGAATATAAATCCAATATTTATTTTGTTTCAGCTCTGTTTTGTCCCCCACTAACTCCTGATGGAAATATTTGTCTCTAAATGCTCCTCTGAGTTTACCAGCTAGCAAAGCCAGTAACTTTGTCTGGCTGCTGTTTCGGCAGCAGCGACCAGTGGAGGGTTTTTAGAGCTTTTTCACTGAAAACAGCTGCCTGCTGCTGCTGGAAGTAACGATGATTAGAGAAGTACAGCTTCTGGCCTTAAAACCAAAACAATGAGCTGAAAGATGTCGAGGGGAACAGCAGTTTGGTTATCCTTTCACATTACACATAGTCATCTGTGAAATGGCATAAGTTTAAAATTCAAACTTTCTTTTAGAACTTGAAGTTTGAAAGTTCCTGTCCCTAAAAGCATTTTTTTTTCCTGTGCCAAGTTGTCACTGTTTAAGGCAATTTATTAAACAGTGATGTTTTGCTGTACAGGCTGTAATTTTTTGCCTTGCCTCGAGCTCAGCAGTACTCCTCTGTGAGTAACCTTGTCTGTTGCACTGCAGCACCATCAGCAGAGACACGGTTCTGTAATTGTATTTATTAATGAAAAGCCGAGGACCTGAGAGACATGCAGAACACTCACATGACACGGAGTGGAGAGCCGAGGAAACCCCAGAGGAATACAACCCACGCCATTGATCAGCTATATTATGGATCACAAAAAACAAACATCACTGATTAAGCATTAATTAATGTTTTTAGTTGTTAAAAAATGCATTAATCATGCTCAGCTAATAGTTAATAATTATAGCACATGTTTTTCTAAAGAGTACAAAATATTTATCAGCATTACACTTATTTTTATGACAACAGAAGAGGATGAACTAACATTTGTCTGGTGGCCAGAAACACGACTTAAAATCAATGCCAATGATGCTCCATGAATGTGTAGATAGCCAACTGTTACTGTTACTGCGTACATACAACTTTATAAGGTGATAATTTGTCAATGTTGTGTTTACAACTTGTTGTGCTGCCCCCAAGTGGCCAGAAATATCAATTATTGCTGGTAACTTAAATTATTACAACCTGCAATAACATAAACATCCAGCAGATACATAGCAATTTAGCATTTATTTAGTCACCTGATGAATGCAACACCAATATTTACTCTCTTTTTAGCTCTGTTTTTGGTCTCCACCAACGCCTGAGGGAAATATCTGGCTCTTTAGCTGCTAAATGCTCCACTATGTTCACCAGCTAGTTGCTAACTTTGTCTGTCTGCTGTTTGGTGCTGGGCAGGTAGCGTACAGTGGGTTTTCACTGCTGCAGGTAAGTGAAGCTGAAACACTTTGTAGCGGAGGTGTGGACTTGAGTCACAAATTTGATGACTTATAAAATAAAAAAAGTCTTGCAACTCGACTTGGACTTTAACACCAGTGACTCGTGACTTCACTTGGACTTGATCCTTTTGACTTGAAAATACTTGACATCTTCCCCCAAGCCCAAAGATTAAAAAGTATGTTATTTAAAAAGTGTGTGCACCAGGACGATCAACTGCCCGGTAGCGGAGGTAACTCCGACAGCGTCAAAGATGTCGGGTTTATTTACTTTTTGAGAGATCCTTCACTGATTTGTTTGGGAAGAGGATTTACTCATTCAGAAATAACTGAACTGAACAGACTGAATAGATATCCTTTATTTGTTTGGGGAGAGGATTTACTAGTGGGGGAAAAAATCCCTGAAAAGTGATATTTTTTTTTGTTGAACTCTGGACTCTTTATTTTTGGTGAATATTATTGAGACGTGCATTTGATTATCTTACACCTAATTACCCAGATCCACCTTGTTTGAACCAATCCGACAGCATCAAATCCAGTTGCAGGCGAAAACCATGAAGAACTAAAGTTACGTTACTGAGCGCCAGTTGGCGCCAGTTACTCTGTTGTTAAAATGGTATTATTAAATGGTGAAGAGCGCATTATGACTTGTTTAGGACTCGAAACTCATAATTTAGGACTTGGACTTGAGTGCAAAGACTTGAGACTTACTTGTGACTTGTAAAGCAAGTCACAAGTAAGTGACTTGCTTGTGACTTGCAGCTCTGCTCTGCTCTGCTCTGACTCAGCTCTGCTTCGTAGAGCTGAGGGGAAACGCAGATAATTATCTGTGGGTTCATCATTAAGAGCGACCTTTTCACATCCATTGTTAATATACAATATATTGATTATAGCCACCTTAAATATTTATCATCATATGAGTCATGTGAAGTATACTGAATATCTAACACAAAAGTTAGATTGTGGTTAACAACAATGTCAATAGAAAAAAAAAGTTCATTCAATAAAGACAGATTTAATAAAACATTATACACACAGAGAGATTTTCTTTCTGTCTCTTTCTATTGTGTTTAAATTTAGAAAATGACAGTGAAAAGTATGTCACCTGAAATCATTCATAAGATATGAGTCGGAATACTTTGAGCCATTATCCCTACTCAGATTTGTCATGCTTTGCTGCCAGCTCCATCATCTGAGGAATGTTTACATTTTGGGTTTTTAGGCATCAAATTGCTCAGTAACCCAGAGCAGGAACAGCGATAGAGAGATAATTCAGACCGTCTTCTTGCAGACACTTGTATATCTTGGGTGTGCTACGGACGGTGTGAAGCCGAGTCCAATAAAGAGGTGAAATATGAGCAAGATCCATGTTTATATGAGCCTTTATATGTGCCAGGATGATGGTTTACGGCCTCCCTGTTCCCTGGATGTTTTCCACGCTGCTTGTTTTCTGAGGCTCATGTGAGGCCGCCACCTCCGAGAGCACAACCTGTGCCAGCTTCAATAAACAGTCACCACCCATATCAAAACCTCTAAGCCAGACCAACAGCATGATCAAGAGGCACACCCCAGGTGAACCCAGAGGTAATCTACCCTTCAGCCTCTCTCTCCGTGCTGCTCTCTTTGTTTATTTCTCCCTGTCTTTTGTGTTTTACTTGCTTATATTTTTTCCCGGTTTGGGATGGGCAGAATATTCTGCAATGTCACCTCCTGGATTGGACTCAGCGATATCATGTCGTGATAATCTAACACTCTCATATGCCAGGGTTTTCCATTTCCTTACCCAGGACCCAGTGACATCGGCCCATTTCATATACTGCCAACCGTGCACTTTGTCACCCATATTTGTCTCCCTCAATCTCACTCATATTCTCAAGTTCCCAGCACACATCGCTGGGAAGAAAAATATCCGTTTGCTCGGGTCAGTGTTCATATTTTTTTCCCCTCATGGGGTGAGTTCACCTGTACTCCACAAGATGAATGACTCGAGCGCTCTCACCGGGAAATAGCTGTAGTTAAACAATACGATCTCCTCCTTCCTGCAAGCAGCTGAATGGACAGGCTAAAAAATGTGAATGGGGAGGTGTGAAAAGGCCAACCGCTGAAAGTAATTGCTGTTGTGTTCACCAGAGAGAAAGAAAACAACTTATAAAAGAAGTTGTTTGCAGCACACCATGAGAGGAACATATCAAATTGCCCAGGCAGAAGTGGCACAGCTTCAATCACCCGGAATGAACTCATTCATTTAAAAGCACGAATCCTCAGGTATTTTTGACTCGCTTTCCGACAAACACTCTCAACACAAAGAACACCATTAATGCTGCCGCAACTGGCACCTTCACACCTTAGTGACTTTAAAAAGGCAGCAAGAGACAACCGTTTGAAAAATGTGTACTACCAGACATCATGTAATGTAATGTAAACTACAAACAGCACTCTCTGGGTTAGATCCAACACTGGTTGGTCAAGCTTTTCCTGGTCAGATATCTTGTAGTGTTTCACCTCCAAGTGTTTTTGTTACTTGCTTTGGGTGGGAAAGATATCCTGTGAGTGTCTACACATTAACAGGTTCTCAATGAGTGGTAAAATGATATTCTCTATGTAGAAATCCCTCTGTCTAGGGGCTTATATTACGCACTGTTTTCCATACTATGTTAATATTCAGCAGCGGTTATGAACCACATCCACATAAAATAACTTTTTCATTTAGTTTTTACAACTTTGGTCTTATTTTTTTTAAGTTCTCAAGGTTATTGCTGTCAGTTATCATTGCTACTTCACCGAGATATATGAGAAAGGGATGACTCTGCAAGACATGGCTTTACAACCAAATGCACAGGGCAATCACATAAGGGATATGGCAGTTTGGGGTTTTAACAAATTTACAATTTAACCATGACCAGCGACTTGGTTCAAATGTGACCTACAGTACTGTACTCATTTGCGCACTTGCAGTTTTACAATTCAATGAACGCGTATAGTGACATTTGCATGCATGCTGGTTACCTACCCTAATGGATCTACTCTGGTAACACCACAACCACAGATCTCGTCTGAAAGCAGCACTGGTTAAAACAAGACTATTACGACGAGTCTACATGCATGCCAGAGTGGCTCTGTGAGGCTGGACCTGTGCACTGTGGTGCTTTAAGCTAAATGCTAATGTTAGCATACCAACATTCTCGCAATGACAACATGCTGATGTTTTGCAGGTGTAACGTTTACCATGGCCAAATGAAGATTTTATTACTTTCCAAAATTTCCTAATATCAAGTTACTGGTAGTTTTAGAAAGGTGGAACACAGATTTAGCCTTTTTGGTGAGAGAGGTAGAACAATTTCGGAGCGGTCTGAAAATCAGCCAGTCAGCTTGGGATTTGAATTTTCTGGCCTTAGCCCGGGCGACATCCCTTTCTTTTAGTAGACTGGACAGCTGAGGGGAAAACGAAACCGATTGTTTTGGTCTTTCACTCTAAATTTGCAGGAAAGGAGCATGTTTATTTATAATTTTAGTAAAAGCACCATGAAAGTACTTCCACACCAGTTCTCCATCATTCTTTTCCGGTCAATTTCCCGCGAATCATGAGGAAAATCTTGCTCACCGAAATGCTTAAAATCAAACAATTGGTCTAAAAACAGAATATTCTTTCCATGGAAAAATCCCCACGTTACTTCAGAAGCACAAGGTTACAATTAAAAACCACTGGCCTCACAACCTGTTCCAAGAACTGGAAGCACAATCTCCTGACCATGTTGTTTGTATGCATGGCTAAGAAACTTATAATTGCAGTGACTGGGAAGAAATGTGCTGGACAAGAATGGGGCCTGGGGTTCAACCTACAGCCGGTGGATGGATAATTTACAGTCAGTGGTAAATCCTGTGAAGTAGCAAGGTGCATGCTATCAGTATGACAACATGACATTGTGGGCCAGCATGAGGTGAAAGGCCCAGAAATAAAACCGTTGGTGAACAAGACATGGGAAATTAACAGGTCTTTAGTCATTTTGAAGTCATCCCATTGACTCCAATCAATAAAATACTTCCTGTAAGACAGGAACATCTCCAGCAGAGGCAAGTTCAAGGCCAGAATATAATACGGTCTACTGTCATGACTTATGTTGTCATGAAAGTGCAAAAAGGTCCTTAAATAACCTTTGACTTCAGCATTATAAGGTCCTCTCTGGCACTTTGTTTGAATGATGAAATACAGGTCATCATGATGGAGGCAGTGGACAGAATGATGCTGTTGTCCTCTCACGCCCTCACGTTGATCAGTCTATACACACTACATAATGGTGGCTTCAAATGGGGTCGTGTTTACCGTGTTCACGGGAAGAGCCCATATGAACGCCCCCGTCCTGTGGTATTCATGACCTCATATAAGTGGAAAGTTTCTGCAATTTTAGTTGTATATTATTTTTCTACATAATTTTATAATAGGTCTGAGGAAAATGTTGATATTCCCAACAACCTCATCTTTTTCCTCTGTCATTATGCCTTTGCATTTACCACATTATGTTACCCACTTGCTAGCTTGCTAAATTGTAAGCCTCTGGCTTAGCAGCGGAGTTCTCACGACTTAACCACTTGAACGCCAAACATACCGTGTACACGACTTCCCATTTTGTAAATACAAGCTCACGAGTTTCATTTGAAGGCACCATAAGAACTGCCCAACAGCTATACAACTTCTTTTGACTTTTGTAGTTGAACTTGAAAATAGCAAGCGCATAGCCACCAAGCACTTTTTGGGGCTGTCACATCCATCCCGTCCACTGCACGGGAGACAGTCCCGGATGGTTCCCATAGAAAGGCTTAGGGAAGCGGCTGTGCAGTCCTGTTTGCATAGACTGTATATAAGAAGTGGACGTAGTCACCGTGACGTCACCCATTGGTTTGTGGACTGCCGTTTTGAACCCTCGATTTTGGCATTTTGGTCGACGCCATCTTGGTTTTTGCAACCAGAAGTGACAAGAGGGCGGAGCTAGGTACAGCCGAACGCTGAATAAGACATTTTTCGGCAACCAAAATGTTACAATTAACTTTTATGAACTGAAACACACTGTGAAAGGGTTAAAGTTCTAAGAGGAAAACACGGACAACTCCCAGACGGGACAACACCTTGGTAGCGAACCTGTCAATCACAAGGTAGCCACGCCCTAAAGCGTACCCTGCTTTATGGTCTATTTGACTCTAAATGGTAACATAATTTACTAAATGAACATCATGCTGTATTGAAGAAGACTTGAAACTAGCGATTGAGACCATAAACTCATGTTTACAATGTTTACTGAGGTAATAAATCAAGTGAGAAGTAGGGTCATTTTCTCATAGACTTCTATACAATCAGACTTCTTTTTGTAACCAGAGGAGTCGCCCCCTGCTGGCTATTAGAAAGAATGCAAGTTTAATGCACTTCCACATTGGCTTCACTTTTCAGACCCGGAGGTTGCCCACTGGCTCTTTGTCACCGGTGGGGAAGTTAACCACACGTACATTTCCCAAACCAAGCAGTTATTCTGCACCCTTGAGGTCTGTTCTCTTGTAAAACTGAATAATAGCCACTTAAAACCCAATAATAAAAATAGAGCATAAATCTCACCTTTGTGCCGTTTGTTGAAGTATTTTTTCAGAAAAAAAATACCACCCCACACTCTGTAGGTGAGGCTACTTCTACATTCATCTTTACTGGTGGAAACAGGTAGTCTATTAAATCTGACCTCGCAAAGGCAGCGGTTATTTATAGACGATAGCTGAATTAACAATCCAATACGTAAACCTTTGTTTCGGATTTATTACAGGTGCCGTGATGCGCGAAGCCTGAGGTTCTCATTGATGTCGTTTTCAAACTATCAAGATTTAATGCGGCCAAGCCCTGAAAACCTGTTACACTACAATGACCATAATTCATTGCACCCATATGACACAGCACATCTGTGCACCAGAGCATCAGAGCATCAGGGCTCCTCTGATTTGCAGCGTGTCTGTGGCAACACGGGCTGAAAGGGGAGTAAATTTGAAATGTAGCCTTGGTGCTCAGGTGGAAGCACAGCAGTCAGACTGTGTTGTAGTGTCATTAGCTCCTACAAGTGGGCTTTGCAATGTGTTAGATGCTCAAATTCTTTAAGGGTTATAGATCAGATGTAAATATGTTCGCACTAGATGGAGAAGGTGAAGGAAATGTTAACAAAACGACATCAATAAATTCCCCACCAGTGCCTTTCAAAGCCTGTTAGAAACAGCTGAGATTTAACATAAAAAAACAGAATCTTGGCCAAGTTTTTTTGCTCTGAATATCTCAACTTGACCTTGAAAAGTGCCTCAAACCTCCAACTGTCAGTTTGCGTTAAGACTTTTCTGCTGATGATCTCAGCTCCTTCACGCCCTCTATCTCCTTCCCTCCATCTCATTATCTCTTCAAATATCATAACTTATTCAGAGGCCCTTAAAAGGCAGACTATACCCTGACACAGCAATATCCACCAGGAGTCCGCCAGTTCATTAAAAAACCTCATCAAACATGCGCAACGCAAACACACAGAGACACACACACACACACTCCGACACACACACACTTCGACACACACACACGAGCACGAGCTAATTCAGCTTTCTGGGAAGCTTTGCCCTGTGGTGCTAACAAGTTTCCTTTAGCTCTCGTATATTGTGTCTTATCAGGGTGCACGATCTAAATGTTGTCTCCTCTGAAAGGCCTTTGGCTGAACACACCGCATTAAGTCTAGCTCGGCTTTTCAGCCGCGTGACAAGACATTTACTGTACATGTGGAGAGAGTGTGCCATCCCGCAACCTGCGAGCAACCTGCGCAGCTTTGGTCCGTCACGAGCCGAGCCGCCCGACCCTGAAAACTTTTTTACATTATGTCATCAACTGTCACACACCCTGATAATTTTCCCTTCTGGCATCCAGCGTTCAAAATTACCCGCACCTGGCTGCCATGTTGGTTGCATGTTTTTGATGAAAATCACTCGCCGAGAAGGAATGCCTTTCAATAGTCTCTCGGTAGAATAGCTCAGGGCTTTATTAGCGACCATACGCCTGTCTGACAACACACTCCTGATGTTGTGTTAAACCCCATATGCAGCTGTGTGTTACTCAGAGCGTCTCGAGGTATGTGTGTGTGTGTTGTGTTGGGGTAAACGGCCCTCTTCAGCTTTATTACCTGGCCATGAATCATGAGCCTTCATTACAGCCTGCTCATTGTGCTCTGAAGGTTAAGCAAACCAATTAGAGTTCCCCACACGCCGTTGGGGTTCTCGGCAACAACCGCATCCCCACGTCTTGCATTCTAAACAGGCAGGACGAGGGCCGGGATTAAAGAGAGCGAGGAAGTGGGAGCTAGGCATGAGGATGGTCTGGGAAGGGTTCACAAGAGAGGAGAGAGAAACTATTGCAGAAGAAGAAGAGAGAGGAGGAAACAGACTATGAGAGAGAAAGAAAGAAGCCCTATTAAAAGAAATGACACCGCCATGGTTCACTGAGCGCCTGCACTGGGCGGCGTTACCCCTGTGCTTAATGCTCTCTGGCTGTCAGCGCCACAGTCAGCATCACTGCCTGGCTGCTCCCAGGGGGGAAGCTGTGTTGTACTGTGCTCTCGATTAACTCTGCCGCTTATTAGAATAGATACTGGGAAAGGACTCAGCCAACCAAAGAGCAGATCCGATAGAGTGCAGACGTGGCACACTGTAATCATAATGTGAAGTGTAATTTTGAGAGTTCCTCGGCCAGTCAGATCTGAGGTTTAGATACCGCTGCGGCGCCATCGGATCTTTGATTACACCCCATCCTTACTGTACGCATATTGGTTTAGACTCGTTACTTGTCATCACAACAGTTTGATTCGTCTGTCGGAGGAGGATGTGAAAGACGGGATGAATTCGGCACCGTGTGTCGAGACTGCGGAGGCGCGAGTCTCTCTGGTATTCTTGCGGGCACCCCGGGGATTCAGGTACCACTGAAAGAACTGTCAAAGGAAGTTTTTGAGAAACAGCTGAAATTATAGCTTTCATCCGCACGCAAAGCGGATATAAAGGTGCCTGAAATTGGTTCTTTTCAGAACGGTACAAAGAAAGGTCACTGCGTTGGCGAAATGTGACGAGGAGTAGTGTTTAACAGTACGTGGCTGGTTTTTTTTCCTTCTCGTCTTGGAGGATGCAACATTTACATGACCGCTGACCTTCTCCTAAGTTTGTAGATATTTTAAATAAGCCGGAACTGAACTCTGCGTATGTGCAGAGGAGGAGACAGAGGGACAAAGAGAGAGAGAGCGAGAGAGAGAGTGATCTCATCCAGAAGATAGAAAGATGTGAGGCGAAGGCTGGGAAAGGCTGACGCTGGCGCACTAAGTTGCCATATTAGCATTTCACAGGGAATAGTACAGGAATCAGCTAGGAAACAAAAAGGCTGGATCAGCACTGACTGACAGAACCAAGGACTAATGTTCAGTGGAAAAAAAACCCTCTTCCTCCTCCTCCTCATGCTTTTCCTTCCAGCTGCGCTCAGCCAGAACACCAGCTAAAGATGAATGACCGTCAGCTTTCATTGTGCCTGCTCCTTTTTAGCTGGAATCGCTGGTGGTCCAAAGACTTCTTTTCCACACAGTCATCGCCATTATTGTTGTTATAAAAAATAGGATTTTTCTCCAATTCTGCAGATTCTTGAATCCTTCGTGGTCATGAAAAGGTCAGGACTAATTATCAGTATTATAATTCATTATAATATAACACTGAAAAGGCGTGATTCGGCATAATGAGTACTTCTACTTTTGGTGCTTTAAGTACATTTGGTTGTGAGTACTTCTGTAATTTTACTCAAGTACAATTTCAAATGTACTTGAATTTTACCTTTAAGAAAGTATTTGTACATTGTGGTAACACTACTTTTACTTAAAGGTGCTAAATGCGAGATTGGGAGCATTTCTATTGCCTCCACACGGCTCTCAACATGGTGACTGCTGAGCCAGCAGTTCACAGCTAACAGTGCTAACAGCGCTAACAGTGAAAACAACAGCAACAGTGCTGACAGAGCTAACAGTGTTAACCGGGGGGGTGGGCACTACGCTTCCGCAACGGCGCCGTTGGTTGGGACGGCATTTTCAGCTGTAACCGCCATATGAGCGCAGTTTTCCACGGGCCACCAAGCCCCTAAATTTGGTGGCCAAAGTACATTTTTGGTGGCCCAAATGTAAACTTATTTAAAAACAATACAGAAAACGCAATTTAATGCAACTTAAAATAACCTTCCTTCACTGTGACACTTCAATAATTGAAAAGACATTAACAGAATAAAAATATATAATAATTTATTTAAATTTTGTTCTCTCATAGTCTCTTAGTTCACAGTCTGTAGTCACTGTTGTTTTCGTAGAATATTGAACTAAAAGGCGCAAATGAATCGGGATGTTTGTGGAACTGTAACGTTGCGTTGGCGAAGTCTCGCAGTATTGGAATTTTTCTAAATTTAACCTTTATTTAGACAGTTAATCTCGATTGGTTGTCACAGAGTAACTTTTTGAGGGCCATGGTTAATGTCGAACCCTGGAAAGAATGTCCATGTTTGTTTGAACAGCTATTTAGGTGTTTACAACCCTGAACAGTTTATTCTTGATTCGCATGTTTGCAGATGTATCACTGGCTGGAACAAACTGTTCTGTTCCATGATGTGAGTGTAACGTGGCTCCAGGAGCTGCCCTAGCGGTTAGACAGTCCAGTCGTCCCCTCCTCCTGTCAGATTTCCTTGAAGCGGAGCGGGGCGCAGGGGTCCCGGCTGCTGCCCCGTCAGCTTGACCTGCTTTAAAACGCCACCCTCATCAGAGGGAAAGAGCCTTCAAATGCCCGTTAGTGCTGAGCTCCGGCTTCCCATTCACAACCCTCTGAAAGCCCCACTCACCGCAACCTGATAACAGCTCCAGGTGTCTGGATGCCGTCCAAATAGCTGCCTATAGTCTTCACTCGGTTAGAATGGCTCAGTCATAGCGCCCATGTTTTCACTGCCCCCCCCCCCTCTCCTCTTTCATTCTCACTCCTACTCCCTCTTTCACACGTCCACTCGTCTTCCCTACGCCTGCTCCCCCTGCCTGGGAAATCTTTGTTAAAGCCTTCTTTAAACGACGATTCTGCATTGATAAACAGGGTTACCGAGTTCCTTGACAAAGTCACTTCAGCCCGTATAGTCTACAGTTCAGTGCCTTTCAGTACCAGTTAAACAGTATGCTGAGATGGGAGTCATATTAACTGCAGTCAGCAGGTTTATTATAGCTTATATTGCTTTGGTAGCTGCTGTTTCCATATGTTTTTTTTGTAATGTGACATCTCTTGGGATAGTTTGTATAAGGCGAGGTAAAACTATTACAGTTCTTTTTTTTGCCATTTTATGGCCTTTGTACATTATTCATGTGCTACAGTGTAGGTCATTCTGGGTAAATTACTTTGGGGCATCCCTGTTCTCATATTGAACCCGCAGGATGAGTATAATTCTTTTATTTCTGTTCTATGTTGAGCACAGCACAGCGTTTTGCTGCAATTGTAAGATTTTGGATTAGATAAGCTGTCCTTGAGGCTATGGGTCTTGGGGCAGAAGTAATCCTTACAACCATTTTCCCCTTCTTCTTTTCCCTTCGCGCGGTTGTGTAGGTGGTCAAACACTAACTCCTTCCATCTCCCGCTTGAAAACAGCAGTCGCCAAAGTTCACTCGCCGAATTAAAAACTTGCTCTCTTCTTTCCATCACCCCAGAGTACAATGCAAATGCTCAAAAGTTCTCCCTCCATTGAAATGATGTGACTGGAATTTGAGAGTGCTAGTTTGACCCAGTTTCTCTATTATCACGAAATGTTGAACATGCAAAAATAGGAAGATGAGCCTTAAAATGAGAAGACCCAGTATATCCTCGAGGCATATGGCTGGAATGAAATCCACCCAACCCGGGCAATCTGTTTGCCAGGGAAGGAGAAATTCAAGTCTTTTTGATATATTCATGTCCCACTCGTCCACCTGCCTTCATCTCGTCCTTTGCCTTCACTTGCTTCTTGGCGTCCTGTGTGGATGGCTCCTGTCCCACGGGCCCTCTGGCACTCCAGGTAATGGAATCATGAGGCAAGTATCAGTTAGACATAGAGGATGTGAGCGTCTCTTCTCAGTGTGACTAAAGAGTCTGATGAGACGTGTCCTCGGCTTCCTGTCATATCCTAACCCCCACAGTGTCATCATCACTGACCAAGAGTACACCTCCAGCTGGCGGATGAGCTGATAAGGTAATGTCATTACCTATCTGATGATGTTCCCACGGAAATAACACATTTTACAAATTTAAAGCAGCTGCCGGCTTTTTAATTTTGGACTATCAGTTCTCGCTGCCTGCAGTACAATTAGGAAGTGATTTAATAGTGCAATTAAAATACTGTCAAGGGTTTTCAGTTGTGTTTGCATTTGAATGCTATTATTGGCAGCCCAAAAGGCAGTCGGTTATTTTTGGATGAGATTCTGCTGTGGCACAGCTGGGCAAAACTGGCGTCGAATCAAAATGTTGGTGAATTGAACAGTCATAGCTTAGCAACCACGTCTAGGCAGGGCAGGTCTGTCAGTCTTTGAATTTCTCCACATGTTGAAGCAGCGTGCCCGGGACTTGTAGTAGGAGCGATAATCTTAAAGAACTCAGTGGAAGTAAGCAAGAAACAGTCTGTGCGTTCCAATACCCATACTACCATACTATACAGTGTGCCAGAAAAAGATTTAGTATGTCCCAACACATAGTATGTCAAATGCAGTATGCCAAAGATACCAGGATGTCCTACTACATCCGGTCGCATTTTGCAGTATGCCAGCCTTTTCTGGCTATTCTGACCCACAATCTTCTGTGCCGCGGCTATATGAACAAGGTCAAAGTTCAAAGCACAATGTTATGACGAAGTAGTATGTCCCAATGTGAGCATACTGCATGCAATAGTACTTACTTTGTAAGGGCAGCTGCAGTATGTATTAAAAGTAAAAATAAAAAGTATGTGACTTGGAACGTAGCCTGTGTTTTCAACCGACTCATGGAGCTAACATTAGCTTAATTAGTTAGCTAGCTACAGCTAATAAAATCTGCTAGCATCAGTTATCTATCTAAGATTATATTGAATAATTAAACGTGTGTTATTAGATACAGTGCTGAAAAAATATAAATAATGAAGTTTAAATTTGAAAAGTTAGAACATGCAAATGGCACCGATTCGGCGGATTGACCCAGCAACGGTAACTTAGGGGGGCGGGGCTAACGAACAGTGAATTCATTCAATACACGAAGCATTATGTGCCAAACAAGTATTCAAAGTGACAAACAGATGATAAGTTCTACCTGAGAAGTGGAGATTTACTTTACTTTGGTTATTAGCTGAAAATCCAACATTAATGCTGAATTAATCCACCTGATGGATTGATATTAAGTTGTCAGAAGAAGATGGAAAGTCAATACAGGCAAATAGAGATGTGCACAAAAATCTAAAAATAACAAATCTCATTTCAGTGCACACACACACACACACTTACACACACACACACACTCCCATTTTGCTTCCTGTGACGCCAGCAGTATGTTTCAGCGTGTATTTCTGCTTCTGTTTATTCCCTCATTCCTCTCACTTATCTAACGCCTTTCACTGCAGATGGTGCAACAAACAAACTGCAACCATTTGAGTCATGTTTCATAAAAGGCAGGCCAATTATTGAAAACATATTCTTTCACCCATTTGCTATGAATGACTTAGATTAAAGCGGTTTGGAGCCTAATTCACTTTGCGTCATAGAAAATTTCGGTCTCGGGGTCCAATTTGCGACAGGGAGTGCCGATGGAAGCTTAAGGCTTCCTTGCCGCAGTAGGAGGCTGGTATCATGATTAATTTAGGCTTGTTTTGTCAGCGCAGGAAGCCACAAAAAAGCTCATTACAATCAGCTGGGTTTTGTCACAGTCCGGGCTCCCTCTAATCTCCCATAGAGACGCAGAGCGATACAGCCTCTCTGAATATGCATTGATGATGATTGCATGATTTATGCATGAGCGTCATGGCACCTCAAGACCGTCCCGCCCAACCGAAGTCCTCGAAATTCTGAAATTAGAGCTTTTGTCACAATGTTTGTTTTAGGCACTCGAACGCATCGCTCGCTGGGCCATTCTCGAATGTGTCGGAACGCGACTGAATGAGGTGTGTAATGTGAAAGTATAAGATGACAGTGGCTTGTTTGTTTGAATATTTACCAAATGATTGTACAGAGCCATTAGGAGACATGTTTCAAGCTGTCATGTTGCTTTCAGACGTCATCCGGTGTTCAGTTTGTTGCGCGTCTCTGTTTGACTTTGGGCTTTCACCGACATTACCTGCAATTAGGCTGTCGTAACTGCCTGACTTGCCAGCGATAGACTTGAATTAGGGCGGTGAGTGACGGTTATATGAGAGCAACGGGAGTGATGTGTGCGCTGACCTTCCAGTGAGCTCATCTCACGAGGGTGCTGACCCTTAGATAAACACAGACAAGGCCTCCCAGACAGCCCCGGTGTGTGTGGCTGTTGCAACGCGCCCTAGAGTTTTCCTGTTAGCGCTGATAGATGATCATACACTGGTCCGCTTACTCCTCCTACCAAGTTTTCTCCACCGTTTGCTGCCTTTTACTAAAAAACCACCTGACTCTGGTGTGTGCAGTGGTGGACATTCATATTCAAGCACAGTGTTGGCAGCAAAATGTACTTAACTGCTGTATCAAAAGTCACTCATTATGCAGTACAGAGTATTATTAGATTATTATTAATGATGCAGAATGTTCTGGCTCGTCGAGGTGGAGCTAATTTTTACTATATGCATTTTCGTAGATCAATCCATAACAATGCAGCATATTTTTTTAACTGGTAGTACATGTATGTTTTGTGTCTAAAACCTTCCTTTGCACACAATTAGTCATATCACTGTCAGATAAATGTAGTGGAGTAAAAACTGTAACACTTCCCTCTGAAATGTGATGGAGTAGAAGTATAAAGTAGCATGAAATGGAAGGAAACTACTGTACAAGTACATCAAATTGTTCTTAAGCACACCACTGCAGTGTACGCACTCAGTCACTTTAAACCACTGGGTGACTCATAAGTCACCAACAGATTACTGACCGTTGACTACAGCGATTGACGGCTCGCTCCCAGCTCAGGATGAATGATGGAGGGTTTTCCTAACATCTCTGGGGAAATGTCTCATGTCATCATAGGCAAGTTGCAAGTCATGATGTAAGTATTTCAGGTCTGAATGCTGACCATTAAAGGGGAACACCACCTAAATTAAGAATTCCGATATGTTATTTCCATGGCCTAGGAAAGTTCAATCAGGATTTGTGAACATGAGCTCCTCTCTCTCAAAGCCAGAAACCAGAGAAGTAAGTCTCAAACTTATGATGTCATAGGGTATAAAGTCTGGAGCTGCACCATATACGATGAATGGGAGACTGATTTTGTGGACCCACATAATGTTTGTTTTCTTTTTTGTACCCAAATGAGCTTTATTTATCGTAGTGCTGTCATTTGTGAAACAGAAAATGAACCCCTATACTCACAACATCCCCCTGGGTGCTCTCAGTGTCATATATAATATCTCTCTCTATTCATCGTCTATGGAGCAGCTCCACACTTTATACCCTATGACATCACAAGTTTGAGTTTTAGCACTCTAGTTTTGGGATTTGGGAGAGAGTTGTTCATGTTTCCTAATATTTTTGGACTGTCTTAGACCATAGGAATAACATGTATGAATTTTGAAAATGAGCATAGTTCCCCTTTAAAATGACACGGCATTTGAATATTTTCCTTTCAAAGCTGCGTTAGTAGTGTTTTTACATAACTGAGACCTTGTCCTTTCGAAGCAATAGGCCTTATGATTAAAAAAGCAAGCTATGTGGCTATGCACAGCCTATGATTTTCACTGTTGTGTTTATTTTTTATTGGTTTATTATAAAATTGTATCAGGGCAGGTCTGAATGTCTTGTCAAGTAAGTCTCTCAACAGTAAAGGACTCAGTTTGTGACTTAAAGCTGCACTAATCAATATTTCTATATTAATCATGTCTCAAATGGCTACATGTTTTGTTAAACAGTCACTTGTAATGATGAACCCACAGAAAATTACCACCAAATTTTGCCGCTTCCCACAACTCTGTGGAGCTTTTCAGATCAGTGTTTTGGTTTTACATCCCGCAAGTTTCCTGTTTTGATTAACTCCTGCCGCTGATCAACTTCTACCTCAACCTAAACAGTTGGTTTATTGTTTTGAGCAGTTGCTTCGAAATGATAAATCAACTGTACGCGCTATCTGGCCAGCACCAAACAGCAGACAGACACAGTTAGCGACTACCTGGTGAACATAGTGGAGCATTTAGCAGCTGAAGAGGCAGATATCTCCCTCAGGAGGATGTAGAAACCAAAACAGAGATTTTTAAAAAAAGAGTGAATATTGGACTTACATTTGTAGCAGCTGTAGGATGGTTGCTCATAGACTGAAGAACGCCATTCACACCAGGAATCAGGATCTGCACGTTTATCCTATAAAAGTAGCAAAGAGCACAGTCAATACACACACAGTGGCATGCTCACTCCCAGTCCCCTGCATAATAGCTGTCCAACTTTTTTGTGTATAACAAAATAATGCCATATGTAAACATACATCCACCAGTGGAGGCTGGTCCATAGAGGCGGAGGAGGTTGCTCCTCCTCTATTTTTTGAGAGGCAAGAGGGAATTCAAAATATAAAAAAAAGAGTAATTGGTTGAAATAAACCATAACCAAATCTCAGTATCTGGACTTGGACTTGGATGGACTTGCATTTATATAGCGCTTTTCTAGTCTTCCGACCACTCAAAGCGCTTTACACTACATGTCAGCATTCACCCATTCACACACACATTCAAACACTAATGGCAGAGGCTGCTAAGGTGACAACTTTGCCGATCAGGATGTAATCTCAATACTCATTCACACACCGATGGCTATGCCTTCGGGAGCAATTTGGGGTTAAGTGTCTTGCTCAAGGACAACATCGACATGTGACCCGGAGCAGCCGGGGATCGAACCACCAACCTTCCGATTGGTGGATGACCTGCTCTACCCTCTGAGCCACAGACGCCCCAAATTTATCATTTATAAAATAATTTTTCTCTCTTCTTTGGAAAAAAATCCATTATTTAAATCCTGATTAAAATGCCTCAACAGCGACCCAGCAGGGCAGAGGGGAAAGGGCAGCCTGTGTGTGTGAAGTTGTTGTGAGCATCGTTGGGGGGTAGAGGAGGTCGAGCTCCCTCTGTCCTCCGTTGGGGCGGGACGTCTTCTATCAACTCAATGCATTTCATTTTTTTTATGCTTGAATGTGATTGGTCAAGATACATCAAATGAAGCTCCAAGACAGGTTAACGTCCCTTAGCTGGTTACGAATCAACAACCAGCAGAGTACATGATTGACAGCGGGTTGATCCAATGATGATGTCTAAATGTCATCCTCAGTCTCTACCACTGTGTGTACGTGATGAACTGGCTGTAAACTATCAGACAGCAGCTTATCAGGAAATGAATTATAACATGTTAATTGTGAACTACTTCTAAACACATAACAAAACAAATACTTTTTATTGAGCTGTAGCTAGCTACTAGTGTTAGGTAACGCAACAGTTAGCTTGTTGTAGCAGCCCTGAAGGACCCGGTGCAGCAGTCTGTCGCGCGTCACTAGAAGCCTGTCTGTAAACTGCCCGTACAGCAGTCCGTTGAACCGGGATCCAGTTCAGCACGTCGGACCGCTGCACGCCACCGGAGTCCCACCGTGGGTCAGTCCGGACAGCTGAGCGAGGGTCAGGGCTGCCTGGGGCGCACGGCAGCGGGGGAGTGGATGGTCGGGCCTCGCTGCTCGGGCCTCGCTCCTCGGGCCTCGCCGTCAGATGTCCAGGCTGGATCCACAGCGGAGCTACGGAGACGCGGCGCCCCGACGTGCTGCTCTGGATCTCAGTGTGGGCAACGGTCTGCTGTACGGGTTACAGACAGGCTTCTAGTGACACATTACACACACAAGGTTTATTCCCACCCTGAGGCTGCAGTGATTGTTTTTCTTACAAGCCATTGTTTTACTGCTTAGTTTTTCGTTTTACATAAGAAAGTAGAGATAAGTAACGTAGGCAACTAGTGTAGTAATAATAATAATAATAATTAATATAACACTTGTCAAACTTCTCCCCCCCCTTCCCCATATGTTAAAAGTAGGAACATGAGAGCACATATTTAAAGCAGCAGTGAGCCCATACATAAAATGGATGTGCAAGTCCAAAATATGAGAAATAACTTTAAAAAATAAAATGACTGCGTGGGTTGGTTTTCCTCCTGTCCTCCACAATTTTTTGAGTCACCACTCGCCACTGGTGCACACCACAAGAAAGTATGCCCTTACAGTGATTACTCATGTGTATTTGATATCTTTAGTTACAGTAAAAAATGAAGTAGTAAAATTTCATTTTTTTACTAAATGCCTCACCCTCTTGTTTACCTGTAAATATAAGCATCTCTTCAAAATAAAAGTAAAAGTGCACATTAAACAATACACGTATTTTCTAATACGCACCTATAGAAGTAGCACAGGGCAGAGTCAGTACACACACGCAGTAGCAGCTCTCTCTCTCAGTCTCCTGCAGCCAGTCAGAAAATATGCAAATGAGGGAAAATCTCCGACATGTTTAACAGAAGTAAAAGCCGTTTTTTCCGACCAAAACCAATTGCAAAAGTCAGGAACACATTAGCAATGACCTATCGTTACATTTCCACGCAGTTTGAGCCAGAATAAAATTACTTTTGGACATGCTATCTTAACCAAAGGAAAGAGAGCATCACAACACATCTTACCAGCACAACAGCTGTCCGCACATGAGAGAAGTTTGTACTTTCAGCCAGAAATACTTTATTTTAACCCGAAACATGTTCTTTTCCTAAACCAAACAAGTAGGTTTGTTGCCCAATTTAGCCGGAAATGTGCAGCTACGTCACTCGTGCGTATTTTGTGTGTCGCTAATTAGACCCCCCCTGCTACAACAGGTAACCCGGAACTATGAAGACATATTCCTTCATTCACTCGATATAAGGTTGGCAATACACAGGATTTTTTACTTTATGGCAGAAAGTATCACACAGACTTTGAGAGTGTTCAAAATAACATCAGAATCAGGATCAGAATCAGGATCAGATTTATTTGCCAAGTACATACCATGATGCATACATACTCATACTACACTGGTTATGCATCTCTCTAAGAACAAGGACAAATAAAGGTAAGGACAAGACAAGAGACAAGACTGTTATTTACACAAGTAGTGACAAAAATAGGTGTGTATATATAAATAATATATAAATATATCGGCTATAAAAAGCACCAATGACCAACAATAAAGTAAGGAATAAAATAAAACGTCTATATACAAGTCAAGTGTTCTGCATGCTGTTAACAATACAAATCGTGCAGAGAAAAATAAATACTGAATGGATATACATGAACTGGATGATTATGTACAGTATTTACATTTAAAGATGTGACAGATGATATATATATTTATATATATATATATATATATATATATATATATATATATATAAAATTGTGCATTAAATACTGTGAAATTATAATCTATATCAGCAGCAGTGGCTATTTTGGTGTTAGAGTGTTATTGACCGTGTATGACTGATATAAGTGCTCATCAGAGTGACAGCCTGCGGGAAGAACTTTTTCTTGTGTCTGGTTGTTTTGGCGTACAGTGCTCTATAATAAATAAAAATAAACATAAACAACATATTGACTCAGCTACACATTCATCAGTTAACCAGATGCACGGCTCCACATGAATGTTGATGCTGCTCAACAGCATCAACATTCAAGAACATAAGAAGTAGATGTAGTCACCGTGACTTCCCCCATTGGTTTGTGGACTGTAGTTCAGCATTTTGGTCTTAGTCATCTTGGTATTTGGCTGTCACCATGTTGTTTTTTTGCAACCAGAAGTGACACGAGAGGGTGAAGCTAAGTACAACCGAACGCTGAATAAGACATTTTCAGGCGCCCAAAAATTTACTGAAAACTCACTGTGAAGGGGTTAAAGTTGTAAGACGAAAACACAGACAACACCCAGACAGGACAACACTGTGGTAGCGACCTGTCAATCACAAGGTAGCCACGCCCCAAAGCATACCCTGCTTTATGGTCTATTTGACTCTAAATGGGACCATAATTTACTAAATGAACATCATGCTTTATTGAAGAAGACTTGAAACTAGAGATTGAGACAATAAATTCATGTTTACAATGTTTACTGAGGTAATAAATCAAGTGAGAAGTAGGGTCATTTTCTCATAGACTTCTATACAATCAGACTTCTTTTTGCAACCAGAGGAGTCGCCCCCTGCTGGCTATTAGAAATAATGCAAGTTTAAGGCACTTCTGCATTGGCTTCACTTCTCAGACCCGGAGGTTGCCGCCTGCACGCTCATCATATTAACTTTAGAAGGTGTTAATGTGAAACATTTATGTGTACAGCTTGTTGTGCTGCCCCCATGTGGCCAAAAACAGTCTAGTTAATTAATAAATGCATATTTAAGTCTGACTTGAGGCTGAAGTTTCCACCTCTGGTGAAAGTGTGTACCTCTTTGTTACTGTCTGTGGATGAATAAACAAGCGAACTCAGGTGGACAGACTCATAAGTCACCAACAGATTACTGACCGTTGACTACAGCGATTGACAGCTCGCTCCCAGCTCAGGATGAATGATGGAGGGAGGCTTTCCCAGCATCTCTGAGGAAACTCTGCCTCGCAGGTAGTGTTCCCTCCAGTTGGAGAGGAGGCTGTGTCGCTCCGTCAGCCGATTAGCAGCAATACTAAAAAGTACAAACCAATCTCGAGCCTTTGATGTCCCTTTGCATAGCAGCTCTTTCTCTCGCCTCTCACCGCAGACTGCAACCATATTTCCCCCGCCCCCCCCGCCCTGTTTCTCCCCCTCCCACTCTCACTTTGCTCTCCAACTTTCTTCTCTCTCATCTCCCTCTGCTGAGCCAGATCTCTTCCATATTCCTTTTGCTCAGATCCGCGGGGCTGAGAGACAGACTTATTTAACAAGTGCCTGGCAGGCTGGGCGGTGGATGTGGCAGCTGTGGAAAAGAGGTTGATGTGGCCCTCTCTACCACAGGAGAGTGAATCCCAGGGAGGGAGCCTCCAGATGGGCTCGGTTTGAAGCAGTTCACCCCTGGTTCCCCTCGATGAGCCCCAGACGGGATAACACTGCATATCTGAATACTAAATGCAGATTAATTACCTGGCTGAATTTAGGTCTTTATTTACATACTGCACCTGATACTTTTTCTTTCTATTTTTTACAGAGTTTGCAGTATTTAAACTACATTTACACTAAAGTGGCTGGATTTTTTGTAGCAGTGCCCACAAGAAACTGACCTCTGTCACCAAACATTCACAATTTGTGACAGATGCTTTGATCTATTCCTGCTTCAACGCTCCTCTCTCCTCCGACTTGTACGAGCTGCTGGTATTCTGCCTGCGTGCCTCTGTGCTGACACTGCTTTCCTCTGCATCTCATTGATTCAGGAGCCCTGAGTGATAGATGGCTTTAATAAAGCAAGGTGCAGTCCCCCCAAATAAATGAGCAAACGCAGGATTTATTACCAACATCTGCATTTTAAGGGGAGTAAACAGGGCCTAAGCTGGGAAACACAGTTTCGCGATACTCCCACAACCCTAAAGTCTGGGCCAGAAACATTTGGGCATGCACACGGCTGTGCATATAGACACTAACATGCCTATTATTCACACACACATCGATGCACACACTTCCCATCGCAGCCTTTTCCCGTTCCCTGTCCTTCATTCTCTCAGTCACTTAATTCTGACATCTTTTGCTATTCATCTTTCTCCTTCAATAAAAGGAGACCTTGGTTTGCCGAAGATCTTTTTTGGCATCTCTTCTTTTGTCTTCCCACTTTTATTCTGACAGACATTCCCTCCTTTTGAAGCTGCGGAGCGATTCCTCTTTGAACCAGAGTGCTCATCACTAGTTTGTCATCCTATATAATGGTCTTTTTTGTCATAAACAGCAGCATTTTATTTGCCCTCTCCTCTCTTTTTTTTAGCCATGACAGTGCTACAGGCTGCTTAGTGCTGGTGATTTATCCATGCGCGGTGCCAGTGGAGCTAAATCTCTACTCCCCCTGGCACTGAAACAGTAGTGTGCACGGTTTAATTTCAGCTCTGAAAGACTGTCGTGCTGCAGTGATAACGCGGGCCTGTTTGCCAGTGATTGGACTAATTAATAGGCTCACAGATGATTCGCGGCTGTGTTACCCAGTCGCTGTGGAGGAGGGCGAGAAAGGAAAAAAGGGAGAGGGCAAAAATAAAGTAGCTTGACCCGTGAACTTCAGAGCCTCTTAAGAAACTGTAGGTTCACTCATTAACTTTCATGCGCACGGAAAAGAGATTAAGCTATAAAATGCCACAAAAATTGCACCCACGGATTTTTCCGAGCGTGTTTGTTTATTAATGACGGCATTTTGACCACTCGGTCGATAATTACAAACACATTTAGCAGCAGCTTGTCCACACAGGGCTCACACACTTTTTCATTTCCCCCTGCGTGTACTCCCCGCTGCTGCTTGCAAATCTGATACCCTGAAAGCTTTATCCAGGACTTTGTCCCTCCCTCTCTCTCTTTCTCCCTTTCTGTCTCACTGCAGATGACCCACTAAAGCTTTACACAATGACTGCTACTCTGATAGCTATCCCTCTGTGTAATTACAGACTGAGCTGTGACTAAATGAAAGAAATGGTGTGTTTACCACACATGCATTAGTCAACAATATGTTTCACGAGGGGGGAGTGCTATGTGTGCGCAGACTTGACTGCTGACAATGATGAATGACTATAGTTGGGCAATTTGTCCCCCGAACTTTAAATCTGGAATTTAAGTGTCAGCCTAAATTGTATGTATATACGCACACACACACTTTGCAACTCAATAGACTTGTGCTTGTTTGTCACACACATGCTCCCTGTCTGTTCTCATGTGTGAAGCTCCGTACATCAAGTGCATAATAAAAAAGGAATGTATTCACTTCAAAAGAATCGCTGTTTAAACAAAGCCAGCGGCGGGGTGACACTGTTTTTAACAGAGGGCGCCATACGGCAGCGAGAGGTTCCTCGAATGTGTGGTGCAAAGTGCTTCACACTCGTGTGATTAACCCAGTTTATCCAGTGTAAAGGGCTCAGCATGGGCGTAATGTGTGACAATGCGAGTACAGATGTCTTCAATTTAAGCTACGCTTGTGAGACACATGTGAATCTCTGCAGTGGCTGGTGAAGGTAGCACGTTTTGTGTGGGTGTTTGTAGGTTGTTCTGGTGGTTTTTAGCAGAGCTCACCTGACACACTAAGCTAATTTAAGGAGGGCCCATATCTCCACGTGTAGAGTGTTAATGAAGCTGATTGCATACATCATCACCCGCCCTGCTGCCTCATGTTTTACTGCTACGTGTATTAGCCATCAATGTTTTAAATGCAATCCACTTCATCCTGTCAGATAGCTTACAAAGCCTTCTCTGTGTTAACAACCTTAATAAAAGTCTGTCTCAAATTGAGTCATTTCATTTTTTGTGGACATGGGTGATTACATTTTTTGAGAAGGCCAAGAAATTTAACTAACAAGGATCTGTGCACTTAGGTTCAGTTCAGAAATGGTATTTAATAGACCCTTGCAGACATGCACTGTGTTGTGTAACTGTGATCTGAGTAAAGACCTGCACACCACTTGTAAATAAAAGTGTTGAACAATCTTACAAGGTCGGACCCGGTAAGCAACGTGGCACAAGTGTGAACTGAATGCATGAAGTTGTCCAAGTTGTTGAGCACACTTGACCAGAATACTTGGCCATGTGGCCTCTCTAGCTTCAACATTTTTCTTTGGTTGCTTTGCACAATACAAGTAGCTAGCTACCGTAGCTACATACAGCGTTTCTATCATTGGCGCATTATCGGCGGCATTATATTTGTACCTGTTCTGTTTTGCATCCGGTCGTCTGCTCGTGTCTCTCAGATGTCTTCGCAAGTTGCTTAGCTCAGTGGTTCTTACACTTTTTCTCATCAGAAAACGACCCCTAAACTGACACAAATTAGACCACGGACCCCCATTTGATTGATAGATTTTGTCCCAGGGTCCCCCATCTGAGGATGTTGGCTTTTAGATGTTTTATTACAGAAAGTGTATGAAACCCATGACTAAAATAGTCATTCTTTCATTGTGTTACTTATGGATGGAATTATAGTGAAAATAAATGATCCCCCTTTTTGCTGGGGACCCCTTCTGGAACGTCCTCAAGGGTCCCCGGACCCCACTTTGAAAACCACTGACTTAGTTCACAAAAAAACACAAGTCATTTTTAACATTTTATTGTAAGGGTATGAATTATCATGAATTCAGGCATGACTTAATGCTTGAAAAAACATTAATTAATTCATGTACTTCATGAATTATCAGGAATTGTCAAGAATCAAAGGTGCAGTGTGTAGGATCTGGCGGCATCTAGTGGGGAGGTTGCAGATTGCAAACAGCTGAAACTTCTCCGAGGTGCCAAGCGTGTAGGTGGCCGACGCGAAAATGTGAAAACGCGAATGGCCCTATCTAGAGCCAGTGTTTGGTTCGTCTGTTCAGGGACACTGTAGAAACATGGTGATTATACACTAATGAAAACATACTTAATAATATTATATTCTATTTCTGCCAATAGATCCCCACTGTTCCTTTAAAAGCATCTCATGCATGAGTTAATGCAAGAACAATACATTAATTAAAGCAACAGCTAAGGTATCTCAATCACCAGGATTTCTGGGTTGTTAATGATGTTCGTGCCTTTTTCGTAGGTAAGTCTCGCAGTTAAAGGGACAGGCCAAAAAACTGACCAGTCACAGCAGTGCACATGTATTCTGTTCTAGCATCACTTTTTCATGACCTTTAAATAAAGTGGTGACCTGGTCCGTCTTTAACACTGATTAATAACATATTATTAATGTTGGTGCAGTAATCATTTGTTGCTTATGAATCAATCATCTTTGTGACCCCAGTCACCCACCCAGAAAGTCCAAATACATAAGAAACTGGAAATTTGTTTCCAAATTTTCTATGACATTTTTATTTTGTCTATCACAGTATTGGGATGTTCCTATGTGAAAACAAACTGTAAAAGTGTTACATATCTTTGTTTTTACCTTGCGCTCTAAAAAAAGGTCCCTTTCCTGGGATCACAAAGCACATGTGTGACAAGACCACCTCAGAGCTTGCCATGCGTCTGTCCCAACCAGTTGAGCCTAAACCAGGTCCAAAGCCTCATAAGGAGAGTGCAGTCAGCCCCGACCTAACACCAAGCCCTCCCAAAGGGGTGAACGGTGTGCAATGCTTCCTTAACTACATAACATTGCGTCTCAGCGTGGACCTCTGGGGTCAAAATCATTGTGTATTCCTGAGCTGCTGGTTCAGGGTTGCTTGGGGGAGTTCGGGAGCACAGCAGCGTGTTAGCAAGCAGCCCGGGCGCTGCTGTAAATGATTCATATTGTACAGGCAGGCACGCTCATGCTAGTGCTGATTTTAAAGCAGCGGATGAATGATGTCCTCTAACTCAAGGTCTGGGGGTCCCTGAGTGGATATTACGCCCCAGGTTAGTCCTATTAATGAGGAACGTCTGTAAGGTTGTTCACATATGTTTCAGGAGACTTTTGATGAAATGTGGCATTGGAGGGCCGTTAGTCCAGGCATGCTCAAGTCACTGTAAAGCTGATGGTAATCTGCTGTGCTGGAACCATTCCCCCCCAGTGGGAATGTGTCAATCTACCAGCAGTGAAATGAACACCTCTCATACGTTACACTCCTCTCTTTCTCCCTTTCTCTGGGGGCTCATTCTCTCATTTTCCCCTTATCTCAATCTCTCCCTCTCTCTTTCTTTCTTTCTTTCTCCCATCTCCTTTCCCTCCCCGAGCTTGTATTTTACCTCAGTCAATCCCCCAAGAAGATGAAGTGGCAGGATAAGGTCGCGGCATCTGTAAAGGCTCTCATTGTGGCTTAATGAATACCATTAATTCAATCGGGGGACTTGTTTGGATGGCCGTGGCCTTTGTCCAGTGATGATTAAGCGATGCTATCAGTTATCAATCGTAATGAGCTTTTGTGGTCGTGGGAGACGGGCGCCGGCTGCTGAAGTAATAACATCTTTGGTCTGATGATAGCAGGTATATAAGGCCAGACACCTATCTCATCCCGACCTAATGATATGATGTGTGGGAGGTGGTATGGGCACACAGTATCTCATAGCTTAATACCGGCCCGATGGAAACATAAGCACACTGATGCCTTTTGAATTGAGATGTATGATATTTCATTTGACAGTCTCTCTTGTTGAAATCATACGCGAGTTCATTTCCTTAAAGTGGCTAATCAATATTTTTATATGAACAATATGTGTAACGAGAAAGGGGTCGCACGTAATGACAAACCCACAGAGAGTTATCACCCTCTCAGCTCTAGTGAGCATTAGCATCCCTCATCTCGTTGTTTTGGTTTTACATTGTTGTTCCAACAACATTTACAGGAATAGTTCATTCAGTTTTTATGCTAAGCTAACCAGCTACTGGCTGTAGCTTCATATTTACCATATAGAGTGATATCAATCTGCTAATTCTCAGCAAGAAAGCAAATTAGACTGGGCTTCTGCTGATCATGTCTGTATTTGCAGGTTGCGCGTCATGTCAGCAATGATGTTCATGCCCACACGTACTCTCCTCATTGAGAATGCAGCATCTGTATGGTCTTTGCTCTACAGATTTAAATAATTCACACAAAGCACAGTCTCCATTCAGTTTTTATGAGCCCCCAGTTGCAGTTCAAGGCAGTTTCAGCCTGTTTATATCACAATCTCCCTCATGTGCCCTCATCCCAGCCTTTCTTAATTTTGTATTTGGTTGCAGCCTGTGAAGCCTATAACCTCTGTGTTCTCTTTTGGTTTTTAATAACAAGCTCCACCGCTATAATGAGGATTGTGTAGCCTTTACAAAGAGCCACTGTCTTTGTAAACACTCTACACCCCTTTGATTCATGGCACAGGTTATTTAAGTGCACGTATGACTTTTTAGATAAACCCAAGGGCAAATTCCTGGACGGTTTAGCGGCCTACCAACAAACAAAAACAAACAACCCATCACGCGGAGGCACCAACAGCTACGGGAAGAGCCTATTGTACAGGACGGCTGATCAGAGCCGCACCAGGCCTGGAGTGATGCACTATTCTCATCTCTCTCATAACGTTATTAAAAGTTTGAGCCTGGAGGCCATGAAGGTTTAGCGGAGGATTATTATTTCAAGCTCCCTGCAAAAAATAAATCAATCCGTTATCAAAGTCCGCAGTCCCCATGAACTGCCTAATCAAATTGAACAGTGTTCTAGGCTAGTATCCCGTTACTGTTCTATTAAATTGAGCTATTGCTGTGGGAGATGGCTCAAATATAGCCTTCCGCATAAGACATGGGTGTTATGCGCAGACAATTGAAAAATCCCATAAATTTGGCACTGTAAAACATTTCTCCTAAAGGAATCTTTCTTTGAAGTTTCTTTTTTCCTTTCCCTCTCTCTCTCTTCATTACCTTCAGAGTGCAGAAAATGTTTTGTGTTAAGGAAAAAGAAAAAGATTGCAACTCTCAGTATATGTAAGGTTAGCTGGAGTGGTTGCCATGCAGACATTTTACCCTAATGTAGCAGCTAAATCCTCATTTCTTCAAAACTCTCTGACATTTAGAGAGAATACATCAGCCAGACCCATTCCTATTGTTATATCACATATTCCTGTAATGCAATTTCGGAACAACAGTATCTCTCCCGCCGCTCCGGCTCTCTCTTCTTCGGGCTGGCACGCCTGTCCGCGCCCCGTGATTGGACGAGGCCTTCTTGCAGGCTCGGCGCTTCTATTCAGCCGCTCCCCGTTGAATAGCTTCCGTCAAGCGGCGGAGCGGATGAAGTGTTTTTTGCTGTTATGGCCAATGAAGGCAATGACAGTGAATTTGAAAATATGCTGATAACTCCACTTGAAACAGCAATTCCTCTGAATTTAGAAGCGGCGGTGTTTCCATCACATACACACAACCAACCAGCCGAGCCGGGCTCCTTCACAGGGTCTCCCATGATGTTGGCAGGGATTTCACCCCGGAGATGATGTGAAATGATATTGTCTAGAGAGCAATATGGGTCTGAGTTCACAGTACCGCAAATGGATTCCATTTTTTTTTGTTTCCAGTCAGTCCTTGGCGCAACATGGGAATACATAAACATCTGGATGTAAACATTTTATAAAAACCACATCATGTTTATTCATGTTAGCAACATGAAATGTTCACACGGAACCAATTTTGAGGCTGAGAGAAAGTCAAGTCATGCACACTTCCTGGCAAACACTTTTACCCTGTCTGATCTTATGGCGCTTTTGAGATATGGAACTGTAAAGCTTCTATTTGGGGTTAAGAGCCACTTAACACCTCTCACTTGCTAAAAATGTGAGAATAAAGCAGCACCTCATTAATTTCCTGCTCAAAACCAAAGGCATTTTAGCATTAAGCATTCCTGCAGAGGCTAAAATAGCTCATTAAAAGACCACAGCCATCCTTGCAGAGCCAGTATAATTGTATAATGGGAGCAAAACAGACTTTTAAGACACATATATGTAGGAATTATTTGTAATAGATCCTTTTTTTTTTCATGTGTGCGCTTGCGATGAGATTCATTAGCAACTGTTTTGTATGCAAGACACAAAGCACAGATGGCATTTGCACTTTGCATCTCATCTACTGTAACCTAGCGTGTGTCATTAAAAGGGAGCGTCGAAAAGCAATTTAAATTGGAGCTTTGATTGAACTTTTGATGATTGCTCAAAGGTGTGTTGAGGTACATCCGCACATACCTGGCCGACAAGAAAGAGCCGCTCTGCCTTCAGAGCTCTAATTAGGTTCTAGAGGAGCAGCTGTGACAGGAACATCACTTCCTGTTCAAAGACGCCGACTATGTCGCTCATCTACTGTACACACACGTTTTTTTATTCGACAGTAATGAGCTGGGCACATCCTTTGTGTTTGCCTCATGCAGGTTTTGTTTATTACATCCTCACCTTCACACGGTACATCTTATTTATTTGCTCAAGGGCTTGTCAAATTTAAAAAGCACTGCTATTATCTTGTAACTACTGTCAATTATGAATAGAAACATCAAACAGACACTGTATTACAACATCCTTTCCTCTCACACTCACTCACACACACACTCTGGTTTTCTCTTCTGATGCTTCAGTGAATCAATGAAACTACTTCTCCGGCTCATCCTTGCTATTCAAGTAAATGTCTCGGCCTGCACCTCGTTCGACTTTGTTGCAGGAGTTGTAGTGGAAGCCTGGTGTTTTAAAACAATGATGGGACTTCACTTCACGCACTGTCAGACAGGCCTGCACTGACAGAACATTTTGCTTTTGATACACTGAGCTTCTAATGGACTGGCACAACTCGAATGCTGAGGAGAAGAGTCTATAATCTAAGTATAAGTGTGTGAAAATGTGAGTTCACAATACTATAACAGTACTTTCTCCTACAGGAACCATATTGAAATTCAAAAAAAGGGTGTTGTGATCAAGAGGTCTCCAGAAGTGCACTGTAAATTATACGGAAAATATAATTTTTTTTAATTGTAATCTAATTTAAACATAAAACAAAGCAAAAATAAGACGGTTGTTCCTATCTTGGCCCAAGGAGAAAAGTTGGGGAAAGGTGAATGTTGGTAGCCTATGCAGCACTTTCCCCACAATTCAACGTCAAATTAGTCACCAGTTGAGCATGTTAAAGGAAGAGTTTGACATTTTTTGAACGCTTATTTGCTTTATTGCCAAGACTTAGATGAGAAGAGTGATACCACTCTCATGTCTGTACGCTAAATATGAAGCTAAATATGAAGCTAAA
Organism: Sebastolobus alascanus; assembly: GCA_916701645.2. Lineage (NCBI taxonomy): Eukaryota > Metazoa > Chordata > Actinopteri > Perciformes > Sebastidae > Sebastolobus > Sebastolobus alascanus. The sequence continues at coordinate 3,160,524 of CAKAOJ020000041.1, read as the reverse complement.
TATGAAGCTAAATATCAAGCTAGCTCAGCTTAGCCACCTAGACCGTAAAAAGTTGACCTGTCCTGTCCAAAGTTCAGAATACTAGCACCCCTAACAAGCCCTAAAAACAAATGAGATACCAGCCCTATCTCCTAAAAATTACATTCCCATACAACTAAACTGCGTTCTCAATTACATTTGGAAGGAAACATATTTGTCACCGATTACGTTTGTCTTTGACTTATCACAAATACGGCCGCAGCAAGTGACGTAGTCCAACGAGCGACGCGCAGAGCAGGTGACGTAGTATATCGAGCAACCGTTAATGAAAGTTACGTGGCATTATAACATTATTGAAAGTTACGTGGTATAATAACGAATATTCCAAGCGAGAAAGTAAAAACCTAACCCAGTAGTTTTGTTGCCTAAACCTGACGAAGTAGTTTTGTTGCAGTTCCATTTTGTTTTGATCCAATGTCATAATCATTTTAGGCCAAACCATGATGGTTTTTTTCTACAAACCTAATCCAGTAGTTTTGTTGCCTGAACCTAACTAAGTAGCGTAATAGTGTTGTTGCATTTTTTGTTTTGTTTTGTTTCAATTTACAACATTAACCACATGTTTAAAACTGCGACCGTAATCTGGGAGAAAATACGTTTCCTTTGATACGTAATTGAGAATGCAGTTTGGTTGTATGGGAACGTAATTTTGTCTGAGACAGGGTTGAAGACACAACATATTAATTAGCGAGGTGCTGTTATTTTTGAATTTCCGAGACAGCCAAGCGAGCTGTTTCCACCTGATTTCAGTCTGTATGCTAGGCTACGCTAGCCGCCTCTTGGCTCCAGCTCCATACTTAACCCACAGACATGAGAGTGGTATCACTCTCCTCATTTAAAGGCCTTTTTATAGAGAGCAAGCCACGAATAAACAGCGTGAAAATGCAAATTATCACATTAAAAGTGCTCACATCTACTGCAATGCCCATTTAAGACAGATCTGCTTGTTATTTCAACAAGATTTTGCAACAAAAAATTAAATTGAATGTTGATGACATTGAGTTTGAATATATCTCAGAGGTGCAAAGCCTTGCATTTGAGAAGAGCCACTCTTATATGAGCCGTGCCTATTATGGCAAGTAGATGTGACTGCTGTCGAAAGGCTCTATCTATCTGGGCTAACATTGACCTAGTCTTCAGTCAAATCCACATAGATCGTGGCACTGGCAAACCCACAGCTGTTCTACTTTTGAATCATGTTGATAGTTAAACTTGCATTCACAGGGCAGGCTATAAGTGCAGTATATGTATAGGCTACGTATGCACAAAAATGTGTTCTTATTTTCTGAATGAGACTTTATCCAAACGTCAACAATAAGATTACGTTGCCGTGTGTAACATCACTCGATGGGCTGAACCTGCCTTATCGAAGGTGAAAATAAGAGAAAATGAATCTCGGAGAGAATAAATATGTTTTTAAACATTGTGAATTATTCGCCCTAAAAATCTTGCTCTATGAAAAAGAGCTTTAACTCGCAGCAATAAAGCGAATAAGCGTATTTTCCAAAATGTCAAACTATTCCTTCAAGGGTAAGATCATCTATGATTGTAAGTCATGTGCTGCAATCATCTTAGCTTCAAGACTCTTTTGGTTAAACATGGCCCAGATCAGTCTCAGACATTATTTCATGTGACTCACGGATGAGTCAACAAATTATGTAGTGACCTTTTTATGGGCTGATGTGTTTATTTAGAATGTGAGAACACATCATTCCCCACAGTTTAGTGACAAATCTTTTCGTATAGTGTGTATAAACAGTGCTATTTTAGAAAATGCTACAGTTCAGTAACAACGTACAATTGAACTTTCATCAAAAACCAATCAGTGGTTTCTAGAGGGACGGACCACAGCTGACTCATATTCCCTTTTGTTATTGTGGAGAGCAATTATAACAGCATTGAATATCTGTTATGATGTCTGGATTACACATTAGACTGCAGAAGCCAAAGCTGAGGACCAGCGACCAGCACAACCCAGACAAACAGACAGTCACCAAAGCAATTTCCTTTTGTGAGAAATAAAACAATTCGAAGCGTGGTGGCAGCTGATGACGGATGATCACTTCACTTCATAAATGTAGACTGAGCTGTGCAATATATTTGGGTCAACATGAATTCCATTTCAAAGGGGGATATTTTTTGCAGTCAGCTGTATGCCAAATGTATTACTGTTTAAAAGCCTGCTGCCCTGAGCTATAATGAAGAAGTGCAATGTCCAGATGTGAAGTCCCACTGAGCTACTTGTCACTTCTAATGGGGCGTATTAATGAAGCTCTGCAGGATTTCAACCCCTGCTACTTTTTGTTCATTTCTTTCTGATCCAACACTGCAAGTACCGTCTTCTGTCCTCCACATGTTTAGTGGAAGTACAAAACTATACACACACCAACAATCAAAGCTGCCATAAATCAGTTAAATACGCTCGATGGCTCACTTACACTTTGCTCGTATAGCTAAGACTTCATTTTACTGCCAGAGCTGCTGAAACCATCAAAGCATTGATTCAGCAAGATGCTAGAGATGCTCCACAGGGATGTTGGTCCACGCTGACTTGCGGCTGTTATGCAGCACCTGCAGATTTTTCCTCCATGTTGTGAACATCTTTTTTGCATCGCATCCCAAAGGTGCTCTATTTGGTTAATTAAGATCTGGGAACCATTGGAGTCAATTTAAAGTAGAATCCACCTTAAGTATGTTGTAACTGTATCGACAGTTTGGGAAATAGGCTTATTTGCTTTCTGGCAGAGAGTTTGATGACAAGATTGATACCACTGTCATGTCCATCCATTAAATATAAGGCTTCAGCAAGCAGCTGGTTAGCTTAGCTTAGCACAAAGACTGGAAACAGGGGGAAACAGCTAGCCTGGCTCTGTCCAATGGTTACAAAATCTGCCTACCAGCCACTCTAATATGTACAAAAAACAAAGATGTGGTTGAAAGCTCTGATAAGTGGACTTTAAAAGTAAATCATTTTTTAAAACACAACCATGAAACTGTATAAAACATTACAGATGCTTCATAGAAGTTTGTAGACAGATAAATTAAAAACTTAAAAATGCCCTTCTATCTACTTACAGTAGCACTGCAGGGTTCTAAACCAGTGGTTCCAAACCTGTTTTCCTTACTTTTATCGAAGAAAAGCTGAGCCCCCCGATGTCATCACCCTAAAAAACATTTCAAATCTTTGAGCAAAATCCACAGTTTGAATATAGGGATTTAAAGGGTATTAAATGAGTTAGTCATTTTTTTTTATTAAATCAACTTTCTTTCATAAATAGGACTCGTCTGTTTCGTCAACATAAATAAAGTGATTATGTCTTGACGGATTCGCCAAGCGAATGCAGATACATAATATATTTTTTGTAATGACTTAATGTAATTTAATTCACTATAATAGTGTTGATAGTGTTATAATAGTGCCGAAATAGATTTTAAGTTATTGTGATTAAGTAATTGTAATTTATGGTGCTGCTGGATTGCTGCTAGACCGCCCCATTAATACAGCTGTAGGCCTCCCTTTGTGTGCATTTTTGACCGCAGTGAAAATGTTATATTTGAAATGCTAAATGCCAACAAATATGGACTGAAGCAGAATATTTACTTAGATTTTGCTAATAAGTAGCAAAAATATATATTTTTAAATAGTTCTACTGTATAAACATACTTAAATAACTTAAATAACTTACATAAATTATCCAGTAAGTGAGTCATTATGATTTTAGTTATACATGAGCAAATCCAATTTTGACAACCTTCGAGTAGACAAATCCTGGCGCATCCCCTGTGATCTTTGGTGCCCCCCTAAGGGGGGCCCGGACCCCAGGTTGGGAACCACTGTTCTAAATGGTAAATGGACTTGCACTTAAATAGCGCTTTTCTAGTCTTCCGACCGATATATACATATAGTTTTTTTACTGTATATACTGCTTATAAATGCTATTTTTTTTTTAATTTTGAGGTTAAGGATAAGAGGCAAATGTAGATGACCTCAGAGCACAGCTACCCAGACAGCTATTGTTTAACCATCAGGTTTCACGGTTTGTCCCTCTGAATCAAAGAGCAAAAGCTTTCTGCACTCAGTATTTTGCAGCAGTGCTAATACTGAGAGAAGACACACCAATTTCTCCACAGAGCCTCAACAATCAATAATGTAATGCAGCCGAGAGATATTTTGTGTTTTGAGCAAGAGGTTCAACATAGTCTGTAAAGCCTCCCTGAGCACAACTTTCACTTTTTTTTGGATGGAAATGAGAAAAATGTAGGAAATGATGACCTGGAGGGTATCACTGAGGCAGGTGGAGGGGAAGTGAAAACAACTCCTGCAATATGTTCAGGAGCTGGAGTCTCTGAGCGTGGGCTGTTCTTTAATCCACTGCTATATTCGTGAAATTGGAGAGAACATGTGCTTTGTGACGTGCAACCTTATCCTGGTTGAAGTGTCTGTCTGGAATGTAAAGTACATTTACTCAAGTACTGAGTACAAATTTGAGGTACATGTACTTTACTTGAATCTATTCTTTTCATTTTTTTGCACATAAAACATACAAGGAGCTTATAAAACATGATGTTTTTTTATGAATTAAACTATCTACAAGTACAGTTGAGACGATAAGTCGATTAATCATTTAGTTGATTGACAGAAAATTAATTGGCAACTATTTTGATGATAATTTAAGTAATTTTTCAATCAAAAAACATTTCATGGTTCCTGCTTCTCAAATGTAATGATTTGCTATGATTAATTATTTCAATAAGTTTATTTTATTTTTTAATTATTTTGAAGTTCGGATTGTTGTTAAAAAACTTGTGAAGGTGTCACTTTGGGCTGTGGATAATTGTGACAGTATTTTTATCTCTATTTTCAGAATTTTTTTAAACCAAAAAATCAATCGATTGATGGAGAAAATAATCAGCAAATTAATCCATAATGAAAATAATCATTAGTTGCAGTCCTATAGTACAAAACAGTTAAACCTCAATTGACTAAACCAACTACAACAGTAAAATGCAGCTTTTACATGAATGCATGAGTAATAATAATCTGATGATATAATATATAATAGTATAACAGTCACAGGGGCCATTTTTCTGCATTGAGTACTTTTTCTTTGAAAACTTTTAAGTAAATTTTCCTGATTATACTGTCCCTACGTACCTTTACTTAAATAACATTTTCACACAAGTAAAGGATCTGAATGCTTGCACCATGACTGCGTCTGACAAAGGCAGCCATGAAGAAGTGCACCTGCAAAACAATAGTGTTTAATCACAAGTAATATTCAAGTATACACATCGGCATGTAGCAGCAGAAAGCAGGATTTGTTGGACAAGGTGTCTTTTTATGTTCTGAGCTTCTACTTACATACACACGTGGTCTGCCCATCAACTCGAGCGACCGTCGCCATTCTCATGTGACCTCTCTTGTTTGTCTGTGGTGCACCAAACTCCCATGAGGACAGCTGTCTCCGCAGATTCTGGATCTGGCACATCTATCGCCAGCAATCATGCTGTGTTCAAAGTCGAATCATGAGTCTTGCCCATTCGGGTTTAGTCAAACAGTAACAAGATCTCCTCTCGCTATCTGCACGGCTTCTGAGTCACACCTGCATTAGTCACCGTCTGGAGAAGTGGAGCTTTGAGATGGGAGACATGCCTACAAAACAAGGCAAATGTACATCTTTTATGTAACAGTTATTCCTGTGTATAATTTTCTCTTTTTCAGTGCAGAATGCTAATGGTGTTTCTGTGCTAATATTTGTTATTGTTTCAGTCATGCCCTAAAGGCGTCACATATGAACTCCGTGTGTCATCTCTGTTCTCTATGCAGTCATTAAGATGTGCTTCGAAGAGCAAAACAGAATTTGGAAAAGTTCACTATGGCAAACAGATTAAATAGATATAAATGTGGAAAAACGGCTTGCAGCATTATCAAGAACCGCTCATCGCTCGTTGACTCCAGGGAAGTGAAGAACAGTTCGGTTGTAACGTTAGTATATCTAGCATCCAGCAGCAAAAGTGAACTGCACTGCAGCCATTGAGCCATGTCCTGTAAATGCCAGCTGCGGACGACAAGCTCGACTCGGTCCGCAGAGCCCAGATGCCCCCCCCGCTCCGGTGTGTTCGGTGTGCTCGCGCTTTGCTCGGCGCAGCGAAAAGCCATTGTTGAAGTTTCAGGCCAAAACGTAAAGCGCCACCATCTGGCCAAATTGCACCAACTTCAACACTGCACGTCCTTACCTCCAGAGCAATACACCTACAGAGGTTACTCCCAAAAGTAAGCACAACTACAAGCCAAGTATACCTCTCTACAGGCCTATGAGGCAAGAATACTTAATTATACTTTTCCTAAGTATATCTCGATCAAAAGATTAAGTACAAGTAGGCCTATAAGTCAAGTATACTTAGACTTTTCTGTATACTCTTCAGTATGAGCCAAGTATACTTAGACTTTTCTGTATACTCTTTAGTATGAGCAAAGTATACTTAGACTTTTCTGTATACTCGTTAGTATGAGCCAAGTATACTTATGAATACTTTTGTTAAGTATATCTCTGATAAATTCATGAAAAGTAAACTGAAAGCATACTCTCTTAATTTTAGTTTAAAAGAAGTATACTAATAGCACACTTAAATAAACTTCTTTTTGGTAAGGGAACTGTGAAGTCAAGAAGACATGTGCAAAGGACATACTCACATACAGACACATCGACAGACAAAATAAAAATAAAAAAAAGTAAAAAAACTGATTCACAGACAGACAGAGATTCCTTGCTTTACACTTAAATGCCTTTGAACTATCATTTTACACTATAGGTACATGTTTGGGAAGCTGATCAATGTCAACTGAACTTGAATGTCAAGTGCAGATCTCTTCAGGTGCACTTGAAGATAGCTGAAGAGCTAAAGTGGAGAAAAGAGGGAAATGGAACAACTGAGTTGGAATCTGATTTATTCATTGTGTCCTTGGAGAGAGAGAGAGAGAGGGAGGGTGAAAGACTGCAGTACGCTGCAAAGTGAGGGAGCTAGTGAACCAGAAAGCTTTTTTTTTTTTTTTTTCTGTGGCGGTAATCAAAGTATCCTCCCCATGACATGTCCTCCTTCAGCCTTTTGAGTTTTCTCTATTTCTCTCTATCACACACACACATATAACGAAACTCCCCTTAGTGACAGAGCCCATGTTAGATCAGATTAGCTCTCACAGCCACGGGCCCGAAGAGGGAGCGAGCTATAGTCGGCTCAGTTCGACACATGCAAGGAGGATGATTAGTTGTCCTCTGGTGGAAGGAAAGTGAGCTCTCCTGCTGCTCCTGTGATTAGACTAACGGCTCTTTCCTCGTGTCACTTTCTGAATGAAAGGCCTCATCCTAATTGCTCATTTTACTCCTCTTCTTTGAGGAAAAGCACCGCCACTGTGTCTCCCTCTTTATAGGTGAGTAAACTAATTTCCACAGAATAGTCTCATGAGCATCATGTACTGCAGTGCAGTGCCATCACCACTCCCCCACGTTGTCTTGTTCCTGTTTGAGAGCAGTCCAGGCATAGCAAAGCAAAAAAAAAAAAACACACACACACAAAAGGAAAGGCAGTGAAGCAAAGGAAGAACAAAAAAAAAAGCAATATCCTTTCATGCTTTGTCAGAAATGGGTTGTTTGGATCATACAGTAGCATTTCATACAGCCCGAGTCTGTTCCACAGGACTGGTGCAGTGAATAAATCCTGAATCATAGTGTCTGCATCCAAAAAAAATGAAAGAAAAAAAAATGGTCTTTTGCCATGTTTGTTGGATTTGTGATTTGAGCGGTGGCAGGCTGGATCTCTGGAAGGAAGGAGGAATTCATTTTTACCACACAATGCAGACCCAGAGACCAGGAAAATGACACAGACTGTCTGGGCAATCTATTGAGCATTGTGCCGATTTACTGCGAGAATTTGCACTGTGGGAATAAGCAGGGTTTAAACGATTAGCTGTCCCCCTTTGCTGTATTTACTTCAGTAAATCCTGATGAAAATGTCTCCCCGAAAATATAGTTTTTAAATCTTACAACTTGGAAGCGACACAGCATCCGTGTGCAGCATGTTTTGTAAGCAGTTGGTGGTTATAATAATACATTATTGATTGTGTCACGTCTTATAGAGAGAGAGAGAGAGAGAGAGATCACATGGCAGATGAAGCTGTCAATGGAGCCTTCAATCAGTGGATGCAAGGCAGGGGAGCGAGAGTGAAGCAGATGGTGCTTACTATTGATCCAAAACATGCACACACACTTCCACTGACTAACAGCTCAATATTGGACCTATTACAGGGAAAAACTCCTCTCTTTGTGTGTTTGTCTGCAGGGGGCTACTGATACTCCGCCATATACAGGAGTCAAATATGCTGTGTGTTTAACCTGCAGCCCCCCGCGGGCCACAAAATCATCCACAGTGTTTTTATTCAGTGTTGTGAAAGGACACCAACACAGACACACGACCCTTTCTGTACATTTTATTTACAAAATGTATTAAAATTCTCTGTACAGCGCCTCACTAATGAGGTTCAGCAAAATTATGCATGCATCTCTTGCTCTTTTGTACCCACTACTATGCCTGGCGTTTTTTTTTTTTTTTTTCGTTGCAGAAGGTTAGGCGTATACAAAAAAGAAAAAAACAAACTGATTTAAAAAAGAATAACCAGGGCTGGACGTCAACCTAAGGTCGGTTTGTGAGTAGCAGAGCTCGTCAAGCATCATTGAATTCACATGCAAATTTCTTAGAAAAAAACAAACCAAAATCATGTAATATAAATAATTCTCATTTATCTGAATGTACACATCTTTCTCAACTTTATTTTTCTTCACATTATCAGTTTCTTTTGTTTTTTATATATAAAACGATCTGCCCATAGTTTCAGGTGATTAGATAACTATCGTCCTAAATCCTATGGAATCACAGTCTTTTTGAAAGAAATTAAATCATTACAGCAATATGGAAATGTGCTAAGCTTCAGGGCTCTCCCTGGTATAACCTTGTATAAATCTATTTTTCCGTTGTATATTTTTCGTTTTCATTTACTAAGTGAAGTCACCAAACACTGTAATGCTCATTTAAAGGAAATCAAATTAAAAGCAAACCACAGCTCGTTGTAAAATGTGCAATTGTTAAAAGAAAATGGTAAGGTAATCCAAAATACTACAGTTTAAAAGCCATTACTGTTATCCTTTAATTGGATTGCAGTTAATCTACAATTGAATTACCCTTTCTGTTTGGTTTTACTTTCATGTACAGGAGACTTCAAGGAAAGACTGTTTGGAGCGACGAACCTCGGTGACTCCTTTGATATTTTACAAACTGTAGATCACAAACAGATTTTTTTTTTTTTCACTCAAGCATGAATACCTTGCTTTACACACTCTTTTGTCATACAAAACACACTCTTGGCAGTATTGGAAGTGCGAATTATGACCTGGTTCTGTAGTGCGTGAAAGCCGAACCAGATCATCTTCTCATCTTCGTGAGTCCCATCAAACGTTCAGAAGACAGTGGCAGCAGCACCAGAGTTTAGAGTACAAACAACACACTTGTAATTGTTTGGGGCTGAATGGCATCTCGCTCCAATAAGATCAATCTGTCTTTTTAAAACAAGTACAAGGTCACTATAAGTGACTTACAACAGTATAAAAGCTATTGTCTAATAACCAGTGTCTTACAGTGCACTGAGTAGATCTAATAAAATCATTTGAACACATATAACCAGTGAAAATCTGGCAGCAGAAGGATGAAGAGTAATCGGATCATATTGATTACAAGAAACCAATTAGACACTTGTCATATAAGATTCGTCGTCTTTGTGGCACTTCAAAGTGTGCTTAGGGTTGCAAAGGATGGCTTTAGTTCTCTCATTCATTGTAACATGTCAAATGTATTATATATCTATATATATATCTATATATTTCAATCACTGCACCATTCTTCTGTTTTGTATGAGTTTCAAGCAAAAAGCAATATCATTGTGAATGAGTTGCATTGATTGGACTCGGAGTTCCATAAGGCACTGAGAGGAGGGAACCGCATCGGCTCTTCCCGTGACCAGTCCAGTCGTGTCGTCATTGCAGATTATCGTGCCGTGTTCCGCCCGAGAGGATTTGGTTCGGAGCTCAATCCCCGCGATCCTGTCCTTTCCTAGATGTTCAGTCACAGTTGTAAGGGACAGTGGAAATGTTTCCTAAACCTGTCGACATACAGAGCAGAAGCAAAGACGGGAAGAGTTGAGGTAGATGTATAATGACTGGCAGGGAAAAAAAAAACCTAACACCTGCATAATTATGACTCATGTTGGGTGAAAATATGGGCTGTGAATTGAAAATGTCAACCTCAAAACAATGAGCTTTAAAGATTGAACTTAAAAATGCAGGCTATTTTTAAAACTACTGCCTATATTTTTTAAAGCCCCTGAAAACGTGGTTTCAAATCTGATGTTTTTTCTCAATAACACCAAATATTTTTGACTAAATATGCAACAATTGAATACAAAGTTCAGAAAATTCATCCTAAAGGTGCTAAATTCCAAATTCAGAGCATATCTGTGATTGAGGGATTGTGTCCACAAGGCTCTCAACATGGCGATGGCTGAGCCAGCGGATAGCGGCTAGCAGCTAACAGCGCTAACAGTGCAGACAGAGCTAACAGTGTTAACCTGGGGGGGAACCGGAGGGTGGGTGCTACACTTCCATGACAACGCTGTGGGTCGGGACGGTGTTATCATCGGTAACCGCCTTATGTGCGCAGTGAAGAGCGGCGGTGATTAGCTAGCCAGTGGGGCACGCTCACTGATGCTGCGTTCCATTTGAACTGGGAAGTCTGAATTTTCAACTGGCAACTGGAACTTTTTCTAAAGTCGGATTTCTGACTCGAAAAGTCGGACGAACCTCACCAACCCCGACCTCAAAATCCAAGATGGCTGCTACGCGCATCAACATTAAAAATGCTGTAGTAATATACTGTTTATTAGCACTTCTGTCTCACTTGTGTTTCATTGAATCAGTCGAACACACAGTACTGTCCAACTTCTATTTGCGGACATGCTGCTACGGTGTTTGTATGCGCAAAATACCGGAGTAATGTGTTGTTATCAACTGGTATTGCTAACAATGGCTAAAAAAGTTTTCAGACTTGTACTGGAACACAGTCAACTCGGGTGTAACATCATTCCCAGCTCCGACTTCTGATTTCCGAGGTAAATGGAACGAAGCATAACATGCACACACGGCCCGACCGGCTACGTAAACAAAGCACAGAGAAGCTCGGGTTACAACACACAGAGGGAGAGAGACTTCATTCTCTGCTCAGGTAGACATTACTCCACTATGTCTTTACACAGCAAATAATTGTTTGCTGCTATATTAATGCTCTGAATTTCGAATTTAGCACCTTTAATTATTATTTATTACAAGCGTTTAACACTGAAAAACTCAGGTTATCTGCTTCATCTGAGCTGTGCTGGTGTGGTTTGATCAGATTTGATTGACAGCGGCAACATAAGCAAACAACCCACCAGCTGTCATCAGGTTTTGTCTATTTGACGTACGTGAGCCCAGCCCACTCGAAACCAGTGAGAAGAGCACAGACAAAACGCACAAATACAGAAGGCTCTCATGTAAATAATGTTAATATGTTTTCTGGGCCTTTAAATGACGCTGCTCTGTTGTACAGCTGTACTTCTGTAAACAGACATGTCACACTTGGTGTTTAATGAGGAGCAACAGAACACATATGCGATCAATCCAATCAAACACAAAACTAACAATTTATTTAACAGTGATCAAGGTCCCCTTTGTTTAGTTCAATGCTGTAGAACTGCTGTATAGAGACATTTTTTAAATTCCCATTTACCTCTAGTGGTATTAAAGTGCAAGTGAGCATTCACTGGAACTTCCTATTAAGTTTCTACAGAACAAATAGTCCCTCTGAAAGCTGTTCACAGTGTGTTCTGTGGATTATAGAGTAACACAGGAACACTGTCTCTAAAAAAAGAAATGCTGCTGTTGAACTTTTTAAGGCTGCACTAATCAATACTTTTATATTAACAATGGGTAACTATATGTAACTATATATGACGGGGGTCACTCATAGTGTGAAACTCACAGGGAAATACCATCTAACTCTTCAGTTCGCCTCAGCACTATGGAGCATTTTAGCCTCTTCTGACTCTCATCGCTCTCCTCAACGTTTTCAGATTCAGCAGGCAGCTGTTTTCAAGCTCTAAAAAAATGACTGTGCACTACCCGAACGGCAAAAAATGACAGATAAAATTAGTGAGTAGCTGGTGACCATAGTTGTGCATTTAGCAGCTAAAGAGCCACATATTTCCCTCAGGAATTGATGGACACCAAAACAGACTGAATATTGGAGTTATGCTGTCCTAATGCTGTGTTCACACTACGAGCGACACAGCAGCAGACTGCAAGTGATTTTCAATGGAAGCTGGTGACACAAAGCTACAAACTGACGCGACACTTGTCGCTGGCTGATGGGCGTGACGCGCTACAACTATTTTTTTCAGTGCTCCAATGATGCGGCGAACAATCATATGCTTTTGTTCTACGTCAACGAGCACTTGAGCAACACTTCAACGGGGACTTGGCAACACTGTAGCTGGCCACTCTTGGTAATTTTGTTGCTTTGGTCGCTCGTAGTGTGAACATAGCTTAACTCTGCCCGTGTCTGCTGTAACTGTTTGCTAACACCTTCGCCATTTCAACTGTATAACATGATAATATATAAATGTTATTTTTGTAGCTTGTTACGCTGCCCCCAAGTGGCCACAAAATAATCAATCAATACTGCCTTAAATGTTATTTTTGGCTGGACCGCAGAGGGCCAGCCCTACAAACGCAAAAGTTTGTCACTGACTGACTGACTGAGTGATGAAATGACACGAATGGTCGGCCGAATGCTGGAGTTTCCTCATTGGCTGTTACTCTTTCAAAATGAAAAGGCGGGGGAACAGTCTTTTATGCAAATGATCCAGCGCGATGCATCCGGCTCACGAAACTTGGACCAAGCTGCCAAACTAGGCGATCGAGTTCTAAAATGAAACGAGATTCAGCAGTGGCATGGCCTATTTCTCGCTTAAAATGTTTTCAGAAGTACATTTTGGTGGATTTTTCAGACGGAATAATAATAATAAGAAATAAATAAGTTAACGAGCAGGCCGCCATGTTATTTCCTGTTTGAAACGGCGAGCAGAAAACCAGGGACCAATCAGGTGCATTCAATGATAGGGTACGTCAGTTGAGTGGAGCAGTGCGTCCCCTAGTGTCCTCACCGGACCTGGTGGACATGTACCGCTGGATTTAACATTATAGACATGACCGCTGACTATTTCTGTAACAATTTAGCCACAAATTCACAGACTGACCATACACGGTCCAGCCATATACTCAGAGTCTTGTTTAATGCTGGGAACAGCACAAATTCTATTCACCTCTATTGTATTGAGATAGAGGCTGAAATATCAAAACGTGTGCAAGTAAAATAAAAAATATCTGTAAGGCTAGATACCAACAGAGGTAACTGAGAACATGTGTTGTTTCTTCTTGTAATATGGGGGAACTGACCCTTTAAAGATCAGATTACAAACACAGAATAAAACTGATTTTAACATGTTAAATTCTAACACAATGCAAAATATATCTATACAGCAGTTCTATGATACTGCACAAAACAAGAGGTTTTGTGTGTCTGGTGACTTGCTAAGGATGTGTGCCGTAACCTTCAAGTAGCCTGAGGCGCTATCCACGCAGCTATACGTTACAAGGCCTTAACAATGTCTCAGAGTTTTGTATTCGAGTGGGCATGTGTGTTCTGTTGTGCCCAACATGACAACCATAAACAATTTCACAAGCAGTCAGCCACACAGCAACATACACACAAATGAATTATTCACTCTCGCTGGTATGACAGGAAGCTAAATGATTCATCATCCAAAGCGCCCGGAGGGACGGTGCGGACAGTGAGCGGAGGCGACGTACCTCTAGATCTTAACGCTCTCGGTTCCGTACACGTTGTAGCCTTCTCTGTATGTGGCAAAGTTCTGGGTGTTGGTCGGGGGAGCCGGCTTAAAATTCTGGGCATTCTTGGCCAATTTCAGCCGTTTGGTTTCTTGCCGTGACTTATAACAGAACTCTATCAGAGCCACCATCATGGCCAGCCCCAGCCCTCCGACCAGAATATAGAAGACACCAGCCACATTGCTTAGGCTGAGAGCACTTGTCTTGTCCTGGGGGAAAGTGAATAACACAGTTAAGAGTTTTGCAAGGGCAGCAGAACAAAAAAAAACACAGCCTGCATCCTTCAAACTAAGCCTCACATAGCCTTGACTTAAACTGCTCTAGCACATCATCATACTCTATCTTACTTGTATGGCAGATTATGGACACTAACGGCTACAAGCAAACCAAAAAATTGAAGATGTAATGAGGTGCTACGGCTAGAATTTCGACTGAACTGATTTTTCTATGGTTGTCACAAAGTTGTACTTTCAGACTGCCATAGTCAAACCATTCTCCGCTGAGGAGAAAGAAGCCAACTCTTATTAGCGCTCTATCTATCTGCTGGTGAATGTAGAGCTCTCCCTTCCCTACACTACTATGTATGTAATATGGCTTCTGCTCTTGACCATGTAAGGAAGCTAGTCAGTATCGCATAGGTCGACAGCTCTGAAAATCCCTATCTTTTGTACGACATGTACGTATAACTCTCATGGCAACATTGTCATACAGTACAGTCATAATAGATGAATGATAGCTTCGTTAAAGTTAAAAAAAAAAAACACTAAAGATCAAACCATTTTGCTGCTGTTTACCTACCAAACATATTCATTAAAAATTTGTTCATTAGAGTTTTACTATTTGCAGTTTAACCCTATGAGCGTGGGGATATCATAAAGCTATCTAGCGACCCCTAACCTATAATCTTTGACTGTATCTCAGAGGGTTAAAATAGTGGGTTTATTACATTCCCCAACTTCTTGTGATGCGCAAACAGAGCCTCTAACCTCAACTCCGAGCAGCCGCAACACTGCGAGGACGCCCTACGGCGCTCTCGACGCTTTAGAGGAGTTGAATTTGAGTAACTCATCACAATAAGAGGCTTTGCTTGTTCGTCACACCACAGGAGGCCTAAGAATCTAATAGACACATCTCGGTGCAAACTAGTAACAACGCACATAAATCAAATTTTCATTAACAGTTTGGTAAATAGGAACAGCAGCATAATGGTCAAAGTATCATGAATGTCAAGAGTGAAAATGAGCAAAAAAATAGCATTTATCAACAACTGTTAACTGCTGTGATTCAATTGAATATCTAAAAAGGCAATTTCCCCACATTATTATCATTACAGTTCTCACAAAAATGAGTTTCTACATTTTATATTGCAGCAAAAAATGTCTCATTACTAAGGCAATAAAAGAAAAAATGAATTTGGGGAAGCAGTGCCTTGTGTTAAAGCCACTAATAAACTGTTACAGTTTGTGGCAGAAAATCTAAAAAAAAAAAAAAAAAAAAAAAATTATGTGTAGCAAATAAACAAAATGTAGACTATATAGATGTCAGAGAAGTCTTGTCTTGCATATGAGAAGTACGTCAAAATGCAATTTTGGAATCAGTACAAAAGACCTGCAGCGACTGACCTTACTTCCAGAGTCCTTGGTTCCACATTCACCCTTATCGTACCACCATTTGTTTTTCAGCTTGTCTAAGATGCCTTGTTCACTGAGTTTCAATACTGCAAGGTTTACAGGAGTTCTTCACGTGGGAAATAACATAAATAACATTATATTATGTTATTTTATGTTATTCAACTTTTAAACTACTACATACTTTACAAAGCGATAAGGCAGGGCTCCTGGCTATGTCAACATCACAGAGAGCAGGCATTCTACCTATTACCTTCATAACCCCTAGTCTAAAGCCAGGACCTGCCCGTATCGCTTTGAGTAATCGGCAGACGCTGTTAACGGGGCGACGAGCAGGTACCGGAAGTACAATCTGCAAGTCTGTGAGTATCAAAAAAGCACCGGGGTATATTGGTTTTGGGGGGGAGGGGGCGGGTAGCGGATCACAGGGGCTTTCTGAACAGCGTTTAACAAGTTCAGTCCAACAGGAGCTTTGTCTTAACAAACAGAAAAAATCTAAGCGATGGACACTACCCTTCTCTACTTCCACAATATCTGCTTAAGCACGACAGCAATCAACTCTGGAGGTATTACAACCAATTTCACATCCAAGCAGCTGTGCCCAAAAGTGAAAGCTTAATTAATTCTTACGTGTTCTATCCCGACACATCGCTAAGAAAAACCTTATCTCCCAATTACGCCAGATTAGTGTCAGATGAGTGTGTCCCGACCAAACTGAGCACAGAGCTGCAGGACTAAGCTCAAAAATATCAGCGGACTAATTCCTCTCATATTTGCCTCTAGCTGCAAAATCTAACGTCTGACGCAGCTGTTTGATATCTACAGACGTCAAACTACTGTATGTAATCATAGATGATCATAATGTTCTATTGCACTAAATTACTTTAGGAAAAAAAAACCCCAATAAAAATCACATTTTGTAGTCACAATGTATCAGGGAATCATTTGCGGTTCACGTCAGTCTCTCGGTGTAAAAGTGGAAAAGCAAAAGAAAAATAGTGCATCGATAAATGAGTGACTTCTCCCTGGGAATGATGTCCCTCGAGGGGACTCATGCGATGCATAATGCACTGAGAGAAGATTAAACCACTGTATATCCCTCATAGCCAATCTGGAGAAACGGACTGTGAAGACCAGACCATTGTCTTGGCTCGGAGAGACATTGATTAACAATGCAATTACCCCGCAACATGCTCTGTGTCTGAAACTCAATCTAGGCCGCACTGTGTTGTGCCTGAGGGCGAGAGAAAGAGGAGCTGTGTTAACTGTGTGTGCGAGAGGGCGTGCATGCCGCTGTGTGCATGATTATGCGCATCTCCTGATGTCTCTTGGACCGCGGAGCTGCGAGTGGGACGGGGCCAAGCGGTGCACCGTTTGGAGCGGAGGCGCTCCGGGGCCGCTCTATTCCACCTAATCGGGCCTTTCCACTGAGTCCTGGGGAGCCGAAACAAGCCAGGAAACAGACAGTACATACCTGTGCATGGTAAAAAGTGGATGGCGGCACAAGAGACAAGAGATGCTTTCAAATGGCTCCTGAGCTCAGTGACTACGGAACACAGCAATGTTAGCAATGCAAACACTGAGAAAAGTGACATAAAAAAAAAAAAATCCTTATCAGAAATGAGTTAGATATTATGCGATCTGTCATGCAGCCTCTCGCGGCGATGCTATTTTAAAAAATGACCAGCTGCAGCTTAACCGGTCATCGTGGTCCGTGTGACAAATGACATTAAGAGTGTAATGACACAATCTGCAATCCGCGGGACCTCGCAGCTCGTCTGTAATCTAACCAATTACCTGATCCATATCATCACATTTGTGCTGACAGCGTCATCCGTCACTAAATTGACCTGTATTGTAAAGAATATAATGCTACCGCCTTATAGGTAATCTGGTGAAAATAGCACAATCCTTCACGGCACATAATCTAAGTGACATCATACTAAAGGTGTCACGGCCGAGCGGGGGTTTCAGTCTTTGCACCATTAGCTTCCACAATGGAGAGAAAGGGGGGGAAAAAAAATCATTCATCATTTAACCACAGAAGAAGAGGGAAGATGGTCAAAGGGGTCACAGCTGTGTTATTAATTAATGAGTTTTGGGGGGGGGGGGTGTAGGAGCTGCATGTAGTGGAATCAAACCACAGGTGGGTCATCAGATGACTCATTAAGAAGAAATCTTTTGTTTAATTAGAATTCTCACGTTTGCCTGCAATGCTTAGTCCCCTCAAGACGCCGCTGTTCCCCTTGCTTTCCTGTCGGGCCTCATCCTGAGCAGCTAATTTTGAGGTTTTAGTGCTCATGGATGGGTTGTGGGCCAGTGTCATGGATGTGAAGCAGCTGTGCGGTGAAGTACTGCAAAGCTATGTGTTTTAGAGGATTAGCAAAGTTCACCTTCAGGAGGGAAGAGTGGAGGTTACGGCCTTTTTTAAAATATCATTCTTGAATCACGTGTGTGACTTCATCAGCTGTCAAAGCTCCCTACACAAACTCCTGATATCTGCGACTAGGTGATCTGCCCTACACATGTGTAAGGGTGAATAAATAAAGCTCAACCTTTCACAACTGCAGGGCAGCCACATTCACTCTCTCCCATTTTTTGAAAATTTCCCCTGACTTCAAAGAAAACTATCTTAATTCTACGAACATTACAGTCTCAATAACCACAAACGTGTATTTTTCTGTCGGCTAAGCAAAAGCTCCTGAGTTTGATCTGAGCTGTTAAAGCGTCTGGTCAGACTAGCGGTGAATTTGGTTAATCTGCCGCGGGGCAGCAGCAGGTTGGTCGGTCGGTTGGTTGGTTGGTTGGTGGGGGGCGGACAGTTGCTTTGGTTCTGGTTGGGTTGTCGTAACAGCCTTGCCGATTACTCTGCACTATGGTACCCGATTGTGGTGACATCGAGGCTGACCTTGGAGTCACCTCCCCCGCTGCCGCACTCTCCCTTGTCGTACCACCATTTGTTTTTCAATTTGTCCAAGAGGCCTTGCTCATTCAGTTTTAAAACTGCCAGGTTAACAGCATTTCTTGAAACGATAAAACATAACTTGTAAGAAAATGCACAGGTCCGTGAGAAATCTAATGCAAGGTAATAATTGTACTAAGCATCATAATGGATAATGGTAGCGAGACTACCGCTGTCAAAAGCAGGGGGGGGGGGGGAGGGGGGGGCTTATGCACAGAAATCTGTTAATCAGAATGGTCTAGGAAAGGACAAATTGTTTAAGAATTTCAGGAATGTGGAGAGATAAAGATCATATAAAGGTAAAGACAGTGTTAAATCTTGGAAAAAGGTGGCATGAAGGGTAACGTAGTTTAGAAACTGAAGTGTGCGGGATGGGGACACTTGTCATTGAGAAGAAAAAGTAACAACAACAAACATCATGCAATTAACATTCGTCACAAGTGACAGCGCAGCTTTTAAAGGCTAAATTGAAAAACCATTGAACTGTTAAATTAAAAGTGACAACACAACAGTCAGGTAGGACAGCACACGGGACAGAGGGAGGGATCGAAGGAGAGAGAAAGGCAAGTGAGAGAGACACAAATATGAAGCGATTGTTAGCTTTAGCCTTATCATCTGGGTTCGAGAAATTAGCAGCTCTTATCAAACACATATAAAATTATTAAAAATAAACATTTCTTATCATTTAACCTCTGTATCCAAGTGCATTGAAAAGGCATACTACCGTTACCTCTGTGTCCATAAAAAAACAAGGAGAGGAAGAGAAGAGAATGACAACAGGGGGACATCAGGGTAGGTGGAATACTATAACAACATGGAGGATATTGTTATATTATTCCACCCACCTTAATGCTGAGCCTTTGGGCGTCGCCACACCGTATCCTTTCGAGTCGAGGTTGCCGCCCACTTTCATGGTGTCGCAGGGCTTCCGCTGCTCGATGTACTCGTTCATGGTAGACTCGAGGAGAAAGGCGAACTTGCCCTTTGACTTTCGTACCCGGGCTACGCCATCGGGCGTGGTCTTAACAAACACTGAGGGCTCGGCGGATTTCATGTATGACCACATCTTCTCATACACTGCTATTTTGGATCGCTGTGCGGGGGAGAAAAAAAAGAGAAGTAGTTTAGAAAAATACCCCAAAAATCGTAGTCGTTTAATGGATTTTGTAGGATTTTTGTGCTTAATGATCACTTCGTTTAAAACTGGCATCATGAAGTATTTATAGACATCTTGGAAAAAGCTGCAGAGTGATATCTTTAAATACTTCTGGAAAATATAGCTGGTGGACTTTCGCAAGATCATGAAGTACAAAAATTTATAAAATCCATTTCTCTTCATCAGCATAGATTCTTCAAATGTTATGTTGCAGCTGGAGGCTCAGATACACCGTGCGAGAATGAGGACCACTCATCACCTGTACAGTACATAATGTCGTGCAAATCGGGTTTCAGCAGAAATACTGGCATTTGTGGACTTGGTGGTGCAAAAAATATCTTCAATAATTAAACGTTTGTGTCAGTGAAGTGTGGATAATGATAATTTAGATGGAAACTTGCAAAAGTTTCGGATTTCTCTCGGTGAATTTGAGCCTCACTTTATACAGTCTTTAATTTTAACTTGTAGAACTTATTACAGTCATTCGTTTCAACAACACCGTCCTCGATGTAACATCTCAACTGTGACTCAGAGGCAACGCGCACGAGGAAGTAAGAGAAGTGAACAAGAAAGCGGGTTACACAGACACAAGGCAACCCATCACAAAGTGACACAGATGAGCCAGTTTCCCATGCAGCGCCTGGGGTCAGGCTTAGCGAGCCTGTAAAATCTGTGGGAGTTGAGCGCTATCTATAATAAGCATCAATTAAATTATTCAATGCCGCTGGATTTATTTTGGCATAGGCATTTCACACTTTGAACAGATCCCGGTCCAAGCGGCGATGAGCCAGTTCCCGAGTGGCACTGTGTGTACCGCAGACTGGATCCCACATGAAAAATAGACTTTCTTTTAGTAAAGGCCAGAGAGAGACGAGTGGGGTTGGACGGCTTTCAAGAACTGGCTGAATCAAAAGGTCTACTGTCAACCAAAGGGTTTGTGTATGGAATATGGAAAAGCTGTTGATACACCAGCATCTGCCAGAGATACTGCCCTGCAGGGTTGTTTGTCATCAGTTTAGCGATACTCAAATGTGAAATGATTAGTCAATGAATTCATTGCTTGATGACAGAAAAATAATCAGCAACAGTCCACAGCCTCTCTAGCAGCTCTGCGAGGAGCTAAATGCTAACATCAGCACGCTAACGTGCTCACAGGGGTAATGCTAACATGTGGATGTTTAGCAAGTAAAATGTATTGTTCATCATCCTAGAATGGCGTTAGTTTCATAAATCAAAGTACTTGACAAAACTAGAATTACTGCCTCGTGGTTGTACGCCTCCCTCCACCAACCAGTCAAGTAACAGTTTACATCCATGCCTGTCCAAACAGTCATCACTTCATCATTTTATCCTGTTGGATATTTGTGTAAAATTGTCATAATTAGTACAGTATATGAATTCTTGACTTATGGCCAACAAATGTGTTTTTTGAGGTCACAGTGACCTTGGCCTTTGGGCCATGACACACCAAGCCGACAGTCGGCCGTCGGAAAGTTTGGGGCTGTCAGTGAGCGTCCATCGGTGTGTCCCGCACCGTCGGCTCTAGTCTGCTCGTGTCAGAGTTTTTTTGGCCGATTCAGCATGTTGAATTGGCGGCGGCGCCCGTCGGTGAGAGAAATCACTCCGATTGGCTGTTCAGCTTAAACGAATCAGTGCACGAGAAGAGACACGGAAGTGAGGAAAGCAAGCCGACGAGTAAAGTCAAGAGGGCACACACGGAACGTCAGCAACACGGCAGAACGTACGTGGTAGTTGGCCGTCGGCTGTAGTCTTCGCGGTGTGACCGAGTGCAACTTTTTGGCCAAGACAAAGGCGACGTGAGGCGACTCCACTGGTGGCCTTCGTCGCCGCTAGTTCTTTGATGTCGGCTTGGTGTGTCTGGGCCTTTTAACCACCAAATTCTGATCAGTTCATCCTTGAGTCCAAGTGAACGTTTGTGCCAAATTTGAAAGGATCCCCTCCAGGTGTTCCTGAGATAATCCATTCACGAGAATGATATGGACGGATGGGTGGAAGGACTATTTGCAGTTTCCAGCTTCTCAAATGTTTTCTGTTGAATGTTCGAGCTGATTCTTTGACAAAACAAGCAGCTTGAAAATGTCAACTTGGCCTCTGGAAGCTATTAATGGTAATTTCTCACTAGCATGATCTGACACATTATAGAATAAATGTGCTTAGATGAAAAAATAACCCACAAGTTATTCAATAATGTCAATAATTGTTAGTTGTAACAATTTACAGGTCATTCAGTCAACTATAGGAATGCTAGAAAAACAGTAAAGATCATGTAATGTAAAGCTCTGTTACTGAAAGTTGAAGTAAAGTACAGTTAGATAACTGATACTGTCCAAACATACTGATCAGTACACAGACTCATCACTGTTCTCAACTGGTAAAAAGCCCCCTCAACAAGAGCATATCCATCTCTAATGCATTTCTATTAATAAACAAAAGCATTAACCTTGACCTAACCAAAGTGCTTTACTGGCTTTATGTAATCGTATACAATTTGTTTGTAGGCATCTGTCAGGGAGCATCAAGCCAAGGGTGAGGATGAGATGAGACAGCAGCATAACACAAATTAAAAAGCCCGCATGATGAATGTCCTCTGCTCGGATGAAAAAGCCTTGAAGTTTGGGTGATGGCCGTTCCATTTTAATGCAACGGACGGAGAGCTAGATGTGATGTTTTTGTTGACAATCTTGTTAAATGTGTTCCATTTGCATGTGTCAGACATCATGGAAAAGGACGCTAAGTTTAGAGGGCAATTTCCCCAAAGACCCGCGGCTCATCTGCTCTGCAGCGGGAAAGCTCCAGACGCCTCCTCAAATGAAGAGAAAAGAATGGATCTGGGCATTGATTACTGACGACAGAGTGTGCTGCCTCAGTGCTTTATGAAGTCAATTCATCAATATCAGAGCGGGGACGGAGTGCGACCAAAACTGAAATAGGCGGATTCCACTTCAACTAAAGTCACCGGTGAGACGCTTAAAGCAGATTCTGATAGAGAGAGAGAGGGAGAAAACAAGATGAGAAAGCCCAGCAGGGCTTTTGATTATTGACTGCTGGTTAACAAACACACGCATACATTACACACACACATACACACACACATGAACATAACGCACTGAAACTCTCATCTCCTTTTTGTAATCATTCACACTCCGGTCCACGGTGGTCATTTAAAATTCAATTAGGGAATAATGACTGCAAAAGTCCATCATCGATGAACAGACAATTTGTTGAGCAATTATAGAGTGCCATAAATACAGCGTTATACATGTGGCTCTCCTTCACACCATATAATGGCCCCGTTAGAGCATACTGCTGTATTTCTAAATGAGCTCCCAGACAATTAACAGGGAGTGGTTACATTCAATAGCTATTGTACGAAGCGAAAAGAAAAACAAGTCTATGTTGGGTAACCTGCAAACAGCGTAATGCGCCTCCTTTAAATGTCTTCAGATCACACTAAAGCGATCACGATGTTGCTCTGTTCGTAATGAAGTACCTAAATAGTCGATCTCAGCCAACCCTCCTACCGAGGCGACGCCGTTACATCATCTGTGTAGGCGTTCCTCCTGCAAATCTGTCTGAAGCAGTGAGTTTCCTGCTGTTTCACTATAGTCATAAAGACAAAGTCAGGTCTGTTATTCCGGCCTGGTGACCTATGATGAGGAATAAATAGAGCAGGACTTCTCTTCAGCAAGACGAGGTTAGAGGGACGCCAGAGGGAAACAGGTGGGTGCTTAATCGGGCACAATAATGCATGCACATGCTAGCGAAGGTCTCCTTAGAGTAGGGGTCAGCAATTAGGTACAAGCATGACATGTTCTTCTGTCTGTCTGTCTCCATCTCCCCCGTTTCAGTGCTCGGTACAGTGCCGCTGCCGCACTACTGTACACACACACAAGGTAATGTTTATTGAGATCTACATGAGCCTTCTATTTACTTTGTTATCTACAGTACAGTGAAACATTTTGATGCTGTTTATGTTCAACCTAAACATTTAGTTGGAGGGGCAGATTTGTACAGTACCACCCGCCTCAGAGGATACAAGTTTTACTCTCTTACTCCAAAACAGGCTACCCATCCTGTAGGTATGTCTTCGCAGTCTAGAGATTAAATGCTTATTGGCCAGAAGAATTAAAGCCTTCAGAGTCTTCCGTGATAACAGTGAAAAACAGAAGGAAAGCCGAAAGGAAGATGGAAAGACAAGAGAGATTTGCTTTCCTGTATTTTTTGAAAGATCATTAGTAAATCGAGAGATTAGAGATTTTGTCGTTCCGGAAATCCCCCAAAAATGTCATTAAAACGCCTGAGACGGGACGAATGATTAAAGTCCAAAGTCAAAGCAATTGCCCTCTCCATTCTAAACAACCACTTAATCTGTATTGATTCTCAGTTATGCAGCATTTCCAGAACTCCGTCCACTACCCTCCGAACTGCAGCCTGTTTTTTATTCTTCCTTTGGCGTTCGCGGACTGCTTTCATTATGGCCGCTCCCGCGTACGCTCCACTGCTTGTGTGGCATCTAAATGCCATCTCCAAACACCCCGCCACTACATTTCCTTCCACTACTTTACTTCCTTTCCATTTTGTTTGCGGACATCACCACTTCCCCCCCCCCCCAATATCCTGTGTGCCAGGACTACCTGTATCTCAAGTATGCAGAAATGAAAGTTGAGGCTGTGGGGTTGTACTTTGTCATTGAAGTGCCACGCGCCACACGCCCTGAATACCAATTGCTCGTCTTTGATGCTCGTTGCCGGACTCCAATAGCTCCTCTCGCGCCTGCTGTTGCTGCTCATCTAAAGTTGGAAAAAGGCCCTCCGAGGACAGCGCATTCCCTCGGAGGCTACGCCTATCTCGCGCCAGTCTATCATCACTTTTGTCAGCTTTCTCTTTTATGCAAACGGGCTCTAATCTTTATAGGAGCCTCCCCTTCACTCAGAGCTGTATTGGAACACAAAGTGACAAGAGCTCAGGGAATTGTGCTACGGCGTGCTGCATATGATTGCAGGGCAACCTTAGGATTCCTTGTGCAAATCTCCTCGCCAGCCTCCTCTGCATGCAGCCCCGGCCTAATGCAGGCCTGCTCTGCATAATAAAAAAAAAATCTACTTATTAAACATTGTGTTGGACCATGCAGAAGCTACAGCGTCTGCGCCACAATAGCTGAGACGTGAAATTGATTTTCATGCTTAGTAAAATGCATTGGTGGCTGCACCCGAGCTGTTGCTCCACCACACCTGCACATCGGTGAGACGCATGATGTTTGCCGTGGACGCTTTGAGGGTGATGTATAATCTTTTGAGGGGGAACAGAGAACAATGCGCTGGTCTCATTCCTCCGCGCAATTATCATTCTTTCATTGGTACGCTGTTAAATGAGGTGCATGATGGGACAGCAGTGTGGTTGTCTTTGATGGTCTCACCCCGGTCTTTACACGTAATTAAACAGCCACATTTGATCATCTCAGCCATTGTGACGACCCAGATTCTCCTTCAATGTACAATCCGAGCCTTTCGATGGAATGAAGCCCTCATCAAGCCTATAAACATGGCCTCGCCGGTACGACTCATCATTTTCTCATCATCCAAAACACAAATATTCAACTGACTGCATGAAAAGATCCATGACAGGAATTCAAATGATGAAACAAATCACGGCGGCGCGGCGGCGTATGACAGCTGCTGCGTCGAGGCAGAGCGGCATAAAAGCTTGAAGCTATCCCGCATTGTCTCAAGGTAAAGCAACCGACAGGCTGGAGACAGAGGAGGAGAGGGTGCCCAAACAAGCAGGGCAGTCTGGGGAAGAGGAGCCAAGAGCGGGGAGAGCGGCGCTGCCAAGCGCCTGGAGCCATTCAGGCTTCCACTGGGCACGTCGACGGGCTCCCAGGCCAGCTGTCCTAGTTGGTATTGAGCAGCAGAATCGGGGGGGCTTTCTAGTGGCTCTAGCTCTAAAACCTCTCTCTTTGAAAATTCCTCCGCAGCTTCTCCTCGTTCTCACCACCAAATGAAGACACGCGGCCGTGGCGGTGATGTGAATATTGTCACTAATGAGTCGTATATCCACACTGTCAATTTTTCAAAATAAGAGTTTTATAGCTTATTATTACAAGCCGTGTTCTCCCCGTGTTCGCGTGGGTTTTCTCCGGGTGCTCCGGTTTCCTCCCACAGTCCAAAAACATGCAGGTTAGGTTGATTGTTGACTCTAAATTGCCCGTAGGTGAATGGTGAATGTCAGCTGGGATCGGCTCCAGTCCCCCCCCCCCCCAACCCCCCCCAACCCCGCAACCCTAAGGTTGCAGATAATGGATGGATTATTACAAGCCACATTCATGTTTCTGCGTCTTGTTTTTGTGCTTTCTGCTCAGAAAGGCAGCAGAATTTTTTGTTTGTTCTACCTGTCAGGCAGTTTTATATTATAAACCAGGTGTAATCATCAAATATTCAAGACTGGGACGGGGGGGGGGGTTCAGAGATGATGACATATGTCGTGTTTGAAACATCGGACTTGATTTAAAATTTCCAGCTGGCTGATGCCGTATGGGTCTAATTAAGCCCGAACGTATTTCCTGAAAAACAGATCTGAAAAAGAACCTTAACTCCTATTAATCAGCGTGTTTTTTTCCTTGTCAGCCCTCCGCTGCTTTAATTAAAAGTCCCTCGGAGTAGTGGTTCACACGTCATTTCCTATTTGAAGACTTTAGGGTGTAACTAGGACACTCATTATACAGAATACAGGAAGACTGTGACTCCGAGACCACCTCTCTCGGATTGTTCTCGCAGCAGGCGCTGGCTCCGATGCCAGGCTGGAGACCTAATCTGTAATTGGCATCCATCATGTCTGTGACACAAAGACAACATATATACTGTATATACATCTGTGCAGCACCTCCGAGGAAAGGAAAAGTGATGACAGGTGCTGTATGGAGAATAGAGCGCTGCTGTCACGTACGCCATACAGCTCCCTAAGAAACAAACCTCTTTTAAATATCAAACTCTGCAGACACCATCTTGTCCTTCCTTGACAAAAAATTACAAAACATGGATTTGATTTTGCATTTGGTTGTTCAACCCAGGGGTAATACAAATGAATGAATTGCTCTTTCTGCCAACAGGCTGCAGCTGTGAAACATATGAATCGTTTCTCTCCTGCTGATGAGTAATGAGGGAGCGCAGGATAAAAGACTGTCATATTGCCTGTTCGTCATCACAGGCGGAGTGCTGTTTCATTAATTGTTTTTCAACTTATTGCTCCGCGAATGCAAAGGGTTGGACCGCCGATCCTATAAGACATCCACGGGCTTCCGCAGCAGAAGGTTGATCGCCTTAAAGATATGCAGCACCGTTTAACTCCCGCACAGCAAGCATGTGGCTGCCTTTCAGACTAATACACTTTCGCCTCAGATTTGACTTAATTTATGACTTAATTGCCGGGCCAGTCCCTCACGCCGACGGACATATTGCTTATTCCATCTGAAACCGTCTTTCAGACCGCTCCGTTTGACCTGCAGGGCTCTTCTTCATCAGGTCCAATTTGCCAGCCACGGCCAGCCAGCTAATTATATTTCATGAGCTGACCCCTCTGAGTTTCGAGCCTGATGCGGGCGCTTTGATTAGCCTCCTGTTTTTTATCACCGCCGAGTCTTCCACGTTGCTATCACACTTTCTGCTGACAGCCTCGGTGCCTCAAGGTTGCGCGCTGCAGTTCTGCCGCATAAATTTCACGTGCGTGTCATAAGAGTTCAAGAACCGCTTCTCTGTCAACAAGCCTCATTTGGAGCAATCTTGGGTGGGTCACAAGTGCGGTACTAAAGGTACAAAATGAAAAAAAAAAAAAAAAAAGGTGCGAGGAGGAGTTTATCAAGGACATTAGTCAAAGCAAAAACGCTTCGGCATCTTTTTGGACATCTGATCTGAAAGCAAAGGCCGATTAGTAAGGTGCTGTGTGTGTGTGTGAAACAGTTTTCTGGTACTACTCACCCTAAAAAACTCCTTTGTGGAGCCTGAGTCCAGAGTGCCGTATGCTATCTCTGTCTGCTTGGCTAAATCTTCAGCACTTTCTATAGGAGAGACCATCCTCTCCACTGTCAGGAAGGCAGCCAGGTTGGCTGTGTAGGAGGAGATGATGATGAGGGTGAAGAACCACCACACACCGCCGACGATGCGGCCCGACAGAGACCTGCGTGCGAGAGGGAGGTTGATGACGGGGGGGGGGGGAACGCAGAATGTAATTACACAGGGACATGTGGTGCCCATCAACGTGCTAAGATGCTAACAGTTGTGTTTAATTGCACCGGTAATCAGAATTTCCTTGTAAATCAACGTGGTGCTGCGTCAGCACTCTAAAACAGCACATTTCCGAGGAAAGCAGTTTAAAAATGTTCTCTAATCCGAGGCTTTTAATTGGCTGCGAAACAATCGGGGTCAAAGTTCACATCATAGCTTAAGGAGAGTATTGATGAAACCATTTTGGTGATGACAAACTCAATTATACATATAATAGCTGCAATAAATGTGAAATGAGTTCAAATAATGAACACCTAAAGGAAGAGGAGAGGAAATGCAGACGCTTGAGTGAATCTGTGTACCTATTAAGAGCGCATCTCATCACTTGCAGTTAAAATTCACAGTAGCGTTTGTTTCTACTGTTCTCTCTGGTGTGTCTGTTGTGAAGCTGACCCACCTGGGCGAGATGTCACAGCCCTGCTGCATGAAAGCGCCCAGCGAGAACCAGAGGGAGTTGAAGATGCCAAAGTCATTGGGGGGATCGGGGGGCGTCTGAGGGTCTTTGGTCTCGTCCTGGTCCTCGAGGTTCCACTCGTAAGGGCTGAACCGACTGACCAGGAACAGGACCACGCTCACCCCGATGTAGGCGAACACTATACACATCCAGATCTCGTAGGCCAGCGGGTCCAGGAAGGAGAAAACGCCAGGCTTGGACTTTTGCGGCTTCTTTATCATAATGGAGATGCCCAAACTCATAAAGGGCTTGGAAAAGTCAATCGACTCCTCTCGAACCAGAGTAATGGTGAGAGGTGCAACGGCTATATCTGCTCTCTGGAAACAGGAACATGCACAGCGAGCGTTAGTCAAGACCTGCTTAGAGAAACGGGTCATTTAAAATGTATGTGTTATGAATGACTGGATCTGGAGAGAGAGAATAAAACAATGTTATCACACGATTATAAGACATAAGCCACCGGCTGTGACACTTGAAGGCAGGCTGGAAAAAAACAACACACACACACAAAGAAAATTAGAGTAGCATTTGAACAAGGTTATGACCTGGGAAGTTAGCTAATACATCTGAGATTCAAACTGTAAAATTAATCAGATTTCTTGCTGACATTTTGCCTCATCGGGAGGTGAGAAGGGGAAGAATCTCTGTGAGACTTTCAGAGAGACAGCTTGGAAAGAATCCGCCGAGGCAGATGGGAGTTTGAGTCATGTTTGACCAAATGCTTCCTTAATCAGGACCCGAGGAGACACTGAGGGGGGGAACCTTTTCAATTGTGTAATAAAACAAGCAATATTATACTACATCTGTGAGACTTGCTGTTTCAATAATGGAATTGTTTACATTAAAATTGCATATTTAAATAAGCAGCGATATCTTTAGAAGAAGAAGTGTTTTAAGCATTTTAAAGGGGACCTATCATGCTCATTTTCATGTGCATACTTGTATTTTAGGTTTCTACTAGAATATGTTTACATGCTTTAATGTTCAAAAAACACTTTATTTTTCTCATACCGGCTGTGCTGCAGCACCTCTTTTCACCCTCTGTCTCAAACGCTCTGTTTGAGCTCCTCCTGAAAGGCCCAGTCTGCTCTGATAGGTCTGCTGGCCCACTCTGTTGTGATTGGTCACCCGAACCAAACGCTTTGGACTCTGCTCCAGCTCCGCTCTAACTAGTTTTGTTTAAGGGCGAGCCAAACAAGCCGCCAGGCAGGTATTATGTCAATGTGTTACTTGGTGACATCACCACGTTACGTAAGAAACTTTGCAGACCTTTTACATGCACAAAAAAAAACTATACAACACACTAAAGAAAAGGGGGAAAAGCACAAAAGCATATTAGGTCCTCTTTAAACAGCAGTAAAGAAATCAGCAAGCCCTGGCTGTGTAAACCTCATCACACGCCATTCAGTAGGCTGGATTTCCCAAACATGGCTTATTCTGGCATTAGCTTTATTCACTTATTTATTTTTTTTCATTTCCAAGCTGTTTCTCTTTATCTCCCTCCTTTGCTCTGCTGCTTCAATCACATTATGTTATCAAAACACATCCACGGAGGTGGCGCTGCCTTTTTAGAAATCACAATGGGTTTCTTTGTAAAAGCAGAGGAAAATAATTAATCACATCAGACAGTGTTACTGCAGCTAGTGTGTGTGCGTGTGATTAATTAAATAACTGCTCCTCTTCAAAGGCAACTCTTTGTGTCGCGCCGTATTGTCTTTCTGTGTCGAAATTGAGAAAACATTGGATTGCAGCAACGCGGGGCGGAAAATGTTTCTTACAAGGTCAAACCAGGAGCAGCACAAATAGACCCAATAAACATGGCTGTTTTCTTTACCCTGTCAACACGGCGATGTGAAGGGGCTATAACCATTTAATCCTCGTGCAGGCGTAAGCAGCGCTCAATCAATGTTGAGGGAAACAAAGCAATAAAGAGCGGCCTCGGGCCTAACCTTTAAAAGACAACTAAAATCAAATTAATTTACTGGTCAAAAGGTCAAAATGTACAAAACTATTAGTCCCGGCCCACCTGCTTTAAAATTACAGGCCTGGAAAGACTTGACAGCGACGTGAGTGGGATATTTTTTTTCTGCCATCCATCTGCGGGGAGTGGACTTTTCCCATTTGAAAGATAATTTGGTGGCGATAGCACATCAAACCAAGCAATCTCTCAGGCTGATAGTTGGGAAATTGAACAGATGAGGAAGCCTAACCCTCATGCATTTTGCATTTGGCCCCTGTTCAACTACCGTGGCCTCGGAGAAAGCCGGGAAAAGTAGTGTGTGTGTGGGGGGGGAGCGGGGGTTCATTTTTGGAATGCCTGAGGTGTTGCGAGAGCCCCGAGCCGCTCTGTCAGATGTAAAACACGGCGTGACCCTTCCCTAATGCGAGAGGTTCAACCTTTATGGAGCACAACACATATGGAGCTTGTTGTCTCAAACCGCAAACCACCATTTAGCGTGTTGATTCTGCAGCAGATTTTCTCAGCTGTGTGAATTTACAATGTGGCGTATTCATCATACACATCAACATAATTACACAATCACTTCAAAGGCATACAATCTTTCATTCATCAAAGTGATTACAGTGTGTTTGCCATATGGACTCATTGTTCCCAAGTACCTACCTCTGTTTAGCGACTGTAAGAGAGACAGAGAGACAGAGAGAGAGAGAGAGAGAGAGAGAGACAGCGTTCTAGGCTAAGCAAAAGAGGGATTAATTGCAGTGAACAGCACTGAGAAATGATTTCATTTTCTCCGTCTCAAGATGATCACCAACTCCCCCCAATAACTGAGGCTGCATTCGACAAATTCACTCACAGCCGAGCGTCCTGACGCAGCGTTAAGACTTTGAACTGGGCAAGAGCTGATGAGTTCACAACGGGTTGGTGATAACCTTGAGACAGAAAAATGAGATCTCCTCTCATGTTGAAGTTCCTTGCAAACTGTCATGTAATCAGCGAGGCTCCAAGTACTCACCCCATAGACCAGTTCACCCACCATCCCGTTCCACGTCTTGGTCTCGGGGTCTCGGGCTCCGTACTTCCCATCCATTACTATAGACAGTTTGTACTTAATTCCAACATGTTTGGCAATCTCAGATGCTAAATCGACGCAGTAGCCTTCATATCTGTCATTCCCATCCAGATGCATATAATTTTTCTTGTACATCACATAAGGAGCTTCCTGTTGGTTCAAACACACGCTGGTTTATTCACTCCCATGCCCTGGCACACAGTCAGTTTATACAGAAATATGCATACATGCACTCATATGTGTCCACTCACACACTCTCAGAGAGATTCAACATATTATAAGCTGCTATAACCACATCCATGCAGTCATGCATGTACAGATGATGCCCCCCGCGAATGCACAACTAGTACTCTGATAAAGGCGGCGCGATCGCGTGGTCGCGGCGCTTTCATCAAGCCGTGGCAGCCAGCAGACACCAAGCGCCAATGCGCCCAACCCCGTTTTTTGAGCCCCAAGGGTGCAGCTCTGTAAGGAGGTTATGTTTTTTCATTTATTTGTTGGAGAAGACGGGAAGGCCAGAATGAGTTTTAGCAGGGCTGGGAGTCATTGGTGGGCGAGGCGTGGGTCAGCTCAGAGGTGGATGGGGATGGGAATGGGTTTCATAAGTAAATGCCAGTGACAGGAGAGGGATCAGAGAGTGCCCATAGTATCTCAACATAGTCAAGCACATTGCACCAATGCGCAGTTTAAAGGCTGTTTCATTCCAAAAAAAAGAAAAAAAAAGAAAGAAAGAAATAAAAAAAAAGCTGTTATTTGCTTTCCAGAAAAATGCAAAAAAAAATACTCCATAAATAAAATAATTACATGAGGAGAGCAGGAGCGTGCTAGTTTTCCTCTCCGTTTGTTTTGGTGCAGCTCGTCTTTTCTCTCTTACTGAGCACATCATCATTATCAAACAATAGGACCGCTCAGGAGAGCAGGCATTGTCATTACAGCCACACACAATTAGAGTGCAAGTAGGAGAGCAATGGTTTGTTTGTTCTGTGCTGAACGTATCCCCTCCTCACCTCGGATCTATCGAGTGTTCCCCTCCAGTTAACACATGTTAACTCCTGACTGTATTCCTCACCTAGAGACGTTAAATGTTTCCTCTATGCTATATGGAGTGATGCCGGATTATGCCTTGGAATACTGATGATCCAATGCCAGAGGTCCTTATCGCTAACAAAATGTTTGTTACTGCATCAGGTAATTATAATGCCATTATACGCACAGTCAGTTTATTTGCAATGGGAGCTAACCAATAAGCCGGAAACATTTAGTTCAGTAAATATAGAGTTGAAACGATATTTTGTTTGTTTATCATACTTTGGTCTGGGAAAATTCCCAGGAAATGACTCCTCCTAAATCACAGACTGGAAGTTATACTTCAACACAGAACACATGTAGGAGCAAAACAAAATAGATTGGAGAGGCGATAACAACGGAGAACACCACGCCTGCTTATCCCTCCTCCAATACTGTTTATTTTGCTTTGCCCGGCTCGAGAAACCATCGCGGTATCATCCTCTAGTCATTCGTCGGCCAGTCTATCCCAAGTGTCATTGAACATTTACTTGATGAGGACAGACAGGTCTACTTACGTATGCGTACTGTATGTTATTTTTTTTTTTTTTTAACTGATGGAGTCAACCATTATCATTTATACCATTATTGTGATGTCACTGCTACGACAGGCCACTGAAGTATGGAAAATCAAAATGCTTTGACACCCACACGGATACAGTTGAAACACTCCCCCTCGCGCCGGACCGACTGTTTCAACGTGTAGTGAGTGGATGGAAAGCAAACACAAAAAAGATGTGGTTCTACCCGCCCAGGACAGAATGTATTGAACTCATTGGAATCAACACCATGACCTTGAGTGGCAGAATACGTGACACATTTAAAACTGCGTGGAAAGTGTACCATAATAGTAGTGACCACAATCGTTCGGTTTTCCACTGAGGAGTCGTTGGAGACCTGCGGGTCCATAATATTTACAAAGCGCGCGTACTCGTTCCAGTACCCGATCTGCAAAGAGAAAACGGCGGTTAGTGATGCACTCCAGCACGCTGACGATGTGTAACACATGTAGCAGGGACACGTCTAAGTATCACAGATATGATGCAGGGCTCATTAAAACAACACTGCATTTCCCAGAGGCCCTAAAGCAGCGAATGAGCAGAATGCTAAAGAAGTGATCCGAGCACGGAATAAACAGTGAATATCTCTACATTCAACATGCAGTTAGTGTCATGATCAAAGATATTATGAAAATATACTACAGCTTTTTTTATGATCTACACCCGCTCGAATAGCCAAATGTGCAGGAACTGAGCTGCACGAGCATACGGCAGACAACTTCAATCCCCCCCCCCCCACCTTCAGCTCCCCAGGTTTTATAGTAAATAATTGATATTCGGGCCTGTGAACTGCATACACGTTTAATAATTTAGCATAATATTCCAGTGGCTCCACAGTTCCTTCTGCGCGGGTCCTGCCGCTGCAGTTTCTATGTACTCTGCTGTACAGATGCTTAAGTCAAACCAATGTCAAGTGTTTGTTTGCCCATCTGAAATAATGGCTGCTCTGGCTCGCGATGAAACGTGTTGCATATGTTTGCTGCCAATAGTCTAACTGTTGCTGGCTAGGATTTTCCTCGTCACATATGGTCCGCATTTTTTTTTTTTTTTTTTTTTTTTTGCCTCAGATCTTTGTCAATGTTTGGGCCAGACAGGTGTACAACAGTGCAGAGTCTTTAAACGCCAAGTGGAGGCGCTAGAAAGCAGCAAACTTCTCAGCTCCAAACTGTGATTATGGACGTAGTTAGTGTGCACTCGCCAGACTGGAGGAAGCTTTAAATGTTTATTCCCCCGCTTATGTCCGACAGTGATATTTGAGAAGTGCTGCCCCCGGGGGAGGGGGGATGAGAAGCCCGCGGGGGAGCTGTGTCACTGCTCCAGAGGCAAAGTCCTGGTCTCACCCTGAGCGGCTGGGACAGATATCAGCCCATACATCACTCGTGACAGTCACAGTTAAGAACCTTCATCCTCTAACTGTCAGTGGGGCGACTGGGGCTCCGGGTCCTGACAAACTGCTGCCCCGCTTGTCTCATCTTCCCTCGCTCCCTCACTCTCTCCCCCCTGACCTCCTTTTCTCCCACTCTTTCTCTCTCTCTCTCTCTCTCTCTCTCTCTCCGTCCTCTCAGTTTTGCTGCGAGGGCTGTGTGATGCTAACTGAAGTGTGGGCTTCAGAGGCCTGGGAGGCAGGCGGCGTAATCACACGTCCTATCAGAGCTAACGAGAAATTCACAGCTGTCGCTTGGAACTCGGCGAAGTTATGAAATAAAACCAGAGGTCATCATATGGTACCGGTTATAATGTGAATGTACCGCCGGGAATTACCATTTTGAAGAGGAGCCAGAGGAATTCTTGGATCCCCTTTTATAGTAATTGGTTATCTGAATGGTAATTACTGTCAGGAGAGGACCAAAAAATCCTATCCGCGCCATCACGCGGCACGGGGAAATGGTCTTATATCATTCTTTTGATAGGGCAGTTTTAGCTATCAGATCGCGGGGCCGTGTGTGATTTGTGTGGCTTGTGATGCTTGGGATAGCTCATCAGTGCTGCTACCTAGCAGAGGTAGAGAAAGGCAATTAGCATTACTCTGCACTGTCCTGTCATCCCCGCTGGTCCCACATGACTGCAGAAGCCCTCAGCGCTTTAATAAACGGAGGTAGAGGCCCGTTTGATTTTTTTTTTTCCCCCACTTTTTTTTCCCACAATCACGCTCAATCAGTTCTCTCAAAGCAAAGACATGTGGCCA
Organism: Sebastolobus alascanus; assembly: GCA_916701645.2. Lineage (NCBI taxonomy): Eukaryota > Metazoa > Chordata > Actinopteri > Perciformes > Sebastidae > Sebastolobus > Sebastolobus alascanus. The sequence continues at coordinate 3,125,098 of CAKAOJ020000041.1, read as the reverse complement.
ACATTCACTGAGTTTCAGCACAGGTGATCAATAAACCATTTTGAAATTACATGTTGGCCAAATTCCACGATTTTGACAAAGTAATGAAGCTAAACCTTGATGCGTGCCACCTGTTAGCTGCTGTTAGCTTGCTAAAGGGTGTTTGATCAGGTCTGGATCTGACAGTTGACGGATGAGAGTTGATAGAGGTCACCGCTGCGACTCACCTTCCTCGGCCCACCTGTTTTCATCTCATATACATCTATGGTGTAGTTGACCCTGCGGCCGTAGTTGTCAAACTGGATGTTCCCAGTCATACCGTGCACTTGGACCTGCCACGAGGGACAGACAGACAGACATAGACAGACACAGGGGGAATGTGTAATAGCCATCACTTTGCATACATAGCTGGTATTAAGGTGCTCGTGTCCAAGGAGCTACTGGAGTGAGCGCAGTCTGTTAATCAAATGATGAACTGGATACGCTTTAATAAAAGATGTAGTTTTATGGTAATGAGGGCCTGGATTTGAGTGAGCTCTGTGCAGAGATATCTGGGGGCAGAAGGGAGGAGAACGGCTCGGCGCTCTCGTCCCTTCTCTCTGTCACTTTCCATCTTTATCACGCTCCCCGCTCCCTATCTCTGCTTCACTTCTTCTAGCCTCTTCTTTAGTTATCAGCTTGCCACTCTCTCTCTCTCTCTCACTCTGTTTCTCTCTCCCACCCCCCCTACCGTTTTGAGAGCTCTCTCGATGTCGATGCCTTGGCTCCAAGGCACGGCGGGATTGGCCAGGCAGTCTCCGGCGCTGCCCCGGCGAGAGACGTCTACGCGCTGGCGCCGCAGGTACCTGAAGGCTTCTGCTATCACCAGGATGGCATCATGGGTCAGAGCTGAAGTGTACTGTACAAAATCAGAAAGAGAGCAGTGCACACTGTGAGACAGGAACACATGGTGAGAGGCAGGAGATGAGATAAGATTGCCGGTTTTGTAGCAAAGCCTTTACAGGTTTATATATATATATATATAACTTTATACCCTGAAAAGACTGCGTAATATGTTTTGTAAGAGTAAAAATCAAAAGGTTAAAGCTAGGGCTGACAATTAATAGTATGATTGTCCATAGTTAGTTTTTATCTGTTCAAAATGTACCTTAAAGGGAGATTTGTCAGGTATTTAATACTCTTATCAACATGGGAGTGGGCAAATATGCTTGCTTTATGCAAATGTATGTATATATTTATTATTGGAAATCAATTAACAACACAAAACAATGACAAATATTGTTCAGAAACCCTCACAGGTACTGCATTCAGCATAACAAACATGCTCAATTCAAGCTCAAGCCCAACAGAAAACAACAGCTGTCAGTTTGTCAGTGTGCTGACTTGATTATGACTTGCACCAAACTGCATGTGATTATCATAAAGTGGGCATGTCTGTAAAGGGGAGACTCGTGGGTACCCATAGAACCCATTTTCATTCACATATCTTGAGGTCAGAGGTCAAGGGACCCTTTTGAAAATGGCCGTGACAGTTTTTCCTCGCCAAAATTTAGCGTAAGTTTGGAGCATTATTCAGCCTCGTTCACAACAACCTAGTATAACATGGTTGGTACCAATGGATTCCTTAGGTTTTTCTAGTTCCATATAGTACCAGTATCTTTACTCTAGCTTTAAATCAGAGCCCGCTTCAACCTAAAAAATGTTGCGTTAATGCGTTAAAGAAATTAGTGGCGTTAAAATGAATTTGCGTTAATGTGTTATTATCGCGTTGACTTTGACAGCCCTGATTAAAACCACTTTTGGGTAGAACTTTAATATGAATATACAATATTTTCTGTTTGCAGTAACATGAATCACAGTGAAAATCGGGGCAGTCTATGTGCTGCTTTCAGCCCATGCATGTCAGTGCCCCCCCCCGGTCAGGTCAGTGTGGGTGGAGCGGGCTCTGACGCCTTGCTTATGATAAAAATAGCTTGATAGACAGATTTGATTAGAAAAGCCAAGACTTGTCTGACAGTCAGGACCTCTTTCAAAACTTTTAGTGCAGAGACTGGAGGTAAACAGAGCATTAATGTGTGATTTTATCTCCCACGCACTTCCTCTCAAACTTCGCCTGACCTTTTCACCAGGGAGGGTTGAGCCACTTGTTTGTTGACCACTGCACCATGACAAAATCTAATTAAATGCCATTCAAAATCCATTTCTTCCTTGATCATTGTTTAATTAGATGTAAATTGAAGCTGCGATATAACCTTGCCTTGCACCGCCTATCAATATATTGATTGCTGCGAGGGATGCAAAGCAAAGAGGAGGAGGCCAGGGGGGTGGGAGGAAGGCAGAATGACAAAGGCAAACAGAGGATGAGAGGAGGAGAAGAACCGATAGATAGAGAGCACTTCAGAGAGGATGATGATCGTCGTATTCTGCATGCGCAATGAAAGGCCTTGCAAAGCAAAGTACCTTCAGAGGAGTGTTTCGGGCTTCTGGGAATTCTCTTTCATCTAGCCGCTCCCAGCGCTGCATAAACTGCTGCACAATCGGGTTCTCAGGGTTGACTATCTGAAACCCTGAAATGTTGGCTCCACCGGCGAAGACTTTGTCCAGGCTCACGTTAGTAAATCCCTGAGATGAGACAAAAGGGAGACGGGGGGAGGACAGGATTCATGTCACATGTTTTTAATTTTTTAGATTTAACCTGGGGTGAAGCACCACAAAATATCAGAAACTATTCTGGCAGCGAGCGGGGTGCAGTTTATTATGAAATCTCTAAGAAAGCAACATGTGTTTGCCTTTACACCCACATCTTCACACGTCGTTGAGTGGGCTAACCTGAATTCATTTACAGATAAACAACCTGCCAGTAGATACTTAAAGGGATAGTTCGGGTGTTTTGAAGTGGGGTTGTATGAGGTGCTTATCAATAGTCAGTGTATTACCTACTAGTTTGGAGAAGCAGACAGGAGTTATAAAACCGCAAAGCAATGTACTGCTGTGGATGGGGCCAGCAGCAAAACGTATTTTAGCCACCTAAAAGAAAGGCCCCCCTAAAAAAAATTAATATCACTTTAAGTGTACTCTATATTTAGATTATTTTCACCGGTCTAACTTGTCGTCAGACGGCCCTTTCCGACGGGGAAACTGAAACTGTCCATCTATGCTCTCGCCAAAGCCACCAGAAAAAAACGGTAATTTTACCTCACAGAATGCAACAGTTGCTGGCCCACCGCTGCCTCGATCGGTTAGTTTGTTTGTGCTATTGTGTGACTTTGGTGAATCTGAACTAACCAAAGTCACACAATAATAAACAAACAAACAGTAACCTCCGTGTTCTTCGAGGTAAAATTATAGTTTTTTTCAATATAGTCTGGTTGCCTTGGCGAGAGCATAGATAACGGCTCGAGTGCCCCATCGGAAACATAGACTGTATAGCTTTCTGACGGCAAGGTAAATCTGCTAAAATATTCTAAATATAGCGTACACTTAAACTGATATTGATTTTTTTGCGGTGGGCCTTTCCTTTAGGTGGCTAAAATATGTTTTGCTGCCGGCCCCGTCCACAGCAGTTTTATAACTCCTGTCTGTTTCTCCAAACTAGTAGGTAATACACCAACTATAGATAAGTACCTCATACAACCCCACTTCAGAGTTTGTGAGAGTTTGTCAGATCATGCAGAAGACAAAATATTTGGCTTACTTTTATTCAGATGGCTTTGTCATGTAAAACATTTTCTAATACATTTTTGTACATTTTCTCTGCTGCTCCTGCTGCCTTTAAACGTCATTCTTCACCCAACAGCTATGACACGGAGTTATTTCTTCTTCTGGTCAAATTGCTGCTTTCTTAAGTGCGGCGTTGTGTCTTGGCGCGCAAGGACATGTGTTTGACTGCTGCATAATCACATCTTCTAAAGTCGGGGGGAAAACGGCAGCAGGGGATCAGCGAAGTGAGAGAGCGGGGCCGGCCTCCACTTTTCAAACTGTCATGCTAATATCAAGGCTAAATGAACATTTCCCTCCCCAGAGTGGGAGGGAAAGATGGCTGCCCTCCAAAGACGGTTAAAAAGGTTAAATGCTGTTTATTTATTGCTTAGGACACTCGACTATATGAATATATTCATTTAGGTAAATATGCAATGTAGTCTGGCTGTCAGATTGTGATTGATTAGAGCAACAAATATAACAAGCCCTATATACACAGAACAGGAGGAAAAAAAAGCAAAATATATACAAGTTTTTCATACGAAAAGCCTATAATCCACTTATTGTGCATGCACATTTGAGCTCATGGCCGAGACTAAGTCCCATCACATGCAGCAAAAAGCTGGTTCCACACCGTCCCAGGGGAGCGGCTCGGTTATTACTCACAAGATTGGCCAGAATGTAGTGGTAACCACGGCTGTTCTTCCCCAGGGTCACAACCTATGGGAGAAAAACATCGATACAGTAAACCACCCATGAGATGAGAGCCAAGAGCCGCGGCTCGTATAAGTGGCTACAACAATCTCTGTAAATGCACGTAGCACGGAGTTGAAACAAAGCAAAGCGGAATAACAAGAGAGAGGGAGCGGTTAGAGGAAGTTTTCATTAAGGCGGAGCCGATAATGAGAGAGAAACAGGAACAACGTGGAAGCCCCTTAAATATTCTCCTCGCTTTGAAGTCGTCGCAGACATACGAGTCCTCGGCAACTGCTGGACAGAAGGTAGAAAACATTTCAAAGGAGTTTACAGCGAGACAGTAAGATGTAGATCTCGCTCTGCTTTGAAAATATCACACCTTCGGAGCATAACAGCATGTTTCAACCCACGCAGCCTGTCTGAAAATAGTAAGTGGTGTTCTAAGCCATTCCATCACTGCAGAACCAACCATATGCTGCCTTTTATTCCAGATTCTCCTTCTTCCTTTTGTTCTCGGCTCCTCCAGATAAATCAAATAGCGAGACTCTAAATTGTCCTGTCTTCTTTTCTCATTACATGCCGGACAGGCTTTTCAACTGGGCCTCTTGAGGTCTGTTATTTATGAGTTTTTGCAGTCTGCTGTGGACGGACTTCTGAGCGAGCTGCCATGCAGAAACCTGTCAACAGCGTCTCGGTTTTCATCTGCGTTCTACAAACACGGCGACACAAGTTTACAGCGAAATCAGCATGTTTGCACATGTTCTGGCTCTGTCACAAAAACAAACTGTCAGTTTATCATCTGTTTGTGTGCGTGTTGGGCCGGGGACGTGGGATATTTGTTACTGTGGATCGTTTACGACATTCCCGCCGAGGCAGGGGAGAGTGATGAAATGCAAACGTGTGTCTTCACATCCGAGGCTGCAAAACAAAAATACGTGAAGGAAGTTTTCAGTTTCACCATGTTCAACTACAATTACAGCTTTTCATTTAGCTACGGTGAACTTAAAGCGACCTGGGCGCACTGGCGCTGTATACAGTAGCGCCAAACAATCACCCTTGCTAGGACCGAGCATAAACCACTTCTCTCCCTCTTTGGTGGAAATCTGAAGGTTGCCCACGAAGAGGGAAGGGTAGTTGGTGGTGAGGGAGAACAAACACACAAATCCTTTCTCTCACGCTATCAAGCTGCTCGGGTGGGTCAGCTTTCTATGACAGCTTCCTCATCATTAGGGCTTTAAACCTCCAACACTGCAGGATGTCAGACAGAGGGGAACAAACCAAGAAAGAGAAATAGAAACAAAGAGGGAAATGAGCTGATTATAATGCAGAAATAGCAGGAGTTGGTTTTTAGAATCCATCAATCTGCGTCTAATGAGGAAATGACAGACAGCTCCGTGAAAAGAAATCTCTGCAACACCTCTGCTGCAGTGATATCACAGCTAGATTGATCCCACTGTAAGTCAAACTTTCAGACTTTTAGCCCTGCTGCATTTTCTTGGACAAACCCCACAGCTCCTTCACCGTGTGCTGCTAACCTTGACTCAGGCCGTAAGCCTCCTCACACCTGCCCTGGAGCCGGGCAGAGAAAGGCTTCACCCCCCCCCCCCCACCTGCAGCTCACAGCCAGCCTGGCAACAGCTACACGCAGCAACCTTGGGATGAAGCACAGCGAGACACTGATGACACAGAGATACACAGAACCTCCGGCCAGATCGCGCCAACCTCTCCCCTCAGCCTCTTTAATTAGGCAGACGGCGAGACCCGACTCCAGTCGAGACGGACAGATTTCGCTGTTAGTTGTTGTGATGCACCGCTGATTGCCCTGTCCCTAAATCCCTGCGACGCTGCAGACGGCGATAACTATCTTTTAATGGCGCTTGATAAGATGTGATTCTCTTGTATTTCCTTTTAAGTCCAATATTATTTGAGCAATAATGCACTATTATCTGAAACAATATTTACTCAGATAAGACACAAGATAATAAATTCTAGCTTACTTGTGTACACAAATGAGCAGCAGTTCAAACTAGTGCTATTACATTACATACATTTAAAGGCATCGTTTTGGGAAACACACTTGTTTGCTTTCTTTTTTGAGAGTGAGATGAGGACACTGATGCTAATCTAGCTAGTGTACGGAGCTGCAGTCCAGAGCTGATAACATAAAGACTGGAAACAGCTGGTTCTGTTCATAGTTCAAGTATTCAGCTACCAAGAAATAAAGCTCACTAATTAACGAGATGAAGATGGCTGCCCTCCAAAGGTGGTTAATACGGTTAAATGTTATTTATTAGTGTAGGACATTAAAGGTCTTATTGAAATATTTTAATGTAGACAAATACATATATATATATATATATATATATATATTTGTCTATATATATATATAAAAAAACAACAACAACAAAAAAAAAACATCTACAGAGTCTTTAGAAAGGTGCCAAATAAAAGTATTGCTTTTCCTGAAAAATATTATTATGATTGTGAATTCATCTTTTTAAAAATTTTGGCGGGTCCAAAATGAATGTTTTGTTTATCTCTGTGGATTATATCTGACGTTTGGTTCCCACTTCTAACAAGGCTTGTGAGCCAATAGCAAAACAACGTTGGTATCACGTGGTATCTCTGTGTCGTCAGTTGGTGTGGAAAAAAACGGATAAATGGCTGAGATTGACGATAAGTGACGATAAGAGCAACCACTTGTTGTGAAGTAAATGCAGTGGAACGGGGGAGGGAGAAGGTGACATCTAGTGGCTGAATGTTATCAATGTTATCAATTGCAACTTTAATTTATATGATTATAATATGAATATATTCATTTAACATCTATGAATATATTCATTTAAGCAAATATGCAATATAGTCTGACCGTAGATTTTGATTGCTAAGACACGAGCAATAACAATGCCAGTCTTCGTGTAGCTTAAGTCTGTTTTTTTTTAACTTAGTTTAACATTGGACTTGATAAGCTTAGTTTAGCATTGGACTTGATTAGCTTAATTTAGCATCGGACTTGATAAGCTTAGTTTAGCATTGGATTTGATTAGCTTAGTTTAGCATTGGATTTGATTAGCTTAATTTAGCATTGGACTTGATTAGCTTAGTTTAGCATTGGATTGATTAGCTTATTTTAGCATAAATACTTGATTAGCGTAGTCGAGCATAAAGGCTGAAAGCAGGAGAAACAGCTAGCCAAGTTAAAAAAAAAAAAACACCTACCAACACTCTTTGTGGATGGATTAAACACATGAGTTACAATGTGTTAATTAGTGAGCATTAGAGGTGTTGGTAGATGTTTTTTTTTGTTTCACTTCGGACAGAGCTTAGCTAGCTGTTCCCCCTGTCTTTAAGCTAAGCTCATCATGAGAGTGATGTTAATCTTTGCATCTCACTTCCGAAAAGACGGTGAATTAAGAGTATTTCCCAAAATGTTAAACTATTCACTAACTTTGCTACCATGGCTTCGGCTTAAAAGGGATATTCACCAAAAGCACACCCTCGGGTGACTTTGCTCTCTCTTTCAAAAACTACTCCCCACCCCGGATTTTCATCATCCTCTATTTTTTGCCTCCCATTCGCCTTGAATCGATTTCTGCTGCTGTAAATCGCCTTTAGAGAACATACATAGTACAAACACAAGCCTACTAACCAATTATTCTGTTTCCCAGTGACACTGACGAGAAGGAATGTGTTTAGTGTGCTTCAATAATGACATTCCTCTTTTTCATACAGTGCACCCTCCTGCACATCGATCCACTAACTGGCTCCACCACCTTTTGTTCTGCTGCTGAAGGAGAGCCAACATTTTGCAGACTGGAGTTTTCTTTAAAGCCTGATGGGGACAGACAACCAGGATGACCTTGACTTCACCCTCATCCAGACTCGCTGTGCCTCGGCACCGCCAGAGAGAGAGAGAGAGAGAGAGAGATAGAGATAGAGAGAGATAGAGAGCCATAAATGTAAAACTACAGCTACACATCCACAATAAACACCGGACCGTTTTCCTCCAGGTTTGACCTTTCCACTGCGGAGTTTGCCACAACGCAGTAAGAAGCAGACTGAAAATGATAGGTTCCCCAGAGTTTGTAAATATCATACCATTCACTGAGGCACCGGCAGGATGAGCAAATAATGATGAAATTACTTCTAGCGTCTTCCTGAGCTATGAAAACTCAAACACCAGACTCTTAACCAAACTGGTACGGTATGCCACTGGCCTTAGGGCTGTGGATATTTCAATGAAGTGGTTAATTATTTTTGCAATTAATCTGTATAAAATACCAATACAAATTAACGACCTTCACAGTTTTTTTAAAGCCTGAGGTGACCGACCAACACTCCATACCTCCAACATATAAAAACAACAATGATCTTTGATAAATTACCTAAATGATTAATCAATTATCAAAATTGTCGATGATAATTTCATGTAGATTGAGTATTCCATTAGTCAAATAGTCGTTTCAGCCCTAATTGGCATGGTATAATTATAATGATAATCAGTGTTTAAGCCATGATTGTCTAGGAAGGGTTCTTTGGCCCAGTAGTGCATTTAGGGGCTCACTGCTCCATCCATGGGGGACAACAAACAGTAATGTGAAAACTGTACACCCGGTGAGTGCTACAGTACATATTTCTAATTACTAACGACATGGCATTTCTTAGGGAATTATAAAAATCATATGGACCAAAAATAGTGTGATCAGATATGACTCTTTGTCTTACCATTGACAAGAGTTTTAATCAGTACTTTGCTTGAACTTCAAAGAACTTATCTGTATGTTTACCTTGGCTCACATTTAGTGAGAATAGCTAACTTAAATAACTTATTCATTATTCTAATCATTACACTACCACTCATGGTAATAATAGCAAACTGCTGTCACGTCTTACAATTAAAATCGAAGATATCAGATATCATCTAAATGAATCTTGTTGAGAATTCTGTCAGTGGGCTACCTCCGGGGTCTGAAAAGTGAAGCAAATGCGATAGTGCCTTAAACTTGCATTCTTTCTAATGGCCAGCAGGGGGCGACTCCTCTGGTTGCAAAAAGAAATCTGATGTATAGAAGTTGATGAGAAAATGACCCTACTTCTTACTTGATTTATTCCCTCAGTAAACATTGTAAATATGAGTTTATTGTCTCGATCGCTCGTTTCAAGCATGATGGTCCCATTTAGAGTAAAATGGACCATAAAGCAGGGTATGCTTTAGGGCGTGGCTACTTTGTGATTGACAGGTTGCTACCACGGCGTTGTCCGGTCTGGGAGTTGTCTGTGTTTTTGTCGTACAACTTTAACTCTTTCACAGTGTGTTTTCAGTTCATGAAAGTTAATTGTAACATTTTGGTCGCCTAAAAATTTCTTATTCAGCAGTCGGTTGTTTTTAGCTCCACCCTCTCGTGTCACTTCTGGTTGCAAAAAACGTCACAGTGACTACGTCCACTTCTTATATACTGTACAGTCTATGGCTACAATATACGGGACAGGACAATGACTTAGGTGGTCTTAAGCTAATGCTAGCTGGTTTTCTTTCTTATAACTACATCAACTATAAATCACAAAATAAATTTTGATACAGCTTAAAAATGTAAAAAAAATGAAAAGCCTTGATCCCGCCCTTGATTTTCTGGAGGATAACTGGACGCAGGGTCGAGGTTGTAGTGACCGGACATTTTACGTTTCTGGCTCAAACCCTAAATAACACAGTAAATCATATTTGCATTAATCAGGTTGTTAATAACAAGCCGCACAAACTGTTACCGTAATGTATAAAAGTGCTCCACTTCACACATGAATCACGCTGGGGCAGAAGGGTGAATTAGAGCTATATGCTTTGACACAAAAGGACTTTCCTCTCCTTCAGTCTCCAGTTCTGCTTGGAGGCTCTTGGTAGAAGTGCTCTTAGTGGAGCACTCTCTAATTAACAGCCAGTATAGTGGCTGAGGCTGAGGCTGAGGCTGAGATGCTTTTCTTGGCAGTCGCATTATATGGGGCTGAAGATAGCAGGGGCATATAGTGTTGGCCTCCACCCAAATGCAGAACATTTAAGAAACACCTGAGTCATATTCAAATCATTATGTGTATCATTGCTCTGAGATACCAGAGCAACGTGAGACCTGATACCTTTGGAGGATGGAATCACCGACACCGCAGCTGCCTCGTGTTCGCGTGGCAAAACTTGGCTCGGAAACAGCGACATGTCCTACTCCGTTTTCACTGAAAATGATCAGGGGAATTTTGCTTGATTGATAAAGGAATCGGGTTTACAGAGTGTACTATTATAAGACTTGATACAGCTGTGACTACACGTGCAAATCGTCAGGGTCACGCCGGTGTTAGGCTCTCATTCAGTTGTGGAGTCAGCAGGTCACGTTCTGTCTAATGATAACACTATAATCCCGTTTAATTCTATAATCGCAGTTAGTAAAAATGGCCCTCAACAGCCAAGGTTGGTGCCGGGGATTTAAAGGCACCACGTATCGCCGGCTTTACGTCGAGCAGGAGGGGTTTGGCTGTATATCTGTCAGCCCCTTCTCTCAATAAGCCGATGTTGAGATCACCTTTCATGAGACATTAGCTCACTTTCTCGCCTCTCTCCTCTCTCTATCTTTCAGAACAAATTGAGTGACATGTCAGGAAGTGTTAGCAGAAACAAGAGTCAACGTAATCGAGGAGGTTTGAATGCGTGTGAGGGATTTTATGTGACAGTTTCTACAGTACATTTATTCAGATTTGATTTCAGTTTGTTAAACCTCTACTTACATCCGTGCTTGAGCATACAAATGTCATCCCCCGCTTTACAGAATGTTGATATTGCTCCTTTTTTTCACCGTGTCACCCACAACAACACTGATTGAGCATCTCCCTTTTATTGCTGACATTTTTCTATCAGCTGCTGGCAATCTATCGTCCGTTCTCTCTCTCCCCCTCTCTCCCACGACTTCTTATCACCCATGATCAGATTTCTTTCCCTCTTCTTGAATTTGATATGACACAAAGATTTCACATCCTATAATACACCCCCACTGTGGATCTTCTCTCGGTTCTTCACTTGAGAGTGGAGAGAGGGATACGGAGGATCTCCGGTTCTCCACGGGGAGGCAATATGGCCACCCTTCATGCCTCTACAGGCGGCAGAATGTTGTCCTAACAAATCCCCAGATGTACCTCTCTTTCTCTCTCTTTCTGTGAATCCCTTTCACTTCTTATTGTGTTTTTTTTTTTTTCCCCCCGCATGAAAATGCAGCTTTGGGGCTGGCAGGGCGCTCACTGCCTGCCTGTCTTTGAACAGCTTGCGTGCCCTGGGCCTGTCCCAGACGCCGTTCTTTCTTTTTTTTTTTCCCCGCCTGCCTCTCTTTACACTAGTGATGAGCAGGTTGTTGCCTCTGAGCAGACTCCAGCACAGAAATCCCGGGAGGAAAAAGGGCCAGGAAGGAGCATAAAGGCAGATACAATGCTATATGTGCAATTTCTATAGATGGATCAGATTAGGAGTGAGCATATGTGCAGTCAAACACACATGCAGGCACTTAGGGGACCGACATACACATACTCTGGAAAAATCATCATTAAGACAAGTGGTTGCAATACAAAGGCGATTATCTTATATTCAATCATAGTTCTTGTTTATGCTGCCCCCTCTTTAATGCCACACACATTTTTCTCAACGTATAACATCATAAACCTCGATGGTTCAATGAAACACGTTCGTTGGATATGATTCAGCGAGCAGAGCTGGCAGACGCTCTCCCGTTTTTTGTCGTGAGGGAAGGATAGCCATTGGGTTAATTTATCTGCAGTGCAGTATATTGATGGAAAAGTCCTATGGGCGATAAATCCTGAGTGGTTGTTACAGCATAAAATGATAATAGCCCGGGTATAGCATTCTCCTCAGCATCCCAAAACAAATTTGGTCGGGAGACTCGCTCGGCTCTCATACGAGCAAACAGAGCGGCGCCTGATGCAGCAGTATGCAAATACTTTCCTCACCGCGTTTCCACATCATGTCAAGTGATAAATGAAGCTAATAAAAGTGACATTCAGCTGAGTGTGCTTACGACTGAAGACGAGGTACATCCAGTGTATTTGTGTGTGTACAGTGGGATGAGGAAATGCTGTCCCACACCTAAGCACCGGTTGTAGCTGGAGCTGAAACAATTACTCAACATGAAATAAAAGTGCAACAATTCTGACAATCGTGTAATCTGTCTTTTAATGAAACAAAAATGCCAAATATTTGCTGTTTTCAGCAATTCAGAGCCCATCTATGATTGAGGGATTGCCTCCACACGGCTCTCAACAGTGCAAACGACGGCAACAGTGCTGACAGAGGTAGCCTGGGGGGGGGGTGATACGCTTCTGTGACGACGCAGTGGGTCGGGTCGCCGTTATCAGCGGTAACCGCTGTATGAGCGCAGTGCAGAGCGGCGGTGATTAGGTAGCCAGCGGGGAACACACTACGTAAACAAAGCACAGAGAAGTTCGGATTACAACACACACAAAGGGAGAGCAACTTCAGTCTCTGCTCAGGTAGACATTAATCCTCTATAACTTTACATAGCAAATAGTTGTTTGCTGCTATATTAATACTCTGAATTTCGAATTTAGCACCTTTAAAGTAGTTTAACACTGGAAACCTCAGCTAATCTACTTCATTAGGACTGTGTGGGTGTGGTTTGATCACATTTGGTTGGATCACAACAGATTGAGCAACATCTTTTCCCAGCCGAGATACAGAAACACACAAATACAGAAGTCTCACTTATAAAAGAAGCAAGACTGTTACCAACATTGGCAGGAAATGTGATTATGTGAGACCCCATCACTCATCATAAGAAGCTGATTGAGAAAATACACTTTTAGGGCCTTTAAAGGTGAGGTTTTGCTGCTCTTCTGTGTTTTCTAAACTTCGAAATTAAATATCCTTGGGTTTTGGACTGTTGCTCAGACAAAACAAGACATTTGAAGACGCAACCTGGTGGTTCTCAAAACTTGTGACAGACATTTTGTCAATTTATGCCAAAAATATCCAACATAAAAATCATGAAAATAATTGTCAACTGAACCCCTAGTTGGAATAAATCCAGTGGTAGAGGAAATACTCAGATGTTTACTTACATAAAAGTAATACAGTGTAAAAATACTACATGTACTGCATATAATAATATATTGTATAATACAGACAAAGGCAAAATATACTTCAAGTATCATAATGTAAGAAGCATTTTAAAGCTGTGGCTCGTTGTGATGAAGCTAAATTGAACTGCTTTACACATCTCTCTCTCCCGCTATATGTATATATATATATACATATAGCGAGAGAGAGAGAGAGAGAGAGAGAGAGAGAGAGAGAGAGAGAGAGAGAGAGAGAGAGAGAGAGAGAGAGAGAGAGAGAGAGAGAGAGAGAGAGAGAGAGAGAGAGAGAGAGATGTATAGATAGATAGATAGATATTTTTTTGTTCTTATATATCTATATTTTTTTGTTAATTGTATTGTTAAAGCTAGGGTTGGTAATGTTAAGAAACCAGCAAGAGTATGCTTGATTTTAAATTCATTTTATTATCCAAATGAAAAACCCAGCCCAGTGTTGCCAACTCTTTTCCAATGAATGTAACAGCACTAGCTCCAAAAGTCCCTAAATCTAGCGAGAAAGTCGCCAAGTCGGCAACACTGACAGTCCGTCCCTTCAGACCGCCCTCCAAAGCCACTCCCCCAAAATGATCATTATGAACATAATCAACGTGAATGGCTATTGTTAGTGCTCACAGCTGTCAAGCTAGCAGTTTGTGGAAGACTCCTGTGCAATGAGTGCACGGGCAGAGTGCACGGGCAGAGTGCACGGGCAGAGTGCACGCAGGCGGCAGGTAGTCCGTCCAATAATTTCATTTCGGGTGAATGAAATGATTGGACTGGTTTATTACAGTCCTGTGACAGCCACAGATATTTTTTTCTTTTCTTTTTTTGTCAGAGTTTTTGATTTATTGATTGCTGTCGAGATGTACTGAGAAGTTCAACAAATATAACAAAAACATTTTTGAAAAACATTACCAACCCTAGCTTTAATATCCAAAAAAGAAGTACGCATTGTCAGTCAATAACTGTTTGTGAGTAAAGAAGCAAATTGTATTCGAGTAGGGTACTTGAGTAGGGTACTTGAGTACTTTAAATACTTAGGAACATTGTTGAAATGTTGAAAAACTCTAACAGCGCAGTGAACTACTGTAGCAGAGCAACAAAGGCCCAGCAGGACCGAAGCATCAGCAGCCACTGGATCAAAAGTGGTGCTAATGAAGAGCAGCACGGACGGCTTTCTTTGTGTGCAAATAGTGGAAGCTCGACACTTTGTCTATTCAAGATACCTCTACACTCCATGAACTTCATTGCCTGGTACAAAGACGTTCAATCTGTGGTGGGATTACTCCGACTGAAATCATAAAACTAAGCCACTGAGCTGATTCCCATTTCCCCCAGCAATCAGCTGGCTGAATCTGTCCTCCTGCCTCATGATCCTCTCTCGACAGCAGTGACCTTGACGGATTGAAGCGACACACAGACTCTGGCCTCGGCGCACAGGTTTCGCTTCAAACTCTCACTCCTGTCCGGGGATGAAACTCTATCCGTCAATCATTGGCTAATAGAACTACAGCAGCAGGTAGAAGCAGCGGGTTTCCACACAGCTGACAGTGCGGGTGCCAGTTTTGGTGAGATTGCCCTCACGGGAGACAGTCCATCCCTGTTTCAATGTGTAATGGTATGGCCCAATGGGGGGCGGCTGCAGAGTGAAGTCCAGCAGCTCCCCTGAATGCTTGTGACTCATCCATATTGGCAGAGCCGGCCAGATTATTTCAATTAGCTCCAACAACAACAAAAATCCCACGCTGAGGTTGTCACTGAAACAAGGGGCAAAATCGAGCACACTGCTGCTTTGAAGGTTAGCTGATGTAAAAGCTTTATTTTCCCCTTTCTGCACTAAAACAAAGTTTAGGCAGACAAAAAATGTTTGATGGCGATAGTTGGAGGAAGGAAAAGAGCTCCCTCTCGAAGAAATAATTCATTGAAGAGGAAAAAGACAGAAACAGGAGAAATATCAAACAGATGACTGCCTTGCATCCTTATTATTATTTGCAAGAGGGGGGAAAAAAGCAATTACAGACGCAACCATTAATACGCCTCACATGTGATTTGTAATGAATATTCTAAGCTTTTCTTAAAAGCTGATGCACAGTCTAAACACAAAAAGGAAATAGATGTCAGTATAGTCCCTGAATAGTAAAGTGAGGAAATTTGCAGCACAATAATTAAATTAGACACAGCAAATTAATACTAAAAGCCATTCTGCTTTAAACTATGACTCTGGGATCAAATTAGATTCATAAAAAACAAGTGAAAGGAACACTCGTTGAGGGATATTGTGAGGCAGAGAGAAGCCAATATCTAAATGAATGTTAACGAGCAGAATCCAAAGCGGGAAGCTGATTGCCTTGTGAGCAGGCGGCAGCCGGCAGAGGGGTGCAGGGTGGAGCGGGGCAGCCGAACAGAGGAGATGCATGGCGTAATAGCCACTCATCTATTCATGGTAATTGTGTTTCCCCTACTACAAGGACTGGTGGACCTTTCATTTCCTCCGCAGGCAATGGACGTGATAGAGGAAAGGAGGGGTTTGGGGTTGTTAGGAGAGGATTAAAAAGGATGCATCATCCAGTGGCCGCTCCAAATGGCTGCTCACGTTCGGACCTCTCGACCTCGGGCTCTCGGGCAGCTTCGACGCGCGCTGACTTTCAAACAAGGCGGCCTCAAATTTAGCAACCAAACCACGGCGAGCTCCTCAAACAGGTGGGATTACTGCTGCTGTGCCTCACGTTCAACTTAACACAGCATTAATGAGGTTATACAAACTCAACGTAACTAGATATAAACTCACATACAAAACAAGTAGTACTACAAACATTTACAGAAGATCTTAGTACATTCTAAGAACCCCTTTAGGGGGGCGCAAAAGATCACAGGGGTAGTGCCAGAATTTGTCTGCTCTAAGGTTGTCAAAAATAGATTTGCTCATGTATAAATGAAATCATAATAACAAACTTGCTGGATAATTTATACAAAAGTCTGCATATAAATCTATTTTACTTATAGTAGCAAAATCTAACTAAATATTCTGCTTCAATCCATATTTGTTGGCGTTTAGCCTTTCAAAAACAACATTTTCACTGCGATTACACACCATAAATTACATTTATTTAACCACAACAACAAAAATATCTATTTCGGCTGTAAAACTATTAGAGTAAATTAAGTAAGTTGTTATCGTATTATGTATCTGCATTCACTTGGTGAATCCATCAAGACCTCATCACTTTATGTTGACGAAACTGACGTGTTCTATTCATCAAAGAAAGTTGATTATATAAAAAAAAAAAGACGAACATGTAATACACTGAATCACTTTATTCAAACTGAAGATTTTGTTTGAGGAATTTTAATTTTTTCAGGGTGATGACGTTTGGGGGGGGGGGGGCCAGATTTTCTTAGATACACGTAAGGGGGGCTTCAAGGGAAATAGGTTTGGAAATAATACTGTTCTAAGTTACTGAATAGGCCTTTTTCACAGAGGACATTTTGACATGTCACATTAGGAAAAGCACAGGTGTAAATAGTCAAATAAATGATGGCTGAATTCCATTTAGCTGCTTTGATTTCAGGGTCTTGGTATTGTGCATGCTGGCTCACTGTCACTCTCACAGCCATCGCTGGTGTTATTAGTAATACCCTGTGGTTTCCCTGCAGGTTTCCCTGGGAAAAAGGCCTATTATGGACTGAATGATTCCCCAAATTAAAGAGCCACTCCAACACTTCCATAAAGTTAGGGGACTCGCATGAGAAAAACATGCATGGACTGATTTTTTTTGGCCACTTCAGGGAATACGCTGACATATTATCACCTTAAAAAAATGTTAATGTTAACAGTGGTGAGTAGCCATGGAGCAACTTTAGCATGTGTTTGGAGTCACGTTTCAGTCGACCTGAGTCCAATATTTACTCTTCTTGTACCTCTGTTTTGTCTCCACCAACTCCTGAGGGAATAACGAGGCTCCTGCTAAACGCTCCGCTATGTTCACCAGCTAGTCTCTAACATTGTCAGCGTGTTGAGTGGTGCCGGGGTGGTAGCGCACAGTCGGGTTTTAGAGCTTCTGAAAACAGCTGCCTCCTGCGGCCAAAAAATGACGCTAATGAGAGCGGTGAGAGCGAGCCAGAACAGTAAAACTGTTGGCCCTTAAACCGTAGAGCTGAGGGAAACTGCAGAGTTGGGTGATAATTCTCTGTGGGTTTGTCGACAATACTCCTAGTCATTTGATCCATTGTTTATAGAACTAGAATTACCGCCTCGCGGTTGTGTTCCTCCGCCAACCAGTCAAGTTGCAGTTTACATCCATGTCTGTCCAAAATGTCTTCACTTCATCATCATCTTATTAGACATTTGTGTGAAATTGTTATAATTAGCATATGAATTCTTGAGTTATGGCCCAAAACATGTTTTGTGAGGTCACAGTGACCTTGACCTTTGAACACCTATATCTAATCAGGTCATCCTTGAATCCAAGTGGACGTTTTTTGCCAAATTTGAAGAAATTCCCTGCAGGCATTCCTGAGATATCACAAGAATGGGACGTATGTACATACGTACGGATGGACGGACAGACAACCCTCCGGCGTGGAGGCATAAAAATATTGATTAGAGCAGCTTTAAAGGGACTATTTGTAACTTATCACGCGCATAAATCTTAACGGGTCGGTATCCCATGCGCGCTCGCGTGTGGGTACGCGAGCGCGCAGCAGCTCTGCTCCTGCTGTCTGCTGCCTGCTTGCACACCGCGCTCGTTCTCCCCCGCTCGGCTCGCTCCACCTCCACGTGAACGCGCGCACATTACAAACTGCAGAAGAGTTAGTTTAGCTCTGAGAATATCTGGTGAATGTGCAGTGGACGTTTTTGCAGAAATAACTGCTGCAGCTCCTCCAGACCAACAGAGGTTTCCCGTGTCTTGTGAAGTGACGGGGCTCCGCAGCGAGTTACGTTATCGTCCCGACCGGGTGTCGCTGTCCCCCCCGTTCCCTCCGGATCGGGAGGAAAAGCCAACACTAGGATCAGCATTGATTCATGGAGAGACCTTCCTCTGGTCAGCTAACATTACTGCCAAGCAGGTGAAATATAGAGTGATATTGTGTGTTAGCTGACGTGTGTCGCCTCACTGTTTAGACCGGTGCTCGTTCATGTCAATGTAGCGCGAGCGCGAGCAACAGGACGCTGACTTTCGTTGACATTGCGGCCACAGGTGTCGCTGTGAACAAGCAATTTCTGATTCTTACATATAGCCCCTTTAAAAAGGAAATTATCGATCAACCTCCCAAAATGTGGATCCTACATTTCCCATAATGCAACTCAATAGCATCTTTTGTAAGCTCTTCCTTGCATGTTAAGCGACCATGTCTTTCGTACTCCACGCACCCAGTTTTTGTTATAAATTTGTAGTCGTCCAGTCCAACTCAAGATCACCGTGACTACTTGTAATGATGACATGTAAAAGAGGCCCTTTAATATCTGTTACTCTGTACATTAAATACGCTTGGTAACTATGCGACTAAATCCGGAAGCAACACAGGGCTGGATGGACAGCAGCGTACTGTATGTGGGTGTTTGGTTATATAATCTACAGGTGTTGCCACATGTGCAGCGAGTGCGAGGCTCACCTGCTCTAAAATGGTGTTGATCCTGGTCACCTCGCAGTCAATCACAAAGCGCTTCTCCTGCCTCCTGTCCATCTCCTCAATGATGCGCTTGAACTCTGCTGCATCTGTTGTGCCGCTAACAGAGCGCGCGGTCACCTGCCAGTTGTTAGCCACTGCTGCCTCCATGATGGCCTGCAGTATAGAGAAACCTGGAGAGAGAGAGAGAGAGAGAGACCCAGAGGATTAGACAGAAAAGAGACAGTTATGCAAGTTATGAACTGAGAGGCTGCTAATTTATTCTAGAGAGGGTTTTGCTTGAATCCAAAGGTCAAAGGCCATCTCATTACAATCTAAAATAGCATCGCAAAGTCTGCAGGCCCCCCTCAAATATTGTCTAGAGTCTAGACTTTGTGTGCAAGCGTGGATCGTGAATTCACATTTGCATATTGAGAAGGCAATATCATAATGAAGTGAAAGGACAGGAATCGTATCTCCATATTATTAAAAGATCAGCGGGTTGATGTTATTGCGCTTGGCATCAATTAAATTACGGCACTTAGCGCAGCCACATGTTAGCTCTGACAGTGTGGCGAAACACCACGCGGCCCGTCGCGTCTCCTCGGAGGATTGTGCCAACTCATTTGAAGACATAAAGACAATGAAAGATTCATCCGGGCCAGTCGGTAGGAGGAGATCATTATGCTTACCGGGAGAATGGAGAATGAGTTCTCCTAATGATTAATTCACACGTGAAATATTTTCATTTAGCAGAGCGCCCAGAAACACTGTGGTCAAATCACATACCACAAAATGAATAATGTAGTCCTATCTGGGGAGGATAGATTGCACGTGGAATAAAAATGGCTTAACTCCTCTCCAATGTTCAACGGGCGAGAATGAACATGAAGGTTATTAAATGAAAATCAAGCACGCTGCTGGTATTTCATTAAGCCACGGACAATGCCGTTGCAAACTGTATGTACAATAATAAGCTTCTTTTCCATCTCTCTGTTCATATTTGGTTGTTCGGCACGTGGTTAACCGATACAGAAAAGGGGGAAAAACTTGCAGCAACAGCAAATTGCGGCATTCACACATAGAGATCTTATACGATGATTAATGTTAATATCATATGTGATTATGGAAATTGTCACACTCAGTGTGCAAAGTAAACATTTGTCATATATTTTTTTTGCATTGCTCCGTACAAGCTTATCTCTATGAACCGGCTGCAGGCAGCCAACAAAGCCGGCACAGAGACCAAAAGACTTGACAACAGCTACGACAAGAAAACCACTTTGTGACTCTCTTCATTTCTCCGCTTTTGCATTTCCCTTCTTTTCCATTCCAACTGAATGGTCAAGCAGCTTTTTTTTCCTCAACTTGTAAATGCTCTGAGACTCCCTGCGTGCAGCCGCCCCTTGCAGCACACGGCCACGTCTCCGCCAGATGATCTTTTGGCGAGCGGCACAGCGAGCGGCGGAGGCCGACGCACAGCGTGTCATCTGCCCAGAGGAGCAATGGCACGCTGCCTGGAGACATCGGCCTGCCAGACCTCAAGGTTATCTGGCAACCTGGTTATCAGGTCACGTCTCCCAGGAGTTCGGCCTATAGTTCATGAATGGAACTCGGTTTCAGATGACATGTTGAGGGCATGTAGTGGCACACATACTGTATTTGTGGCTTCTGGGTCACAGAGCTGGTTAAAAGTAGCAACACTTCTAAACGTGAAACACCACGGGACATTAAGAATATGAAGGTAGCCCGCAGCCATAAAAAATCATCGAAATGTACTTTTTATTTCTACCTGGACAAAAGCCACAATTTTCCTCAGAAAAAGAAATCTAAAAGTGAAGAGAAAACATCTGAAGCTTTTCTGAAGTATCATCATTTTTACATGAGCGCGGCAGCGGCAGCCTCTCATGTAGCATACCTCCTCGCATCTCCCCTACCTAAAGCGAAAGTCACAGAACGCAGGTTTGAATAACATGGATGCATTATTCATTTTCCTCAGGCATATGCTCAGAACCTCACCAACCACAAGCCAGCTGGATGGCATGGCAGTCTTCCCAGCAATAAAAGCTCCTCACATTAAGAGATGTCATGCAGATTAACTGGGTCAAAATGGTCTCTGTTGGTTTGGAAACTGCAGAGAATTACGGCTGGTAAAAGGTAAAAAATGTCGATGAACCATTTAACACGCGGTAATCACGTTGGGTGTACGACATGCATGTGGGTTCAGATCATATTTGTTTCAGGGCTGCAAGTATCAGTGCCATCACTGATTCCCGTGCTGCTTGAAAGACACAATAACATGTGAAAAGAAAAAGCCTACAGGGGAATGCTCTAAGGATTTGGGCTTCACATATCTGTAGTGTTCTGTCTAAATAAAATCTGTGCATTTCCAATTTTCGTTTCCGAGGTCTGATGTGCAAAGAAAAGCATGAATTATGCTCTCACTCTAGTGTGAACGAAGGAAACAATGTCCTGTCAATCAGATTCGAATCGCACAGGGCTTTTATTTTGAAATTGCTGATTTTGTGCACCGCTCGTCTCCTGCCGCCGCCGGCAAACCCTGAATTGTGTTGAAACAATTGGTTTCATTTAAGATTCACAGAAGATTCCATGCCTGCCTAGTTTTACATTTGTATGGAAATTAAGAGATGGAATCTGGTGGTGGTAAATAGTCTGTCCAGAAATGGATTACTTTTTGCTCCTGTTTTTTTCTCTCCACAGTCAGCAGAAAAGTTTATGTTTAGGGATTTGGACTTCAAAATCGAAAATGAAAAAAAAACCTTTGAGCGCAACTTAATCTGACAGCAGCGACAAGACTGACGGCTCCTTTTTCATCTCCACCGGCAAGTAGAGAATAACTTTATTATTCTACCCTTCTCTGCATGAATTTACATCTGCCAGTCAGCTTCCTCGGACCGGAGTCCACTCCAGCTGCAGCCGATCGATGGCTTCAACCTCCCGAGCGGCGTCGGAGACCCCTCATAAATGCTTTCGCTCGTGATATTTATTTCTAACATGGAGAGAAGCTATAAATCCCTTTCACCTCTTTGCTTTCAGGAGCCCCACAGCTGTGTTGCATCTAAAAATGTAATGCAGTCAACTACATAAATTATGGAAGACAACAACAAGATTTCCTTATCACCAGCTATAAATCCCTGCCGTACAGATGCCGCAGCCGCTTCTGCTGATCACGCTCCTCAGAGCTAATCATGCCATCGAGACGGGGACAATTTTAACATGCTGTAATGCTGCTGCCAGTATGAACTGTAAACACAGAAACATACAGACAGTTTAGCATAGCACAATGTGCATATTTGTACACATTTCAGGTATATTAGCTTAAGATACACAGGACCTGATATTCATACACCTTACTTTAGTCATAATGATGTGACTTATTGTGACATATGTACTTTTTACATTTTTATATACTGCACAACTGCACAATTATAATTCTTATTTCAATTTTTATTGTATTATATGCTGTATATATTATTATTATTCATAACACACTAGCCTTTTAGCACAGCTTTAAAGGTCCAGTGTGTAGGATCTGGCTGTATCTAGCAGTGAGGTGAGGAGATTGCAACCAACTGAAGCCTCTCCTGTGTGTCAAGCGTGTTGGAGAGCTACGGGCTGACGCGAAAACGCGAATGGCCCTCTCTAAAGCCAGTTGAGAGTAGAGCCAGTGCGTAGAGTGAATGTGTACGTGGGAAGTGAGTGGTGAAGCGAGAGAGCGGCGGTGGCGACGGGAGCGAGTAACGTTATAGACTCCGGCCCAAGCAGGAAAAGTTAACAGAGTTCGGTTTGTCCGTTCTGGGCTACTGTAGAAACATGGTGGTGCAACATGGCGGACTCCGTGGAGAGAGGACCCGCTCCCTATGGAGATATAAACAGCTCATTCTAAGGTAAAGTTAACACAACGATTCTTATTTTCAGGTGATTATACACTAAAGAAAACATGTTTTTTAATATATTACATTCTGTTTCTGCCAATAGATCCCCCTAAATGTTACACACTGTTCCTTTAAGAGTATGCCACCCGGCAATTCACTACACATAGTGTTTGTGTATATGACAAATAAAACTTGAATCATTTAGAGTAAGTTAATAGGTGCTATAGATTGCAGTACATGGTTAAGACAGGTGGGCCGATAATAGTGTGTAAGTTATAAAAGTAGTGACTGTGCCGGGCTTACTGTATAGTTGCATAATTGCAGTTGCAACAGGTGTTTTTCAAACACCGGCCACCGGGGGCAGCAGTGAGTTGCATAATGTTTATAGAGTAACTCAACTCTAAATCCACTTTTTTGAGTCAGTAAGTTACATCTACAGTTACTTTATTATACCGTCAATTGATTCTTGTCCCGGTTTATATTGTTCATTGCAACAGTGTTTGCCTTTTTCCAGGGAAGTAGAACCAAGTAAGGCTGCCTGTAGACCAAGGCAACATCCACCACCCTCACAGACTGTAAACAATGCATAAGAGCAACCCTGCAGTTTATAGTCTGGTGATGTATATATTGCATACGGGAATAAAGACTTCTCCATTTCCAAACATCAGTGCATCAGTGTTTCTGTTGGCTAACACTGACAGAATGCAGGTAGGGCTGGGCGATATGGTCAAATCTTCTCTTTCGATATAGGTCATTTCATATCGCGATAACGATATATATTTCACAACACGGCAGGTTTTCTGGTAAAAAAATAGAAGCCTATTTTTGTATACTCCTGTGTGAATTAAATACTCGACAAATGAAGAGCATTTTCTCATTTAATTAAGAAATTTAGTGCAAAATGAACACAACAATTTCACGTGAAATTATAGAGAGAAAATAAATAAATATTTCCATATATTCACCGTTTGAGTGGTAACGCTAAGTGTGATGTAACAAAAAAAACGCAATCTTCAAATGATATTCCCTCAAAATATTTTACATTAGATCTTCTGAGAAATCTGAGTTAGTATGTGCTCGTTTATTATCAATTTAGACGACATAATCGTGTATCACGATAATATATGATTTGGTCAACGATACGATTCCATTGAAAGACGATAAATTATCATATTGAATTATCGCCCAGCCCTTGATGCAGGTCTAAGTTGAACAAAGGTGAACTCAGACTCTGCCAGACTGAAGAATGCACCGAAACAGAAAATGCGTGCTTGAATTTGTAAAGGCTGGAATATGCATGGAGGTCAGTTGGAGACGTTGAGAGTTTCATTAATACTTGTACAGACAAGTATAACGTTTATGCGATTTTTTGTTTCCTTTTGAGCCTCTTGACCTATAGTTACCCATAACACCTTTCTTTGCATTCGGTCCAAAGAGATGTTTACATGTATCTTCACGGACCCATAATTCCAGCCTCAGTCTAACAGGCTTAACAGGCTGAATAGGAGGCAGATTTGCAGAACGGAAGTGTAGGAAGTGCCAGTGGTTGTGATATGACAGCGAGGGCAGGGCCGTGGGGTGTGTGTGTCCGGTTCTGAATGCATTTTTGTTGAATATGTGGAGTGTTCAATCTAAAACGGGTTATTAAGTTTCTCTTTAATCTCTAAACACACACACTAGAAACAACTGTGTAGTTTGCGGAGCAGTGTATAAACATCTGCGATGGGTGAAAACTCAATTATTTCTGCGTTTTCCTTTAACTCTATATCAGAGCGTTGCAGAGTCTGCTAGCGAATCCCGACGGAGCCTAATGACGCCCCGTGTGCTTATAAATCAGAGCTGTTGCGAATGAGATGTGTTGTGGCAGCGTAGCGTACAGCAGCTGAGTGAGAGCTGCAGTCCTCATCTTCGTCTGTGAACCGGATCTTAACAGGATGAGTTTTGAAGCGTCACCCGTGGCGGCTCAGCGGTAATTGAATTGAGTTGCATCTAATCTCATTGCCCAGCTCCTTTGGTTCCCTGCCTCTCATTAGGGTACGGTGCAGAGTGTCACAGGCCTCCATCTCTCTCTCTCTCTCTCTCTCTCTCTCTCTCTCTCTCTCTCTCACACACTCACAACAACCCTCTCATATCTCCCAGCTGATCCGGGCTAACTAGGCAAATCAGAGAGACCATATTGCAAATTTCTCTAAGCATCCAGCTCGGCGTTAGCCACAACCGACTGCGAGCTTCAGAGACACGACTATACCGCTTGCTTACATTACACTGTGTCATCACACTGTGTCATCGTCGGTATTACACTAATCCACATCAATCCAAAATCTAATCTACTAATCTAATCAAACAATGAGTAAATAAGTCACCATCAACAACACTACAGCACACAGTTGAAAAAGGGGAACCACAAGATTCTACCAGCTAACAGCCAAAAGTGAGAAATGAAGGGCATAAAAAAAAACAGATCTGAAATAATTTCTGAAGGATCAGAGTCTAAAGCACACACATGAAGAAGAGGCGGTGGTCGTTGAGCCAACAGTAAATGTGGCTGCTCTCCCCTCTAACTTGCCAATCCACTGGTAAATGAGGGTCTCTGGCTGGGCGAAACGCCCTGCTGAGCACTGTCCAGGGTCTCGGGGGGCAGCAGAAAACAACTGAATTGAAACCACAGAGATAATGGCTTTGACTCATAACTGTGGGGTTTGGCTTGATATACAGAGTTTTGCACTGAACACCTGCAGAGAAAGAACTTCACAGATATCACAACGATTTCCTCGCTGCCGTACGCTGCTTTATGAAATATTTCTTTAAAGCTGCAGTTGGTCGCTTTGAGCAAATGCGATGAAAAGTTATTTTTATAATAAAACGGTCACTATATCCTGACAGTAGTGCATGAGACAGGTAACCTGTGAAAAAAAATCATGTTCCTCTGCCTCCTCCTAGTGCTCCTAATGGCATCTGCAAGATTTCACCACACCCGAAGGAAAACAACCAATCAGAGTCGAGGAGTCTCTACAGCAGCTGTTAATCACTCGCAAGCTCCGATCAAACGGTCAAACTAGGCAGCGCTGAGCAAATAGGAATCAATATTCTGTTACTGTAATGCCTATTTCTCGCCTCAAATGTTTTCACAAACATATTTTTAGTGTACTGTTTAGCTGTAAAATGAGAACGTTTATGACCCGGCAGCCATGTTGAAAACAGTCGAGACAAGACCAAGTACTGTAACCATCGGCCGGAGCAAACTTTAAAGGGTCAGTTCACCAAAGTACAAAAAACTAGGGCTGTCAATCGATTCAAATATTTAATTGCGATTGATCGCATGATTAATCACGATTAATTAATCACACATTTTTATCTGTTCAAAATGTACCTTAAAGGGAGATTTGTGGGCAAATATGCTTGCTAAATGCAAATGTATGTATATATTTATTATTGGAAATCAATTAACAACACAAAACAATGACAAATATTGTCCAGAAACCCTCACAGGTACTGCATTTAGCATAACAAATATGCTCATAACATGGCAAACTGCAGCCCAACAGGCAACAATAGCTGTCAGTGTGTCAGTGTGCTGACTTGACTATGACTTGCCCCAAACTGCATGTGAATATCATAAAGTGGGCATGTCTGTAAAGGGGAGACTCGTGGGTACCCATAGAACCCATTTTCATTCACATATCTTGAGGTCAGAGGTCAAGGGACCCCTTTGAATATGGCCATGACAGTTTTTCCTCGCCTTTTCCTGGCATACGTTTGGAGCGTTATTTAGCCTCTTTCCTTCGTGACAAGCTGGTATGACATGGTTGGTACCAATGGATTCATTAGGTTGTCTATATTTTTTTCACTCTAGCTTTAAAACTGAGCCCGCTACAACCTAAAAAACGAAAGTTGCTTAAATGTGATAAAGAAATTAGTGGCGTTAAAACAAATTTCTGTTAAAGCGTTATTATTGCATTAACTTTGACAGCCCTAAAAATACATATTAATATACTGCATTTTTAATACATGTATATGACTTACGTAGTGGTATTGAGCCATGCAGAGAGTTTTGGGGGGTTTTTTTTGGCCAGTTTTTTTTATATCCATCTCTGAAATTTCACAGAAGAAATTCTAGAGATCTTATGGACAAATCTACTCTTTCTTCATGGCTGTATACCATGAGATTCACCATCCCTGACAGTGACTAAATTCACAAGAATCGTGGATTTAACTGGATGAAACGTGTCAATAACACTATAAATCCTAGCAAACTCAGTGGCCTTGGATCATGGAATATGACAAGTAGGGAGGTCATAAAACAACAGCTGACAGCTTCCTTCACCCCCTCTGTGCCGTGAGCACACTAGAAATACCTACTTAACATTCTCCAGCTGTCAAACTCTCACTCATCATTAACTACATCTCTATGTGTGTTTCTAATTTACAAATATTCCCAGAGCTGCTTTGTCTCCATTGTCTTTGGAGGAAGCCAAAATAAATACGTACAGTATTTAGGGCCTGCTGAGTGTTTGCCTCTGGGCTAAGTATGCTCACAGGGCTCTGAGGATCCCTCCAGTGTTTGTGCAGTGGAGATCAAAATCTTGGGCCTGGGAGAGGAAGACGGCTTTATGTTTCCTCTCATTAGTCATCTGGCACGGGCCCGCGATTTATATAAAACAGGCCGAGGTTTGCTGGGATTATATGACCCGTGCTCTCGACTTGTCCAGCAAACTGAAAACAGGTGATCAACGTCTGATGGGTGATGAAGAATGAGATGAGAATCTCTGAGCAGCTGTAAAGACGCGGTAATTGAGGTGCCTTTGAGGAAAGTGTTTAACTACCGACAATTAAAAGAGGAAGAAATATATAGTCTCAAAAACAGGTCCATTCAATTTACGTAATTTAGAGGAGGAAAAGAAACATTATAGCCGGAGCCACAGCAACGAGCTCCTCCACTTCTTTCTCCGTGGTGGAAACGCAACAATCGGCGTGACGCGAATGCCAAAGTAGCCCTAAAAGTGTGCAGCCAAAGGCTTTGATGTGGTGTTTACAGTAGGCCCTGTAACCAAAAACAGCTTCACTGCCAAGTGTTGTCCTAATCAAAAAGACAGCACATGTCAAATCAAACAGAAGCAGCATGCCGTCTGTATCTTTAGAAGTGCATACATGCAGGAGGGAGGAGAGTAGCGCCTTTTTTTTCCACTGTGGAAATCCACCCACAGAGCTTCTCCATCTCTCCCTGTCTTTGTTCCCCGGTCTCTCATTCACTCACTCACTCACTCACACACTGTGACGTATCAGCACATGTACACTGATGAGCGTAACACACACACATATAGAGTCGTGTGTGTGTGTGTGTGAAGGGATTGAACAAGTGCCGCACAAAACTCTCCGGGCAGCTTCGGCCGATTGGCTGAAACTGAAGGACAAAAACCTTTAATGAAAAAAAAAAAGTCCAAATATTATTTTATTCTTGTGTTTACTCTTGAGAATATATATTTTTATTTGTTGTTTCTACAAACAAATTGGCCCTGTGACATAGTGTAACATCAAAGCAATCAACCTCTACTATGGCTGCATGAAGCAAAGGCCAGGACGTTTTGTTATAATGAAAAAAAGAAGAAGAAGAAGAAGAAGAAGAAGAAGAAGAAGAAGAAGAAGAGGAAGAAGAAGAAGAAGAAGCTCCCAGCAGTAATTTCATGGCTGCTGAAGCTAGCAGTGGGTAGGTGGTAAAGTGGCTTTATTCCAGGTTCACTTAAAGGAGGACACTGAGAGAGCGTAGAGGTTTATTGTGTGCTTATTGTGACGGACGACGGCTCTCGCGTATCTCTTCTTTTTAAGGTGCTTGACCAGTGCTTGAAGTGGAAAAAAAAATAAGTGCCCCCTCATTCACATGTTGGCGTGTGTGTCGGCCGGTAACAGCGATCTCTTGTGATTATTCCTATTTATTCATTATTTCTTTAAGCATGTTATACTGTGTCAGTCATAATCAGTTGTGGTTTTATTGATATTATTATACTTGGGCTATGCATCTTCTATAGTAGGCCTATAGTATAATACTCCAACAATATTACAACTGGAACAATATAGGGTAAAGGCGGTATGTTTGTATATTTACTCATAGTGTTAATAGGTAAAGCTTCAGTAGGCAGAAATGTTTTTGGCATCATTGGGCAAAAATTCCATAATAACCTTTCAGCATATTGTAATTCAAGTGTTCTGAGAAAAAACTAGACTACTGCACCTCCTCATGGCTCTGTTTTCAGGCTTTAAAAGATCTAGCCCGTGACGGGAGACTTTGGCCAATCACAGGTCATTTCAGAGAGAGAGAGCGTTCCGATTGGCTGTGCTCCAGCTGGGCTATCTATATATTGTCACTTTGGCAGTGATACCTGTTTATGTGTGCAAAATAAAAAAAAAAGAGAAAACGCCAGTGATGCATAGCTTCATCCATATTTCTTTAATATTATTTTTCTTGTGCATTTTATGGCTGCTCTGATGTGCCCTTTCTTGTCAGCGTGTCCAAGCTGATTTATTCTCCTGATGCATGCATAATTTAGCTGTTATGAAGCCGGCGTGAAGGAGAGAGGCCACTAAAGCACAAGAGGCATATGTGTGTGTGTATGTGTGTAAAGTCTCAGCTGGGTGCAGCTGATGTGCCATTATAGCGTCTGTGATGAGACCACAAAAGCCAAGGAAACAAGCTGCGCTCTATGATATAGACATGGTTGCAGTGGGGAGCCGGCATTCACACTTATTATCTCACATTGTGAGCCGAGAGTATGAATCAACAATTGTGGGTGACAATATTGCACTTGACTGGACATTATTTGTGTGAAATGTGTCGGGAGTGGCATAAAAATTACTTGTGTAACAAATTGAAAGGGGGAAAACGGCAGCTGATGGTTTGCAGTCACGTAGAAAAATAGCGCTTCGGCTTGTCGCACATCTGCAAACTAACGGCACAAACATGTCACCGTCTTAACCGATTGTGCAAAAGACAAAAAAAGGAATAGCCGTTTCATGCCTCGTCTTTGTGTGTTTCATCACTGGGGTTTGGACTATCCTTTTGGTAGTGCATCGCACTGCTTGATTTGTTGTGTTGTTTACAACAGTAAGAGAGCAATGCCAAGCGACTACAATCAAATTAAAGGACAGACTTGATTTGGTTTGCCATCAAAGGATACAGGAGAGCAGCGGGAGACATTAATTATTTGACTCTTTTGGGGAACAAAGGCAACTGTCTCTGGATAGCCAATTAGAAGGGATTGCTGGAGAATAGGGAGCAAGGTTCGCTTTGGTTTCACTGTTTCTGCCTGATTGCTCATATCTGTCCTATCTTTTCTATCTACAGTAGCTTGGCAGGAACTAGAAGAAACGGGGCTAACTATGTGCGGCCATCCAATCCTCCCGTCCACAAGCCTCTCGGCCCTGTTGGCACATCGCTCTGCCAATTGTGCCAGGCCGGAGTTATCTTGTCTGTCTGTTTAACAGCTGATCAACAGGGTCTGTAGTGACTTATGAGGGTTTTTCATTCAAAGCCAAGTGGTCCTGATTGATGCAACCAGAATATCATGAATCTAATTTTTGTGACATTTTAGCATGCTTGCAAATAATTATATCATAATAATTACCCATCCACGGACATTAGCAGCCATTACAGAGGCAATCACTAGGGCTGTGTTTTGGCAAGAATACGATACGTATCATGATACAGGGGTAACGATTCAATATATTGCAATATATTGCAATACTGGTAGCAAGACAATATATTATATATTGTCATAGTATAATGAACACACCAGAAATACACCATTTTAGAATAGGTGAAAATAACACATTTGTACTGCATGCAAAAAACTGCATGTTTTTTGCCCAAAACTGCATATGATTATCATAAAGTGGGCATGTCTGGAAAGGGGAGACTCGTGGGTACCCATAGAACCCATTTTCATTCACATATCTTGAGGTCAGAGGTCAAGGGACCGCTCCTTCGCAGCAAGCTAGCATGACATGGTTGGTATTGATTTTGGGCATTACAAATTTATAGTGTTTTTGAGAATACAGTATAACAACACATAATATCGCGATACTCATGTGTATCGATATTTTCTTACACCCCTAGCAATCACATGTCCAGAATTCCCATCCACTTCCATATAATTTAAGAAATTTGCCCAAAACTCATACCTCATTGCACTGTTTATTAAACAGAAACACTTGGTGTCTGCAGGTACCAACGCTATTTAGCATGAAAATTACAACTCTGTCTGGACACTGACAAGGTGCGTGTCATCAGGGCCGGTATTAAAAGGGTTTAACCAATAGATTGAAATCGACATAAGCTAAGGAGGGCAATTTGGTCCTTCAAACACTCATAAAATGAAAACGAAATAAAATGACAGACTAAATATTACGACGTGCTACTTCTAACACCTGATAAATAAGAATGAGTGGGTTAGGACTGCATTGGGTGATTCATATTAGTTGCGCATTAACCTTGTATAATAGTAATAAAGTATACTGTGTCTATTGCTCTGAGCATGCTGAACAGCTGAATTCTACTGTCGGACGCAGATTGGCTACGCTGTTACTGCATGTGACTTGAATGCTACACAAGCAGCGTGTCAGCAGTGTGTGCATGTCCTCTGTCAGTGTCACACTGGTTCCACTCAGTCATTTTTGTCACATGCAGTCAAGATCTTCTGACCCAAGATACACAATAGGAGCTTAAAATTATCATTTTTTTTTTTTAAAGGGGACCTATTATGATTTTGTGCTTTTCCCGTTCCTTTAGTGTTATATACTTTTTTGTGCATGTAAAAGGTCTGCAAAAGCCCAAAGTCCACGCCAAAGGGAGTTACTCTCCCCCACAGAAACACTGCTTCTGAACGGCCTGAAACGCCTTGATTGAAGTCCCGCCTTTTCTTCCATAACGTGGTGATGTCACCAAGTAACACATTTGCATAATGCCTGCCTAGCGGCTAGTTTAGGACGCCCTCAAACAAAGCTAGTTAGAGCTGAGCTGGAACGAACTCTGAAGAGTTTGTATCGGTTAACCAATCACAACAGAGTGGGCCAGCTGACCAATCAGAGCAGACTGGGACTTTCGGGAGCTCAAACTGCGTTTCAGACAGAGGGTGAAAAAGAGGTGCTGCAGTACAGCCGGTATAAGAAAAATTAAGCGTTTTTTGAACATTAAAGCATGTAAAAATGTTCAAGTAGAAACCCAAAATACAAGTATGCACCTTTAAATAAGCATAATAGGTCCTCTTTACATTTTACAATCATTGAGTTGCTTTTTGTTTGGAATTGAATACTAGAAATGACTAGAAATTGATTGACTGCAAATCATTTGTCCCTCTAAGAAATGTAATGTTTCTGGTTAACATGTGTGCTGCAGTTTTAAATGTAACCTTAATGGATAAAAAACAAAAAGAAAAGCCATTCAGTGTAAAAGGTTGCAGTGTGATGGGAAACCTGCCTGCCTCTCTGCTATAATTGGCTATCTACTTACATCTAAGTTGTTCAGTCTCTTACTATCAGTCTGACTTAGTTATCCAGTTCATCAACAACCTGTAGTTTTACTGCTAAACTAGTACTTTATGTACACATGTAGGTGCTTAGGCTGGGGATCTCGATTAAATTTGTCTTTCGAATTTAGTACTTTACAATTATGGATTGATCATTTTGAGTTGGAGTTGCTTTGGAGCACATTTCAAACTGGAAAAATAGTAAGTACCGCCAGTGTTGTAGTACCCGAGATCGGTCTTGATCTGTCACGGTCTCAGACAAAGAGGACTCAGGATTTAATTTCAAGACCGTTCAAGACCACAACTGCGAGGATATCACTAAATTGTCTGTGCATTGTCATTTATTTGTTAAAATCATTAATGTGTTTGGATGTAAAACTTCCTGCTTCAAATTTTTGTTACTGTGAACGGCCGTCACCCCTTTCTGTCCCCTTCACGCACACTCCAAGAAATTGAAGTTGTGGTTGTCTGGGAGGAAGATTGGCTACCGAAAAACACACAGCAGTACTGGGACTGGTACTGGTCTGGTCTTGGTCTTGACTTAGTCTCAACCTCTTAAAGTCTTGGTCTTGTCTCGGCCTCGATACACTCTGGTCTTGGTTATGAGTTTGGTCTCGGTTTAGGTGGTCTTGACTACAACACTGAGTACCGCAACCACATATTTGACTGTAAAAAGAATCCCATATTTAGCATGATTTCATTTGTTTTAATTAAAAACCACAGAATCATATCATTGCTTCCACTGAGAGAAACTCAAATTAGATTGTTTGATTTAGGTTTAGGTTCAGACTGTTTTCTGGGTGACAGCTGAGTGATAATGAAGGAGCAAGTAACTTTTTTTTTTTTTTTAGAAACTAATTATATTTCTCTTGAGTCAACTTCTTCCTCCACTGTAAGGGCTTGCTTGTGTTCTGCTATAAGAAGTAACATTTCAATTCAATATTGACATTTTTAAGACCTTTAACAATAAATGTGACTGACAAGTGATTCTGAAAAATACTGTAGAAATGCCTGCATACACTTTGGAGACCATATAGCATAGGTCACAATTTGCACATATTTGCATGTTTGAGAATAAACTGTTCCCTTTGTGGATACAAAATACTGCAGCAGCCTCTAATGATCAATACTGTACATGTGCCTTATTGTTCCAGATAAGTTTGCTGAATTGACTCCGCAGCAGTTGGGGGTCATTGGAAAAATCGACAGAGTGAATGAAAGAGAAGTGCCCCGGAGATATTTTTGGACTGACTGCTGGAATACAGCTTCCACCTGGCAGGTTTTTGTTCAGAGAACATTTGACTTCCTGGTGCTATAATGAGGCTATGACATCGAACACTATTTCAACTGTCAGCAGTTAAATGATAAAAGTAAATAGCTCTGTGCTTTCAGTGCAGCGGCAGCAACGTGTTGGATCGCTTTCCTCCTAACTATATCACATTCAGAATATTGATCGCAGAGGAAATGATGGAAAGCGACGGCATGAGGCCCGCCATTGTTATTCATATGTAATCAATGCCGTGGTGTGGCGATGGATATTGTGAGATGGGCTAAAATCCTGTGTCTTACAATGCCATCATGGATATAAAGAGGTGGCAGCTCCGGGTCTTACCACAAAATATCACTGGCAATGCTCTCTGCAGATTGGTATTCGCTAAATGTCAATGGAAAATATAAGTGCTTTCCCACCGTCAGAGGACTCCATCACTCATATTTACATCTTCATACACATTCTTTTATTTTTTATTGTCTTGCTGCTCGGTTCAAGGTGAACTGGATTTTCTCAAGACTGACAAAATAGAAATAACACAGAGAGGCAGGGGAGAGATGTAGACACTGATGGAGCAGAGGGAAACAGCAGCCATGAAGGGAGGACAGGCATACAATTGACCCTTTGCTAAACCCCTCCCCCCCTACGGCGATGGTCCAATCATGGCTTAGCAACTGTAACTAGGCACAGCAGGCTTGTCAAGCTTTAGATTTAGAGCGATACTCTGCATTTAAAGTGGTTGGATGGTGGTGTCCTCTAATAGCCTTTCTAAAACCAAAAACACAAGAGCAAAAGAGAACCTTAGTCACAGATTATCTGTTTTAAGATGCAATCATTAGCATTTCCGGCTAACTAGCTCACTACCTACAGCAGTAGCCGAGCATTAGGGCTAATATCAGTCAACGCAGCCTAAGTTTGTGGGATTGTAGGTTACATTAAAAATTGCACATTCATGAATAGCTTATCCATCATGTTGTACAAGTGGAAGTTGGTCCTGGATGTTATCAGAAATTAGCGGTTCTGTCCTGCTCTTTTTTGGATCTGAGGTTTATAATCCAGAAATTCCAGCAACGTTACCTCAGATATCATTATGTTCGCCAACACATTGGTTATTCTTCATCCTAAAAGGCTTTTCTCTTGTACTGTAACTTTAAAAGTGAAAACATACTGTTTGAAAACATGCAAGTTTAGCAGCCAAACAGGGTTATGTAAGAACAAAATAACTATTTTCCTACTAACCAGCTCTACACTGGGACATGTTAGCTTTAGCCTCATGCTGTGTTCACACTACGAGCTACTGACCAACATTCTACAAGTCATTTTCAATGGAAGCCGGTGACATGAAGAAACAAACTGAAGCCCAACACATGTCGCTGCGTGACGGGAGTGACGTGCTAGAAATAAAGTTGAGCTGGTCTCAACCTTTTTCAGCGCTCCAGTGACGCGGTGAACCGATCATGTGTTTTTGTCTCACCCTGTTCCATTCCATCTAAAAGAATGCCGTTAGCCGGTTCCCAGTGCTATTAACGACATAGCTATGTAAACGAGCGCTTGAGCATCATTTCAACGGCGACTCGCCGGAAATGTAGCTGGCCATGCTGGTCGTTTTGTTGCTTTTGTCGCTTGTAGTGTGAACATAGCATCTTTAAGTACAATGTCATGTAGCCTATGTAGCCATCATGTGCACATTTATGACCCGATTTTACATGGTTCTCATTTTAAAACGAGTCACCTGGAGACAGCGTTTTCAACCAACTTGTGATGCTAACGTTAGCTTAATCAGCTTGCTAGCTACAGCTGATAAAATATCAGAAGGTCAGACATACATACATACATACAAGGAATTTGACTCCAGTTTTATGCATCTCTCTAAACGTACTTACACAGAAATAGAAAAAAAAACAGCTACAGACAAGGACAACAAAGCTGGACAAATAAAGGCAAGGAATAGACAGAACGGTTATGTACATAAGTGGTGATAAAATAGGTGTATATATAAATATTATATAAATATATATAAAGAGCACCAATGACCAATAATAACAAAATAATAATAATAATATATAAAATAATATGCCAGAGACAGTTGTCATTTAAATGAGAAGCATGCTTCTGAACTGTTTTTAAAATTCTGTACAAATTTTGTGTGGTAAATCTGCCACTATTGTCATTGTAAACTGCACACTTGTGGTTTGTTTCATAATTTGCCTTTTCTTGACCACTTTGCAGCATTTAAGGAAGGAAAGGTTGTGACTGCTGTAGCTAGCTCAAAGAAAGACACTCAGGAAGAAGGGACATAAAAGAAAGCTAAAAGCATATAAGGACACTGTACTGAGGGTTAAGAGAGAAAGAGGGAGCAAGCGACTCATAAATCAAGTAGGGGTGAGATTGCTGAATCAGGGTTGATTGTGCCTGGGAGAGACAATAAAGCCTGTAATCATCTGTCTCTGCTGCACAGACCTGGCAATTATCTGCCCATACCTGACCGCAAGAACAGAAAGGGCAAGGTCCATCTACCTTCACCCTATACAGCTCGAGATTTTTGAGGGGAAATTCGTCTGCAGATGCAAACTGAAAGGACAGAAAAAGCAACATTCACTCTTGGAGAGTTAAGAATCGGGGAAAAGAAGAAGAGGATTTAGTTGAAGGAGTGTTGTGGGGATTTTCATTTTTTTTTCCCGGTGAGCCATATGTGATGTTTGAGAGTGAGTCAAAAGAACGAGTGGTGATATCTGCTTGGACCTTTCATCTCTCTCTACCCACACATGTATTAACACACACACACACACACACACACACACACACACACACACACACACACACACACACACACACACGTACGGTACCCTGTCAATATATTACATCAGATAAAAGAAGAGTAGCCAATCATTAATATCACTGCCTACGGAAGCTCCATTTGCTTCCAGTGCAGTTCCTTCATCATAACGTCTGCTTTCATACAGCTGTCTCATAATGGCATTTAGGGTACAAATTTACCTTCATTTCCCTCCAATACATCTGAGCCTGAAGCATATGGACCATCGCTCTCTGACTGAAAGCACTGCACTAATGCCTAAAAGCATTTTTTTGCCAGCCCAATATAAGAGCCAAATGAATAGTGTGGCTGTAATTAATCTTTTCTATTGACTGAATAAAATCTCTTGGTGGAACTCGAGCGAGTGAATGCGCTGCCTTTTCACCACAAAATAGGAGAGTAGGTGTACGGGAGTTCGGAGAATAATTGCAAAGTTGCTTCCAGTATTGTGGATGATCAATGCTTTTATCAAATACAAATTAAAAGGGAAAAAGGCACTCAAGAACATAATACATCATCGCAAGAGGTGCTCTGTGTCGCACATCGCGAGCAGGTCATTTGTCATGCGTGTTTATTTTGTTCATTCGCTGTTTATTTCCAGCAAAATTAGAAATCTGTCAGAAGAGAAGATGTATTGTTCCATGCTTTTGCTTTTTTTTTTTTTTTTTTTTTTTACTTGTGTAAAGATTATTTACATTTAAGGTCAGAGATCACTTAGCAGCTTTCCTCAACATGACAGGCCTCTTTTTCAGACAATGTTAACAAGAAAATCACAGCAGAGCAATAACACAATGGATCAATGATCTTTCATTGACTTCCAATTTGGTGACCCACAGCAGAGTCACCGAGAGTGAACAAAGAATTAAAGATATCAGTGATACCAAACCAGGGGTTTTTGTACCCCAGGGTATACTTCTGTAGCCTAAAGATATCAGTGATAACCAACTGGGATTACTTGTACCTCAGGGTATACTTCTGTAGCCTAAAGATATCAGGGATAACCAATCAGGGGTGCTTGTACCTCAGGGTATACTCCTGTAGCCTAAAGATA
Organism: Sebastolobus alascanus; assembly: GCA_916701645.2. NCBI lineage: Eukaryota > Metazoa > Chordata > Actinopteri > Perciformes > Sebastidae > Sebastolobus > Sebastolobus alascanus. The sequence continues at coordinate 3,087,435 of CAKAOJ020000041.1, read as the reverse complement.
TCAGTGATACCCAACTGGGGTTATCTGTAACCCAGGGTAACCAGTTAAAAGCCTAAAAGTAATGGATAAGTACCTGAAATAATGAGCTGAAAAGTAATAGATAATAGTTGAAATATTTAGCTAAAAGTAATGGATTAACAGTTAAACAGTCAGCCTAAAAGTATTGGATAAATACCTGAAATAATGAGCTAAAAGTAATAGATAATAGTTGAAGAAATTAGCTAAAATTAATGGATAACAGTTTAAATTGTTAAGTAAAAGTATTGGATAAATAGTTGAAGAAATGAACAGTTAGCTCGAGGTGATCGATAAGTGGTTAAAACCGACATTAACATTAACAATTAAATTGTAAATATTGCAACAATATTCACTTTATGTTTGTTAATTAAAGCTGAAGTAGGCGAGATTGGAGCAAATATGATTAAAAAAAGTTATTTTTATAAAACGGTCGCTATATCGTGACAGTAGTACATGAAACAGGTAACCTGAAAAAATCATGTTCCTCTGTGTCCTAGTGTGTCCTCCGGTGCTCCTAACGGCATCTGCAAGATTTCACAGACTGGAGGAAAACAAGCAGTAAGAGCTGATCTGAGGTCTGCTGTCTATGAGAGCCGGCTATCAATCACTCGCGAACTCTGACCAAACGGTCATTCTAGGCAGCGCTGATCGAATATGAATCAATAAGTTCCGGTCACTTGACCGGAGCACAGCCAATAGGAACACTCTCTCAATGAAATGACCTGTGATTGGTCAAAGTCTCCCATCACGGGCTACATGTTTTAAAGCCTGAAAACAGAGCCATGAGGAGGAGCAGAAGTCTAGTTTCCTCTCAGAACACTTGAATTACAATATGCTGAAAGATTATTATGGAATTTTTGCCCAATGATGCCAAAAATATACTGCCAACATACACTTTAATAGACACATTTGCCACGTGACGGGTGGGGTCAATGAATGGTTACTTGAGCTTATCTGACAGGGTTGTCGGGGTACGTCAGACAAAAAAAATGTTGGGAACCACTAAAACAAATAAACATCTCAAAATAATACAGACAAACACAGTTTTGTCAACTCTCCTTTTGCCTCAGAGCCAGAGGGTAAAAAAACATACACCCTTGAAAACTATTTTCCCTTGTCACTCCTCCCGGTTTAGCCAGCAGTCAGTGTCCATATTGCCTGGGGAGCTGCACTACCTGATAAGCGGAGGTAGAGGCTCTCTGACACATCTGTCTGCTTGATGAGCCAAGTGTCAAAGCCCCCCAAAGTGCTGGATGGAGTGCATCAATAAACGACTTTAATCCCCTCCTGGGGCCAATGTCCTCCCACTAATAAGGGATCGTCTTACACCACTGGCAGCGAGGAGAGAGGTAAAAGTGGCTTGGCATGGGCCTCGGCACGGGGATGTACTTTACGCAGGGAATTGTCTGTACACAGGTATCAGCCTGTAAATCACACGCGCCTGCTGTTGCCTTAATTGCCGGATTGAATAGGTGTTTTGTTTCCTCCTCACCCTTCCCTCCCTCGTTTGCCCTCTCTCCCTCTTTTTTCTCTTTAAAAGTAGTGCCTATTTGTCATCACTCTTTCTCTCTCTAACTTCTGTTTTTGTATTTCAGCCTCTTTTCCCACCTCCGCTATGCATCCAACTCTGCCCCAGACAGTCTCACTTGCCAGACAGAAGAGGAGAAGCAGAGGGATGGGGACCGGTAGCCGGGCAGTATTGGTTGTGCTGAAGGACGTGTGGGTTGCTTGCATCCGCAGGGGAAGATCCAATGAGTGTTCTCGTCAGAGTGACCCTAATTAACCACATATTATCTGCAGGCTGTGTGGAGGATTAGGGCCCTCAGCTCTGGACCCTACAGGCCCAAAGACAGAGCACTAAAAGCGCACTTCACATTCTGCCTCAAAGCAAGACACAGGGAGGTGGGGGGGGGGGGGGGGGGGGGGGGGGGGGGGTGAGGCTGGGAGAAAGAACCATTCAGAGAGGAAGATAGCTTGAAGCATATCTGGACCTTTCTATAATGAGCAAATAAACATAGCAAATCCAAAACTGCGGCGCGGGGAGGAATACGCAGCCACCCTTTCTGGCACCCTCACAAAGAGGAAGACATCTCGTGTCTTTGTCTGTCACATCCTGAACACATCCATCCCTCCTGCCCAGGTGCTGTTTGAACAAATTGAAGTTTCTGTAGGAGGAGGGGACCATTATTCTATTGGGAGATAATGAGCTCATTTTCTCGTTTGACATTAGAACACCCAGAAACGAACACTTCGCCCGTGTTGACAGGTCGTCATACACACGCGGCGCGCTGCTGCATTAAGCCAGTGTCTATTGTCAACAAGGCAATGCAATCTGGGTGCTACACAAAAAACCCTCATTGACGCAACACAATAAGCGGCCCCCACAGGCAGGCGCAGACTCTGATTTCTGTGGAAAACATTTCGGCAGCAGCTGTGACATACCTCATTTCGGATGAAAGACGAGCCAATATCAACAACATGATTAAACAGAAGATTAACTGGCGCCCAACCGGTCCAATCCAAAGGTTATAGCTCATAAGATGCGTCGTTTCTTAAAGTGTAATGTGTTATTACAAGAGTTACGAGCTGCTAGTGAATACAGTAGATTTCCCCATTTACATAACACCAAACTACTGTATAAAATAGTGCAGTGTTAACAGTTCAAGCATTTACAGGGCTTTCATTAAGTATTACAGGGTAAATCTATCCTCCGCTAGCCCCGGTGTGCAGCTGCTATTCTGAGCCACTGGAACACTTCCTGCGGTTCCACGCTGTAACTCAAGCTTTAAGCCCCCGACTCAAGGCCCCACGCTGTCACCTACCTCGGTCGGTGTCGTAGAGGTAGACAAACTTCTGCCACTTGTAGTGAGAGAGCAGGCTGAGGACGGCGCCCCGGAGGGCGGGGCGCATCTGGATGACAAACTGCACCTCATTATCGGTGGGGTAACTGGGCGTGACGAAGGAGGTGTGCAGGGCGCCGCAGAACGAGGTCAAGGTGTTCATGGACTTCTTGTCGTAGAATCCGAAGATGGCGTACACGCCGCGGGAGAACTGGGAGCAAACTGCAGGGGACAGCAGAGGGCGAGAAGAGGACACGAGTGTTAAGACATTATTCAGCAAAATATGCACATTCACAAATGTGTGGCTCATCCCTTCAGGCAGAAATAGATCAACTGGGTGGTTTGACCCTCCACTAATAGCCAATTAAGTGACTCTAAATGACCCCCAAGGCATTTGACAAAGCATTTATAATATTGCATATCCTTTATAATTTTGAATAATTATACAGTATATAAGTATATAAAGTCACTGAAACAACTTGATTTCTCATTCAACAATTATTTCCATTATTAATTAGTCTGACATTCATTTCCTTGATTAATACATTCATTATTTTGTTTATTAAATGTAAGAAAATAGTGAAATATGACTGTAATAATTAGCCACATCTCAAGGTGTTGTATTCAAATTGTTTGTTTTATTTGACCGTCTGTCCATATGACATTTTTTTTCTTGAAAAATGACTAAAACAAAATTGTTGATGATGAATTTTCTGACGATATTCTGAGTGAGACCTTATTCCGAATGGAACATTTTCTGATTAAGACGTGGGATATGCCGATATTATTCAGGTTTTAGGAGCATTCTTTGGACATGTATACAGCACATTCGGAATATGCGTCTCAATCTGGGTTTTTACAGCAGTTTGCGACACACGGCCTCTTGCCTGTTTACTGCCAGCTCGGTGCGTTGTACACAAACCAACTAGCCGATAGTTTACGAAGATGCATGCCCAAAAGAAAAGTCCACATTTCTGGTCTGAAGGAGACACAAACCAACTGTTAAACGTTATGAACGACTTGGATATCAAGAGGATTTTGGTTATGAGCAAATATCACAACGCCAACCTTTTCAAAATGGTGTTTGAAGGAATGAAAGAGGGAGACTGTCCAACAAGTCCGCCACTAGTTACGTTAATCTGAAAAAATAACCCTAATGATGTCATCAGGGTTATCTCGGCTTGGGTGTGGAGACTACAACGTTTTTCTTGTGTTACACATTGAGGCTGTGGAGTTTGAAAGATGTGGGTATTTACCAGTCAGGAAGGGTGTAATGAAAGACACTGTCAAGTTGCATTATGGGAAGTGTAGGATCCAGAGTTTTTAGAGTTTGGAGACTAAGGACTACAAGTCCTTGGTTGACATTTTTTTTATAATCTGTCTATTTCGAGTCCCCTCTACTGTGAAATCACTGGAGTTCCTGTTTAATTGAGAAAATAATTGGTGACTTAATCAATAATGACAAGATTTGTTTTTTGTTGCAGCCCTAAATGATACCCAATCCCAATATAATACAATATACACCTGGCACCGACATTCATTATCTGCGTATGGATAATCTATCTGAATAAGAGAAATGCATGCATAAACAATGCACACCGAGACCGCGTACATTGCACCAGAAAGTGAACAGATCTGGTAATACACTAGTGGACTGCATTGTGACAGGCTGTCAGCAGTAAATGCAGGCGCCAGTACAGTGAGTGTGTTTGTTTTGGTAGCAAAGTGGCAGCCAATGGATAGAAAAAGCCACGGCGTTCACCGAAGGTCTCCAGCTCCCACCAGTTATCGCTCTGCTCCCTCATCCACGCTGAACGACTCACTGCAGCACTCGCAGCAGCTGGGAGCGCCGACGCTGCCTGTCACCGCTGCTGCTGCTGCTGCCTCCTACGAAGGAGCTGACAAAGACAACTCTTTCTGCCTCGAGTGGAACGCAGTTTCACTTCCAATGACCCACGACGCTCGTGTTTGTTGACGCCGCCATGTCAGTAACAGCTACTTGGGTATCTTTGCATAGATACGAGGTATTTCAATACAAGATTGACCTCACTTTTGAGGGGGAAAAAAACAACCCTTTCTGACAAGCTGCAGCAAAAACTAGACTCTGCTCAGTGAAATTACTATCCGAGGCGAGCGAAGGTAAAAGGAAATAAACAGTTACACCATCATTTGAATGCTTTTCACTTGAACAAATCTATAACAACCACTTCGGGGGGGAATGAACATCTGAGTAATACAAGCATCAGCGCGTGCATCTGATGACATTTTCTTGAGAGGCAAAAAAAACAAAAAAAAACATTTCCATTTGTTTGTGTATTCATCATCAGGCGCTCTAGTGGGACGGTGTGAAATTGTCAGGCAGGCGCGACTTCCATTCAGTCAGAAGCCATTAATGCGTAAACTAACATTCAGAGCTACAGGTGTGTTTTGCTTTCCCGCCCTATCATGAATGGCTGCTCACTTATTCTGATTGACTCTCAAGTGCTCCCGCTGGGTAATCAAGTATTCTTAACATCCGTAAACACTTTGAATATTCCAGTACAATGGTTGGATGACAGGAGGGGAAGGCGCTATCCAATAATGGCTATGTTAAATATTTGTTTACGATTGGCTGGCGGGGATTCATTCGATTGGCATGGTGGGATAGCTTTTATAGGCTGTTGTTTAAATACTAAATAAGGAGTTTTAGCATTCTGCGAGGTTACCGATGCTGAACTGGAAACAATTCATCACCGACGTGACAGTTTCCATTTTGTGCCTTCATCCTAATCAAGATGAAATCACAAACATCTATATCCATCTTTTTCTGCCCGTCTTTGTGAAGAACGCCGACTGCGGTACGTGCAAAACCTTTCAGACACTCAAGAGGACAACATGACAGCGACTCACGTATTCGGCTCTTAAGCACAATTGCCGTGTGAATGAGGGATCTAGTCGCTGGTGGGATTTGCCTCATCCTTTTTAATTCTATTCCCTCCCTATCTGTCCTGGTACAGACACCTCTCTCCCAAGGTATAAGCATCCATTCTCAGCAACAGACACACACACACACAGGCAACCCCACACACACGGATGCAGACATACAAACACACACACACACACACAACGCTGCTTACTGATAAGTGAATCAACAGATGGACAGCAGTATTGTGGGTAAGTGCTGCAGGGTGAGTGGTGCAATCTCCCACGCTGAATGGGGAGCCAGTAGGAGCCGCAGCCCTCCACGAGGCCCAGTTTTCTCTCTCTCTCTCTCTCTCTCTCTCTCTCTCTCTCTGCACTCCCTCTTAATTTGGGCCAGTACTGACACAGAACCTCTCCCAGGGGACCAGATCTGACAGCCTCTTTCTTTCTGCTCGGCTGTCCTCTTGCTTATTAGGTTGAGCTTTGTGCGAGTTTCAACAACAGATATGTCCACACACACACACACACACACTCATCTCGCTCCCTGTAACCCCCGTTAGACATACAGTGTCTTTACGCTGCACCCTTTTTTCAGGGTCGCCACCTTATTGCAGTGGAAAGGTTGGCGTGTCGCGGGGATCCCATGAGCTGTGCCATCTAGAGCAATCTGACTATGTTCTCCCAGGTTTACATGACCTGTTCTGTTTTGGGGGCACACACGAGCCCGTCTCACTGCACCGGATCTGGCAGCATCCTGCACCCTCTGCCCCTCAGACACAACGACTGCACCTCCACCTTCTCCAGAGCATTTGTGGCCCTACAAGACTGGCATTCACAGCCACATGCATGCTATAAATAGACCCAACCACAGTTAAAAGGGACTCTATGTAAGAATCAGAAACTGCTTGTTAACAGCGACACCTGTGGCCGTTAAGTCGACGAAAGTCAGCGTCCTGTTGCTCGCGCTCGCTCTACATAGACATGAACGAGCATGTCTATGTACAAACTTCCACTGTACATTCACTAGATATTCTCAAGAGCTAAAAACTAACTCTTCTGCAGCGTGTAGTGTGCGCGCATGCACGTGAGAGGTGGAGCGAGAGAGCGAGTGAGAACGAGCCCGATGTGCGAGTGAAGGCAAGCAGGCAGGCAGAGGAGCAGAGTACAGCATCGACTCCGGCCCTGGAGACCAAAGCTACGGTCTCCCCTGTGTCTTCTGACCGCGGTCGGGAGGCTGAAGCAGGAAGAGTTGACACTGTTTTGCCAAGACGGGCTTCACTAGATATAACTTTACCGTTTTGGTGCTTCCGTGTAGTTTGTGTTGGAGTCTGAGTCTGAACAGCGTAGCCACACACGAGCGAGCACGGGACACCGACCCGCAATGATTTATACGTGTAAGAAGTTACAAACAGCACCTTTAATGTTACACTACATACGATCAATGAAAGCAGCGTGATTTATTTTCAATGGAGAGCCATACGCTGCGCTGTGCAGAAACCTCTTGTTCTTAATCACTACTGGCACATTTCCACTGTCAGAGGCTAACAGGCCACACCGCATGTGGCATCATGTGTATACACTGTAGCAAGCAGGTGATAGTAAATCTGAGCTCTCAGGTGGAGCTATTGCAGCGCCGTTGATCATGATCGATTAAGCAAATGCGTCTCCGCATCAGTAAAAATGACCCTTTCCTTTTGGCAGGCTGCAACCATCATTTTCACAAACTGCTGCGAGAAAAACAATTTGCTGTTTCACCCCGGCGCTGCTGGTGGAGGAAAACAAAAGAAGCGTCGGCTCTTATCACCAAACAGCCGGGATCACCTGCGAGGAATGAGCTAGTTTATTTTTTTCCTTCTTTTAAATCACGTATTTTTTGCAACACAGTGTAACTTTCTAATTAATCTACATTTTTTTGTTACAAGCTGCACCTCTACCGATTCGCTACCTCGCTAATTTGCGGCGTATGTAAATTTCTGCACCCTTTTAAATCTTAATAAACTCTAATTCCTTCAGTCAAGGGTGAATAACAAGACAGCAGAACACATGAGCAGACTATATAAGTAAGGGAAGTTTATTAATGGGAACAAATAAAAGCAATCAGTAGAAACATATTGACCAAGAGGGATTGAATGTTTCCTTTGCAGTGAAAAGGAAAGTCAATTCAAGATTTCAGCTTAATAAGTTAAATAAAGAGAAAAATGCTTAAACACAAATGACTGGTTGTATCTTCATTTCTGAACACAGAGAGTTTCCTATTATTTGTGATTCTTAGGAGCCAAACTCAGAACTCAAACTGTTTTTGACAGACTGTATGGAAACTTCTGGATTACCCTCTCGCAGCCCAAAAGAGCCATACACTGTATATGTATGTATTCCTCCTAGAGATGTCCCTCCATGCAGTACTGATCCTTCTCCTCCTTCTTTCAACGCCTCACTCTCCTCTCCTCTCTCCTCTCCTCTCACTCTCCTCTCTCCTCACCACTCTATTTGACCTCTCCTTTTGTTGCCTCAGCCATCTGGTCATCCCCCAAAGCATACATCCTCTTCAAGCGTGGCAGTATCTCTCTTCACCTGAGTGCCTCTCTCCTTCTCCTCTCACATTGTTTCCTCCATAATATCGCCCCGCTCCATCAGCGGAGCAGAGATTGGTGTTGGACTTTGGTTAAAAAAAAAGGAAAGTAAAAGAAAAGTGCAGTCAGGAGAGAGAGAGAGAGAGAGCGAGAGCTGCTGCCTCGGCCTCATCCCTCTCGGTAATTAAATAAAAACGGAATAAATGTAGGTGGAAACAAGACGGCCGAACCTGAAGAAATAACACATCAGTTAATATAATCCAATGATTCTGCGAGTGTCACCTTGAATTTCAATAACGCCAATTTACTCACAAGTCCACAGACAACCATGTAGCCATTAGAGGAGCTTGCTGGAGGACTGAGTGGTAAACAACACAAAGATAATTCTCTCTCATCTGCTCCTTCCATTTTCCTTCTCCTCCGATCTCATTTCCCCCCTTTTTTTTTTTCTTCCTCTGCAGTTAACCGTGCCTCCTCCTCCTCCTCCTCCTCCTCCTCCCCCTCCCCCTCCCTGCTGCAGGGAACCATGCATCCCATCTCCAGTTCACTGGTCAAACACACACAGTGTGCCGCCCTCATTCCCTTCTATAATCAGGACACTCTGCAGTGCTACAGGGATGTTACATTTCTGATGCATCACTTGAGATGGCTGGCCTGGAATGCTAGTTCAGAGGGATATGTGGTATCCTGCAGGCACGCTGAGCTAATTCATAAAAAAAAAAAAAAAAAAAAAACCTTTTCATGCACTCACAGTATTTAGAATCCCGTGCTCTTTCGCGGCCCATGAGCCAGAGCTTTGCACAGCCTTGGGAAGGGGGAGCTGGGAACAAGTAAATGTCAACGATGATTGTATCTCTTTAGCTGTTTTCCTCGTCTTTTTCAAAAACCCACATTCTCTCTCTTTCTCTTTTTGGCTCCGTTGTTTCTCCTCTCAGCCACATGGCCTCCATTTTCCTGCCTGTGTCTTGGACTCCTTCTCCCCCTCTGGTCCTCGTAGCTCCGTTCTGGTCTCCCCCTCCCTCCCTCCCTCCCTCCCTCCCCAGTTTTCAGCAGCCTACATCAGGACCAGCATGTCCTGCTCTGAAGAGGGGATGCTGTCACTGGGAGATAGCTCGTGAGAGCCCTTGGGGGATTGCATCGGCTCTTGTCATATAGAGATGTGAAGTGCTTCAAACTGTTAACTCAAATGGCAGACCTAGATTCAAGAACGACGCAACTGCAGTGGTGCCGTGAGACGTTAAAAGGAAGCTGCTACTAGTCCTGCTCCATCAACATCCAGCATCTATTTACACGTTAAATTACCTGCTGGGCTAAATGACACCGATACACACACTGAGGAAAGAGCAAACAATATCACACATCTATACTACAAACAGTAAATGTATCCGGTGGTTGACATTAGAGAAGGGCTGCTGTACAGTATATTTTAATATTATTGTAAATCAGTGGAATCGCATGATCATGTTATTGTTTAAGAAAAAAATCGGTGCATCCATGCAAACTGTAATTGAACTAAATAAGTTGTTTTACACATACAGTGTAACATGTTTTTCAGATGTAATACATAACAGTGGAACACAGTTCATTGCAATACACCTATTTGATAATTGTTTGGGTGATTTTTGCCTACATTTGTTATATTATGATATACAGCATATTGATATTGGAAAAATATTTTCATTAATTGATTGATACAATATTGCCACGCAAAATATCGCGATGCTATGCTGTATTGGGATTTTTTCCCAAACCTCTACCAGCTGGACTTGAACAGGGAAAGGTGCAGTTCATTGTCAGCTTTTTAACCACTAAGCCACACAGAGGGCCCTTTATTACTGTAATTTCAGACTTATCACCGTAGGCTATGACACACCCTTTCACCACATTTGCAAATCTGCAAAAAAGTCAATTTTTGACCACTAGTAGCGCTATGGAGCAGTTTTTACACAGTACACAGTCCTACCAGTGGTTTCACACTCATAACTGATGGCAGTAGTGGGCCGAGAAACACAGCAATGCAGGGAAAAAGAACCAGCGAGTAAACAAGGATGTAAACAAAATGTCCAATTTCTCTCCTGCCCTCTGCCCTGTGCTCACCCTGACAGTATCCGAATCACCTCAGCTAAAGACCTCATCTGCTGTACAAGTACAAGCAATCCACTGGTGAGTTCAGACTGTGTGTGTGTGTGTGTGAGTCTTCACGCATGTACTTGTGTGTGTGTGTGTGTGTGTGTGTGTGTGTGTGTGTGTGTGTGTGTGTATGATGGATGATAGGGGGTAAGGAGCCTGGCCTGGGGATGCTCTGTCACCAGGGCTGGTTAGCCTGGAGCTCACCCACCGAGAGATAAGCATCTCCCCATACTGACGACAGGTTTCTAACTTCCTCTGCTCCTCTAGTCAATTTCCCTCCTATCACATTTTCTATCTATTATTATGAACTTTGATTTTGTTGGTAGCTGCATAAACTCATATAAAGACTCATATATTTGGCTGTAGCCATGTAAAGCCGCAATAGAGCATGCATAGATTTAATAACAGAAAATGGATGTGAGAGTTTTATTGTATCTATCTAGTGTATACAACTGCAGTGTGACATTTCCTTCTCTGCGCTAGATACATTAGTAAATGTCACAAAAAAGGTTACTGGCCAGTAACTTTGATGGCTCAAATGAGTGTGTCTCTATCAAAGAAGGGGGACTGAATGAGAAGCATATAAATGTTGCGTTTCTCCACTGCCTGGATGCACGGAGAACAGGTCAACTATTAGAAGAAACATCATCTTATTCCAAAGATTTTTGTCAAGTTTCCTGCTCACAGTTACAATTTCGATCCGAATGCAACGTGAGAAATAACACAAGCTTATTTTTTCTAAAAATATATGGAAATGTTTTAATATCGAAACAAGTGTAAGTCATTTTTTGACACCTCTGCTGCTCATATTTTTAGTATAACACATGAAGAGCAGAGAAGAGATGCAAACGGAAATGTTATCCAGTCAATAGCGAAAGAGTTTAGCATTTATTAGCATGGCACAGTGATTAAGTTTTAATTAAACTCAAGTCAGAATACTTACTTTGGTTTGTGTAAAAATTATCACAATACGTTTTAATAGAAAACATGTTCACGGAGCTGTATAGTTACCAGGTAACTAGTCGAATATCCTCCGAGAAGGAATTAATGGAAATTTGTGTGAAGTACAAAATTAAAATTTCAGTTTAGGTATTTCTTTCTCTCTCTCTCTTTCTGAGCTCGATGCAGACTGGTGAATCCAACTGAGAAGGACATTATGGAAATCCGAGAGAGAGCATAAAGTTCTTACTCTGGTTAGTGTGATTTACATTCGCTTTGAAGCTTCAAGAATTGGGCCTTTAAGGCATCTATAGGAAAAAGCACTTATCCCATACCACGCTGCGCCTGGAAGGCTCATATGCAACCTACAACCCCAGTCAGTCACTAATGAGATGTGAGTGGACCTCTGCTCTGTTAGCAAGAAAGACTGAGAGAAATCACATCTGAATTATGGGCTATGATTCCGTCTGTCAAATCTTTGCCAAAGTAAGCCGAGGGAGGATTACTTACGCAAACTAGAGTTGTCTGCTTTTTAAATTGACCCAATATTCCAATTAAATAAAATGTTTATGAACAACTTTGAGATCTGACTTAATAGGACGTCTAAAATAGAAATACTAATAAAACAAGGACTGGTGAAAGACTGGAGAGAAATTACTCCTTAAAATGAGGGATTGATGGAGATATCTACTATTATTTTTAACATTTTAAAGGGGAACTATGCCAATTTTCTAAATTCATACATGTTATTACTATGATCTACTGTAAGACAATCCAAAAAATATTAGCAAACATGAACAACTCACTCCCAAATCCAAAAACAAGAGTGCTAAAACTCAAACTTGTGATGTCATAGGGTATAAAGTGTGAAGCTGCTCCATAGACAATGCATAGGGAGAGATGTTGCAGATGACACTGAGAGCACCCAGGGGAATATTCTGAGTATAGGGGAACATTTTCTGTTTCACAACTGACAACACTACAATAGAATAAAGCTCATTTGGATATAAAAAAAAGGAAAAGACACAAAATCAGTCTCACATTCATTGTTTATGGAGTAGCTCCAGACTTTATACCCTATGACATCACAAGTTTGAGACTTACTTCTCTGGTTTCTGGCTTTGAGAGAGAGGAGCTCATGTTCACTAATATGGATTGAACTTTCCTGGGCCATGGAAATAACATATTGGAATTCTTAATTTAAGTGGTGTTCCCCTTTAATACGAGAATATGCATCGATAAACAAATTGTATTTATACTTTCATAATAATTTTCCTTTCAACAGAGATCATATAAGGCTTGAATCAGCATTGCTCGGTGTCACAAATCCTAGTTTTACCGAGGCGGCAACATCCGGGTCTGAAAAGTGAAGCCAATGCGGAAGTGCCTTAAACTTGCATTATTTCTAATAGCCAGCAGGGTGCGACTCCTCTGGTTGCAAAAAGAAGTCAGATTGTATAGAAGTCTATGAGAAAATGACCCTACTTCTCACTTGATTTATTACCTCAGTAAACATTGTAAACATGAGTTTATGTTCTCAATCGCTAGTTTCAAGTCTTCTTCAATACAGCATGATGTTCATTTAGTAAATTATGGTCCCATTTAGAGTCAAATAGACCATAAAGCAGGGTATGGTTTAGGGCGTGGCTACCTTGTGATTGACAGGTCGCTACCACGGCGTTGTCCGTGTTTTTGACGTTGAACTTTAACCCGTTCACAGTGTGTTTTCAGTTCATGAAATTTAATTGTAACATTTTGGTCGCCAAAAAAGATCTTATTCAACATTCGGTTGTACTTAGCTCCGCCCTCTCGTGCCACTTCTGGTTGCTAAGAACCAAGATGGCGACGGCCAAAATGCCGAACTCAAGGCTTCAAAAGAGCAGTCCACAAACCATTGGGTGACGTCACGGTGACACATTGAAGGTTTGACTGCTGCAAATGACTATTCATATAGTGCCCTGAAGATAAGAGAGTGATGGTCACTGAGGTCAGGCGTAGTCAACAAGCACGTACTTCCCCATCACATTGAGTTAATCAGCTATTCTCTTTCCTCTCTTGTATTCCTCTCTGTGGGTCCTTCCTCCTCTCCACCTGCCATCTTGATGATATAGTCCTGTACTCGTCGTGAGAGTGGCTGGTGAGCAATCCCCACGGGAGTCAATGACTCTCAACTCTATCTCCCAGTCTGACAGATATTTTCACCTCCAAGGTCTTACCATCATGCTTTTGTTTGAACACAGAGCAACGCGCGGGGCTGAAAGCACTCGGCGGGTCAAACAGACCCGCACGCCACCCGTGCGGGTCCGTTCGACTCTGTTCAAATGTTCAGTACGTTCGCTGAATATCTCAGTTTGATGGGACTCAACGGATACATGCAGAAATCTCACTCTGCTCTCGTCCGCTGCATGTCGTTTCCTTGACACATGCAATTAAGGGCTATCTATGCGAGCAGATAACAGACCGAAACCCTTTGGCCCCCTCGCTTCACCTCGAGAGCCGTGCTCCGACATCCCCGGCCCCATCACGTAGAACAAATAACAACCCATTCTTCCGACAGGCTCTTGCAGTCCACCATTTGCTGCAATGCAGAGGCGAGAGAGGAGTGTTACAGGACTTGTCTTATCCTCTCCAAGATGATCACTCCTCTCACCTTCAGGACACCACAGCACAGAGTGAGGACAGCCGCTCAACGCTGACCCTTTCAGTGCGTCTGTGTGCATTTTTTAAGGGGGATTCAGCCGAGGATGAAACATGTAAGGCTTATGATATTCTGTAATTGGATTTCCAAGAAAGCTGGTGACAAAGTCCCTCACACACCACTAATCCTCCCAATCAGCACTGCGGGCCTAAAGCGTGCTCTTCTTCGCAGATGAATATGGAGGAAGGGAAGGGAAGCAAATGGAGCGTGAAGCGAGGAAGAGCGCGGAGATCGCAGATGAAGAGGGGTGCGGATTGAGCCAAGACTGCATAAGGTTGGACTGAAGGTGTGCCGACGTGTACCGTAGCCTGTATATAAAGATGGACGACATGACAGCTCCCCAAAAGTGAAGCCAAAACATCTCTATCGCCCCCTGGTGGCAGGCTGCAGTATAGGTCATAAACCCCGCCCCCTCCATGTTAGCGGATGGGACATGGGCCAAACTGAAAAGTCAAAGTACACGTAAAATAAAGTTTTCCGAAAGATGGTTTGTCATTTTAGGTGGTCCTTATCACGCTGATGTTGTTGTTGATGTGTTCAAGTGTTCATTTTTCTGATAAGTTTGGTTTTAATTAGGGCTGTCAAAGTTAACGCAAGAATAATGTTATGATTTGAACATATTTGTTTATGCTAAATGCAGTACCTGTGAGGGTTTCTGGGCAATATTTGTCATTGTTTTGTGTTGTTAATTGATTTCCAATAATAAATATATACATACATTTGCATAAAGCAAGCATATTTGACCACTCTCATGTTGATAAGAGTATTAAATACTTGACAAATCTCCCTTTAAGGTACATTTTGAAAAGATAAAAAAATGTGTGATAAATTTGCGATTAATTGCGATTAATTATGGACAATCATGCGATTAATCGCGATTCAATATTTGAATCGATTGACAGCCCTAGTTTTAATTAGTTATTTGATGCTATAAAAAGGAGAGTGAGACGTCATGATTGACAGCTGCTCTGAGTGAAGTAGTCGCAGCCGGAGGCTCGGGAGAGAGGGGAGAGAGGAGATGTAACTATAACTTTCCATAACCATCTTGAGTCTGTGTAATGTAGTTATAGAGATATTATTGTTAGTTGTTGTGTCTTTCTAGCCAAACAGCTACCGTGGTGCTAACGTAGCAGCTAGGTGGCTCAAGCTAGCAAGCTGTGGCCGTGCTCGGCTCGTGATTGGCTCGGGCAGGTGCGTGGGCGGGACCTCGATACCGCAGCTCCAGCTCACTAATGCGCAGACTCTGGCTCCAAATGACGTCAAAATCTCAAGATGGCCGCTCCCGTATCCGGGATATTTTGGCTTCACTTTTGTACAGTGGGAGGAAGTGGAGACCCATCTATACAGTCTATGGTCCCAACACACACCACACAGGGTCTGATCAGCATCTCCAATCTGGGTGTGAGACGAGTTAGAGGAGCGCAGGGCGCCCCGGGACGTCTGAGAAAAGGGAAGGGAGTTCAACATGTCGGAACCAACACAGCAAACACTCAAACTGTTGCTGTCAGAAGTGGTCAGGGGCTCTGCCTTCACAACAAACGGGCAAGATTAGCTTTGCTGAATCACAGGAAACAGTTCACTTTAGGTCTCCGTGACAGATGCCTTTAAGAAAAGAGGACACGAGGAGGACAACTCTCAGCCATATCAAAGAGATTAAAGGAATAGTTTAAGAAGACACCTCTAAATGATTCGACTTGACTGCAGCAGAGCCGGGGCCCGCCAGGGTAAAGATCCGCGGTGATATTTCAGGTATAGACCCGACAGACTTGTTTTGAATCCAATTGTACACAGCGGGGGAAATACCTGGCAGCCGCAAACCTCTCCGGTTCCTGTTCCTATTTTGGATGATTGAGAAAAAAAAACAAGCAGAGTAAACTTTGTGGATGTCTGGCAGCCAGGCGCATATATTTTTCCATCACTGTCAAAAACGCTGGATTGTTTTTCCCGCCTCACATCAATTCTATCTGTTCTTCAGTCTTGCCTGCTAAACTAGTTTCTGTTTGTCATTTTCCCTTTTCCTAATCTGCAAGACGGGGCAGCGAGGAGTCTCGAAACATCTATATTCCAGTTAGAGTGCAAACCGTGTGAGTTTAATGCTTCCTGACTGGTTGTTTCTGTCCTTTAGGGAGATTTCTGATCAGTGTGTCTCCGTGTACGGTACGTACTGTATGAATGTGCCGCGCAGGGCCACCGAGAGGGGGGATGACAATCTGCCACTCTCACGAGGTCCACTTCCTGCGCGTGTAAACTAAGCCTTTGCCCCCGGTGTTGCTAATCAAATTACATGTCACATTTCATATCCTACGCCGACGAAACGAACCGAGCCGAGCCATTGAGGGATTTTCATTGTGGGGCTTGATTATTACCTCTCCGGGACTCCGGTCTTACTCCCAGCTCTTCGCACTTTCTCCCGGGAATAATAGAATAAGTCAATGAGGACGGGAGATGGGACCAGTTGTTTAACCTTGAAGACATCACTTAAATTATTCCCTCTCCTTCTCAGCCTCAATCCAGGCTTGGTTAAGTATGTAGAGTCCAGCACCACTTTTCATCTTATTAGTGCCCTTGCTGAGATGGCGCTCCGTCGCTGAATGATAATGCTGGAGGTAGCAGAGAGGGGGAGACAGATGGAAAACAGAGAGCTATGACAGTGAGTGAGCTCCTATAGGTGCCAGGGCCATGGAAAACCCTTGAATATGCCTTTTCTCACCTCACTTTTTCCCCACAGAAACCAATAAAGATTCTCAGCGAGGGGCTTCACTTTTGGAGCCATTTCATACAGGCACTTGGGAGAGAGGAGAGCAAGAAGTTTTCTCGTATTAGATGAAAAGATGGATTCTCGGCAGACCTTTCATTGTCTGGATGTGTGCTGGGCACGAACGCCAATAAGAGGAAATTCAGTGTAATTTGGCGCCTATCTGATATCTTGTCTGATATGGTCACTGTGATGCACTGTAGTCAAGTCAGAATAAGTCCCAGGTTTAACGCTATCAGTCTCATGACAGCACGATAGAGACACACTGAAATGGATGGGAGCCGCGTGGCAGACTGATCAAAAGCAAAATACTACAAAGTTAATTATCTTCTGAGCTAGAGTGATAAAGATGCCATAAAATAATGATTTTTTCATTTAAGGGTCACACTTAAATCATATATTTACAAAGTGTTGATTACTCCACAGGCCTCACTTTAAACTGTCTCTCGGGTGAAACTTCTTTCAGCCAAAGAAATAGTCTCTATAAAAATGGACAAGAGGAAACTATGACTTATCACAACTGAGGTTTTATTTTTCGTAGCTCTGGGTTGTTGGTTTTATGGGTTATGATAACATTGAACTCACCAAAGTAATTGCTGAGATCTCGGTTCACGGTGTAAAAGTAAGTCCAAATGGATAAAAAGCACAACGGTCAGACGATCATAGAGTTGCAACAACAGTTTTGCAAGATTAGCTACAACTTTTCTTGGAGGTAAAACCATAAGTGAGAGCACCCGTAATGACACAAATAAGTACACGGCAAGTACAGTTGGACAAATACTGCAGTCCATTGCAAGTCGGAAGTCGATAATTCCGAGTCGGTCTTTCCGACTTCCAATCTAAACGCTTTCCAGTGCATCTGCTCGGTAAAACATGGAGGCCCGCATCAAACTGATGTTTGTATGTGTGTTAAGTGTCTGAGCTTCACAAGCATCTACAGAGGACCTACATCAATTACCACAGCGCCATTAGCAAAGAAAAAGGCATATACTGTAACCATCTTTAAATAAACAACTAGAGAATCCTGTGGGGAAATATTTCTGATAATCGAATTTGTCTAATTCCTGACATTTTAAGGATCTGAGGGAACCCTGTTAAAAGAGACAGGAGGAGTAGGCTAGTACCGCATTTTCGCAAAGAAGCACAAATCAACTGAATGGAAATAGCAGCTACAACATTATTACAGCATGTTTCACAAAACAAACAGTGCCTAACACACTACATAAAGTCAAAAATGATAAAAAGGTAATTCACTTTGTGGTGCCGTGTGACGCTGTAACGTCAGGTTTGTTTATGTCGGCGAACTTGGGCTACATAAATCTTCTGACTTAGAATTCAGACTTGAATGGCCGTTCCATTGTACTTTTCCGTGTCGGAGGTAGTTTTTTTCCGAGTTCCGAGTACAATGGATTGCACCAAAAGTTGAAATAGGAAGTTGGGCCGTAAACTGTTTGATTGTATTTTTACCGTTCAACTGCATTCTCTCTTCCAAATAAATTGACTAATATCGTTGTTTGTTTTTGTTAAACCTCTATGACTGTGTCACTGCTTGTGCCCCATTGAACCTATTTTTAGCGATATCACAGTGATCTCACTCAGCATTACTTTAGTGAGTATAAAATGTTATTATAATAGATAGAACTGATGACCTGAAATTCCGAAAATAAAACTCAAGTTTTATTTTTAGTCATTTTCCTTTAACACCATGTTTTCTGGGTAATTCAGAGTAAAAGGAACGTTTCATTCACGTCCATCGTATTTGGGTGGAGGCAGGTGGAGGCTCGATACCACTGGTGGTAAGTGACACTGACATTTTAAGATCATGTTATACAAGTTTTTTTTTTTTTTAATTATACCTGCAGTTTGTGCTAATCCAATTCTTTGGTGGGTTGTGAACATAACATGGTTTCTACACAACTTCTACAATAGGAACTCCTCCTCATTATACACCTAAATATTTCATTCAGTTACAGGGAGTCCTAGGGCTGAAAAGCTTAACTCGGAGACAAACCCCTGAAATTGGGAGTGAAATGTTCACTGACGTTTCTCAAACTTCGGCCACTTGAGAGCAATTTCCAAACTTAAGCTTCTTTATGCATAAAAGACCCAAAGTCTATCCCCTTACAGCTCAGGGACGGGGCTTGGTACAGTAGCAGCAGCAGCACTACAATGGGCAGGAGGAAAATACATCGCACAAAGAGTTGAGAAAAAGCAAGAGAACTCATGAGACTTTCTCCGTGCCCTTGGCATACTTAGAGAAAGGTACGTTATTTAGCCTCGCTGCCCGTTTACAATAGATAGAGCGAGGTGCTATTTCACACATACTGTACGTTCCTTTATGGTTATTTCATTTCAGACTGGACATCGTGCTACTTTTGTCAACTGTCCACTTCACAGCCATTGTGGGTCTGATGTTGGATGTGTGCGGCTCGTCTACAGAGGCGTATATAAAACCTCACAAATCCTCACACAGCCTATTCTCGACATCCAGCTCGCTATAGAAGACAGGTAGGTGGAGAGATGAAGGAAGCGCTGCTGTGCTGTGTGCTTACAACCCAGCTCACATCACACACACAGGCATACACAAACACAGTGGTTGGTCACTTCATCTCTCCATCTCCAGCGCTGCGCCTCTCTCCTCCACTACTCCCTGCTCTCATAAACATAGCTAAGCCACTGAACTCTCCCAGGTCCCTTTTTCATCATATTCTAGCACTGTCGGGGCTGCAAAGGGCACCGGCATCTGAGAGAGGCTTTCCATTGAGGCCCTTTGGAATGGATTCCCTCCAAACGGCCTTTTCATTCCGCAGCTGCGATGGATTAGCTCTGTCACGGGTCCAGATGAGGTTTTGCCTTCCTGATCTGCACGCCACGCCGGAGAAAATAATGCCACGCCGCCGAGATGAAGAAGAAGAAGGGAGGCGAAAAATAAAAGTAAGGGACGGGAATCGCGCCGGCGGCTACCCAACGGTCGATGAGAGGAACACTTCAATATTTCATCACGCGGCCACGCATGGACACACAAGGCGCGGACGGCGGCCCCCGGAGCAGCCGCCCACAGGTTTGATGTAGCCATGTGTGAAATGGCAAGAGCCACACAACAGCACTCTCAGAATTAACCATTGGAGGGGGAAACAGAGGAGGGTCACGGTCGGGCGAGCACATCATGTTCACTTAATTCTCACTCATGGGGATAGTGAGCACTAAAGACAGGAGAAGCGGCGCTAAGACGCGTGTAATGTAAGATAGCCCCCACTGCGTCACAATTAAATCTTTTCTCTCGTTCGCACCTACTAATACGTCTTCTTAACCGTCTACAGAGAAGATACAGATATCATATGAAACTAGAGAATCTAAGGATCCAGCGGTACCAACCATGTCATGCTAGCTTGTCGGGAAGGAGGCTAAGTAACGCTCCAAATTTCGGCTAAATTTTGGCGAGGAAAAACGGACATGGCCATTTTCAAAGGGGTCCCTTGACCTCTGACCTCAAGATATGTGACTGAAAATGGGTTCTCTGGGCATTCAGAGGATGGATGGCTTTCCTAGGGTTATTGACAATAAGGGGGTTTCTGAGCAGTTTCCAGAACAGAAGCGCTCGCCATATAATGGCCGAAAAATGCAATTCTTGCAGAAATGTCCAAATGTCAAAGGTTTTTGATGCAAAATCACAGCATGGCTTTTTCTATGGTGTTCCTCAAGGTCTTGGTGTCTTAATGTGGTATTTTGGAGGGATTATTGATCATTTTTATCAATTGCCGATTGGTAAAAAATAGTTAAATTTAGCACCAAATCTGAGTAACAAATGGTATAAACCCAAAAATTGCTGCAACAAATTATCAGACATAATAGAGCATGGGAATGGTCATCATATACTTCCATCATAATGTTCTAAACCCTTATACACTTTCACAATTTATTTTAATGAATTAATTACTTCATGTTTATTTCTTATTCATGACTAGAACAACTTGACACACAGTGCTGAGCTGCGTCTCAAATTAATCTTCAGCTTCTCAGCTTTCAGATGATGTACACCACTTCTATGTGACATCTACTGTTGACCTGCTATCTCCCCCTAAAGACCCCCTGTACCCCCCTAAAAAAAGACAAAAACGGGCCTATTGTGGGTCTCAGAGGGTTAATCTAAGCTGGGAAAGCTGATGTAGAGCAATGGCTACCACCTCCTCGATGACCCGAGCTGCGGATGAGTCACAGTTCCACGCATGTTACTCACGGCCATTTGACTCCCATTCTACTTTTTACGGCGTTGCATGCAGATTCGATTAAACCCATTCAATGTGAATCAGTGAACAATCAGCAATACATTGCCGCTTGTTACGGTGACAACACGGATAAAGTGATTTGAGTGGCTCCTCGGGCCTCGCCGTCAACACGTCAACAGATCCCACTCCGACATTTCTGGGCTCTTCAATCTGCGACTGCAATCGCAGCTGCAGTAATTGTCTATAAATCCCCCCCCCCCCCCCCCCCCTCCGTTTCCAGATGTGTTGGTCTGCATTCATTGCATAAGACGTGTTTAATATTAACCAAAGAGGCTATTCGGGGCACAGCACGTCTTATTTGCATCCCTGTATCACTGCGAGGGGATATGCTAATACCTTCCTTTTTTCTTCCTCCTCTCCTTCATCCCGCATGCTAGAGTGCCCATACACTAGTTTCACAAGGTTATGATGCTCCAGTGGCCCGGCGACTGTGAACTGTCACAAGCAATCAGTTATGATGGAGCCCTTGTTTCTGCACAGACATGCAGCGTTGGCAGGGCTCTGCCAGCGACTGCCTCTTTTGAAACGGGCCAGGAACGTGCGGATCAATCTGCTCAGTCGGCAGACGGGAGAGAGAGAGATAGAGAGAGAGACACAGAGAGAGAGAGAGAGAGAGAGAGAGAGAGCTGGAAGCTGGAAGCCCTCATCGCACTGTGATCCAATATTTACTAGTTGGTGGGAGAGTACATTCGTGACACTCCCTGTTGATGTTTTGTATTCATCACAACGCCGCCCTGATGTCCTGACATTTTTGCGCGGAAATCAGACTCCGCCGCGCGCACGTGCACACACGCACATGCAGAAGGGCGCCCAAACAATAAACAGCTGATAACGCCGTCCAAGTGGACCGACAAGATTAGACGGCACATAGGTGCCAATTAATGCTTTTCTCTGGGCGCTTTTCAGAAATAATAAAAGGCTCAAAAGTATTTTTCTTCCGTAAGCCGTCTGACCTTGGATAGGACAATGCAGTCGGCAGCTCTTATTGAGGAGGACTTCAGTGTTTCAGAGGCCAATGCAGCAACTTCCGATGAGGCGCGATGCGGATGTGCTATTCCGGCTCAAGTAGGGGATTACTGATTCAGTGATTACGGGTATTGTAGGGGAGTCTAGTGAATGGCCAATAGCTAGCTGAGTGTGACTGCAGCGGCTGCGGGAACATCGCCGTAATGGGCTTTGAGGGAGAGATTAAATACATATAAAGGGAGAAATATAGAAATGAGAAAGACAGAGAGGGAGTAAAAGTCAAAAAAATAAAAATAAATGCTGACTGCAATGTAAAGAGATCTTTACAGGTTTTTGAAAATGCTCTTCCTTTCTTCTTCTTTACCTCCTGCATCCCCCCTGCCTTTTCACAACAGGAGCATAAGGGTAAATGGCATTTCCAAATGAAAAATAATCTCCGCCACAAACGACGTATTCCACTCTCCTTGAGAGGTTTTGCTCATTGAGAAAACAAAATGGAAAGCAGCCATCACACGGAGCCGAGCTGCTGGCAGACACATCCCTGATGCACCTGAGATGAATAGTTCACAATGGCAGCTCGCCCCCTGTTCATTTTACTTAAAATGCACCACGTGTGCCGGCTTTTTTTCCTTATCATAAACAGTTTTTCCCTCACACACAGAGTACGGCGGCAAATGTGTCTAACGCACCGCTAGGATTTTGTGCGTCTCCGCTCCTCCCGTGCGGTCCCTCATAGTGTGTTTATCCTTTTTATCCTTTTTATACGGTCAGCCGGCTCCTCTTGTTCATCACAACGCGGCGCTGATATCATCTTCAATAAGGGAGCACAGATTTGGCCTGTCACTGTTGACTTATAGTTCAGAAACCGCCCCTATTATTTGAACAGTGGTGAACAGATGTGCGGAGCATAGATGGGCTGTCATGTTGCATCATGTCTGCTGGCGAACAAATCAAGGGGGGCCTCGATCCACGCCTTCGCCTGGGTTCGCCATGAAGCTCACATATGGGTCAGTGGTGCACAAATTATTCTTAAACCCATTCTTGGATGGTTAATTGTTACATCGGGGGGGTTTTATCGCTCAGCTGTGGCGTAAATTGTTTTAATAGTTGTGGAAATGTCATTGTCAACAAAATCTATTGAAGTGTTCAAGCTTTATTAGCGATAATGTAGCGTCTCTCATACATGTAAAGCATTTCTGGCAGTCCCACTGTAGTGTGCATTATATAAAAACCGTCAGTTATCATGTGAATACAGCACTAGGGGTGTAAGAAAATATTGCGATATTATTCGGGCTGTCAATCGATTCAAATATTTATTTACGATTAATCGCATGATAGTCCATAGTTAATAGCAATTAATCGCAAATTAATCACACGTTTTTTTTATCTGTTCTAAATGTACCTTAAAGGGAGATTTGTCAAGTATTTAATACTCTTAACAACGTGGGAGTGGGCAAATAGGCTTGCTTTATGCAAATGTATGTATATATTTATTATTGGAAATCAATTGACAACACAAAACAATGACAAATAGTGTCCAGAAACCCTCACAGGTACTGCATTTAGCATAAAAAATATGCTCAAATCATAACATGGCAAACTCAAGCCCAACAGGCAACAACAGCTGTCAGTGTGTCAGTGTGCTGACTTGACTATGACTTAACCAAAAATGCATGTTCATAAAGTGGGCATGTCTGTAAAGGGGAGACTCGTGGGTACCCATAGAACCCATTTTCATTCACATATCTTGAGGTCAGAGGTCAAGGGAGCCTTTGAAAACCCCTGTATCATGATATGTATCGTATCGCCAGATTCTTGCCAATAAACAGCCATAATATGCAGTAATTCTATGTTGGCTGTTTCTTTGAAATAACTGTGGGGTATATAGGGTGATGATATTTCCAGGGTGCCATGACAGTCCATTCATAATCATTTCACCTTAATCCTTCTTCTCATTTGCAATTTATCACATTTGCCCCTGGAAAGTGAGCAGATAGATAAAGGAAATCAATAAGAAATCCAAAGACCGCAACACCCCCACAGTAGGTCTGAACACACAACAAAAGACGGATAACTGTCGGGGCTTCAAAAGTACCAATGTACATCTGTGATGTGATTTACTGATCTTCAAAATCAGAAAATCTGTCCCTATACCAGATCCTTTTTTATGTTCCATAGCTGCTGAAGTGGCCAAACGCCCAATTTTTTGTGAAAGATATATGGAGATTTGAAGCCACCACAGCAGCAGCGAGGGAGGAAAAGCTGTTGTTTTATCAAACAACATCTGCCGGCAGCGTCATTGATTCCAAGACAAATAGCACTCTCCGACAGCAACGCTTCTCCTCAGGTTGGGTTTAAGAGGATCTTTGGATATTCTGATTAAAAATTCATTGTGTTGAATCTGCCTCGGAGTGTGTTCTATGTTTTCTAGTCTGCATCTCATTACGGCTTCAGCTGTGCGCCTGACTTTAGAATAAATAAATAAATACAAAATACAGCGGAGGGCATCTCATGGCCAGAAAATTAGGTCAAAATAATGTTCCGTTTTTGAGGTTTGGCCTTTGGAGCTTTTTTCCTGCCTTTTATGTGTTTGCTGTATGAAAAAGCTTTAACCTCAAGTGACCATAACAAACAGTACCAGTGTTTGTAGTCATGCCAGAAAGACTTAAAGAAACTTACAGAAAATGTAGGATAAGTTATTGGTAGGGCTGTCCTCGAGCAAAGAAATTAGTCGACTAACACTCTAGTGCTGGGTGATTTAGGTCAATTCATATCTCGACAGCGATATAAATCACAATATAGCATGTTTTCTGGTAATTCAAAATAGTCTATATGAAATAACCACATGGTACAGCCTATTTTTGTATACTCCAGTGTGAATTAAATAGCATTTTCTCATTTTAAGAACTTGAGTGCAAAATGAACAAAACAGTGAAATTAAAGAGAAAAAAAAAATTTAAAAAAATTTAAAATAAATAAATAAAGGCCTATATCGCAATAGAAACTATATAGCAAAATATATACAATAGATATTTATATTGTTTTGACAATATATATCGTCATATTTCCCAGCCTTATAACATTCATACGATTTGTTGACTAATCGATTAAGCTGATTTAATTGACAGATCTGTAATACTGAGTTTCTCCACAAATCTTGTTTTTACCAGAGATGTGCTCATAAGTTTCTTGGAAATCAGTCATTCAGTATGAAAAAAGCATTAAAAAAAATGACTAATCGACTAAAGAAATCTTAGTGGACTAAGACCAAAACGACCGATTAGTTGACTAATCGACCAAGAGGTGGCAGCCCCATTAATTAGTATTTCATCAGTACTAAATTTCAGTAAGTCTGGCAGTGTTTTGCTGTAATCTAGTAGCAATTACTCTAGCACTTTTAGTAACAAGTAATATTATAATATTGACTATTTAGTAGGGCTGTCAACATTAACATGATAATAATTTGTTTTAACTCCATTAATTTCTTTACCACATTAACGCAATCGATATTCCGGAGGTCGTAGTTGGTATAGAGCTAGAGTGAAGATACTAGCATCATATGAAACTACAAAAACCTAACGAATCTATTGGTACCAACCATGTCATAGTAGCTTTGTCGGGAAGGAGGCTAAATAACGCTCCACAGTTGCGCTAAATTTTGGTGAAGAACAACTGTCATGTTCACTTTCAAAGGGGTCCCTTGACCTCTGACCTCAAGATATGTGAATGAAAATGGGTTGTCTGGGTACCCACGAGTCTTCCCTTTACAGACATGCCCACTTTATGCACATGCATTTTTGGGCAAGTCATAGTAAAGTCAGCACACTGACACACTGACAGCTGTTGTTGCCTGTTGGGCTTGAGTTTGCCATGTTATGATTTGAGCATATTTTTTATGCTAAATGCAGTACCTGTGAGGGTTTCTGGACAATATTTGTCATTGTTTTGTGTTGTTAATTGATTTCCAATAATAAATCTATACATACATGTCCATAAAGCAAGCATATTTGCCCACTCCCATGTTGAAAAGAGTATTAAATATTACACAAATCTCCCTTTAAGGTCCATTTTGAACAGATAAAAAATGTGTGATTAATTTGCGATTAATCACGATTAAATACCTGAATCGATCGACAGCCCTAATTATAACTCAGGCAGACATCTTTAAGCTTGAGTCAGATCGTAACATGTGACTGTATCTGACAGAGACTCCACCCTTTCTCTGACTCATCCTTTCTATATCTGAGCTGTGCTGTCAGTCACCCCCTTCTGCTGACGTCCCGCTCCCCCCCCCTCCCCCCCTCAGAGGCCTCGCCGTTCCCAGAGCATGTAACCTCATCTGGGGCAGTTACTGTACCACTCATCTGACTGATCCAGCCGCCTCAACAGACCTGGCCTCGAAAATCACACCATTACATTACTCTACGGTGGCTCATGTTTCCCTCTTTTGCACAGTCATGGTGCTTATCAAGTACGCTCGTTTGTTCTCCGCACTTCACATAAGTCCTGAGCCTGCGTATATTTCAGAAAATTGTATCTTCCAAAACTGTATTTTGCACAAAGAGACGCGGGGTGAGCCGAGCAGATTTTTTTACCGTGACCTTTCCTTTGGATGAATGATGAAGTGTGTCACGGGAGCTTTAGTACAAAACACTGAAATGCACTCAGTTAAGAGGGAGACGGGATGTGCGTCTGTGTCTATGCATACTGCGTCTGCTCGCGTGGCTCTGTGCATATGTGCACACACACACACGCGCATGCAAATGCACATCATGCCTGTGCGTCCATAAACAAACCTCCATCTGTGCCTCCAACACAGCTGGACTGTGATGGCATGTCCCGGCACAACCCCCCCCCCCCCCCCCCCACCCCCACCCCCCATAGCCTGGAGAACTCTCACTCACTCACACAGTCATACACTCGTGCACACACATACTGCTTTATATAAGCAACATCTAAAACATCCTTTAATCTGATTCCTGCTTTCTCTTACTGCAGTCTTCGTCTCTATCCCCCCCCCCCCCCCCCCACACTCTTCCCCAGCTTCTCCCACCATGTTCCCCCGGTCACACCTTTCAAGCTGAGTTACAGCCTGCGAGGACAAGGAGTGTAGCTCCACTACAATCACCTGAGGAGCTTCTCTCGACCATAGCCTGTATCTGTCAGGCCGTGATGCGCTGCGAAAACATGCCTGCCTGTCGCTTTGTTTACCATCCATTCACACAAGCCACCATCGCCACCAACAACAACAGCCCCAAAAGCTATACAGAACAATACACGCAAAGATTTAGTAAGGGCTCTTTTCGTCTGCGCTTCGCAACATATGCCATTTGCCACATGCGCTCAGTCATAGTGTGGGCCGCCGGTGGTTAAAGAGACCGTTGGTGTTTCTGGGCAACATGTGCAGAGCTAGCGCTCTCTGGGTGGGCGTAAAGGTCAGTGGAGAAGATGTTTCTAAGAATGTGTTGTGTCTAGACAACAAAAATAGGCCTGTGCACTCTATGTTATTGAGAGTTTATGATGATCTATCCAGATACAAGCATCTGCTGGAGTTTCCTTCCTGAGCCACACACTCTCTGATCCTGATACTGTCCTGTACTCACACATGTTGATCACCCACCTGCATCATGTGGAATACAACATCCAGTCAGATGTGCACTGCTTCACACTGACAATAGAGTGGTGCAGGGATGACGTATTTTTGTATGCCAACCAGGAAGTTAGCATCGCCCTGGGTTCCCTCGACAAAAAGCCAATGTGATTTTTTTCCATTGGGTTTTGGATTATTGCAGATAATAAGATCTGTGGCAAACAAACATTTATGATATTTACTGGTTTTGTTCAGCAATCTCCACAAATGAACACCGCTTCTAGGATTTTTGAAGCGTGAATGCAATCGCCAGAAGTAAAAAGCGAACGTTAGGCTATAAACGAACTATACCACGGTCACATGAACGCGAGTATACACAAAGAGGCTGTAAAGGCGGCCGAGTCGGCGTGATGTCTTTTAGTAGTCTCATTTAGCCACTTGTTAGCAACCGCCTTTTTAAGACACATAAAAGCTTCAAAATTCATGCGTGGGGTATATACTGACGTATTTTATATTTCGTAGAACAAAACGTTAAGTAAGGGATAATGTACAGCGAGCCAGTCATTGTTGTGAAATAAACCCTGACGTGAAACGGAGGGGTCTTGCATCGCCTTGAAAGGGTTTATTTCACAACAATGACCCGCTAGCTGTACAGTATCCCACTTATTACTCGATTACTTACTTAAGAAATCAATAATTTGACCTAAAAACGGTCCACCAAAGTCCAACATCAGAACTGCGCCCATAGCAACGGTCTGTTATACATAGCAACGGTCTGCTATAAAGGAATAAAAGACTGTAATGACCAATATTGACCAGTCAGAATCAAGTATTCAACAAAGCGGTGTAATAAAGTCTCTTAAGGTTTTGTTAACCACAGACCTTATTTCAGGCATCTAACTAAAAACCCATTCAAAAAACCCATTAACTACCAGACGAAGGAACTAGAAGTGCTAAAATCCTAACTCAATTCCTGGCTTTAGGACTCATTCTTGACATGAACTGCTACTCACTTGAAGCAGTGATAAAGGAATAGTTTGACATTTTGGGAAATACACCTGTCCGCTTTCTCGCCAAGAGTTAGATGAGAAGATTGATACCACCCAAAAATGTCAAACTATTCCTTTAACCTCATCTTCTCCCTATTCACAATAAGATCCATCACACCGTACAGTCACTCAGCTTGTCCCTCCTCTTTCTTGCCTGTTGACAAATCACACCGACTCTTGTTTCATCTCCATACTCTTGGAGCGAAGCAGCTTCGCCTACAGCGGTGGCTGAACTGTGCAGCCAAAAGAAGCATCTGCTAACTGCCAGGGTTTGAGGTCCTGGAGGATTCGATAAAAGAGGGGTAGGCACATGTAAGAAGGCTGGCAGAGGGGACACACACCATTAGCGTAATGACAGAATGAGGAATGAGGAATAGGGGAGATGAGATTCAAAAGCCAAGCATTGCAAAATTTGCCTTTAACAGGAATCAAGGCGAGTAATCTAATAAATGGCGTGGCGAGGAGGAGAGGAGGCGGAGGGGGGGTGGGGGTGGGGTGGGGGGGTGCTTGATGTTTTCTTCGCCTCAGGTAAAGGAGGGAGAAGAAGAAGAAGGGTAAACAGGAGAGAAAGGGATGGCGGTGTCATTAAGTTGGCTAGCCGTGACCATCAGGAACATTAATGCTGTCTACTCTGCTTTCTTCAAACTGGTCCCCTCTGCTTTGAACTACCCCGGTCTTCTCTGTGAAGCGTACCTGACTCCTAGTTTCCACAGCTATTATGGACCCTGCACCGGTAATTACACATTTCACTATTTCTGATGTCACTTCAAAGCAACAACAGTGTTGCCACCAAAGCACACACCACCATGCCTCTGCAGTACAAAGCCAGGCCTTAAGGATTACCGGAGCCACACATTGTTTTTTGCTGCCGGCCACTAATTCAATTAATAGCGTAAAGGTTTTTAAACCGACTTGAAAGAAAACAGTCCTGCCTTCATCGCACCTAAAGGATTTCCATATTTTTTCTTTCTAAAAAAGCTAAATAAACTCCAGCCAAGTTTCGGTTACTGTATGCGTGTCCTCTTGTTCCTCTGCCTCCGTTATGGCACTTTTAAAAGGATGTACAGCAAATGAGGGGGAGTGATCTATACATGATGAGTCACAGGATGGGGGCTTTTCGCAGCATCCGTCCCAGAGTAAAACACGCTAAAGCAGCAGCTTCAAGAAAGTCCGAACAAGACAAAAAAAAAATGCTGTCATTTCAAGACCTCTGCACGGCCTTTAGAGAGCCAAAACTCATCTCGATCAAAGCAACGAAGCTCAAAATAGATTTACCCCCCCCAAACCTGCATAAATGCAACTTTTGTAAAAAAAAAAAAAAAAAAAAAAGTTCAGATGGCCCCGATCATAAAATAGACGTGTGCTACTGCTGACAAAGGTCTGAGTCAACCACAGGGGGGGGGGGCTATTGATGACAAAGGGAAAGATGAGTGTCCACTAAATAATTGTGACAGCTCGCGGAACAAACACGACGGCGCTGACGAATGTAAAACTCAGAAACGCAGGAGGTCCTCACTCAGCGCAGGCAGAGCCTCAGATGCCTGTGGAAGTCAGCAGATAAGTGATCTCTAATAACCGTCATCTTTATTTTGCTCACTACATTGATAGAGACAATCCGAGGTGCTTATGGACTGTTGTGAGCTCAGCGTGAGCTGTCGGCGGTTTTCGAGCTCAGCTTGACGAGAGTCTCGGGGCACCACCTTGAAAAAAAAAAAAGCCTCAGATCGCACGTTACACAAATCAGATTGGAAAGAGTGGTTTAACAGCTCCGGGTGTGTTGATTATTTTACATTAAGTAGTGTAAAGAGTAAAACGTCTTCCTTTATAATGTAGCGGGCTAAACAGACAGAGAGATTTCAAGCAGAGCAGATTATTAATACGCACATCAAAGCGAAAGAGATGCTCTCGCCAAACATCTTAATGACATTTGACAATCGCTCTCCTATTTTTGCAACACATTTCTTTAAAGCGCTGGTTTCCTTGCATCATTAAAAGCTTGCAGTTCTCTCGCATCTGAAGTTCAAGGCGGTCCTGAGACAGAGCTCTTGATGGAGATGCTGAGACGTGGCAGCGAGAAACAAGAAACGGGGCCAAGGCTCCCACAGGAACCCCTTCCTCTCTCGCTAAAGCTCTGTCTGCCCCCGAATTTAATTAGATTCTGATATCAAGCCTTTTTCCTACTATGCTTCCCTTCCTCTTCAACACGCGTGAAATTGCACGGCACTATCTATTATTTATTCACTCTCATTTGCTTATTGTTTCTTACGGATGCCTTCGTTAGGGCACTCGCGGCTCTGCTGCCTGTGATACGGCGCTCCGCTTTATCTCCCCTCGCCGCCTCAGACCCACCTCCTCTTGCAGGTCTGAGCCCGACTCATTTGCTGGCGTTGGTTGGGGGAGCTATGGATTTTTTTTTTTTTTTTTTCCTTCTCTCCCCCCCCCTTTCGCCCAATGACAGCACGGTGAGTCGGTATGAGGGCTGGGTGCTAATGAGCTGACTCTGCAATGCTGGGGGGAGATGCTCTGGAACACAGGGGGGAGTCAGAGGACGGTGCGGGAGGGAATTCTCCGGCACACGGAGAGTCAGAGGGGCCATTATGAGCATGCCACACAGGGGTTAGAGGGACCGGCCAGACAGAAACGCCCGTCTCTAAAGTCAAACTGAACTCATCATTTCAGATGACATCACAAAATGGCATTCTCGGCTCTATTTCGTCCACTCCGTGTCTGCTGATTTCAAGAAACTGCAGCCAATGGGGGTGTAGAAATGATCTCTTGGATCAGCCACTGCGCCAGTTGCAACCATGGGATGGACCATAACCACATAATAACACCCATGGAGAGGAAAGTGTTCTATACTATACCAATTTATATAATTTCTTCTTCTCGAATAGTGAGTCAACACTTCAAGTCAAGCTATAAAACGCACATCCAATGGTGTCCCATAACACATGAACTCCTCCAGAGTCCTTGACATGGGGTTTGTTGTGTAATTGGCTGCATTCTCAAGGCCAGCATGTATACAGCGTGTTGCCAGAAGAACTTATTTTACAATGTGGAATTCATGTATCTGTAATATATCACCGCAAGACAAGACAGACACGAATGCTGTGAATGTGGTTTCCAACTAGGGCTGGGACAATTCACCTATCTCCCGATTCGATACTATCACGATACTTTGGTGCATATTCGATATGTATTGTGATTTTTAAGTATTGCGATTCTATAGGTATTGTGATTCGATATTACGATTTATTGTGGTTTTTGTTAACTTTTTTTAAGACTACCATGGGAAAAAAGCTGAATCATACACTTTTAGGGACTTTTAATTTGGAAAATATCTAAATTAATACGGTAAAATGTATAATTTTCAGCATGTATGTAGTCAGAGATGTCCTGAAGTCAAATATATCAGTCATTGTCAGGCATTATTTATACATTTTTTTCCAGCAACCCAAAAATCAAAGAATAAAGACATTTCTCTCACAAAGTAGTGGTATTTTCTTTTAAATTTATAAGAGACATGTAATGTTTCATACTTCTGGTGAATATAATCCAATCATTCTTATTTCCATATATGTATTTTGTATCTACGGTTCCCTTTGTTAACATCTTATTTTAAAAACCGGACGTAGTCACACGTATAGTTCCGCTAACTTCGCCAAGTCCGTCTCTAGCTCCCCCCGTTAGCTCCGTTCTCTTTATACATCCATGGTCAGCTCCATCGGGGCCGTTTGAATGCATTTAAACATAAATGTCAGTATACGGGTGCTCTACAGTTGTAGCGTCGGCCGATTTGACCACGAAGATGCGAGTGACGGCTTGCTTGACCGCACGTTACCGCAATACGGCTCTGCTTTTCCTGGTAATGTGTGAAACCCAAAGTGTTTCCATACCTTACTGTATGTGTAGCGTTTACCTCTTTGGATTTAACATGCGAGGGTGCAGGTCGTATCCACGGGGACCCTCCGCCGTTTTCTACTTTCTGCTTGTTGTTTTGATTGACGGATACGGAACGGATACGGAACGGATACGGAACGGATATGACGTCACGTTACTCAGACTACAACAATAAAAGCGGTAACTTCCTTCTACCTCCGCATAGACTCAAATGAAGCAAATATATCGATTCTGGCATTAAAAAAAACGATTTCAAAATCATAAAAAAAATTTAAAAAAAATCACGATACATAGGTGAATCGATTTCGTTTTCCCACCCCTATTTCCAACCACAGCTACTGTCTGTAAAATGTTTACATGTAAGAAAAGAAATGTATTCATTTTGTGGTACAAACCCAAGCGAACGATGTAGGGTAAATATGTGAAGAACACTGTGTACATTAGAATAACCTCTATTTGTACATTCCCCACGGAGACTTTATGAGCCAGATTGAAGTGAGATGAACTTGACTGCCTCCTTCCATCCGGATTGAGATGTAGCCTCCTCTATGAGCTCCATATGGATGAGTTCTGACATAAATAATTCCGCTCGCTCTGCTGTGGACATGTGTGCGTGTGTGTGTGTGTGTGTGTGTGCGTGTGTGCGTGCGTGTGTGTGGGGGGGGGGGGGTGATCTGGACATGACTGAAATAGAAAAGCACACTTACACGCATGGGTGACCGAGAAGCTGTTGGACGACTCGAGGTTGTCGACGTTGTAGTTGAGGTGGAAAGGCTTCTCCGTGGTGTTTTGGTTGGTGTTGTAGAGTTGGACGGCGAACCTGAACGCGCTGTGCTCCTGCACCGTGGAACGCATGAACAGTCCCCCTTAGAGAAAAAAAAAAAAAAAAAAGAGATGCAAACCAAGATCAGACATCTGTGCCTTCTTTTTAATCTAGTGTCAGTGTTGGGAGCTCGTTTAATTCAGTGAGAAGGAACTCTATCTTATACGTCCCACTGTCATAAAAAAGGAGGCTGAGAGAATAAACTAGTATGCATTTTCTGTCTGGAACTCTTCACATCGAGCGTCTCCCTCCTTATTATAATACAGGCTACACTTATTTTATTTCTTTTAGAAATGATTACACAGACAACACTAGGTGAAGCTTTGATCTACAGTTTTCACAGCATCTTTAAGATCGCAGCATACGGTGAAATCAAGTTGCGCAGAGCTCCGCGCTCCGTGTCACACATCTCTCCGGTATATAAAAAAAAAACTGCAATTTATCTTTATCCACGTAAAACCGCAATCTGCAGCCTCTTTTTTAAACACAGCAAAAAAAAGACACTTACCGATATTAATCTGATTGGGAAATCCCGCGAACGATCTGTCAAAGAGCCACAGTAGAAACAAAACCACTCGTTGTGCCATTTTTTCCCTCCGACCTGATCTGTTCAACTCCTCAAAAGGGTCTGTCTGAGCAGAGTCATATGTTCTGGATGGGAGCCGGGGCGCGATGGAAATCCAGCGGATAGATAGATGATGGTCGCTCACAGTGCACCAATTAGGTTCATTGAGGTGCAGCCCAGCTGCAGAGCTTTTTTTTTCTCCCCTTGCAACTAAGAGAGAGCGAGAGAGAGAGAGAGAGAGAGAGAGAGAGAGAGAGAGAGAGAGAGAGGAGGAGGGGTGGGCTAGTGGTGGTGGAGGGAAAGAAAAGGAGCTGATCTGAACTCCGATTGGACCCGTCGCGGCGGGGCTGATGTTGGTCAAACTTGATGTGACGTTAAATTAAAAAAAAAAAAAAAAAAAGCCTCATCCCACCAGATTACGACGGCTCGGAATACGACGGCCGCACTTGTCAATATTAGCCTTCTGTTTCGGCCCAATCAATAGAAACACTGCAATCTCTGGTGATGGCCAATGATTCCTTACAGCCTGCTGGCCACTTCCAGCTGCTGCTGCTGCTGCTGCTGCAGATCTCCAGAAACAGTGCAGAGGCGAACATGGAGAGCTGCGGTTATTATTCCCACAGTGGGGAAAGTTTTCATTCGTTCTGCAATCTGACTCTATCCGTGTTTATCTCCAGTGCAGCGATGGCATTTTTAAAGGTTAAGCAATATATGAGAGGGAAAGTTACATAGAACACACAGGCACACACACACGTGAGGGCGGAGGGAAGTGGGGACACAGAGCCAATAGAACTGTCTGTGGTCCTGAAAATGATCATGAAAAAATATGAGATTGACTGAATAATGTTTTTGGCTCATTGCATTTTTTTTTATTTTTTTTTACCGCTCCAGAAACACATTTATAAGCCTTCTTTGGAGGTTAGATCATAATAAACCACCATATTCGAACGTTATCAGTCCATTAAATAGGCGTTATCAGTCGCTATAAGCACCATAAATGTGGGTCAGTAGTGGCCTACTACATCTACTAAGTTGTAAAAGTGAAAGTGAAAATTAAAAGCAACACATTCTAACATTTTGTAAAACTGAATGAAACCTCATGTTTTGAACACAAACAAATAGGCTTCTTTAGGTTTAGGCAACAAAAGTACAACTTCACTTCTTTAGGTTTAGGCAACAAAAGTACAACTTCACTTCTTTAGGTTTAGGGAAAAAGATTGTGTTTTGGCTTGAAATAACTATGTTTCAACTATGTTAAGCGAAACTTAACGCTTGTGAACACAGACAACTACACGCTGTTGTTTAAACACGGGATGCGAACCCCTGTCTCCTGGGTGAAAACCCTTTCTACAGCGCCCGACTTCCGCTTCGGCTCCTGTCATAATTACTACGGTCGCTAGAGGTCGCTGTCGTGTTCTTTTATTCCTTCTTTCAGTGATCTACCATGTGAATAGATGATAAAACCTACTTATGGATATAGTAGGCCCCTATTGACCCACGTCTATGGGGCTTATAGCGTCTGATAACGCCTATTTAATAGCCTGACAACAGTCTAATCAGCTGAATAAACTATAACTGATATCTCCCAGTCTTATTTTATTTACTTCAAGCCTCACTCTGTCATAATAAAACATCTATCATTCCTGTGATTCTGCCTATAAGAGAGAACAATTAAGGGATTACTGGCCCATTCATCAACCTCAGCAAAGCGCTTTGAAAATTGAGTTTTTAATTGCATTGCAAACAGCTGAGGCTTCAGCTATTGAAACTGCAATGCACCGAGTTCCTTTAAACATATGACAGAGAGTGTGTCATGTTTTAAACTTCTTAGCAGTTAAAGATGTGTGCACTAACACTAGTGTAACCTGTAGGGATGTCCCGAATACCATTTTTTGGGCTTCGTAGGTTCGGTGAGAAATATTAGAAGGTATTTGAAGCTTCAGGACAGTGGCGCTGCCGCACTACTGTACGCAAACGCACTTCTACACACAAAAAAACAGCGATATCCATCTGAGAATAACTAATATTAATTAATGCTAAATATGAATAATGAAAAATGTGTGATTATTCATTATTTCATGGGGTATTTGGGGATTTATAATTTATTATTACATATTTATATATATAAAAAACAATAACCAAGCATTTGAATAATGATTTGGAGGTCGATTACCATGGCAATGGTCGAAGCTTTGAAGCTTCGAAGCATCGAAGCATCGAAGCATCGAAGCATCGAAGCATCGAAGCATTCGGGTCAGCCCAACCTGATCCTAAAGAAAAATGAATGACTGGTAACCAATGGTGGAAATTAACTAAATGCATGTACTCAACTGTAAATAAGTACAATTTTGACATACTTGTACTTGAGTATTTCCATTTCCTACTTTATTTTTCTAGCCCACTACATCTCAGAAGGAAATATTGTCCTTTTTACTCCACTATATGTATTTGACACTCAGGCTACTTACTTATTACATAAAAAACATATGATATGGTTATATATGATGCAGTGCTATACTACTAATCTACACAAAAGTACATAAGTATATCAAATTAGATCCATGTTGATGAACTACAACATAAAAATAGTCTTACATGTACTTGTTATCGATAAAACAGAATAATAGCCGATTCTATAATAATATAACACAGTGCAATACTATACTGTACTTTTACTTTTGATACTTTAAGTACATTTTACTGATAATACTTCTGTACTTTTACTTCAGTAACATCTTGAATTCAGAACTTTTATTTGTAGTTGAGTATTTTTAGACTGTGGTATTTCTACTTTAACTTGAGTAAAGAGTCGGAGTACTTCTTCCACCTCTGCTGGTACAACACCTATGCTGGAGTTTATGAAATAGTCACAAAATTGTATTTATTTGATTCGTGTATATACACACATTTTTACATTTTTTTCATGACGCTCAGCACAACTTTCAACAACATATTTTTTGTGCGTTTTCCTAGGAATGTCCAGCAACACGTGACGCATGTGTCAATTTCCACTTCAGTCTTTTAAAAAATAAAACTACTTAGTTAGGTTTAGGATTAGATCAACTTGGTTAGGTTTAGGCAACAAAACTACTTAGCTAGCTTTAGGAAAAGATCGCAGTTTGGGTTTAAATAACTCCTGAAGTGCTGTAATTTAAGTACAGAACTTATGTGACAAATAAATCAACTTTGACTTGGACTCCTGGGCGAAGGTCCTGTGTTTTTTGACCCACCCATCCACCCCAACCTCCTCCTTGCATGGCGTTCGCCGCTCTTTATACTTACCGGTTCACAATTACGTGGATTACATACGAATAGATTTCGAGCTGACCATCACAAAAAAATGTGAAATTCAGATCTATGTACACAAATCAATACATTAGATTTCGTGACTATTTGTGGGAGAGCCAGTGGTGAGATGACAAATACAGGGATGTATATTCTGCCTGTGTTGTGTCTGAGAGAACAGAAAATAACTTCATGTTTAAGATCGGAGAGATTCGGATGATGAGTTGGATCATTTTTTATATGAATAACATGAGAGTGTCTAGGCTCATGTGTTTCAAAGTGTGGTGTTAATCAATAATGCCAATCAAGTAATGATATGGGATGACCTAAGCCATCAGAGGGGGGATTTCCTCTCCAAACGGAGTCAAAGTTGATCTCCATTCCCACGATTCAGCGGCTCTCTGGGGATGAATCTTGGATGACATCACATTGATTCTCTGGTCGCCACAGCCTCCGTGTCAGAGAGTCGCCTGACCTTAATGGCTGAAGTCATCATGACCAATGTCAAACTGCGACCCGCTGCCACTTCCACAAACTCCCATCACATCGCACCTGCATCTGAAACGGTTGATGCTCGTTTTAGCGGGTAATAAGGCGCCACCTGTGATGTTGGTTTGCTAAAAGAACAATTAATCGACGGCATACCAAAGGAGCCATTTAATTGGTCATTTACAGTGCACGCTGGCGCTCAGTGTGAATCAAGGTAATCATGCGTCATTTCAAACAAAAACCAGTAAGGAAAAACATCGCTCGCTACAAGGGGAGCCCGAGCATTTGAGATAAGGCCTCGATATAATTGATATTAAACGGGGATGATTGTGCTGCATTATTTGCCGTTAGGACACTTTGGCCACGCTGCATTATCATCTAAGCTCAACCTCTGCAGGAATTTAATTTTGTCACACAAAGTGTAGAAGTTCACCAGATATGATCAATATGAAAACCAATAATCATATGATATGCCTTCCTGGATTTGCTCACAGGAGTGTTACTCGAGCAGGCAAAGTGAAACAGGCTGAAAAATAGATGAAAAGATGCTGCCTTTTATCTCATGATGATGATGATTCACAGGCTATTGCTCTGAGCACTGCGAGCCTCACCAGCAAGAATTATTCATTTGCTCCCTGCCTGCTCTTCCTCACACAACAGGGTGAAATCTTCATCTTTGCCTCTTTGAATATACGTGAGCAAATAAGTTGGAAGCTATAACGTTTATTAAAAAAAATGACAGCCCCTGTCTCTATGGGAGTTTAGGGGCCACGGGTGTGATTATTTTTAGGGTTGATTTGCTCATGATTACTGGATAATTACGCTGTCATCTTGACATAACGAGCTCGAGTTTTCTCATGATCACAAAATAATGATTTAACACAAGCTGTCTACTTGTGGTCGTGTGATAAAAACATGTCTAATAGATATCGAGATTTGAGATTTGAGACCACAGTCTGTACTGAGCGGGACATTTGACAGTTGAATATTAAACTGGTCGGTCCTTTCTGGTGGACAAATCAAGTAATGGTGTGGTGATGACTCTTTAAAATTAATCTAATTGTGACCTAACATTAAAGGTACAGTGTGTAGGATTAGGTGGCATCTAGTGGTGTGGTGTGGTTGCAGGGTTACAGCACATACCACATTACTTCAACGTACTCCCTTTCCGGTCTCTCTCTACACTGTGACTGTCAAATAAAAGTTAACGAATAGGACTGTCAATCGATTAAAATATTTAATCTTGATTAATCGCACGATTTTCCATGATTAATCGCGATTAATCGCAAATTAATCGCACATTTTTTATGTGTTCAAAATGTACCTTATAGAGATATTTGTCAAGTATTTAACACTCAACATGGGAGTGGGCAAATGCTTGCTTTATGTAAATATATGGTTACTGTATATTTATTATTGGAAATTATCAACACCAAAACAATGACAAATATTGTCCAGAAACCCTCACAGGTACTGCATTTAGCATAAAAAATATACTCAAATCATAACATGGCAAACTCAAGCCCAACAGGCAACAACAGCTGTCAGTGTGTCAGTGTGCTGACTTGACTATGACTTGCCCCAAACTGCATGTGATTATCATGAAGTGGGCATGTCTGTAAAGGGGAGACTCGTGGGTACCCATAGAACCCATTTTCATTCACATATCTTGAGGTCAGAGGTCAAGGGACCCCTTTGAAAATGGACATGACAGTTTTACCTGGTACCAATGGATTCTTTAGGTTTTCTAGTTTCATATGATGTCAGTATCTTCACTCAACTTTTAAAACTGAGCCCGCTACAACCTCCGAAATAGCGATTGCATTAAAGCGTTAAAGAAATTAGTGGCGTTAAAACGATTTTGCGTTAACGCGTTATTATCGCGTTAACGTTGACAGCCCTATTTGCAAATAAAAAAATTATAATAATCCTCAGTGGCCTAAGGAGGTGAAAGTATCCAGTATTTCTCGTGAAAAAAAGCAAAAGTTAGACAAATATTGTACGAAATAAACATAATTTTGTGTAACACACATATATTTTTTACTCATTCCTTGAACCATCTTGTGACCTCTCAGATTTATCTTGGGAGCTCATGTTACAGTGTGCAAAACACATCTGTCTGGTCCAGGTGCTGAGTCCCAAAGCTACACAGTGGTTTCTAATTCAAAAATACTCACAACACTGTCTTCCTTTAAAATCTTTGACTTCATTAAATTCAGAAAAAGTTCGTTCCTAGCCCAAATTGTCTCGTCATCAGGTACAGAAATATCAATCAAACAATACAGTGTTGTGAGTCCAAGGGAAGCAAATGGCCCATGTCATTGCTTGAATGCAACACCCGGGAGGTGCAGAGTGAAAACACTCGCCCACCACTGCAGCATTCAGCTCTAATCCAGTGGCTCCAGTGTTTCCAGCTCCATAAAACCCAACTGGCAGCGTTCCTTGTAGCCACAATGGTGACTCCTACTGGTCTGTGTGGAGTTGTATTAAGATCTGCAGGAGATCCTTTGAACCTCTGCGTGAGCTGCACCCTCCCGGTGAAGCTCTTCGCTGTAAGGCGAAAAGAAGCAGCTGGCGGCTCCGTGCGTATCGGAGGGAGCACACGGCCGTCTACACCCTCCCTAGGAGAGCAGTTGGCATTAACGCAGCAGGATTCCGTGGTACATGGGGGGTTTGGCTTTTACAAATGGGGACAAATGGCAAAAAGAAATCCAATAAATAAATAAAAAAAACATCAGCAGATAACACTATAAGAGCTGCAACTGACTGAAAAGTTCCTGTCGCAATCACAATAAAGTGACCCTAGATTAGACACAGAGGCTAAATGATGATTTCACGATCACAAGAAAACAAAGCATGTTGTGTAGAGATAAGAACATCCTGTGATCTAGAGAAGACGTAATTGATTGGTCCGTCCTGCCCGTGTCATACAGAACAAAACTGGCTCAGTATGACACATCTGCTCAAACCCTCCTCATGTGTGATCAGAGGCTTTGGCATCCAGCGACTTGCAGATACAGAAACCAGGTGTTCAGTTAAATTCTTAAATCAGCTGCAGATTACCTCAGAGCTTTAATCAAATGGGTTTGCAGCGCATCAAGGCCATACGTTTTAAATCTACAATGATGACTTCAATTTAACAAGGCTCGTTTTCCTGCAAAAAAATAAAGCGTGCATATCAGAGAAAATTGCTTTTCATGTCAAAGATTTAAACACTTAACACCTTGAAAATTCAATATTTTTCTGTATGATCAGGACTCGTCACATCACATTTCAGTTCCTTTTGCTCTCATATGACTCAACTTTCAAATCGTTTTTTTTTTTTTTTCCCTTCCATTTAGTGCAGTGTCTCACATCAATCCCACCCCGCTGAGAAACTAAATTCAGTAATCATAGAAACGGGTTCCTCTGGTGAAAGACACATATTGAGAGGGGGCGAATTAGTATTGTAGGAAGGATGCAGTTAAACAAGCATTATGCAGCTCAAACTCAATGATATTTTGGAGAGCTATTCCAAGAGCCCATCAGTCTTGGCCAGATGTTGGAGGCTGATAAGAGACTCTGCTCTCAAGGAGCTCTTCTTTATTCTGTCAGTGCCTCTTCCCATGAAAGAGACTCCGGGAAAGCTACGGCCTAAGGAGATAGAGAAGCACTTGCCATTGTGGCGGAGTGTCACACAGATGTAAAGAAACAACAAATCTAGTTGAATAAAACATTCTGTGCAAACACTGTACAATGTGGAAATCACATTTGGTTAACAAAGTGTAAAAAAAAAAGAAATCTCCAGTGGGATAAAACTCGGTGTATGTCAAGTGGCAGAGCGTTCTGATGGAAAAAGGCGTTCGCTGTGAACTCCCCCGTGAGGAAAAAGGAAACGCATCACGTGGCATAAGATAAATGACGAGACGTAGTTCAAGGGATGAGGAAAAAGTGCCCACCCCAATTTCACTATTTGAATGCCGATGCGTGCTGCGTCACAAACCCATCGCGCGCTTTGGCTCCCCAGCAAACAGTCTTTGGCCTGAGTGTGACAGAGGCGGCGTTATCAGCTGCACAGGCTGACACATTTCACTCTCTCGTCTCTGGCTTTGCACAGTCAGAAGCATGCGGCCGCAGCAGTCAGCGCAGCGTGGCGGGAAGACATCTTCACCGCATGAGCTTTGAGCTACATGGAACAGGCCATGTGCACCCAGAAGGGGACCCCACGCTTAACACACAAATAGGCAATGGACATAAATGTTCACGCACATGTGCACAAGCTCAATCACAAGCTCAATCACAGGAGGAGAACACTTTTCGGGTTATTCATGCTATCGGTGCATTTGTGTGGGCGGTCAGAAGGTTATATATGGTCTAGTGCTTAAATGAGTCGTTTATTACACAATTGGCGGGTCAATAGAAAAATTAGAGACACTAATGTGATAATTGATTAAACACTGAAGTCATACAAGAAGCACAAATGCAAAAGAAAATGCAAAAATTGCTGTTTTTCACTTGTAAAAGTGCTAAAGCTGCTTGTTTTAGCTTAAAAGAATGCTGGTTTTAGCTTAAAAAATATGCTAGTTATAGCTTCTAAAAAGGTTAGTTTTAGATAAACAATTTCGCCAGTTTTACGCTTCAATAAATGCTAGTTATAGCTTCTAAAAATGTTAGTTATAGCTTCTAAAAATGCTAGGTTTAGCTTAAAAATGCTAGTTATACAGTAGCTTCTAAAAATGCTAGTTTAACTTACAAAATGATAGTTTTAGCTTAAAAATAAGTTAGTTATAGCTTCTAAAAATGCTAGTTTTAACTTACTAAATGCTAGTTTTAGCTTAAAAATGCTAGTTTTAGCTTAAAAATGCTAGTTATAATTTCTAAAAATGCTGAATATAGCTCATAAAAATGTTAGTTTTAACATCTATTTATTCTAGTGTTTGCTTCTAAAAATGTTAAAAATGATTTTCTCTTCTTTACATCATTATAAATTAATATCTTTGAGGTTTTGATTAATTTTGGGGCAAAAATCAATATGTGTCCGAGAACTGTCCGAGAGCCCTTTGGACTGACAGTCAAACAATCAATACAATCAATCAAATGACCTCTCTGATAATGTAAATGTCCATTTTCCAAAGTGCAAACAGAGCTACCTATCGTAGCTATGGCTAAGAGAACATGTCAAATCCCACTTGCCCACTACTGGCT
The DNA here is from genome assembly GCA_916701645.2 of Sebastolobus alascanus. NCBI lineage: Eukaryota > Metazoa > Chordata > Actinopteri > Perciformes > Sebastidae > Sebastolobus > Sebastolobus alascanus. The sequence goes on along the minus strand of CAKAOJ020000041.1, from coordinate 3,044,447 downwards.
GAATTTCAGATGCTTTCATTACATCTCAGGCTTGTTTTTTTTTCCTCTTTATGTCATCTGCACAGCACAGAGGTGTAAGGAAATAAAACACCGACCACATCATGGCTCTGACGCAGGTTAGGTTTCAGTGACCCAGTCATTTTAGACCTCCAAAAGGGAGCGACAAAGGTTTAATAGCAGAGGCGAGTTATGGTGGAAAGAATAAAGAAATGAAAGGCAGCCAAGAAAATGCTAAAAACAATCCCTCAGCAGCAGCAGCAGCAGTAGCAGCAGCGATAACAACAACAGCAGCCCTGTTATTTTCCCTTCCCCCATGGCCTCTGTTGCCATATCCAAGTAATAGGAGATGGGTGTTGCTCACTGCCTGCGTGCCTAATTGAGAGGAAAACAAACTGGTTGCTACAGATAATGGGAAAGGTGAGGCAAAATACCATTAATAGTCAGTGATCCTTTTAAATAATTAACGGTGTCCACCGTGTCACGTTAACAGCACTCTGCCTGTGATTGATGTTCCGGCTATTATGGGTGTTAAGATAAACCTGCTAATAAATCAATCTTACATATTATAATGTATGAAAGATCTTCTCTGTGAGTAAATACTACAGGTTGAGGTGATTTAACAGCAACGGTTACATAAGGTTTTGTGTAGGCTGCTGAACGGCAAACATGATGAGCAACACTAAACGCACATGTTCATAAAGTGCAGCAAATTACGAGAACCGCAGGCATATTAGAAATGCGAGGCAAAATATTTATCTTTATATACTAGACGTGCGGGTTTTGCAGGCACATTTAGCATATGATATTGACCTAATGGTAGTCCCTTGTGCTTTGATTCCCAACATACGGGGAGGCATGAACGCAGCATTCAAGGTCGAGCATTTCATAGGCGCAACACGCTAAGCCCACAGCGCATGATAAATGATAAACATTCTGTAGATAGGCTGTGCCATACTTCTTAATAATGCACTCCACATCTCTACCGTTATAATGAAACATTCAGGAGCTGGGAGTATGAATATTGCATGTCATTAATGGATCAAAGAATCAAGAGGTCATGTGTGCTCTTTTTTTTTAAGTGTATGTTCGCGCTGGTGTGTTTGCATGTCTGTGTCTGTATGTCTGTGTTCCAGTGCCGTTTGTCAGTAGGGAAGCTCCTGCTGTTTGTTAGTCCCTCACAGACTGTAATGCTTCAGTTATCCCATTGTTAGCCCGCTCTACTGTACCTGCAATTAAATTTCCAAAGTCAGAGGAGCTTAACTAATTACTCGCAGCAAATGGCCCCCTCTTTCCAATGCAAATAACACCGCAATACGCTCTAATAGCGCGGGAAGCCATAACACGGGGCTTGGTGAATCTCGCGCTGTCAATCAATACCAAATTGGATTTGCAACATAATGTTATGTCAGCTATTTCTGCGCATTCATTTGACAGATAAAACTGTAATCTAGCTAATGCAATGCTCTCAACAGAATAGTTTAGCGGTGCAAGTTGAAATGAAGCCACATTTTTTTTCCCCCCCACTTTTTTTGCCCGACTGAGCACAACCCAACAAGTCTGGACTAGAGGTCGACCGATATGGGTTTTTTATGGCCGATGCCGATGCCGATTTTTTACAGAATCAGGACAGCCGATGGCCGATATATGATGCCGATTTTTTTTTTTTGCCGATATGTTTGGCTGGATTTCTTTTTTTCCTCCATCTGATAAAATATAACAGCTTAATAATAACAAATAATACACAAAATGTCTTAACTTAAGTAAACATTTATTGAACAACACTTATGGTCTGTCTCTCCAATTTGCACTTTGTGTCTGCACTGCAGTGCATATTTTATTTTGTGCATGATGGTTAATAGTAGTAATAGTACAGGGCTCATAACCTTTTAAGCACCTTTCCAAAACTGTCCTAAAGCATGTTTTTTATTTATGTTTGTTGACAGACACTGTTACAAGCTATATGGCCATAATCTAAGTGATCAAAACATAATAATAACTTTGTTCACTCGTATTACACAGCCTGCTGCTCATATCTGCTATGCTGCGGACTACACACAGGCGACTAGCGGTGACGTCATAGACGCTCTGTAGGACCCATAGAGACGTTTAATGAGGAAGTGAAATTTTTGCTAAATGTTTCGACAAATTGCTCGTGTTTCCGTCCTCACACGCAAACTTGCACTTATGACAAGCATTGTCAGCATCAACTCTAGTAAAGTGTAATCACGCTTTATAAGTCTAGTTTTCACCGTCATAGTTACTACTACTCTATAGTGTGTCTGCGCTGCAGCAGCGTGTCTGTGAGAGTTGCTCCGCTCCGCACGCAGCTAACGTTACCGACGGAGAGAAATTCTCCGTTACCAAAAACAGAACTGATAACGTCGGAGCATTTCATATCTAACCAATTAAATATATAGGGCTTTGAAAGAGAAGAATTTAAGCCTACCGGTTTCTCCCGGCAGAATGGCAATTTGATTGACACAAGGGGCGGTGTCACACGTGTTCCACAGCAACAACAACACTGGGCTGCCCGCAGATGTGCCTGCTTGATAATCGGCTTAATATGCTCAGGCATCGGCCGATGCCGATTATGAAAAAATGTCAAATAATCGGCCCGATTAATCGGCCGACCGATAAATCGGTCGACCTCTAGTCTGGACTGCAACATCTCTCATGTATGATACTGACGAGTGCTTGACAAGGCCAAGACCAGGCAGCTCGTCTGCACGCGAATGAAGCTTTTTTTTTTTTCCCCCAATACAAATCACCCTGGAAACATCACCTTGGAATATGAAGTTAAATGGAAATTTTCCCTCCTCTTTTGATTCGTATTTGCATATTCTCATGTAGTGTGCTGTCAGTGGCAGCAGCGGGTGGCGGTGGAGCGCGGAGGCGCTTCAGTGTTTGTTCAGCTCGGCAGACGACTATTGCTATAATTACATTAGGACGTCTGCGAGGCCACCGCCGGCCTATAAACATCACCTGCAGACCTTCAAAAACCATCTCTGCACGCTTGTGTGACTCTGTAAAACATTTTTAGCAAAGCTGGAGCCGTCTCAGAGAGGTTTCCATCAGCGGTGAGTCATAGGAGGTATAATAGTGTGAAAGAGAAAGAAAATAGACGGCAAACATAGTCATAAAACATCCACATTGCTCATTATTCTCTCCATCAATGTTACCCTTAGCTTACAGTACAAGTCACCTGCTCTTTGTATTAAGATTTCATGTAAAGATAGATCAGCCGAGGGTAATAGAGCTGATGATAATGGTCCTATTGACAGAACACAAAACAAACCGGCCACAAAGCGTTTTAAAGGAGCAAATAAAAGTCAGTAGCAACATATTGCGGTAGGTTTAAGCAGCAGTGTGAATGGCATAAGAGTTGCCTCACTGCCTACGTTGTGTGAATTATATATTAAGCTGGGCTGCAGATGCACAGGAGTGCATTATTTACTGATGCCAGCAGAGGAGACGCAGATGTTCTACTGTACGTCTAGAACATACAGTGCACACCTGACAGCTGTGGAGGTTATTCTATAAGCACTTTAGTCACTTCAAGTGTTCATTAAGATTAAGATACTGCGTGCAGTTTAACTGATTACCACAGAGCTGTCATGGCCTACGACGATGCACGCTGTGGTTTATGTTTTTTTTATCTTGCAATATTGAACTGTGCTTAGAATAACATAATCTCAACACTCACCGTGCTAAAACAATTTTTTTTTTTTGTCACAATTTCCCTTTTATTTTTAACATCCTGTGTCCGAGACACTTCTATGACATCCTTCAGTTTATCACGTTTCTCGCGTCAGTTTTCCCGAACACCACATTCCTCTTAGTGTCATTAAATTTTCACGTATTTTCTCTTTTTCTTCTCGAGGTAAAGTGCACCAGATGTGTCATCCGCGTGATCCAATTGGCTCTGACAGAAGCCTTTATTGCTCGGCCACGTTTACTCTCCATGTACGTATGTCCTTGCGAAATAACCCTTATTCATTTCCATTTATTTTTGACCAGCGGTGGAGCTGCGGCAAACACCGGCAATAAAACAGCTCATTTATTTGACATGAAAGCTGATGATTGCTAAAGACAGCTAGAGTGGTGACAACAAAGGCAGAGGAAATCCAGAGAAGATAGAAATGGATTGATCTGCTTCAGAGCAAACAAATGGCCCTGTCACAGAGGGGAATAGTTAGACTTTCTCCTCTATTAACCATCTGGTAAACCCAGATTTTTGTTTAATGTTATGTAGAAATAAAACACCCTAGTGAGCAGAAACCTAATATGATAAATGCCCTTAAAAAGTCTGGACAGGTGGGTGCTATATCAGCCCACAGACAGGTCAGGCCAGCTCAGTGGGAGTTCTGCTTTATGATTTAAGGGGTTTCCAAGAACATATCTGAACTATAACAAATTGCTCTGAGCTGTAAGATTCATCACTGTCAGACCTTCTTTTTGCCACTCTTCTATAGGTCATCATGGGCCCCCTAAAACAGGATTGTTTCTGAGAATATGGCACACTTATTTTAAAACCTTTTCACCTGACATTTCAAAAGGTTGAGCCCCCTGAAAAGGTCAAGCTAATCAAATAATTTCTCCTCAAAGAGAAAAAAAATATCAACTAATTACTGTGGAGATGTGTCTCGCAAATATTTGATCATCATTTAGAAGCTCTTTAGAGGAAGCATGGCAGCATGTCAGATTGAAGATACAGTAGTAGAGGGAGGAAATACTGTACTATTAGCAACATTTTTACAGTTTAACCAGACGATTAGACTGTTCTAAGGCCATTAAATAGGTGTTATCTGTCACTATAAGCCCCATAGATATGGGTCAATAGGGGCCTACTACGCCCACTAGTAGGTTTTATCATATATTCATATGGTAGATCACCGAAAGAAGGTAGAAAAAAACACGTCAGCGACCGTAGTAATTATGACAGAAGCAGAAGTGGAAGTCAGGCGCTGTAGTATACATAGCGTGAAACTCCATACGGGGTGGAGGTCGGGGGCGATGGATGAGACCGAGGTGGGGTTCGCATCCCATGTGAAACCAACAGCGTGTAGTTGTCTGTGTTCACAAGCATTCAGTTTTGCTTCACTTTTGAAACATAGTTATTTTAAGCCAAAACACAATGTTTTTCCTTAAACCTAACTGTTATTGTTGCCTAAACCTAAAGAAGCTATGTCCAAAACGTAACGTTTCATTCCGTTTTATGTTAGAACGTGTTTCCTTTAAGTTTCCCTTTCACTTTAAAACATAGTAGGCGTAGTAGGCCCCTAATGACCCATATCTTTGGAGCTTCTAGCGACCGATAATGCTTATTTAAGACCTGATAACAGTCGAATCGGGTGCAGCAACTCTCATTATTAGAAATCCAATTCAATGAAACCGTTATTTTATATAAATCCAGAATTGATCCTGACTAAAGTTTAGAGATCCATAAATTACTGAAGCCCTCCCTGAAACAGCAATTGTCCAATCAGCTTAGTAACCGTAACTGGGCACAGCAGGCCTGTCAAGATTTGGATTTTAACACATTTTGAAGCGGTGTGCACGGAATAGTAAAAAAAAGTTTTGATGGTGGTTTCTTTTATTATTACCCTCTCCAAAACCAAACATGGAAGAGCAAAACTAACGCTGAGCAGCAGCAAGTTGCGGCCGTTTGATTCTGCGGTGAAGTGCGGCCAAACAAAAGTTGTGAAACTTTTAGCAGCGAATGCAGCCAGAGAGTACCCGCAGTCAATCAGAAAACAGATCGGTGACATGTTGACCTATGTTACAAAGAATTTCTGCCCGCCTGAAACACATGAACACGCCTTCCCAGCTGCAGAAAAATGTAATTATTGCGGCGGGCCTGGTGTGAATTCGACGTAACGCATGTGCTTTTTTTGCTCTTACATAGGCTACAGTAAACTGCAACGATAGCATATCCAGCTAACGAGCTTACTAACTACCAAAGTAACCCAGCATTACTTCCAAGGCCATTTCATACTTTATTATTTTGTGGGGTTATAGGTTACGTTAAAAAAAAAAAAACCCACATTGTTCACAATAGTACATACTCTCTGTAGTATTTCACCACCGCTGTGTGGGAGCCGGACCTGGATGCTGCTACATCAGTGTAGGCTGACGTTAGCGGCTCTGTCCTGCTCTGTTGAATTTGGGGAACTTTACACTCCAGCAAAAGTCATTATCCGAGATAATCAAAGTAGTCCTCATCCTAAAAGCCTTTTCTCTTGTAAGGTTAGGAAAAGTAGCCATCAAGTGCACATCTAAGACACTTTTACAACATTTTCTTTTCAAAACAAGTTACGTGGAAACATTAAAAAGTCAGCCGAAGACGCATTGTCAACAAGCTAACGTTACCTTTTTTAGACACCTATAGCTACAGCTGATACAATCTGCCAGCGACAGTTATGTCAGTCGACAAAGTCGATGGCCACCAGCTCGAAATAAGAAACCTGGTTTTGAAAATCATCAAGAATTTAGAGTGGTATGTCTGCCACTGTTTGTAAAAAAAAAAATGCCAGTCTGTGATAAATCTGCATGCAGCAATAATTTGACCTTGATTTACCCTGGATGGTCTTTTTAAACACCGGTAGCAAAAAGCTCCTGGCTTCCAGATACTGCATATCACTCCTCTAGCTCCAGAGGATCTAATCGGAGCGGTAAGATCTTACATAATAATCACATCGCTGATAACAAAAACGCCCCCACAATGCAGTGAAGTGACAGGTTCAAGAGGTAAGTTCAGCTGATTGCTCTCATATTAGACATTAGTTCTTGACAAAATGAAAATAATCTCATCACATGTAACAATGTGCCCTCGTGTCCTCTACACAGACACGAGCAAACCCCGGTGATCACGGCCTGCGAGCCTGCAGGACACAAGGGAACTTCCCCTCCAACTGACACACATGCAGAACAGCAAACTGGTATATTTTCACGTTGTTTCTCTCTCGCTCAATCAGGAAGAGAGCCCGACGTCTTGTGCGGCTTCTGCTCGATTTAAGATAAATTGTGATTTCCAGAACTCACGTTGCTGTCTGGACACGAGGAGCAACACTGACCAGCTGCAGGAGATATAGTGATTTATCAGGATCCTCATGTACGGACATCATCTTGATATTTTCACCGAGACGTTATGTCCTAGGCCTTTGCATAAAAGAATGCATTAGCGTGATTAGGATCAGTGCAGGGGGCAATAATGCTCGCTGCAGCCTATGTGATTTCAGATTTGACACAGCGGGTTATGATATAAGACTGTATCCTATCAGACAGAATGGAATGGACGGACGAGACCGGTGGACTAATGCAGAGTGACACTCGCTCTCTCAGCGACTCCCCTAATGGCCCTCAGATAGAAAACTGGGTGGCGTGAAGGACACGGGGTTACAGGTTTATTCAACCACTGCTCTATCTAGTCAAATGTATTCTATTATTGTAGCGTTTCACATTTAGATACCAGCGATAGTACTATCATTTAAAATAAACCCATTCTCCGTGTAGCTAAGGGTGTATTTTTATCTGTCTTGTTTGGTGCGTGAGGATTTGCAGGAAAGGTTAGGGGGTTTTTGTATGAAAGAGAAAAATCTCAGCGTGATATTTTGAGAATTTTCACACATACAGAAAACCCCCCACAACAAAACATCGAACAACAGTACATAACTGTAATAAAAGTGCAAGTGGGTGTTTAGCCAAGTGACAGGATTCATTTGTCACCTTGCAGACTGCTGGTGGTTGACTATTTGGAGCACAGGAGTAGAGGTTATGTGCGGTTGCTAGTGTGTGTTTGTTTTGTGTGTGTTCTTCCGGGAGAAAAAGTGCTGGTGGCAGGGATGCTACGAATAAAAACATTATTCTGCAGGAGCACTCGGTATTGGAAATAAAAGAATCGGATACTTTTAGCGGTGGCCCCGACCTGCAGCCATCCATAGTAGATGTGAGATTGTTCTGTCATTTTACAATTCATTAAATCTCTGAATGACAAGAAACACATATGTACACCACAGGGTGTAACGGTACAATGATACGATACGTATCACTTTCCATGGTTACGATACGATTCAAGGGCGATATTTGGCTCGTCTAGAGCGATACGATACGATACGATACGATTCAGTGACTTGAAATCGATACAGTAACTTTTTTTTTGCCAAAAATGTAATCAGTGTGAAATAAATAACTGGATACCAGACAGTGCAGGTCAGGATTCCTCAAAGTTTTTCTTGTAAGGGAATCAGGGATAAATTAATTATGGATATAAACAAGTAAACACAACGATTAATGGCAAATACATACATTTTTTGTTTGAAAATAATAAAAAGTGCAACTTCAGGACCCGCTGCTTCAGTTCTCACGATATAAGGCAGTGCAATCTTTAACAAAAAATATAATAAACCAATTTCTATTCAAGTTAAATGAACAATGGTTTAACCTGCTGCTTCTGTTCTCATTTTCAAAGCAAAAGGTAGAGCAATAATATTTAACAAAAAATAAAATGAAACCAACTTCTCTATAGGTTGAATGAACAGTGGTTTAACCACCTGCTTCTGTTCTCATTTTCAATATAAGATAAGATAAGATAGAACTTTATTAATCCCGAAGGAAATTCTTGTGCCAGAGATTGCTCAAAAAATACAAAAAATACAAAAAATACAACAAATTACAACGAGTTTCAAGTGTAAATATATGAACGGTAGAGCAGTAATATTTAACAAAATATATATAGTGCATGGCGTCTCAGCAGGTGCGTGGAAAGACTGGTCGTGTTGTCGTTGCATTTTATCAGGCCCCTGCATATTCTGCAAACAGCGAGCGATTTATCAAGGACATCTCCCATTTTGCAAAAGCCAAAATGTTTCCACACGTTGGACCTCAAACGCGGCTTGAAAATCTCTCGCTCGTCTGGCTCTCCCTCGCCATCAGCTTCGTTTTGTTGTCATCTTTCTGAGATTGGCGCTGCTGGAGCATGTCAATGATGTCATACACAGGGAGCGTGAACCGGAGTAACGTTTAACATTTCTTTACTATTATAAGTGCTAAAAAATACATCCATATAAAGTTTGCAAATTCCTAGAATCGATACAATCGATTATTTACCTTGCAAATTTTGATTTTAGATCGATATACGTCCCCTGTGAAGGACAACTTGCCGAGTACCAATCGATGTAGTTGAATCGTAGGAATATAAATCGATACATCGATGTAGCAGAAGAATCGTTACACCCCTGGTATACCATAATATTACTGCATACACTGTGGGCAGTATGCTTCTTTTGAACTTTTTGTTTGTCTGGCTTTTTTAGTCATCATGCTGTATCTACGTCAAGGGGTAAACAGACAGCATCATTGAGAGACTTCATCTGCCTCGCTGTACAGTATTAAGACATTATATAATCTGCCCATGCAGTGGCCCTGAGCACCATCGAGGCTGCTGTTGCAACTTCAGAGTGGGCACCTGCCTAAGGAAAATGTCCTGAAACGGAAGGCAGACAGTTTTTGCTCAGCCAAGCCTTCTGATGTTGTCGAGAGACACTGGGAAAGGCTGTACTCAGTAAAGACATTAATTCATGTTTACGTGTTTTGGTAACTTTTCTGGAGAAATAAAAACAAGGATTTTCTCAAAGTGTGTAGTTTTTTTCTCATCAGCGTTTCAATATTTATCTTACTTTACACAATAAGTTTTCCACTTCATCAGGAGATGGGTTTTCTGTGTATTCCCACTCTGCAGATCACTGCTGCCATGGAACAATACAGACTCTGTTGAGATATGACAGCACGTCTCTTTCAAAAGGTCCCTCTCAGGCAGTTAGATGTAACATGCAATATGATTACATAGCAAATTTCAAAGTAAATGTACCCTTGATCAGTACATTTTATCTACATATGTTAAGTAACGATGCAAATAACTTTAAACCCAATACAACTCTGATGACTGCTCTTCATCCTACCCTACCCTAGCTCCTACTCTATATGTTGTGGTGTAAATGACCAATGGCTGAATACCATTTAGCTGCTTCAGTTCCAGGTTCCTGGTCCTCTAAAAGCCGTTTCATACCGAGGACGGAATTTCGTCTGACTAGTTTTGCATGGAAATTTATAAAAACTGATTTTGTGGCTTCTTATGAATGCTTCCACACCCCTGTGGACCAGGGTAACGGACTGTCGGACAAATTGTCAGACTATTAGTGTTTCGGAATAACAATGGGCCGTCCCCTTCTAAACACCCAATAATGTACGACAAACACAACTATACCTCAACAACCAAATAAAGGACAATATATGGCTTGAGATCACCAAGCAGCTGGGATACCATGAAGATGGTAATGCATCTGATATGCACTTGCTTACGTTATGTTGGTCACAGAACGGGGCTAGCCACAACAGCTAACGTTAGCGTTAGCTTCAAATTTGGGGTCCGATTAGTTTATGTATTTTGTAGTTAACGATAGCCCCTCAGACATTCTCTGTGTTTTTGTTGTGTGAAGTGGACACAGCATTATTTAGGAGGAAACTCATTTTTCCTCATTGACACACAGGGAACAACGCGGATAATTCACCCCGGAATGTGATACATTACATCTGACTTTGCAAATTATGAAGGTAATAATTGGATCACACACTTTTACAAGAATTCATTAATCTGGAAAGTCTTTCATTCATGAATGTATCAGGAAAAACAAAAGAGCCTGTAACCAAAGCATTATGTGAACCTTTTGCTTTCATTTCTCAGATTCTCAGATGTCCTTTGGGGGTCTCTGAATCACTCGGTATTCTTACCTGTCTGGGCAGAAATAAATCACAGGGCACTGATGTCAACCCAGGCCGTACACTTTGTATAAAGTCTATGATCTACCTTTGTGGGCAAGGACTGTTGGATATGTGGATATTTTCATCTGTGCTTTGGCTTCTGAGTCCTGACTAAGCTTTTTTTTTCTCTCTTTGCTATAAATACACAGCTTGCCATGGAGAATCTGTCTATCTAGATGAAATCTGAAACAGGTAGAGCTGAATATACTGTAGTGCACCGCCTCTCAGTCACAGACTTTATAAAGACTTCTCAGAGATGGATCACAGTATGTACAGTATTTACAGTATGGAACTTTAAGAAACTTGGCAAAGACAAGTGTGAAAGGCAAAAAGATTAGAATCAGGAATACTTTATTGATCCCCGGGGGGGGGGGGGGGGGTGATTTGGGTTACAGTTGTTCCATTGTAGAATAAAAGTATATATAAATATAAAGAAATTATAAGAAAAACAATAAATATGGAAAAATAGAAGTAAGATATATGTAAAATATGTGTACTACAAGAGATAACTGTGTAAATAATATGAATTCTGAAAAATGCAGGATTATTATAAATAAACATTTTTTCGTGAAATGTAGAGTCTACATGTAATATAGTACTAATTACAGAGTAAATCAGAGTATTGCGTGGTTGAATTATTGCACCAGTTATTGTACAGTTAAGTCAGTATAATCATAATAACCAGTGTCACAGTTTGTCCTTGTTTAGTTTGTTTGTTTTCTAGACTGTGACGCACCAATGCTTAATCCCCAAGTGGATACTATGCAATCAACACTTTTTAACCAGCAAAATTAATCGGAAACTATTGCGTGACTTTTCAACCAAAAATAGCAAAAAAAATAAATTTGTCAGTTGAATATTTTTTTTAATTTTGGACTGTTTGGTCGGAAAAAACAAGACATTTGATGAAATCCCCATGTGCTCTAAGAAACTGTGATGGGCATTTGTCACTGTTTTCTAATGTTTTATGGACCAAACCATTAGTTAGTTAACACACACTGATGATACTGTATGTCACTTTAACTACTTCATATGTACCGTATCTATATCTATATAAATGCATCACATTTTGAAAGCGGATCATATGTTTTGTACGTAAAGTCTTCAAGCTATAGTTGTAAATGTAGTGGAGTAAAAAGAACATCTTTTTCCTCTCAAATGTATTAGAGTAGAAGTATAAAGTAGCAGAAAGAGGAAATGGTCAAATAAAGTACCTCAAAAAAATGTACTTGAGTACAGTACTGTGGGTTTACACAAAAAGCTCCTTCAGAGCTGTCAGTGTTTGAGAGGCTGCATGAAACAATCTGGTTCCATCAGCTCTACAATACAGCCACTATACTCCCAACACAGCATCACAATTATGTCTCTATTAGCTGTTGAAATGTTGCCATCGTTTACGTGGGTCTTGCTTCTACAAAGCTTATAAGTAATATAATTTGTATAAACAGTTGGCCCTGCCTCTAGTTGTTGCTACAGAATGTTTTGTCTAAAAAATGAACCTGCATTATAATAAAGGCTTTAGTCTCATGTGGTAACTTGTCAGGCAGCTACAGTAATTGGTAATGGGATTTTCACTGAGCTCTAAAGGCAGAGTCAAAACACCAACGTACTATAAAATGATTTATTTCTACAAGGGCCCCAAATGCAACACCTTTGTTATTCCACAGAATTAACTTAACACAAACGGTATGATACAAGCCACCCAGAGTTGTGCACTGAAAGAGCATACGATTCATAATGACCAGATTCAAGACCATTAAATCAGTACTGTAGGTGCAAATTTAGTTTTTCTGTTTAAGAGAGGAAAAGGGACAAAATGTTGAATTCTTAAATGAACTCCTTAGTCATGTTTTAAATAAGCACCATGGAGCTTTGTACTCATTTAAAAAGAGACAAATGTCGTCGTCCGAAGCTTAGAAATGTAATGTAATCCCATCTAAATACTATAATATGCACACAGTGGGATGAGATGGCATGAAAAACACACTTGTGTTTGCAAAAAGAAAGAGAATGATGTCACAATATAAGCGTGATGTCTCAAAAATGAACCCCTGTAATTTCTCTCACTACAACAAGGATTATCAAGTATGGATGTATGAAGCACACAGGGCTAAAAATGTTGATTAATGCGATATTGAAATAGTGCAACATGGTGGAAACACTGGCCATGGAGATCCTCCAAATCAAATGACAAAATATGCCATTATGTTCATAAAACCATTGAAAAATAAATAAACCTATAGGTTAAGGTTTGGTTAGGGTTAGGGAATGATCATGGTTTGGGTTAAAATAAGTGCTTTGTTAAGGCACGGTCACACATGTGCAAAATTAACTTATAATTTGTCTACCGTTAACTTCCATTCTATGCGAGCGAAGGGGCGAAACAACATTCGCTTCCGGTTGCGAGGCAAATTCGCATATTCAAATTCGTGTGAAGTTCTGGTGAACTTTTAGGCGAATATCACCTCAGCATGCGATAGTCACTCGCTTTCATTTGCGCATGTGTGACCGTGCCCTTAAGGTAAGGGGAGCTTTGTCATCATGGTGACAATAATAAACACGTGGTTAAGGTTATAGATAGAGGTCGACCGATATGGGTTTTTTATGGCCGATGCCGATGCCGATTTTTTACAGAATCAGGACAGCCGATGGCCGATATATGATGCCGATTTTTTTTTTGCCGATATATTTGGCTGGTTTTCTTTTTTTCCTCCATCTGATAAAATATAACAATTTAATAATAACAAATAATACACAAAATGTCTTAACTTAAGTAAACATTTATTGAACAACACTTATGGTCTGTCTCTCCAATCTGCATTTTGTGTCTGCACTGCATATTTTATTTTGTGCATGATGGTTAATAGTAGTAATAGTACAGGGCTCAAAACCTTTTAAGCACCTTTCCAAAACTGTCCTAAAGCATGTTTTTTATTTATGTTTGTTGACAGACACTGTTACAAGCTATATGGCCATAATCTAAGTGATCAAAAAATAATAATAACTTTGTTCACTCGTATTACACAGCCTGCTGCTCATATCTGCTGCGGACTACACACAGGCCAGTGACGTCATAGACGCGATGTAGGACCCATAGACCGTAGACACGTTTAATGAGGAAGTGAACTTTTTGCTAAATGTTTCGACAAATTGCTCGTGTTTCCGCCCTCACATTCAAACTTGCACTTATGACAAGCATTGTCAGCATCAACTCTAGTAAATTGTAATCACGCTTTATAAGTTTAGTTTTCTCCGCCATAGTCACTAAGAGTAGAAGCTCTGTGTGTGTGTGTGTGTGTGTCTGCGCTGCAGCAGCGTGTCTGTGAGAGCTGCTCCGCCCCGCACGCAGCTAACGTCACCTACGGAGAGAAATTCTCCGTTACCAAAAACAGAATTGATAACGTCGGAGCATTTCATATCTAACCAATTAAATACATAGGGCTTTGAAAGAGAAGAATTTAAGCCTACCGGTTTCTCCCGGCAGAATGGTAATTTGATTGACACACAAGGGGCGGTGTCACACGTGTTCCACAGCAACAACAACACTGGGCTGCCCGCAGATGTGCCCGCTTGATAATCGGCCTAATATGCTCAGGCATCGGCCGATGCCGATTATGAAAAAATGTCAAATAATCGGCCCGATTAATCGGCCGACCGATGAATCGGTCGACCTCTAGTTATAGAACGATGGGGGTCATGCTTTAAAAAAAAAAAACATATTTCATGTATGCATCAATATGCCTAAACTTTTTGCCATAATAGTTTTTTTCCTATGTGAACTCTGAATTTATTCTATAATTTTAAATAACCACAAATTAGAAAACATACAAAAGTATACCTATTTATCTTCAATAAGCCAATATCGGCTGTTCTATTAAAAGTATTTATTAAAGGAACAGTGTGCATTTAGGGGGATCTATTGGCAAAAATTGAATGTAATATTAACAAGTATGTTTTCTTTAGTGTATATTCATCTGAAACTAAGAATTGTTGTGTTTTCATTAGCTTAGAATGAGCGGTTTACATCTACATAGGGAGCAGGTCCTCGCAGTTCTCCAGTATCCCAGAACGAACAAACCAAACACGGGCTCTAGATAGGGCCATTCAAGTTTTTGTGTCGACCACCGTAGTTCTCCTACATGCTTGACACACGGGAGAAGTTTCAGTTGGTTGCGATCTGCAACGTCATGACGATGCCGCCAAATCCTAAACACTGCACCTTTAAGATCATAAAACAAGTCTTGTTGTAATCTTTATTACAGCTGTAACAATTAATTGATTGATCAATTACTTGTCCACTACTAAATTAATCGCCAACTATTTTGATAATTGATTGAGAGGTTTGAGAATTTTTTTTAATTTTTTTTATTTATAATTTTCTGATTCCAGCTTTTTAAATTTGAATATTTTCTAGTTTCTTTATTCCTCAATGACAATAAACTGAATATCTTTGAGTTTGGAGAAAACAAGACATTGGAGGACGTCATCTTGGGCTTTGGGATTTTCCACCATTTTATAGACCAAACAGCTAATCGATTAATCAATGAGAACAATCGTTAGTTGCAGCCTTAATCTAAATGAACACTTTATTTGTGTAGAACCAATCCTAACCCTCATTAAAGTTGTTAACTCGCACAGCCTCATCATTTATTTGGCAAACAGGTGAAAACTCATTGTCTGGTCCCACAATCCAATCAGCGTTGGACAACCATGTTCATGTAATAAACAGGCTAATCTAAATTTGTGCTCTTTCCATGAAAAAGATCCATGTGTATGGATTTTACATGAACCTTTGAATGACGATTGGCAGCGTAGCACCCTCGCCATCGGGCCGGGCTCCCCCCCCTGAGCTTTCACACCGTTTAAACTGTGTCCAGTTGGGCCTCGGCGTCTTTAAGATATCACACTTCATTGACATGAGCGTGTCTGAGGCGAACAGCATTCATTCCCTGGGCACTGATCCCTCTTTCTCCAACACCCCTCGGTGTGTTATGCTCTGTTTGGGTTTGTCACCCAAAGCTGCTGTGAACAAGGTGAATGAGCAAAGACAAGGCAATAGCAGAGAGCCATTCCAGCCTGGAATACAGATTACACTGGGCTTTGAGTCAAGGAAATGTTGAAATCACATTTCATTTTTTGCAATAAAGACAGCCTCATCACTATTCCTACTCTCCTATTGTAATATGTTACATAAACAGGGTGACTTAGTGAGGAAAGGGGCAGTTTCTGCACCGCAGAGCTTTTGTTTTTTCCATGATTTGTGATGTTTGAAGGACCTGAGGGGCAAACTTTTACATTATCATTAGCTGAGAAATGTGTGTTAAAATTGTCTTCTCATTCTGGCAGCTTTGTCCTTCTATGTCCCGTTTTTTTTGTCTTTTTGTTCTTTCTTCCTGATTAGGCAGAAATAGTCATTTGGCATAGTGAGAACACCGGCGCCGGTTATTGTTGAACTTGACTATTGTGTCCGTTTATCTTGCAGAAACAAATGTTTCTACAAAGGTTTCTGTAAAACTTTCTGGTCATGTTGTAGAAAACATTGCACTCAGTCGAATCGAGGCATTTTTAAAATACTGGTATTGCAATATTCTGCTGGATTAGAGACCTTGCAGACTTAAGCCTGCATGCAGAGAGATAAGATTGAATGATCAGAGTCTCCTCTGTGGTCTATATGAGTGGTCCAAACAAAATACAAAAGAAGCAGCATTTTATTGTTTGTTTCTGCTATTTTCTGTGCTTTTCTTTAGCTTTTTTTTCTTTTTAAAATGTCCATATTCATGCTGCAATTGTAATCTCTGAGTCCATTTCTATATTTGCATGCTGCTCATCTCTGTTGAACGCCCCTCAGTGTTTATATACACAGTAAGCTAAAAGGTAGATTTCCCAAGGAAAGTAAAAAAGTTTCCTGGCGTTTATGGACCTCGGGAGGATGTAACACTGCAACAGCAGTCTTGATTAAAGTACAGAGACAATGTGTCTTCCAACAGCTCAGCATATGCTGGTTACAAGCTGGACATATGGGAGCTTATGGGTGTGTGTGACGGATATTGTTTTACATTAGCTGATTTAATGTTGTTATATATAGGACTTGATTAAATGTGTTGTCATGGCTCCAGAAGAACTAAGCTCTGACAGCTTTATTGCAATTCAGTGGAAACATAATTTCATAATGTTAATGACTGTAAAAAAACAGTAGTCTAACAATCTGGAAATAGAGAAGTACAAGAAAAACCATTGCATTTGAGGTACTTTAAATGTTTCCCCTACTGTATATGCATTCAACAGTGACGCAGCACTGCTGCTAAATGATTAGCGCCGCTGCTAAATGATAAAGAAATCTCCCCAAATGCAATAAACTTGCTATCTGTACTTTAAGCAGCAGAGTTGGGAACGAGCCAGATTATAAATTGATCACCAACAGACATTGCCACTGTTCATCAGCCTGTTATAGGTTATTGGTCATCCCAAAGCACAGTTGGCAACAAAGGCTCCGCTGCCGGTCTCGGTACCTACCTATCTATGTAGACTTGACGTGGAACAGCTCAAGACCACTCCTCTTTGTCAAAGGGGGACCCTCTTTGTCTTTATGGAAGTGACCAAAACGTCCCCACTTGTGGGCGTATAGGGGGTGGTCCCGGGGTAGAAACGTCGGTAGCAAATATCAAATCAAATTCACGGTTTATTAATGAATGTAACTTTAGGCCTATGCTAGGACTGCACAATTAATTGAATATTAATCGTGATCAAGATTTTGGCTTCCCACAATTAAGTGAACATGATCGACTGCAATATTGACGTTTAAAATGCGTGCTCAGCTCATAGAAAACTCTGCTGCATATCAAATTAAGCGCTTCCTAAATGAAACAGCTAGCCACCAGAGGGGGGGGATCTAAAAATTTTGGCTTCACTTTGGGGAGCTGTGATGCCGCTGCGCGTGCACCCTACAGCGAAAGCCTGTGAAAAACGTTCCTGAATGTTGCGGCTGTAGTCCAGAGTAGAAGAGTCATAAACTGTATATTACTCGCTTTGCCCATCTGCTCTCTGTTTTTACGAAATGCACTGAATTCAGCTGAAGAAGAACCTTCTTTGTGTCTTATTTTGATGCAAAGATTTGTTAAAGATAGGGTCGACAATCTTGGAGAGCTAGCATAATTTGAAAGTAGCATAGCCTCAGGAGCTCCGTCTAAACCCTCCCCCTCCCCTCGAAACTCTTTCCAAGGCAACGCCCCACACACACATGCACGAGCACCGCCGCATCGTAACTACTTCACAGACACAGAGCGGAGAGAGGACCTCAACTCAACAACGCTTCCTCATGACGAGTAACCGCGGCAGTGCTACTGCAGGGCTGAGTTTTCTCTTTCATTCTCCAGTAAACGTCAGCGGCAACGCACTTTGAGTCCAGGCTGGTGCACGCCAAGGGTAGAGAACGAGCAGGAATGCAGGGAGGCATCCGATTGGTTCTTTACAACTGGGCGCAGAGGCAGTGATTGGTAGACGTTTTTACAGGATTACAGCAGCTACAGATGACGGCTCTTTTCTGGTCTTTTTTCAGAGCTCATCAGTAATGGATCGCTGTCGGGGTGTAAAGACCATTTCAACCAATATAACAAATAGTGTATACTGGATAACATCGTCAACCCTGCCTTTAATTAGCAGGAATGTACCACAACATGAAAGTGAAAGCAGCGCTCTGTTGATTTAAATGTGAAATCAATGAATAATTGTGATAAATAATTGTGATCTCAATATGGATCAAAATAATCGTGATTATCCTTTTGGACTTACTTGTGACTTATGTCACTGAGGCTTCTTGTTTGTCGACACTGACCTCTTTTTTGCACAATTTTCATTTGACATGATTTGATTTGATGTTATTTGTAATGTATTATATGTTCAATAAAAGTGTATATTTTTGAGTCTTGATGCATTTTATTAAACGTAATTCAACATCTGCAACTGTGTACAAATATGTCTCAAAAGCACTAAATATCTTCCAGCGGTGCAAAATAAAACTGCTGGTAAAGATCCTAGGGGGAAACACTGACATTACTTGAGCATTTATTTCCACTTTATACTTCCATTCCACTAGATTTCAAAGGGAAATGTTGTATTTTTTACTCCATTAGCTTTATGTGACTGCTATTTTGCAGTTTAAGATTTTACATACAAAACGTGTTCAGTTGATTAAGTATAATTAGCTGTTATTGAACTACCAGACAGTATACAAAGTAGTATAAAGGAGCTTTACCTTAACCCAATACATCATTAAAATGCTGCATCAGTAATAATAATAATCCAGTATTATAGTATATAATATTAGAACACGGACGGGGTCTATTCTGCTGCATAATGAGTACCTTTGCTTTCCCTCCATTGCACACCTCCTCCGCCACATGAGTGTATGGAACATAAAAACATTGAGCCCGTGCGCGAGTTGGAAAACAGTTGGAAAAACAATCATAGGACACAGTATGATTAATAGTAGAGGTCGACCGATATGGTTTTTTTATGGCCGATGCCGATGCCGATTTTTTACAGAATCAGGACAGCCGATGGCCGATATATGATGCCGATTTTTTTTTTTGCCGATATGTTTGGCTGGTTTTCTTTTTTTCCTCCATCTGATAAAATATAACAGCTTAATAATAACAAATAATACACAAAATGTCTTAACTTAAGTAAACATTTATTGAACAACACTTATGCTCTGTCTCTCCAATTTGCACTTTGTGTCTGCACTGCAGTGCATATTTTATTTTGTGCATGATGGTTAATAGTAGTAATGGTACAGGGCTCAAAACCTTTTAAGCACCTTTCCAAAACTGTGCTAAAGCATGTTTTTTATTTATGTTTGTTGACAGACACTGTTACAAGCTATATGGCCATAATCTAAGTGATCAAAACATAATAATAACTTTGTTCACTCGTATTACACAGCCTGCTGCTCATATCTGCTGCGGACTACAAACAGGCCAGTGACGTCATAGACGCGATGTAGGACCCATAGACCGTAGACACGTTTAATGAGGAAGTGAGCTTTTTGCTAAATGTTTCGAGAAATTGCTCGTGTTTCCGCCCTCACACGCAAACTTGCACTTATGACAAGCATTGTCAGCATCAACTCTAGTAAAGTGTAATCACGCGTTATAAGTTTAGTTTTCTCCGCTATAGTTACTAAGAGCAGAAGCTCTGTGTGTGTGCGCTGCAGCAGCGTGCATGTGAGAGCTGCTCCGCCCCGCACACAGCGCTGCGTTACCTACGGAGAGAAATTCTCCGTTACCAAAAACAGAATTGATAACGTCGGAGCATTTCATATCTAACCAATTAAATATATAGGGCTTTGAAAGAGAAGAATTTAAGCCTACCGGTTTCTCCCGGCAGAATGGCAATTTGATTGACACACAAGGGGCGGTGTCACACGTGTTCCACAGCAACAACAACACTGGGCTGCCCGCAGATGTGCCTGCTTGATAATCGGCTTAATATGCTCAGGCATCGGCCGATGCCGATTATGAAAAAATGTCAAATAATCGGCCCGATTAATCGTACGACCGATAAATCGGTCGACCTCTAATTAATAGTATTCATTACGCTTAAGTAATTGTACGGCTAAATCAATGAACAGAGAGTTATTAAATACACAACACAAACCAGAAAACTTGCATTTATATTATCTAGTGTAAATCTACTCATTGTATAATAATGGCAAATGTTTTTCTAAAGATTAGAGAATCAGAGCTCCCTACAGGGTTTTTTTTTTTTTCTTGTTCATACACATTGCACATTGTGTTTGAATATGGAATAATACAGCTAGTTTCAGCCGTATTATTCCATATTCAAACACCTGCTCTGTAAGCGGTGGTTTACGGCAATAAAGCATGACATGAGCTTTGGATATGCACTTTCAGAGTTAATAACAAAACCGAGCTTTGAATCTATTGAATATACAAACAACCTCTGCCATTAAAATGATTGCACACACTGAAAAAAAAAAAAAAATGCATTTAGGGAAATACCAGACAGCATTTTGATCAGCGATGGAAGCAGCGGCGTAAAACGATGGTGCTTCCTTTGACAAAGCCGTCTTGAACACTTCTGTTTACAGCAGGAGCAACAGCAGATTAGGGTGTTACTGTGTCAAAATCCAGCCATTAAGCAGACAGACAGACTTTTTTATCCCTGTCCACAGCTTTTAAACCACTTACCGTATACTGTAAGAATTTAGACTGCTCTGTTAAAAAGGATTCTCGCTCTAATTCCTGTTTGAAATGGAAAATAGCGACTCTATCAACATAGGGGACCGAAATGTGTGGAGCAAATTTACATTTCGCTGGATGTGAAACATGCACGAGAAAAAACACTATCACAGCACTCAGCAGCACACTGTACCTTCCTGCTGGTTATTGTAGGTGTTAAGTAAGAATTTTGTGATACTTGTGCGTCCTTTCTGCATTCAATATTTGAGGTTTCGAGCCACTAAAAAGCTCAAAGCAGAGAGCAGATATGTTGAGCGGTGATTAAGACAAAGAGAGGCCATCTCTCATTCTGCCACTACTTGTTGTAGCACTAGTGTGACTAACAGCAGGGCTGAATGTCTTTTGTCAGTAAATGAGAGTTTAATATGTTGCACCATGGAGATGGGACGTAGAGTGTGTGGCCCCTGCTGTTTCCTTCATCAATGCCCTGCCTCGTCACAGACCGCGCTGCATGAACCCGCTCTCATCTTCGGCGACAGGAGTCTGAAGGAGCACAAACCTGACACTTTTATAACGGCCTCCTAGAATCGCTTTCTGATGCACATTCATCAAGACGGCTGCACTCAAAGTTACCTAAAGGTATAAATCTCAATTAATATTCTCCCACAGACGGGGAAAGGTCATTTGTCTTTTTTTCCATTAAAGGAAACTGTCCTCAAAAAAAAATTAATGACTTGCAATTATTTCCAGCTGTTTTGGTGCGATGAAAGCGCTGATGCACGGAGCTGTTTTGTTTTCAGAGTATGTGGTGAAAATACAGATTGATTGAGGCCACTTTTATAGTGTTCAGGATGTAAGACAACAGGGTTATAACCGTATTGTTCTCTTGTGTCTATGGGCTATGTAAGATTTCAAGCCTGTAGGGTCGCCTGGAAGTCATGGAGACTTAAACTTATTATAAAATGTAAAAATATGATATAATTTGCCACGTGATGTCATAACTGTAGTCCAAAATTTTACAAATGTGATAGTCATAACTACACTGTTTTATGAATCATCACTATAATTTAAACTCTGAAATTGACATGGTTAAAGGTTCTAAATGCGAAATTGAGAGCTTCCACCCGGCTCTCAACATAGCAACAGCTTAGCCGCGGCTCGCAGCTTACAGTACTAACAACGGCGAAAGTGCTGACAGAGCTAACAGTGTTGACCTGAGGGGGAACCTGAGGGTGGGTGCTACGCTTCCATGATGATGCCGTCGGTCGGGATGATGTTATTAGCTGTAACAGTCGTATGAGAACCGTGCAGAGCGGCGGCCGTGAGCTAGCCAGTGGGGCACGCTCACATGCACTAAAAAGCATGTGTGGCCGGCCCGGCGATGTCAACAAAGCACAGAGAAGTTCAGATTACAACACACACAGAAGGAGAGCGACTTCATTCTCTGCTCAGGTAGACATTACTCCTCTATATCTTTACACAGCAAATAGTTGTTTGCTGCTATATTAATGCTCTGAATGTCAAACAGAGAACCTTTAAACACAAAACTGGCCATAACTTAAAGTTGTCCAACTGGATATTGTAAATTTACAACTAAAGTGACGAGAGGCTACTGAGCTATCGCCTGCTGTAGTTGTAGTAATCAATTAACCAGCAAATTAACTGTATCACCAACTCTTATTGTGGGACCATGCAGTAGACGTACATTACATTTTGGTCCTGACTGGTTAGAGGGCAGGGTCTATGGTCATGAAAGTCTAGTCTGTGAGAGCATTTCAAACATTCCTTCAAAATTTCTTGCAATTGAGGCATTATGGCGATGTTTCAAAATAATTCAAAAGGCTGTATTTTACACAGAGTCCAAGTTCTATCAAATTTAGCCTCATTGACCTCATTAGAGCATAAAACTAAGACGCCTTTGTTTGTCTATCTACTTGCGCTAGACTTTGAGAACAACATCTAACTATACTTGGAAGCTGGCTATGGCCTTTCACATAAACGGCCAAATTTCTTGACCTTTTATTTTATTTATAATAAAGAGAGATCTGGTCCCCAACTTGAGCCTGACGTGTCCTGACTCAGTATCAGGTTTGGGATCTGGTCTGGGTAGTTTCAGCTTCAGCTTGGGTCAGGTTCAGGTTTGGTTATTCTCAAACACAGAAATTAATGTACTCTCTCTCTCTCTCTTTCTGGCTGCGGCGGTGGCCTGCATCAGTGTGTGTCATGTGTGCAAGTGGGGCATGCAATGCCCAGTAGGAAAAGAGCACTGGTCATATTAATTTAGTCATCAGCCTGATGGTGGGTCAGTATAGAAAATAGGGCTGTCACAATAACCGCAATACTGCAACACCGCAATATTGACAAGCCGACCGCAGGGGACTGCAAGCAACCGCCACAACAACAAAGCTATGTTCACGTTTTTTGTTTTTTTTTAATTCTTTGGAATGAGAGTCTCGCAATGGTCTGGCGACCTGCCCAGGGTGTACCCCGCCTCGCCCAATGTCAGCTGGGATCGGCTCCAGCCCCCCCGCGATCCTGAATGGGATAAGCGGTTACAGATAATGGATGGATGGATGGATGGATGGATGGATGGATGGATGGATGGATGGATGGATGGATGGATTGATGGATGGATGGATGGGAGTGCTGCATTTTTACACTTCGCTACAAACGGCAGCAGCACGACGAGGTTGCTGAGCGTCTATTCTGCACTGAGCGCTGCACATATGGTGTTTTTTTTCTGGTTGTTCGAGAGTTGAAAAATCGACAAACTTTGGGTAAAACTCAACACAATGACCAACCGTCACACCCTACATCCTATCGGCGGGTCCATCGTCTCTCCCAACGTGCTTCAGCCTTCCCTTCACTCAGAGCAAGTACTCTACCTTGTGCCGACATTTTGATATTCCACATCACACCAACCAGATGCAACCAAAGCGCCGCACGTCATTCTTTGTTCAGCATTTAACAATAAACAAGTATTTAATTCGTTTTAAGACTGTCATCTTTGTCATTTAACAAGCGACAATATACCTAATAATAGCCTAACAATAAAGCTTATTTATATAGCACTAAAATCAGAATACATAAAGTAATGTGCAAAAATAAAGAGTTGCAATTATAATACCGCATATCGCGCTGTTGAGCCAATCATTATCACCACAGGGGAAATTCCCGCCACAGCCCTAATAGAAAAAATCAAATCAAACATAAAATCAAAAATACTTCATAATACCAAATAAAAGTGTTTCTCTAGTAACCAAACCACACGGTCTACTGTCTCCAGTGTACCTGGTATCTAGAATCAAACACATTTTCATATTTATGGTAGCCTTTTATATGAACTCAGAAATTATGACCATCGATCACTTTGACTAACAAAACGGTCACTCTTTATTTATCAGTAAAATAAAGGATTGTGTTCACACTCAACCATTTCTGTTGAGCTTTAACTACTTCACTGCATTGTAAAAAAGAATTGTTGTAGGGTACAAACTGTAATATTCTGGATTTTCTTTTTGTTTAAAACAACAGTTTTGACAGGGGACTGTGATGAGAAAAGGACCAAAAGGGAGAAGCGGTGTCATTATCACTCGAGTGAGTTTTACATAGCTTTAAAGCCTCTTACAAACGGAGCCATCAGATAACATGGAAGACGTACCATATATGGCTGACATGATTTCTTTGAACTAAATGATGAAAGGTCTTAGAAGAGTCACGTTTTCTTTGATGGATTATATAATGATGATTATAGATGTCAGAGTTGATCATGAATATGCATAGTTTATAATCACGGCTTAAACACTTTGCGCATGACAATGTCCACAAATACCAGGGGGCATATGTGTATGTGGTACTTTTTGTATCTCGTGTTAGAAAATAAGTCTTTGATCAGCTGTAAAACTATGCACCATATTGTACCATATATGAGTACAGAAGTTTGATGTACATGAACATATGGTGATATACTTTATGATATTGCCAGGGCTATTTTTAAACCTGAGTGTTTAGCTTGAGATAAAGCACCCCGACTAGGCAGTATACATGTGTATGTGCATTCTCTGACAAATAGTCTACACAAGTGCCGTCTTTGTTAAATGTATTTCTGCGTCTTGTTGTTAGTCCCCGTGTATCACCGTGTGTTCAACGGGCAAACTTAACTGCCTTTATGTTGGACCCAGAGCGCCATGTAAGATCAGTGAAGCGAAGCTCACCTAAAATAAGGACATGCTTTACCGTGCCCGCAGAGTGACATCACTTTTGGATTTGAACCAACTTCGAGCCGGTCCAACTTTTGCAATGTATTCTTGCCATTTCCTTAGGGACGTGAAGCACAAAAGGGCCCCCGTGAAGAAAATTAACATTTTTCACAGTTCATTGAGCTCATTTAAATGAATCAAAAGATGCAACTGACTCATTTTCATATAATATGGCAAGGCTGATGCCAAGCACTGCTCAGTATTAGGCCATACTGTATTTACGTTGTTATGAAAAATGTGGTTTCAAAAAGGGAGGTGGGGAGGGCTTTGGTGTTAAAAGTATCGCTTCAAATTAAAGGTGCTCAATACGCAATTCAGAGCACATTTATTGCCTCCACATGGCTCTCAACGTGCCGATGGCTGAGCTGGTGGCTGGCAACAGGGCTGACAGAGCTAACAGTGTTTACTGGAGGGTGGGCGATACGTTTCCACGACAACACCTTAGGTTGGGACGGCGTTATCAGCTGTATTAGGGTTGTGTATTGGCAAGAATCTGGCGATACGATACGTATCATGATACAGGGCTGACGATTCAATATATTGCGATATATTGTGATACTGTAAGGAAGGCGATATATTGCTATTTTTTCAAATCTAATTTTTGGAAAACATAAAGTCTAAAGACACATCACCATATGTATAAAATCTGAGTAAAAAAAGTCACTTTGTGAAATGGTTACTATGGGGACTAACATCATTACACATGAATACAACTGGGCTCATTGGATCCACAAGAGTCTCAGATTTCCATTCATACCTTATTTATTTATATCAAGGGACCCCTTTGAAAATGGTCATGCCAGTTTTTCCTTGCCAAAATTTAGCCTAGCATAGCAAATAGTTGTTTGCTGCTATATTAATGCTCTGAATTTGGATTTTAGCACCTTTAAGGTCAGGTCTGCTGACTTTAAACATAGTGCATAGCTGCTATGATACCCACAGTACAATATAAATTCCACAATATGCATATACTGTTACTTCTGTTTGATGTGTTACTTTTGCATCGACCATTATCATATAATGTAACTTGAATGCAACAGAAAATACAACCATATATATTCAAGGTCTCCTTTAAAATGAAGTCTGTGTTCAGCTTGTCTGGACTGTATAATAATCGGAGCACAGACCCCTTAAATTATCAATACAAAACTTGTCAAGAACTACACACATGCCAGGTTTTCCTGGACCACAACATTATAAGTATTTAAGTATAAAACAAGTAAAAATATAAATTAAATCAATGTGCACTGCATGAGTAATAGTTGAAGCATATTCTGATTATTTAAGTAATCTAAACTTCTTACGTGCAAATGAAGCAGCTTGTTTCATTCTCTTCGAGGTTCACGCCGGTGCTTGATTTACAGCATATTTGGGGTATTTTGCATAGTCTCGGAATATTGCCACCAAACCAATCCCATGAAAAGTTATTTCCCTTGGAGGACCATTTATTTAGTCAAGGCCGGAGTAGTTTAGCGGGATGGCTTTCATTTCACGGTTCATACTCTCAATGTGATTAATAAGTAAAATGCTGTTGAAGAGAGAGAAAAGCCGTCATTCAATCCTATCTCTCTGGGATGGTAGGAAGACAGAATATCCTGGGGCATTAGGAGCTGTTGTCAATCACTGCACGGAAAATCAGGCATATTTGCATCTGGTCTGACAAGTCCTCATCTGGTTGACTATTTCCACAACTAGCTGGAATAAGATACAAGGAATGGTAGTTACTATAGACCAGCACACCAGTGCTGCAATCAGAGTGACCATACCGGATTATCTGCAGGGATTTTTTTCTTCTTCATTTATTTCAACATTGACGATGAATTAATTTGATGTGTGACATTTGTTAATTGATTTTATAATAAGCCACTACGAGAACTGATTTGGTTCAGACATGGGTTCAGTTTCTGTTTAACCTTGTGAGCTATTGGTCCATCCAAATATTGCATTAAAATTTGCTGAAAATGATCATCGTGTTTATTTAGCCACACTCTAGATAAATATACTGTACTTGTATGCAGGGCTCAACAGTAAGGAGTGCCCGCTTGCCCAGGGCAAGTAAAATGCCACGTCGGGCTAGTAAATCCAGCAACTCACATGCCCTAAATAAGAAGTAAACACATTGTTTTTTTCTGGACCTGAGAAAATGTCAGTGGGTAAAGACAAAGTTTATGAGCTGAAGCGCAAGCGAGCATTTCAATTATTCTGGAAACAGGAGTTTAGTTGGGTGGCGTTAGAGGATGCGGGCGAAAAACTCCACATTAATTTATTTAAATGAAGGTTAAACATGACAATTAACTTCGGTCTTTGTTGTTATTTGATAACCACTAATAAATAGAACGATTTTTATATAGGGGCAAGTAAAAATTGACTTTGAGCAAGTAGATTACTGACCCACTTGCCGGACTGGCAAGTGAAAAAAAACATTAACGTTGAACCCTGGTATGTGTGTAATAATGTCAATACACTATTCATTAATTCCTTCACTAAAGTGAGAAATATATCTGATGAATTTCAAAGGAATCCATGAGGAAACACAGGAATTTGTAAAAACAGATTATAACTCAGTTATACCTACTTTTTACAAATCTCAAAAGACAAGACATCACACACTACAACACTACCCGGGTTTGAACATGCTGAACATGCTGTTTTGATGTTGGCCATCAATGCAAATGTGGTATATTAGTTAAGAAATAAACAATGACAGGAGGTTGGCATTGGGCGCTCGCTGACCATAATGCAGCGTCTTGTAAAACGTGCTGGCCGGAGATGGGCTTGCTTATTTTTCAGCACACTCAGCAGCAGTTACACGGCGCTCACACCTGGAGGCTGCCCAGTACGACCACAGCATGACAGTATGATCTCTGTGATAAACGAGCAACTTCCCTCCGTCGTCTACCAAGGGGTTAGGTATATAAAAACCTATCAGTGAAACACCTAAACTCCGCTCAAGCATTTGATCTCAGGCAGTTGTTACAATACGACGTACAGATTAAAGGAAAAAACAACATAAAGTGTCTCTGTGTGGTGTCACCGTAAGCCTTCAGAACAGCTTCAGTGCTCCTTGTCATAGATTCTCTGGAGCTCTGCTGGAGCTATTAAACACCATTTTCCCCAAAGATACTCTTGGTGTTTTGATGATGGTTGATGGAGAGCGTTGTCTAACATGTCAGTCTAAAATCTCCAATAGGTGTTCAACTGAGCTGAGATCTGGTTGGTTGTGTTTTATAAATTATATAAATGGTCTTAACATTGCATACACTCATGTTTTGCACACATGGGCACACACACATATTGTGTGTAGGGCTGCACAATTGATCAAGATTCTATCAAAATCGCTATATTGCGCCTCCTGCAGTTTTCAAATTGCAGGAGGCGCAATATATAAGATAATAATAATACATAAAACATCTTTGTTTGGTACAGATTCCCGCAGAAATCACACCATAATCATTTTAATATGTTTCTCAATGAAAATGAGAATAATTATGTAAAAAGTATCATTCCCTCTCATATCGCAAATCATATTGCGATTGCAATATCAGTCAAAATAATCGCAATTTTTTTTTTTTTTTTTCCAAAATCGCTCAGCCCCTATTGGAGTGATATGAAATATACAAAATAAAGGCTACAGTGTCAGCTATATTATACTTAAAGTTATTGTTACAGCATATTTCAAATGATACAAAGTCAAAACATAATTACCAAGAGAAAGTGTGTCAGAACCTGTTGATGTATTTCATATCATAATAATTCACAATAATTCATTGTTTTGGCCGGCTGCTGCTGCTCTTTATAGCTGCCTCCCTCAGCGCCTCCTCTCACCTCTGTAGAGGGCACTGTCACTGTAAACAATGGGCAACACTGATTATGAAGCTCCATTTCTAAACCTAACAAAGTATGGACATGAATATTAAAATGACTTTATCAGCGGAAATTTAAGATTCACGTTAACAGTTTGCGACCACATAATTCATTTCAATGTTGCGATAACGAACTGATGAATGGGAGGCGACGCCGAACACTGTCAACACTGAGGACGAGGATGTCATTACTCTTTGGCTCGGAGCTCGGCAGGCTTTCTCACAATTAAAAAGAAAAGAAATAAAAAAAAGAAATAGAAAAAGAAATAGCTGCAGCGGCAGTGACAACAATAACACCTACTGTATATTTATTATAATTATGATTATGGATTTTTGTACTTCAGTGGCAGATCATTATGTTTTAATAATCATCATTATCACGTTTAACCTTAAAACATCCATTTTTAATCATTTCCAAGTCTTTCTTTCTTGCTCAAAAATCATCTGTTTTCATATTTCATAGCTGTTAATCATAGAATGCATGTGATTCTGGAATCGTCGCAGACATAATACCCTTACTGATTCGTATTTATCAAAATTGCCCAATCATGCAACACTGCAGCACATTCACAAGTGCAATGCTTGATGCTACTCGAACAACTATACGCAGCTTATGATTATTCTGAATTCCCTCCATGTTGCACCTCTGGCCAAGCAAAGTGTTTATCAGCAGGAAGATACCGAGTTCAGCTTAAAACTCCACACACTCCCCGTGGCGATGTATGCATGATTAATACGGCTTGTGTGCATGAAGTACACTCACCATGTAACCAGTGTCTGCCGTGACTCATGCAGCCCGTGGCAGGTGGGACAATATCCATCTAATTTCTGAGGAGTGTGTTGGTGCCATCGTCTGCTTTGTCATTTTTAACGGTGCGCGATCACCTGTCATTTTGATTAAGTAAGCTCTTGAATCTTCTCTGGCGTTATTGACTTCAATTTCCATTTTTTCCCCCCAAACATACTCAAACTCTGTGGCTATGATGGAATAGAGGAACAAACATGTGACCTCTTTTGAAGTCTGGACTCTAATGACTTGTCAATATTCATACAATGCTTTGGCAATAGCGTATTTTGTTATTGTCATGCCAATAAAGCTATTTGAATTTGAATTAGAGAGAGAGAGAGAGAGAGAGAGAGAGAGAGAGAGACTGTAGCCAAACACAAATGTTGGATTCAGGGACTTTGTGCAAATGTCAGCAGGCGTCTCGGCACCTCCCAAGCAGTCTAACTGGAAATGGCACTGAGACACTGCTGACCATATGGCTCTTGTAATTAATCGTGCCGATTAATTTTTGGCTCGCCCTCAATGTCTGCACAGTCACTTA
This sequence comes from Sebastolobus alascanus, assembly GCA_916701645.2. Taxonomy (NCBI): domain Eukaryota; kingdom Metazoa; phylum Chordata; class Actinopteri; order Perciformes; family Sebastidae; genus Sebastolobus; species Sebastolobus alascanus. The sequence continues at coordinate 3,013,983 of CAKAOJ020000041.1, read as the reverse complement.
TGTAACACCAGAACCCTATGAGCAAGCACTTCCCCGAGCCTTTCATAATGAGTGTTACAAAACGAACAGAAGGTTGCGTGTTGGTAAGGTTAACACTACAGCGGAGTGTGCTTGATTTCATTCAGAAAAAAAAATTAGATCAGTCTAATCATTTTATACATCCTAAATCATAACATCAACTGAATGGAATAACTTAGAAATGATGAAGAAACATGTTATCATAAGAAATGACTTCTCTTTAAAACAAATCCAATTTTAAACTAATTCTATTATTTTTAATGTTATATAGTGACACTTATTTTAAGCAAGCGAAAAGGAAAAAATCTGTTACCATGTTACATATATAATGTATATGTGGCATCTGGCTAATTTCGGAAATACTATTGTAGGGACACTGCAGGAATAATCTAACCACTTAAAGGAACAGTGTGTAGGATCTGGCGGTATCTAGAGGTGAGGCTGAGATTACAACCAACTGAAGCCTCTCCCGTGTGCCAAGCGTGTTGAAGAACAACGGTGATCGGCGCAAAAACGCGAATGGCCCTCTCTAGGACCGGTTGGAGCAGAGCCAGTGCTTAGAGTGTGTGTGTACGTGGGAAGTGAGTGGTGAAGCAGGAGAGAGAGAGCAGTGGTGACAGCAGCGAGTAACGTTATCGACTCCGGCGGTGCAACATGGCGCACTCTGTGAAGAGGACCCGCTCCCTATGTAGATATAAACGACTCATTCTTAAGGTCACGAAAACACAACAATTCTTATTTTTTTTCAGGTGATTATAAACTAAAGAAAACATACTTATTAATATCATAGTCCATATTTCTGCCATTAGATCCCCCTAAATGTTACACAAGGGTCCTTTAAGAGGAACTCCACCAATTTTACACATCAGTCTGGTTACAGATCTTGGGGAGTACAACTATATATGAAGAAAGTTGTACGACGCCTTTTGTGGCTGCAGAGGAAGCTGCGTCAAATCTGATAAATTGCCTCAACTGATGTCACGTGAGTCAGCGTTGTTGGGGCTGAAGACTACAAATTTGAAAATGAAAAAAAAAATGTGGGGGTATGGAGTTAGAAAGAAGTGAGGTTACCAGGGATGTCACGAGAACTCAATACTTCAGTACCAAGTCGATGCCAAAATTCTGAAAATGGTAATTGTTTTTCTACTGCATCTCAGGTACTGTAGTTCAGGGCTCGAGACTAACGGCGTCCCATCGTCCCGGGGACGATAGAAATTGTTTTTGGGACGCAGTAAACTCACTATCGGACGCATTTTTCCCTGATAATGCTACATTGCGAACAACAAATCCGTGTTGAAATCGGCAGGAAGAGAGCTAGTTAACGTTAGCTGTTAGCCCCGTGCAGGACTGTGCTGTTTACTGGCTGCTAACAACTAACATTAACTAGGTGGTGCCATTGATTTACATCATGACTCTCTTCAGTAAAAAAGTGAATTGGGGCGAAGGAAAATTCTAACGTCATCGTGATGTGTTCAAATGTAATCTTGTAAAACGTAGATTCGGGCGAGAAAAACTTGAATAACTACAGTTGTTTGAAGGAGATGCTTTCACATCGATATAAGACAGAGAGAGACGGAATTATGACCTGTTTAACTTCCTAACAATAACCAGTATGTGTGGTACTTACTGTGGTATTTAATTGGTATTGAGAATCGTGGAACTTCCCTGGTATTGGTATTGACTACTAAATTACTAGTATTGTGACATCCCTAGAGGTTACCAGTCCTCTGTAGCCCGCTCCTCATCTCTGCTCGAGGCTAGCGGCTCGAGGCGAAGTCTCTGATGAAAGACAAATCATCGCACTAATGTTTGCACTTGGCATTTTATCCTCCCAGAAAATGACACAGTGGGTATTTTCTGATACATTGGTGTGCATTACACAACACGGCCCCGGCTGAAAAGGAGGGAGGCACTGCAGCACTAGGTAAACACAGAAATACTTGTCACTGTCATTTCACATAGCTTGTGACGTGCAACAGCTGCAAGTACACACGGCCTCGATATAGGCCAAAACACTTCAGAGTACAAGAGTTATCTATTATGTATTGTTTACCGCTCGGCTACAGTAATGTATCCACGGGGAAAGGTGAAGAATCGCCCGCGGGCATTTACCAGATGTTCATTCATAAAACAAAATATATTCATTTTAAATGCCCCGCTCGTTTCAGCGAACCTACGCCGGATTTTCTTTAACAACTCGCTGTGACTGTGAATAATGCCGTCTTGTAAGATAACCAAGGTGATGCTATCAAAGTCATGTACTGGAGACATTGATGCATGTCTGCACGTCACACTCTGTGAATCTCTTTCTGCATCTTTCATAGTGTTCTTCGGAGTGTTTATGCGGCGCGTGCTTTTTTCTGTTTTTAATTACTTCGTTTATTTTCAGCCCAGAGATTTGAGGTGACCTATAATTGCGGTGTACAGTTTGTCTACCTAGCACAGTAAAAGCCCTAATTTGTATGCACTGAGCCGTCAAAGAGGCTGCGTCACCTTCTGTGTCGTAGGGCACCACGCTAATCGTCCTTGGGTGACTAAAGAGCTCGGATTATGACACTGTTTTCCCCCCTTTTTTTCCCCATTATAGGAATGCAAAGGTCGGGCCTTCGGAATATTAGTCGTACTATCTGCGTGTGGGGAGTTAGAGGGCGTCGCTGGGGGGAGCCTGAAGGGCTCATGCTACGCTTTTTCAAGCCCTCATCCTCCCGCTGCTCTCTCACCTTAACTCTGGGATTGATAAGACTTCTGCTCCTGCAGCTGTGCTGCTCTGGAGCGTCGCGCGGTGATAACAGACCAGCGAGACGTCAAGCTGTTATCTCCTTGATGCTGACATTCACCTCATATACTTGGCAACATGTGTCCAGAAGGTACAGTGCTCTCACTGAGAGAGCTGCAGGGAACCGAGGAGGCGGAACACAGTGAAGGGAAGACTGCTGCACATTTTGACAGCTAAACACGACATGCATTCACAAATAGACAGATCCACTTACCGAGGCGCAGATTTACGAGTTTGACTAATCAAATTTTATATTAGCACCATGGCTTCTACTACTACTTATTATTATTGTTAGCTGGCTTGTCAGAAAGCAGCAAAGCCGGCCTATAGCGGTGGGAATCACCAGAGGCCCCACAATACGATATTATCACTCAAGATACAATATGCTGAGTATTGCGATAAGATATATTGCGATTTATTACCTTTTTTCAACTGCATGTTATGCAGTTTGTCAACATCTGTTTTATCTAATAAGATACAGTTTTCACTCTGTTCATCTCGGAGTTTTCATCCACATATCTTGAGGTCAGAGGTCAAGGGACCCCTTTGAAAACTGCCATGCCTTTTTTTCCTCACCAAGATTTAGCGCAAATTTGGAGCGTTATATAGCAATCTTCCCGACAAGCTAACATGACACGGTTGGTACCAATAGATTCCTTAGGTTTTATATGATACCAGTATCTTCACTCTAGCTTGAAAAACTGAGCCCACCATAACCTCTGAAAGACAGAATAGCGGTTGTCGGATTGTTAAGAGGTTAATAGTTTATATAATAATAAGGGCTGTCAAAGTTAATGCAATAATAACACATTAACCCTATAACAAATTTGCGTTAATGTGTTAGTATTGCATTAACTTTGACAGCCCTACACCACTATTTTTTTAACGCATTAATGCAACTTGTGATTTTTAGGTTGTAGCAGGCTCAGTTTTAAAGCTAGAGTGAAGATACTGGTTAGATTATACTAGCTTGTCGCAAAGGACGCTAAATAACGCTCCAAAGATACGCTAAATTTCGGCGAGGAAAAACTGGCAAGGCTATTTTCAAAGGGGTCCCTTGACCTCTGACCTCAAGATATGTGGCTTGAGTTTGCCATGTTATGATTCGAGCATATTTTTGTATGCTAAATGCGGTACCTGTGAGGGTTTCTGGACAATATTTATCATTGTTTTGTGTTGTTAATTGATTTCCAATAATAAATATATACATACATTTGCATAAAGCTGCATATTTGCCCACTCCCATGTTGATAAGAGTATGAAATACTTGACAAATCTCCCTCTAAGGTACATTTTGAACAGATAAAAAAATGTGTGATTAATTTGCGATTAATCACGATTAACTATGGACAATCAGGCAATTCATTTTTCCCCCCACCCCTACCAGCCTAGGAAGCAGTTGTATTGTCATTATTTTGAAGAGAGCTGGGCTCAAACTCAGGTTCATCTGGTTACCCTTGGTAGTCATATGATTTGGGTTTTTTTTAGGATATTTAGATTGAATTATTTGGATTTATATTTATATTTTACACAAATCCTAATGCCAGATACACAGTAATCTGAATTAAAGATGCTGTTGAACTTACTTCTAACAAAACAATTGCACAGAAACTGTCCAAGTTGTTCAAAAACTCTCTCCAGTGAAAAAATGAGAGAAGACACAATGCGGGCTTTGAAGCCGTCGTTCCTTTTTGTTGCAAACATGACACAAGTTGGACAGGAGACAATGTGTTTTGAGACACTTTGTTCTTCAGAATTAAATTAAGTTTTACATTAAAAAGAGGTTTGCACTTCATAAGCGCCGGCAATAAAAGGGAAGGATGTACCTTATCTCTGCCTGTACTCTCTCGCTCGCTTTTATTACGGAGCTAATTTGCATTTTAATTTGGAGCTTGAACCTGTGCTTAATAGAATTAAACTGAGAGACGCGTTGACATGGTTTTCTGACCCCTCCAAGGCCCGCTAGTACAGAATCACTCAAGTTGTAGCGAGGCATGGGGTTGACCCCGGCGGAGATAAGCCTCAGAGGTAAACATTGGCTCCTTAAATGCCAATTATTACCATCATTTTCAACAAACTCCCTGCACAGGCAGTGCATTAACCTGTAAAATGGTGCGTCACTGAGAAAAAAACAAATCAACCAGATATTTTTGTTTTAGCTCTCCCAATAAAATGTTGCCTCTTTGGTGTACAAGATTGGAAGACCTTGCACTGAAACAGCATTGTCTTTTTCTCTTTAATGCGCAGCGAGATTGCGGTTTGTTTTCCCATAATAACTCCCAGGCCTGTATCTGTGAAATTGGAAGTGGGCTTGCCAGACATGTGAATGTTTACAGCAGCTTTTGGATTTCCTATTCCAGTCAATATTAGGTTAGGCTAAGGGGGAAATGGCTCGAGAGGGGGAAGTTCCATGAAGCATGAACAGCCTAGCTGTCGACCCACGAGAAAGAGAACCAGGCAGAATGAAGTTTGGCATTTTTATAATTAGAGATGAGGGGCCGGAGCAGCAAAACAATGCATTTCAACCGGCACGCGTCAATGTCTCCTACTGTAAGTACAATAGCGGGAGTGAGATGTAGCATGAGACGCCTGCCTCAAACAATAACAGCACGACTCCACCAAAGTATGATTGTTCATTTTATTATACGATCAGTTTCACTGCTTTCAGTACGTCAGACTCTACTAAAAGAGGCTTTATTGTTTCCGTGATGGCTTCCTATAGGCTCTGCTGCTCCATCTGTATACAGTGTGAGTCATCTAGTCACAGACAGAGAAGTCTAAACACCATGTTCCCCCAATAGTTGTCAGCCTTGACCTTTAATTTGGTTTTAATACAGGTATAATTGACACTGGAAAAGCTGTTGTGGCAGAAATACAAAAAGCTCGAAAAGGTCTGAATGAAACATAATTTGACCCAAGGCCAAATTAGTGAGATCTGAAAAGATCATGGCCATGCTGAGCAGCACAGTCAGCTACTATTACAGACAGTATATATATATATGGCTTTTCTCAGCAATGCAAGTGTGTGGTAATGTCTGCCCACACACCTCAAATATCTAGCAAACACTTGAAACATAAATAGCTATACGTGTTCAACCATATGATTGCAACGAATAGGAATTATTCAGTATTGCAGCAATATAAAAATGCGTCTTTCACACACAACTACACATATATAGAGAAACACACACACTCCAGCTTGTCTTTTACAGTCTACATCTCTGCAAGGTCCGTCTCTCAGAGCTGACTATAGGAAAAGAGGCTGCTATCAACCACAGATTAAAAACACAGAGGCCTGAGGAGCCCCCCCCCCAACCCTTAAGACTGGTAGCCAATATGATGTTTATGGGTTTTGCCATAAAAACCACCCAAAAAACAAATACTTGTGCAAAAACACACAGTAGTCAATGGATGCAGTGTATGTAGTCAGTATGTAGTATAATATTATTATTTATACTATTCTTGCATTTATATACATATATATTATAGAATGGGAGCAAAACGTAACTCAATTTCCCCCCGGGATCGCTAAAATATTTCTGAGAGAGAGGGAAGTTCATCCCGAAGCTTGCTGCTGTATTTATACCCTACACCTTAAAGAAGAGTGCCTCATTGAGCTGTGAGTGTGACTACAAACGGAGTGTAGGGGGCGGATTGGAGTCGGGCCCATATGTGGGTGACTTTCTCTGATAAATCCTTAAAAGAAATGCTGTATTCTCCATCCAGATCTATTAGTCTGCTACCTCAATCAAGCCTGATTTACACTAACTGGCACCTGCAAGTCGCACTTTGGCATTGAACAATACGCAGACAACTGCTTACCAGTTAGCAAAGCATTGATGCAGCAACTGTTGCACTCCTCCTCATTTAACCAACAGTAAACATGGACACACACAATGACAGAGTGAGATGTCTTACCTTAAACCAGGTGTGTGTTCTTTGCCTTCCTTTGCAGAGGCATCCACCTCCATACAGGGCACCACAAAGACTGGGCTCATCTCAAATATCTAGCAAACACTTGAAACATAAATAGCTATAAGTGTTCAACCATATGCTGGCAACAAATAGGAATTATTCAATATTGCAGCAATGTAAAAATTTGACAAGTCGGCGTTCACACACAACTATATCTAAGAGAGGAGCACACACACTCCAGCTTCTCTTTTAGTCTCTACATCTCTGCAGGGTCCATCTCTGAGTTAACTGTATTATAGGAGATGAGGCTGCGATCAACCACAGATTTAAGGACCCTTAAGAATGGTAGCCAATATGATATTTATGGTTTTTTTGCCACAAAAAGCAACTCAACTCAAACCTAAAAAAAAAGAAATACCAGTGCAAAAACACACACACAGTCGCTGCATTGCATGTAGGCAAAGCTTCACCACTTCTAAGCACCAGTATACATTAGTACAAGATTGAATCGGTCAAACTGACATCAACAACTTGCTCCATGCACACCAGTCAATCACTCACCATATGTGGGTGACTATCTCTGATAAATCCTTAAAAGAAATGCTGTATTCTCCATCCAGATCTGTTAGTCTGCCACCTCAATCAAGCCTGATTTACACTAAACTGGCACCAACAAGTCGCACTTTGGCCTTGAACAACACAGACTGCTGCCAACTTGCCTTCCAGTTAGCAAAGCAATGATGCAGCGACTCCTCATTTAACCATCAGAAAACATGAAAACTCAATGACAGAGTGAGATGTCTTACCTTAAACCAGGTGTTTGTTCTTGTTTGTCCTGTGCAGAAGCATCCACCTCCATACAGGGCGCCACAAAGACTCGTTTCGATACATCCCAAACTTTGGAAACGAGGCTAAGAGGGTGCAGTACTTAAGATAACCTTAGCTGGTTGGTCTGCTGTCAGTAGCATCGCTTTTGCTGTCTCCAAGCCCGAGCGTCCTTTCACCATCCTCTCCAGCGTTATCGTTGTAGTTGTCTGTTTTATTCAATAGGTAAAATGTAAATTCCGTAGCCTGAGAGTCGATATATCTGTACGATCTGTACTTTAGTTAGCCCGCCATCGGAAACTGTGTTGTTTACTATACGTGATTGCGCAACAGCGCCTCTCTGTGGCCGCCAGAGTAACAGCATGGGGCTACAGAGCACATCATGAAAAAGGCTCTATGCCTCTAAAGTAAAGACTATTACACGCCATTTATGTGTTTTGTTATCTGTAATTTTTTTGTAAATTAAACACTGTCATTCAATAACTTCAGCCTCTTAGCATTTATTTTATTTTATTTTATTTAAACTTTATTTAACCAGGCAAGTCAATTAAGAACAAATTCTTATTTACAATGGCAAAAGGCAAAGCCTCTTGAGGGGAGGGGGTAAGGGGTAAAAATAAATATCAAAAATTTAAAAAGACAGTACTGGCATACATGACAAGCATTACATATGACAACAAACATTACATGAAAGAAAAATGCTGACAGGCACAAAATCAACAGACGGTACCAGACAAATAGTATCAGGCAATACAACAACAGAACAAGAGTAGCAAGTAGTAAAGACAAACAATCACTACAAGCTTTACATTTAACAGCAAGTACGACATAACAAATATGCAGACTAGTACACAAGCATCAGGCATTAGCAGACAAACAGCATCAGGAAATACAACAACAGATCAAGATCATTCATCCTCTAACACTTATTTGGGTTTCTAGGGTGGCCACAGTTATTGCAAGTCACCCCCTGCTGCGGCCTATTTCTGCACTATTTATAAATGTAGCAGTTATGATATGAGCATTTCCCAGCATATTTTATTGAGGTTGTTTGTACCTCACACTGCATGCTACTGCTTGTGCGAAATAATGGAAATGTGTTTGTTTCCCAGGTTGAATCACCCTCTGCAATTCAAGGACAAAAGTGAATATTATCGTGAGAAACTTTATTGTATTTGTAGGATTTTGCAGAAAGCTTCATTTGTTTTTGCTTTGCCAGTTACAGACAAACATCTTTGCCACAATCACATTACACAGTGTGTACCATGTGGTCGTATCTTGCCATTTTCCATAGTGTTGCCATGAATTGCCAATGCATACTTGAAGCCTTAAGGCTGTTTGCCACTAGAAAAGAATGATTAGTCATAGCAGAGGTGTTGCAGTGGCACTGAGCTGCTGGCATCGCTGGGGAGAACCACAATTTAATGCCTATTAATTCAGAGAGACAAACTGTGCACTTCATTTGATCTTCTCTTTACCCCATGAAATAAAGTGCTGTATTTAGTAATATTGTTTACTTGACACTTTTGAAATATGTTGCAGACAAAAACCCTCAAGTCTTAAATTCATGCAGCTTTACTTAGGTATCCTTTCCTATTTTCCAAATGAATTGCTTGTGTGCATACACTGATTTGTAATCCAATGAAAGATTTTCCCCATCATATGCTGCTAAAGGTGAGGGTTTATTTGAAGCGACGCTAAGTTCTTAAAACCTTCATAATCAAGTATGCAAACAGTCATGTCCCCCTGTGGGAAGGTCACCCTGGTGCTCCACTAACTCTTAAACATATGTTTAATGATCGCAGGTGATGTGACTATATGTCACTGACTGATCCAAGTAAAACACTACTGACATTTTGATAATTTAAACTTTTCTTAGTATGAAGCAGAGTATATTAATAGTTATTTAATTGTACTCCATATAGCTGATGTTATACTTTTAAACATCTTAATATTTAGCCATTTTACAGTAGCTTTACTACATATGTACAGCACAGTCTAGGAGTATGCACCACATTCACTTCACTAACAAGTCCTGCTCCAAGCAAACATTGTTATTTTTACATCAGTTTCCTAACTGGCCCTCTAAGCAACATCTCATTAAGAATTTTCATTGAAAAATACATTTCTCTGTGTGTACTACACTACAGTTCCATTTCTGCACTCAAATCGCAGTAAAAAATAATAATAATAATAATAATAATAATAATAATAATAATAATAATAATAACAACAATAATAATAATAATAATAGTAATAACAATAATAATAATAATTACAATAGCAATGATAATAATAATAATAATAATAATTATAATAATAATAATAATAATAATAATAATAATAATAATAATAATAATAATAATGTGATGCCCACCCAAGACTAATTTGGCTACCAAATAAAGTGAAAATAGGTACTAAAACATGCAAGTGAATGAAGGCACATTTCAGATACATAAAATACATAAATAAAATAAAAGGCTAACATATTGGGGGTGGCTGCGCCAAAGCGGAACCTCAGATTGTGGGGTTTTGTTCCCTCAGGTGTTAATTAATAACCGGAAGTGGATTCACCACGCAACTACGGCCTAGCTTGACTAAGCTAGCTAATGTAAAAAAATGTGTTCGGCTTTAAAACTGGTTTTAGGAGTCGTTTCTCTACCGCAGGTCCGCAGCAGGCTCCAACTTCAGACCACACCAATTTACAACCGGCTCGTTTACATTAAGGTGAGAGCCACGTATTTATGAGTGCATGACTTTGGTAGTAAGACTGGTTGGAATACAGCGCCGAGGAGGAAGCTGCATGTTAATGGATGGACATCACAACATTTTGGAGCCATGCTTCTTAAAGGGAAAGGGCCAAAGAAGTGCAGCTGACCTTTGAGAGAAACGCTATCCTGTGACGGTTCAACACTGGCACTCTCCACCACTCGTCTATGTTAATGGTGAGTACATCTTTAGATAGATAGATAGATACTTTATTGATCCCGAAGGAAATTTAGGCATCCAGTAGCTTAGACAACAAGTCCCAACAACAATACACCTTAAAAAAGATACAATCAAATATAATAAAATGATATAAAATAAAAAATAAGATAGCATAAGTACAGCAGTGAAGTGCCAATGGTGCAAATAGTGCAAATAGTAGTAGTGCAAATATAGAAGAGTATATTAATATATAGCAGAGTATATTATAATGTGTGATATAGTAGTGCAATGTAATAGTATAATGCAGTGTGTCTGTGTTATAGTTAGAATCTATAGAATTTTATCGTTATACATCTGGCCCTGTTTTATATCTATACATCTGGCTGTATGTTGCACTGTAAATCATTTTGTAAACTGCGCACACGTGCTTGTTTCTGCTGTGTATGAAGTGTCAGCATAATGACACAGGCGACATGAGACGTGCTTTATGTGGTGTGTTGGTGCTTGATGTCAATGTGTATTCAGTAGTTAGTTGTATTTTTGGTCTCACTTCTCTTTATTGCTTAGTAGTGGTTTGGTTGTTGTTCTCAGTTCAACAAACTCTCTCTGCAAACGTTGTTGCTGTGCTGTTGTTGCATGTTGAAGGCTCTTCTTCTTCTTCTTCTTCTTCTTCTGAAGTTGATACTTAATCTAACTCTAATGTGTTAGCATGGTGCACAGAAGCAAGCTGCCATTGACACTTGTTCGATTAGTTGATTGACAGAAAATGTATTGGCAACAATTGTGATACTCTGTTAGTCATTTAATAAGCAAACTGCAAAATATTTGCTGCCTAATAAGGGAGGATTTCTTGCCTTTCTCTGATTTGTAGTTTATTATTGTCAAATGAGTATCTCATCTCAGACAAAACAAGTAAGATGAAGATGTCACCTCGAGATTTGGGAACTTGTGATGGTTATTTTTCACAATTTTCTCAATTTTATAGATGTAACATTAAATTAATCTATATCGGAAATAATTGTTAGTTCGCAGCTCTACTTTAAACATGAATGAATTTAGCATGAAAAAGCACATAAAATGACTAATCAACTAGAACAATCTTAGTTGACTAAGACCAAAACAACAGATTAGCTGACTAATCGACCGAGAGGGGACAGCCCTAGTAAATAAACTCGCAATGATATTTGGTGTCCAGTCATACCAGAGGGAGGTGACACAGATCTGCTCTGTTTACAAACTGATTATTCAATTAAAAAGCAGAAGAGAGGGATGTTCCAGTGAGAACAGAACCAATTCATTCATATCACCAGAGAGATCTCGACAGCATACACTATATTTCAAATTAAATAAGCTCCCGCTGCACTGATACAGCAATGCTGTGTAACAAGGATGGCCTGTGGATTGTGTACAGGAAATACGCAGAAAGTAGTACAGAAATGAGCCAGATAATGATAATAATAAAAACTGTGTTATTCTGCATTTTCTGTTATTTTGCAGCGAAGCACTGTCCGAGAATAGCTCATTTCAGGCGAAAATATCTATATTAACTCAGATTTTTTAAAGCATTATAAGCATGTTATCGACATCAAAGCCTACAACATCCTGCTCTTAGAATAAGCCCTTTTTAAAGCGCAGGATCTGAGCAAACAGATGGTAGTTTCATACAGTTATTCACTTTGATGCTGCATCTTCGCAGTGGGCCTCTCCCTCCTATGCCGGAGAGCTCTGGGTAAAAACTATCTTCCAACTAGAACATACTGACACGATTTCAAATAGTCCTTCTCTCTTGCTCTCGCTGGCTGCTGCTGCTGTCCTCACCGCGAGCGGTTTAGAATGCGAATGTGTTTTGTGTTTGTTTTTGCTGAGGGAGAAAATGCATGCACTCCAGAGTATGATCTGAAGGAAAGAAGACTGAGACGGGCACAGACCTGATCTATAATTGGAATCTGTTCTTGGATGTGGAGAGTTTCAAACGCCTATCCTCCAAAACCCTTTTCTCTTCTTAATGGGAAAGGAGCACACGGACACATCTTTTTAAGATTTCTGCTTCTGTTTGGGACTCTCAATAGAAGGCAGCGCTGTTGTTCAGAAATATTAATGCCGCAATGCAGAATTTCTCCTCGTAATACCACGAAAAAAAGCTCTTATTTTTATGGGTGCAGATATGCATCACACTCATGTGCACTATTCTGTGTACTCAAGGGTCTATTAGATATTTACAGGGTGAAAACATACAGCCCACTTATTGTCCGAGAGCCTTGGATGGACATCATTAATGCTTACAATTCCTTGTTTTTGTGCTCGAGTCCTGTGTTCCTATTGATTGGCCTATTATTAAAGACACCAACATGGAGCAGCCTGTGGTGCTAATGGCACGCTCTCTCATTCATACAGACACTGAGCAATAGTAAACCATTACAACATGCAGCTCCTCAGCATAGCCTGCCACTGCAGCCACTCATTCAGCATCCATCCTCACCAGTAGACCTGTAATTGTAGTCGAGGGAAAATGATAGAGCTTGTTAACATTTTTTTGGAGGGATGCCCGCGTCAGGTGTAATCCGTTTTGAAAACCAATAGTAGTTGTGATAAATATCTCAAATATGGCCACCATTACAAATGAATCTCAGTGGATGAACTCGTCTGATGGAATGCCCCCATTGTAATGTACATCATTGCCGCGGCTAAAACCAAGGCTGACATTTATCACCTCGGAGAGGATAAAAAGTTGGCTTCTCCGAGGTCCGTCTTACTCTCTAATCTGTTTGGATTTCCTGAGATCCCCGGCTTTGACTGACTTCACTCAACAAGGCCTCAGAAGGGAGTAGCAAGCAAAAGCAGAGGAGTGGAAAAAAGTACAGAGAGTGCAGAAGAAAGGAGGAGACAAGTAAATGATATTATCATTATTAGAGTAAGGCAGAAGGGGTTAGAGGGAAAGAGAAAAGATAAGGAAAGAGATTTAAATCTCCTTCTCTTTGGATGTAACTGTATTTATCAGGATCCCCCCTTCCCTTGTCTGGAATCAAAAGTTAAGAGCAAAGTTCAATTTCATGATCCACATCTCACAGATATGTAGTAGATGTACTTGAAACTTTTTTATACCATCTCATCACTTTGTCATTGACGGTTCTAAAGTCTCCCGTCACTCAAAAATGTGTTTTGCGTATTGCTACTTTGCTTGGATGTTTGACCTTCACTGTGCAGAGTGATGTATGTGCAGAGTTTGACACTAGAAGGCTGTTTTAAAATTCATCTGCTGAAGGAAGAGAGTGTTTACCTTAAATGTGAGTTCAAGGCGTGTATGTACGAGCTTATTATGTGACATCACAACTGGTTTGGAAGCCAGTGTGAAACTTGAAGTGCACATGCACTGAGAATGGACTTTTCAGTGAAGTTAGGGACCTCTTGTTTCCTGTAGTTAAACTTGAAATAAACAATATTTGCATATTCATAGATTCTGGAGTTTCGAATGAAGGAGAGGGATTAAATTTAGTAGTACACTAGTTTATTGAGTTATCAGACTCAAATTGTTATTCAAAGCAGAGTATTTTTATATGCCTTTAAAGATTTCTGGACTTCACACAAAATTAATGTGGGATTATTTTTTCTTTTCTTTTGGATACTTCAATTACTCTACATTTTCCATCGGGAGTATTTTGATAATGCAAAGTAGAGCCTGACCGATACTGCTTTTGTGGCCAATACTTATCTGATAAAAAAACATATTGGCCAGTATTTATATTTCAACATAAACACATAAGATAAACAGTCATTTTTGATAAGAAGTAGGGCTGATTGGCTCAGCAGCGTGATAGGCAAAATAATTGCCTTTTTTTTAATTTTATTTTATTTTTACTCATCAGCCAACATATAGGTGATGTGATATCTGTGATAGCCTAAAATTAGCTAATATACTGTACCTGGTTGGGGTTGAGCAAAATGCATTTTTGCTTAAGATCATTTTTACATTATTTTAAATAGGCGATTAATCGACTATCAAAATGGTTACTTAATTCATTTTTGTGGTTGATAGGAAAAAGTATGTACATGATATGTTTAAGACAAATTTAATTTTAGTTTATCCCATCTGTGGGAGGTGCAGTAATCTGGTGAGATATGTGAGTAACACAGATCGACCTGCCTCACAGATGAATAGTGGGAGAGAAGCACTTCCTCGTCCGTATGCCCGTTTACTATTGAACTGTAAAAACTCTGAGTGGCCAGTGACAGCGATGGAAAGGCTGTCAGAGGATAAAGGCACAAACCCTCTCTCTCCCGCAACACTATTTATAGCCGAGCGCGTGCAAATGTCAATAATTTATGCTGACACATGTAAACGCCGCTGTCACATTAATAATTGTGTTGCTAAAATCGTCACAGAAACTAGCGCATAGAGCACAATGTGGGCGGCCTTGTACAATGGAATGCTTTTTCTTCATAAGTGTAAATCACACAGTCTTGTGATGACCGATGTGAGGCTGGGAGCCACGAAAAAAGCTCCAAAACTGTGCTGTTGAATTATTTTAGTTGCACGTAAGGAATCTGGTGAAAAGCAACAAGGTGCCTGCTCTGAATCAATGTCAAACTGCTATACCGAAATTTAGATGTCAAAGGAGTTACCCAACCCATCTCCCCTATATGTACTTGGTGCTCTGCGTGCCCCGATTTTCAATGGGCACATGAAGAAAAGCATAGCAATCAATATTTCCTGCGCTAATTGAAGTGCTTTTTATCTTGTTGGACTCACAGTGTGTGTGTGTGTGTGTGTGTGTGTGTGTGTGTGTGTGTGTGTGTGTGTGTGTGTGTGTGTGTGTGTGTGTGTGTGTTTGTGTGTTTGTTGGGCACTTGTATATTCATCCGCATAGCTGTCCACTTCTCTTTGTCTGGCCTGTCCTGCCTTTTAAACTCTGTCAGCCTGTGGAAGCACCGGCCTCTTTTATCAATATTTATGCCAGACAGCTATTTGGACCCAGGTCACGAGGTTCCGCATTACTTACAGTCAACTGACTGTGAATGCAACTCATGGATCACATCACCGATGTAAGCCTTAATCCTCCGTCAGTTTAACGTCCCTCTTTCTTTGGTTAACCCAAATGGAGTTATTGAATAATTTCAACTAATCATTATTTTTTTTCTACCTCTTTGATTTCCCCTGAGAGAAATGTAAGTATTGTGCAGAGATAACCATGTCTGAAGTCGGTAAATGTGTCCCAGATGACTCCGAGAGGTTTTCTCAGTCGGAGGCACAATATGTCGCAGTGTCTCAAAACCAAAATTCCGAAAATCAATACAGGGAGACGCTGCAAATGGATATTGCCGTTTGACAGTCTAATTCCCTTTATCATGAGAAAGAGCCGGCCCGAGTCTTAACAATTAATTTAACGGACGAGGCCTCGAGAGATTCGAAGCCTCAAGGGTCTGAACAAAACGTCTGCGGTGAAGAAAATGACGAGGACATAAACGGGGACGGTCTTATTTTATTCTAATGTCATTATCTGCTGATGTTTCCACTCCACTAAATGACAAAACAAGTAAGGGGCATTGAGATTTAAAACTTCATCATCAAGCCTCTCTCTTTTCCCTCAGCCTTGGTGAGGCACATAGCATGGCTGTGAATGCCCACTATGAATTCAAATAAGTCTCCAGTATGTGAGTCTCTGTAGATGCTCTGTCCAACAATCACAACTTTCTCTGCTAAATCTTCGAAAACCTTCAAGGCAATTGCATAGCAAATATCAAGTTTGCCAACCGGGAAATTTCGTCTGAGGCTATGCTTATGTGTGGTAATCTTCCAGACTTTCAAGTGCAATCACTCTCCAGTGGAAAGTCCGGCTCTTCATTTGACACGGGGTGTTACACTGGAACAGCGGCTAATTATGTTGGCCCAATGATTAACATTTAAAGGAAACACTATCTTCCACAGTCAGGGCAATGGTTGCATCACAAGGCGCTGCCAAGATTTTTTTTTTTTCCCCTTATGTATGTGCTATCTCTGTTTGTGATGAATCACTGTGTTTGTGTGTATGTATATCTGTTTTCAAACCCACTTACATGCAAGTACAGTTGGATTACCTGGAGCAAAGCTAGCCTTGGTCCATCTCCAAGAACACCAAGAGGGCACAAAATGTATAATTTATCTAAAAAAAAAAGGCTTATCTTTACAACCGTACAGCATTTTTTCATTTTTATACTTTTAGCTCTTGAAAACAGAGAAAAATACACAAGTGATGTATAATTCCTCACAGAGCAGCCATGTTACTAAGTGCCTTCTGGAGAAAGGTTATTCCGTTTTACAAAGGTGAGAGGTTTATCAGGAAATGTTGGACTCGTGGTTCCTTTGTAAGCATTTATCACAGCATTAGAATACAGCATGTTCTCCATCTGGTCAAATTAGACAAGTTATCAATATGAATATAGGTAGACATCAATTGATAATACAGATCAGATTCATATCATGTGTTAGTAATTTTAACACACAATTTTTTTTGGGAGGGGTATGACATGCAACAAATGTCCCCGGCTGGAATCGAACCCGGGACGTTGTGGTTATATGGCATGCACTGTAACCATTCGGCTACCAAGGTGCTCCATACTTACACTGTATAAACTATAATTAGGTAAATGTTTGATTTTGAGTATTTAGAGTGAAGTAAGCTTAATGTCTATGCACAATTTTAGCTTTATAATCACAGGCTTTAAAGCGGGGGTATGAGGTCCAGTTACTAAAATTTCCTCCCCGCTAAGGTCGGACAATAATGTCTAAATTGTGTCCTATAGCCTACCCTTACATCTATCAAATAAAATCAACAACGTGCATTTCCATGTCATTTTAACAATATTTATTGTCAGTTTTCAAAGTAGGATACTTTTAACAGAGAAAAAAATATCTTTTATGGAAAACAAATAGCCTAGCTATCTTTACCATGAATAAAATTAGTTCTATCACAAAGAACTCAAGGCCTACATTTCAAGTAAAAGAAAACAAGACAGCATCTTCTGAATAAAATAAATAAAAAATTGCCTCTTTTAGAAAAAGTCCAAACAGAGCTTTGAGCATCCCCTTTTATCTTTATCATTTTCATCATTATTTTTTTGTTTTGCTTTTTTTTCTACTTCCTTTCCTAGTGAGAGAAATGGGCCTCCTGTGACTGTTTGAATCTTGGCTTGAATGCAGGGTCTGATAGTAAGTTGTTTCTTCACCTGGCTGCCACTGTGGCAGGTCATTAAACATTTCTACCGGCTACTCTTCTTCTGAAATCTACAGTATGTAGAACGCTTTAGAATTGTAAACACTGAGTCAGTGGTACCAGACAGTAGAAATATGGAATATATCATGTAACCTTAACCCCAGACTGATTTTAAGGTAGGAATTGCTTTAAAAAATGATATTTCATAATATAAGTAAAACCTATCTGCCATGATAGGTGACCTGAAATGTTTACCTGGTGCTAATTTCATTCCCTCCTTGAATGGAGTTAGTGTCATTCTCATGCACATGTGTAGGTGCTCATTGGTGAGTCTGGTAGCGGAGAATGCTGATCGACTCACAGCTGTTAAGTCGACCCTAACATTGTCAAGGTGTGTAGTAGAGGTCGACCGATTTATCGGTCGGCCGATTATTTGACATTTTTTCATAATCGGCATCGGCCGATGCCTGAGCATATTAGGCCGATTATCAAGCAGGCACATCTGCGGGCAGCCCAGTGTTGTTGTTGCTGTGGAACACGTGTGACACCGCCCCTTGTGTGTCAATCAAATTGCCATTCTGCCGGGAGAAACCGGTAGGCTTAAATTCTTCTCTTTCAAAGCCCTATTTATTTAATTGGTTAGATATGAAATGCTCCGACGTTATCAATTCTGATTTTGGTAACGGAGAATTTCTCTCCGTAGGTGACGTTAGCTGTGTGCGGGGCGGAGCAGCTCTCACAGACACGCTGCTGCAGCGCAGACACACACAGAGCTTCTGCTCTTCGTAACTATGACGGAGAAAACTAAACTTATAAAGCGTGATTACACTTTACTAGAGTTGATGCTGACAATGCTTGTCATAAGTGCAAGTTTGCGTGTGAGGGCGGAAACACGAGCAATTTGTCGAAACATTTAGCCAAAAGTTCACTTCCTCATTAAACGTGTCTGCGGTCTATGGGTCCTATGACTCTATGACGTCACTGGCCTGTGTGTAGTCCGCAGCAGATATGAGCAGCAGGCTGTGTAATACGAGTGAACAAAGTTATTATTATGTTTTGATCACTTAGATTATGGCCATATAGCTTGTAACAGTGTCTGTCAACAAACATAAATAAAAAACATGCTTTAGGACAGTTTTGGAAAGGTGCTTAAAAGGTTTTGAGCCCTTTACTATTACTACTATTAACTATCATGCACAAAATAAAATATGCACTGCAGTGCAGACACAAAGTGCAAATTGGAGAGACAGACCATAAGTGTTGTTCAATAAATGTTTACTTAAGTTGAGACATTTTGTGTATTATTTCTTATTATTAAGCTGTTATATTTGATCAGATGGAGGAAAAAAAGAAAACCAGCCAAACATATCGGCAAAAAAAAAATCGGCATCATATATCGGACATCGGCTGTCCTGACTCTGTAAAAAATCGGCATCGGCATCGGCCATAAAAAAAACATATCGGTCGACCTCTAGTGTGTAGTGCTACTTTGGTTAGACCAGAGAAAACATTCTCAGTCTGTAGCCTGAAAGTAGCCGGTCTGGTGTTTCATGCTCCATGCTGTCATCTCAGTCACATTTCTCTAACTGTCTATGCACGGTAAACAATGGATTTGATTGGCTCAATTGAGTGAAGTATTGGCGTATTAACTGGATTAGCTGTGACCGTGGCCTATAGCCGCAACCGTCAGAAAAAAGAAAAAAAAACAATGCTCCATGAAGTTTATTATTTATTCTCATTAATTTATCAGAAAGTGGTCATGGGTCTGGACATAACCGCCACTCGGGCTGGGTCCGGACCACGGCTCACCATTTATTGATGCCCGCTCTAAAGTGTAGGAAACTGGAACCATTAAACCCTCACAATATATTTGTCTTGTGACCTCACACTGGGTTTCCCAGTTTATTTTTGCCACCATATTAAAAGGTTGCAATGACGGGATGCACACAAGCAGAACACACTGAATCTCTCTTTGTGGATCAGGATGGAGCTAATGAGTATTGTCAAGATAAAGAACATTGTGACAATAACCTAATGACCACAGTTCACAGAATAAATAACTGTATATCTACAAATTGCAACACTAGTAATTATTCTGTGCTCTAAAAATACCCCAGTGTTTTGGCAAAGGCGAAAGATCGGCATCACGTTTCAGGCAGGCTCGTACGGAGTAATCGGGGCCCCGACAAGACGGCATACAATTACAAGCGCAAATTACAGGTCTCGGCATAGTTTTATGTGTAGCTACTGTGCTGAAACCATTGTTCCTAGAGGTCCATTGTTTTCCAGAGTTATAATGGCATTCACAGTTTAAAGACAAGACTTGTAAAATGCTAATTTGCATTGTCTTTGTTTCCACATTGTGCAGCAAGTGGTGAATTCAGTCTCCAGTGCTATGCTTTTACCACATATTCCTCTTTTGATACTAAATGAATAACAAGAATCTCCATTGTAAGTTTGTAAACTTTTTTTTTTTAAATTTGCCAACAGGTTTATTCAGGGATAAGATGCGTGGAGGTTACACGGAGTGAACACAAAAGTATCAAAATATTCTATAAAAACTCAGCTCTGCAGAAGCCCCAAAAAAAATCAAGAACTGGCTGCATTACTTTCCAGGCAGCTCAGTGATGCATGAAATAATGTCCTGTGGCATGTTGCTAAGACCCATCCCCGATGGGAACAAGCACTGAAATAGCCACCGAGCTCCAGTATGCAGGCCCCCGTCAGCTCTAAGACTGGGCAAGCCAGTCGCGACTAACATCTCTGTATTTCTTCATCTCATGCCATCATACAATGTCTCTTTCATGCCACGCTTTTATGTTTGTTATGTAACACATCTGTGCAACGCTTTTCACTTTACAGCAGCTCCTCTCTGTCTAACATTCTGCCCCGTTCCCTTTGCGAACTGCACTTCTTCTGCTACTCTGAACCCACATGCTGTCGCTTTTTAATTGCTAATGTTTGAGCAGGTTGGAAGGTTGCAGTGAGCAATAGATGCCGGGATGTTGAGCAGACCAGACTGTCACGAGGTGACAGGTTTTGTGTGAAGCAGGTGCAAACATTCACATGGTATAAAAACTCTCAATTGTTACTTTCTGCCCTTTGATGTGCTGCTATTTATTTACTGCTGGAAGTGGTCTGCAGTGTAATAAATGCCCTTACTATGAAAACTGTACCCACCAGTTTCATATCAAACGTGACAAAAAGCTCCAATTCTCACGGCGCTGTCTGTTCAGTGTGAGACAAAGAATGGCTTATACATTACTGTGTGAACTGCCAGCACTTTATTCAGTGGCATATGCTCAGGTTCTTATCATCTTTCAGACAGTTTATGTCACTATAATTGAAAGGAACTTATTCAGCCAGACAAGGCAGCCTTAACCACACACTGAGCTCACATCTAGTGCAGCCTCACAATCATTTATGGCAGTTGTGTGTGCCATTTTTTTTTTTTTTTTAAAGCAAAGTGCCGTTTGGGAAAACTGTAAGAATTGTAGTTTAATTGAATTGTACTAAAATATCTCACTGCCGCATATTTTGCATAGGGCTGCACAATTAATGTAAATATAATGTGAATGTAAATCAGATTTTATTGTCACACATTGTATTGTACACAGCATACAGTGAAATTTAACCCATGCTGGTATTAGTAGCACCTCGGCAGTGCCCAGGAGGAGAATTGGGACCTCTCCAGCTACCAGTTCACAGTCCGCACTTGAACCGGCGACCCTCCGGTTCCCAAGCCAAGTCCCAACGGACTGAGCTACTGCCGCCCCAGTCGAATTTTTAATCGCGATCAAGATTTTGGCTTCCCACAATTTTAAGAACATTATCGACTAAAAGGTGTGCTCCGCTCATAGAAAACGCTGAATCAATTTCAAATCAAGCGCTTCCTAAACTAAACAGCCAGCCAACAGGTTGAAGATCGAGATGTTTTGGCTTCACTTTTGGGGAGCTGTCATGCCGCTGTGCGTGCACCCTACAGCGACAGCCTGTGCAAATGTTGCGGCTGTAATCCAGCATAGAAGATTAATATACTGTATATTACTCGTTTTGCCCATCAAAACAAAAATGCACTGAATTCAGATGAAGAAGAACGAAGGTTGCGTCCGAAATTCCACACTAACATGCTATTTAGTACGCTAAAACAGTATGTGAGATATTTTAGTATGTACTAAACCTTAGTGTGAAACCAATAGTAGAAGAATTGCAAACTATTTCCGGTGAAATATTAGAGTATGCAACGCTGGTCGCTTTGGCAGCATAAATATCCCACAATGCAATGCGGCAGTAACGACAACATTCATAACAGACGTCGACGGACAGCTCTGTAACATCAATAATGCTTTAACTTTAACTGTAAGTATAAGATTCCACTTTGCTAGGTGTAATATATATTTGAAATAAATTCAGACTTTGATTCTCACAAACCGTCATCTTGGTCACATGAGTTTGGCACGGGTTACCATGGTTACACGTCTCCAACCGGCAAGGAGGCTCGCAGGACGTGACGACGTAAATTACTGCTCAGTGTGACCGAAAAGATACATGCTACTGTTTATCCACACAAAAAAAAAAGTACACCTGTTGAGTAGGTATTGCACAGTATGAGATTTCGGACCCTTATTTTAAGTCTTAGTTTGATGCAAAGATTTGTACATTAGCAGGAATGTAGCACAACGTGGAAGTGAAAGCAGTAGTTTATTTAAATGTGAAAGTGCAATAAAAATATTTTTTCCCTAAGATCAATTAATAATCGTGATAAATAATCGTGAACTCAATATTGATCAAACAAATCGTGATTATCATTTTGGCCATAATCGTGCAGCCCTAATTTTGCAACCACAAAGACAAATGTATAGAAGTATAGAGGAGTAATGGATTGCTACTTTGTTTTTCTATTTAAGCAGGGGGACATCCTAGCTCAGTCTGTTTGCTGGACGTTAGGGCTGACACCCTCTGGTTGGTTGGTCGATATGCTTATGTCCGACCAAATTCTCATTGGTCAGACAATTGCTGGTGTTACTTTCATAAGAATACTCTTCTTAATCCATTATTTTCAGGTGTGGGAGGGATGTGTGTGTGTGTGAGAGAGAGAGAAAGAGAGAGAGAGTTCATGCCTTTAATTAATGGTTACTTGTTTTGCTGGTAGTCAACAATAAAGTCTGTTTATTTAGCCTAGATCTTCCCACTAGCGTGGGCGGGGGAGAAAGAAGAGAGCACTCTGGACAGCTGTAGCTGCTCCCAGCGGGAGTCTCTGTCCTTGTCTCTCAGTCCTCAGTCCTGACAGTTGTGCTAATGCATAAAGTTGGCGGTTTGTGGGTCGGGTTCGGGTGATTGATTAACGGATATTTTTTGTGTGTTGGGCGATGTGGATTGGCTCTCATAAAGGGTCGGGTGGGTGCGGATATTAAAAGTCCCAAACCCGCGCATCACTAGCCTGCTTGATAGGCTTTGAGTGTGAACATATCAGAATGAGAGACCTGTCCATTGAGATCCCCTTTGATACGTCTTACCTAGAGAAGATGAGCCCCAGGCAGCAATTAAGTAGTAAACTTAGCGTATAGCCTGGGAGGAACAAGGCTAAGTACATGGTTTGAACTCTACACCAATAATTGACATGTGAGAGATTAGTATGTTTGAACAAATTTACACCCAGCTGACAGCATTTGAAAACATTTCCGTCTATGCTTTACTTCATCCCCTCAGGCGTGTGCATGCTAGCTACTGGATGGGGGTCAGTGTTTGAATTCATCTCTTCAAGCTAGCGAGACGGCGAGGCACACCGATGACGGGTCTGTCTGCTAAAAGAGAAAAGGGCTCCTCTACATATTAAACACAGCCCTGAAGAACACCGTGTTAATGTCAGGTGTTCCCTACGGTGCAGCAATGTCAGGAGCATCTGGCTCATTTCAGGGATGAGGGCCAACATTTTTCTTAACGTGCAGTGTGGCACAATGGCACAAATTAAAGGGGGAACATCTGCATTTGTTACCTCAGGTATGAGAGGTATTGGGAATAGAACTAGTTCTTTGGCACCAATATGGATCCTGAGAAGTGGAAAGAAGACATGCTTTACAACAAAGGCAAGAATTGTTCATGTATTTTACAGGAAATGTGATAATCGGGTTATTGCCATTATTTAATGTTACATTCTCAGTGTGCTTATTTCAATTGAAGACCTGAAGTGTAGCTACCGTATTAGTGGGCGGCTGCGGCTAAGGATATAGAGCGGGTCGTCCACTAATCGGTAGATCAGTGGTTTGATCCACGGCTCCTCCACGTCGAAGTGTCCTTGGGCAAGATACTGAACCCCAAATTTCTCCCGAAGACTGTGCCATTGGTGTGCGAGTGTGTGTGAATGAGCATTTAGATTAGATCTTGATGAGCAGATGGCACCATGCATAATAACCTCTGCCATACATGAATGTGTGTGTGAATTGGTGAAAGGCGTTACCAAAAAGGCATTGGTGGGAATGCCAGTCCATTTATTATTAGAGTAGACTGCATTTCTGCATTTGGCAGGTTAAGACCAGTGAGCAACCTCCGGGGTCTGAGAAGTGAAGCCAATGTTGAAGTGCCTTAAACTTGCATTCTTTCTAATAGCCAGCAGGGGGCGACTCCTCTGGTTGCAAAAAGAAGTCTGATTGTACAGAAGTCTATGAGAAAATGACCCTACTTCTAACTTGATTTATTACCTCAGTAAACATTGTAAACATGAGTTTATGGTCTCAATCGCTAGTTTCAAGTCTTCTTCAATACAGCATGATGTTCATTTAGTAAATTATGTTCCAGTAACCATAGTCCACAAACCAATGGGTGAGGTCACGGTGACTACGTCCACTTCTTATATACAGTCTATGGTTAAGACAGCATTATGGAAATAATCTTCAGGGTGCTAAATTTCTTACATGGACGCTAGGTCTGCAACTAACAGTTTTTTTTTCATTATTGATTAACCTGCTGATTATTTTCTTGACTAATGATCAGTAGATTAATTGTATTGTCTATAACTTAAAACAGAAAATAGCGACAAATTCCAATTACCCAAAATATATGATATTCGTTTGATAGATTTACTATCATACTGCTAAAAATACAGACTATTTGAGATTTTTACTTGGAAAATGACTCAAACGATTAACCAGTTATTAACATAGTAGCTGATGAATTTTCTGTTGATCGAGTAATCAGGTGCTCAATTGTTTGAGCTCAAATTGGAGACTATGTTGATTATTGCTACCGTTAAAAAGTATTCACATCACATCATAACCACGTACTTTAGATTACAGTGGAAACCGCTTATAGTGATCACGTTTGTCCGGGTCAAATTGATCACTATAAGCGGATGATTATTATAATCAAAATGTTGTTGTTGTGCTTCTTTTCTCATGCAGGTTACCATCTAATTGACATTTGTATATTTATTACATTAATACAAAGTAATGAAACGGACCGCTTCGCTGTTTACTGGCTCGCTGCCAAATCTTTTGCCCTCTCCCTCATCGAGGGTGAGGCGTTGCCATTTTTGGCCGGCTCTGCGCAACCGCAGCACGGTTTCCACTGTGTAATGGGAGATTTTGAAGATGTGGAATGGTTACAAGACAGACAAAAGCATAAAATGATAGAGGTTAAAATGGCTTTGCCAAATCTATGCAAATCAAAATGTGTAGGCCTTCGTCTGCCCCCATCAATAGGGTTAGTAGATTGTGTAATAATGACATCCCTGTTAAAGTCTAGGACTGCATTCTTCTTCTGAAAACACACAGAAAATCCTTGGAAACCTCAAATGGTTGTCTTCAGCAGACAACTCTCCCTGATTAATCAACTGATAAGGATGTGGCGAAATGACAGCGACATGATGAAATTGCTCAAGGTTTTATCAAAAAGGTTTTTGAAAGAATCTTTTTTTTTTTTTTTTGTCTTGATTACAGCCGCAGTCAACAATCCCCGGCTTGGAGACGAAACAAAGCGATTCTTAATTTCCAGCAGTTACAAATGCCAGAACCCAAGGCGCATGGAGGAGGCAGATAAAGTTGTTATTGGCAAATGTCCTTGGTGCAAGCAGAGTGAGCGCTCAGTAATCCTACTGTGTTATTAGTCTCCCAGGACCCTGGGACTCTGCGTTACTATCACAGGCTGGTCCCATGTAGATAACACCAGCTCCATTCACTCTCACATCTACTCATAGCTAAATTGACTGCAATTATCAGGACTAGGGAGCTTATTATTGCCCTCTTTTATTTACACACAGGCTCCCATACGAGCCCTAAAGTTTTTAATGGTGGGAGATGTTGGGCATTTCCTAACATGTCTTAATTCTCCATTAAATCCTCTGGAAGAGCAGCATTGATTTCATCTGCTTTCCCCTAAGCCTTAATTGACCATGAAGCAATCAGGTATATTGTATAGTTTGCATTTTCATTTGCTTGTTGACCAATCAAGAAAGTTACTTGGGTGAACTTGAGGTTAATTCACACATGTCTCAGTTGTTAAACATGCAATACTATTCTGTAGACAAATCTGGGGAAATACAGAAAATAAACTTGTCACAATTACTGCGGTGGCATTTCCTTATAATACGCACATGTTTGAATGCAAGCTGTCCTAAGAAGTGTACAATTTTCTACTTTTACCTTTACTTTCTATGTAAAGTTACATTTGACAATGATGTCTTGGTGTTCGGGAAGAACCTGAGTAGTTCTCAGCTGCCTAACGTGGTGAAACAAGTTACGTCACCTGTGTTAACTGACTCTCAGCCGAACGCGTTGTGGTTGCTCGTATTTACTGCAGCTGTGTCTTCGTAAAAGCCTTCAATTTGACTTTAATCAATTATAAATACATACTCATCTGTGTTTATTATCTACTCCAACAATTTACGTGAGTTACTATGAGCAACCACAGATGCTTTCAGCTGAAAGTGACCAGTTAACACGGTTAGCAGACAGTGAGTCACTAGGACTTGCCACCACAGTAATGGCGGCGCAGCTAGATCGTGGAAAACACAAAGCGGTCGCCGGATTCTTCTACAGTAGACACACTATTTGATAAAAAATGTAAATGTTTTAGTCAGTTTGAGTTCATAGTAACATCTACTGCACTTTTTATGTTGATATTTGCTTCTAATATTTACAGCATCTGCATCTTCTGTGTTTATTCAGTGGTTAGAGTTCACTTAACTCTGGCAACTGCTTGAAAAACAAACAAGTAAGGGCCAGTGGCCTCAGTGTCAGCTGCCACGCGCACGAGACAGGGGTGTAAAAAAACTACAGTATGCTCCTGAAAAAGGCAAGCTGCCAAGTGGCAGGGCGAAGCAGGTGAGACCATGACCCTCTCTATCAAAGGGATGACCTGTGGTCACCTGCTATAGGCGAGGCCTTTAACCCTGCTCTCGCTCAAAACCTGGAAATACGAAGTGAGCTGTCAGGAATCTAAACTTTAGGAGGACACCAGGAAAACTGGATGGGAACTTATCATTTCTGACACGGCATGTGTCGAAGCATTCTCATTTGTATTCAGAGTTTTCAGGGGCTTTTCTTTCCATTCATCCAAGCATGGCAGCTGAAAGGCTAAATAAAAATTAGGCTCATCCATATGGATAAACTGACATACCATTAGACCTAAAGCAACGTACGCTGGAAAATATTTTCTTGAAGAAATGGTTAAGGGGCATATCACATAAGTGCACTCAAGTAAGAAACAAATTGATAAATGCTACTTAATAACCCCCAAAAAATCCACAAAGATTATCACTTGCTGACTCGCAGTAACTGCAGTTAGACGGTCATCTGTTGTATCAAAGAAAAACAGACCTATATTATGTATGAGCTTTATCATGACTGTCCCAAATCTTGCTTGCAAGTGCATGACAAAGCACAGAATAATCATCAGTAATGCTGAAACAGCTCCGGAGTGCCATCCTGCTTTACCGGGAGGGGGCTGACTGTGGGGCGCAGTCGGCCTCAAAGCCGCCCAGCTGAAAAAAATGGGCACTGAATCATTTCACTCTGAATTCTGGCCAAAAAACAGGCAGAACACTGACATTTTATTTGCATAAAAGAGTTATCTCAGTAATGGGATATTCATCAAAGACATCGCAGAATTGGGATAGATTTTAATGAAACAGCATGCGTTCATACATTATTGAACGTGGACCCTCCTGAAACGGTGTGCCTCAAGTTTGCCGTGGGCTGTTATTCCAACTGACCTTTTGAAAATTTAATCTCTGATTACTTTGAATGGAAAAATATTGAAATAAGTGTATAGGTCTCATCTGCAGCTCACATTTCAACTCGCAGCTTTGCATGTGGTGTATGGAAATACGGCGTTTCAGTTTCCATGTTGTTGTTTTGGCCAAATAGGCAATATTGGAAACAAGTCTAATAGACAGATCTTCTACTGACCTTTGAGAGAGAATATGTATGCGTGGCCCACTCACTAAAGCATATGCCTGAGTCTTTGTTTGCGTGGGATCTCCTTCATATTTTACAGAGAAGTAAAGAAGAAAGAGATCAACTTCATTGATAGAATTTGGATAACATGAGATATTAATACAGGAAAAAAGCCCATTGACTTATGGGCTTTCCCATATCCATGCTCTGCATGAAACAGAGGGGATTGCACGATATTGTGTGTTAAAATGAATTATTCAAGTGGGTATCTAAAAACTTGCGATCTTGCTGATACAACATGTGAAAGGACTTGCAGTAACTGTTGAAATATTCATGCAATTAAACACGACACGTGGAGTACGGGGGTTGAGAGGAGGTTAAGCCTCATATGCATCAGTCACACTTTTTCACAGAAAGCGTCTTAAAGAACTCACCACAGAATACATTTCGAAGCATGACACATGTACATAGTGAATATCCTAATAATACTAAATGCTCAGTCATTGCCATTGGCATACAGGGACTGTTAATTGCCCAGTATGAGCATAAATTGGACCATTCTGATATCCAAGAGATTCTCCCCATAGGTGTAATTAGATGTGCAGCTGCCCAAGCATCCCCTATAGAGAACCTGCAGCGGGTAACGTTTCCTCCCTGTGGATGGCTGAAGAAAGATAATTGGTGTAATGTTCATGCCCGGTGTGGTGAGCTAATTAAAGCTAGGGGCATCGGCTATCAGATCTCACAAACTTCATAGCAGATGTCCACTGGTACACTACAAAATGTTCTAAAGTGACTTTAGAAAGAAAGTGGCTGAAGTTATATTTTACTTTTATTTTTTAAGTATGTAACGCTGTCTTTTTGGGATAACTTTTGGTCAAGAGGGTTTGGTGATTGCAACAAATGTCAATTGAATAATGTAGTTGAATTTTTATGGTCAGTTTTAGGTGGAATTTTGAAACAAAGAGCAACATTATGTTGTCAGTGGTGGGTGTTCTTTCAATTACATTGTGTCATTGTTTTTTTTTCAACCCCACATTTAAAGTTACTACAAGGAACTTTAATTTTGTGTTGATTTTGGCGGACCCTGTGGACAAACGCTGTAGTGTTTGCAAGCAGCAGTGTCCCTTTAGAAAACCTCTAATTTTACTGCAGTCAGCAGGGTCTGACAGTCTACCCCGCCCAGTCCTGGTTCTGGTTCTCCCGTGCCTCCCTTCCCTCCAGCGGGCTCCAACTATATAGAAATAGCCAATCTTCTCGCTTATGGTCTTGTGTACTTATGTAGGTCATATAGAGTACTACAGGAATGAGTCCTAAAACCCGGAAATGTGTTAGCATTTTAGCATTTCCGGTTCCCTCGTCTGGAAGTCAATGGGTTTTTTAAATGGGTTTTAAGTTAGATGCCTGAAATAAGGTCTGTGGTTAACACATGTTGAAGAGATTTTAGCGTTTTTGTTCTACGACATAAAATACATCAGTAAATACCCCACTCGTGAATTTTGAAGTCTTAAATAAGGTGGTTGCTAACAAGTGGCTAAATGAGACTGATGCAACCGTGGTGTAGTTTGTTAACAGACGTTAGCTTTTTACTTCTGGCGATGCATTCACACTTCAAAAATCATAAAATTGGTGCTCATTTGTGAAGATATTTTGTTGAACAAAACGTGTACCTATCATAAACCTCTGTTTGCCACAGAGCTTATTTTCTGCAACAATCCAAAACCCAATGGAAAAATCCCATTGGCTATTTGTCAAGGGAACCAGGGCGATGCTAACTTCCTGGTCAGCCTACAAAAATACGCCATCCTCACAGTAACTTTAAATGTGATACCCTCCATTTCATTACAACTCATAATTGACACTACCATTATGATGGTATTATGGTATTATGGATGGTATTATTAAAGGCTGTGGGTGTTTGACACAGCGGGAAGCAAATTCATGAGAGCTACAGACTGAAGACAGAAGAATGAATATCAAGATATTCAACAAATCAGGGCACCAGTGGGTGATTATTAATATTCAGAAGTGATAATACAGAATACACATAACAATCACACATCACAAAAAGATAAAACCACATCACATGTGCTCCAACAACACACTTATGCAGTTCATCACCAAAGAATACGGACTTGCTTGTATGTGTTGAGTTGGTTTGTTTGCAACCTACAGATTAATCTGCAGCAATTGGACCCAGTTTGGCCAAAAAACTAAAAGTAGGGCTGCACAATTCATCAAAGTTTTATTGAAATCACAATATGGCCTCCTGCAATGATCTGATACAGACACTTATGTGTTTAACACTATTACTGTATAACCTGAAGGTCTCGTTTTGGTAGTTCCTACATGGCACCCCCCTGTGGCACCAACCCTGTTTTGATTTGAGATGCCAACTTTGATCCCATGAGCATGCTTTTCAGTACAGCAGTTGCAGTCCAGTCTGATTTTTAAGAGAGGATGTATATATGTTGCATGGTGAGTTGTGTTTCAAGAGCCTGTTAATGCTTTAGATCCCCCCCATTAAGAAATTATCCACGTTCCTTTCACAGATATGACAAATAATAACAATAAGAGGGTGGATGTCCAGTTTAACCTCCATGGCAAATGTAGGAGACCATTCAGGAAAACGAGGTGCTGGGCTGCAATTGCGCGACAGCGATTATAGCTTTTATTTCGCGGCTTTTTCACAGAGAATGAAAACAGAACACCATTACCAAGCCATGATTGGACTCTCCTTGTCATCAGTGGGATAATTGTTCACGAGTTCATGATCTCTCTACAGTGCTGACTGAATTGATTCTGGAAATGAAAATCGCTGCAACTCCCACATGGCATTACCCCACTGAGGCACCTCAGAATTAATTCTGAATTTGAGCTCTGCCTCCGAGAAAGACCATTCCAGTCATCTGCTCATCATTTTAAGTGGAGTTGCTATGCTACGTCAATGCTACCTCTTATCATGGGAGCGGTAGGGATGGTGTATTAAAAACAGGGAAAGGAGAACTTACAATACAAAGATAGATGTCTGTTTGGTGTCTAACTAAATCACTTTGCGATTTCTTTCTATAATTGGGGCATTTTTAGCTACACTATTCATAATTCTTTTTTTGAAGGAAACAATATGGCATTAGTGTCAAAACCAAAAATGCCTCATACATTTTTCTATTTTTCGCTTTTGTGATGGTAAAGGGTCAGGGGGACAGAGATGTAGGTGTGGGTGGTATCGGACGGGGGTCATCTCCAGCAGCCCAGCCTGATAGCAGGACTGATGAGGACAGCAGACTGAGCCACTGCAGCAATCTGGCCTCCTCCAGACCGGCTTCACGGACATCAGCAATGAGATCTCCATTACTCTGTTAAACTGTGTCTGAGAACGCAACCTCACTATTATGTCAATGTCAGGGGCTTAATGCTGATTCATACAGCCACACAAATCCCAGATTAACCTCCAAGCTGGGAGACCTCTTTCAGCAGCAAACTGCATGGGCAACTTTATGTCTGGAAGGAGGAGGCAATGTGATTTTGTTTTGATAGCGGAGGCAGACTCACGTAAATCCGGATACCTGTATCGACGTACACAAGTAGACAAGCACACAGACTGGTAGTTTCAGAATGGTGACTAGCGCTGCGCAATTATGGCCAAAATGATAATCACAATTATTTCGATCAATATTGATATCGCGATTATTTATCACAATTATTCTGTGATTTTCGGGACAAAAATATCTTTATTGCACTTTCACATTTTAAATAAACAGAGCGCTGCTTTCACTTCCATGTCGTGCTTCATTCCAACTGTGAAAAACTCTAAATGTTATCCTTTGACTTTATTGTCATCTATAGTGGTTATTTGCATAAAAAAACACAATTCAAATGATGAGGAAATAAGTGATTGTATTCGATTTAAATATTTGCTTTGATTAAAAACAATCTTGGCATTAGTAGTTTTAATGATGTATTATAAGCTGTTTAGAGCTAGTTTTAGAAAGTTAAACAGGTCATAATTCCCTCTCTATTATCTATTTTATATCGCTGTGAAAACATCTAGTTCAAACAACTGGATTTATTCAAGCTTCTCGCCAAAAACTACATTTTACAAGATTACTTTTGAACGCGTCATGATTGTGTTATAATTTACCGTCGTCCAATACTTTTACATTTTTACTGAGTAGAGCATGAATGCACCATAATGTAACTCCCTTAATGGAGCTTTTTAGCTCCGTGCTGTCGGCAAACGAGTCGTTCACTGTGATTTACTCTGAGCAGCATCAAGGGGATGAATTACAATATAATAAGTGTCTGATTAAGTTAGTTGTTCCAAATGTTTTTAAGGTCATTTCTCCCCGGCTTATTTTGGACTTGCAGTTGTGACAAATTGCAGCTTTACGTCTTCTTCACTCATGCTGAAGAACTTCCACACCGCCGACATGTTGGTTGTGTGTGTGACGTTACTGACTGTAAAACCATCATGTGGTCATGCGGATGAACCGTCAATCAGCAGCCGGCGTCAACCGGCTGCTGATTGACGGTTCATCTCTGGCTGTTTCTTTAGGAAGCTCTTGATTTATGCAGCAGAGTTTTCTATGAGTGGAGCCCGCATTATAAACGTCAATATCGCAGTTGATCATTTTCATTTAATTGTAGGAAGCCGATTAGTATTCGATTAATTGTGCAGCCCTAATGGTGACCATATACTGTAGCAGCATGCAGCTTTGGGTATTTCTCAAAATGTGAGTATAAATACTGTACCCATCTGTCCATATTCTAAAATATTCTAAGATATGATAAATTGTGAATTTAATTCAGCTGCCAAATTATTATTTAATATGCTCAATGCCACAGTGTATGCCATACACCATCTAATGTCAAATAAAAAGCCTGAAACCAAATCGTCGTCCTTCCTCAAAGATAATAGAGGGAAATCTGAGTCACTATTGTTGAAGTGAGCCTTCTGTGCTGCAGTGCACCCCCACCCTGGCCTGGCTGGTTGGGCACTAAGAGCCGCAGTGTTCCTGTAAGAATGAGTATTAAGCCATAGTGGGGTGGAGGGCTGGCAGTGTGTGTGTGAGGGGGGGGGGGGGGAGTGTTCAGCTGCAAGCCCTTGTGTGCCGCCCAGTGGTATCAGTCTCCTTTTACAAAAATAAACCAAGCAAAAAGTGGTCAATTATAGTTTTAGGAATTAGCAGGCATAAAAGTATAATATATTTATCTGCTCCTCTTGCAGGAGCTTTTGTATTTCCTTTTTTCTAATGTCATAATTTGAAACAGAAAATGCTTTACAGATTGAATCTAAATTGAAAATAGGCCCCTGTGATACATTTTAGGATTACTGATACCTAGTTTTGCCTTTTTTTGATTATTCTACAGTGTTATCAGCATGCCAGGACAGGCATGCACAGCGTGGCGGTGGTGTAGATTTTTTCATGAAGCTGCAGAGCTGGTTGGACCGGTTTTGTAACTGTATCTTAGAAACACGTCGAGGCATGGCGCAGGAAATTGCATCATATCTTCTGTGAATCGGCAGGCTATAGTCTCGTGTGTTGTATGGAAATGGGTAGGTGGTGAGAGAAGTGCAATATGATAATCAAAAACACGAAGGCGGCCGATGAAAGTTTCTCTCTGGACAACGGCTAGGAGGGTTTATTTGAAGAAATTGCAGTTTGGTGAATGAAGGGTTCTACCTGAAAAACTTGGCTTCTTCATCACAACAGCCACTTCCTCAACCCAGGGCGTGGGATAAGCATCAAACTTTGAAATGTGATTTAGCTTTTGGAAATCATTATGAATCTGAATGATATGGATTTTGGGTGGCCCGGTCGCTGAGCAGTTGTGTATCATCAACAGCTGCCTCGGCTCCTCAGTCGCTGCCCCTCTGCCCTCGGGTACTCTGAAGGGTTACAATATCCCAGTCTGGTCTGGATCTGTCTTGTTTGATGGAGATGAAAAATGAATAAAAAAATTACCAGGAGACTGCTACCTCGTTCCCATTTCTTCTTTTATTGTACGTGGACATGACGTCCACAACCACACACGGTCTTCCCCAGGTGTTTCGTTGTCATGTCCATGTAGAATAAAAGAAGAACTGGAGGCGAGCAGATTATTGTTACCCAGCATCTGCAAAGAATTTGTGGATGTGCGTGCATGTGCCTCCTGATGATTGACTGGCTTGATCACATCCATTTTCTTTTGCAACAACTTCTTCATCTGAGTCAACCTTGTTTTGAAGAGCCCAGGACTAAACATTGATTTCCACGTTGGAGCTGAAATGTTTACTCAATTAGTCGATTGACAGAAACTATTTAGATAATCATTTATCATTTCAGTCATTTTTCATGCAAAAGCTTTTCAACTTTGGGTTATGGACTGTTGGTCAGACAGAACAAAGGGATGCCCCAGTGAGGAAATTTTCCCACCGGTTAATAAACACTTGTGTTGCCAATTACACTGCACATTTAACAAAAAATATTTAGTCGAAAACGCTTGAATCTGTGCTCAAAATTTTGCACCAATACCTTTAATAACCGAGCCCGCTACTACCTCCGAAAGATTGAATAGCAGCCAGGCCCGGCAGGGCCGTCGGTCTTTAAGTGGTTAATTAAAAATCAATACAGTGTTTTGGAGAATCGATACATATTACACAACATTATATATATATACAGTATATAGAAACTCATGTGTATCGATATTTTCTTACACCCCTAGTCAGCAGTCCATGTTGAATGAAAAATATGATCAGATATGAACACACCATACAGACTCTGGATGGTTTACTTTCCAATAAACAATATGCTGATGTTTCATGCAATGGCTAATCTGATATGCAGGCCCCGTTGCAGTGCAAGCTGCATGTTGGAAGACTGTTATTAATGGCCTCGGGTTCAGAAGTTGGAGATGGAGTATATTGCTTTGGCCCTTTCAGTGACGAGCTGCTCTCCCAGTAAACTGGAGCTGTGTTCCCATCTCTTCTAAGACGAAGCAACAGAACACCATTCTTCTTCTGACTGTCCCCTAACTGCTGCAGCCCTTCACCTCAGCCCTCTACAAGAACCAAAAATAGCAACTAATAATAATGGCAGGAACCTGTGTTAAGCACAGCTTACTGCTATCAGTGTGCTTTAGTTGTTCCATGGGAACAATGTTTCAGCGCCCTCCCCCTTTTTTTTTTTTTTTAACATTAACTGAGTATCACAGTCCCTTAGAGTTTACTTCATTGATCTGAGATCTATCACTGTGTGTCTGTCAGCAACTTTACTTCCTCTAAAGCAGCCCCCCGGTCTCTGGACACAAAAGTCAGCTCTGACTTTATATTCATCCCTATAAATCCAGGATACATTTAAACCAAGGTTGGCTACACTTTGGGAATATATCCACCCTCACTTAGCATGACTTAATTTCAGGTAATACTAAGGGATGTCATTTCTTTTAAATGAATTCCAGATTTATTATGACACGCTGTTCCTCTGATAAGAGTTCAAGAACGTGGTGTAAAATCCGCGCCTGTTGGTCTATTACTGATGTCTATCTTCAAAGCTCAGATTGCAGAATCAAAGACAATGAAAGATGGCCTCCCTCGATAGCGCGGGACATGAGTGGAATTAATCCGCTTTGACAAAAAAGATTGGTAATATTTTCTGACATGTATGTTGACATGCACTTTTTAACTACTCCACATTTCCAAGACTGATTAATGAGAGCTAAGCCCCTGTCGTTTGATTTATTGGGTTGACTTTCAGTTTCTACTTGAAGGGACAACCACGTAGCTTTTATAAACAGATGTGCAGCTGCAGGGACAGATCTTCTCTGCGTTGCATGCACTGCACAAGGCCACTAAGAATAGCAGCTCTCTCTTAACAGAGTGGGGAATTAACCCATAAGAAGCGACTCAGCAAGCACAATTGGCACTAAGATATGGCATATCATAGGGCATGTGCTGCAAGGTCATGTGGGTCTTGGTCTTGGCATAAGCAAACCAGAGTGGAACAAAGACACATGCATACAAAAAAGGAAGTTGGCAGCGATTTCAATACAGTGGAGCAAACAGTAAGTTGTGCCAAAACAGCTTCCTAAGCTAAGCGGGCACAATGGATGAAGTGGGAAGGAGTGAACACAAAGATGTTTAGTTGAAAGTAGATTTTTGTGAAAAAAGAATGCAGGATTAAATTCATTGGCATTGCAAATAAATAAATAACAGTATGCTAGAATCCCAAGATGCCATTTGTACTTGCTCAACCTCCAAATACATGCAAGTTTTTCTCAAAGCAGCAGAGCCTAATGAAATACCGTGCACCTCTCCTGTTGCAATACTTTTCTACTTTGTTCTGCATATTGACTTTCTCCTGTATGCTTCTGAGCAGGTCATTTCATGCTAAATATTCCCCCAGCCTCAGTTAATTCTGTTTTTGAACATTTGAATGGCTGTTTTATTTCAGAACGAGCCATCTGTTCCATTAATGTGTGATTGGCAGTAAAACACTGTTTCTGAAGTTTTGAGTTCAAGCCAGGGGGGGTAGGCCGAGCCATTAAACTGCGATTGCTGGTTCACTACAATGGCGTTTGAGAACTGCTGAATGGAAAGTTGAAAAGCAGCAGGACCAGCCATTTTTTATTGGCTGTGTGGAGATGAGACTGACATTGTGTTTGAAAATTTGATTCACAACCCTGTGGAATGAGTACTACTGTAGGTATAGGTGAAGTCACTGTGGTTTGCTGTACTGTAGGTGCTCTAAGTATTGGTTTGATCAGTGTCAGAAGCAGGTATGGAAGCAGCGGGTGTGAGATTTCAGGTGCTTCACGTTGAGCCTCGTGATTCTCTCAGGAAACTCTGCGCTGGTTTCTTACACTTGATTAAAGGGACAAGGGAAGGCTATAGCAAAGTGTATTTTCTACAATATGACTCTACCTCTTAAGATATTATTCACAGCCATTTACTGGAATGTTTCCTCTTGTTCATTGTTCTTTAGGGATCCTGTAGTGTAGGCGAAGACGCACTGTAATTACTTATTGATGCGGCTACATTTGTTTTTACATCGGCCCTTTACCATAATGGGAGACGGACCGGAAAAGTTAAATGATTTCAGTTTGCACATAGAAATTCGAGAGCTTTTATTTAACCATTTCAGAGTTCTCGCCTTTGTAAATCTTGCTGCTATTCACGAAGGCTGTGTATTGGCAAGAATCTGATGATACAATATTTTGACATAATACAGGGTTAGCGATTCAATATATTGGGATATATTGCGATACTGTAAGCAAAGCGATATATTGAGATTTTTAAATTTGATTTTAGGAAAACTGTCATCGTATAAAGTACACACCAGAAATACACCATTTTAGAATGGGCAAAAATAACACATTTATACTGCATGCAAAAAACTGCATGGTTTTTGCCCCAAACTGCATGTGATTATCATAATCTGGACACGTCCGTAAAGGGGAGACTCGTGGGTACCAATAGAACCCATTTTCAGGTCAAGGGACCCCTTTGAAAATCGCTATGCCAGTTTTTCCTTGCCAAAATTTAGGGTCATTTTGTAGCTTTAAAATTGAGCCCGCTACAACTTCCGAAAGATCTAATAGCGGCCGGGCCCGATGGCGGGCCGTCAGACTTTAAGAGGTTAATTAAAAATCAATAAATTGTTTTGGAGAATCGATACAGTATCGCACAACATAATATTGCGATACTCAATATTTTCTTACACCCCTACTATTCACTGTAAAGAGGACTAAACATACTCACATCTACTGACTATTGTGCCAATATTAGCAGCAGATGTTGATATAATATAAATTTCTTCTTCAAAAATAATTTCCAGTGCACATTCTGTCGCTGCACCATGACATCTTCCACCACGCTGGAAATTAAAATGTTTGATATGTTGAAATACAGTGCGGATTACGACGCCGAGGATTAGGCTTAACCAGCTAAGCTTGCCTAATCACTACATGTTAAACAGGATTGTGCTCAGGTGAGGCTGTTTATTATTAACATCCGTTTCAACCCGAAAAAAATAATAAAAAAAATAACCTACAGCACTTCTGCTCCGTACAAGCTGCACTTGATGCGCTGGCGAGATGACAATACTATAGGGTCCAGCAAAGTCCAGCCATTTATCACTTGCCACCACACACTATAGTGCTGTGTCACCAGCTAGATTGCTAGAAGACTGGATGGAGTTTGGTTGTTAGTTATTAAAAAGGCAAGGGGTTACAATAAGCACTGAAAAGCCCTTCTTGTTCTCCTGTCTCTGGCCTGTGTGTTTTCTGTGTTTGTTGTAGTGGACATAATGATAATACAAGAAGAAGAGCATGTTGTGGGGCTTCTCCAGGTTGTTTACTGAAGCTTATCAGATGACTTGTACAGACTGCAAAACCTACGTTTAAAAACCACCAGGAAAGACAAATTTAGCTGCACAGATATTCTAGAAACAAAGTTATGTTCCTGCAGATTTTACATAAATTCTGAAATTACCAGTGTTGCATAACATACCTGGTAAAAAAAAAGGATAATGGCCAATGTAATTACCTGGAGTGTCTTTTCAGCCTCAGGACTGCATGGGCTCATAGAATGAACACGGATACAGAGAAACTCATCAGATTGTTATGGAAGATATAATGAACAGATCTCATCAATCATGTCTGTTATATTAATCTAAATTAGGCTTCCAGTTATCATTTGAATGAAAAATAATATAACCTTGTGATTGAGGTTTTCCTGTAATATTTTCATGGATACTGTTATGCAGCATCATACTATAGCTATTAGGGGTGGGAATCACCAGCGGCCACACGATACGATATTATCACGATACTTAATTCACGATACGATCTTATTGTGATTTTGAACATTTTGCGATATGCTGAGTATTGCCATTTATTACCTTTATTCAACTGTAAATTATGCAGTTTGTCAACATCTGTTTTATCTAAAAAGATCCTGTTTTCACTCTGTTCATCTCAGAGTTTTCATTCACATATCTTGAGACGAGAGGTCAAGGGGCCCCTTTGAAAACGGCCATGGAAGTTTTTCCACGCCAAAATTTAGCCTAATTTTGGAGCATAACATTGGATCGTTATTTAGCGTTCTTCCCAACAAGCTAACATGACATGGTTGGCACTGTATCAAGTCCTTAGTTTCTTAGGTTTTTTTAGTTTCATATGATACCAGTATCTTCACTCTAGCTTGAAGACTGAGCCCGCTACAACCTCTGAAAGACATAATAGGTTAATAGTTTATACAATAAAAGATCAATACTTGACGTCCGTGTGTCGATACAGTATTGCCACTAAAAATATTGCGATACTATGCTGTATCCATTTTTTCCCCAACAATAGCTATTATGTAACATAATACGAAATAAAACATAAATCTAGTGCTTCAACTACTCCTACTTCAACCAATTATACTATTAATGATTATACAATTTCCATAAGATGTGCCAAGTTACTACAGTAATTCAGTTAAATAGATGGGACTTTTGGATGGTGGAGTGCCCCAAATGTGAGATAGTGTTTCCATTAGCTTTTTACATATCTGCTTTGGTGATGGAAGGGTGCATAATGCCCTTTGACAGCTATGAAATAAAGTAAACCCAGCCCTGCTTTGAGCAAGTATTTATCTATAAAGCCTTACATTTTGATGGCACAAACATTCAAAAGTGATGACAAGCGCTCTCTTTTTTCATCTTGAACAAAATATAATTTCATGCTGGATTAACTGCACATTGACCAGGAGTAAGGAAGAATAATCTCTGGGCACAATTGGAGCCCCAGGGCTTGAAGATCTTCATCAATTCGCTGTGTTTCAACACATTACTGAAAAAGAAAAGAGAGGGGGGAGAGAGAGAGAGAGAGAGAGAGAGCTGAAGGAAAGTGAGTCTGATTTTGACTTGTGACCTGAGGACTGTCACATGTTTAATCTATAGACACAGTACTTCTGACATTGCAGTATACATTGCCTCACACATCTATGATTAAATTCCACTATTTTACATTTTAATTGCTTTATTACCATGGTAATTCAGAGTGTAGGAAAGACTCACAGGTCTACGATGGTAATACATCCCTGCATGAGCTCCATTGTGCGAGGACAGACCGCTACAACCCCGGCGTGTTTCTTTTGTCTTACATCTACATACAATATAATATTGAGAGCTGGAGACTTGAGACGCATCAGACTCAAGTTTAAGAAATGAGCGCTTGCTGGACATGTTGGCTGTAACACTTGATTTACATGGAACTGAGTTGATTTGGTAGCCCAAAGCAGTGAATATAAAAAAGTGCTGCACATGCAGGTTTGCTGTTATGAACAGTGGATAAAAAAATGTATATTGTAATGGGGATGGGCATGCCAATGTTTCCCAGGCCTAAAAATAAATGGTTGCATGTGCACCAGCTGGCATCAACTCTAAATTCAGATTAGAGAAATTAGCCTATCGCTATAGAATTAATTACATAAAATGAGTATCCTAATCGTTTTTCTGTTTTATATACAGCAGATATATGTTATATCCTGCAGCCACACTGCTGAATCTGATGCAAAGATTTGTTTGATGTACGTCGAACTTCCTGCTATTTTTTGTTTGTGGGTTTTTGATGAGATGTTCCGATACCATTTTTTCCTTCCTGATACCGCTTCCGATACCCATCCAATACCAGCGTGATAAAAAATATATATAGTTTTTATTATTATTATTTAACAGCTGTTTACTACCATATTTGACATTTTTATATAATCGGCATCGGCCGATGCCTGACCATATTAAGCCGATTATCAAGCAGGCACATCTGCGGGCAGCCCAGTGTTGTTGTTGCTGTGGAACACGTGTGACTCCGCCCCTTGTGTGTCAATCAAATTGCCATTCTGCCGGAAGAAACCGGTAGGCTTAAATTCTTCTCTTTCAAAGCCCTATATATTTAATTGGTTAGATATGAAATGCTCCGACGTTATCAATTCTGTTTTTGGTAACGGAGAATTTCTCTCCGTCGGTAACGTTAGCTGTGTGCGGGGCGGAGCAGCTCTCACATGCACGCTGCTGCAGCGCAGACAGTCACACAGAGCTTCTGCTTTTAATAACTATGGCGGAGAAAACTAAACTTATAAAGCGTGATTACACTTTATTAGAGTTGATGCTGACAATGCTTGTCATAAGTGCAAGTTTGCGTGTGATGGCGGAAACACGAGCAATTTGTCGAAACATTTAGCAAAAAGTTCACTTCCTCATTAAACGTCTCTATGGGTCCTTCACAGCATCTATGACGTCACTGGCCTGTGTGTAGTCCGCAGCAGATATGAGCAGCAGGCTGTGTAATACGAGTGAACAAAGTTATTATTATGTTTTGATCACTTAGATTATGGCCATATAGCTTGTAACAGTGTCTGTCAACAAACATAAATAAAAAACATGCTTTAGGACAGTTTTGGAAAGGTGCTTAAAAGGTTTTGAGCCCTGTACTATTACTACTATTAACCATCATGCACAAAATATAAGTGCACTGCAGTGCAGACACAAAGTGCAAATTGGAGAGACAGACCATAAGTGTTGTTCAATAAATGTTTACTTAAGTTAAGACATTTTGTGTATTATTTGTTATTATTAAGCTGTTGTATTTTATCAGATGGAGGAAAAAAAGAAAACCAGCCAAACATATCGGCAAAAAAAAAATCGGCATCATATATCGGCCATCGGCTGTCCTGACTCTGTAAAAAATCGGCATCGGCCATAAAAAACCCATATGTATGGATGTTTTATGATTACTATCTTTGTTGTATGGCCTGGCTCAGGTTAAACTCTTTGTAAAACCTGAACAAATACATACAGAGAATGAATGCAATAGAACCTTCTTTTATTATTCAGTTTGTCAGTTACAATGAACATAAATTAATTAATCTAGGAATAAATAACTATTTTGTATTCTCTTAGCCGTCTCCTCAGTGGACAGCCTGTGTGCTAATAATTTAATATTCACACACCCTACTAGGGTACTGGCACCACTCAAAATGGAAGCCTTACATACTGAACATATCGCCGTTTTACTTGTTGGATTTTCCACTGTGAAATATTGCCAAATGGCTGACATTTTCCTCGCTCTGACTACCGTTACTGTTACAATCTCCACTAGCACCGCACTGTTGGTGTTTGTTATCGTCACGTGACAAACTACCTACAATCAGTTCGTCTTCGCTGCTCTAAAACAGTAGTTGCCAGTGGCAGCCATGATACATCCAGGGCGCCAGCACAGTGAATGCTACTGTTTTGGAGCAGCAAAGAAGAACTGATTTCCGTTTAAACATGTTGATTTTTTTCTGGGTTAATAAATTATTGTATCGGATCGGTGCATAGACTGGAGTACTCGCCGATACCCGATACCAAATTTGGGGCAGTATCAGACGCATTTCTGATATTGGTATTAGTATCGGAACAACTCTAGTTTTTACACCATTAAATATATTATAATAATGTCTTTTCACTTGCACTGTAGATTGTACCAAACTCAGGTAAACAATATGGATAAAATCATATATCATGGTACCAATGATTATTAGAAATGATGTATGTTTATAATGGTAGTACTTTGTTATACCAACAAGTGTTGCCAAATGAGCCAAAGCCTGATATTATCAAGACCTACAAATATGAAGACATTATTTCTTTAGTCATGTTGCCCAGCTCTACCAGTGTGTTGTACAGAACTGAAAATGAGCCATGAAGTTAATATGCACACACGCACGCGCCGTAGGCCTGGACGGGTTTGGTGCTTGTTTATTTTTAAGGGTGTGCAGGATAGACCAGACGGGCATGTGTTGGGGGTAGAAACCCGGGAGCACTGACGTATACACACTGCTGTGTTTCAAACAGACAGAAACACACCACGGGGCTCTATGCACCATTAAACATATTTAAACATTTGATTTCAGTGCTCTCAGAAAATTAGTTGACAGAGAAAAGTACATTGATTCATCACTTGCAACATGATGCACCACAGAAAAATATTAATAGACCAGTAAAGGTTGTTTTTTGACTGACAATTTGATAATGAAGACATGAGACTTGGAGTTTTCTTGCATGACTTTAGACTTGACTTGGGCTAGGTACAAAAAATGTAACCCTTTATAAATGAACCTCCCACGTGCGACTGCGCAAGATCGTTGTTTGCATGATCCTGCTTAACTATATTTACACTAGTGATGATATCATTACATTGTGTTACGTACGGTACAAAACGTGGTAACAACATGCCGTTGCGCCAGAGTATTGCTCCGTAATGGCCGCAAGAGATTGTTGTTAGCATGATCCTGTTTAAATCGATCTAAAATAAAAACCATAACAGACCTACTAACTAGATCATTAATTCTTTTTGCAGCAGAAAGCCAAGGCTTCTGTCTTTCGCGACATCATGTTGTATGCTCGTGATGACGTCATTATGTTACGTTACTTGTGGTATAAAACATGGTGAAATGCGCGGTGGCACCA
The DNA here is from genome assembly GCA_916701645.2 of Sebastolobus alascanus. Classification (NCBI taxonomy): domain Eukaryota; kingdom Metazoa; phylum Chordata; class Actinopteri; order Perciformes; family Sebastidae; genus Sebastolobus; species Sebastolobus alascanus. The sequence continues at coordinate 2,970,470 of CAKAOJ020000041.1, read as the reverse complement.
GAGAATTGTTCGGTAAGCGATCGGAGATCGTTGTTAGCATGATCCTGTTTAAATGTATGTAAAATACAAACCATAATAGTCAGAGCATTCATTCTTTTCGCAGCAAAAAGCTTGTGATGACATCATTACGTTACGTGCGGAACATAACAAATATCAAAACGCCTTTGCACTCGATCTACTCATAAAAATGAGCATATCTCAAACTCTAAAATATGTACATAGTTAAGTTCAAATAACTTATGGAGTGTTGATAAATATTTTGTTCATGTTTCTACATTTAGAAATCTTTTGGATCAATATGTTTTGTGAAAAAACATGTCAGATTTTGGTATTTTTGCTTCTTTATGACACAAGTTCAACACTTTTATTGACTGACATACCCTTATAGCTCAGGTTGTATAGATTTTAGGGATATGAAACATTTGAAAATACTCCAAGAAATGACATCACAATAAGCAAAAGTACTAATATAGGCACTGGCAGACCATTTCTATTGTTCGAGTTCGAAGGGTTAAAAGTGTTCTGATGTACTGTAGACCATAGTTTTTTTTCATGTTTTTCCTCAGTGATATCCTCTACTGACAAGGAAATCTGACTGGCTTTGACTTCACTAGACTGGGATTTTGGCGAGTGGATGGCAGCTGCCACGCAGGGTGGCATTGTTTGGAGCTTTCTGTCTATGTTGCGTCTCGAGAGCTCTGGCTCCCGGCCCAGAGATGCTCAGCCCAACCTGAGTAGTGTCGGTTGGGGCTCCGGGGGGTGACTGATTGAGCACAGATTGTATTTATACTCAACCACAGCGTGTACAGGAGCTGATGCTTCAGCAACTTCAGGAGACGGACAAAATTAGATAATTTTTCATTACGGAAGCTAACAACCAGCACCATATTTCCATAACGAGAAATCCATTTTGATAAGAAAGATTTTTTAAAGACCTAAAAAAAAAAAAAAAAAACAGACAGAATTGGTTCTTTGAAATGTAACATCTGTATTGTTACTTCTACTTGAGCAGTTTTTAATTATTCATGTTTAAATTTGAGGTCATGCAAGCAGAGAGCACGTCTGTTAGCCGACTGCAAAATGCTGCCTTTCTCATTTGGTTTGCATCTTCAAGTGTTGGTGATTTTAATAAACTGACAATAAGGGGAATTAAATAAATAAATCCCCCACTTGATAATTATGTATCTAATTTCTTTTACAAGAGAGTTTTTTGTGTGTTGTGATGATGCACCTTACTGAGTAAAACTGATCTAAAATGACATACTTAGAAAACATTCAACCTCTACATTCATTCTGGCTCAAATCAGCTTCACTGTAACGATGAAGTGTTTTATTTTTAGCGCAGCAAGCCATCCACTCAGGCCCGTATGTTCAATGCCAAGTGTTTTGCTGCTAAGATATAACCCGTTCCACACATAAAAGGAAAACAACAGATGTCACCGTTTGTCATCAGAAACTTGGAGGCACTGTCTGAAATGAACTTTTTGACTCACCAGCCAAGGGCACTGATAGATGAAAAAAAATCCAACGGCCAAGCATATTTTTTACCTGCCGGCAGAATCCTGTCTTGTCTCGTTGTCACCCCAAAACACACATGAACTTTCTCATAAACCAACACAACCCCCCTCCCACCTGTACTGAAATTATTTCTCCACACACTTGCTAATGTTGAGCACAGGGTGTGTGTATGTACGTGTGTGTGTCAAACAAAGCAGCGCGCCTGAAATGACACCAAAACACTGTACACTCTCAGTGAAACCGTGCATAGTTTTTTATTACATGACTATTTTGGTACAAACGTATACCCGCCAGTGAGGTGGATAGCCTTCTGAAATTAACTCGCCAAACCGAAAATCTACCCGCATTTGGCGCTTGGCAGGTGTTAATTTTGCACCCCTGCACCATACTGAGTAAGGGCTGAACCGAATGCTTTGAAGCTTTGATTGTTGCTGTGGTATTCAACCTCCAAATCACTATTCGAATGCTTCGTTTTTATTTTTTTCATATATAAGTATTAGGACGGTCAATCGATTAAAATATTTAATTGCATTATTGTCCATGATTAATCATGATTAATCGTGATTAATCGCAAATGAATCGCACATTTTTTTATCTGTTCAAAATGTACCTTAAAGGAAGATTTGTCAAGTATTTAATACTCTTATCAACATGGGAGTGGGCAAATATGTTTGCTTTATGCAAATTTATGTATATATTTATTATTGGAAATCAACACAATGATAAATATTGTCCAGAAACCCTCACAGGTACTGCATTTAGCATAAAAAATATGCTCAAATCATAACATGCAAACTGCAGCCCAACAGGCAACAGCAGCTGTCAGTGTGTCAGTGTGCTGACTTGACTATGACTTGCCCCAAAACTGCATGTAATTATCGTAAAGTGGGCATGTCTGTAAAGGGGAGACTCGTGGGTACCCATAGAACCCATTTTCATTCACATATCTTGAGGTCAGGGGTCAAGGGAGCCCTTTGAAAATGGCCATGACAGTTTTTCCTCGCCAAAATGGAGCGTTATTTAGCCTCCTTCACGACAAGCTAGTATGACATAGTAAAACTGAGCCCGCTAGAACCTCCGAAAGATCGATTGTGTTAATGCGTTAAAGAAATGATTGGCGTTAAAACGATTTTGCGTAAACGCGTTATTAACGCCCTGACAGCCCTAATAAGCATATAATAATGTATAAATCCAAAAATGCCTTATGAAATAAGGAATAATCCCACAACATTATTTATTATTCATATTCAACATTAATTATTATTAGTTATTCGCATACGGTAGCGGCACTGTCCCGGACACTGAAACAAGGGAGATGGAGACAGACAGAAGAACATGTCAGCTTGATGCGCTGTGCCGCGAGGCTTCGAATACTTTTGAATATTTCTCATTGAAGCTTCGAAGCCCAAAAAATGGTATTTGGGACAGCCCTAATACTGAGTTACACTGATCTAAAATAACGTGCTTGGCTCAGAAAACATGGCTTTTTCAACCTCTACATTCATTTTGGCTTAAAACAGCTTTACTGTAACGATGAAGTGTCTTATTTTTAGCGCAGCCAGCCATCCACTCAGGCCATATGTTCAATGCCAAGTGTTTTGCTGCTAAAATATAACCCGTTCCAAACCTAACAGGAAAACAACAGATGTCAGCATTTGTCATCAGAAACTTGGAGGGAACGATTTCATAAAAGCAAAGCGCAGTTCTCTTTTTTAAAGACCTGTAGTTAATGGAAAAGAAAAGCACTGCCCTCTTCTAAATGAGCGTGAGAGCCAATCAGGCTGATTGCAGCGATCCGAGCAATCTCGAGTTCATAATTGCTTCACTATGAAATCATCACTCCTTTTGTTGACGTGCTCTGTTACGCCTCTCTTTATTCCTCCGCATCCGTTGTTCACACAGAATCGCGTTGATGGCTCGAGAGCCACAGACATCACGCACAGTAACAGATCATGACTGGTGATGGCGCCGCGAGAAGATGGAGAATATGGGCAATTAGCATACCTCTACCATCACGGGGAACAATTCCCATGATCACCAGCTGCTGCCTGCTATAGCGTGTGCACCTGTCTCGCTAAAAGTCACATGCATGGTGTAAGCCACAGTGGCAGTCCGTGGCTCGGTGCCCTCTGATTACGCCTAGTTATCCCCAGGTTTCTGCTGAGCTGACAGGCAAGACACGCAGGCCAGATGGTCAGGGCCCCCGAATCAGGACTTGGAGTTTACAAGGCCACTTCCAGAGCTACCGTACAATCATCATAAAATGGATGATTTATTAGAAGCTGTCCATATTGCATCAAATTAATGTCCAATCAGTCCCAAACACTTGAACGCCACTGTAAAATGTTAACATCATCAACATTACCTACACCTATAATCCCGTAAAATTATAAGGTACTCTTTTATTGATCCGCCCATTATTACAGGCATGAGCGCACCACGATGGTATCAGATACATTTTTATAGACGATAAGATAAATATAGTTGGCTTTTATTAGTGCCAAGGTGAGCTATTATTCTGGTCTCTTGTCACTCTGCTGTTGTAAACTCCTCTAATTGGTCATAATGGGAAAAAGATGGTTGTCTAATCCAATTTATGATGGTATTAAGTGGGGGTCATGAAAGTTCAAGTTATAACCAGTTCATTAAAGAGCAATTTAAGGTTGAGTCCTCTGTCGACTTTACGTCACCATGCCCGTCTAATGCTTGTTTCCTTTCTCCGCAAAAGTATCCCGTCCCGCTCCATCCCACTTGATATGCCGTAGAAAAAGTTAAATTATCACAATTTATCTTTAAACATAGTTAATATCTTTCGTTTGCTTTAATAACTCTTATTTTTCCGGGAAATAGAAGTGGGGATATTGATGGAGCCATAAGTTATTCATTGAATTTCAAGTGGGCATAATTTGGCAAACTTCACCTCACTATACAAGCTTGAAAACAGAGTTTCCCTCTCAGATGTATTAATAATGGAAGAGCCATACAGCAACTCTCTTCCCCGACTCCAGAGACTTGAGACTGCTTTCCTTGAGAAATGAAGGAAATCATTGGCATCAACCAGCCCCGGGTCAAACTCATCAACACGTCCTACATTGATGAAGGGATGAACTGAATGCTAATGAAGCTGTCCTTGACTCACTCACATCTCATTAGGTTATCTGTCCTAAGATCATTTAAGAGCAGTTTGGGAGCTCACTTGTCAATTCAATGCAGCTTTCTTTACCTCCTCTGCTACATTTGCACTAATTCCCCCGTTCATTTAATTTTTCTGCTGTGTAGCTCATTGGTCAGAGAGTAAAATCTTGGATCATAAAGAACACTGTTCCCAAATTCTTCAGCCACAAAATTGCAATGAGATGTTACTTGGAACAGATTCATAGTGTGTGTGTGTGTTCAAACTGGATTGTATTTGAGCATGAACACATTTTTTTGACTTGAGAGCTGCGTGGCTCTATGGATGGCAATGTTAGTCTGTCAGTCGGTCAGTTGGTCTATTGGATGGATTGCAATCATAGACTGTTTATAAGAAGTGGACGTAGTCACCGTGACGTCACCCTTTAGTTTGTGGACTGCTATTTGAAGCCTCGAGTTTGGCATTTTGGCCGTTGCCAGGTTGTTTTTTTGCAACCAGAAGTGACACAAGAGGGTGGAGCCAAGTACAACCGAACGCTGAATAAGACATTTTTAGGCGACCAAAATGTTAAAATTAACTTTCATGTGGTGAAACACACTGTGAAAGGGTTAAAGTTCTAAGAAGAAAACACGGACAACTCCCAGACCGGACAACGCCGTGGTAGCGACCTGTCAGTCACAAGGTAGCCACGCCCTAAAGCATACCCTGCTTTATGGTCTATTTGACTCTAAATGGGACCATAATTTACTAAATGAACATCATGCTGTGTTGAAGAAGACTTGAAACTAGAGATTGAGACCATAAACTCATGTTTACAATGTTTACTGAGGTAATAAATCAAGTGAGAAGTAGGGTCATTTTCTCATAGATTTTCTATACAACCAGACTCATTTTTGCAACCAGAGGAGTCGCCCCCTGCTGGCTATTAGAAATAATGCAAGTTTAAGACACTTCCGCATTGGCTTCACTTTCAGACCCGGAGGTGGCCACCTGATTGCAATGAAATTTGGTAGAGACACTCCTGTTTCCCTTGTGAGAACCCATCATCGGGTCAAAATTACAATTTGTCCAATACTTTTTGGTTTATGGCCTAATTCCTGCAAAACTAATAACATTCCCACCAGCCTTCTTTTCAGAGCTAATAAGCAAATGTTAGCATGCTAACTTGCAAAACTAAGATGGTGAACATGGTAAACATGATATGTGCTAAACATCAGCAAGTTAGCATTGTCACTGTGAGCATGTTAGCATGCTGATGATAGCGTTTAGCTTTGTCTAAATACAACCTCACAGAGCTGCTAGCTTGGCTGCAGACTCGTAATCTTGTTAAGTTACAGTCCTCATGAAACCTCTTCATTAAATCGTTTCAGCTCTTTAGCTAGTACAGTAGATGTGTGGAATGTTGCTTTTCACATCTGAAGCCCCTTCATAGGTATGTGCTCATGGTATATACTGTATTCCTACAAAGCCATCTCTCACACTTGCCATGAGCCGCACTCGGGTGCACTCAGCCCTCCTCGAAGACCATATGATGCTCTTCATCTGGGTTGTGTTTCCCGAGTGTCCGCAAGGAATGCCCATCTCTGGAGGGCCAGTCAGGCGATTCTCTGTGCAGGAGGCCAGCAGAGCGTGTGATATCTCCCCGAGGTGCTTTGTCACAGAGCTATTAATAGGTTCAAGGGACATCCTCCATCACCCCAACCCCCCAAACACTCCCACCAACCCACGGCCCATTCGCAACTGTCCACACATGGGCGCACCTCTCTGCTGGCGTTCCCGGTGAAAAGGCGATGGGCAGTGAGCCATGATGCTGTGTTTATAGACGAGGAAGGCCCCGCGTGGTGAGAGACGCTACGCTAGTGCCCTACAGGCGACTGGGCTTTTATTCCCTCTTGAGAATTTCAAGAGGCTGTTCAACATACAATGGAGAGATAATACAGTGTAATATATTACAAGAATTATCAGGTCTATAATTGTAACCGTGTCAGTGTAATTTACGGTATTTTCTATTAAACAGGAAAATTGCTCGTGCCTCTCACACAGACTGTTAAACATTTGTGGCTCTAATATCATCGGTGGGACTGATGATAAAGTACAAACAGTATCTCTTGAAATATGGATGTCTAATAAAACATCCCATTTGATCACTTCTGCGTCTCCCAGTTCACAAATTGGTATGCAGCCCACATCCAATGTAAAGCAGGAAATAAACTGATGACATATTCCCTTTTCTCACAGTGTGTATAGTTCCCCTCAGGCAGGTAATATAGTGTGTCGGTAGCCACCAAGGAAATCAAGGCCTCTGTCCAAAAAGCAGTGCAGTTTTTGAATTCCCATAACTTGTAATGCAGTATGCAACAAAACTGCGTACACATCCTTCCTGGACACTTTACACTTTTGTTTTTATAATTTTTATTATAAAAAATATAAAATAATTATTATTATTTTTTATTTATTTGTATTTTCGTTAGGGCTGTCAAAGTTAACGTGATAATAATGCGTTAACGCCACTAATTTCTTTAACTTATTAACGCAACTTGCTATTTTTAGGTTGTAGCGGGCTCAGTTTTAAAGCTAGAGTGAAGATAGTGACATCATATGAAACTAAAAAACTTAAGGAATTCATTGGTACCAACCATGTCATACTATCTTGCCGCGAAGAAGGCTAAATAACACTCCAAATTTGCACTGAATTTGGAAGAGGAAAAACTGCCATTTTCAAAGGGGTCCCTTGGCCTCTGACCTCAATATATGACAATGAAAATGGGTTCTATGGGTACCTACGAGTCTCCCCTTTACAGACATGCCCACTTTATGATAATCACATACAGTTTGGGGCAAGTCATAGTCAAGTCAGCATACTGACACACTGACAGCTGTTGTTACCTGTTGGGCTTCAGTTTGCCATGTCATAATTTGAGCATATTTTTTATGCTAAATGCAGTACCTGTGAGGGTTTCTGGACATTATTTGTCATTGTTTTGTGTTGTTAATTGATTTCCAATATTAAATATATACATACATTTACATAAAGCAGCATATTTGTCCACTCACATGTTGATAAGAGTATTAAATACTTGACAAATCTCCCTTTAAGGTACATTTTGTACAGATAAATAATGTGTGATTAATTTGCGATTAACTATGAAGAATCATGCAATTAATCGTGATGAGATATTTTAATCGATTGACAGTCCTAATTTTCATACAGTGTAGACTGATCTGATGCCTGTGTGATTTATGTCTGTTCTGTGTTATGAATACAACGTCTATATGTTAAACATCTGTTATGTGTTTTTATATGCCACAAGTAGCCAAAGGCAAAGCTCCACATGTGCTGGTCATAAACTTTTCCAAAGTCTACTGATGCAACCGTGTTATTAAGTGAGTAAGTTATTTCCATTCCACCTATTTACCCACAACAGCAGCTTGAGAGAGCTGGGTAAGTCAATGTTTGTCTTTAATTTTCAATGTCGCCACAACAATAACAAATAAGGCACCTGAAATGCCTTTGAAATAGCATTGAAACGGATAAATCTGATAAACTTTGTGAGCCCCCCCTCCCCTCTATGCAAACTAAACCCAGACAATTGTTGAAAAGTGGTCAATTTTTTAAAACATTGTCAAACCATGAGACAGAATGGATCCATACGGGGAATTACTGCAAACCGACAAAGGGACAAAGGCAGAGAGTGAGAGCGAAGGGAAAGATTAATCACTCTTACCCTGCAGCCTTTTCTCCAATCCGAGCAGCGTTAACTCCCCCGCCTCTGTCCTCCTGGACCCAAGCTACGATCAGAGAGCTCTGTTTGCATTGCACCTACCAGAACCCACGCAACATCACCAACTTCAGCTTAAAGCACATCAAGGTCAGCCTATGTAAAGGCTCTTAGCATCTCTTCATCATCTTTCCATAAGTAAACAAACCGACCATCAGCTGAAACTACTGTAGTGTATAAAATGTTATAATGTGTGCAACAATAAACTGATAATAGATAGTGTACTAATGTAAGCAGAATGTAATTGTTATTGTCTCTTATCAGCTATGATACAATATAGAATTTGTAAACTAATAATTTCATATTATACAAACTAATGATAAAATAATGTTTCCAGTTCATGAACGTTAATTATAACCTTTTTGGTTGCCTGAAAATGTCTTCTTCAGCGTTCGGTTGTACTTGGCTCCACCCTTGAGGCTTCAAAACGGCAGTCCACAAACCAATGGGTGACGTCACAGTGACTATGTCCACTTCTTATATACAGTCTATGATACAGTATTGTAAATGTAGCATATTTCACACATGCATATACACTCAGTTTCCAGGTTATTGGGCACACCTATAGCTAAAACTAATGCAGTCTAATAAACAAATTATTGATGCAATACTACAAAAATACAGATTAGCAATTTTCACAGCATTGAGAGCTTCGGAGACTCGGTCCGAAACGGCCTTTGTTACCCCAACAGACATTTGGCTGAGTGAGTCTTTGGGAAGGCATAATTAAGAGGGTGCGAGGAAGCTTCCAGAAGCCCTGCAGGACTCTGGGAACAGCCTCCAACACCACCACTTGAGGACCGAGTCTGGAACTGGGAGCCTCCTTCTGCTTCTTCTGCTTCTGTCTGAGGATCTTGGCAAATTCTTTCGCCACTTTGAGGACTTTGGGATGTCAATAGCTTACAGTCATTCAAATAAATTGTTAAAACCCTTCAGAATATCACAGAGATATTGAAACCACTGTAGTTTAACTGTTAATAAATGTGTCAAATGTAACTCACTGAAAATTAGGAGGTAAGGCCTCTGGGGAATTGAGGAGGACACAGGCTTCAAACTCCATGTCCCACATTTTGTTGCTGACATTTTACTGCATACAACTGAAACAAGGAATTACATATGAAGTACAGTTTTGACATTTAGAGGATAAAATCAGCATAATATAACAATTTACTGTAAACTCATATAAGTCCTCTCGGGATTCTTGTCTTACGAGCGTCAGCAGAGGCTTGACATCCTCATCATCGTATCCCTCCAGCTCAAACTCCCAAAGGCTTCAAACAGAAACAAATCGGAAGCTTTAGTTTTACTGTTTCTCTCTACACCATCAGAGTGATATTAGTGAGACATGAGCAAAGCTCAAGGTGTAGCGGTGGACCGTCTGTATGCGTCTCAGTAGCTCACCGTTCTCTCAGAGTACTTCTGCTCTCCTCGTAAATGAGGTTGAGCATGTCTTCAGCAGTCACCTGAGATGGGATCTGTTTTTTCTGCTGAAGCCTCATGAGCTCCCTCAACAGTGAAATCTAAAAAAACATAAAGGAGATAAGTCATATTTAAGCATGACAAGACAGAGTTTATCATAATTTACCATTTGCATGTTATATTCGTGTGGGCTTGGAAGGATAGTGGGGTTTTCCTGAGCTTCGTAACTGGTTATATTCCAGCAGATCTGCAGAGCCCGCTCATATATGTATATATAAAAAAAAATGTTTGCTATAAACTTTATTTGGATGGCTATTATAACATTGCAACGAATGATTATTCGTGGCTGCACAGATACCTTATTAAATGGTTAATAAATACTTTGTAAAACGTCTATAAATATTATTTATATGGCTATTATAAAGTTGCAACTGATGATTATAATACCTTATTAAATGGTTAATAAATACTTTGTAAACCATCTATAAACATTATTTGAATGGTTATTATAAAGTTACAACTGATGATTATAAAACCTTATTAAATGATTGTTAAATACTTTGTAAACCGTCTATAAACATTATTTGAATGGTTATTATAAAGTTACAACTGATGATTATAAAACCTTATTAAATGGTTAATAAATACTTTGTAAAGCAGCTATAAACATTATTTAGATAGTTAATACTTTGTCAATGGTTAATAATTGGTTTCTGGTCCATCTGTCTATGTAATGTTTATAGATGTTTTACAAACGATTTCTTAAAGGTCTACAAATCATTTGGTAATCACTAACAAATACTTAATATACAGTATATATATTATATGCCGTAAACACCAGCCGTGCCGTCATAACGTGTCCCGTGTCCCTTCAATAACACAGCAAATGCCACCCTGTGTCATCTTCTTACAGAGTTAATTTATTGACCGTAACATTTCTGTTCAGTAAATGTCTGATGTGCTTTGTGAGAAAATTCTTTCATTAAACAAGAAGTGATTGGATATGGCTTCCATTACCACCTGGCCTTTTAGTTATCAGTGGACATCAGACTGATAATCTATGAAGTGGTATTCAACTGTCGACCGACCGCTTCCCAGACTTGTTGTTGTAGTTGGCTCAAGAATATATCTAATTCATCGGAAAATGATTGGGAATGCTATTCGGAATTTGTATATATAAAATCCTGTGTTTCTGCATTTCCATAATGCTGCATGACATTATAGTGTCATGCTATTTATTCAATCAATCTATCAATCAAACTTTATTTGTACAGCACCTTTCATACAGATTAGTGCAGTTCAAAGTGCTTCACAGATGACTGACAGGCCGAAAGTCAGACAGAACAAGTGTGAACCGTGAAAACAACAGAACAGACAAAAACAATTTAACAATGAGATAATGTGAGACCAATGCACGTGAGAGAATAAAATGATAAAAATTTAATATATTTAAAAGCTATAATATCAGTAATAATAGTAAAACAGTGTGAAATATAAACTAGATTAATAAGATAGAATACAATTATACAAATTAAATACAATACAATTAGTGATTATCAAAATAACAATAAAATAGAATAAAATGTATCAAAATCCTGGCTGAAAGGTAGGTTTTAAGTTTACCTTTAAAGTAGGGCTGTCAATCGATTAAAATATTGAATCGCATGATTGTCAATGATTAATCGCAATTAATCTCACATTTTTTATCTGTTTAAAATGTACCTTAAAGAGATATTTGTCAAGTATTTAACACTCAACATGGGAGTGGGTAAATATGCTTGCTTTATGTAAATATATGGTTACTGTATAGTTATTATTGGAAATTATCAACACCAAAACAATGACAAATATTGTCCAGAAACCCTCACAGGTACTGCATTTAGCATAAAAAAATATGCTCAAATCATAACATGGCAAACTGAAGCCCAACAGGCAACAACAGCTGCCAGTGTGTCAGTGTGCTGACTTGACTATGATTTGCCCAAAACTGTATGTGATTATCATAAAGTGGGCACGTCTGTAAAGGGAAGACTCCTGGGTACCCATAGAACCCATTTTCATTCACATATCTTGAGTTCAGAGGTCAAGGGACCTTTTTGAAAATGGCCATGCCAGTTTTTCCTCGCCAAAATGTAGTATAAGTTTGGAGCATTATTTAACCTCCTTTGCAACAATGGACAATGGATTCTTTAGATTTTCTTGTTTCATATGATACCAGTATCTTCACTCTAGCTTTAAAACTGAGCCCGCTACAACCTCCGAAAGATCGATCGCGTTAAAGAAATGAGTGGCTTTAAAACAAATTTGCATTAACGCATTATTATCACGATAATTTAGCCTTAGGTTAAAAATGTCAACACTTCCAGCATCTCTCATTGTATATATTGTGATTTATTGTGGTTTTAACCACTCTGTGAAGCCAGATGCAAATTTCCACGTTTGTGGACAATAAATATTATTATTATTATTATTATTAATAACCTGTGTGTATGAAAAAATGACATGAAGGTAAACAATACATCACTTTCCAATCAGACATGTATTCCAAACTACAGTTGGTTGAAATTGTCAGGTGGGCCATTAAGCTGCAGATGAAGAGGGCCTCCAGGAGCCGAGGTATTCAGTCATTACTCATATTTTGCTCTAGTGCTGTACGGTATATTACTTTCTTTACTTTGGAAAATGCATGGACATACAGCATGTTGAGTGACTGTGTGATTTTCGTCTAGCCTTAAGGCTCTGGTAAATCCGTGCCAACTCAAGTCCTTGAACTATACCTTCGCCTGAATCCAAAATTAATTGAGCAAATTCTGGCCCTGTTTCACGTGAAGTCATGTCATCTGTCTCGCATGGTACACACCGTTGTTTATGTCGGTGCCAAAAGTAATTACTGCTTGCTTTTCAAAGGCGTACGGAAATCATAAAATCAGTTGTGATGCTGAGCCGAGCGAGAGAAAGGTACATAGTTATATTAGTATGTCCTTCCATGGATGATCTACATAAGTGGATATTATCGGAATACTAATAATACATTACAATAAGCCCAGGGAGCACAATGCAAAATGTCTCCTTGGCGAGGTCAGGCCACATGATGATGAAAACCAGCGACTCAATAATTAAGTATATCATTAACACAATAAATCCAGAAATATAATTAAAATAGTCTATTGCAATACAACCGTCAGCTGATCACTGCATAGGCTAAGGTTAGCCTAATTTGTCAGCGCGAATCTGTCAGTAATGACAATCCTAACCTTGATGTGCTCTTCTTGAAGTCCAATTAAGTCTGTGTGATTGCTCATATTGTTGCTGCATGTAAATCAGTCGGCGCTCTCTCCGGTTCCTACTCTGCTGTGTGGGTGAAGGACGTTGTAATTACAATCATACTGTATTGCATCACACTCGGGTTTCATTACAAAACATGCTATCTGAATCATTTTTAGTGTGTTGTGGACTTCGCCTCAGCATTTGCCCAGATTTGCTGTGTGTACCACGGCTCAGGTCAAGTACTTTTCTAAATTATACCATCACATATAATAAGAGGTGGGGACTCTCCTTAGCATCGCCACTGTAGTCTGTCGTATCGTGGCTTGTTTTGGTCGGGCTCGACTACTCTCCTGAATGACACCGTTAACAGCCGTGTTGCCGTAATAAGCCGTATTCTTCCTACATATTCCTCCTCAGAGAGAGCCGGTCGCGCGGTACCTGTCTGCTCATCAATCTGTGTCTCTGTAGTTATAAATCAATCACACATCTGCAGCGCACAGACACACACACACACACACACACACACACACACACACACACACTGAGCCTGTCGGAGGCACGGCTAAGATTCAAACAAGCCAAGCAAGAAGCATGGCTCCAGTTTAATAATGTCACCGCCGGTTTGAAAAATCAATGTCTTCACAGGTTTTGTCACATAAAACAAGCTACTGTAAACAACCGGTGTCAAAAAATATAATGTTTGATGTGATGATAAGATGCTTTCACTGCATCATGCCATCTCATGTCAAGCGGAGTTAAACGAGTAGCCCAGCGATTTAATATTGAACTTCCATAAAGTGGGGGGGGGGGGGACATGTAAGAGACAGAAAAACAAACAAGGGCCAACATTGAAGCAGCAGAGGTCACAGAGCAACAGCGCTGCACTTCCCATTAGGGATGTGCGGAATTAGTTGACTAGTCGATTAAACGTTTCCACCCTCGCTGTTCTGCACCAGAAATACTAGTCAGTTAAACTTGTTATGGTTTTATTAATGTACATATTTGAATTAAATATTGATATTTTTTATGCTGTCTCAGCTGTTGCTGTGGAGAGCTCCTCCTGCAACAGCAGCGGCGGCTCTCCGCTCTGATCTGAACTCATCAGCCGCTTCTGACTCACTTCAACCCTGCCGTGTTCTCCTGACCCCCCCCCTGCCACCGCCTCCTCTCTCTGGGTTCAGCAGTCGGTCTGGTTCTCTCCTAACTAGCTAGCCGGCTAGCACGTATGCTACAGACTAAAGCTAGCGACGTGCACGCTAAGATACTAATGGTATAAGCCAAAGCGATGCCAAGGGAATGAGGACATTTTCCCACCGGTTAACCGGTGTTACCGATTACACCGGTCGTTTTACAAAAAAAGATGACGGTCAATATGTGTAGCGCGCTTACTTTGAACTTTAACGTCGGGTGGCGGTGTGTCTGGCATCTCCGGTAGAGCTTTCGCTGCGGGGCCGCAGGTTTCAACCTGGCGCTGCTCTGCCGCGCACGCCGGCTGTGACCGTTCCGTCCTCCGCACGGCGATGGCCTCATTAACGTTATGGTTCCCTTATAGAATTGGGTTTAAATCTGAAATATTGCCAAATAGGCACTTTTGCTTTTCGCTTCGAATCCAAATCCTCCGCCATCGTCTTGTCTGTCAACTCTCTCGTCCCGTGTGTGTGAAATGTGACTCCTGCTACTCTGAGCTGAGACTCCGTACGGAGCAGAAACAGTCACTTTCAGTTTGTAGCATCCGACTATGTGTTAATAATGGCGCTGATACATGAAAATTAACTAAATGGGTTTTATTTCTGTAAAAAAGAGCAAAACAACAGTGGGATGGTGGGTACGTAATGCAATCGGTGTGTGCCCGATCAACGTGTAACACCGGTAACGCCGACTACCGCAGCAAGCCTAATTCGTGAGGCACATTTCTAACCGGGCAACCGGAGAGGACACTGGACATATTGATTTCAGCAGCATTTAAAATATGATTTAGTTATTGAAAAATGTGATTTCAAAACGCTCTTATAATATACTAAATATTTGTTCACATAATGTTTAACCTTATAAATTAAATTGTGATCAGTTTTGACTGTTTTCTGTGTCTTCTTACTTTTAGAGTAGTTTAAACTTCTGTTTAAACATCAGGGAGAGTAGTCATTAAGAACCTCCCTACTTCCCTGAATGCAACTTGATATTTTCATTGGATCCTCTCTGCTCGATAAATGCCCACATCTTTCAAACGCTTCACCCCCAGCTTGTAACACAGTCCAAACCGCAACCCTGATGACATCACTATGACATCATCAGGCTCCCCCAGAGCCACAGAAGACATCACACTGTCCTCACAGGTTTGTGTCGTACTAACAATGACTAGTGAACTAGAAATTGATGGAGTGTCCCTTTAATACAGCTGTAGGCATCCTGTGATGACCAATACTTTCAGGTGTGGGCTATTGTCAGGACAACAAGTGTATAACGACATAACGCTTGGTATGTAGAAGGACAATCCTATGTACTCATAACTATTCTCCAGCTCAGAGTAAAACTGTGGACCTTCGGTGTGTGTGTGACCTACAGATTATAGAGTATAGCTGACTGGCATACACCAGAATGCAGAGCTGTGACAATCCCAATGACTTTTCTTTGTAATCCAATGAAAGGGGAAGCACTCTATAGAGGAGAAAGTGAAAGACGAATGAGTCAGAAATGGTGAAATTGTGGAAACGGTCTCCGGAATAAAGGGGGTCGACAAAGGGGGCATCCATTTCAGAATAGGCCCCGTTATTTTCATTAATGTCTAAAGAGGACAGATTGGTAGGTGTGAAATGGGAAGGCGCGGGGCGGCTCCGTGCACGTTTCCATTCCCATCACTCTGTCATGCTTGTTTCATGGCAGACTGAGGCTCAAACCCATCAGCGCATTATCATTCAAGTATAGCTTCTGTCTGAATCAAGGACATGGGCATTATCATGAGAATGAATTGCCAGCTGACATCAATGAAACACAGATATCTTTCACCACCAGCACGCGACCTTTCCCACTTTTTCCTTTTTCAAAAAAGTGTGTCATGAGGTTTTTGCTCCTTTGCATATTGTGGTTTCAGCATTGGAAATTGCAATACTTGCACCGTATGACCTGCACTTACTGGAAAACATCATTCAATCACATGTGCGGTAATATAATGCATTCTGCATTTAGATGGATGCAGCTGTGGTAATGCTAAACCTATATTCCATCATTTTGGTGAAGAGAGATGCTGTTTGATGTAAAATGTATATTGGGCACACTGGTATTCCAGCTATGTGGGTGGGAAATGCTCTTCTCTGCTTTCAAGCAGTTTCACTCGGAGAGAAGGCACCCCCTGTGCTATTAGACATGTAAATGTAAATTGCAGGTAGGTGGTTATGCTTTTTCCGCCCTCTCCACAAGCTGCACACACTCCAGATTAGAAGACCAGTGCCACCTAGTGGTGTCATTCGGGAGCAGCTTGGGTTTTGCAGCATGAGTGGTTCAGTTGATTAAAGCTCACTTGATGCATCATTATCACATTATTAAAGTCTATTTAAAGCGAGGTTGTGCGTTGGTTTAACACGGTATTTTACATCTACCGCAGAGTGTAGTAGTGTAGGATGTAGTCATTTAAAATGGTCCGCTGTGTTTTCGGTAATCCATCATACAATAAAGAGCGCCATAATGCCTCAAAGACGTGTCAAACACTATTAATGTTACGCCTATCTACTGCAGGTTGTTGCTTCGATACTGAAGTAATGTGACCATTTCATAGTACAAGACAGAACAGGTTTCATAATAGGGTATAGTGTCTTATAAGCAATAATGTTCGGGGTCAGTGCTTCATGTCTCCCCCCCCTCCCCCATTCTGCCTTTATCTCTACGTAAATAAATAGCCTGGGTGTGGGTTCACGATTCTACACAGTTGTGAAGTCAGGAAACCACTCAGCCATTCAGTGTTCATCAGAGTAATTATGTTTTGTTGTGCCCACAGAAGTGACTCACAAAAGAACAGCTGCATGTGTTGTTGCAAAATCCAGGCGCACACGAAACAGACATGTGCACATCTGTGTTCCATCCAAATGATTTCGGGTCAGACAAAGTCTAAAACTATTAGTAAGTTAAGAAGTATGGAGAAATGTATGCAAAACTTGAAGGAACAGTGTTGAACATTTTGGGGGATCTATTAGCAGAGATGGAATATAATATTTCTAACTATGTTTTCTTTAGTGTATAATCACCTAAAACTAAGGCCCTGTCTACACGTATACAGATATTTTTAAAAATGGATATGGAGTTTTTCGTTTTGGCCTCTCGTCCACACGCAAACTGAGTTTTGAGTCACAAAAAAACGGATATTTTTGTTGCTTTGTGTAATGAGCATGCGCCAGAAACGATAACAAAGATGGCGGACTGCCGTTTTTTTTTACGTTTTGTTAGCACTGCTTGGACTAATTACTACGTTACATTTGAAAAATGTTCCGGTCACAGGAGGCCAAAGCAGGGAGCACAATAAACATGTCAAGGCCGAATGGTGATTGAATGTGCTTTTGGGCGATTGAAGGCGAGGTTTGGAGCACTCAGAAAGGCTACGGACATAAACCTGAATGACCTCCCTTTTGTCATTTATGCATGTAAAGAGACAGTTGAGGACGGCAGAGTGATGACAGTCATGCAGTTCGACCAGGAATCCCAACCCCCCCCCCCAACAATAACTGTTATGTAACTGACTGCAATGAGGCCGAAGGAAAGGGAGAGAGAAGGGTGGTAACGAAATTCCTTGACCCTTAACTTGTGATCTCACTTGTTGTGACATGTAAATATTACGGCGAGTGTGGACAGAGATATTTTTGTAAAACGTAGGTTGTGTGGACACTTTTTTTTTTTTTTAAACCGAGAGGAAAATATCTAGATAGAGGATAATATATTTCGTTTTCATTAGCTTAGAATGAGTCCTTGATATTTACATAGGGAGCGGGTCCATGTTGCTCTGCCATGTTTCTGCAGTAGCCCAGAACAGACAAACCAAACACTGGCACTAGAGAGGGCCTGTCACGTTTCTATGTTACCTGAAGTCCACCCTAGTTCTCCGACACACTTGTGAAACTACTGCAACGTGAGCTGCAGAGTGAAAAACCGACACGCCTACAGTAGTGTTATTACGGTAAGGATGGCCTCTGAGCGAGACGAACGGCGTTACCGCGGTTTTGTGCTCGGCGGCTCAAGTTACCGCAGTCTTGGAAACGGAGGAGAGAGCGGAGGGATACTCAGTTGGTTGCAATCTGCAACCAGGCCACTAGATGCCACCAAATCCTACACACTGTACCTTTAAGGTAGCTTGATCCTCACTCCTCTCCGTTTAGAAAACTGACTGAAAAAATGAAGTTAAAATGAGAATACAGATCAGGGTTTTCTTGAAATGAGGAAGGCGCTGCTGGCAGTACATTGACAAATACAGTTCTTTTATACTGTCAATAATATTAAACACAGAAATCCTTTCACACACTGGCACTCAAAGAAAACGAGAAACAATACAACTTTGCGAAGACACGACTCATAAATTATACATGACAGGTTATTTCCTTTTTTTTTTATTTTAACTGCAATGTTGACACTTCACAAGGTACAGTAGCAATGAGTTGGTTCAGTGGCTGGTAACATAAGTGCTTCAGCTCTTCAACTACAAATTGTCTCAAGAGAGCAAATCTGATGATTCCATCTCCAACTATTGAACATTGTTCAGTAAAGTGCATCTGCTCAATAGCACAGAAATATTTGTCAGCAAAAAAAGCTTCATAAACGGAAGCAGCGAATTAGAAACTATGTACATTTGATCTGTTATTGAAAAATTAAAGGGGCAGAAGCATCACTCAGAGGAAGAAGCTTCTACTGTGTGAGCCAGGGCAAGGCTTGTGCTCGTTGCTGAAATGAATATCCTAAATGAGGAATTGATTGGCCATTATGAGAAACTAGCACTCTTAATTTGCTTGTAGAAATGTGTCAGAAAACAGATTTGCATATATATTACAAAAGCTTCCAAGTTATAAGTAGCTTGGGCAGAATTCAAAGCAGCGCAGCTACATGATTGAATTACGTGCTAATTGAATCCATCAGTTATTTTCGAATACATGAAAGATTGAATTGTGTTTCTGAATGGCCAAAAAGTTGATCAGAGAGCCAATTGTATACCCTTTCTGGCTGTGCGTAAGCTTTTGGAGCATCCAAAGGCATCTTTTTTGGAATTATTATAATAATATTACAAGAGTTATTGTAGTTATTTGTGTTTTTTTTTATTAATGAGATTACAACAGATTTCTGCTAACATCTGAGATTCCGTAGTTTTGACAGAAACTATACAGTATCTCCCCTTCTCTCTCTCTCTCTCTCTCTCTCTCTCTCTGACTCCTCTCTCTTTCCATGTTTCTTATCATACTCTCCACCACGCACTGTATTGTTCAGCTGATGATGAATGACCACGGCGCTGGAAGCCAAAATGAGCTCTCGCTGAGACCACACGAATGCCACACTTTCAATACCTCTCCAGAAAGATTCATTACAGTAATTAAAGTTCTGTTTTCTCACATTCTTCCACAGAAGTCACTCCTCGCAATCACTCCAGATTCTCAACAGAATAACAAAAGCCCGCCGTAGTCCTCTTGGCGTTCAGAAGTGGGTGGCTATAGACTGGGCTTTCTATTTATATCGAGGTGGACATCACCATCTTGGATAATCAACTCCAACAGATTGCGCTCCGAGAAACAAATTGCTTCATTTAAGCATGAAAATGATTGAGCAAAAGGATGACAAACACAGCGGAGTGCATTTATCAAAGCTGTTTGCACGAGGCACACATCACGGCTGCTGGATCCACTTGAAAAATTGCTTTGTTATAGTTACAATTTGTCATTGCCATGTTGTATTTACTGAAAAACAAATCTGTCAGATGGTAGTCAAGACGGATTCAAAATGTCAATTATCACCACTGAGTAGAATTACCGAGAGGTCTCATGTGTGTGCTGCTCATAGTCTGGCATTATTAGTTCAGTGCATAAGTTCTTCACACATTATCGTCTAGAATATGAGGATCAAAAGTTTTGAGAGACGGCTGCATTGCACCCGCGCCCTTGTCCAGGTGGATATCAATTTAATTTGACATGTTCTGTACTTGCATACAGTCAGGTGACAAATTAAAGGAAGAACCTGATTAAACAAGTGGAGGAAACATAACACATGCTGAAGCATCAGTGCAGGGAATGAGAGGTCACTGAATTGTTTGATGAGTATGAAAAATATGTGTTTGTGAAGGTTCTCAGTCATCCAGGTCATGGTATCCGAGTAAGGGTTAAATCAGCAGCAACTGGACTTGGTTTAGATTCTTGAAGACGTTTCACTTCTCATCCGAAAAGCTTCTTCAGTTCTGGCTGAATGGTAGGGGAACCCAGGAATTAAAAAAAATATGTGAATCATTTACCACGGCCTTCACAGTCACCAGATCTTAGCTGAACACTGAGAAACATCCCTCCAGTATAGAGGACCAGACTTGTAAAGTCAGTGGTAAAAAGATCTTGATTGTTTTAGAAGCCCATGTGGATGTTGTCACATGTCGTGATGAATGTGTTAGTAAATTGGGAATTCTGCCCACAAATGATTTAATATTCACACTTTCATCATTCAGCATTTGCTCTGTTTTTGCAAAATTGAGTTTTAGAAACTGGAAATGATGAGAAAGAAGAAAGAGGAAGCCACTAGCCAAATGAAAGTCCCCTGATGTTGCTACAAACTGCAAGTTTTCTGCAAGTCGATTATGAAATCGGAGCTTGTAGAGGAATTTTGTTGCTATTAAGATGTGACTTTTTTCTTTGGAATTGAACTGAAGCAAATCCAATTTTTTGTTTTCCCATCATTCAAAAATCACATTGTTCAGTTTCACTGGCCTGATAATCAGACTGAATTGCCAGTTCGTTTGATGTATCTGTTCTCCAAACGATATTTTCAGTTGACACGGTGGTAGCGGTTACTGGGAGGAAGAGCAGGACGTTTTTTTTTGCGAAAATCGAAGTAATTAATAAAATAAATAATAAGTAATAATAGAGGTTAAAGGCCAATCCTCATAGAAAGTGTTTTTAGAAGCGTTTCATGGAACAGATACGTTTTGATTTGATCAAATGTATCAATCCACCCTGACTCCTTGATGTGAGTAAGACATGCGTCACCCCCGGACCTCCTGCAAAACTTAAACTTTATATTTATTTTAATCGCCTACTTACATGAAATTTGACCTCAGCATTTAACCCATCCTAAGAATTTAGCAGCAGTGGGCTGCTGTAAAGCACATTGACAAGCAGACAGGAGGAGCCGGGAATCAAACCGCTGCTCTACGACCCGCTCCACCCCCTGAGTCACAGTTGCCCCAAATCTGTTAAGAGCCTAATCAATCAATAAATCAAGATAATGCTGATTTCTTGCTGTGGGGCCGACATGACAATTATTTTGGTGCAGTAAATATCTGCTGTTAGTCTGCCTGGTAATGACAATTTGGCCGGTCCCTGTCCAAGAGACTGTCCTCAGGACAACATTGGTCTTTCATTCAAATGTTTGTTTGCATTTCCTGGAACGTTACCTTTAGCAGATAATGACTGTCCTCACCCGACACCCAGCAACTGCGGGTACTGGCATTTGTTTACTTTCAGTAACAAAGGCAGAAGTGGCATGTATTGGTATAACACCACAACACTCTGGCGTAGTAGTGTTCATTTTGTCAGCTATTTTTTAATTTAGTCTTAGTCCTGTGTCAAAGGTCAAGCTCATCCTGTTTTTAGTTAAGTTTTAGTTGACTAAAAGTCTGGGCATTTTCGTCTTATCTTAGTCAAAGATTACTGTGTCGTTTTAGTCAATGTTGTTGACATTCTAGTGTTTTTTAGTCATCAGATTACATTGAACATTTCAGTCGATCTATCACCTTGTTTCTCTCTCCTACACCCTGTTGTTGCCATTGTTAACTTTAATTTCAGTAACTACTCCGAGTTCTCCTGACTGCTTGTTGTTTCAGGCGCACATAGAGATTCATGGAGCGGCTCTCAAATTGGACGCAGGCGGCCGCCTCGTAATCCTGTTTGTAAGAAAAACCCTGCCAATATTGCATGTTGATATAGTCACAGTTAGTGTTTAGTGACGTTGGTGCCGTATTGTCATCGCCTCGTCTTAGTCATGGAAGGTTGTTGACGAACATGTAGTCATCGTTTTCGTTAACGGGTTGATGGTTTGGTCAACAGTGCATGTGAATTTGGTTAGACTGTGCTTTCATCCCATTTCCTACCAACCAACAAAGGTTTTTTTTTAATCATGAGGGTACCACACAGCTCTAGTTGTCTAAACTCAATCATAGAGTGAATGGATCAGACATTTTCTTTCCAGTGAGTCATTTTTGGAATGGTCATCTTATACTGTAGAGTTAAATCTATTTCTACATCATTTATGTATGAGGACATAAATTCAAACTTGGAATATATTGTAAAGTTGCACAGCTCTTCTGTCATGAAAGAAGACAACCCCTTGCACATATAAACACAAAGCTGGACAGATCATTGATCTATTCCCTCTCGCTTCGAAAGGAGGCTTAACACGACGGCAAGCCCAATGTGATCGTTTTCCCATTACGGCCGCATTAACCCCACAGCTTTCTACTCTCACAGTATACAGTAACCATAACAATCGCTGGGGGCCATCTCAAATCAGAGATGATGGTTTAATCAGAGGAGAGTTTAGCCCGCCGCTCCCCGTTTGTCTTCCACCTGATCGTCACGCCGCACAAATTCTCTATCCGCACTTGGTACGAGATGATTATAAAATATTGTGCGAGGGATCTTGGTTTCTTCTACCTGCCTTTGTCCTTGAGTTTTTCCTCAGGTTTTAACGCCAGCCCACACGGGCAGACACCCCCAGAGCCTGGATCCATAAGGCATTACATGCCAGGCTTAGGCGGCTATAGAGACGCTGATGTGAAGAGACTGAAGGTCGAATGAGAAATGTGCTGCGGTGAATCTACAGTATAAGGGCAGAGTTGCCAGATAGTTCCAAACATTTCAACCAACAGTGAAATCTACAGTTCGAAGCAGCTCCGCTACACATTACCGAGTCTGGTAATTGCTGTCGGACAAAGACTCCTCTGTCTGAGTAATTAGTTGTTCCATTGGGACAGGAGATAGGGCCGGGGGGGGAAAGAGTATCTGGCTCCAGCGTATGGGGAAAAAACTATTTGGGATCATTGTGTGTATACTGTACTGCACAATTCAGTTTTGTGTATTTCTCAGTCATAAAAAACCCCCACTTGATACCTGTGTCTTCCCTTTGGCTTCACCAAGAGGACCACATCATGCGGTCCGCTCACTTAAAAATCGACATCAGCACGATGCAGTTAACTTCGTTGTTTATCGGAGCTTTCTCGAGTTTACCACCATCTTCTTCTGCTCGAGCGAGATTTCAGACGACATTGTCTGTTTGCAAAACAAAAGCTTAGGAAATTGGCAAGGAGATCAAAGAATGGAGTGTGTGATTTGGAAAGTGGTGTGGGCATGCTTGAGAGATTTCCGCACAAGTCTCTTCATTTCTCTGGAAGCAACATTAAATCCTATTCAGCCAGGCCAGCCATATTTTTTGGATTTTCTTCCAAACAAGAATTTGGAGAGCGCCCAGTTGTAACCCTCATCAGGATTTATTGGCTCACCGTCAGTCGGTTTTTAAGTGCAAGATGATAATCTTCCCAGCAAAATTAGATTCATCGTTGCAGCCACCGCAGATGGCACTAAATGCATACAGTACTAGTGTCTTACATTAGAGATGTATAATACTTTTCCCCCCTACAGCTTGTTTTGCCTTATGGGGTCTTTTGGGCTGATTTAGGGTAAGGCTTCATTTATGAGATATTCATACTTAACAGCACTCTACTTATATTAACTTTCATGTGAAGTTTACTTCAACTACAGAGTACAGCAGTAATACTGTCTGATAGCAGCCGCTCTGCCTGTGATTAATGAACTTGTGGTATTTAAAATGATTTTCCTGGAGAAGAGCAGTGTTTGAAATTAACGTTTTGACTCACCGGCCAAGGGGACTGGTAGATGCAGGCATATGTTTTACTGGCCAAAACAATAAATTGCCTTCTTGTATCACATATACATTTGTTTCAATACATTTAATTGAGTTAATAAGGTATAATGTTCAATAGAAAACTAAGAGAAATTAATCAATAATTAATTTGCATGTTTGTTTTGATTTTGATGTGGCGGATAGCCTTCCGAGATTTACTCGCCAAACGGTAAAATCTACCCGCATTTGGCGCTTGGCAGGTGTTCATTTCGGACCCTGGAGAAGAGTGATTAATAGAGCTTGTGGGTATATTGGCTGTTAGAGGAATGTCTTAGTCTTCAAGTATTTGTTTACCGCCGTTTGCCTGCTTTTGAGCTTCTAACAACCTCAACTTGTTATGCAAGCGGCATGTTTTTCGGCAGAGATTGTCATGCGCCTCAGGTAGAAATCTACAGGCCTGACACAGCACAATTTGTAGCCGAAAATATTTGACACTGAGCGAGACACTGTTTCTCTCAGGCCTCAGTTGGCTTAGCTATAAATTGCTTTTTGTGAGACAAGACCCGAGCTCCATTACCCTCGGTGGAAAACCATCTCATGGAAGGAGTTGTCACCTTGAGGCCGATCGGTGCTCACGACTGACTGACAGCGCTCCGTCTCCCCTCCCTCTCTCTGTCTCTATTCCTCTATCTCCCTTTTCTATCACTCCTAACCCTTGCTCTGCAGTCTGTTTAGATCAAACCGCTCCTGCAAGCATCTCTGATTTTCAATCAATTTCAGGAACAGCACCTCTCACTGTTGTCTGCTTGTCTGTCAGCCTTCAGAGCACCCACTGCTGGAGGAAGTGGAAGCTGAATCCACCAGAGACGCAAACTGAAAGCATTCACCATTTACACATACAAGTCTGAATAATAACACTCCAGGACCACTGCCATCCCTCCTCCCCCTCAATCCTATTTTAAGTATACTGTATATCCAACTCGGTTGAAAAACAATCAACTAAAAAGCAAAGCAAGTAATGTGCGAGGGTTCGTTTTTATGAGAGGAATTCATCCTAGTCGTGTACTCACATATCACTGCATGTGATGCGATGTGATGTTGCAGCAGTGTCCAGCTCTGTGCGCTCAGTGATCACATCTCTCCTGCAGCCTGATTAGATGCCATGTGAAGAGCACAGTGGCCCTTGATGCATTAGACAGGCCTGTTCATGCTGACCAATTATACCAGATCGCCTGCTGGAGTCACTCAGGCAGCAATGCCAAACAAGCAAACAAACAAACCCTGATGAGACCTGAAAAGCACTGAGAATTTAGAATAAAAAAAACAAACACATTGTAACAAGCAGGTTCTTAAGTTGTACACGCATGTATTATTGATTAGTGTGCAAAGAATCGGTTCTCTCAAATGATCTATGTGTAAATTCAACAATGCCAGTGTTTGAAAATGGAGAATAACTTTTGCCTAAAGTACAATATGAATTTTGAGCTTGTTTACATTAACAAAATCCTTCACATAATAAGAAGACTAAGGCTGCATTCACACCTAATCGGCCCTCCCATTCATTTGAATGTGGGTAGTGCGTTAAGGCTGCAGCAAGTTGAAACAGAATCAATTTTTGGAGAAACGCAACCCGAATCACGCTGCGGTGGCAAATCACGTAACCGGGAAATACTTGCGAATATTTTATATCTAAGGCTTTTATTGTGAAAGGTAGGAACAGGAGTGGATCTGATATGCCCTACCGTTGTCAAGGTTGAAGGGAGTGATAAAGTTTGCCGTCTTGTAGGCTTGCCGTGCTAGTCGGTGTTACACGGTGTTACACGGTGTTCAGGCATACACCGATTACATAACTTGCCCACCGCTCCCATTGTCGCTTTGCTTTTTTGTATAGAAATAAAACCCATTTAGTTGATTTTTGTGTATCATCGCCGTGTTAACCGCTGGGAAAATTTCTCACCGTGACATCCCTACTATCTTGGTTCTTACTACGGAGACTCTGTGTTGTTGATTTATAATCTTTATAATATAGGCTGAACCCCGTCGGCACAACGTGAGCGGTTGATGTCTTTATTCGCGGCGCGAAAGCTCAGAAAAACCGGCCTTGTTATGAAAAAAAATTATATTGCTTTTTTGCTGCGTAATATCGGTGTTCTGTGTGAAAGCATTCATGAAAAAAACATATTGACGTGCAAAAAAAAAAAAAATGCCCCCAGTGTGTAACGGCCATTAGAGTCTACAGCCATGCTGGCAGCATTGTGTGGCTCTTAGTCAGAGTGGTGCTTTGAGCTAAATGCTCATGCTAGCTGGCTCAGAATGACAATGCTAACACATGCTGATGTTTAGCAGGTATAATGTGTATGATGTCCACCTTCTTAGTTTAGCATGCTAACATTTGCTAATTAGCTGTAAAAACTAAGTGCAGCTGAGGCTGATGCAAAAAAGAAATTCTTAGGTATTTAGTCATAAACCAAAGTATTGGAAAAATGTAATTCTGGCCTGCTGGTGGTGATCATCAAAGACAGTAGGATTCATCCTGTGGTGACCATGAATGTCTGGACAAATAACCATCCGTCCATTAGTTGAGATATTTCAGTCTGGACCAGAGTGGTGAACCAACTGACCCACAGGATAACATTACTGAAAAAAGCCTGGTCTAACATCCAGATATTGGATTAGTAAATGTTGAAAATGCAGATTTTAAATTTGAGCAGACCGTTGCAATTTGTATTATGGATTACCCTCTCCACCTGTGTGAGAGTCTGCAAGAGCACGCACGGCGATGAGTAAATACACACCTGCTCGCACAGGACAGCAACATCATGCAGCGTTAAATGCGTTCAATCCAACACTGAATCACACATTTCAAAATCACTGTGCTCGTGCAATGGAGGCCATTTTTATATGTTGCTTTTAGGTAATGTCAGAGCAGTTAGCTACTTAATCAAGCAGACTCTGTGTCCCATTAATGAAAGCCCCAGAGAAGTAAACAAATACGTTCTCCACTCTCATTAGGACTATATCCGCACTGGTAGAGCGGGAGGACGCTGCTGGGTAATGACGTGCAGATCGCAAGGTAATAAATTAGACACAACCTAGAATTAACAAAGCGTTATATTTCATGGACAGAATATTATGACTGAAGGGTGAATGCATATCCCAGTCTCATCAGGGTGTTTGAGCAAAAGCACCTTGTTTGTATTAAGGAATGAAGAATGGTTTGGGATAATAGATGAATAATCACCAGAAAAAAAAATGCCCTCTGAGGTTGGAGAGAGCGTAAATATAACAAATATGAGGTGTTTTGTGGTTGTCGTCGACGTCTCATAACAGCAGAAGAAAAGCACTGCAAAAATAACAGCAAAGAAGAAGGTCATGTCCCATGCATTTGTCACGTTGGTGCGCGGTAGTTAAAGATTTTCAGTTTTATTAGAGGCTTATAACCAGAGGAAGGGGATTATGAACTGAATCCTTTGTAATTGGCTCCACTGGGGGAGAGTCTTAGAAACAAAAAAGCTCCAGAAGAAGCAAAAGTCAAGGTGATTGGACATGGAGGAAGAAAACATGTTTACATGACGGAGGGATGAGTCAGCATTTCACATGTTGCGCAAACATGTCCTTGTTACTCAAGAGTATTACGGGCTCATCTTTAATAGTATTTTGTAACGCGGAGGAAAGTCAGTCCTCCTCTTTACCTTTTGCGGACACCTTCATCGCCCGTCCGCCATGAACGAGACGTCCTCCTCCCTGTGCTCCGTCTCCGACTACCTCGACCTCTGCGCCTCCTCTAAAGTCCTGCTCCTGGTCCCCGGCTTCTGCCTGAACATCTTCATCCTGGTGTCGCTGGTGTCCTGTCTGCTCGGCCGGCGGAGCAAGATAAGGAGCAACGTGGCGATGTTCATCCTCGGGAGCACCGGCTGCAACCTCGTCAACCTGAGCCTGTGGCCCATGACCATCCACTGGAAGCAGCACGGCCGCTGGCTGCTCGGCTCGCGCCCGTGCGACGTCATGGTGAGCGCCAAGCACCTGACGAGCTCCGCTTCCTTCCACTACGTCTCCTTCATCACCTTCTCCCTCTACCTGACGGTGGTGTGCGACTGCAGGCACCTGGTGAACAGCAGGGTGTTCCTGGCCCTGCAGCTGCTGTTCCCGCTGCTTCCCGTGGGGCTGAAGGAGCTGACCCTCTGGCTCCTGGGCAGACACGTGGACCACCTGGATCCCGTCAACCTCACTTGCTTCTCCTTCATTAACGACAAAGTGATGAGGGTCCTTTTGCTGGTCAAGACTGCCGTTTTCCTGCCGTTAAGCCTGTATTTCTACGCTCACATTCTGCACACCATCGTCCAGAGCGCTAAAGTGATGCACCGGAGCCAGAGAGTCAACGTGCACCTGGCCAGAGTGTTCAGCCTCATTTCCCTCATCACCTTCACGGCACATGTACCTGGTACGTAAATGTTGCTTTGATTCACCGGTTTGACTTGTTAAACATTTTAAAGTCTGTCTTACAGTAAAACAATGTTCACACACGGCCATATGTAAAAAAGAGTTATTAGTCGCTGCCCTTGTTTCTCCAGTCTGTGCTAGCCGGGAAGCGATCCCGTCTTAATGTCCTAATTTTGATTTAGATTTTATCTCAGACTGCTGAAACCGCACATTAGCTTCAGTAAATCAGTAAGTCCCCCATTACTTACATTGAAGATACTTTAGAGAGAAGCCTCTTTGAAGCCAGTTGGACAAGAGGAAAAAATATAGCAACCAGTAACCCTTTCAATGTACATATGTAAAAATGTGAATGCTTGCTTTAACCCTCTGAGACCCACAATAGACCCATTTTTTTGTCTTTTTTAGGGGGGGTACAAGGGGGTCTTTAGGGGGAGATAGCAGGTCAACAGTAGATGTCACATAGTGGTGTACATCATCTGAAAGCTGGAACCTGAAGATTAATTTGAGATGCTGCTCAGCACTGTGTGTAAAGTTGTTCCAGTCATAAATCAGAAATAAATTAATTAATTAAAATAAATTGTGAAAGCGTATAATGGCTTAGAACATTATGATAGAAGTATATGATGGCCATTCCTCTGCTCACTTACTGTATGTCTCATAAGTTGTTGCAGCAATTTCTGGGTTGATACTATTTGTTACACAGCTTTGGTGCTAAATTTAACATTTTTTTTTACTATTCGAGAATTGATAAAAAAAAAGATCAATAATCCCTCCAAAATACCACATTAAGACACCAAGACCTTGAGAAACACCATAGAAAAAGCCATGCTGTGTTTTGATATCAAAAACTTTTGACATTTGGAGATTTCTGCAAGAATTGCATTTTTCAGCGATTGGATGGCGAGAAACCCCCTTATTGTCAATCTATCTAGGAAAGCCATCCATCCTCTGAATGCTCTAGATCTGTAGTTTGTGGCTGTAAAGTTTCATGAGACTCGAGACTGCAGTTTGACGGAGTTTAGATTTTTATTTCTATAAATGGAGATTTTGTTTAATAAAAAATTAATCACTACATAAAAAAAGTTCTCCTTAGCATTTGAACAACTAGAACTTTATTAATACTACCAAGGTCAATTTTACTCTCTGCATAACACAAGTAATACAACATTTGTATTACTTAGGAATGTCTCATTCAAAACTTGAAAATTGATGAATATATTACATATTTACGATTTTAAATAAATGCATGTCATGTTCTACCTCTTTCGCTGGCTGGGTAAAGCTAAACTGAATTAAAACACCTTCACTTTTATTTGTTCTGCTTTTTTTTTATGATAGCGAGTTTTGCTTAATTTTACTCTATTAGGAAAGGTGATACAGGCTTTTAACGTGTATTAATATACATTTGAAGATAAAAATGGTTTTAAAATACTTGTCTGTGGTACTATATCACAAAAGATAAATATAAACATGTAAAGGCGTTGCAATCATTACTAACCATTCTTATACCACACTTAATGTACTGTAGGTGCTGTGTTTGCGCTGATGCAGCACCTGTCTGTGTGTCAGGAGATGGTCAGAGATCTGCTGCTGGACCTGCCTTTACTCTCCAGCCCCATCATCCTGCTCTGTATGAACAAAGAGCTGAGGAACCAGTGTCTGCTGCTGCTGCAGCGCAACCCCACCAACCACTACACGGAGAAAAAATCTATCAGCAAGACAGACGAGCAGCGCAAGGGCCTGACCACGGGAGAAACTGATCCCTAATTCATAAATTTATGAAGTCAAACTTTTCACGGCGTGCTTAGACTGTATGTGAGGTTTTGTTGTATCCATTAACTGGCTTTCCACTTTGTCACTGATGTGGATATATGTTGAAGTAGAAAAGACAATCGGCAAATAAATAATATGAAGTAAACACAGTGTTTTGTTCTGTGTCATTGTTTATGCCTCTACGTGCATGTGTGCTGCGGGGTGAATGTAGGTCAGACTGTAACTTATCCTCCTTTAAAGTCTCAGTGAGACCAATATTACTGCCCACGTGTCTGCGATCGATATGTCTGAGTTGTAGTGTTTCATATGCAGCAGGACAACATTATTATTTATTCATGATTTGCACCCGTTGGGTTTCCCAGTCATGCAGTTGAAACTCTGCTCACGCCTGTCCAACGGTTACGCAGTGACATCTAGTGGTGATTTACAAGACCGCATTTACTGCAAGTCTTTGGTCATGAATGTTGGGTTAAACAATTCAGAGAATCCACTTTGATTGCCTATATCTTAATTTTTCCAATGGCATCGATTTCCTTGTATTCATGCAACCGTGAAAGTGGCTTTAAACAATTCACAAAAGAACTGAATCAATGCCATTAAAGCAGAATGTGATATTCCTCCAGTAAGCAGGCCCATTTCTGCTGTTGAGTACTGCTCATAGCCACTAGGTGGTGCTGTCTGCTCACGTTTGAAAACTGCCGCTTACAGTAAGTCATGAATGACTGAATAATATTCATTAATCTTCATGATGGATTCAGTGAGAAGGATGCAGCACTGGATAATGAATATGCATATTTATGAGCTTCCTCAGCCATAATTTAGATAATCCGAGCACATACAAGTTATGTTCGTCCCTGCAGCCAGTTTGCCTTCATTTCCAGGGAAGCTTCTCTAGGTCATCCGCAGCGTGGAGCTCCCACCACTCGACCTTTAACCCTGGTAATTTCCCAGGAGTCTCTGCGGCACGGAGAAGCGTATAGAAAATGGTAATTACTGGTGTCTCAGACTACCCACATATTATGTTAACTAGATGAACCACAATTAACATATTACTGAAATAGTCCCGTGTTTTGCACAGTGGATAGCTGGTGCAGTGCAGCATTGCAGCATTTTTATTCTCTTTAACACAAACTAACATGACAAAGAGTGACGGCTCGTGCATCAGATCATTTTTACTGTGTGGAAATGTGTGGAAATATTGCTGATAATTAGAAAAGCATGTTTCAATAACAACACTTGGGTCGCGCACTCGTCGCTTTGATATTTCTCTGACCTTTAACACCATCTACGCGCATGAACTCATTACCATGCATTACGTTATGTGTTCATATAGTTTACACAATATTCAGTAAATCATTATGCATGAAGCGTGTGTGCATTATTTCCCCGTTCATAACAGCAAAACTACTTCATCTGAACTTAAACTTGGAGGGAAATTCATTTCAGTGAGGACTGTTTCATTAGGAGTCAAGTCATGCTGCTATCCGGCGTGTTGTGCCAACCAACATAATATTACATTAATTCTAATTACTAAGACAATTTTTATGCAATTATATAAAATTTCTCCCCTGTAAGGCATTATATAACATCTTTCCTTGAATCAAAGAATCATTTCAGTCTGCAGCAAGTGTCTTCAGTTGCCTAGCAACTCCAGCCCTGG
This sequence comes from Sebastolobus alascanus, assembly GCA_916701645.2. Classification (NCBI taxonomy): domain Eukaryota; kingdom Metazoa; phylum Chordata; class Actinopteri; order Perciformes; family Sebastidae; genus Sebastolobus; species Sebastolobus alascanus. Next base: position 2,938,402 of record CAKAOJ020000041.1, on the reverse strand, counting down.
TGCGGACTAATGCTGTCTGGTGTGTGGAGGTAAATCGGGGGGCAATCTGATTTCAAAATAGGTTGCATGTAGGCGGGGGTCAAACTTTGCTGATGCTCTAGGACAGTTCCTGGATTCTTGTTGTGCTGTTTGTCTTTAAAAAGAGGGGGGGAATGTATAGCTCACTAGTGTGGTGCAATTAAAACAAGATTAAGAGACTATAGTCCAAGGACAACAAACCCGATAGCATCTAGTGATGGGAACGTAGCGTTTAGCTGCTGACCATGTAAACTAAAGCTTACAAGTTCTCCCAAATGGTGAAATTAACCATGCTTGCCACCTGAGCTGCCAAGTCCCCAGGCAAGCTGTGGCTCTGTTCAAAGCATGGGGAATTTGCTTTGTGGATTGCAGCCATGTCCTTACTCAGTGGTATGTATAATTGCAGAGGTGGCTCTTACATTCACATGTGAGATGCAAATGCCTACAGCGTAGCATTGTTCTCCTTCTCCCGGGTTTCCTGCGTCTTGTCCGTTCCGCTTCGCTAAAACAATTCCACATCGCCTTCAGCGAATCAGCTTCTCTTTTTTCGCACCGCTCCCTCTGTTCATTAAAGTTTCATGCCAGATTTCGACTTTGATAACATATGCATATTGTATGTCATGCTGCCGAATGCAGGTAGCATCACAGGGGCTGTAGAAGTCTGAAAGAAGTCCACATCCTTTATACCCAGGCTCTGTAAACCGTCATATGCCTCCGCTGTTTTCCTTCACATCTTTTACAGATGTGTCAGCGCAAGTTATGACACACTTTGACAGCGAGGAGATACATTTTATTGTGATGTTAAAACTCATCCATCCAACCGATCAGCCGTTATGAAAGAGCCTGCGTGCGTTATCGGATATGCTATTTGAATTCCCATAGGTTGTCGTGCTTCCCATCCTATCTAGGGATGACAGGCTGCATTTCCAATGTACATGCAATCTGTGATGTGCCATTTCTCAGACTTTTGATGAAGAGAATAACGTATGAGGAATTCTATATTCAGACAGATGGGAAATGCAATTTTTCACACTCGACAACCATATGTTCAGCGTTTTCCGTTTATTGATTTCTAATCAAAGACTCGACTGGATTTTTCTGGTTCTGGTTGCACCTCGCAAATCATTTTCTGAATAGTTAAAAGAGTTGAGTTGAGGATAGTATTTCATCCACTACAACCCACCAGCTTTGGCTTTTTCAACAAAGATACAGTACAGCTGATTAACATCAATGACACAAAAAAAATCAATACAAAAAATTAAAGCTTTTTAAGTTAAGCTAAGTTCACACTACACAACTTGCTGTTTTGTAATCGTGAGTCTTTAAGTCGTCGTGGTTTCACACTGCATGACGGACCGGCGACAGGAGGTCACACACTACAAGATCTGTCACCGGGAGTAATCCCCGATGACGTCTCCAAATGTTTTGTGACGAAAACACACGCGAGAAATACACGGTAAATGACGTGATACCATACACGAGACATATTGCTGATTTTGTTGTTGGCATGTGTTTAAAAAATAGCCCATTTCCACCGGTTTCCACACTCTTTTTTTTACTATTTATTCCTCTACGTGCAACAACATCTTTGCTCCGTGTTGCAAATGTAGCACACAGAGTGAGTTCCTATTGTAACAGGCGACCCCTCCTCCCCCCAGGTTTCCACTCAACCCGTGTCTTGTGCTGTCATTGGCTGTAGCTCGTGGCCGGAGTCCCCGACAGGGCCAGATAACAGCTAACGTTACGGGATTTGCGACTAGAAAGTATTAATGCCCTCATTTCAACTTCAGGAACCAGCCATTCCTCGTCAATTGCGGGTCTTTCAAAGCGGCCAGTTAGGATGCTCCAATAGAAAACAATGCAGTCAAACTGATTTTGTCGCTGACGCAGTTAGGACACATACGCCGTAACCTCATTGAGACACACAGTCTCGTTCTCAAGAGAGACTTGATAAAACTTGGAGGCGACACGGGGCTACCTACAGGGGATATTTGGTGCCCACCGAGTAACTTTTTGTGGCCACGGGCCAAAAATCAATACAAAGAATAAAAGCAGACCAAGTTCTGTGCAGTGAGAGCTGGCTATGTAAAGGTGTTTGAGTGAGTTTCAGTTATTCAGCCCAGTGCAAAGGAGAAGTAGAGCAGCATAGAAACGATTTATGGCACCCCGATTGTTTTAACAATTAGATCAAATATATTGGTGTTTACCAGCATATCTGAGGCGAAGCCTGACAGGATAAGTAATTTGATGCTGTCGAACTCATCGGGAAAAGTCCCAGCTTCTCTCTCTTCTCTGTCTCACATTTTTCCTCTTCTTCTGAAGCTTTTCTGATGCATTCGCGCTACTCTCTTCTTGCCCCGAAAAATCACTTTGTCACATAGCGACGCATCATTTCACATGCTAAATTTTTAAAAACTGGAACTGGAAATCCTTTCTCAGCATGCAATATCCATTAGGGAGAAAATTATTCATATGATTCCCTCTGCATTATTTATCGCTTAATGAAGAGAAATATGTGCCCCTCACGCTCTCGCCATTGTTACCCGCCAATGCTTTACCTCTCAGGATTTCAGGCTCGTCTTTACAGGATCCCACTGTGCCTCCACTGGATAATCTAGAGTGAGAAACGACTTTTGATCACATAGTAATGGGATTTAAAGTGCCCTCATTCCTCCATCACCTATGGAAGATTCACTTCGTGGAGGTCCCATAAATCTCCTCTGTAGAGGTTGTTGGGGTCCACGTTGCTGCTTTTTACTACGCGTTTGCTTTATTGTCGGATTGTGGGGAAGGTTTTCTTTTTTTGGTCTTTAGGGCAGACACACATGAATAACTAATACGAGTACCAAAAACCTACACTCACCCTCTCTCCTCCCCAGCTCTCTATGTGCTGCGCCATCTCTCACTGATGCACTGCAGACCACCAGCTCGAAGAGTTGAGATACAATAAAAGACACGGGCGGAATGTAATTTGGAAAGACGGAAAAAATATCTCAGAACGCCATCGAGTGCATTTTATTCCGGAGACAATCGTAGCCGCTGACAATAACTGCAAAGCATCAGGCGGATATGCCTGTGTCAAATACAGCCTGTCATAGGGTATTACAGTCAAGGTTGGCTTGGCTGTGTATTGGGTTGTGGAGCTTTTTTGTTGTTGTGTTGTGCAGCGGGAGCAGATGGAGACTTTGCAGGTGGGAGAATCGGGCTTCTGTTCCCAGTAGAAGCAGGGAGAGGATGAGCTGTATGTCTGCCGCTTGCATCCAGTCCCTCCAGGGTTCCTAATATCACAGTATTGAGGGTGATAAATGGACCCGCAAACGTGACACTAACCAAGTTCACGGTTCAATGATTTGGTCACTCTGGGGTTTTTTTTTTCCCTCTTGAACACATTTAAACCAAATATAGATAGTATCTTATATGAATCAAACTGGAGCTTACAAATGTCAGTTTATGTTCTTCTTCAGTGTGTGAATCTCATGTAAATTACATTTTATGTATGCAAACACAGGGCTGTATATGTTTATAACGCATTACAGTAAAAGCAGTCAAGTTTGACTGCCTGTGCACATGTTTGCAAATTGAGGTAAATACCAGAGACGTTGTAAACTTGCAGACGCTGACCTTTTTCCACGAATAAATAATGCTACAGATGCTGCAGGGTTCTCTGCACCCCGCAGCTTTTATGGGTCACAAAGAACACTAAAGTCCGAATACACATGTAGAAACGCTAATGCTTTTGGCGGGAGTGTGTGGTTAAACAAACAAAAGGACGAGGAATAATTTGAACTTGGTTGCTGAATGACTTGAAGGTTGATTTTGTGTCAGAGCATCTAATATATTTAATATATTGTACTGTTCTTGTGTGGTTGCGCAACGTATCCTCATACAACGGTTTGTATGATATCTTACGAAAAGTTATTCCTCATTTTTCGGGAGTTTTCCTACGAATGTCCAGCAACATGTGACGCACGTGTCACGTTTCTGCTTGTTACATGCATACGGTCTTTTCAAAATAAACTTCCGTCTTCACAGGAAACAACTTGGATAGGTTTAGGCAATAAAACTACTTAGTTGGGTTTATGAAAAGATCGTTGTTTGGGTTAAAATAACACAGGAAGTGGCGTAAATTAAATACGGAAGTTACGTGAAAAAAACTACTCAGGTTTAGGAAAAGATTGTTGTTGGAGTTAAAATAACTCCGGAAGTGGCGTTACTTAAGTACGGAAGTAACGTGATAAATAAATCAACGCTGACTTCTGGTTTCACACAGGGTACGAGCACCGATCTCCTGGGTGAAAGTCCAGTGTTTTTTGATCCACCCATCCACCCCGGCCTTCACCCTACACTGCGTTTGCTGCTCTTTATACTTCCTGGTTCACATTAAATTTCATTTGCATTGATTTCATGGTACATAATTGAATTACAGTGTGTTAACTTTTGGTAGGTATAGCTACGTACAGTGTATGAGAACAGCCTGGGTTGTGAGTGCCGGACGTTGCTTTTGAGCTGGCCTCAATTCGCCCCGTCTTTTTCTGTTTCCAGAACCATCCTGCAGAGCCTCACCTTTGTTTACGCAACTGCCTTGTGGTTTTTCCTCGCTTTGATAAATAATTGACATGCTCTTCTCCTTTGATATGTACTTTAATGCTTTTCTCACCAACCTTGTAAAAGTCTGCACTCATAGTGCTCCTTTTCCTGCTGAGTTTAGAGTGCACCTCGGCACAGTCACTGATTTCATGGTGACAGCCTCTTTAATTTAATATTCACATAAGGTTCAATCAATTTTTTTTTTTTCAGTAAGAAAACGATATACATGAAAACACAAATTGTGCACCAGATGCGACACAAGTATTGCTAATTCACAAAAGCTACGGCGGATAAGTGTCTTTCTCTTAACATCTTTTGTACCTGGTACATTGCATTATTGTCTGAACAAAGAGCGTTTTATGTGGTTGCTTCGTAGGATGTTGTTAAACTACATACTGCACATCTACAGCTCATAACATTTAGTGTGTTGTTGACAAAAGTTATTGCCTGCTCACCGGAGCCTCATTTATTGTATGCTCCAGGCAAGAAACATTTCAAAGTGAGAAATTGTCTTTCAGAAAGGTTTTTTTTTTTTTGGCTTTGGCAAGTGCTGTATTTTTAATAGAATCGCTTGACATACAATACACGCCGCATACACTCAAAACGGTTCGAGTGCAGCCTTTGAAATGTTTAGATTTTCTCATTGTAAAATCACATTAAGGTTTCAAAGTCTGGGGGAAGAATCTATTATTCAATTACTATCTCACCGCAGAGTTATTCAGTATTGTGCTGCGGATCCATCTGTACTGTAGTATATTTCAACTAGGGCTGTCATTGGATTAAAATATTTAATCACGATTAACCGCATGATGGTCCATCGCGATTAATCTCACATTTTTTATCAGTTCAAAATTTAACTTAAAGGGAGATTTGTCAAGTATCTAATAATCTTATCAACATGGGAGTGGACAAATATGTTTGCTTTATGCAAATGTATGTATATATATATATATATATATATATATATATATATATATCATTGGAAATCAATTAACAACACAAAACATTGACAAATATTGTCCAGAAACCCTCACAGGTACTGCATTTAGCATAAAAAATATGCTCAAATCATAACATGGCAAACTCAAGCCCAACAGGTAACAACAGCTGTCAGTGTGTCAGTGTGCTGACTTGACTATGACTTGCCCCAAAACTGCATGTGATTATCATAAAGTGGGCATGTCTGTAAAGGGGAGACTCGTGGGTACCCATAGAACCCATTTTCCTTCACATATCTTGATGTCAGAGGTCAAGGGACCCCTTTGAACATGGCCATGCCAGTTTTGGAGCGTTATTTAGCCTCCTTCGCGACAAGCTAGTATTACATGGTGGGTACCAATGGATTCTTTAGTTTTTTCTAGTTTCATATGATGCCAGTATCTTCACTCTAGCTTTAAAACTGAGCCCGCTACAACCTCCGCAATATTGATTGCGTTAATGCATTAAAGAAATTAGTGGCGTTAAAACGAATTTGCGTTAACGCGTTAATATTGCGTTGACTTTGGCATCCCTAATTTCTACATGTTTATCAGAAACATTTTTTAGAGAGCAGGCCATTTAAATGAGCAAACAATTGAAATAACCAAAGTAGTAGAGAAAGCAAAAGTGTGAGAGACCAATACTTTCTTCTCCACCTGTGAGACCTTGCTTACGTTCCTCTGCTGGCAGCACAGACAGGAAGAAACCTGCTAATTAGTTCCCTCTGTAAAGCTGTCATTACTACCACTGATAAAGGGAGGGGGATGGAGGGCCGCACAGGGGATACCATGCTCTAATTTGTCCTTTTGTGTGAGGTGAGTTGAGAATCCATTTGGACAGTGTGAAACATATGATTGAGTTTTACAGTAATTCCTTGTACAGCACGAGGAGACCTACGTTTAAATCCGAAGAGCGATGTCTACCGTTATCTTGTGTTTAATGAGGAATATAATGCATAAAAACACGACATTGTACACTCGCGGAAATCCTCGCAAGAAACAAGAACGCCAACTCTCAGCTAAATTTTAGGAAGTATAATCTAGGGGAAAAAAAGGAACATTTTTTTTTTTTTCCACTGGCATCTTTTCTGCTTATTACAACTCAATGGAGACAATTTGACACAAAAGTGATTATGCATCCAGGCTAGGAAATGTGAAATAGGAGCACCGACGGGACGCAGATTCATAAACAGGCAGTGAAAAGTGATATTCTGTCGAAATGCAAATTCTTTGAGGGTTTTGTTCCGGAGGCATGCAGGGTGAAATTGGCCTTTAAACACATTGGCATACTAATGTCTCGAGGTGCCTCCACCTTCAGCCCGCTCAGAATAACTACGGTGCTATAATTGATTCGTAGTTCACAATGGCAATGCATACATTTGCATCAGATGGAATTAGACATTTCTGTGCTCTAAGAGTGTGTGTGTACACGAGAGACAAAGACTGATGCATCATGCAGTGTTGAGGGTGGATCTGAGTTTGCTTTGAGGATCTACTGTTCGTACTGTATACGGTGGCGCTGCTAACTCTGACAAGGTTCTGTTCAGGTCTGCTAGTTTGCTTTGACCTCCCGGCTGTTTGATTTACCACACTTGCTGTTTATTCGCCCTTATCTTTCTGCTCCTTTCTTTATTTTACTTGTGAGATTAAAGGTCTATGTATTAAATGAAATCGAACACAGAAAAAAATGCAGACATTGTCCGTAAACACGCACACATTCTTGACACAGAAGTAGAACCATTTAGACGTAGATGTAGCGTAAGACAGGCACTCCTGGACAGTATTTCTAGTCAAAACAACGTCTACTTAAGCTGAAATTATTTAGTAATTTACAAGAAATGTATAAGCTTCTCTTTGCGTAGCATAAATATGTTACTTTTTCTGCTTGCCTCTTCTGTTAATCATCTTGCGACCGCTCAAATGTATCCTACATGTTTGGATACAGGGCTCGGCGATAATTCAGTATGTTAATTTATCGTCTTCCAATGGAATTGTATCGAGATGAAATCATGTATCGACATATCGTGATACACAATTGCATTGTCTAAATTGATAATAACAAGCATACACAGCATACTAACTCAAATTTGTCAGAAAATCTGATCAACTCCGTTAAATCAAACAATTGTCTTAATGTGATTACTCTGTAATTGTGTACATGCATGTAAACATAGTCAGTGTATAGCTGGAAATATTTACTCAATTTTTTTCTCTGTAATTTCATTTGAACCGTTATGTTAATTTTGCGCTAAAGTTCTTAATTAAAAATGTGAAAATACTCAGTGCTTTTCGTTTGTCAAGTATTTAATTCACACAGGAGTATACAAAAATAGGCTTTACCGTGTGGATAGTTCATATATTGACTATTTATTGAATTACCAGAAAATATGCTATAGAATATTTTGGCCATATAGCCCAGCCCTATTTGGAGCCACTGTTCTGATTAACTCATGTCTTGACGACGAACATTGATCTATCGTGAACCATCTGGTTAAGTCAGAACTATCTTTTAAATGTCTTCTTAAAACATACTTTTATCTGAGACCTTATCCTTATTTTACTTCAATTTTTAATTATTTTTTTTAGATTACTGACATTTTTTTATCTGTTTGATTTGTTGATTTTAGGGCTGCAACTAAAGATTAAGCTGTTGATTATTTTCTTGATTAATCGATTAGTTGTTTGGTCTCAGAAAATGGTGAACAATGTCAATCAGTGCTTCCCAAAGCCCAAGATGACGTCCTCAAATGTCTTGTTTTGTCCACAACTCAAAGATATTGAGTTTACTGTCATAGAGTATGATGAAGTTGAATGATGAATTGCTGTGTTCTTATCTTGTATGTTTTTGTTTCTCTTTTCTTTTATTGCTATGGACCCTCCTGTGTGTCTGAAATAACGTTTGAATTGAATTGAATTGAATAGAGGAGTAAAGAAACCAGAAAACATTCACATTTAAGAAGCTGGAATCAGAGAATTTTACTTTTTTTTTTCTTAAAAAATTACTCAAACCAATTAATCAATTATCAAAATAGTTGGCGATTAATTTAATAGTCGACAACTAATCGATTAATTGTCGCAGCTCTAGTTGAGTTTGATTTATGTGAAGCGCTTTTTAACATTGGTTTTGAAAAGCGCTCTATAAATAGAGATTATTTTTGTCTCGTTGTAACACGGAAAGAACAGCAGCCGTTTCAGTGCTGACACAGTGAGCTACTTATACTATAACATTTAGCTTGAAAAGGTAGATTTGAATCAATCAAGTGTCATACAGTACGGGGGTCCTTGTTGTGGTGTGCAGGCTGCAGATGCATATTTGTTTCAGTGAGTCAGCTCTACGATTGGCATTCAGTTGAACTCCCTGCAGGATTTCAGGCAATAAATATGGAAATCTGAGCATGAGAGCCAAGCTCTTGTCTAGCTGCTTTTTGCCTATTGCACAGTTTAGTCAAGTATCACTTCAGCATAAACAGACTGATAGCAAACAGTAAGATTGCAGCTTTCTGAAATGGCAACTATTTACTTCAACATGATCACTCTGAGAACATCTTTACACGTAAACATTTCCAATTTGCACAATCCTGGTTACCTTCTTTCCAGTAATTATACGTAGCAGATATGATAATGGGTACAGGAGACAGTGAAATCATCTTGTGCATGTTACATTTAGCCCTTTTTTTTTTTTAAAGACTTGCGTGAGGGAAAGACCAGCAGAGCCCTGGGCGCTTGGCACAAAAATATCCCTAAATCCCCTCTCCCACCCCTGGGCTCTGACACATGCTGTGACTAACCCTTTTCCACGATAATGGCGTTAAGATTATTGTAGAGAAAAGCGTGTCCTAATAAATACAGTGTGGTGGCAAACATTAAACCAGTGAAAAGTGTGTCTGATGAAGACATTAGTATTAAAAGCATGCATCAACAGCTTGATTAAAACTCTTTGTTTCCTCGACTATTGGGGTCCCGGGGAGATCTCCTGATTTCCGAGGCTACCTGGGATAGTGCCTGATGTGGCGCGCTGTAATCAGCCTCTGCCTGAGACCCAATCACAGCGAGAGGAAAGTGTCTCAAAATACCACGGATGTGTTCTGAAAGCAGTTCAACCAAGCTGAAAATGGATGTTTACGAGGAGAAACGATGAAAGGGTGTGTACAATATACAGGGGGATTAACGTGAGTTGACTGTGGACATGAACTGTGACAAAAAACCATGAAACTATTACAGAGCCATCAAGATTCCCTGAAAGACTGAAGAGCTGAATTTTCTGACTTCCAAAACAGCCTCTTTATGCAGTTTCTTGGCATCGGATTTGATTCATTTCGCCAGTGTTTCTTCTTCTGTTTAACCTTGCTATCTCGAGATAATTTAGGGTTTTTGTCACCTTGTGACCGGCTTTCTGCACCACCATATTTTGAATTATGCACTTGACTTGTTAATAGATCCTTAATATTTTTTTTAAATGTGGAGTCCATGTGTCTGTTTGAGCTTTTTGACACAGCCATTGCGATAAACAGGAAAACAACAAACTAAATGGGAAAGTAATAAACTACAAGGTCATCATCCCATCACATTTTCAGCCCTGCTGAAAGGATGAGAAGATTGTCAGTTAACGTGGAAATCTTATTTTAATAGTTGTCTGGCATGATTTCACGGTCAGATAAGGATGTAATATGAATAGAAATCCATGCCACGGTTACATCCGCCCCCCTCTTCACTTTCTATTTTTAATATTCGATCTGCCAAACCCAAAAGGTTGAAAGGTGCTGAGTGAATTGGTCGAGCTCCGGCAGAGATTACAGATTTGATCTCTGGGGTAATGCTACAATAAGGGAAATAAACAGGCCGCAAATGACTGAAAATAGAGCAGGAAGTATTTTATAGTGCCGATGTGAGAACTGTGTAATGCTCTGCACCGGACAGCTGTTACAGATAACTGACAGAAGCACTTAACAGAGCTGATCAGAAGATCCTGATTCGTTTGTAACAGGTTCAACTAAAAATACATCCTGTCAACTTTAAAGTATCCCAAAAGTCAAATTCTGCTCTGACTTTTATTTTTGTGCAATGCTTGATCCTGCAAAATTACATACAGCGTGTACATTCCTGTGTTTTTGTGAGCTTGTGTAGTTGTCATTTGCGTATCATAGTACTTCACTGTATTTGTTGTACATCTTTCTTGATATGATGTACATTGAGTATGTCGCATAACCATTGTGCCTGATTAACAAGTAAATTCTGTATTGATGCATACAGGAGCTTATTAGTGAAATGATGCCTGCAGTAAACAGTGTCTATAAAAATATTCACTCTCCTTAGAGTCTTCTAGTTTTATTGTTTTACAACATTGAATTAAGGTCAATTTAATATGGCTTTTTGGACACTTATCAACAGAAATAAATGTCAAAGTGAAAGAGACAGAGAGAGATAGATATCTACTGTAAAAAGTGATCTAAATTAATTACAAATATATTATAAATTAATACAAAATACATGTTTGCATAAATAAGACACGCCTAAATCATCACTGGTGCAGCCAATGGGTTTTAGAAGTCACATAATGAGTTTATAAGTAAATCAAGAGATACCTTGCTGTGTGTATCAGGAAGGTCCCACTTCGGGTGAGTCAGTATTGTAGCAAAACCTAGACAATGATGACAAAGGAACGCTCCAAGCAACTCCACATTAAATCCCTTTTGATTCAATGTTGTAAAACAATAAAATATGAAGACTTCCACTCAATTGTGAACCAGGAAGTATAAAGAGCAACAAACGCCGCATAGGAAGGAGGTCGGGGTGGATGGGAGGCAATGGGTGTTCGTACCTGGTGTGAAACTAGAAGTCAACGTTGATTTATTAGTCACGTAACTTCTGTACTTAAGTTACGCCACTTCCGGATTTATTTAAACTCATCCACGATTTTTTCCTAAACCCAACTAAGTTGTTTTGTTGCCTGAACCTAACCATGTTTTTTCCTGTGAAGATGGAAGTTTATTTTGAAAAGACTGGCGCGGAAATTTACCTATGTGTCACGTGTTGCTGGACATTCGTAGGAAAACCCACGAAAAATGAGGAATAACTTTTCGTAAGATATCATACAAACCGTTGTATGAGGATGCATTGATATAATAAAATATACTTGAAATCCAGGCCTTCTTTACCCAACAGCATCTGTTAGCTGTCTTTTAGAAGTTAGTTGTGCCTCGTACCTCAAAAATGTTGCTGTATATACAGGTACATACCTGAAATTTGACTTATGTATTTAACCCATCCTAAGCATTGTAGGAGCATTTGGCTGCTGTAAAGCGCCCGGGGAGCAACTTGGGGTACAGTGTCTCGCTCAAGGACACTATGACATGTAGACAGTAGTTCATGAGAGCAGAGTCGAGAGCCATTAACGCAGTGGTTCCCAACCTGGGGTTGCATCAGGATTTGTCTGCTCTGAGATTGCCAAAATTAGATTTGCACATGTGTAACTAATATCTTAATAGCACACTTACTGGATAATTTGTACAAAAGTCTGTATATAAAACTATTTAAAATGATATATATATTTGAGACTTAATAGGCAACATTCTGTTTAAACCCGGTATTTGTGCGAAGTTGCAGATAAAGATCAGGCTACATTAATAGTATTAGTATTGTACTATTTGTAGAATTAGATTCCAGCTGTGGCTACGAAGGATTGTTTCTGACTCGTGTGAGCCAAACATTGTCAGAAACCCCAGAGCCTTGTAATGTCCAAAAGTCAACATTTATTGAAAAAAAATAGATCCCTTCCAAAGTGCACTACATGTTTTTATCTAACCAAATATTGTGCTTCAATCCATATTTGTTGGCGTTTAGCCTTTCAAAAAACCTCTTCTGCAGTCAAAAAACAATGTGCTCCACAGGCACTGTCTGTCTGCACTGGTCATGTCTTGCCTTGAGTAGGACTGTTGAATATAGAAGAAGAATCTGAATATTTTTGGCTTCTATCATTGTGTGGATAAAACCAGGCACTGTGGATCCATTTTACTCATAAACAAAGACTACAAAAGTGACAACAAAAGGACATTGCATACAGCAGTGTAGTGCCACGATCAGGTCACGATCACTCGTTTTAGCATTGAAAGTGTGAATGAACTGTAAATGTGTCGCCTTAGGGACTCCTGTCTCTCTTCAGCGCTTTCATCCTCACACAGAGACTCTCTTCGTCTTTGGGGATCCGAAATATATCAGTGTGTTTTTGAGAACCCATTTGTCCAAATCCTTTGAGAGCACCTGACCACACAACAGCATGAGCCAGGGGCTTTATCTGTGATCACTAGCAATTTGAAGCTGCGTTATCCTGCTCATTATATGCCTACTTATCAAACATATTAATCGTTTTACAAAAGATATCGATTTTAATGATTTTATTACAAGTTGAATTAAATTAGGAGCTTCTGGGGAAAAGGAGTTTCACAGAATTTAAACACTGTGTTACTGTAAATGCCACATTTGAATTGCTGTTCATGAAAATTGATACTTCTACTACCCCTATCAAGGCAAAGCATGGTTCTATTAAAGGGGACATATCATGAAAAACTCACTTTTTCAGTGCTTGTGCACATACATTTGGGTATCTGGAGTGGTTACCAACCCACAAACTGTGAAATAGCACAACCCGGTCGGTTTGTTTTTATGGGCCACCTAGATCAGAAAATGTGATTCAACAAGCCATTCAGATTTGGCTCCCCTTCCTACGTCACTTTCAAGCTCATGACAATATATCGCCCACTGCTTGAGAACTACCTTTGCAAAGGTGCACCATATTTTTCTCGCAAGCCAATCAAATGAAATGAGCATATGTCCCCTTTAACAATTCAAATTAATGTGAGGAATGTGTGGAGTGAGCACCAGCACAGAGAGACACTGAGGCAGAGACATGTTTAAAAGTGGAAGGGTTACTGAAAGCCACAGGCGTCACAAGACCCAGGCACAAGGCAGAGCCTGTTATAAAAAAAACCTACTGCTTGATAAACTCCCTACAGGCTTATAAATGCAACAAGTTGCAAGTGTGGTTGTGACCCTAACCGTAATAATTGAACAGACAGAGTGGGAAAAATAGTCAACCGAAAACAAGTAGAAAACAATGAATAACTAAAGACAAGTAGATCAACCGGACGCCAGTCTAATAAACTGAGATTAGTTTAGACAGATAATTTTGGGTTAATCTCAAACTTTATGTGGGTTTCACGAAAGATAGCTCACTTTCAAAAGGGTCGATCTCCATGTTAACATGTGTTGCCTGGTTAACTTCTTCCAGTCAGGTTAGGGTCGTGACTATAAGTTAACCTGCAAATTATGAACACTTGCAAAAAATTTTAAAAATCTCTTGCGAGACTCGCTGCCCAACGACCTATCCTTACCTTAACTATTCGGGGTCAATGCCTAACCTTAACTATTCGAGGTCAATGCCTAACCTTAACCATTCAAGGTCAATGCCTAACCTTAACTATTCAAGGTCAATGCCAAACCTTAACTATTTGAGGTCAATGCCTAACCTTAACCATTCAAGGTCAATGCCAAACCTTAACTATTCAAGGTCAATGCCAAACCTTAACTATTTGAGGTCAATGCCTAACCTTAACCATTCAAGGTCAATGCCAAACCTTAACTATTTGAGGTCAATGCCTAACCTTAACTATTCGGGGTCAATGCCTAGCCTTAACCATTCAAGGTCAATGCCTAACCTTAACTGTTCAAGGTCAATGCCAAACCATAACTATTCGAGGTCAATGCCTAACCTTAACCATTTAAGGTCAATGCCATACCTTAACTATTTGAGGTCAATGCCTAACCTTAACCATTCGAGGTCAATGCTTAACCTTAACTATTCAAGGTCAAAGCCGAACCTTAACTATTCAAGGTCAATGCCGAACCTTAACTATTTAAGGTCAATGCCTAGCCTCAACTATTCAAGGTCAATGCCAAACCTTACCTATTCAAGGTCAGTGCCTAACCTCAACCATTCGAGGTCAATGCCTAACCTTAACTGTTCGATAGGGCTGACCCGAATGCTTCAAAGCTTCGACCGTTGCCATAGTAATTTACCTCCAAATCAGTATTCGAATGTTTTTTTGATATATGTAATAATAATTTATAAATTCCCAAATAGCCCATGAAATAAGGAATGATCCCACAACAGTATTCATTATTCATATTCAACATGAATTATTATTAGTTATTCTCAGACGGATATCACTGTTTGCTGTGAGGTGCCTGTGTGTACAGTAATGCGGCAGCGGCACTGTCTCGGTCACTGAAATGGGTGAGATGGAGACCGACAGACAGAACATGTCAGCCTGCTGCATCGCGAAGCTTAGAATACCTTCGACTATTTCTCTCCGAAGCTTCGAAGCCCAAAAAATGGTATCCGGGATAGCCCTACAAGGTCAATGCCTAACCTTAACCATCTCACGAGAGTTTTGCAATTTTTGCGTGTTACCTTCTAGCCACGACCTCAGGTTAGGTGAGCTAGAACGGAGATCAACACATAGGAAACGCCTGCTTTCTAATTCTAACCAATCAGTTGTCTAGAAAAACTTCATAATACCCTCAGGACTTTAATATGGATAACGACACCGCGTACACATTAAAGTGACAAGAAGCCTACATCACTGTGGGCGTTGTAAAATACAGGCACGGGAACCACTTTGCTGTCCATGATAATTCATCAGGGATGTAATAAATGCCTGATGAACGGCCCACTCTTACTATAAAACAGGCTTCTAACAAATAACAGGTACTTGACCACTGCCTGTGATAATTGTACTTAAGTTTTTCATAGTTTTCTCAACAGTGATTGGTTCACTGAGGAGGCGGCTGATGATTGCGTTATGTCCACTGTGCCCTAATGATGGGCAGTAATAAAGAGTAGAACATGTTTTTGTGGGAGTTACCTGGCTTCATTGAGCCCGACATCGCGATCCTAACATCCAGCTCTGAGGCCGTTTACATGAAAAAAAAAAATTGGGGAGGGTAACAATCACATGCAGCATTAACAGATTGAATTATTGATCCTCTTGTGAAAATGATTGTTGTTTCAGCAGCTGGAGAAATAATATGGATCATCTGGGTAAAAGATGAGCACATTAAAACAGAACAACAATAATAGTTAAAATTAATAGCACCACTGATGCAGGAATAGAGAGTTACCGGAGGGCTATTGCAGATCGGGGAGATGTGTGTTTTTTGGTGGCGATGGGAAGGATGGTCCCCTTTAGGAAACACTATCGAGGTCGTAATACACTTTTCATTCCTTTACAGTGCAGCTGGAATGAGTCTTTATTGATATACAGTCACGGTCATCAGGATGTCAGTTGTCTTCTTCGCTGCTCTGCTGACTCTCTTGTCCTGCTGACCTGTCTTGTTTATTTATCTTCCCCCTTCCTGCATCTCCTGCTTGACATTCCTCCCTTAATCTTGACTGTACAGTATTTGACAGATCTGAGCTTTGTTGGTCCATTTTCTTCTTCCTCTCGGTGTTCTGCTTTTCTGTGCATCCTGTACTGTAGTCTGTGCTACTACGTACCGTTATGTTTCACGACTAGTGTTTTTATCATTTTTAACACACCTCATTTTAATGTACTTTTTAACATCTGGCCAGAGACAACTAAAAAGATTTGCCATTTAGGTCTTTAAGTAACTCCAGCTCATTTACATTTTTATTGCTCATTAATGGCCGCTCTTCCTAATTAACAAGCTTAGAAATTCTAATAAATCGTTTCCAAATATGGAATTTTTGTATCGCAAACCAAATGATTTTCCTGGCAGTGTATCCTTTTTTTGTGGGGGAAAAATACTTCAAAATAAGAGCAGTTTCGCATCCATCAACCAAGAGACTAAATCATTTTCAAACATATTATCCTGAGCGGAACTATTTTGAAAAAATATCTACTTGCGATTATTTTGACTGATATTGCACTCGCGATATTAGAGGGAATGATCACTTTTACACTATTATTCTCATTTTCATTGAAAAACATATTAAAATGATTATGGTGTGATTTCTGCGGGAATCTGTACCAAACAAAGATGTTTTCTTGAATCTGAACAATGTGATGTGTAAGCCAGGACATGTCTGCAGCACCACAATATTTAATTTAAAATGGTATTTTTGCTTTTAACAAATACTGCGCCTCCTGCGATTTGGAAATTGCAGTAGACCATATTGCGAATTTCATCAAATTTTGATTAATTGTGCAGCTCTACTCAAAATAATTCTATGTTGTCAGTTCCACCTGTTTTGAATGTTTTCCATCATGGGTATTGTGTGCAGTAATATTGTTTGATTGAAAATTATCAAGAAGGCTATTTTCTGTGATCATAGTTCCCTGTTTTCGCTTTCCACTTATAGTTTTCCGATCCTCAGATGTGACTCTTTTTGATGGTGGTGATTAATTTACCACGAGCAAACGAATTTGGACTTCATGTACCGCAAATCTAATCTTTGGCAAAAAATAGAATTTAGACACCATTCAGTGTTTCCACATGACATTGTGATGCTCACACTCACTCCTAAGGCGTAAATATTATTCTCCGGCATGCTTTTGAACTAACCCTTCCAGTCGCCCGGGGGCAAGCACAACATTCATCTGTTTGTGACTGAGCTGACACTCTCCTTGAGAGAAAAATTGTCCTTGTGGGTATGAATGACTGGCCTGTACCCACCTGTTAAAAATGCAACACGCCCCATGTGTTGTTTCTGTGCCCGGCAACGTTAATCATTAAAGGGTACGACCACTTTTAGATACTCGTGCATTGTTCGTTTTTTGTTTTGTTTTGTTTAGTTTGTTTGTGATGTTACTGACTGCCTTGCTGCTTTCAGTCACAGTTGATTTATTATGAATATATATAAAGCTGGCAAGTTCATTGAGCCTCTAGCTAAACACAAGATGTCTTATGGCTGCATTGTATTCTGGAGGATAGTATCAGGGCCTCCTTTATGATACATTTTCTACTGTGTGAGTGTTGAATGTCAGTAAAAAAATGGCAGCTGTAGCATCAATCCCTTGCTCCTCAGCTGTGACGCTTGTCAACATTGCATTAAAGGAACAGTGTGTAGCATTTAGGGAGATCTATTGGCAGAAATGGAATATAATATTAATAAGTATGTTTTCTTTAGTGTTTAATCACCTGAAAATACAAATCGTTGTGTCTCCACTGCACATTACATTTAGTTTAGTTTAGCAGGTTGTCAGCTGTGTGTCTGCCCGGATTAACGATAGCGATTGTCCGACAAACAGTGTGTGTGTTTGTGCTACGTCAGCATCTGTAGCTCTGCTGGTGGCTTCGTGCCCCCCGTAGCCACACACATACGGTCTGTCAGCGCGGCGTAACTTCAGCGAGTTTCCGACAGACCGTGTATGTGTGGCGGCGGTGAATGTGTGTTTGTTGGTGGCGTTATTGATGTGAACGTAGCTGTAGCAGACAGTGTGTGTCAGTTTATTTGTTGGTGAATAAATGCTACGAGGCTCACTCCACTCAAGCGAGCTATAGACGGGAGGCGACTTCTTGTATCTGTAACGCCGTCTCAGACTCTCTTAAGGTGGACCAGCTTTTCTCCTTAAAGTGACAAGTTTTTCTCAGCTTTTTAATTAATTATTAACATTTCTTTTAACCGTTTTAATCGATAGCGTTAATCGGTTAAAATGCTTAATGTCGGTTAACGGTTAAACGGTTACTTATTAACATCCCTACTCTATATCTACATAGGGAGCGGGTCCTCTTTACTGAGCCGGCTGCCATGTTTCTACAGTAGCCCAGAACGGACAAACCAAACACTGGCTCTAGATGGGACCATTTGCTTTTTTGCATCGGCCACCGTAGTTCTCCTACACGCTTGGCACACGGGAGAAGTTTCAGTTGGTTGCAATCTACAACCTCACCTCTAGATGCCGCCAGATCCAACACACTGCACCTTTAAATTACCTCCATTTAGACTCGAACTTGAACACTTCTTTACTGTGGTATATCTTGATATAGAGTTTAGCAGTTGAATTGTGTTTAAACCTTAAATTGATGTTGTTATTTGCCTTTTAAACTCTCCTAAAATGCTCTTACTTTGTTTTAATTTAGCTTGATCTTGATAAAGAACACCTTCTAACGATAAGGGACATTTAAAAAGGCTGCTGTTCAGATTCATGGCAAAAATAATGTCAACGTTATTTGCAGAGGACATTTAAAAACAAATAACGTTGACCAAAGTGCTGCACATCTTCAGTGAACAGATAAAGGACACAAGGACAATAGAAGAACTACGCAGAAAAGACAAAGCAGCGATGAGCCAGTATTGATCTCAATTGGATTTAAAGGCCAAGGAGGAGAGATGGGTTTTCAACCAAGATTAAAAAATGTCAACAGAGGGAGCAGACTTAATGTGGAGGGATAAACTGTTCCATAGTATCATACTATGGGTCTGAAATCACGTAGTCATATCATGGCTATCTCTCCAGAGCATTTCAATAAACACACTGTTAATCCACGGTCACAAACATTTGAGATCTGTTTGCAAAACACAAATCCATGAAGGAGTTTCGGCTGTGATTATAGGGTACTTCTCAGAGTAATGTAGAAATAAGGTTTATTGGGGAGGTGTGGCTGAGCTGTTGCAAAGCCTGATGAATGACTCTCAACACCTGTTTTAGACACTCAGAACGTACGCATGTAACCAAACGATACATAATTACACAATTTATATGAAAGTGTAGTTAAATGAAAGCCCTCTTTTATATAGAGTTAAATAAAACAATCTTGGTAATGTTTGAAATTCCTGATTCTCCCTCACAAAAGTGGATCCTTCGCGATATTATGTTTTGTGATACTGTATCGATTTTTAATTAATAGTTTACGTGCAAAGATTACCTCAGTCAATACTTTATTTCATTTGCTAAAAATATGCTTCCTCTCAGTGTTTGTGTCCTCTCAAAATAGTGCTATGATGGAGGTTGATGTTCCAAGGTTGACGTTGGAGGTTACAGAGACTGTTATAAATGCAAATGCAGATCCCACTGTTCTGATTGCATAAAAAAGTTTAAAAAAAACCCCCATTACTCAGCTTTTATGCATTAGGTGGTGTGTTCTTTATACTATGACAGTTTTCCTAAAGTTAGTTTTTAAAAAATCGCAATATATCGCCTTGCTTAAAGTATCGCAATATATTGAATCATAACCACTGTATCATGATACGTATTGTATCGCCAGATTCTTGCGAGTACAAAGTTGTGATTTTCAGGTTGTAGCGGGTCAGTTTTAAAGCTAGAGTGAAGATACCGGTATCATATGAAACTAGAAAGCTAGAAAAAAACTAGAAACTAAACTAGAAAAACCAAAAGAATCCATTGGGACCAACCATGTCATACTAGCTTGTCGTAAAGGAGGCTAAGTAATGCTCCAAACTTGCACTAAATTTTGGCGAGGAAAAATTGTCATGGCCATTTTCAAAGGGGTCCCTTGACCTCTGACGTCTACATATGTGAAAAAAAATGTTTCTATGGGTACCCACGAGTCTCCCCTTTACAGACATGCCCACTTTATGATAATCACATGCAGTTTGGGGCAAGTCATAGTCAAGTCAGCACACTGACACACTGACAGCTGTTGTTGCCTGTTGGGCTTGAGTTTGCCATGTTATGATTTGAGCATATTTTTATGCTAAATGCAGTACCTGTGAGGGTTTCTGGACAATATTTGTCATTGTTTTGTGTTGTTAAATGATTTCCAATAATAAATATTTACACACATTTGCATATAGCAATCATATTTGCCCACTCCCATGTTGATAAGAGTATTAAATACTTGACAAATCTCCCTTGAAGGTACATTTTGAATAGATAAAAAATGTGTTATTAATCGCGATTAAATATTTTATTCGATTGACAGCCATAAGTTAACTTTTTTTTTAAATCAATTTAACTGATTCTTTTTTTCTCTCACCTGTATAAGTAAGTCCTCTTTAAAGAAGAGTTGCCCGTTAATGAATTGTCACACCAGCCCTTATCTTTCTTTTCTATCTATTTCTAAACCAGCCTATTCAGCATTTAAGGAACATTTGCATCGCCTCTTCATTCATTAATTTTCTCCAGCCTCATAAAAATCCTCCTCCCTGCTCTTAACAGTTTATCTTTGCAAATCTAACTTATCTTTAGTAGAATTCAATGTTGATTTAAAGGGGGAAATTCCTAGAAAACGCAATGTAAAAAAACCAAGCTGCCCTATAGAAAGAATGCTGCCTTTTTACTCGGATGATGTGAGAGACAGTGAAGTGTGGCCCCCCCTTCAGTGAAACATGAAAAAAAAAAAATCCCTTATTTTTGATGACCTGTCAAAGACGGTGCAGATCAGTTGGGAGAGGTATATAAATCCTCCGCTCCTTTCTCATCTCATGTAGGATGCGTGTGCCCTTGGTTACCTTAGTAACTCTCCTCTCCATCTCCAATCGGCGCTCCCGAATATCCAGCCCCCGGGATCGCGCCGCGCGCTCCCGCGACGCTCGGTTGTTGAGTCGAAGAGTCCAGGCTGAAAAAAGCATCCAAACGCACCCGGACTATAGGAGGAGAGCTTTCCGCGGGGGGGAAAAAAAACAATAACGTGGGGGAGAAACGCATTAAAAACACGAGAGGAGGATAATGAGAGAGGGTACCGCTTCACAGGAAGGTCATTGAAGAAAAACAGAAGCAGCGCGCACACTGTACGGATATTTGGAGTATATACTCGACTGCAAGTGAAGACCCCGAAACAGTGAAACATTGTCCCGGCTTTTTTGATTTCTCCAGAAAAAGCAAGGCATGGGGGGGATTTACATCTCGACAAGGCAGGTGAGTCATTTTCATGATACTTGAGGAAGCAGCTGGGGAGGGGGGAAGAGAGAGAAATCTCAAGGCTGTGTGTGTGCGTGGGGAGTGAGTTATAGAGGAAGGAAACGGGCGCATCGGGGCTACTTGGACTCTAATTATACGACTTGTAATTTTTTTTTTTTTTCTGTTAATATAAAGAGTGGCATTTAATGTCGACGCAGCGCGGCACACCGACGCGAAGCACGTATATCCATGCAGGCTGTATAGTTCCCAAAAACGCATTTGGATTTCTGTGACTTGGAACGGACTATATACCCCGAGTCTCATTTAGAGGCAGGGGAATTGGACGCTGTGGGTAAACTGTGTGCGTCTTCCCCCCCCCCCCACACTGCCATAGCCTATGTTAATGTGTTAAAACACTGCAAATACATAATGTGACAATAGCTCAGAGCACTTGTTACTTGGGCATAAAGACATCTTGTGTGCGTGATGGAGCAGCGACGCTCAGGCTCTCTCTCTCTCTCTCTCTCTCTCTCTCTCTCTCTCTCTCTCTCTCTCTTATTGCTCTCCCTTTAACGCAAATGAAATAGCCCGGTGACTTGCTTTAGGCAAATGAAATTTCAAAAGCTCTAAAGTTGAAAGGAAATTAAACAGAAGATTTACTGAATCAAATCGCCCAGGAGGACGACATCAGATCTAAGATTTTCATAAATAAATATATATATATATATATATATATATATATATATATATATATATATATATATATATATATATATATATAGGCTATAATGTGAGTGGGATCTGGCACCACTTTGCAGCAGGCTACCTCCATCTGTTGTGGTGAGGAGCAGGGTGCACAAGCAAACATGGGGATCCCCATTTTCCTATTTTTTTTTTTTTTTGCACATTAATTGATCCTTTTTGGAGGTTTCTGGGTGAATAAATAGCTTGCGCTCAGTTTGAATGCTTAATTATAATGCGTGAGATTCAGTGGGAGTTTCTGGTTAATTATGGATATTTCTCTTTCCGTCATTTCAAAAGAGTGCACTTAAATTGTGGATTTGGTGCTTATAGGTATTATTTTCGTGCCCACTCATCACTGAAATTCTCTCTCTGATGTAGCAGCCTCTAAATCCACCTCTTTTCATCATTGATCTTTTGACTTGATTCCATGACACTGCTGAATTCACGTAGCAAAACCACCTCACTTTCCCATCTTTGTAATTCCCGTGACAGCTGTAGCAAAACTGCACATGCACAAACTGAAGAAGAGAGTATAAATCCAGACCTCACCGTTATGATCCTCGCAGGGCCCCGGCCGTGTGTCTACTTTCTTCCCATCTTGAAATTCCTGGACACATGGCAGACGCTTCAGGATAAATAGTCTCATTGTCGTCAGTGGTATAGAGAGACTAATTAACCGTGAGAGTTGAATCCCGAAAAAGGGAAGAGGGAGTGAAAAATGTCGAGCAAAGAGTTGTCATGGTGATTGGTTGAATAAGCAATGTGTCCCTGAAACCTAAGCATTTAGGAAGCGATCCAGCCTTTTATTTGGCATGCGCGCCACACTATTGATGAAAGGAGCCCTTAATGGGCGATAATAACGCAGACGCATAGAATTCCTAGTTTTTTGTTGCTTGCTTTTTAAAAACCACCCTATGAAATTTGATTAGCACTCTTTGGATTTTGATTCGCACGCAAATTGCGTTCATTTATATTGTATGTGTGTCTTCAATATCATGTCAAGGATTATGCATGCTGCTGCTGCTGCTTCTGCTGCTGCTGCTTGTGAATTCTCTCTCTGGCCCTTCAGAGTTTGTATTCCAGTCCAGCAAAGTGCTATTTTTCAGCTTCCCTGCTGTTCTAATATCCATTCTTCACTCTCATTTTTTTTTTCCGAAATTATCTGGCCTCGCGCTTGAGCCGTGTAACAATCACGAGTTTTCAGCTGTTGGAGAATAATTACCAAGAAACGCTGCATGCTGGATGTGTTCATTAGCTGGACATATTGGACGTGAAGCCTTGGGGGCCGCGGAGAAGAAGCGGTCAACGTGTGATCGCACACACTAGCATTTCAAAGTGCAGCATTGAGTCTATTGTTTACCCAGGACTGCTCGAGAAAAGCTCCATGAGACTCCCCGTCTGCCGCAAAGGTCAGCGAGGCTTCGTCCTGACCTGAAGCGAATACACCTGAGTACGTCTTGGCCCGACTTAACATGGATGAAGCCACTCGTCGGCCCTCGGAGCCCTCTTGTTCTGTTAGCCTTCAGTTCCTCTTTCCGCGCGCTCTCGTTATTGCTCTCACATCCAGACGCGTGGACGGAAGGAGGAAGGTGTGCGAGCGGGCGCGTGTTCGTGTTCGTGCTCCTCTGTGTATATGCAGAGGCGTGTTGTTGCACATATGAGAAAGGCTGCGGAAGGTTATTTGGTGTTTTCTAATATTCTTCATTGTGTTTGACGTGTTGTCTTGGAGCAGCAGGAGCGGGAGCTGAATAATTTCCCAAATGGATACCTCTGACCTTCTGAAAATATGTCCCATCACTGCCTATCCCACACCCGAAGAAAGGCCCGTCATTGTTCTAGCACTGTTTTCACCACTTCGCAATGTCACACACACAAAAAAGGGAAAAATGGCAGTTGTGGAGAATTTTGATTTAATGCATATTAGCTTTCACTACGTTACAACGCAAACAAGATACACGATTGCATTGGCCTTGATGGCTGATGCTCTTAAAGACACAGTGTGTAGAACAAAGCAGCTATATATATATATATATATATATATATATATATATATATATATATATATGCAGACTTCCTTTAAGCCATTTGTGCCCAAAGACTATATTTAGTATGATTAGGAAAAATGCCACAACATTGGTCAAAAGTCTTGAAATTTGGTACAGACATACCAAATTCTGGAAGTAGCTAACGGTACAATGTTGACATTTTTAGATCTCATGAAAAATCACACTTTTATTAATGGACAAGTCAGAATGTTTGAAAAATTTGGAAAATCGCTAACTTTGTTTTAATTTTTTACACTGAATATATTTGATATTCAACTTGTTATGAGTATAAATAGATAACATAGACTGTATATAAAGATGGATGACAGCTCCCCAAAAGTGAAGCCAAAACATCTCGATCGCCCCCTGGTGGCTGGCTGCAGTATAGGTCATAAAGCCCGCCTCCTCCATGTTAGCGGATGGGAAATGGGCCAAACGAAAAAGTCAAAGTACACGTCAAGTACATTTTTCCCAAAGTTGTTTTCTGTCGTTTTAGGTAGTTCTTTTCACGCTAGTGTATGTTCAAGTGTTCATATTTCTGACAAGTTTGGTTTTAATTAGTTATTTGACGCTATAAAAAGGAGGTGAGACGTCATGATTGGCGTATGTGAGTCTCTCTCGCTGACAAGCTGTGGCCGTCATTGGTTCGGCCGGGTGACCTCGATACCGCGGCTCAACCGCCCGATCACCACTGCGCAGACTCTGGCTCCAAATGATGTCAAAATCTCAAGATGGCAGCTCCCGTAACCGGCATATTTTGGCTTCACTTCTGTACAGAGGGAGGAAGCGGAGACGCATCGTCCATCTATATAAACAGTCTATGATAGATACCAAATACTTGATTGTGTTTCTTATAGTTTCTGAGATACAGCCATCTTATCATACTGTATCTAGTATTTGAGCACATTGGACTACTAAAATATAATGGAGTCTATTGCAAAAACATTAGTCCCATTTCCTCAAACAATATATAGTATGATAAGAAAAACTCACTTTTCAGCGAAGCGGTTTGACCGATTTTTTTAAATTTCTTCACTAAACACTTCCACTAAGATTAAAAATGTCTAAATGGGTGATCTATCTTTTCTTCTGTTAGTGCAAGAGAAGAGATCAGTCTTTACGTTATAACCACTTGAAATGTAAATGATTCAAAGGTCCTCAAGGTTTTTAATTGGGCCCCAACAATAGTGTATTTTAAACCCACGTCAAACTGTGTATCATGATGTGTCAACTGAGCTCTTTCATAATCTGGCTACAGTCATGGCTGTACGGTGACTAATGAAGGAGGATAAACTTGTCTCTTCGTATTTGCTCGGAATGATGCGCTTTCATCATCATTAAATCACACCTTTTGTGACAGAATTGTTGTGGGTTTTTTTTGTAAATATTACTCGAAACGAGCGACAACTCACCGGATACACTTGTGTCACATTTGTTTTTAATAATGAATAAGATGTATTTGTTAAATCTGTGAAAAGATGAAAGAGTCTTTGTTTGACTAACAAAATGGTTTTGGCCTGAGGCACAAAGATACGCCTCAAGTCTACTGCACATAACATATTTAGCAGAGATTTTACATTGTTCATGGCCCAAAAACATCTCCCCTGACTAACAGGTTTCCCTGCCAAAGACCAATGTCTGCTTAGTAAACAAGATGCTTTTGGACATCGCCATTCTAACTACAAAGCAGATGTCACACAGTATGTCTCCACTCACTGACTGCCAGAAGTTATCTATTTATTTATTAATTATAAAACTAGCACTCGATAACACGGAGACAGAGGACGAAGCCTGCTGAGTTAAAATCAGGACGTGTAACCAAATATGCGGCAGCGGTGAGGAGCTATTTTCGATTGTTTTCCTTTTTAAAAATGGGACTTTTTTTTAAAAATGCATCGCATGGAGAGAGACAGCGAGGGGTGGGGGTGGGAGTGGGAGGCTGCCATGATAGTGAGAGAGATTCAAAGCTGTACTGTAGACTTACATAAGCTCAGATTGGGATGAAGCTCAGCTCATTTTCATTCATGTGGAACACGCAAACGACATGAATGACCTTTTAAACCGGCGTACAGGAATCAATCCACTGGAGCAGTGTATGCAAGTTTGTTTACATCCCATTGATTTTACTTTGTGAAAGTGTCACACTTATTTGCAGACTATGATTTGCATGGTCCGCTTTAGAGCTGCAACGATTAATCGATTAGTTGTCAACTATTTAATTAATCGCCAACTATTTGATAATTGTTTAAAGGTGCAGTGGGTACCGCCAGTCAAACTTTCTCACAGTAACATAATATTGATTCATATTTGATCAGCGCTGCCTGGTTTGACCGTTTGATCGGAGTTCACGAGTGATTGACAGCTGCCTCCGTTGAATGAACAGCCAATAGGAACGCTCTCTCTCTGAAATGACCTTTGATTGGCCAAAGTCTCCCATCATGGGCTAGATTTTTTAAAGCGCGAAAACAGAGCCATGAGGAGGTGCAGAAGTCTAGTTTTCTCTCAGTGCACTTGAGATTATGGAAGTTTTGCCCAATGATGCCAAAAACGTTCTGCCTACTGCAGGTTTAATCAGTCTGAGTAAATTTTTAAGAAAAAAAAGTCAAAAGTTCTCTTGTTCCAGCTTCATAAATGTGAATATTTTCTGGTTTCTTTACTCCTCTATGACAGTAAACTGAATATCTTTGAGTTGTGGACAAAACAAGGCATTTGAGGACGTCATCTTGGGCTTTGGGAAACACTGATATTTTGACATTTTGACATTTTTCACCTTTTTCTGACATTTATAGACCAAACATCCGATCGAGAAAATAATCGGCATGTTAATCAAAAATGAAAATAATCGTTAGCCGCAGCCCTAGTCCACTTGCACATGCAGTACGACATAACAAACATCTAACTCTCAAATTTATGTATAGATTTCTGTGGTCCTGCACTTTCTGTCCTCTAAAATCCTGCAGCTTTGCCAGCTCATTTGAATTTTAAATTGTCTGTCAAAAGGCATTTAAGGTAAGTCTGAAAGGAACAAAGAAACAGTCATTCTGTCCGTACTTTGCGGCTGACGGGGGGGTGAAGCCCTGCCTGTTTGTTTTTGAGAAAAGTTCACGTTTAATCCATTTGATTCAAATTGCATTTTATTCCGCTTAATCCACCCGGAGAACAGACAGACAAGTGACAGGGAATCAACACGTTTAAATCCCGCGGATGAACGTTACTGTCCAGGTAAAGTCGACGTGGCGGAGTTTGCCTTTTCCCCCCCGTCACTTCCCCCCCAGCTTCTTATCCAACTAAGCAATCGCTAAGCCCCCTTTCTCTCCTCGTTTCCCTAACAGGGAGTGAGTGTTGTGTGGGTCTGGCAGGACACAGGAGCGAGGGCCCCGTCTAATTCATGGGGTAAATTAGTGCAGATAAGGCCTGAGTCAGTACCTCCAGCCTACCATAGATCCCCCTGGGGCAGGCTCTTAAGGAGCTTAGTAAAAGCCTGTCGCATGAAGACATGACATGGAGCTGGCTAAATGGGCTACGTTGGAGTGTCTTCCATCAACCTAATATTCACATATGGGTCACTGTCGTTCAAGCTTTAATCCCATTCAATTTATTCATTCTTGGTTATTAATTCAGAGTTTTAGGAAAATAAGGCAGTGTGTGTAAGAAAGGTGGAACGGGGTGTCTTAGTGAGGCTCTAACGCAAACTGCGCAACCAAACTGACAAAACACTTAGGCCCACTCATAAGACCGTGTTGTGTAAGAGTCTGTGCAACCAAATCAATAATGAATGCTGGTTTATCCGTAGTAAAAGAACAAGGAAGAACTCCTCCAGAGTCACTGGGTCACATACACTGGGGAAACAATTAGAGGCTTCCTCGCGCCTCGCAGTGCCGCAGCTTGTTTTTTTTTTGTTTTTTTTCCGCTGCACGCATTTCCCTTAATTTTTCTCCAGGGTCCGGCAGCATGTCTGTGTACCGCTGTTGAGAAATCACAGACACCGGTCGCAAAGTCTTTTCTCAGCCAGAGTTACAAAAAGGGCCGCGTCAGGTTCCTTCTGATGTACAGTATGCGGGGGCCACGTGAAGTGGAGAGCGTGGTGACGGATAGGACGCCTGTGTTGCGTGTGTGTGTGTTAACCTCATAATGCTGACAGATTACAGATTTAAATATTTTAAATCTCACAGAGAGCACATGGTGCTGATGATGAAGAGAGTGGAAATGACTGCAGTAATGCCCGAGATTAATAGAGATCCTTCCTCACTCTCACACACACACACACACACACACACACACATACACACACAGACACACTCACACACACACACACACACAAACTCTCCTCTGAAACTGGTTGGCCATGGTTTACTCACAGACCCCTGCAGCACAAGTAGACTCTTGGATCACAGTTGCTTTGTGCTGTTTTGTATAGTTACTTCTTTCCATTGCATCTCTTGCACACAAACACACGCACCATTATTGAAGAGTTGTGATTAGATATTAGATTTAACCAAATCAGTGCTGCCACTGAGTCTAGCGTCTGTGTCGTGCTTTCTTTCTTTCTTTCTTTCTTTCTTTCTTTCTTTCTTTCTTTCTTTCTTTCTTTCTTTCTTTCTTTCTTTCTTTCTTTCTTTCTTTCTTCAAGATGTAAATAATGTAGAAGCGTTTATTTATAATCTGTTTTTAGGAGTGCAGAGTCTCCACAGCACTTTTGACCTGTGTTTGTGACAGTACACGGAGAAGGCATTAGCCACAGATGTGACTTATTCAAAGCTCTGGCCGACTTAGATGTTGCCCATTTAGCTTTTATTTTTTCATCTCACTATTTTGGCTCCCGAGGATCCCGTAGACCAAATAAAAATATTATGTGTGTATCATGAATGTAAAGCACAGGACTGTGATGGCTCAGTCAACCAAAGGGACTTTGGTTAGTCCCTTCGTGGACTATGTTGTTTTCTACTCGGGGCCGGAGCCAGAATTTTAGAAATCCTGAGGCAATGAGTCCAAATTCTCCCACTGCAACCAAACCCACTTACAAATGTCATTCTAGCCCCTCTAAAAAAAAAAACAAATGATGATTTTCTTCTGCATTTTCTCTATTAATCTGAGAGCTGGGCAATATGGCCAAAATCTTCTATCACAATATAGGTCATGTAGGTCATGTATCACGATATAGCAGGTTTTCTGGTAAATCAATGAATAAAAGTAGTCTATATTAAATAACCACATGGTAAAGCCTATTTTTGTATACTTCTGTGTAAATTAAATACTTGACAAATAAAAAGTATTTTCTCAATTTTAAGAGAGTGCAAAATGAACGTAACAGTTTTAAGTGAAATTATAGAGAAAAAAGGATATAAATTTAGGCCTAGCCTATATCACGTTAGTAATGATATAGAAAAATATAGACATTTTTATATTGTTTTGACAAAATATACCGTCATATTGGCCAACCCTAGTATGAGTGATTATAAATTCTATCTCTTTAAATGTTTCAAAACCTTCGCACTGATGCCAGGGACACAATTTTGGTGGAGAAATGCTAAATCCTTCATTTATTTTTTGACCTTAAACAGTCAATTTGTAGAATATAAACTCTAAAAAAATACCAGAATCAGCCCTAAAAAACTGTAGAATGTAAACTAAGGTTTTAATGACCCGAGGAGGGGTCAAAGAATAGTGTCCTTGGTGTCCTCAGCGGTATCTCCGTCTCTTTACTGATGCTCACATTTCCTCCCACGTTCCACATACATGCAAATCAGGTTGACTGGAGCCTCTGAACCGCCTGCAGGTATGATATATGTGCGTGTGTGTGTGTGTGTGTGTGTGTGTGTGTGTGTGTGTGTGTGTGTGTGTGTGTGTGTCTGTGTGTGTGTGTGTGTGTGTGTGTGTGTGTGTGTGTGTGTGTTAGTTGTTGTAACCTTAATAGGATATGTGAGTAAAACAATATATGGATCAGTAAATAGTAAGCAACCAAATCTAATCAGAATCTCTTATTGTGTCTTTTACAGCGTGGAAGCTTTTTTAAATGTGCCTTAATGACATTGTAAAACCATCTACCTTTAAAAGGATAGTACCTGCTTTGGGATGGGTTTATTTTGGTGCTTACATGTAGACCTGCTCCTGACTGTAGTCTATTTATATCTCATGCCAGCTTGGCAATGCTTCCTGATAGCCTTTGAGGACAGAGAAATACCTCCATCAAACTCGGGGCCCATCTGTGCCCGTATTCCTCCCAAAAGCAGCCGTCCTCCACAATTACAGCGTTCTCCCAATGATACCATCCTCATCATGCCATCACTTTGTGTAAGAACAGGCTCCAGGAAATTGACTTGATATTAATCTGACAAAATTACCAAGAAAGGAAATTAGACTGGGGAGTTTTCTCTGGCATTGATTGGGTTTTGAAGGCAACACAGGCACACTTTGCACGGCTCTAAATAATAGAACATTTAAGGTATTGATTATTTTGGGTATTTTGTGAGAGTGTATCCATGTCAAGCTTTCCTAAATAGAGTTCATTTGACCTAATATGTTCTGTTTGACTCGCTGCGGCTCATTACATTGATACGGATCCAGATCCACCTGAAAATCTGGGTCACTACAGAAATAGCCTCGTGGCTTACTCTCCCAAGACGGCGGCTCTGATGAATTGGTGGCTGTAGGTCACTATGACAATGGTTTGAGTGAAAGAGTGAGAGTGAGGGGCAGGAGCTTGAGATTTTTGACGGGTTTCTCCCTGTTGGTTTTTAATCTAGAAAAAGTTTTGTTTTTTCCGTGGAGTTTGGTGATGTGGGCGAATGCATAAGACTAGAGCGATCCTCGAGGCGCTTTTCTGATCCTTTAAGTAGCACAGATTTGAGGGTTTTTGCTAAAAACTGCCCAAGTTATGCGCTCCAAAATCCATAATCGCATATTATTTGTAGAATGCTGTAACTATGTGGGATGCAGTTTAAACTGTGATTATTAATATACAGTATTTCCATAGGCTAAAAGTCCTGGAATGTGTTTTTGTCTCTGGAGTCTCTACAACAGGAAGGTAGATTTAGGACGAGAGACTCCAGACTCGTAGTGTCTCTTATAGGGTCCTTTCAGCCTGCGCCCGCTGTGAATTTCAGCCGGGTTTAAGTGCAGGTGTTGAATGACATAATAGTGGTGGGCAGTTCAGTTCTGAAGCTGAAGAGTGAAATGATACTGTTGGATAGAAATGGTTCTCTGAGAGTAGCAGGAATGGAGCGGGGATCAGAGAGGATAAGAGCAAGGACAGAAGGAAGAGTTGAGATTGAAAGGAAACAAGAGGAAAATGGTTAGGTTGGAGAAAGGTAAGCCCGGATAAGCCTTTTGACAAGTGAGCTCTGGGCTGGAGAAAGCCAGTCAAACAAAAAAAAAAAAATATCTGCCACGTTTGTTTTATTCATGCTGTGGACAACGACGGCTTCACCATCTATTTTTTACAGCGAGACACAAACAACAAGCAGAATACAAATGCTACCGAATTGTATTCGGCGCTCCCTCTTTTATGTGAAGATTTTTTGATTGAGGCAGATCTCCCTGCCATGTTGGAAAATTACTAAATGATTCAAGGTTTTCTGACACCCCAGAATCCACTGGCATCTCTTATTCTCTTTAATCACATCCTCTTTCAATCCAAACCTGCCTCACACACATTTCGTGCATTTAGAATTCCACAGAAGCCACAACTCCAAAGCAAACAGCGACAATAAGCATTTATTGCTGAAGCCTTTTTGGTCGCCTGGCACCCAGTAATATGTTAACTAATGGGATGTCGACTGGAGTTATTTGGTATTGCTACTGAAGAATAACAATTCACCAAAAGGGATATTGAATGTAAATTCTTTGAGCCTGTTCTTGAGTTGTATGACCATGATATCTCCCACGTTTACATCTGAAGTAAATTATTGAAAGGAAGAAGTATTCGGCATTTTACGTAGGGCTGTGTATTAGCAAGAATCTGGCAATACGATACGTATCATGATACAGGGGTAACGATTCTATATAATGCGATATATTGCGATACTGTAAGAAAGGTGATATTGTAATATTGTGATTTTTTTAAAATCTAATTTTAGGAAAACTGTCATTGCATAAAGAACACACCACCATATGCATGAAATCTGAGTAAAAAATGAATACAATTGGACTCATTGGATCCACAAGAGTATCAGCTTTCCAGTAATACCAAATTTATGCAACTCCAAGACCATTTAGGGACCCCAGTACGCAGAAATATTCAAATTCACCATTTTTTTGAATAGGCGAAAATAACACATTTATACTGCATGCAAAAAACTACATGGTTTATGCCCAAAACTGCATGTTATTAGCATAAAGTGGGCATGTCTGTCAAGGCGAGACTCGTGGGTACCCATAGAACCAATTTTCATTCACATATATTGAGGTCAGAGGTCAAGGGACCCCTTCGAAAATGGCCATGCCAGTTTTTCCTCGCCAAAATTTAGCGTACATTTGGAGCGTTATTTAGCCTCCTTTGCGACATGCTAGTATGACATGGTTGGTACCAATGGATTCTTTAGGTTTTCTAGTTCCATATGATGCCAGTATCTTCGCTCTATCTTTAAAACTCAGCTACAACATTCGACAGACGGAATAGTGGCCATATTTTTAAGAGGTTAATTAAAAGTCTATAGGGTTTTAAAGAATCGATACAGTATCGCAAAACATAATAACGTGATACTCATGTGTATCGATATTTTCTTACACCCCTAATTTTACAGTGCAAAAGGCATCAGAACTGTAAAAATACATTTCTGCCCAACTTCTACACATCATTTTACTTGATTGGCTATTGAAAAAGTACCTAAAGGGAAGTCATTACCCAGCATACACACACACTTAATCCCTGCACCGGAAGACTCCTCGGGGTTGATTCTAATGATACCCATGTGATTTATCCAGCAGATCCACGATCAGTGTGTAAAAAGGAATCCAGGACTGACCTAATAAGCCACGTCTTTGCCTTGTTTCCCACTGTGCTTTTTGAAAGGAGGCATTAGGAAGCACGAGTGAGGAAACCTTATCACAAAAGACGTCGGAAACGTGACATATTTCCTCGGGGATAAATGCATTTTGTGTCTCGGTGGCCCACTTTTCCTTCATATTGATGCTTTGCTGCACACGAATGACAAACAGCTGCGTCACGTGTAAAGGTCTTTTTAGTCAAAACCATTAGCAAAGGTTCAGAGCAGAGAGGACTTGATTCGCGAATGTCCTCCATTGAGGGAAATGTTTACTCTTTGCGTTTTTTAATTGTTCAGCACAGTGTGAAAGGTCTTGTCAAATTGGGTTCAGTGAAGATCCTCAGTTCCCCTTTTAATCTGAGACTCGCACCCCGTACCAACGCAAAAAACACACAACGCTGCTAAAGATAAAATGCGACCAAAACAGTAGAGGGTGGATATAGTGGCGAATGGCTCATAGAGGATATTTATGTAATCTTGGGGCACCAGGGCTGACTCAAACCCGACTCAGAGCCGCTGTTGCAGAGAGAGGCCCAAGGACAGTAGCAAATTTTCTAAATCCCTGGTAGACACAGAAAGTTAAGACAAGCAGCGCTGCAATAAAACAAAGCCCAACCCATTTATCTGAGCATCCCACACAACCCCTGGCCCAGATTTACAGCCCCGGGCTTCCAGAGCTACCAAATCTTCTGGCAGCCACCGCAGCAGATATCGATAGGAAGAGCGAGAATCCCACCGAGGAATTCTGAGCTGGAGGGGCCGACTTCCCAAAACATGAGCTGTCCCTCAATGGTTTCAGAATCAAACACCAAAAAGTGTATGATATAAAAGGGTATAATCACATTGTAAATTGGGATAAATTGTCTCCCATTGATTTTTTGCTCTTTCCCTGAACCTGTCCAGCAAGTACCTTGTGCTATGTGGCATTAAGAGTTTATGGATTGCTTGACAAAGCCAGGTCTTTGATGAGCATTTGTACCCTCCGGAGACGGAACACAGCCGCCTTTCCATCAAGAGCAAAATGCCTGTTTGAAAACAAATAAAAACAGGCCCTCTCTCATCATTAGATCTAAAGCACTTAATCCTGCAAAGAGGCGGCTCTCCTCTTCCACCGAAAACCTTTTCTTTGTATCCATCACATATGGATTCCCTTCGTTGAGTACGTCTGCATGCCAAGTCGCTGACGCTAACCCCTGAAGTTGGGGGGCAATCTTTGCCTGGTACCCCTCTTTAGGTCACCCCTATACTAGGGCTGTTGTCAATCAATTGAAATATTTAATCGTGATTAATGGCGTGATTGTCCATGATCAATCGCAAATGAATCACACATTTTTTTTATCTGTTCAAAATAAATCCTTAAAAGCAGATTTGTCAATTATTTAACACGCTTATCCGATGGGAGTGGGCAAATATGCTTTCTTTATGTAAAATGTATGTATATATTTATTATTGGAAATTAATTAACAACACAAAACAATGACAAATATTATCCAGAAACCCTCACAGGTACTGCATTTAGCATAAAAAATATGCTCAAATCATAAGATGGCAAACTCAAGCCCAACAGGCAACAACAGCTGTCAGTGTGTCAGTGTGCTGACTTGACTCTGACTTGCCCCAAACTGCATGTGATTATCATAAAGAGGGCATGTCTGTAAAGAGGAGACTCGTGGGTACCCATACAACCCATTTTCATTCACATATCTTGATGTCAGAGGTCAAGGGACCCACTTTGAAAATGGCCATGACAGTTTTTCTTCGCCAAAATTTACTGCAGATTTGGAGCGTTATTTAACCTCCTTAGTATGACATGGTTGGTACCAATGGATTCCTTAAGTTTTTCTAGTTACATATGATGCCAGCATCTTCTCTCTAGCTTTAAAACTGAGCCCGCTACAACCTCCGAAAGATCAATTGCGATAATGCGTTAAAGAAATGAGTGGCGTTAAAACGATTTCCCGTTAACCCGTTAAAAGACGCTTTTTAAATTATTCAAAGGATAAAAAAAGAGAAAGAAATCTAGCGCTGAGATAGAAAAGACAATTTGTCATATTAACACATTTTTTTTTTCCTGAAAGTTTGCTTCCGTCTTATAAGCGAGCTTTGAATAAAAAGCCGGATTCTATTCCTGCTGTGAAAAATTTCTCCTGATTTATTTCACCATTTTTTAACTGCCAACTCATAAAACATGAAAAAGGACAATAAAAAATCACTCACACACACAAACACAAACTGAAAAAACCTACACAGGCCAGTATTTATGCCAGCCAGGCCTTTCTCTTCACCACAGGGTGAGTATCGGTAATATGTTACGTGCCGTTGTGGCTCCGAGGGCTTCGCCTTTTAGTGGATATGAAAACTGCGGCGAGGCCTTGTAGTCACATGAAATTTTACAGCAGGCATGGAGGCACTTTTCATTGTTGTGTTTGCTCCTCGCAGAAGCTCCAAGGCTCCTCAGCTAGAAAACAACAACGGCCTCGTTGTTCCCGTCTCATCTGTGTTCATGCCTGGTAAAAGGAACATAAAACCCTTCCCCCCTTGCGAGTCCCTGGTATCGGCACGGTTCAGGCACAGAGGAATAGTTTTTCAAAGTGTCACCGTTTAGGGCATGGTTTGGATGTCAGCTGCTAAATGAATAAATAATGTGCCCTCAAGTTGCATTTGATGTAGCAGGATCTGATCCGATGTGACTTTTCACTCAAGGTAGCTAACATCCAGATGTTGGGAGGAAAACCCTTTTTTTTCCCCCCTCAGGTTGCTAATGAAACATGGAACAGGGAGGATGTTTATCAGCGCTCCACCGACAAAAAAAACGAGGCGGATGAGAGAAGTTGTTTCATGAGAGCAAAACCGATTCGGAAATGATGCATCATGTGTAAGTCTGGCTGCATGATCACGGGTACAGTATCTACAGTATGTGTTGTCATTGCTCCGGGGCTCCTTATGCTGCAAAGTAGGCACAGAATAGGAAGCGAGATCCAGTAGTGGCTCACGGTGCGTGCCTGTTTGCAGTTTTTGTGGAAGTGCAGACAACCCGAGGCCAAATTTGCCTGCAGTGTTTGGACGTGGCCTACTTCTAAAGCGTGCAGTCATTAATGTGGTCTTCCACTCTGTTTAAAGTACACAAATGGGATTTTAATTCATTCCCAGAGTATGCAGAGGGTTTAAACCGGGTCTTTTCATCCCGCTGCTGTAGTTCATACATGTGATGCGGAAAAAATATCATGGATTTTTTTAGAAGCGGTGACGACCCTGTAACGCGTGGCGCCTCGCTGTATGACCTTGAGTGCCCTCGGTAAGCCGCAGTGTCTGAGGATGTGAGTGTGTACCGTAGTGGCCTACTCCTGTCTCGTGGACTTTGTAGTGCCTGTGTGTGCGTTTGAATAATGTCCTGCAGGAGACACTCTAAGTGCAACGTCTAGGACTCAGGCGTCAGCAGTAATATCAGGGCAGCCTCTCCTCTCCTCTCTCGTCTCTCCTCTGTGCGCAATGGCATGGGGGATATTACAGCATTAGAACTCATGAATTATAGCCGTATTGTTAGCTCAATGTCATGGGACGTACAGTAGACGTGTTTCTGGTTAATACCATCGCGGTATCAGTCAAACGCTAGGAAAAAGAGGAATGGGGATTGTGAAATGTGTTTAAGCGTAACACTGTTTTGGACTCTGGTGAGACATTTAAGTCAGTTTCGCTGAATAATGAAACACGAATTAGGATGCCACATTTGTCACAAACTGTTGTGAGCTTAAGGCTTCTGCCCTTGTTTGATCTGCGCTATCACAGAGGTACGACTCGGTATTTCTGTATCATAGCAAATGGATCTGTGCGTTTCCCAAAGATATGGGGGGGGGGGGGGGGGGGGGGGGGGGATGCAATAACAAAAGATGCATTACCTAATAGATTTGGCAGAAATGCAGAGTTCAGGGCGGTCTGATAAAGCTGGGTTACAGTACTTTAATCAATCACTAGGAACGCGAGCCAATTTAGGAAGAAGCCTGACATTCAAGATAGGCTTTCAGACAGGATTAGAAATAGTGAATGGAGAGCAGACATATCTGCCAGGGCGAGCCCAGAGGACTGTTGTCAGGGGGACAGTGTTCCCTCCTCCATGTGTGATATTGAGGCATGTCTCTGCCTCGCCCCCCCCCCCCCCCCCCCCCCCTTCCCCAACCCCCCCTTTATATTTGAAAAGTCACATCCTGTCTTCCTGGCCTTGCCCCTCAGTTAAATGCAGATGAGTATTAGTAACAAGACAGCGTTGGTCGCCTCTGTTGTTTACTCTCTCCCTTCAAGAAAGGGCACTGTCATTTAAAATGTCCCTCGGAGCTCATCATCATCTGGAGTCTCCGGCCCTTACTAATAATATCTGGAATATCAATGTGAACATGCAATGAGCAGAGGAAGACGGCTGGTTTTCACCGGAGGAAAACAGCTGCTTTCTTCGCCTCCAGGACATTGTTCTGGTGTTGTTTTTTGTACCTAGTTACAGCAACGCGGGCTGTTTATCTAATCCCTAACACTCAAACATCTGGACACCTCAGTCTAAGTCAAAATTTGAAGATAAATCTGTCTCTATCTTCAAATTTAGCTATTTTCCAAAGCTTTAGGATTCCCTGAAGGGAAGACATAGCCTTTAGCTGCAGCCCTATAGCCTGGGATCAATGGCGGAAACAGCCACAGGCTGTGATGCTGCTGGATAAAGGGGGTGCTTCAACTGTGGTGATTGATATCACCTCACTAATCCCTCCACATCTCCTCTAAATCCACCTGGCTGGAGCTCTGAATGAGCCTGTAATGTGATGAATTAAGATGTAAGCGCTCGAACCGCATTTACATTTCCGATTGTCACATTTTATAGATGTGGATTATTTGTTATTGAAATGAAAGGCTTATATTCTTTTGTTATATTTTGCAGCTTTTTATTGACATTCATAGATCTGTTGTGTTCTAATGGTAGTTACTAGGGGTGGGAATAACCAGAGGCCCCACTATACGTTCTTATTCTGATACTTAAGTCGCAGTACAATCTTATTGTGATTTTAAACATTTTGCGATATGCTGAGTATTGCGATAAGATATATTGCGATTTATTACCTTTTTTCAACTGCAAATTATGCAGTTTGTCAACATCTGTTTTATATAATAAGATACAGTTTTAACTCTGTTCATCTCAGAGTTTTCATTCACATATCTTGAGGTCAGAGGTCAAGGGAACCCTTTGAAAATGGCCGTGCCAGTTTTTCCTCGCCAAAATTTTATTGTAACTTTGGAGTGTTATTTAGCGTTACACAAGCTAACATGCTAACCAATGGATCCATTAGGTTTTCTAATTTCATATGATACCAGCATCTTCACGGTTAAGACTGAGGCTGCTACAACCTCTGAAAGACAGAATAGTGTCTGTCGGATTGTTCAGAGGTTAATAGTTTATATAATAAAAGATCGATACTTGACATCCGTGTATCGATACAATATTACCACGCAAAATATCGCGATATTATGTTGTATCGATTTTTCCCTCAGCCCTACTATTTACTATTAGGGCTGTCAAAGTTAACGCGATAATAACGCGTTAACGCAAATTCGTTTTTAACACCACTAATTTCTTTAACGCATTAACGCTATCGATCTTTTGGAGGTCGTGGGCTCAGTTTCAAAGTTAGAGTTAATCATCAGTGTATCATATAAAACTAGAAAACTTAATGAATCCATTGGAACCAACCATGTCATACTAGCTTGTTGCGAAGGAGGTTAAATAACGCTCCAAACTTACACAACATTTTTGGCATTGCCATTTTCAAAGGGGTCCCTTGACCTCTGACCTTAAGATATGTGAATGAAAATGGGTTCTATGGGTACCCACGAGACTCCCCTTTACAGACATGCCCACTTTATGATAATCACATGCAATTTGGGGCAAGTCATAGTCAAGTCAGCACACTGACACACTGACAGCTGTTGTTGCCTGTTGGGCTTCAGTTTGGTATGTTATGACTTGAGCATATTTGTTTATGCTAAATACAGTACCATGAGGGTTTCTGGACAATATTTGTCATTGTTTTGTGTTGTTAATTGATTTCCAATAATAAATATATACATTCATTTGCATAAAGCAGCATATTTGCCCACTCCCATGTTGATAAGAGTATTAAATGCTTGACGGGCATTTAAGATGCCTTTAAGGTACATTTTGAACAGATAAAAAATGTGTGATTAATTTACGATTAATCGCGATTAATCATGGACAATCACACAATTAATTGCAATTAAATATTGTAATTGATTGACAGCCCTAGTTACTATACATCTCTTATTCAAGATCAGATTACATTTCACAGGAAAACCTTTCTCTGAACTGTCAAAGCTTGTTTGCTATAGAGTCCTTCTGGATATTAAAGTGCTATTCATTTCATTAAACAGCTCTTATTAATGGCTGATAGAGGCCATGTGGCGCGGTTTGTTTGCTCTTTGTTTACGCTGAAGATGAAGGTCACCCCCTCATTAGTGCAGCAGCATCTTTTTTTTTTTTTGATGTTGTGATATACATAGTAATCAAGTGTGGCTCACATCGCTGCTTACTGTTGACCTTTACTTAAAAGCACATCACTGTCGGGTCGCTTCCAAACTTAATTATGCTCTCATAAAACTCCCGAGCATCATGTACAGTGGACGGACCTCCTTTAATCTGTTGTCATTAGGCCACAGTAACCCTGTGCTCCTTCTGTAAATAGGGCCCCGCTCCATAATGTTCATGAATCCATTATTGCCTCTTTTTATATAAGAAAATAGATGCTGAGGGCTTTTGCTGTGTCAAGCGCACTTGTGTACAACTCGGCTTTCAGCTATGTATTCAGAAATCCTACTTGTCACACAACAATACACTTTGGCACCTCTCACTTCTCTGCAACTAGCAGGCATTTGCATGTCAATAGCATCAGTCTACCACTGTGCTTTTGGCATTTGCGAACGTTCTGAAAGGAAGCCAGGTACCGTAGTGGAGGTCTTTTGAAAAGAAACATCAGAATAACATGTTCATTAACACGTTACTTTCTCAAAATTCATCTCGGCCCTTTTGATCATCAATCACAATTAAGGACTCTTAAGACGTACAGTACGACTCGGGTCCGGCTTTAAAAGTACATGCAAAATTTTAAAGCACATGCCTCGAGGGAAAAGGCGACGCTGCAGCACTGCTGTACATGATGCAACGCACTGTGATACTTTTAGATCAGATTAATTAATCCCCGTTCTTATATTAAGTCTAGCACCATATTTTACCTGAATATCTCTGTGTTTGCACATTACTGTAACTGCTGCAAATGCTAAGGCACCTAATGCATTATTACCTCATTAATTTTACAGGCGGCATCTGGGTCATGTCTCTGCTCGGTATATGTATTATGCTGTGGAGCCCTTTCACACCCAATGATAAAGCTTATCTTTCAATTTTCACCGAGAACCGCCGCCTACTTACCTTAAATTAAAGCTGTTATTTGGCTTATTAGGCCACGGAAAGATTCATTTCCTCAGCACGCTCACAGCACATGTTGTACATGCCCAACACAAATGCACAAGGCTATTACATTTCACATGGAAGGCCCAACAGCTTTCATTTTATTGAAAAAAAAAAAAAATAATTTCATATTCTTCTGGACAAGTTGATCTGAATTTTTAATCTGTGTCTGCAAAAAAACATAATTCAAAATGCAGTGGATGAAAGTGGCGAATTACATGCACTCAGTGTAAGGCTTCGCTGCTTTTTTGAAATGGTGCATAGCTAAGTGTTTGTCCTCAGGATGATCAGCTCTTCAAAGGCCTGGCTTTGTATGGTTTATGAGGATACTTCTGTTTGTGTTTTAGTTTCTGTAATGGAGGGGAGGGGGGACGGACATGGCAGGGACATTACAACCGCAAGAATTAATTTTCTCTATTCCTAGCAGGAAATGTCCACCAAATTGTAGACATTACTGCATCGTAAATTACCCACATAATCCCGTTTTCAGATGTGTGCTACTCGCTGCAAAGACAATCTAAATCACGTTATCACGAGAGCCATACTTCTGGCCCGGAGGAACTGTTGTGCTCTGCTTCGATAATTGCCCGCCAATGTGGGTTACTCATATCTGCATTTGATACGGGCTCTGCAAATGATTATTCAGGCCAAGGACAACTGCATGGTCTCTTTAACCCAGAGCAGAAGGGTCAATACTAGCCACAGGAGCTGATCCATCTAAGATTTTGCAGTGCGGTGCCAATAAACTCGGAGCCGTGATTGTGAGAGATCAGCTCCCTGTTGTAATTACCAGCCAGACCTCAATTAACTCACAGAAAACCTTCAGTTCAACTCTTTATGTTTGTGAAGTGTTAATAGCTGCTTCAAGAGCAATGTTTCCCCACGCCCATCCCTGTCAATTCTGTGGTACACTTGGATCAATGTTCAATGCACTGCAAGTTCTCAGATGCATTATTTAAAATGAGTTTAAACAGGAAGGAAGCAATTCATCCCAAACGATACTCTCATTAATCTCAAACCGTAATCAATCAGTGTAAATGTTGAGTTTTCTTCTCAGGCAGTAACTCTCGATAACTGGCCGGGAGCTCCACAACAAGCAGCATTTGGACCAGCGGGAGTAATACACACCAGTTCACATCTGAAGTGATTGTCATAAACTTTGATTTGCTTTATATACGTAGTGCCATGCCGGCGCCGTTCAGGTTCCTTGCACTTGCCCGAATTTTATTAGGGATGCATCCCAGACAGCTAAAAATCCATCCTCCTTTCAACTGTAAGCCAGAAATTGATGTTAGCGCTGCCATGTTATACGTGCCGTCCTCACAGTGGAGGAGATGAGAAGGAGCAGCTTGAAATATCTGCTGAATTCTCCTTGGTATGCTCGAGTGTGTCCTCTCTAGGAATCCAATCATGTTTTCACATGTGCTCACCAATCAAATGTGTTTCCACGTCGCAGATGTGAGAGGAGATAACCAACAACTAGCAAACACAACATTCAGAGAGGTATCTATGTTAGCAATGCACACATCATCTCTGACTCTGCTGATCGCTGACCCTCGTTGCGTGATAATACGCCTGATGAAAAATGCTCTTTTGGATATTTACCCGGTCATGATGCTGAATATGAAACAGACAGAAGCCGTAGATTTTTTGTTTGGCTGTTCATATTATTTTTTAAAGGCGCTAAATTTACCAAAGCATTAATATAGCATCAAACAACAATTTTCTATGTAAAGATATTGAGGAGTAATGTCTACCTGAGCAGAGAATGAAGTCTCTCTCCCTGCTTCTCCTCACTTTGTTGACATCGCCGGGCTGGACTCGCGTGTTTCTAGAGCATGTTTGTGCACGTGAAGGTGCCCCACTTGCTAGCTCACGACCGTTGCTCTGCACTGCTCTCATACGGCGGTCACAGATGATAACACTGCACCGACAGAGGGTGGAGGCGCAGAAGCGTAGCACCCACCCTCGGCTTCACCCTCAGGTTAACAATTATCTCTGTCAGCTTGTTTGCTGTTGTTTGCACTGTTTAGCGCGTTTCGCACCGTTAGCTGCGAGCCATGGCTCGCCGTTGCCATGTTGAGAGGTAATGGATAGGCTCCCAATTCCATATTTAGCACCTTTAAATGTGGCCAATATCAGATTCCAGTGTGAACTGGTCAGGGTTATGAACTGTCCTGAGAAAAAAACAAAACAGATCTGAGTCACATGTGCAAAAAAATTGATTTGGGCCACTTTTGCCTGCAGTGTGAACGTAGCCAAAGAGTCTACAGCCATGCTAACAGCTCTGTAAGGCTGTGTAAGGTGCTTTGAGCTAAATGTGAAAGTCAGAATGCTGACACGCTGTTTTTTAGCAGGTATACGGTTTACCATTTTCACCATCTTAGTTTAGCGTGTTAGCATGCTAATGAGTATTTTGCAAGTATTTGGACATAAATCAATCATAAAAGTACATACAAATATTGGACAAATTTGAATTTTGACATGATGATAGTGCTGGATAAAAAGTCAGTGGATCACAAAAGTTATTGCAGATCATACTGTGGGGAGCACAAATGTCTGTACCACATTTTCATAGCAGTCCATCCAGTGGTTGTTTAGATATGTCACTAAAACCCTCCAAAAAACTCATCGTTGTGCTAGATGATGGATACAATTTCATGGCAACACATCCATGAAATTTTACTGGAATATTTTACTGACTAGACTGACATTGCCACCCTTATAGCCACACCAGTAGTATTGCTAAAAAATCCCCCAAATTCATAGCATATGTGTTAGGGGTGTAAGAAAATATCGAAAGTATCAAGTATCGTGATTATTATGTCTTGTGATACTGTATAGATTCTCAAAAACACTTTCAATTTCTAATCAATAGTTTACATGCAAAGATTAACTCAGCCAATGCTTTATTTCATTTGCTAAGATATGAGCCCTCTCAAAGTAGTGCTATGATGTTGGATGTTACAGGGGCTGTTATAAATGCAGATACCACTGTAAAGTAGTACTAAAAAGTTAACTTTTTTTACTGAGATTTTATGCATATTAGGCATGGGAAAAAAATCGATTCACCTATGTATCGCGATTTTTTTTTTTTGTATGATTTTGAAATCAATTTTTTAATGCCAAAATCAATATATTCGCTTCATTTGAGTCTCTGTGGAGGTAGAAGGAAGTTACAGATTTTATTGTTGTAGTCCGTAACGTGACGTCATATCCGTTCCGTATCCGTCAACCAAAACAAACCGCAGCCGGCCGAAACGACAAAGCAGAAAACGGCGGAGGGTCCTGGTGCATACGACCTGCACCCTCACTTTTTAAATCAAAAGTGGTAAACGCTACACATACAGTAAAGTATGGAAACACTTTGGGTTTCACACATTGCCAGGAAAAGCAGAGTTAGACATGCTGCGGGAGCAGAGAAATACTGGCCTCACAACAATCAACCCCTCAGCATTGACAGCCAGCTAGTGGAACTGGTTCAATCATTCAAATACCTCGGGACAGAGATAGACACCTCCTTGTCCTTCTCCAAGCACACCGACTATGTGTACAAGAAGTCCCAGCAGCGCCTCCACCTGCTGAGGAAGCTCAGGACTTTTAATGTCAGCAAGGAGATTTTAGCCATGGTTTATAGGTCACTGATTGAATCTGTCCTCACTTTCAGTATCTCATCCTGGTACAATGGTCTCACCACCAAACACAAAACAAAACTCGCCCGGATAATAACGCAGGCTGGCAAAATAATCGGCTCTCCCCAAACCCCCCTAACGGAGCTTTACACCCGGTGAGTAATCAGGAAAGCCACTACCATCACACAGGACCCCCCGTCCCCCGTCCCCTTCACCGAACCTCTCAGTTACTTCCTTCAGGTTGCCGCTACAGAGTCCCGCTGGCCCGGAA
Organism: Sebastolobus alascanus; assembly: GCA_916701645.2. Taxonomy (NCBI): domain Eukaryota; kingdom Metazoa; phylum Chordata; class Actinopteri; order Perciformes; family Sebastidae; genus Sebastolobus; species Sebastolobus alascanus. The sequence continues at coordinate 2,893,810 of CAKAOJ020000041.1, read as the reverse complement.
AAATATATATAAAAAATCTTTCATTCCCACTGCCATCATCACCTTGAACAGTTTAAAAAAGGAAACATACTTAACTTCAGTCTATTTTCACACTGTTCTGGTCAGTTATAATTGTACTGTTTATCGTGCCCTATGGGCAAGTATGTATCTCTGTTTTTGCTATGTCTTATATGTGTTTTATTTATTTATTGTTGAGCCTGTCAAAGACAAATTTCTGTTACCTGTGACAGACAATAAAGTTTTTTTTATCTTATCTTATGGCTAAAGCTGATAGCTGAAAGCTTATAAATTAAAAATGAAATACCACTAATTTGTGAGGGAAATGTCTTTAGTCTTTGTTTTTTGGGTTACTGGAAAACATTTAATAAATAATTCAATTCAATTAAAAAACTTTATTAATCCCTCTAGGGGCAATTGGTTAGGAGCAGCTGCCTGACAATGACTGATATATTTGACTTCAGGACATCTCTGACTACATACATGCTGAAAATCAAACATTTTAATGTACTAATTTAGATATTTTCCAAAGTAAAAGTCCATAGAAGTGTATGATTTAACTTTTTGCCCATGGCGTAGTGTTAAAAAAGTTAACAAAAATCGCAATAAATCGTAATATTGGATCGCAATACTTAAAAATCGCAATACATATCGAATCAGCACCCAAGTGTCGTGATAGTATCGAATCGAGACATAGGTATAACGTCCCAGCCCTAATGCATATGCCGGTGTGTTCTTTATACTATGACAGTTTTCCTAAAATTAGATATGAAAAAAATCCCAATATATCGCCTTGCTTACAGTATCGCAATATATCACAATATATTGAATCATGATACATACCGTATTGCCAGATTCTTGCCAATACACAGCCCTAATATGTATGTGAAATACTAATGCTGAGAAGCCATATGATGTAACAACATAGATGTTGCTAGATGAATATGGTCTGTAATGGATGATGTGCCCTATTTTAATTAGACTTCCCTCGTTTATGGTCAGTGATTTGGTTCTTTCTGAAGACACGACAGAGGCCGTCCTCCTCGCCTCGTGCTCTCCCGTCAGCAGCACTCTGGAGCTGCGTTGGCAGGGTGATAGAAATTGCACACAGAACACTTCGTCGAGAGAACAGATCCCACCCTGCAAACGGCATCTGTGGGAGGCTGGATAATGAGTATGCCATGTGTAAAGCCTTAATGTGTTTACATACGGCTAGATTAGAGACGGACCCAATACTTGCCCCTGTGGTTTCTCAAAGAATCCCTGTGGGCGACTTGAGTGATTAGCTACTTTGAGTTTTTTTTTTAGTGGGAGTGTCTGGTGGGACTCTGCAGTGGATCGATAGGAGTTAGGATGATGAACTGTTGGGGAAATTTCTTTATTTATCATTTTTTTTGAAAACGTAAGCTCCCCAGTCCTTTTCCATCTAATTGAGTCGGTTTGCTTTGATTAATATCCCCCACATATTGTTTCACATATCGTATTACTGCCCAAACCGTATCCGACACCCAGTCAAGAGTAAAAGAGGCAATATAGGAGTAGGGGCGGGCCTCGACTCGCAGCTTTTAGGACTTCTAGATCAAATCTGTCCCTATCACTTTGGTCACGAAGAGCAAACAGTTGTTTCGAGCACCGTCAGCAGTTAACAGAATTGCCATTATTTATTTGCTGCGCGGCCACAGCATTCATCTCAACACCTGGAATCTGTCTTTATTTGGCCCTGCCGAGCTCACCCCTCCGTGTTTCCTCGGCCGTTTGGCTGGTAATGATACTCGCAGGCAGCATTTATCCAGCAGCCAGGAGAAGAGGTGGAGACGCGCGGCTTAGCGGGCGGCCACAGCAGCAGCAGGCAGCGCCGCCGCCGCTCCTCACCGTCTCCCTTCCTTTTTTTTGCTTCTTTAGAAATATGTCAGCATCGCCGCGGTGATTAGCAGTCAGAATGTGCTGCGTCTTTGTCCTTGATTTAATGCCAAATCTCCTAAGTAATAATGACTGCTCGGCTCTGTGTCTGACGGAAAGAGGGAAAAGGAAAAGGAAGAGTGGGCCCTCATCCCTCGCTGTTACAGTGGCACTGGTTCCCAGCAGGAGCCGTACGAAGCCGCGGTTTGGTTTGACATTTTGCGAATGTTGTTTTCTGAAACATGCCAATCTCCTTGATTTAATATGGCGGGCTGTTGTTCGTCAAGCCCGGGAGCTTATACGTGGAGCGTGCCTGCGAGAGAGGAGACGTGCAGCATGTGTGTGTACATTCATTATTGATTTTGCTTGCGTTGAAATCCATGTTTGCCCATTTGAAATAAACACGTGTAAGCAGACAATTTACAGATACATCTTCCACATTATTGACACGCAGAGACCAGGGAGCAATCCTATCATAAGCAGAGCTCGGCTCAAAATGGAGCTTTCACACCGATGTAGATTGGTGTCTTTCCGGAGCACAAACGGGAGGTGAGGACGCTAAATTAAGTTTTTTTGCCTTCGCCTCTCACATTTTAATGAGTTCAGCTGAGGTAACCGCCCGGGTACATAGGTTTCTGTCTCCTGCCTCCCGTCTTGTTGCCTGTCTCTTATCGTTTCCATAATGGCACTTTCAGCCTTTGTTATAATGTAACAGCACCAGAAGCATTTGTAATCAGTGATTACACTCTCTCCCAGGTCAGGACGGCTCACTTCATTTGAAGTTAGATGTTCCAGAGGACTAATGCCTTTGTCGCAGTCGAGCTGCTATAATAACAGAGCGGTGGAGAGTCAGAAACTCCATCTACTCAGAACTCTTATTGGTTCCTTTTTTTAACAGAGTCCATTCAGCCTCTCTCTAAGGGATGTCAGGGCGTAGGAGTACATTTGGCTCTGCGCTCAAGACTTTTTATTGCGATGCAGAGATCTCTCCGCTGCAGGAGAACAAAGGGTCTCCTACAATGAGCGTACATGGCTGTGGGCTCGGACCAAAAATAAAGAGGGAATAAAGTGTTTACTTCTAAATGCGGGTATCTGTGTGGGGACAGCTCATGTGTTGTACCGGTGTTCCGCTTTTGAATATTGATGAATAGGGATTGGACTGGCAGAATTGAACATGTCCTGTTAATCAGGGAGCGGAGAATTGGGGAAGATGGTGTTTAACGGCTTGTACTTGGTGGAGTGCCGTCTTGCATTAAGGGCTAATAACCTCCCTTAGAATCAGCACAGCGCCCCTCTCATCCTCCTCCTCCTCCTCCTCCTCTCCTCCCCCCCACCCCCGCGCCTCCATCACCCCAGTTGTATTTATTATGGGCTGCAAGGCCACGGTGATGAGACGATCAATATTTCTGGGATGATGAGGGAGAACTCATGCAATCTCTCCCTCTCTCGCTCTGTTCCTCCCTTGGCAGTGCTTCAGCAGGTAGAGAGATCAAAGCAGAGAGGACCTCTGAGATGCTGTTGGAGGGGAGACTGATGAAGTCCTCTGTGCTGTGTGTCCTCTAAACACACACACTCCATCACGCTGTCCTATGTCCTTGCTGTGTCCTGATTAAAAAGTTTGACCTGATGTATTTTATCTCGACAAGAATTAGTGTTATTCCGCTGCCGTGTGTGCACATCTAAACATAAATGGCCTCTGTTCGACTTGAGATTGAAAATCTCGTATCTACGGGCAATAATAAGGTGCTCGGACAGCACCTCTCTGTTCAGGGAATCAATATGTGGAACTCTCATAATGGATCATAAATGAAATCATTTATGGTACTTTAATGTTCTGATTCAGGTGTTTACCACCATTTTGTGTTAAAAGTATTCACAAAAGCAAACACATCCAGACAATAAATACTAGGTGCTGGACAGAAGAACATGTAAGAGATGGAAAAAATCACACTAGAGAATGCTCCCATGACCATATATTTAATTACCACCAAGTAATCCACTTGGTGGTAATCAAGCATACGTTCATGGGAACATTATCTAGTGTGCGGACTCTATTTTTTCCATCTCCCCCATTCTGTGTTCCCATTTAAATGTTTTCTTTAATACCCTTTCACGTGTAGTGATCACTACAGTGGACTGCTATGCAAAAGCTATTTTCTTGTATATGCATTGGGTTTGATGGTATAGTTGTACATCAGCCACAACAGTGGATGCCAGTGCATCAACCAATACACTGCCACCAACTGGCCAACCGTTGTAATTGCAGTACAAATTCCTCAAAACCAAGATGGCCGACGTACGGCCAGAAACGCTGAGCAGCTCAGGGATATGTTGCAAATCCTTCTATAGAGGGAGATCCTTGCAGGTAGATAAAATTTGATAGCATCAAGTAACAACTGAGGAGTAATACAATTGTTAAAACCTCCAAGTATTGATTTTATGTTGGGAGAAAATGACGATTAATCATCTGCCCATTAAATTTGACATTGTGCGTCGCTGGCTATATTTCAGCTACAATTAATGCTAACACTGCGACTTTGTTGTTCTTGAAAATACTTAATCTGCAGTAACTGTTTGGCTGTAAATCAATTGATTTGTTATTAAGATTTAACTTTCAGTTTTGTTATTGCAGTTTTACAATATTCTTCTGTTATTTTTGTAGAAAATATTCATTGAAAAAACAATTCAACAGGGGGATGTAGGGAGGGGCTGAGGAGTCAAGGGCAAGAAGCTGAATGAGGGAGGGAGGGAGGGTCAGGATGGAGGAGTAGAAAGAGAGAGGGGAGAGGCTGAGGAGTCAAGGGCGAGGTTCAACATTTTTATAGTTTTCACATAATACATAATTTTATTCATTGGTTTGCTAAATACATATTTCTTCAGTTGAAACCTCAAATGCATGCTGTCCACTCAAATGGACATGTGAAAAAATTTCATTTTTTTTTTTCATGAAGAAGAATAAACTAAGGAAAAATATCTTGACTGAGGTTGTCATAGTCCATGCTTGAAAGGGTTCTAATTCTCAGTGTTACTAAACATCAAAACACAGGACTCTCCCGGATGATGAACGATCCTATGGGTTTACGTTTCTGAGAAATCATGTTTTGTCTGTAATTTTGGCACAGAGGACAAAGTTTTTTTTATGAAAACATGCTTGTACCCTCAACTTTTTTTTAATCAAAGAAGCAGATCTTTTCTAATAGAGTTCTTAATCTCTTTTACTCATGATTTAAACTGGAGAATTTCATGCTGATCCGAACTTAGCATCGTCTCTGAGAAAAATTAACGGGACTTTTACCTCTAGGACCAGCTTCATGATCATTTTGTAGGCTGTAGTTTGTGGTTCTGTTGAATTGTACAGCATACTGAAAGGTTTTTTCCAATATTTAGTCACTGATATACTGAAAATATGTTTTTATTGATAGAAATGGAGTGGATGTTAATGGGTGCACAAAATATTAGAAAACCCTCTCAGTCGATATAGGCAATGTAATTCAACAGCACAACAAACCATAGCATCTAAAATGACCATAAAGTTGAATCAACACTTCTCTAAAACAGTTTCAACAAAAGCTGATTATTATTATGGATTATAACCTTCATGTAGGTGGGATTTAGTAGTGCAGGACTGTTGTATTAAGCAGAATTATAGGCTAGGTGTAGCTAATACAGTGTATTATATGGTTTATATATATTACTGGTTGTGTATTGTGGTGTTTGTAGGCGTTTTCTTGTTGAGCAGTGTGTGTTCTTGTAAAGGTCCATCTAGGTTCAAGTCTTTCACTCTAGCTGAGGCTATAAATGCTGTGGTTATGTGGAGCTGGTCGATGCTATATGTCTTGTATAAAAACTAAACAGGAATGAAACACTATATAGTTCATAGAGTCTTTGAACGTGGCGATATGGCAGTGTAGGTTTTCGTCTCCTGCTGCAGGAATCCTAGTGAGCACGGAGGGGACTTTGTCGGTGTGACTTTTCTGCATTTCGAAGCCTTCCCCAGCCCTCGGCCCCTCAGCAATGCATGCCTTTTAGTCCCCAGATTGGATATGGATGACTTTTCATGTATTATCACTTAGCAGGTGCTCGGTGTGCCGGAGTCTCCGAGCAGAATTGTCCGCCACACACATTCCATTTGCACTAGTATCAGTGAAGGTGGGCTCATCTGCAGTATTTACAAAATGTACTGTATGCGAGGGCTTCCATGTACAACTGCTACAGCTACAGCTTTCCCTTGATTCACGTCTGCAGCAAATGGGAAAGCTGCCTGGCGATAACAACACCTCCAGGAACGTCGGGATTGCTTTCTCTCAGTGGTTAGTGGCCCTCCAACGGCTGCTGATACATTATAAATCATTTACACAGTCATTTTGGAATGCAATATCCTCCTCTAAATGCTGGCTTTTCTTCTCCATTGTTATTAGAGCGAATGCTGCAGTAGGCGCACAAGGCTGAGGGGGACCCTAAGCCAGAGAAATTGAAAATTGATCAGGCAGTGTGGGAAGGTGTTGTCACTGGCACCGCTGGTTCACCGTGGGACTGTTGATTAGCATTTACAGCGCCGTCCCTGGAGGTATACCTGCTGCCTGTAGCTACATCCTCTGGCTCTTCTCCTGTTCATCCCAGAAAGAGACCTCTTGTAAGAGCAAACAAGGGAGATGAAATTTAAATTCTACCTTGTTCATATCTATACCAATGGGAGATGAAGGGAAAATGCTGCATGACATTAAGCAGGGCATGAAATTTTCATCGTGTTATTATGTGCTTGTGTGTGACTCCTGCTGTTGGGCTTTAGCAGTGCTTTTCCTGTAAATATAGCGGATCTTAAAGGATTAGTTCTCAATTTTGTTAAAGTCGGGTGTCCACATGTACATTGAAACAGGTTTTGCTCGCTGTAATCAGTCCACCTGTTCTTACTGGCCTTTAACGTAACAGTGTGTTACATTTTGGGCGATCTATTAGAAGAAATGGAATATAATATTAATAACTATGTTTTCATAATTTATAATCACCTGAAACTAAGAATCGTTGTGTTTTCGTAAAATGAGCCCTTCATATCTACATAGGGAGCAGGTCCTCTTCCCAGAGTCCGCCATGTTGCTCCGCCATGTTTCTACAGTAGCCCAGAACGGACAAACCGAACACTGGCTCTAGAGAGAGCATGTTGTGTTTTTACGTTACCTGAAGGCCACCGTAGTTCTCCGACAGGCTTGTGAAACTGCTGTAACGTGAGCCGCAGAGTGCAAAACTGTGGTACCGCCAGCCGGCGTCTGACTTTCGTTGCTCCTAAAGTAGTGTTATTATGGTAAGGATGACCTCTCAGCGAGGCGAACGGCGTTACCACGGTTTCGCACTCGGCGGCTCCCGTTACCGCAGTCTTGGAAAGGGAGGAGTGAGCAGAGGGGTACACAGTTGGTTGCCTACACACTGAACTTTTAATATATCCAGTCCTCATGTGTTTTCAATGGAAGTGATGGGGGACAAAATTCACCGTCCTATTTCTCTAATTAATATGTATTCCAAAGTTTATCTGAAGTTATTATGAGGCTTCAGCAGAGTTCAGAGTTAGTTGAATCAAGTGGGTCTTCCAAAGTTACAGCCTTTTCAGTACAAAATCCTCTCTTATTGTTACTATTCTTCCACTGCAGCTCAACAGGGAAAAACTGTCTGTTAAAAGTGTATTATGTTTTCTGTATTTATGCACCTTGAATTTCCCTATTTGGGATGAAAAAGTTTACCTTGACCTTGAAATCAAAAAGGCTTTAACTTTGGACAACACCCACTTGATTTGACTCATTCAGACTGCAGGAGTCTCATATTAGCTTCATATAAACTTTTAAATATATTTTTTCACAGCCCAAGGACTGTGGATTGTGTCCGTCATCACTTCCATTTGAAGCTTGTTAGGAGGGGATCTTTCAACAGTCAGTATTAGGGTTGGGCGATATGATGCATGGTAGAAATGCGTCCACCGTTAGCAATACTGTTTCCACTGCAGTAGCTATTCTCGCGTGATCTTGTGATTTTGCGAAACCAGCTGCCTCGCAAGGTAACGTGATTTTGGCAGACATGGAGGAGGAGAGTGAAGTAGAGGAGGCGTAGGCGTCCCAACCAACAACGAGATGAGGAAGAACTGTGGTTACATGATTACCTGACATTTGCACACTGTAGTTTATTGTGACAGTGTTTTGTCAGCTTTTTGAAATGAAAGATGAGCAAATCCTGCAGGAAATGTAAAGTCTTTTTTTTTTTTATTTTGATACAGCCTAAATCCAACTTTGTGTGATTTTTACACTGAGTGACTGAAGTCAGGCTGCCAGGAAACTTAAAACTAACATTTTGAAAGAATTTTAGTCTTTTAATCTTTTGTTTTAAACTCAAGTGTTGTCTCGTGTGAGGCAGTTGTTTTTGTTTGTATGGAAGTTCCAAATAAAAGAAGAAAATGATCAAATCTGATGAAGTACGGCATTGTTGTTTTAAACCATTTCTTAATTGAATTTACAGAACAATTACTGTATCGTGATATAAAATTACATATACCGTGATAGAAGATTTTGGCCATATCGCCCACCCGTAGTACAGGAGGACTTATTATAGCAAGCAAAACCTGTTTCACTGTTCATACGGGCATCTCACGTTTGTTTTAAGACAGGCTTTGAGAAAAATTGTTAACCTATCCTTTAACTCTTACCGTAAACGTTGGCCTTTGAAGTAAAAAAATAATTACCTACCGACAGTCGATGCCTTTCACATTCCTCGCGTCCTATCAGCATTATTAGGATCATCTTGACAAGTTGCCCGGCAGTTAATTGCAATATCCAAGTCAAAGGCAGCTTCTTGATTATGTGGATTGATGATGGCACTGAGAGCTCTGTCATGTTTATGTGAGCTGCTTTATGTCACACCAGAAAAGAGCTCCACAAGTCAATAAAAATGACTGACAAAAAATGGTAGCTGCACACTGGTGGGCTGTCGGGGAAATGTCATTAATTTTCCTGTCCTCTCCCTGTTGCAGCACGGGATAGAAGATCTGACGAGCGGTTGCAAGGACAGTGAGTAAGGACCCCCGCCGCGGAGAGGAACTGCGTTAACGGTGACTGTTTCTCCTCGTCGCCTGTACGCCGGCGGGCTCCAGTGTCACAGCCGATGACTGTCCCTCAGGTGGCTGGACTGCAGGGCTGAGCGGGAAGTTGTTCGCTGAGGGGGAGGGCGCCCCGGCTTGTATGTTTGGTCGCTCAGCGGTTGCACTCGCTCACGAGGACCATGTGGTTTTCTCCAAGGAGAAGTTGTCTCCCCTCGCAGAACTGGCACGGTGCTCACAGTTGCACCAACGTGTCCTTGTGGGTGTTAAGTTTTTGCTGGTGCTTTGCGGCCGTGAGAGGCCAGAACTACCACCCCACTGTGAACACGCAGTACGGGAAACTCCGAGGGGTGAGGGTGCCCCTGCCTAGTGAGATCCTGGGGCCGGTGGACCAGTACCTGGGGGTTCCCTACGCCGCTTCCCCAGTGGGAGAGAAACGCTTCATGCCCCCGGAGCCTCCGTCCTCCTGGTCGGGGATCAAGAACGCCACTCACTTTGCTCCCGTCTGCCCCCAAAATATTCACAACGCCGTGCCAGAGATCATGATGCCTATATGGTTCACCTTCAACCTGGATATAGTTACCACGTACATACAGGATCAACACGAGGATTGTCTTTTCCTAAACGTCTACGTTCCCACTGAGGATGGTGAGTGCGTCGAGTAAACAGGATGAAACCCTCCTACTCTTCTCTGTCTCTGCCTCCTTCTCTTTTCTTCTTTAAATCTTGTGTCACATCTGTATTTTTTGCGCGGAGCATGACCTGTTGTCTGGCGCATGCCGTGTCTGTGTCCATCATCTCAACCTCCCATCTTGACTTGATCTTCCATTTAGTCTTTTCATCAACTCTCCCCTTCCATGCCACTGTTAGAGGTTCCTCTTTTGATGACTAAATGACTTATTAATATGACTGAATAAAAAAAGAAAAGAAAAAAAAAAATCTAATCATACTAGGAGCAGATTGGAAATACTCGGTGCACCTTCCTACCCTCACTGTCTTGACTGTTCTGGGGATATTAGCCATTAGCCTGCCTCATAAGTGAATGATCTACTATACTGTAGGGTTGGTGAAATATTCTGTCTGGTACACGAGAGGCCTGTGGCATCAGCCTGACCTATGTAAGACCCTTTACTCTCCTCGCTGTATCCAGTTTGTCCTTGCACAAAGCTAAAAAAGCTAAGGGTTTTGTGCAAGAGGCAAACATAGATTGGACTGAAAGTCTCACAAGTTTTACATTTCTAGACTCTTTTAAATGGCCCCCCCATTACCTCACCACTTGAAGGAGACCCACACAGAGAAAAAAAAAAATGGGCTTGAAATGTTAAGTGCTCTGAGAATCAAATGGGCAATGTCAAATAACACTTTCGCTTATCAGATCACAATGTGAACTGCAAAACGTTTGGAAATCCTGCCTCTCTCTGCCTGCTGTGTGGCTGTAATGGGTCTTAAATAGAAGTGCATGTGAATATGGGCTTCCTGTGTCCCAGGATGCAGCAAATTCATTCCACCATTTTTGGAATATTTCTGCAGCAACACCCCCCCTCCCCCCAGTTACTTTCTCAACAGGTCCTCTGTTGTTCTTGTTGTTGATGATGACTGGGAGGGAGGGTGGGAGGAGGAGGAGGAGGAGGAGGAGAGAACGAGGGTGAAGATGGGAAGGGGGGTGGGGGGGGGGGTCTGACTCAGTCTGAGTTGTTGCATGTCACATGCGATCTTTTTCCAGAGCTCTCTTGTTATTTTGTAGTTTTTCCATTCATTTTACAGTCAAAAGAATATCCAAGGAATGTGCCAGGAAACCCAACAAGAAAATGTGTAGAAAAGGAGGTATGTAAAAAAGAAAAAAAAAAGAAACACGGAACGAGAGGAATTGAAAGAGTGAAAGAGAGAGAGGAGAGTGATGGGTGCATCCTTCCAAAGCCGCCAATATCACCACCTATCAACTCCCAAATCAAAGTGCTAATTGGGATGAACGTGGGACTTGTGACTCAGATCAACCTTGACACGAGTGTGAGAGATGAGTAAGTGCTTGTGTTTGTGTTGCGTGTTGCGTGTATGTGTGTGTGTGTGTGTGTCTGTGTGTGTGTTTGCTTTACTACGAGAGTGTGTCGAGGAGTGAAAACGCAGGTCCCTAAATAAATAATGACGCTTTGACAAGCAATAGATCGTGATGTCTGAGAATAACATGTATTTCTTTCTTTGTACGTGATTGTATGGCTTGTTCATGTTTAACGTGTAATAATTTAAATACTGGTGATTAAATCAGAGGCATGAGTGCTGCTTTGAAATACTAGATAAAAATTTGACTCGGTATGCAAAGAACTTTAGTCATGTTTCAGACGGCTCTGACAGCACTTAAGACACCAGCTTATTGGAAGTATTTGTCAAACATGACACCTGAAAGCGTCGGAGCCTCAGCCGTTGATTAAATTTGCACTAAAAAGCGGAGGGCCACCTCTCTCTTAAATTTATGATTCACAATTGTTCAAATAGGTGGAGGTGGGGGTGGGGTTTTTTTTATTGGCATGACAGCTTTCATCTATCCATGTGGCAAAAAAGCTCAAACGCACAGCCACGGAGAAACGCAGTCCAATTCCATTAGCAAACCGCTGAAATCTCACCGTTGGTAGCAACAGAGGGCTAATTTTCCGAGCCCGCCCGAAGGCACTAAGAGGACCTTACGAGTAGCCTTAAGACTTTGATCCCGAGCATATCTCGCTCCACAGTAGAGACTCAGTTTCAGCTGGGAGACCTCTGCTGTTGATTTCCACAGAGGCAGGAGGCAGCCATTGGCCTCACTCCGCGCGCTCGTTCATTCTGCTTTGGTAAACCAATTTTGTACGAGACAGACTGGCCCTCCAGGCACTTCTGCTTCTGAATTAGTCCCAGTTGTGGAATACACACAGAAAATATCTCTTTAATATTCCCCTTCCACTTGGAATTTTTCAATTATCTTCCCCATGTTTGGTAATGAGAAAATGGTTTATCATAAGTTTCATGTGTTGGTTTTGTGACACATTTATTGTGCAGGAAGATGATTGTTGCGTAGCTCCCCTGTCGCTATAAACCACAAAGGTTGCTGGAAACTCTTATTTCAATTGCACCATTTTTTTTTTTTAAACTGCTTCTACTAATCTTGGCTTATGTTGAATTAGCAGTGCAAATGAAGCATAATTTATCCTTCTTAGGCAATGCAGAAAGCAAGCTGTGACGCACACTTTGGTTTTGGTTAAATGTTTTTTTTTTGCAAAGTCAGAGTGAATTGGGAAACAGTTTAACTTCCCTCATTAAATATTTGAATTAGTGCCATTTAAATAGTCAGATCTGCTCCATAAAATTGGTAATAATAACAGGGGTATATGTTTTCTATTTAAGGTTTCGCAATGCTTTCAATAGAGACCTGTGTAATGCAGTAGAGTCATACACCCACGGTGCATATTCAGTACTAATAACACCTCCAGTACCAATTTTACAATCCGTATCTCTATGAATGCGCTTCCTCCGGAGGAAAAGAGTGATTACTTTTCAGAAACAAGTATGGCATTTGACTCTTGATGAAAAGGGTTGCGTAATTGTTGCCAAGCAACAGCTTGCAGTTGTGACGGGAGTAAATGGCCTCTCTTACCTTAGCGTGAAGCACCTTTGTTGCAACGGTGATGCATATCGAGTGAGAAATGTGCGTCACCCATGAACCCTGTAAGATGCATCACGCGAGGTCTCGGGTAGATTCTTCTGTTTTACGAGACAAGAGGTTAGTGTGCCGTGATTTGTACAGCGTAACACCGTCTTCAGTATGAGTTAGAAGAGTATATGTGTAGTATTTGAAGAAATAATTCTCATCTTACTTACTTAGGGATTGAGAATTATTGAGAGAGTCTGCCTTATAGATCCTGTGCTATTAGCATCCTACTGGGCATTGTGGAAGGAAACCACTTAATGCGCTGATATCAAAGATGTGGATCATTTTCCCCCATTAAACAGTAGGAAAGCCCTTAAACCGCACAGTAGTGCCCCGACAAAAGATCAAAGACGGACTCATTCAAAAAATAATGGAAGGCTCAAGACAAAATGATTGTAGATGTACCTAATTTCAGTATCCTTGGTTTGGTATTCGGAGCTAGGCGTCGTCGTTCGGCTACTTTCTCCTGTGCAAAATCAACAGAGCGTTGGGTCTTTGTTCAGAATCAAATTGATGTTTACACTGACTAAAATGCAATTTAGAGAATGGCTGCCAGTTCCTTTGCCAGACTAGTGCAGCACCGCGTGTCCAAGATGTCCAAGCAGGTATAGTCTAATGTGCAAGATCAGCACCGCAGCCCACCGCTCTCTCTCTGAAGTGGCCTTATAGTGTGCACACAGGGCACAGAGCAGCACACATCGAAGCCTTGGTTTTATCACTCAGTCATTTTCTCTTCTCTGAGTCAGAGTGAATGGACTGAAGAGAGGGGTAATGATGTGCGGGGACTCAGCTAAGCACTATTCAGCCTCAGAGTGCCGGATTGGCTCGAGATGGGTCAATTTTGCAGGGGACGAACCCCGATGAGGTCAATCTTTGTCTTTTAAAAGAGGTTTACATTGTTAAATTGATTGACAAACTTTAAGAGATCCGTAATTGCACGTCCTTTCGGAAGGTGCACTGCCTGTTTATACAATATGCACATTATTTCCTACGGGGTTTTACGGCACGTCGCTTTCACCGCCCGCTTGTAAAAAATGTCCTTAGAGTCCTTCACGCCGGTCTCTCTGAATAACAGCTTCTGAGAGACACTCTGAGATCAACCTTCCTGACACCCTAAAATCGTCCCTCATCATGAGTCTATTTGAGATAAGTGCAGCAAAATCTGTTGTGCGTTTTGGCTTGATTTGGACCACTCAACTATCATTCTTATGCAGCCCTCACAGGCAGCAGGCTGCCATGTGTTGCGCAGCCCGGTGCCAGTACCGAACAGCCCGATGGGTTGCCAAACCTGTAGATTAAGTACCCCAGAGCAGAAACACTGGACGGTTTTTTTTCCTCATACCAGATGACCTCCAGATGCTAGCGAAAACTACGAAAGAGCCCCAATCCTGGTTAGACTGCGTCTGGGCCATGGCAGACAGTAACACACCATGGTAATCCCGTTGGTTGGCCGACTCCAACACTGCCTCGGGGAAGGAGGGGCCGCTCCCTGAGTGCTGCCGAGGAAATCTGTACGCCAAGCAGACGGCACAAAAAACTTTCCAAGAAGACGAGAACAAATATTGGCTTGTGTGATTTGAAAACAGAGCGGATGTCCGCCTTTTGTTTGACAGAAAATTACTTCCATGATCTTCTGTGATCATCTATCTGGGATAGTTTATGACCCCAGTGAGTGAAGGCTGTAAGCAGCCAGCCAGCCAGCGGCAGATCCAGTCCCACTGACTTGAGATGCAAGACGCGACCTTAGCAGGAAGTCCCCATTCAGAAGGCTCCTGCTGCTGTGGTGTCCAGCTCCCCCAGTCAACCGAGGCTCAATATCTCTGTTCTGTTCTTTGTTTGTCCCAAACTAAGGAATAGAGGACACGGCCTGTGGAGTCTCACAGCCTTGTTAAAGGGGAAATTTTATTTGTTGCTTCTGGTATGTCTGTTAGCTTAGACCAGGCCTATTCAATTGGTGGCCCGTGGGCTGAATCCGGCCCGTTAACTGCCTCAATCCGGCCCATTGATCATTAATAATATGAAATAAACTATTTAATCCTCCGAGACCCCCATAAGGCCAAGCTTACCGTCTTTAAGAGGCTGTAGCGGGCTCTGTTGGTACCAACCATGTCATGTTACCTTGATGGAAAGGAGGTTAAATAACGCTCCAGAGTTAGGCGAAATTTTGTCGAGGAAAAACTGTCATGGCAATTCTCAAAGGGTTCTGTTGACCTCTGACCTCGAGATATGTGAATGAAAATGGGTTCTATGGGTACCCACGAGTCTCCCCTTTACAGACATATCCACTTTATGATAATCACATGCAGTTTGGGGAAAAAAAACATGCATTTTTTTTGCATTTTTTTTATAGTTATAGTATAAATGTGTTTAATTTAATGCGGGAGATAGCTGACCTGCTACCTCCCGCTAAAGAACCCCTGTCCCTCCCTAAAATACATTAAGGGGTCTAAGTGGGTTTCAATAAGAGAGTTTAATCCTGTTCATCAATGTTACCACTCACACTATTGACGTTGGTACAGACTGTTAAAAGCAATATGTTTGTGTTTTTATTAGGGCTGTCAATCAATTAAGATATTTAATTGCATGATTAATTGCAGAGATTTGTCAAGTATTTAATATTCTTATCAACATGGAGGTGTGCAAATATGCTGCTTTATGCAAATGTATGTATATATTTATTATTGGAAATCAGTTAACACAAAACAATGACGAATATTGTCCAGAAACCCTCACAGGTACTGCATTTAGCATAAAAAATATGCTCAAATCATAACATGGCAAACTCAAGCCCAACAGGCAACAACAGCTGTCAGTGTGTCAGTGTGCTGACTTGACTATGGCTTGCCCCAAACTGTATGTGATTATCATAAAGTGGGCATGTCTGTAAAGGGGAGACTCATGGGCCATTTTCATTCACATATCTTGAGGTCAGAGGTCAAGGGACCCCTTTGAAAATGGCCATGACAGTTTTTACAAGCTAGAATGACACAGTTGGTACGAGTGGATTCTTTAGGTTTCATGTGATATCAGTATCTTCACTCTAACTTTAAAACTGAGCTACAACCTAAAAATCGCAAGTGGCGTTAATGCGTTAATGAAATTAGTGGCGTTAAAACGAATTTGCGTTAACGCATTATCATGTTAACTTTCACAGCTCTAGTTTTAATTTAATAACCTGCTTACATTCTAAGTTTATGGATGTTTCCATTGTTAGATTGTTAGATTATCAGAAGATCATCATTTTATTAGTAGGCTAATTAGCCCATTCATTAGTTATGACTCTTGTTAAGCTCAGAAATACCTCTTTTGTTTAAAAAAAAAAAGATTTAAGCGAGACTGTTTAAGCAGAGGGAATTTAGGAGAGTCAAAGTGAACTAGAAAGATCTTAAATGCCACATTTTGTTTATTAAAACAACAACCTTCTTAGATTAAAATGCTGTATTGTTTTCACATTTAAATTCCTTGCTTCGCAGATCAGACACAGAAATGTAAATGTCCGTTGTTGGTACTTCAGGGTTTTTCAAATCTAGACCTTCTAAAATAAGAAATAGAATAGGCCTGGTTTAGACCCAGGCTCATGAACCCTGGTTTCCCCTTAAATGTCTCCTTTAAATGGACATTCAAACCCGTCTTTTTATGGCTGTACCATAACATGCATCATTTATACATAATTTCTTGCAATTCAGGCTGATACATTTGGTATCTTTGGGATTTTTGCATTAGCATTTGGCGTGGAGGTTAAAGGTGCCCTATGGAGTTGCCTTGTAAACAAACGAAAGTTATAGTATTCCTCACCGAAACGCATTGCTTGTATCCTTGAGGTTCAACACGCGTTTTGAGTGCCGATTTCTTTCATATTTTAAATTGTTCCATCCGTGTTTGCTCGCTAAGAGTATTCCTCTTCACTGCCTTTGGTGGTGTTTTTGCCAAATATCTTGCTGTGTTTCTGCCACCAACTGTGTTGAAGGCCCCATACCTGCATTGTTCTGGCCTTCAAAGACTCTGAATGAATCTGAAATCAGTAATGATGTGTATTCAGTTACTTAAATGACTGTTGTGTCTTACAGAAGATTAAGAAGCCTAAAGCCTGGCGAGCCTTGATTGCTTTTGTGCAGCGTAGTCTTTTTCCCCTAATATGGGGAATAAATGGTTCATTAGGGATCCAGAACAGAGGTAAGAGGACCCCAGTGTGTTCGGCTGCCACCGTACTCAGAAGCCCGTGGTCTCTGTTAAACACGTCTCTTTCCATTATCGAGCTGCAGACAGGCAGAAAGACAACTTGGCTGCCTTTTATTTGTTTTTTTGTATTTTGGGAACAGCTGAAGCGCAGTGTGAGTTTTGGCTGTCCTTTACTGCAGGATTACAGCCTCCTTAACCTTTTAGCTGCATTCTCCATCATTCTCTCTTATGTGTCCCTCCCAAGCTGTTCCTTAACCTCTACACTGGGAGGAGGAGGATTGAGAGAGACGCAGACAGACAGATAGAGAGCAGAGAGACACGGAGAGCAGAGAGACAGGAGGAGAGGCACACTGAAAGAGAAAAATGGCCACCTGAGGATTAGAGACTGAATAAAACTGCTCTAAATTGTCAAGGCTGCAACATTTCACATTTCACTAAGTCCCTTTCCACATTGTGACCTTTCTGATATTTAACTCTAAGGCCCATCTATTGTCAGCGAACCTTTTTCCAGCAAAGGAAAGGCAGTTAACATTCAGCCCTTCCACGATGTATTGAGTGAATTTTGGATTCAGTCAAGAAGTCCCTAGAGTCTGTGAGCGCTCTATATCTGTATGTATGTGTGTGTGTGTCTTTATTGCTTGGGTTTATTCACTCTACAGCCAACTACTACAGTGTCTTTTGTTTGCGGTTCTATCCTGCCAAACTGTTAGATTCCAATAGCCTTTATTTAACAACAAGTAAGCCCATCAAACGCAGCTGCTTTGAACCTGATTTGATAAATGCAACAGGTTTGCTTGTCAAGGAACGTGAATAAAAAGCCGTCATTCCAGACGCCGCCCGTTTTGAAGAGATGCAAATGTCGACTCCTGGAGGCCGGCTCTGCAGAGGAACTTGTCAACTCATCGTAGTTTTATTTTAACGTGACACTCTTTCACTGCGGCATCACTTCAAGGTCAAATATAGGCTCGCTCGCTGAGTCACTGAGGGCGTCACGTTTGAAAGCTCCTATTATAGATCCAGAGTTTGACACAAACAGGACAGGCTCACGGACAACACGATTCATTGTGACAGAGCTTCCCAGTCGACACCTGCCATCCAATCTATGCCTGTCTGAAGCACTATCACTCAATAACACCACTGTTTTTGCCATGTCAACGGCACAGTGAGCGCTGGAACAACCGTAATCGCTAACAAGCCATAAAGAAGGCTGTTTCAGCAGGTGAAGCATCTTTGTCGGGGTGCTGGCTGCTAAAACACTTTTGTAGGTTCCCTTGAAGCCCACATGAGAGAGACATGACATCTGATAGCTCAAAGGCAGAATGAGTAGGATTTGTCCGCTTGGCGTATCGCCTAGCTGCGTCCGCCATTTTCGTAGCTTCCTCTTGGAATGCGTGATTACGATCTGGCACCTGGTCGCTACATTTTTATAGAGGTGGACGCCCAGAAAACGTCCCGAACACAGCAAAATAAGAAAATTCAGACAGAGGGCAGGGTCTCTGAAGATACCGACACCGCCACATACTTCCCCACCACTAGTGGGTCGTAAGAGATGATTGAGAGGGTTTCTTTTTGTACGACTCTATACATATTTCGCAAAAGCCTGTCACTGAGTGACTGACTGAGTGATGAAGTTACACAATTGGCCGAATGTTGGAGTTTCCTCATTGGCCGTTGCTCTTTCAAAATGAAAAAGCGGAGAACAGTCCGTTATGCAAATGAGCCCGTCCAGCGCGACGCGTCGGACCGAGCTGTCAAACTAGGCGATCTAGTTCTAAAATGAAACAAGATTTAGCAGTAGGATATCCTGTCTCTCGCTTAAAATGTTTTCAGATGTAGATTTTGGTGGATTGTTTAGACAGAATAACAACAAGTTTACGAGCAGGCCTCAATGTTGTTTCCTGTTTAAAACGGCAAGCAGAAAACCAGGGACCAATCAGGTGCATTTAACGATAGCGTACGTCACCTCTTGAACGGCCAGTTGAGTGGAGCAGCGAGTCCGGTACCTGAACAATACACCCCCATTAATGCCGCCCCTTGCGTTCTGTTAAGCACTAATGTCCACGGATTTGGCTTGATTGCCATTAAGTCAAGGGAACACATGCAAAGTCTTCTAGATTGTATGTTGTTAATGGATTAGACATTTTGATTACATTAGCCAATGACTGAAGAGGATGTGGCCTACCACACCTGTCAAGTCATTCACCTTACCCTTTCCCATAGCTAATACACATTAAAAGCCCGCCCAAACGTCCATAACAACTTCCACACAGTGCTGTAGCAACATCAATCCATCAAGCTGTTACTACTCCAAAAACGGTGACACAAAAGTTATGCATTAAGCTTGAAGTTGTCGTAGGCATTATGATTATATTTGGCCGTCTAAAGCTCATATAGCAGCCCATACAGACTGCATTATTCATTACGCCCAATTATTAGACTGAACGAGGTCACCGCACAGACTGTGGAATCAACAAATTCAAAAGGCTTCTCCACTTTAAGAGCTTGAATGTACTCAGTAAATGTCATGACACTCAGCCTGTTACATAATGCAATACATTGCATCCATCAATTAACAATGGATGAGGTTTTCAAACACGGCGGTGCATTCATTCAAATGAAAGCTGTTTAACTACTGCCTATGCCAAAGAGGTTTATATTGCTTCTGACTGCAGCCGACTGACGGGCTTGCCCACATGAATGACAGAAATAATATTTTAAAGTCTCTTTTAAGGAAATATTAAAGAAGATCTATTATGCTTTTATGCTTTTTCCCTT
This sequence comes from Sebastolobus alascanus, assembly GCA_916701645.2. Classification (NCBI taxonomy): domain Eukaryota; kingdom Metazoa; phylum Chordata; class Actinopteri; order Perciformes; family Sebastidae; genus Sebastolobus; species Sebastolobus alascanus. Next base: position 2,874,209 of record CAKAOJ020000041.1, on the reverse strand, counting down.
TAGTGTGTTATATAGTTTTTTTGTGCATGTAAAAGGTCTACAAAGTTACAAAACCCAAAGTCCACACCAAAGGGAGTTACTCTCCCCCACAGAAACACTGCTCCTGAACTGCCTGAAACACCTTCCTTGAAGTCCTGCCTTTTCTTCCGTAACATGATGATGTCACCAAGTAATGAATATGAATATCCATAGCAAATTTGACGGCCTGCAGGCTATTAGTTGTCTTGAAGAAAAAGTTGATACTTTGGTCTAAGGGTGACAAGAGAGGAAAGATCTTGTAATGAGCAAGACCATGGTTTCCCCCAGGAAATAGTTTAGCCAGGGAGGCACCCAGACCCTGACGTATCTTCTCTCATGATCAATGTAGTTATCAGATGACGGCTTTAACAACAACCACATGACGTTAGACGAGGTGATGTTTGTTTCAACACTTTGGGGAATACTAGACATCTTATATGGAAATCATGAATGCTTCAGTAAATCCCATGACAGTCGGCTCATTAGATTTTGATATTAATTTGTATTCATAGTGGCCTAGTGATTGCACCAGAGGAAACGTCCAAGGTCACGAAAACATTGGGATTTAGTGTGTCAGGAATTGCTCGGGAGGAAAATGTGAACTGACAGTGGTGCTAGATGAAAGGTCAGGGTATCACCAAAACTGAAAAATTCTCCAAAAAATACCATATTTCTTTAAATTCTTGTCAGGAGATGATTGATTGTTGAATGGATGGACTGATGACCAACTGACTAACCAGCATTAATATCTGCTACTAGTGGGCATTAAAAACTGATTATACATGTATATCATGTGTAGAATACCACTCTGTCAACGGTAGGTCAAGATAGAGCACGTTCACTATATTTGTACATGGTGTGCAGGCGCCCTAGGGGCCTAGATTCCAACATGCAGCACAAGGACAATAACACATTACCTACTGTTTAGGGCAAAGAGACGAGCTGAAGTAACTGCACACATCACTGAATATACATAACACACATGATCTTGTGATTTATTCAGATCTCTACCACCTACAGGGAAGTTGCAATCCTGCACGTGCATTTGCTTGTAGTTTAACCCTTACCATTCCACTTTCTTGTTTAGAGAGCTGGAGTTGGGGGACAGGGGATGTTCAGGGGTAGATAAATAGTCAACAGTATTTGTCACATAGAAGTGGTGTACGTCATCTGAAAGCTGGGAACCTGAAGAATAATTTTAGATGCAGCTCAGCACTGTGTGTCAAGTTGTTCCAGTCATTAATAAGAAATACAAATTAATTAATTGTAGCAGTGCTTAATTGCACTAATTAATTGATTAATTAATTAGAATAAATTGTGAAAGTGTATAAGGGTTTAGAACATTATGATAACAGTACATGATGGCCATTCCCATGCTCTATTGTGTCTCATAAATTGTTGCAGCATTTTTTGGGGGGTTACACAGATTTGGTGCTAAAATTTAACAATTTTTTTACCACTCGAGAATTGATAAAAATGATCAATAATCCCTCCACAATACCACATTAAGACACCAGGACCTTGAGGAACACCATAGAGAAAGCCATGCTGTGATTTGGTATCAAAAACTTTTGACATTTTGAGATTTCTGCAAGAATTGCATTTTTCGGTGATTGGATGGCGAGCACTACTGTTGTGGAAACTGCTCAGAAACCCCCTTATTGTCAATCTACCTAGGAAAGCCATCCATCCTCTGAATGCTCTAGGTCTCTGGTTTGTGGCTGTAAAGTTTCATGAGGCTTTGATTATCCTAGAGGTCTCCACAGGTCATTTTATACAGTGAGGTCACATTTCAAAAAATGGTCTCACTACAATGAAATGGCTACTATGGAGACTAACATCATCACACATGAATACAGTTGGGCTCATTGGATCCACAAGAGTCTCAGCTTTACAGTGATAACCAATATATGCAATTCCAAGACTGTTTAGGGACCCCAGTATGCAGAAATATTCAAATACACCATTTTAGTATAGGTGAAAATAAAACATTTATACTGCATTCAAAAAAACTGCATGCTGTTTGCTCCAAACTGCATGTGATTATCATAAAGTGGGCTTGTCTGTAAAGGGGAGACTCGTGGGTACCCATAGAACCCATTTTAATTCATATATCTTGAGGTCAGAGGTCAAGGGACCTCTTTGAAAATCGCAATGCCAGTTTTTCATCGCCAAAATGTATGCGTAACTTCGTAGTGTTATTTAGCGATCTTCCCGACAAGCTAGCATGACATGTTTGGTACCAATAGATTCCTTCGGTTTTCTAGGTCTTCATATGATACCAGCATCTTCACTCTAGCTTGAAAACTGAGCCCGCAACAACCTCTGAAAGACAGAACAGCGAGCCGTCTGAGTTTTAAGGGGTTAAAAAAAACGTTCTTTCAACAGTTTCCTTCATCCTGATTTTTATATTCTTTAACTTGCCAGTAACCACATTTGCAGTTAATATTATTTTATTTGCCTTTTTTGTGGTCTTTTAAACTGGATGCCAATTGATGTTCGGTGCCAGAGAGAATAGAAAGTCGCTAAAGTCTTGTTTAAACACGCCAAAACTCTGCTCAAAAAGCCATTTCCAAAATGCAATTAAAACCAATCAGAGATATATGTTGTAGCTGTTCATTATTTCAGCAATCCTTTAAGCTAATAGTGTTGTTCCCCCAAACGTATAGGATTGGATTCAGAGGGTTTTCCTGCTAAATCTAAAAAGGTTTTTCTGAAACTGCCAGTGGTGTATGACTCTGCTCCAAATATGCTTTTAGAACAATTTGGTTGAGGTTACCTCTGCAAGATGTTTTGATTTGTACCCAGTGTTTTTTTAATCTGTATACTATTAAAATAATGTTTATTTTTCTCTTATTGTATGTGCTGTGAGTGTTAACGAGAAATGCCCTTGACAAATGTTCCACTGGGAATTGTGTATTTAAATTAACGTTTTTGTTATTCACATGTGGTCTCAAGTACTGATTTGTATTGAATTGCCTCTTTTCCCATCTGTGTGTTGCCAAACGTGCTATTTTGAATTTCCCTGTGCCTCTCTATGTCTCTCCCTGCTTCAATAACAGGGGCCCATGCAAAAAAACAGGGCGAGGATTTATCGGATAACGACGGTGATGAAGATGAAGGTATTTTCCATGGTGAACAAAGATGGTGCATGATTTTTTTTTTTCTAAAAATGTCACTGTTTTTTGATCATTTATGATTTTTTTCTTTGATTTATTTTTAATTGCAAATGCAATCATCAAGCACCCCCTGTCACATTCAAATCTGTGGAACAACGTTGATGAAATGTTGGAGTGTGTGAGAGTGAATGTGAGGTCTCCTCTTCCTGAGCATCAAGATTCGGCCGATGAGCAGAGTGTCAGATGGGGACTAGTAGCTGTCTAGATAGCCAACCCCGGGTTGAGTCAATTTTAATATCTCACACAGTGACTAGAGCAACTGTTATTACAAGAGGCGGTGGTGAGAGCCCCCTTCTTAAGGTGTGGCCAGCAGCTGTCTTTGTGGCGATAATGGCAGCGGGAAAGTGAAGCAGCAGTGTAATATCAGCCCGTTCACCGGGTCTGCCAGCAGATTTAGATGAGGAGCGGCAGTTCACGAGTGCTGCTGGAGAGGATTAGAGGCGAGAGGTGTAGAAAATGGGAAGTTGCTGCTCAGCAATCGCATTGTTCACTTTCCATATTTATCTTGGGATATTCCTGGCTCAGGGTGGATCTCTGCCGAGATTAGAATGAGAGACGATTCTTGTGCTGCAACAGAAACGGCTTAAGTCTCTGAATCTAAATCAAACCCTTGATATATCGCCCCGCCCTCGTCTTCCTGTGCCACAGTGGGGCAGGTGATGCAAGCATGATGTTGGATATCAAGGTTAAAGCCATTGATTTACACTCTGTTTGTTATGGACAGATTGGGTTTTTGCACATTATGTGTATATTTGGCGAACAAGATTGTATGTCTGGGGCGAAGCTGTTTTGGGACCTCAGCGCGTGTTTAGGGGCATATGGACCTTCTTGTTGGCAGGGAAACCGACGCGTCACACCAAGTTACCGTATCCTTTCACTCATGGATGTTGGCTCAATTAACGGCGGCTTTGCTGTGGGGTCCTGCGTTGGGGTTTTTTAAAGCCACCGGAGGCCGGCTCTGGCCAGGCTTCTCTCCAGATGTTTAAGGGTTCGTAGTGAAGCTCCTTCCTCATTGCCATTGGGCTCTCCTTTCAGAAAGAAGCCTCACGCTGGCCTTGATCACAGAGCAGGAAGCGTTGCCATGGCACCACTTTGACACACAGGTGTTTCTTCATTCAAGCCCAGGGCGAGCTGTTGCAACCGAAGCCAAATTGCCTTCGGTTTTCAGCTCGACTGTGTGTGTATACGTGCGCGCGTATGCAACGTGTATGTTTGTCTTCCCCTCGAGCAAGCCCACATGCGTCGGTGTATGTCGCCCTAAGTCCGTTCGAAATTGCTGACAAGTGCCGATCCCTTTGTCTGGCAAGTCTTTGCATGCGCTCACAGTAGCTTGGTCTCCAAGCTGTTGTGAAAGACTGGCCTCACTGAAAATGTGACAAGTCTATTCTTCACCGAGCGCAACTAATGCTATTTACAGAGCATCACCGTAGAAGCACAATACAGTCCCGGCAGAATCTCCGCCACAGCACTGTAACTAATGCATGTGTGACAGAGTTGGCCATCAATCCCTAAACATGATCCAGGAGATTTTCATTGTTCTGGTGAATGTTTTGAAGTGTCGCGGCCCGTCACATGAAGCCAGTGTTCAGTAACACCCCTCTAATTCCCCCCCCCCCCCCAAAGAGAACTGTTACCTCTGTGAGAAAAAAGACTTCACTCCTCACAAAGTCCTTGTAAGCTGTCTTACATACTACCGCTCTCCCGAGTGGCTGTACTATTATTGCGGGTAATAGCAATCTCCTTGTCTACAGTAAATGTACTGCGCGCATTACCAATGAAAATCAAACATTTGTATTCAAGTTAAAGGCCAAGTAGAGTCGGAGCACGAGCAGAACTCCCACTCTCTCGCTCTCTCTTTAGCTGCATGCACCTCTTATCCACATATTCTCATTCAGTCCAGAGAGCTGCTGTCTTGTCTGGTTTCTCTGTCTAACCCCCTCCATCTCTCAGTCTGTTCATCCCAACATTACCATGCTGTCTCAGTTGGCAGTCTGTCTATCCTGGGCTAATTCCCTCCCTCCCTCCCTCCCTCCATATTTGAGCCGCCCTCCTGCCTGTTATAACCCTCCAGACACGCTCTTAAATTCAAATAAGTTTTATTGGAACAATAAAGGATTTCTCACATCGCACAAAGAAGTGTAAGTAACATATGTAATGGAATAGTAATATATAAATTTACAATATAAAAAGCCAGTGGAAGAGCCAATAAAAACATTGAACTGAGACGAGGAGATAAGCAAAATGAAACTTATAGCGAGGAATATAATGACCTTTTTTTACACGTTATATCTCACTGTGTCCGCTGGCTGTCCCGGAGGCTCTCGCTCTGAGCCGTTCTGTCTGTCTGTCTCTTCCTGTGTCTTTGTGTGTCCGCCTGTCTGTCTGAGCCTGAGTCAACCCTCCTGGCAGCCCCAAAGCGCATTCAAATTCCACGCAGCACTCCCTCCAGCAGCACGGGCGTGTGGGCCAAGTTGCTGTGATTTACATCGGCCCACAATCAAGACTCAATTTTACAGAGGCTGTTATTGCACTGTAAAAAAAAGGAGCTTTCAATCACCTACCTGCTGTTGCTAGATAAAGGTGGGCATGTAAATAGAGGGAGTCAGGCTGTGTAGGAGCTAAATCTCCCAGGTGGAACGTGGCAGCGGTGTCGAGGTACCGTGCCCGGTGTTAGGCAGCCGTCCCTACACCACCTCTAGAGCGTCTCGCACCACTGCCGCCTCGTCCCTCTCCCACTGATGAAAAATAGATGTGTGTGTGTGTGTCATTTGGCACTTTGAGACTCTAGCTCTAATCAGGAGGAATGCTTCCGCCCAGCGTGAGCGTGCACACGCTCAGACATGTACACCCCGCTTCCATTAAACCAGTGAAGCATGCACACGCACGCACGCCCTTCTTGTACACATAAACAATGCTTCCAAGCTCTAGAAGCAAGCGCCACACATACACACACACACACACACACACACACACACACACACCCCACCCCCAGAGAAGCTCTCCATCGCTGCTGTGCCAGGGAGCAGAGCTGAGCTCCACCTGCCTGGGTATTACCATTAATTCCATTGCACAGGCCTGACTGGATCCCCATCCAGCAAAGCCCTCAGCTCAGCTCAGACTGGTGAATCGACAGTGGGGGCAATTCACACAACCATTCTCTCCCATTCTGCCACTATCCTATTCTCTGTGATGTGGCGGGGCTGAGGAATCGTGGCCCCTTTGAAGCCCATTTACGCAGAGATATTTGGAATGCTGCCCGCTCAGCTTCTTTCCAAGCTAAGCATTGGCGCTAATGGCGGATCCACAAGGGCATCATTTGAGCCATTTCAAAGGACGGGAGACCCAGACTGTTGCTGTCATTTATTTTTTCTCTCCCCCCCCCCATCCCCCCCTTGTCCTTTACTCTTGAGTGGCACGAAATAATTGGCAAGGCAAAAACATGTAAAAACTCGCTGCTTTTTTGAAAAATCTAGAGAGTGGAGCTTTGAATTAGTTCACTGACGCACTTTCCGTACGCAGCGCCGCAGCACGTCTGAGGGCGTCTGTGCCTGTAATGCGTTTATTGGTGCGCTGTCCTCAACCCTTCAGTGGGTTCCTACAGTATAATGTCAGCTTTTGTGGCTTGCGACGAGGACAGCAGGCTTCCCTGGAAGACTAAAGGGTTAGTCTTCGTTCACTCGAGGAGTAAACAGCTGTCTGTGAGTCTTAGAGATGACAGCACCTCCACAGCCTCCTCCTCTCATCTAGATCCAGGCCAGCTGTAGGGGGCTTTGGCTAATAGCCTTGTAGGCTTCTCACCGTGTCTTCCCTTTTATTTTACTCAGCCGGCGTCTATCCCCGCCTCTCTTTTCTCTCTATCCTCACACACACACACACCGCTCTCTGTCTGCCAACAGCATATTTAACACACCAGCAGGAAGTCACCTTCACACAAAGGTCACTCCTCCCATTACTTTTACCGTAGCAATGTCAAGATGCATACACATTCGCACACACACACACACACACACACACACACACACACACACACACACACGTCTCCTATTCATATACCCAATGCCATGTTCAGATTTTCTTTATATACACGTCATACCTTAGTTGCGCTCAGAAATGTGTTGTGGAGAACACGGCTGACACACTCCAACCATAAGGTGCTCTTTTCCTGCCCATCCCATCACTCCTGATGATGTGCAGCCTCTGCTTAAAATAGCAACAGCTATGCAACAGCATTTTTTTTCCCCCGTGGTCTCCCTCCACTGTCTTCTGCGAGTCCAAAATAGAGAATTTGTCACTGTGTGTTCCTTCACTTCGGCCCTTTTTTTCCCATCCGAGGCCCAGTCACACGGTGTTGGCCATTTGATTCAGTATCAAGGGAATATTAAGCAGACGCTCGGTGACATTCAGAATACTGTCAGCGACTCGTACGACGGCGGAAGCTGCTGTATAATTCGGTGTAATTACGCTGCCTGTTTTGCGAGGAGCTCCCCAGTTAAACTAAATGCACTCCTTAAATGTGAACATGGGCCAGTAATGGACTTGTCATGAGTGAAGCGTGAAGCTCGGCCTGACAAGAGCGCTACAGTAGGGTGCATGTCATGTCCTGCCACATCAGGACATTGTCACCCGTCCCCCCGTCCCCCACCACCACCACCACCACCTCACTGATAGCCGCTGACAGCCACCATGTTTCACCAAGTGTTGACACAGTGAATGCCACCGACACTTATCTCCTCTTGCCTTTGTACCGTCCCAATCCGGAGTGTCAAGGCCGGTTTCTGGGGGCGCTTAACGTCAGATGTATGACTGACTGTTTTTCAATGGAGTGAGAGGCAAAAGGACAAAAAGGTGGAGGTACAGTCGGGGGAGAGAAAATAAGATAGAGGAGGAAGGAGCGAGCGCTCCCGGCCCCCCTGGTGGGTTTCACTTGCAGCAGCAACACTTAGAGGCTCAGCTCGGGCCTGAGTTATGCCTCCCACTGACACTCCAATCAGTCCTGAGCCGCTGTGATGCACCTATGAAAGGTTGTGCTCCTCGGGTCCTGCTAAAATTCATGCCCTGTGATGTATTTGTAGGTGTGACTGTCCCCAACGCTTCTAGCCGGTGCAGTTACTTTTATTTATTCTCTCTACTGTGATACAATTATTTGCTGTTCATATGATGTGTCAGGGTTTCTATACGCAGTATGGAATTTGATTTTTAGTAATTTCCAGGTCTGGATAAGTATGGATAAAAGAAAAGAGAGTATGGAAAAACATTCCTGTTTCCAGACTATTGCTCCTGTTCTGTTTTCTAAAACATAAAATTAAGGATTTCTAAAAAAATTAATTGGTCATACAAGCAGCAGAGTGTTTTTCATGGTGTTTGGAGCAGCCAAAATGTTTAGTTTGAGAGAGCATTGGCCAGAGAGAGCTGGATGTTGTTGAGAGCAAGATGTAGGCTATGGCGTGTGACTGAGTGCAAACTCCTACGCAGAGCTAGCTCTACGAGAGTACGTCACACCTAGGGCTGGCACATCCATATAGGCGAACTAGGCAATTGCCTAGCACAGCACTATGGCAGTGAAATGTGGGTCAACTATTCATTATGAGCAAAATAACAATAATAATATAATAATAAAGTAACCAATAGCAGTTACTGCAGGCTGACAGCACAGAGCGGAATGCTGCCTGTCAGACTGGGCTGTTTTTGTTGAAATCTGATTGTCTCAGTCATTTTCATCGTGAACGTGACGATCTTTGTCACAGCTCACCTCAGCTTGCCTGGCCCATCTTGTTTTGATTCAGTGCAGTGGTGACGTGCTTATACAAACTGAGGAGGTGTCATCCACTATGAAGTATAGTGCTGGAACGATACACTTATCTCCCGATTCGATCACTATCACGATACTTTGGTGCCGATTCGATATGCATTGCGATTTTGAAGTATTGCGATTTGATATTATGATTTATTGAAATTTTTGTGAACTTTTTTAACACTAGATCATGGGAAAAAGTTGAATCGTACACTTCTAGGGACTTTTACTTTGGAAAATATCTGAATTAATGCAGTAAAAATGTTTGATTTTCAGCATGTACTGTATGAAGTCAGAGATGTCCTGAAGTCAAATATATCAGTCATTGTCAGGCATTCTTTATTAATTTTTTTCCAGCAACCCAAATTTACCATAAACGTCAGTTTATGGGTGCTATACAGTTGTAGCATCGTCCGATTTGACCACAGAGATGAGAGTGACGGTTGGCTTGACCGCACGTTACCGCAATACAACAACGTTACCTGTCCATGACAGAGTTAGCATGTAGCTTTAGCCATGATGTCTAGCTCTGCTTTTCCTGGCAATGTGTGAAACCCAAAGTGTTTCCATACTTTACTGTATGTGTAGTGTTTACCACTTAAGATTTAAAATGTGAGGGTTCAAGTCGTATCCACGCGGACCCTCCGCCGTTTTGTATTCCTCGTTGCGGCCGGCTGCGGTTTGTTTTGGTTGACGGATACATAACGGAGATGACCTCACGTTACTTTGACTACAACAATAAAAGCGGTAACTCCCTTCAACCTCCGCATAGACTGAATGAAGTGAAGCAAATATATCGATTCTGGCATTAAAAAAATCGATTTCAAAATCGTATTAAAGAAATAATCATGATACATACTGTATCCACCCCTACTATGAAGTGCCTTGAAGGTCTTCATCATCATCAGATTCTCTTTATACAACAATAACTGTATTAGTGGTAAAATAACTGCCCCAAATTTTTCGGCCCGCACCCTACGGGTGCATAAAAGGCCTCTCCATCTCAAAGTTCCGGGATGGATTTCTGTCCACTTCGTCCCTGTTGCTAATAGAGGGACAGCATCATTGTTTTTCGCCTAAAGCAGCAGAAGTACAGGCACCGGGCATGGACGCAGCCTGCAAAACAGCTCTTCCCCAAGTGCAAGATGTTTGACAGTGGAACGTCGTCCAACTTTCTGCGTAGGAATGTGGACTGAACGGCCACAATGGGCAAATTCCAAGGGCTGGCTTGACGATCCCAAATACAAAGTCTGGTTGGTTAACAATTCCAAATGGGAAAAGAAAGCTGGATGCAAACTTTGTGTAAAATCTTGTCTCAGCATCCTCCCTGAATCACAGATTAAATATGGTCTGAAAAATATACCGAGACGACTGGAAATTTGAGTCCAGAAAAGTATGGAATTTTGAAATTGAAAATGTGTAGGAACCCTGATATGTGCTGGGAGTGTAGGTCACTGTGTAGTAGATGCTGCATGATGTGATTGAGAGAAATATGTGAGAAAGTGATGTGTTACACTCTTCATTGCGAATCAGCATCCATCTGCATTCCTCACACACACACACAGATTTTCTATGTTCATCACCAAAACATGAGTTTATTTGTCCTTTTTTTTTATTTTCAACTCGTGCATGTGAGTTTTATTGCAAATATGTGCATTAATGAACCTCTGTTTCTTTCCTAGCACAGAGCTCTGTGCTACATTTTGATTGCTGTGAATATGTGTGTCGATGTAATGATGTGTTCGCCTCGGAGAAGTTAGTGAATCAGGAAGGCAGCTTTTTTTCCGAGTTGGCCACTTAGTCACCTGTTACACCAGACTAGGCCGACCGATAACACTCTGATCTGATTGGTTAAGGAGAGCTGCTCACCTCATTACCTCCACGTCATGCTGTGCTGCAGCCCACGTGCGGGTGATTATTTCTCACTTTAAACCAAAGTCCAATTGGGATCTGTTGCATTTTCCTTCTGACACAAATCAGTGAGAATATCACATCTGTGTGACACCTCCCACATCAGATCAACTCAATAAATAGATTAGAACAAGTGCTTCAATGTCTTGTCTCCCAAAGGGATTTAACTGTTGTCATGGAGACCCGATGTGAATCAACAAAAGAGGTGACTGATAACATTGACATGACTAATCTCTTTTTCTTATTTCTGCCCCCTGTTCCGTCTCCCTCTACGCCATTCTACTCGTATCTGTGGCCCATTTGTTTGAGTAGCTCGTGTAGGATATGCTGTTTTTCTCCCTTTCTCCCCCCCCCCCTCCCCTTTTCCCCTCTCTGACTGTACCTTTCATGCTTCCTCACCCCATGCATCCCCTCCTCCTCCTCCTCCTCCTCCTCCTCCTCCTCCTTCTCCTTCTCCTCCTGTCTAAGATAAGTGTGTGCATAGAGAAGTGTCAGCTATAAATCACATTTCACTGTGTAGCCTTCTCAGATACCAGCAAGATAAAGAAAGCCATAAATAAGGCCACATCATACGCAAGTTATTGCTTTGCTTTTAAGCGTAACCGGGCCATGAATAACCAAGGGAATAAAAAAAAAACAACAACCTGTGAATCGAGGCTGAGCTCTGCTATAAGGGGGGTTACAGAAAAACCGTGTCTCTACAAAATGCATTTAAGTAGTTGTCCTCGGTGTTAGGCATGCTAATGTGATGGGGGCGCATAACGACGAGCGGCGCCTGCAGATGGATGCAGATTGGGCTGTGCAGGATGTGGCCTGCGATTAGCTGTTCTTGAGGATTTTGAATTTTGGCTCTCAGTCACCATAGCAACCGGAATACAATACCAGTCTTTTAAATCTGAGCCCATTGCTTTCTCTCATTTTTCTCCCTTTCTATTTTATATCTTTCTTTCCTTTTTATTTTTCTTTCCTTCCGGTCTCTCTCTCTCTCTCTCTCTCTCTCTCTCTCTCTCTCTCTCTCTCTCTCTCTCTCTCTCTCTCTCTCTGTCTTCCTCTCTCTTGACCCTCCCACCCCCACCCCCCTCTCATTCTCACCACTCTCAGGGCTTAGGGGGAAAAAAAGAGAGGCAGGGAGTTGGACAGAGATGGAGGGAAGGCGGGAGAGAAACAGGGAGAGACAGGGGAGAGTCTGTGAGCGAAAGCGATACAAAGTGAGGGAGGGGAAGGCGAGAAGCTACACAGAACACGGGGGGGAGCAGGAGTGAAAATGAGAGAGAGTTTCTTGTCTTGTCTCCCAGCTCTAGCCAGCCAGCCAGTAATTCAGCCTATTCCTCAACACAGAGGCTTTTTTCTTCCCCTCTACCTCTGGATGTGCTTTATCTGGCTTGAGTGTCGCTCCAGCTGGGTATCAAGCCCTGGTTCGAGGGGAATAGAATAAACAACCAAAAAACTGAAGCACAAATTTAACCGTGCAAATAAATTGTTGCACAGAGATAGGCCTGTGTATAAAGGGAGGCGCACGGTAGCATTGTGTAATTAGCCGGTGCGTTTTCCCTATCACTGTCAAGCCAGATTAGCCTTCTCCCTGGTTCGGAGATGTGTCAGAGTACCTCTCTCTTTACTCTCCCTAATGGCTTCCTGCGTGTCTATATTGGAAAGTGGGTCTGTCTCCTGGAAGGCAACACGAGACCAAACACAACCCTAATAGTTTGGTTTATGCGATAAATATTTTATCTCGTAAACGGCGAGCCACATTTTGCAGCCGAGATGGCCAATTACTGTAATAGAGTTGAGTCGACATAATGAGTGGACATTAATTTGTTTCTCACCGAGCAGATATGAAAGATTATTGCCTCCATTTCCATTAGCGGGCCAGCAGACTGCGTCCTTACAGCTGGTATCTGAGAGGTGACCGTCAGCTTGTCTGTTTGTGGCCACCATGCGCTGTATCTGCTGTGTCTGACCCCTTTGATCGGAGTGGGTGGACGACAATGTGAATGTGTTAATGATGGCCGCTCTTGCAGACATACGAGACACCGGGGCCAAGCCTGTGATGGTCTACATCCACGGGGGATCCTACATGGAGGGGACGGGCAACATGATCGATGGGAGCGTCCTGGCCAGCTACGGAAATGTCATCGTTATCACTCTCAACTACCGCGTCGGCGTCCTCGGTAAGCTCTCTTTTTTCTTACTTCACCTCCTCCTTCAAGGACATTTTTCTGGGCCATCTTTATAGGCCAGCTAGGTGTTAATGAGCGCCGCTGATTGCCACGTACACTCCAAATAAGGCCGAGGGAAAAAGTAAAAACTGTAAATACACTGACTGGTTCCTGCGCTTCTTCTTGTTGATGTGGTGCTCGTGTATCAAAATCACAGTAATTGAGTGCGCTGCTGAATGTGGGTTTGTTGTTGTGACTGGGGTTTTGAATAAATTAAGAAATTATTGTAATGAGGTTGAGAAAAAAAAATGATGAGCTGGGCGTGATGCTGGAGAGAGATAGAGGAGAGGAGAAGAGTCTGTTAGGGAGAACGAGGGCTTCTCTCCCCGAGTTGCAGTCGGTTGCAGATTGACTCACACAGCTGAATCCTCTTTCAGACACTTGTGTGTGTGTGCGTGTGCGTGTGTGTGTGTGTGTGTGTGTGTGTGTGTGTGTGTGTGTGTGTGAGAGAGAGAGAGAGAGAGAGGAGAGGCAGAGAAAGAGAGGGAGAGAGAGCTCCATGGAAACAGCTGCAGCAACACAAAATGGAGTTTGTTAGCACACTACCCAAGCTTTGTACCTTTTCCATCCATCTCTCTGACACAGCTGATTTCCCTCCTCACACATTTTTTTACATTTAGAGTGGTTGTGCTCTGACTACAAACACTTTGAATATAAAATTGAATTTCCCTGATGTTGTTGTTTGCATTGGTTGAGAATATTGCCTCAGATTTGAGACTATCGCTGGCTGCTGTTAAGATAAAGGATATGGCAAAGTGTTATTCTATGTTTCCTTCAACAAATCCCATGAAAACAACGATTCCTAAGTCTGCCTCTCATACTGTCAGACTTCTCTATACCGTCTGTGGCTCACAGCCCAAAGCATATTGGTTGTAAGTGAAGATGTAAATCTTTAAATCTTTAAAGTCACAAATCCATTTTTAGCTCCAAAGCTCTGTGGTTTTTAGCAAACGTTACTCAAATAGAGGTTTGTTGGGGACAGTTTTCAGCTGCGGATTAAATAGATTATTTGCTAACAGCGGTAAAAGTGAAAATGTAGTGTAAGGATTTGATTACACAGACACGTTGCTAGAAACATGTCGCCCACAAACCCATTGTTTTTCCTATAGTACGGCTCGCCTGCCGCTCGCGTTTTTCTAGTGTGTTTTAGACGTGCATTAAAGTTAAAAATATTCTCAACTTTTCAGCACCAGGAGCTGGGTCGCACCGCTCGTCAATGTCACACTTGGCCCAAGGCCTGTTGAAAGAGGCTGGATCACGCTTCATCAACGTTGGGGTACAACACATAAGCAGTATAATCTGGTCTGCACTCACCGAAATTGAGCCAAACGCAACGCCCGACCGCAGCTTCAGTTACACTGCGCATGTGTTATACCCAATACTCAAAGACCCATGTCCGCCGTGTCCGTGTCCCAGCCTCCTTCAATAGGCCTTGACTTGGCCCAGCAAGCCAATCATATCAAGCAAGAGGCGGGCTTTACTACTTTGCTACTTATTTCCTGTTTTGATGCAAGACCTATATGAAAGAGGCTGAGACACCCGTCTTGAGCTATGGGGTATGAAACATGCGCAGTGTAACTGCAGCTGCGGTCGTGCGTTACTATTGGCTCAATTTCGGCGAGTGCAGACCAGATTTTACTGTGCATGTGTTGACGTGTTGATGACGCGTGACATCTCCTCTTTTGACCCTCCTTGTTTTGATACAGGTAGATGTGGCTTGCTAGCTAGCTGTTGGACTGTGAGAGGGAAGGGGGAATCCATATCTGATAGTATCATGTGGGCTATTGTCTTTGAGATAGATAGAGAGAGAGAGACCATGTTTTCCCGTTAATCATATTTGATCACCTGGTTGCAAGCACACAGCCCCGGTCCGCAGGCGCTTTGCCAAGGGGCGTTTTTTGAAGCGGCCACGCCTGTAGCGACGTGTCTCGGTGTGATCGGCCCCTAACACCAGCAGAGAAGAGCAGAGTAGTAGAGGACTGACTCTGTACTGTCTACAATATCTATTTAAAGTTTGCTAACATTAGCGGTATGAGCCACTGTACGCTACTGGTCATACCAGACCAAGTAAGACTGTTGCAGCAAAACCCTCAGCGGAGTGAATTGAGTGCAGTTAACTGTCTGTGTTTTATTACTTCTAAATATTTTATTTGGAAGAGAATGAATGTTCTATTTCTTCTTCTTTCTTCAAAAGTTGCATAGTATCGCTTGAGTATTCACCGGTGTGCTAGTGAGGATTTACAGCAGCAGGACGGTTGTATAGGCAGCAATGACTCATATACACTACAGTGTCACGTTGAAGGAATATGTCACTCAGTGCAATAGTGATTTGTTTTTGCCAGCCCAGCCCAGCCCAGACCATCTGAGGTCAGGGTGTGTGTTCCCTGCTGTTCTGCCTGGAACACTTCTGCCCAAATTTCATTTTGTTTTACTACATTGTATGACTACTGCAAACATTACATTTAATTTGAAATGTAATTTTCAATAGTAATGTTAAGACAACTGTTCTGGACAAATTGGACATCTGCGGGGCAGCTCAGAATCCTCAAACCTATGACACCAGGGTTTAATTGCTATTTTACTTTTTTAGTCCTTTTTTTAATATTTTTATTTGACTGCAGCCTGATGACAGTAGATTGAATTGAAACACCTGTTTATTTGTCATACCATTGAGGGAATATCAGGTGTTCTGACCATCTTGCTTTTCTCTAAATTGTTTCACCAACAACTCAAGTATCCTTTTACTCATGACCTTTATGCCTACATGACAAAATCATGTTCTACCTTAAACATTGATCCCATAACACGTTTTTCATACACACACAAAACAATGTTACAAATTGTGCTATATATAAGAATTTCATGGATATTTCCGTGATATAGCATGTACATCTTTTGGATCACTTTTGGAAATCTGCATTATCTGCTAAGATTAAAACAGGTCCCCATCATCTGGATGCATAATGTATGAAGCCAAAGCCCTCACAAATTCATTGAAAAATAGACATATTGAACAGTTATCCTAAGTCTCAGTCTTATGCTTCGGTTGTGCTTTCCGCAAGGACGGTTGCACGGACATCACCTGACATGGAATCGTGATGAGGAAACGTTTTGATCTGTTATACTCCGTATGTGCACGGACAGGCGAAAATTTGCCGCTCAGAGCCCCCGCGAAGGACCGTGTCTGATGGTGTGACGTCACTTTGGCCATGTGGACACTCACGACCCTTGCGTATCCGGCAAACATAAATCACGCATTAGACTGGGTGTGCATATAGAGTTTTTTCTGAGAGCCAGTGTTTGTTTTTTGTCAATTGTTCCCAATTAGGAGAGAGCGTATGTGACCGCCTAGAGAAAAAACGCAGCACCCAGCGTCTTTTCGGAGCGCTCCGAGCCTCCAACTTTTTTGTGAGGCCGCTCTGAGCGTTTCTAAAATTGCGCGCTGTGCAGATGGACTGACTGAGCTTGTTTCGGCTACAAGAGGAAGTTACCCAGCCCCACTCATGCCCCTAGGAAGTGCACCGAGCTATGAAGCAAATTTTGTAGTGGCCAATTGGTGGAATGACAACTTCCAGGTCTGTCATGTGATGCCATTGGGCCGAAAAATACTTTTTCCCGTAGACTTACATTGCGAAAGAGTCGTCTGTAAATCAGCGGATAATTTTTTTGCTTCATGTGCCACTGAGCAAGTTTCATAGGAATGAACGGGTTCCATGACCCCGCTCCCTCAGTGTCTCTACATCCACACACACAGACAGCAGCACCAAGGATTGGTGTGGTCGGGAATTAAATTTCCAGTATTTACATTTTATGATTTATATTTTTTTCCTCTGTCAGAAAGATTCGGCGCTAGACAAAAAACATTGCCGGCTAAAACCCCGGAAGCCCGATGCTGACGACCCCACCACTGGGTCACAGGATGATAAACAAGACAGGAAAGAAGAAGGGGAAATTTCTGCTACATAAAAATAAATAGTTACATTTTCCCAGTCTTTTATTTTTTCTTGTTATGCATTGAATAGTTTTACATGTTCAGGCCTCTAAAATGTATGAGATACACAATTTGTGACAAGGTGGCATTGCTTTGTTTTAAAGGGTCAAAAAGGTTTGAGGACACTGAGCTGTATCAAGGTTTGGCTGCTTGTTAGAAGGATCAGTTCATTGTTGTCGTTGGGCTTTTCATGGCATTTGTTGACAACAAGAAAAATATTGAATATGACCAGCAGTGTGCCTGACCTTGCTGCTCAGAGAGTGACTGAGAAGTGGTGCCACCTCATCCTCCAGGACATTGAGATGACTGGTGTGGTTGACTCACGCAGGCACAACTCCATTCATCCCGAGACTCTCTTTTTGATGGAGATGAGAGCGCTACGGCCTATCGATTTTGTCATCAGAATCGCTCGCCTTGAATGCGCCGTGTTTTTTCCTCTGTCATTTTTGTGGAGTATCATTTTGAGCGTTGTAATCAGCCTTCGGGGTGGCAAGGTAGTCGGAGTAGTGGCTGAGCGTGCGTGCCTCGTGCTGCTGCTGCCGCCGCCGCCGGTTTAAGGCTCAGCACGTAAGCCTAATACAGATTCATGATCATATTTCTATCATGGCACTTCAATTATGAGTCAGAGGTTTCTTCTCTCGCTGCCACATTTCGCTAAATGTCATTCTACATGCTTGCACACACGCCCTCGAACGCCACATACGAGCGCTCTGAGCTCACGCACATGCTAGTAGTCACACAAACAAACACACAGCAAGAACAATATACACATACAGATGCGGTTTTTGCACTCAAAAACATGCACAGACGTACACATATGTGGATTTCACAAAGCAACTCTCTTGGTGAGCTCCCCAGCAGCCACCCTGAGAAGAAGCGATGCATGTAGTTGAGCGATAATGTCCACCGCCGAAGCACGGGCTGATAATCTCCCCATGGTACGGCTTTAAACTGTTCTTACAGACCCACTCACATAAACCAAATAAAAACCAAGGCCAGAGAGAAATCAGACCATGATGGGCCAATTAACGCTAAGCTGTCTGAAGATTCTCAGTCATAAAGTGTGAATTGCACTACTCCGAACATGAGAAATCGTAATTACATGTCTTCATTTTATTTTTGTTTGCAGTTTTTATTATTGAATACGGGCGTTAATCTAGTCTAGACAGCATTAAGTAGTGGAGTAGATTAGCTGTTTGTATTGGAGTGCCACATCAGGTCATCCGACAGCGAGATGAGAGCAAATACTCCAGTTTTTACTTCTTCTTCAACTCGAGTGCTGTGCAGCAGGACTCCCTTCGTTTGAATAATGGAAGAAAAAAAAAATCAGTAATTTAGATTCCACGCTGGTTGACGCAGTTTCGTGTCGAAATGCAAGATAAATAAATAAATATTAATGAAAAAATGAAAGCTCATTTAATTAGGCTGCTTAAAGGGATGAGGGAATAATGGAGGCAGAGAGAATTAGACAAGATAATGAGTTTAAAGTGAAAGCAGACAAGGCAACAAACTACGCTTTCTGACACTAATATAGCTCTCCCACCGTCCCCGGGCAATCTGAATATGGCATTAATAATGCAGTAAACACCTTTGAAATACACACAACAATCTGAATAGCACAGAAACAATAGGCCCAAACTATTAGGCAACAACAGCCCCTCACTAACAAATCTGTACCGAAAGCGTTTTTAATGTGAAAAACATTTTCACCAACAAATTGGACAGCACGGAAACCTCTGTAAATGTCAGTGGTGAATGTTTTATTTAGCTATTTCATTTCCGTTTTTTTTTTGGTAGCAACACTATTTCCAGCAAACGTTTCACTCAAATGGAGCAAAGTTATTTAAAGCTGGTGCTCAGCGCGTTATGAAATATAGATTTAGCATTTTGTTTGGTGATTTCCAAAAGAGAGGCAGCGGTGGATTTAGTCCGTATTTCAGCGTGGTTTTAGAATATGTGCATCCGACTTTACGGTGAAACACACAGAGAGATAAAAAAAAAGAGGAGAAATACTGTAGAAAGAAGAGGTAACACGTAGGAGAGTTGTACAGATTCTATTTGGAGACCCTCGGCCACTCCTGTTCCAATTAAAGAGGAGTCCACTAAGTTTCTCGTGCCGTTCTATCATCTCCCTGCAGCTCTTCGCCCTACGCCGCTGTAATGGTAATTATTGCTTCAAAGGGTGGACCACTATTCTCCCGAGGCCCCATTTGGAAACTTTCATATATGAACCTTTCACCATTTAGATGAACGAGAATTCATTTCAAATTTAATCTTTAATTACTTATTGACCCACCGCGGTGTGACTATCGCCAGATGAGATATGGAGAATAGAGTTTACACATGTCCGAACTGTCCTGCTGGGACCCGTCACACTCTGCTCTCCGGGGTCAGGGGACCTGAACAGCAGCAGTTTGTTTACCAAAGAGAGACAGTGTTTGGATTTCTGCTTATTGATCTGTGTGTGTGTGTGTGTGTGTGTGTGTGTGTGTGTGTGTGTGTGTGTGTGTGTGTGTGTGTGTGTGTGTGTGTGTGTGTGTGTGTGTGAGAGAGAAAGAAAGAGACATTTTGTGTTTGTCTCAAAGTGTGTGACTTGTCTGCCCGCGTGCATGTGCAGTGTGGTGTGTGGCGCGTGCGTGCACCTAGTTGCCGCGCCTCTCTAATGATGTGTAATGAGTCCCAGTCAGAGGGGAGTATCTTGTATCACTGCTCTTTACAAATATAATTACTCACTGGCTCTCCAGAGCATGTCAATTTCCCAGTCCATTGGGGGGTGCGGGGGGGGGGTGATTGGGGGGGACTTAATTACTAGTTTCCAAATGCATTAAAAATTAACAAAGGCTGCCTCTCTTTGCCAAAAGTCAAGGTGAGATCCTTCCTCTCTATATAAAGGAGAATGGTCAGGTACAGTCCGTACTTGTGGAGAGTTTTCACCTTTCGACGGGGTTTATTTGTGACCTTTGATGTCTATCTCCCATATCGCTTTGATCGCAGCTATTTCATGGTGGGACCGTCACACAGCTATGGACCGTCACCTCAGTCCACCCCAAGGTATTCAGGCCTTCAAAAGAATAGTTTTAGATCCAATCAAAATAACCTCAACCTATACTGTACGAGTGTATGCGCTGAAGCAGCAGCGCAGGTGTCGCTGCATTGATTTGTTCAGTTTGCCAGAGTCATTCTGTGTGTGGGAAGTGACTCTGCCTTCCTTCCTCTCTTACGCCCCTCTCCCAAACTAAAGATGGTGACGGTTGGTAATTCAGCCAGGGATTTGGGGAGCAGAGGATATGTGTGGCTGTGTGCGAACAATATTGCAGAGCAAAAGATCACACAAGTTTGTATAGTTGTTTCTCACTTACTGAAGAATTGCTGCTGAGCTCCGCTGAGAGCTGAACATCGCAGTGTGCTGGTGGCCTCCTGACCCAGACGCTGTAGTCTGCTGGATGTTGGTTAAGTAGTAGGATGTCATCTGGATACTTCCTGTCTGAGGTTTAAAACCATTGGCCCCATTTACACGTGTCATTTCAAGCGTCTTATATCCGGATTAAGTCCAGATGTGATTTAATACACTTTCATTTACACATATATGCGTCTCGGTTGGCCAGATCTCATTGCAATCCTGGGTTGTCCCGGGCTACAGGCAAATCAGGGCCGGCCCTCCACCGGTCCAGAAGGAGAAGTAATGCCAACCCTGTCTCCAGCTATCTGCCAGTAGTTCTAGCAGCGCTAGCAGCACGACATAAACAGTATTTAATGTAGTTGTAGACTATTACTAACACGCAGGGCAAACATACAGGGCACAACCTCTTATACATCCATGGTCTGTGGTCTATTGTACATCTATTTTGAAGGTCCTTGACATGAAAAAGTTTGAGATTGCTCTCAAAATCTGTGTGTTGGATTTTTCTAACTTCCATTTATGTCCATTGCTCACTTTATGCTCCTCTGGGAAGCAGCCGGGCAAAAAAGTTTAATAAATAAATAATTAAATAAGTGAATAGTTATAATGGTATGCATATTTATAATATTTTATTGTTCAACACAGGCCATTTCGGTAGAGACATTAAAATTATGACAATAGAATAGAAATTATTTTGTTTTACTATTGTGAGGCACTTAGTAGGTGTACGTTTTACCGGCGTCCGGTAGTCGCTTTCAGTCCAAAATGGCGGAGGTGTAGCTCTGCCGCTGGGCGCTGATGTTGCAATGGAACGTACAATTGACAATTCACTTTTTAGCAATATACGTTCTTTGTTATTATCCCACGTAACTCATTAACGGTCGCATGATATACTCAATAACTTAACAAAAGTATTTGTGATGCATCAAAAACAAACATAATCCGCAACAAAATATGTTTCCTTCCAAACATAATTGAGAATGCAGTTTAGTTGTATAGTAATTTTTAGGAGACAGGGCTGGTAATGGACCTGAGGTTGTTTGGTAACCATAAAAAGAATAACATGCATTTTAGCAGCTCAAACCACTCCCTCTTGAATGCATCTAGGATGTCTTTACACTTAGTGTCCAAAACACATGACATGACAGAGTGTAAATCTGGTCTGTGTTGTTGTGGTGTATTCCTCTCTGATTCTAAATGCTCTTACTTCCATGATTATTGTATCATTGCACCACTTTTATAAAATGAGTATGGAAATGACTCTCTTGATTTAGTTTTACTACTAGTTCATATGCAGGATATTATCTGTCTGGGTGCATCTCATTTGTCACATCGGATGTCTGGGATCACAAAAATATCGCTCTGTGAGTTACTACGGAATAAAATTCGGCATGACAACCTCCCGTGTGGCGAGGGCGAATCGACTTAAAATAAAGAGCCTCCCTCAGTAAGTGTTCCCAGTCTCAGTCATTTCGGTTATCATCTGATATATGAGCTTGGCGCCGAGCAGAGGAATTCTCAAACAGTAGGTGGAAGAAAAAGCGAAGGCAGAGTGAGTTCTCTTTGTCTTCTATTACCAGGAGGAGAGCTGAGATGGATATTTACTTGTTTTCATTGCCATTTGGATGAATTCATCCAAATTAAGCAGAGAACAAAAACATTTATTCATCCTATTAATGTCAGGGAGTGAGGGATTGAAGTAATGGTTTTCATGCTCCAGTCTGCGGCAGCTTGTTGATGCTGCTCTGCAACAAATCACTGCCAGGAAATTAACTCTTAAGCCGCTCTTGCCAGACACACTGCAACAAACGTCTGGCTCTGCAAGACGGGGGCCAAGATGGGACCCATTGTTCCCCAGTGCTCGGCTTTTCACCGTCCCCCAAGAAGATGTTTGCTTTTTAGCTTAAAACTCTTGAAAAGTATTGATTAAAGGGGAGTAGGACTCGGCCCCTAGAATTAACGGAGCAGTTGATGTAAAACAGCACTCACCACAGGACCTAGAATCTTCTTCATGATTTTTAAATACAGTACTGTTCAAACATTTATAGGTTGTGTGTTATCAACTTTCCACGACATAGTTTATGTATTGTGGATGTATTAAATCCTGCATAAAGTAAGTTCTCAGTTGCAGTCGCGGCGCTGTGCTTTGATTGGCTCACAGCGCAATCTGCACCACATCCAGAGAGTGTGTCATTTCAAATGCTGGAGACCTCCCTGATTGAAAGAATTTAGTCTGTTGTTGAGGGAGGGGAACCAATCAAGACTAATTGTGTTTTTCTCTCACTGATGGGAACGTCCAAAATTTGGAACCTCCAACTGGGTTTCCTCACGGCGTTGCCTTCATGCAGTACTTTTTAAACCCAGACAGACATGAAACATATGAATAGACTGACATTTTAATGCATAACAGGCTTATATAGTTAAAAGACCAGTGTGTAGGATTTCAGGGAATCTATTGGCATAAAATATTCACAATTATGTTTTCATTAGTGTATAATCACCTGAAACTAAGAATTGTTGTGTTTTTGTTAGCTTAGAATGAGCCATTCATATCTACATAGGGAGCAGGTCCTCTTCACGGAGTCCACCATGTTGCTCCGCCATGTTTCAACAGTAGCCCAGAACGGACAAACCAAACACTCTCTCTAAAGAGCCTTTCACGTTTTTACGTTACCTGAAGTCAACCGTAGTTTCTCCGACACTCTTGGAAAGAGAGGAGTGAGCGGAGGGGTATTGAGTTGGTTACAATCTGCAACCTCACCACTAGATGCCACTAAATCCTACACACTGCTCCTTTAAAGTTATAATCTTAAATATTTTCAGTAAATCAAACCCTTTTAATGACACCACTTATAGTTGCCTTTTTTTCAGCTATAACTAATCAATATATTTAGATTCCGTAATTACCTCACTCTATATTTGTTTTCATTGTTAGTGGCGGGGTCCGCCATTCAGATTACCTACCTACAGTGCGCACAAGATTCAAAGGACATGATGCATGCATGTAATCCAGCATCACTGTTCACTCTCCTGCAGTCATATCAGAGGCATATTAAGCTACTCCTAATGCAAACGGATCACTTCCTACTGCCACTAGCTCACATTAAAAGCAGCTAACTGGCAAAACCTGCAGTGGCATGTATGTAAAGCAGGCACAGGAAATGCAGTGTCTGAAGTTAGCACTGACAGCAATCATTTATCAAAAATGCGTCAACAAAACCAGATGTCATTTCTGGCATTTGTTTTGATAGGGAATCAGTTTAAAATATCGTCAGGTAACATCACGATCTGCATGTTGAAGAAAAAAAATTAACACCTGATCGTTTTAGCTCACAGCTGTGGAGAATTTATTTGTTTTAATTTAGTCTCATCTGCTAAAAAATCTTAGTTACTAAATTAGAAAGTGAAATATTGACACAGTGAGACAGCAGAATTAAAGCAGGCTATTAGGTAACTTCTTTTGTTCACCTTTGAGTGCTCAGAAAAAGGGTATTCAGGCTGATTTTATGGATGTTGACTCGATTCCAACTTTGATGTGGTCAGCCCAACCCCACTGCTGACAGATACGACGCTTAATTAATTTTTCCATTTTCCATTGCTATGAAGCATAACCAGTTGTGATCATAGACTGTATATAAAGATGGACGACATGATAGCTCCCCAAAAGTGAAGCCAAACATCTCGATCGCCCCCTGGTGGCTGGCTGCAGTATAGGTCAAAAATCCCGCCCCCAAAATAAAAAGTCAAAGTACGAGTAAAATAAAGTTTTCCCAAAGATGGTTTCTGTCATTTTAGGTAGTTCTTATCACACTGATATATGTTCAAATGTTAATTTTTCTGATAAGTTTGGTTTCAATTAGTTATTTGATACTATAAAAATGGGGTGAGACATCATGATTGACAGCTATGATTGACAGCTGCTCTGAGTGTAGTAGTCGCGCAACCGGAGGCTCGGGAACTGTACGAGAGAGGAGACGTAACTTTAACTTTCTATAACTGTCACGAGTCTGTGTAATAGAGCATATGTCGATTTGATATAAATGTAGTTATAGACAAATTAAGGTTACTATTGTTTCTTGTGTCTGTTGGTAGCCAAACAGCTATGGTGCTAACGTAGCAGCTAGGTGGCTCACGCTAACAAGCTTTGGCCATGCTCCGCTCGTGATTGGCTCGGCTCAGGTGGGTGTGTAGGCGGGACCTCGATACCGCGGCTCTAGCCACCCAATCACTACTGCACAGACTCTGGCTCCAAATGACGTCAAAATCTCAACATGGCAGCTCCCGTATTCGGGATATTTTGGCTTCACTTTTGTACGGTGGAAGTGGAGACGCGTCGTCCATCTATATATACAGTCTATGGTTGTGATATGTTGAACGGCTGGTATATGAAATACATTCAAGATGTTTTGAGGAACTGTTTCTCTAAATCTAACCACCGGCTCCGAATCAACATTGCAGCGTTGTGTAAAGATGTTATACACTGACTGAACAACAAATTTCCCCCTCACTGTTGTGACTTGAACTCAAGATTGCTGATGTATTTTTAATGAGAATTTGTCCTTCTTTTTCATCTTACAACAAATGGAAACAGGAACAAAGCTCATTATATTTCATAAGCATGACATTTCAGAAAACTGTGACATTAAGAAATCAATTTCTACGGTACAGTAGTGATTTTCACTAAGCAAAACAAGCTTTGCCGTAGCACTGCCCTGAGATGAAAACATCTTTAGATGATCGCAGCACTTCCACCAAAGACGGTAAATATGCATTACAAAGACATCAAAGAGCTAACCCGACAATTTGCTTTCATCTGGTCAAGGGGTCCTCTGCAGCGACTCATGTAAAAATGGAGCACTTCACCCGAAGATGGCAATACGAGGTGCACAGATGGAACGGCGGTTCACCGAAGGAAAATGTCAACCTTGTGTCAGTGTTTGTGGTTGAGATGCTTTATTGATGGATGTTTGACCTTTACCGCTAGTGATGGAAGATGCACTTCTTGTGAAGCTTTCATTTGCATCCTAAACATTAGTAAACATTATTCCTACTCGGTCTAGTGGCACGCACGAAAAATAGAGTTTCACAGGTGGAGTTTTGAGTGCATCCTCAAAGACCAATATTTACTGAGCAGCTATCTCGCTCGCGGTGACATGGCATGGTGGAGCAACAAAAGATGGCATTTCCATTTCCACCTCAGCACAATCTGACCTAATACTGATTCAGGGGTAGAGCTGCAATTTTCCAGGTACGCCGCTCGCTGCCAAAACTTTTATCATACTTTCGAGTGGTCCTTAAATTGAGTGTATTTGAGCGTGAGACTCAAATAAAGTACCCAATAGGCGATTCATAATGCAATGCATGCACAGTGGCAGGTGTTGCCAATGCAGTGATTAAGCCATTCTTCCACCTTTGTTTTTTTTGTGGCAGAGGCTGTTAACTTGCGCAAATAGACGTCTCTGAGTTTTGTGAATCCCTGGATGGCCTTCGCCTTTTGCTTTCAGAGCCAGATGCCCTTTTAACAGCCAAACAAGCAGTAAATCCCAAAATATATTCACACCAACAGGGGCTTTTGTGTGACCTGCTATACTTGGTCGTGTTTGTACTGTTTTATTGCCCAGCAATTGTAAAATGACCTTGGTTTCTCAAGGATATAAATTGAAGGTCGGGTCAACCTTTAATGCGTCATTGCATAACACAGACTCACGCATAATCAGCTATATAACATCACGACCGTGGAATGTGTAGCTGTTACAAATGATGTATTATCGCACTCCCTGGGTCGTACTAAACTACATAAATACTGAACTGTTATTTCCGAACATATCTGAAAAGTTCTAGACTCCTAATAAAACAGTAAATGGATCAGATTGTAGCACTAAATAATGCAAAACCATTAGCGTTACCAAACTAAAGTACATTGAGGGGCACAAAATGCCACAGAAAAAAAACATTGCAGTCTGGGTAATGGGAACTGCAAATTACTGTTTTGTTTCTCCACTGAGATATTGACTCCGGGACCGAAAATCAATTACATGAAAACAGTGCATATCATTGTACAGAGTCTTTGAACAAATATCACTCTGTCAGAAGATGGCACAAGCAAGATATATTGTATACCCGAAGGTGAATATTTGTATTTCTGAGACTTTTTATAACTTTAGTCTATTCCCAACTCGTATTGGGCTTCTTGTTTATGGCGCCTGAAAGATCTATCTGCGGTGATTCATTGCTTGAATGCTTTGTTTTGCTTTATACTCTGCTCTAGGAGGGAGTATGGGGCTCCTAATGGCAGCGCTGCTTTTCTTCTTAGTGCATTTGTCCTTGAGGGATTTTTAACTTCACAAGCAAAAAAAACACACAGGCGCTTTTTCTTCCTCAGGGCAAAATACGTACAGGTAACAGCCTTATCGAACGGAAGCCAGCATGTACACCTTCCAGATGAGCCTGGTGCGGCATGTTTGATCATTCAGAGAAGAAGTGAAAAAAGCGTGTGAATATAAAAACTCCCTCCTTTTCAGCTTCTTACTCCTCCTCAGTAGCATTGTGACGGGTAGGAAGGGGGGGGGGGGGGCGGATTAGAGAGCGGGTACAGCAGGAAGGAAGGACGGAGGTTAAGATTTGTCCATCATCAGGTGTGTCCCTAGACAGGAATGATGTGTGTAAGAAGATATATATTGGCCAGGCCGGTAGAGGTACTTGCTTCTTGTCGTGTAGAGGCATTAATCATAGCGGCGGCCGAGCCTAACCGCCAAGGTCAGCAGTCCTCGCATGTGTGGGAGGCAGCTGCCACCACAAAGCACCGCTGCAGAGGGGCTAACAGAGGCGGGAGTCTGAAGAGGGTGAGGAGCAGGGTGTTGAATTGACAAGGTGAAAGTGGGAGGAGAAGAACTTGGAGGAGAGCAAGGTTGGATTAGCGAAGACCCGGGGGGGGGGGCGTGGTCGGTAAAGAGTGCCACTTGAGGTGGCGGTGAAGGAGATTGCTAAGCAAAGGTAGGTGGACATTTTGGGATAATGGATTAAAGTGGGCAGCACAGCTGGGGAGGGCGAGCAAAGTAACAGCGTGTGATGCACTCGTACAGTGGGCGGAACCGCGCCAATCAGAGAGAGGAAGGTTGGGAAGGACAGCGTGTGAACGAGGTCTGGTCACAATGCTTTTAATCACACCTCTCGAGTGGGAGTTTGGTATTATTAGAACAGGACAGAGGTGAGAATTAATGCCCATTTAGGGAGAATCGTGACTGCTTGGGAGCTTTGTGAAAGATGCCAGATGATAAAAGGTGCTGCTAATGTAGCAGAATACAGAGCCAGACATTCAGCGTAGTGCTTATACTTAAACAAAGTATCCACAGAAGGACCATAGTAAGCAAATAGGTGGCAATATATCCACGACAGGTTATATTACACGTCAGGCTAGTTCCATTTTTCTCCTACGAGAGTTCATTTTATTGGGCTATATATGGTTTTGAATGTGTCATAACCCTAAGGAGGACTATCAGGACTGTGTGGGAGGGTATTTCCACTCAACCGCTATGAAGAAAATACAATAATTTTCTCTGCGGTGTGAAACAGAGGTGCAATATATCCTTACATTCTGTAGCGAACGGAGCCGTGGCTGCAGTCCAACTTAGTCCGACTTCATCTCCCTCACTATTTAGGAGCCTTGATTGGTATAAAATTGATCCAAGTGGGGATTTTCCAACCATCTCCTTTGCCCGTCCTTTCTTTTCAACCCCACGAACGAACGAGAAGGCACTCTGGAGGGAAATGTAGAGAATTAGAGCACACTGGAAGGGCTTTGTTGAAGTAAGCCAGTGTACAAGGAATTTTGCGGGCACTGCCTTTGCCTGACTTGCCTTCTGCTTATGTAACTTTTGCAGTCATTTCAGGTAGGGGAGGGGGAGGGAAGAAGGGGGGGGGCTGTCATCTTTACTCTGTGCCTGTCTTTAGACATCATTATATGAGCCTGATTAGTTGTTCATTTTTGATGAAATGTGGATGGAAACAGAGAATCTGACTTCAGAACAAGTCCTCATACCTTAATGACAAAATTGATTATTTGCAAAAATTACCCATATGACCCTTATTGGTAGGACGAAGCCACACTAAACTGCTAAGTTAAGGTTAGGGACAGATTGTGATTTTGGCTGATACATAATGCTAAAGGTATGGTTAACTTTAGGCAACTACAACTACTGGTTAAGGTTAGAGACAGAGTACTCTTTGTTAAAAGAGACCCAAGGTATTTTGAATAGAATTACCAATGTGTTTGTTTTTTTCCAAGGTTAGGACGGGCTCCTTTAGAAATCAACCTGTAGTCAAGGGCTAATGTAAAACTGTAAAGGAATGATGGCTAGTTGGGATCGTTAAAGTAAAAAACAAAAAATCATTGTTAACAGTGCAGACTGTTCTCAAACAGCGTTTGTAGCTTTACCTATGGAAAGTAATTCACTATAATTTGTATATATATCCCACAAAATCAATTTGTTTGTAATCCATGTAATTGTGAATCAGTAAGTATAAAAAGCGACAAACGCCACGTAGGGAGGAGGTTAACATTGATTTATTTGTCACATAACCTCCGTACTTAAGTTACACCACTTCCGGAGATATTTTAACCCTAACCATGATATTTCCCTAAACCTAACTAAGTCGTTTTGCTGCCTAAACCTAACCAAGATGTTTCCTATGAAGACGGAAGTTTATTTTTAAAAGACTGGAGCGGAAATTGACACGTGAGTCACGTGTTGCTGGACATTCGTAGGAAAACGCACAAAAAATGAGGAATAACTTTCATAAGATATCATACAAACCGTTGTATGAGGATATGTTTAACAGTGGCGCAACAAATAATATCATATTTACTAAATTTCTTCCATTATGTACTTTAATTACAATGCAAATATAGTTTCTACCACCTCAGTAGGCATTCAGATATATTTTTTCTTTGTACAAGTCAGTTTACATATTGAGAGTTCAGTCAGTTTAACAATAACATACTGTATCTTTTCAGTGCAATGTTGCTCAACTGGACCCGAGTGCAGAGAACGCACCACATGCATAATTTCTGACTTCAAACAAACTTTATGTTTCTTTTCTTTGCTCAAGCAAACAAAAAACAAGAGAATCTGCTGCCAGAATGGGCAGGCAGAACTCACTGAAGTGGCCACAGACAAAAGGCACTGAAATAACTCAAATACTCTCTTAACGAGGCAGAATGTACTGGAGAGGAGGGAGCTTGGCATTGGCGTCTCCAAGACTCAGCAACTAGGATCTGGAACAGCCAGGTATATATAATGAGCTTTGGCAGGTGAAGCAAGTGATGAGGCTGATCAGTCAAAGCAAACTATTAAGCATGAGTCCCCGCCAGTGGGATTCATGCCCATCAGAGCGTATGTCGGTGAACACCCAGGACAGCCTCAGATTCAGCACCCTGGACAGCGGTCATGACATTCATGGATTTAAAGAGGACCTATTATGCTGTGGTGCTTTTTCCTTTTCCTTTAGGGTGTTATATAGAATTTTGTGCATGTAAAAGGTCTGCAAAGTTACAAAGCCCAAAGTCCACACCAAAGGGAGTTACTCTCCCCCACAGAAACACTGCTCCTGAACTGCCTCAAATGCCTTGATTGAAGTCCCGCCTTTACTTCTGTAACGTGGTGATGTCACCAAGTAACACATTTGCATAATACCAGCCTATCGGCTAGTTTGGCACACCCTCAAACAAGTAAGGGATAATGTACAGCTAGCGAGTCATTGTTGTGAAATAAACCCCTTCTGGGGTCCGAGATCAGAAATGCGTCCATAGCAACAGTCTGTTATACATAGCAGCAATCTGCCATAAAGAAATTACAGACCGTAGAACGCAATGATTGACCAATCAGAATTGAGTATTCAACAAAGCCATGTAAATAAAGTTAGAGCGGAGCTGGAGCGGAGTCCGAAGAGCTTGGTTCAGTTGACCAATCACAACAGTGGGCCAGCTGACCAATCAGAGGAGACCGGGCTTTTCGAGCTCAAACAGAGCGTTTCAGACCGAGGGTGAAAAGAGGTGCTGCAGCACAGCCGGTATGAGAAAAATAAAGGGTTTTTTGAACATGTAAACATGTTCTAGTAGAAACCCAAAATATAAGTATGCACCTGAAAATTAGTATAATAGGTCCTCATTAACTTAAAGTACTGGCGGTGGCTACTCTTTTGTGTAAATCATGATTAATGATATGGAGACAAACAGGCAGAATAGTTCTTTCATTTGATGCTTTGAAGTAGGTCAGTGTTAAATGTTTAAAAGTAGTTTGAAATATTTGAAGGTTTAAATGTGAAATCATCATGCATGTGAGTCAAACTGTTATTTCTTTAATCTCAAAAGATTACAAAAAAAAAAAAATTCTTTCAAAAAGCACTGCACCAGTGTCCATTTTCAGCACAAGTAGAAAATCCTTGAAACCGGAATCTCATTCTGACAGACTGACCTGCCTTCGGTGCTTCATGACCAGAATTCAAAATGTCTCATAAGTGTATTGCTGAGGATTGATTTGTTTTGATTCAAATGTAAGACAACAACAACAACAACAACAACAACAACAACAACAACAACAACAACAAAAAAAGAAAGAAAGTTGTGTATCAACAGCAGCCTGAAGAGGGAAAATGAAATCACAGCATGACAAAGCAACTTACAGAGGAAAGGATGTAGTGCAGATATCTAACGGTTCATTTGAAAATTACATATTTACGGAATAAGTCTGACATGCCTGTAGATACACTGGGAAAAAATTCAAATGCCATCATGAGAGGCAAACAGAATCAGGTTGAACTAAGGCAGCTTTTTGCATGCACATGGTCTGAGCGTGTGCATGCGAGTGTGCGATGCATGCAGGGCTGGTCGAGACATTCCTTTAATGAAATGGGAACATTCCCCTAAAAAATTAACAATTGATACTGCACACACGTTACATAGTTCTACTTTTTTAAGCTCATTATCACTTAATTTGATTTGTTATGTTTATCAGAGGATTAAGTCTGTTTCACAAGGGTTTGGATCTCCAGCAAAAGAGCTCAAATACAACTTTTTCAGTTGTGTAAATCACAGTATCATAATAAAAGACTGTGATGATGGGTGAAGAAATGGCAAATATTGAACCAGACATTCCGTTTTAGATTAAAAAGAATAAAATGCACATAGCAATTTGAAATAGCAAGTTACAGAAGTATTATTCAATTTAATGTAAAAAAAAAGAAAGAGGGATAAAAAAAAAAAATGTATTTCCTTCAGACCTAGTGCTTTTTTATTACAGTGTCCATTCTGCACTGATTTTCAAAAACTGTGCGCAGGGTGCCTAATCAACAGCAGGGCTTAATTGAGATTAGTCTGTAGAACAGGAAGAGGCTTTGTTCCTCGCAGGCAAAAGAAGTTCAAGGGATTCTAGTAAATATCATGCTGGCCTGATGTGAGCAGCGAATGCCAGTTTTCTCATGAATAATAGTGGCGAAATGTGTTGATAAATCCTGAATGTCTTGTTGGAGTTGCGTGGCTTCAGGTGTTGGCTGACATTCTCTCCGTGGAGCTGCCTGTCAAAACTGACGCCGGGCCTCTGGAGCGCCGTCGCTGTCTCTCTCTCTCTCTCCGTGATATTTTTCAATAGCTGCACTTGAATATCCTGCTTCTCTTCAGCAATATGAGTGTAGTACCGAAAAATCCACAACCTCACTAGCATATTGTACCAGGATTCCCCCCCCCCCCCCCATCCCCTTATATTCTGAGGTCTCATCTGTTCCTGGTTTGTTTACACAGATATGAGCCTTGCTGTGTTTTCCCATATCAAACTGTATTAGTTTCTATCAGCGCTAACACGACGTAGCAGGCTAATAAAAGCACCAGTGAAGTGTGCAGGGCATGGCAGCCGCTCAGGGAACGGTCGACACAGCTCTCTTCTGGATCATTGTGGGTCCTGCTCCCATATATTGGCCAGGAGCCCATGTGTGAGTCGTGACCCCATGCCACTTGTCCTTTACACTCACTGGCTGCATGCTGGCAAGTTGACCTTTATCATTAACCCCGCTGCGTGCTTGTCATTTGAAGTCTTTATTATTCACGCTTCCCTTTGGGTATATTGTGTACCGGGGAGCACGGAGGAGGGCTGCAGAGCTAGTTAGCACATTTACGCTCAGCAATTATAGCTGCAGCTGAGGCAAACCAACAAAGAAGCACAAAAAAATCATGAAATACAAAAAAATGGTGAGTTCTCTACCCGGTTACAACCATCCCTCATACATGCAGCAACACACTTTATCTTACAGGCACACATATCCCTCTTTACTACTATACACACCCACATGCATTGGCTTCAGGACAATATTGCTTTGTAAAGAATACAACAAACTGAAACATCAGCTGCACATTTTTTTTTAGAATATTGATTAGCCTCATTTCTAGTCACAGTTTCTTTCCTACAACCGCCTTTTGTTCCATTTTTTTGACTTTGATGTTTCAAGCCCGGCCAGACGAGAGGCGCACACACTGCGGCTGAGGCACTGTTGATATTCTTTGGACACTCGTCTTTATCCGCCGCACTGTTAATCAGCAGACATTCTAATTAAACTCAGTTTGCACTTGCTTTAATGCTTTAAAACATGTTCAAACACTTCTGAACGACAACCATTTGATAGGACACATTGCTGCTTCTGTCCTGCTCGCAGGTGATAAGAGCAGCGCGTGCAAGAATGAGTCGGCAGGGGTGTATTTTTGAAAGTGCAGATTGTCTGCGCGTTATCATACCGAGTCGATCCACGTCACACACTTTCCCTATGATATTATTCATGAATGTTTTTTACCCGCGATTCCCACATCCATTACGTCTTTATCACAACTATTTTCATTATCACCCGGCTCTGCCACTTGCCTTCACTCAACCTCATTCTGCTGCGTGCCAACTCAGCAGTCTCCCTCCAAAAGTAATCCGCTGCCTTTACTGATGGGCTGTGATACAGCTCTCATCGTTTCAGCGCTGCAGCGACGGCTGCAGAATGTGGCAAATGGGCGCTTGACACCCCGCTTCTGCTTTGTCGACTATTCATTTTAAACAGAACACTCTCCAGGGTTTGACATTAAGCTTGTTCAGCCAATTTCCCTTTGGACAACTAGATGAGATGTTTTACCTGCCCGATAGGCAAACTTACTTCTGAAATGGAAAATGTAGGCCTATTAAAAAATAAATAAAATCAAAAGGGATTTAAGCACTTATTGTAATTTATTAACGTACAAAACATACAATTAATTTGCTCTACTCAAAGCCACCAGACTCCATTGACAGAAACAGTAATTTTACCTTGCTGATCATCTATTTTCAGAAACAGAATAAAACTCATCTAAACTGTCTTGGTTAGTCTTTCCACTGTTACAACAATCACCAACTGGTTGCTTTCTACAGAAGCTTGACATGAGTAGTTTTAAGTATGTATTATTAGAAGCTACTTAGAGCTGGCGTTAGGAAGTTAAACAGGTCATAATTCCCTCTCTATTATCTATTTTATATTGCTGTGAAAACATCTCCTTCATACAATCTGATTTATTCAAGTTTCTCTCCAAAAACTACATTTTACAAGATTACATTTGAACACATCATGATAGCGTCATAATTAACCATCACCTAATGCTCATTTTTACTGAGCATAGATTGAACGCACCGTAATGTATCCCAATGGAACAACATTTGCTTTCAGGGATTTCTAACAGAAAGCATTTTCTCACAGGTTTAGGAAACTAACCTACTTGGGGAGGTTTAGAAAAAGATCGTGGTTTGGGTTAAAATAAACCTGTTCTGGCAGAAAGTCCTGAAGGCAAACTTCTCTCTTGTGTGGACTGCGCTGCCCACCGGCGGCTAACAGCTAACGTTAACTAGCTCTCCTGCCGATTTCAACAATGATTTGTTGTTCACAATGTAGCTTCACGCTATGGGTGCGTTCGTAAATAGTCATTCGAGAGCCAGAACGTACTCTGGCACAAACTGGACTGTTCGTAAATTCGGAGCGCTGTCGGAATATAACGTTACTGTTACGGCGGAGCGTACTCTGAGCAGATTGGCGGAGCGTACACTGGGCACTCGAAGAAAAGCATTAATGCCGATATCCCGATCGCATATTTTTACTGAAAATCGGGGCATCCCTAATAAAGATCACATTTATCGAACAACTGCATGAGTCATTCAACTTGCCCGAACACAGAGTTTACTTCCCCTGGCCAAGCTGGCAAGCGTTTATGTCGAGCCCTGCTATCAACGTAAATCCTACCTCATACCTGATCATGTTATATATCCAGTTACAGTGTTTGGGTGCTGCCATCATCAAGGCATTTGCAGGTGGGGAGGTGGAATATCAAGTTTGTACTTGGAGCCACATGACACAGCTTAGTTGTGCATACTGTTTGAATATGTACTTGTTTGTGAAAACCCTAACTGCCCCTGCATACCATATTACATAAAATTAGGCGAAAGGACAAATTACAAAGCCCTTTCGCCTCACAGAATTTCCCATCATTAAAAACAGAGCAGCTATTTGGATTACAAATGGAAAAATTGCACATGCATTTTTTTTCCCCCTCTTCCAGCCTGTCTGAATCAATTGAACAAACCAGCATGATATTTGATGGCCTGTGAGCTCCAATTATTAGAACAATATTATGGCTGGGGTAAGTCAAGGCCACTCCACTGGAATTCCAATAGTGTTTGGAGCTATTTGTATTGGTGTTAGTCCTTCAGGGCCCGGAGAAGGGCATACAGCTCAATAACTCAATTCTTAACAATTAGCCCCTGACATGTCCCCCAGAAAACAGATAGAGAGGACTCCAGTGGGTAGAGATAGAGAGCAAGTATAGAGATTATTGTTTCAAAGCAAACAGCATTGCAAAAGAAGTTGCGGTTCTGTTTTCGAATCATACTTGCCCGGCTGATAAGATCGGAGCTGATAAGTGTGTAATTCTCCATCGCTCAGCTGTTTAGGTGGCTTTTATTTTGTCGGTATCAGCATGGAGCTCATCACAACAAGCACCAAGCGCTTCTCGCTGTGCTGTTCTCCAGGGTCGCTAATTATCAACAGCACACTTGCAACATTTCAAATGGCACAGACCTTATCACTCCCAATTATAATTGTATTAAACTGTAATCAGAAGGGCTCTTGGATCTGGGATCAGATCTCATCTCAAGTCGCCGTGTGCCTGCCGCTCCCCCTCGCCCCCCGCCCCGCCCCTCCCCTCCTCGGAGCGCACACCGCCTCAGCTGTGGACCCAGCAGAGAGTGACCTCGGGCCGGGGCCGACCTTGCTGCATCACCGCGGTCTGATGTTTATTAGATTGTCCAGGAAGGAGAAAGGTTGAAAAAGCACACGCGGCCCGTCTCGCCTTGGTTTGGTCTTCGGTGCACTTTCAAGGGGATGGGGAGAACAAATAGAGCCGTCTGAGGGTGTTTGACTTTTGCCTGTGTGGGTGCAAATGTGTGTTTGTGCGTTTGATGTTTGTGTGTGTGCGCGCAGATGCGTAAAACATGACTCGCAGACAGATATGGAGGTGGCATTTGGAGTTGCCATCTCAGGGGAGAGCTCCCATGCCTGAGGGGACCGTGCTCAGCCGGGCTCTCCTTTGGGTCCTGGTGGGCCGTGCGCTGTGGTCCGATTTGTAAAGAGGTCATAGCTTTTTGAAGGGAGCCCCAGAGGCCAGCTAGAACAATTAGAAATATGTGTTTCTGGGTTACTGGAGCACAGCTACTGGTAATGCTATTCTATTTTCTGACAGTGGAGGCAGAGGAAGTGGCTTTACTCTGGCTTTTGTCTGATTTGTGATGCGATATCTCCGCGCTGGAAAACACCGTACATGCTGCTTTGTTTGAACTGGTTTACACTTGCAACAATGCCGTAGATTTCCCCGGCTTTTATTTTATACTGTATATTCTAATCTCGCTCTCCCCAATTCGGCAGTCCTTAAATCTGTGCTGCAAACACAAGCGGTGACAACACAAATGCGTGAGCAGTAACCCAGCTACAATGA
This sequence comes from Sebastolobus alascanus, assembly GCA_916701645.2. NCBI lineage: Eukaryota > Metazoa > Chordata > Actinopteri > Perciformes > Sebastidae > Sebastolobus > Sebastolobus alascanus. Next base: position 2,837,664 of record CAKAOJ020000041.1, on the reverse strand, counting down.
AGCTAAGCCTAATGTAAACATGGCCATCATTTCACATATGCACAGTACAGTGCGCTGTGTCCCAATGTGAGTCATATTTCCACAGAAATAGACCTCAGCATTCCATAAATATTTGATGAAAATCAAAACTACAATGTCTGCAGACTACACGAGAACACATGTGTAATTTAATTCATTGTTGCAGGAACACTGCTGTGCGTCTAATGCTTTCATTGGAAGCAAATTGCCACGGGCTATATACCTCTCTCCGAGGCGGCGTAGCTGGTGCTTAATATAGCAGCAAACAAGTTAACAATGCTTGACAGGGATTAAAATGGATATGGATTCCTGAGTGGCAGAAATTCAATGACACAGATCATATTAGTTGAACTGTTAAAAGTGTCAGAGCATGTAAGCTGAATTTGGATTTTTTAAGTTGCGTGTCACCGTTGTTCCTGACTCGCGCAGGAGCCGTGTAATCGCTTGACTTTCTTGAAGAGTCGAGAGCTGGATTTACGAGGTTTTCGCCCGACAACAACAACAACACACACGGAGGACGTTTCACCTTTTCTATTCCTCTTGGTGAAATATGAAAGGGCACAGGCGGGATGAGTCACACTGTGCCTGTGATCAGTGGTTCCAGCTGCTATGTATGAGTGAGAATATGCAACGATATGAATTATCATAAGTGGTATAAGGGCTGCATCAAAACAGATTATCGCCTGACTCAATAATTCTGCGGGGTTGTATCACAACGGTCCAACTTGATCATCATTTTAGACATGAATTGTGTATCAATTATCTCTCCGGCTAGAGCGGGCTGGTCTCTGAGTACAGCACGGTATGATTTGGCATCCTATAGTTGTGGCATCTAAATGCATGCCCTTCCTAAGGTAACATTTTTCATGCAGGATTATAAAATGCTGACTGCGTGCTTTTAACGTGCTGTATTTGCATTTTAATGTAAACCCCCCATTTACATTTACTAACAATACCGCGGTGGTCAAAAATTATAATGGTAATGCCAGCAATTGGGTGAGAATAAATAGCTTGGAGGAAAAAAAAAAAAAAAAAAAAATTTAAGAGCAGGGACATCGTTTTGAGATAGAAAGCGAACACATTTTTCTGTGCAAACAAGTCAGGGTCCAGTGCCATTTGCTGGTGGCACCACTGCTCTAATGCCCATTTCCCCCCATGTTGTAAAGGGCCAAATTAGCCTCCTCTGGAGCCAATTTAGCTGAATTAAGGAGCTTAGAAAGGTTAGACTTACATTTCATTTGAACTTAATAGACGTTGCAATAAGAGTGCTTTTTTTTCCTGTGTTTGCCTACACCACCAGCAGACACTTTCAAAGTTAATAAGACCAAATATTCAGTCCTGATCCCTCATCATCCAGGAGCTTTGCAGGTGGCTGGGGTAAAAAAATCTCAGGTACATGTCTGAATCTGTATGTTTGGCCACTGAGCCACCTCGTTAAGTTAAATAATGAATGAATTGCACGGGTAATTATGAAAACTCTCACACTGCTCACAAGCGGGACTAATGCTTCTGCTGGTTTAATTAGAACAGGAGCCTGCCACTCAGGGCTGCTCCCCCCACGCCAATCCTGTGGACAGAAAGGTGGATTCTCCGGCTGGGGGAGATAAGGCTCGACTCAGGAGCTCGGTGTGGAACAAACCTGCCGCCGTTGCACGGTGCTACTACAGGTAGCGGGGCTGCAGGATTTCCAGCCACAGGTAGGGATGCTACCGACTGAGTGAGCCACAACTCACAGACAGGAAGAGCAGTTAACCACCTGCCTCCCGACATGGGAGCTATTGCGGCGTAGTTAACCTATCAAAGACAAGAGGGAAGTATTGTCATCAGCATATGTCTCGATGGCACCACAGAGAGCGTTAATAGACATTATAGAGCATTATCCATAACGCAGCCTGTTAGTGGACACTGAAGTGAAGGAATAGATGTGGGGGTGGCAGAACGGAGGGGATGATTCGATCAAGACAATTGGCTTTATTTCTGCTCTGCACCTGCTAGCTGTTTGCTGCTGATGCTATCGGAGAGCCAGAGGGGGCTACTGGAGCATTGACTGAAACAAGATGTCCTGCTAATAAGATTCACAATCCTTCCTTCCATTAGAACATGTCTGCTTCCCTTTCATTATTGGCAGTGTTGTTGGGTCAGTAATCACGCCCTCGTGACCTTGAGGCAAGGATACGGAGTCAACAACAAAGTGTGTGACCTCGGAGATGGCGAGCGGGGGCAGCGATGCTCGTTCAGGCCTAGGGAGGCACCGATCCGTCTTTTTCAGCCCCAATACCTAAACCTGGGCTTTTGGTATTGTCCGATACCAGTGTTTAATTAATAAGCTGTATGCCTCACTGTGTGGAAGTGACTGGGATCATTCTTTTATGTGTAAGGCAACATCAAGCTTTACTTAAACATTGCTATCCTAACTTTGTAAAACAAAATGTAACAAATAAATATTTAGATATATATTTACTAAATGATTTATTATTATTAAAATAATAAATCGTATACCAGAAACTTGTTAAAAAATCTTCAAAATTAAATTGCAACCCTTTTTAATGCAGCAACAAATTGGTCAAAACTTAAAACAGGAATTAAAATACCATGTATGTATACTGTATATAAACATAGAATTGAATTATTTATTATTAAAATAATAAATCGTACACCAGCAACTTGGTAAAAATTCTTCAAAATGAAATGCAATTTTTTATGCAATAACAAACTGGTCAAAACTAAAACTGGTATTAAAATACCAGTATATAATGTATATATTATATAAACATAGAACTGAATTGAATAGATCAGCCCCATTGTCACCGATACCCGATCCAGCTATTTGAGTCAGTATCGACCCGATATCAATATCACTATCGGTGCATCCCTAGCCGATATCTATGCTCTCTTCAGAGCCACCAGACTCCACTGACAAAAACGGTAATTTTACCTCGTTGAACACGGGAGTTGCTGGTCTACTGCTGCCTCGATCGGTTCGTTTGTTTGTGTTATTGTGTGACTTTGGTGAATCTGAACTAATCCTTTAAAACACCAACGTTTTTAATATTAAAATATTCTAAATATAGCGTACACTTAAACTGATATTGATTATTTTGGTGGCCCTTTTTTAGGTGGCTAAAATACGTTTAGCTGCTGCCCCCGTCTACAGCAGTACATCGCTCAACTTCCGTGTCAGTACTCCTGTCTGTTTCTCCGAACTGGGGGCGTGCCAGGCTGAGGAGAGGTGACATTGGCCTCGACTACCCAGAAACACCACAAAGCAATCTGTATAATGAGTGGTTTCCCCTCTGAATGAGATGGGCTTGTCATTCCGTTCATACGTCGTAGCTCGATACATCCTTCCCAGCTCTAGTCAGCCCCTCTCAAGCCCGAGGGTAGAGGAGAAGACAGTGGGGCTGACATAAACACAGAGAGAGATGAAGTGTTTCACCAGGGGAAAAATGGAACATACACTGTATTAAAATGAAATAAATTATCACATTGATTCAGTTGCTTTGATAATAATATCGCAATTACAGAGTAACCATGTTAACTAAAATGTGAGAATTTAGCGTTTGAATTAAGTTTTTTCCCTCAAATGCTAATACAATTCCCTCAGCACATTTGGCAGAAATTGGTTACACTTATTTACGTCCTCAGTGTATTACAAATGTCTGAGCTCATGTTGTTGTTTACACTGTTTTGAAAAGTGTGAGCATGTGCCCTAGATAAGCCCATAGGCTGGTTCAAACATATGAACTCATAAACTATCAAATAAAGCAAAAGAAACTCAATTATAAGGGAGATCTGGTGGGGATAGCGTCAAATTAGGTGACTGACAAGCCCAGTAATCTGGAGCATATAGCATTTTTCATGTAATAACACTCCGAGGTGTCCTTGGAAAATGGGGTATGTGGCGATGCTCGGCTGACGGAGAGGGAGGCAGGGCGTAGCTGCCGGGGCGGGGGTCATGTACGAGTACAGTGACAATTTCATCCGACAATGTCCCGTCTTCTTTTTGCTTCGTCAGCGCGCTCTTTAAAGCAGGGATGTCGTATTTAATCAAATTACCTGTGAGAGCTGCTCCCTCCTTTATTAATTTATTGAGGCGGGGTGAGGGGGAGTCGGGGTGGGTGAAGGAGCACGGATGAGCTCCTCTGGGATGAGTGTGTTTGTGCTCTGTGAAACGTGTACCAGAGAGCGCTGAGCTAACAGGAGCTGACAGTGGCAACCGCCCTAGTGCTCGGCTGCGAGAGGACCAGTCGGCTTTTTCGCTCGAGCCTCGTTAGGGAAACAGTGAGAAGAGTCATCGGAGGCTCGGAGACAGGAGCTGGGTCTGGTACTGCCGTCGTTCAGAGACAAATGGATCAGGTTTGACTGTCAAGAGTTTGAGGCTCAGAAGCTGTTATGTTACAGGGATAGTTCAGATTTTTTTAAGTGGGGTTGTATGAGGTACTTATCCATAGTCAGTGTATTACCTACAGTAGATAGCGGTCAGCACGCCCCCAGTTTGGAGAAACAGGCAGGAGTACCGGCATGGAAGCAAAGCAATGTACTGCTGTGGACGAGGCCGGCATCAAAACGTACGTTTGCCACCTAAAAAAGGCCTACCTAAAGAAATCAATACCAGTTAAAGTGTACGCTATATTTAGAATAATTTCACTGCTTTATCTTACCTTCAGACAGCCCTTTCCGAAGGGGAACTGCAGCCGTTATTAGGGATGCACCGATCCGACTTTTTCAGTCCTGATACCAGTGTTTAATTGATATGCTGTACGCCTTACTGTGTGGAAGTGACTGGGATCATTCTTGTATGTGTAAGGCAACATCAGGCTTGACTTAGACATTACTCTCTTTACTTTGTAAAACAAAATGTAACAAATAAATACATAGATTAGAAATTTAAATTGTTATTTATTATTAAAATAATAAATCGTACACCAGCAACTTGGTAAAAATTCTTCAAAATGAAATGCAATTTTTTATGCAATAACAAACTGGTCAAAACTAAAACTGGTATTAAAATACCAGTATATAATGTATATATTATATAAACATAGAACTGAATTGAATAGATCGGCTCCATTGTCACGATACTCGATCCAGCTATTTGAGTCAGTATCGGCCCGATATCAGATATTGATATCGGTATCGGTGCACCCCTAGCCGTTACCTATGCTCTCTTCAAAGCCACCAGACTCCATTGACAAAAACGGTAATTTTACCTTGAAGAACACGGGAGTTACTGGTCTACCGCTGCCTCGATCGGTTTGTTTGTTTGTGTTATTGTGTGACTTTGGTGATCCAATCTAACCCTTTTAAAAACCAAATTTTTTATATTAAAATATTATAAATATAGCGTACACTTAAACTGATATTGATTTTTAGGTGGGCCTTTTTTAAGGTGGCAAACGTACGTTTTGCTGCTGCCCCCGTCTACAGCAGTACATCGCTTCACTTCCGTGTCGGCACTCTGTCTGTTTCTCCAAACTGGGGTTGTGTCGACTCCCATACACTGTAGGTAATACGCTGACTATGGATAAGTACCTAATACAACTCCACTTTACCTTTAAGTGATGGAGAGCAAAGCAGGCTCTTATTCAATCACATCCTCCTGTAACGTAGAAGGATGTTGAATTAGTGCTGTGGATGAACCATATATGATTTATTTGTGGTATAATCATGTAGGTCTAAGGTTAAAACCTCTAACCTAATTGTCCATCAAAGCTCATTTTGTCAATGGGGGATAAAACGCAAGCGGTTAACAGAATGAGGCGACGGCTCATGCAGCGAAATTAACAAGACTGGATGCTGTTCTGTCTCCACACACGACCTCTTTCACCGCTCCTCTCTGCGCTCTGTGCTCTGGCCTTCGGGCTCTCAGGTGTACAGTGCATCTGGCCAGCCTATAGGGCGCGTGGAACAAAGCCACGGTGACATTTTATCTGACGGTAGCTCCTGTGGGGCCGGAGCCATGCTGCCGAACTGTCAGGCAGATTTCAGCGCGATGAGGAGGGGGAAGAAAGCCAAACAAACAGAGCCCTGGCACAAAATCCCATCGCCAAGCAGTGCAGACGAGCACAGAGAGCCGTCCCCGGGGGATCGCAGGAGGCCTAGATGAAACAGAAAGCGAGATCTAACCTTTTTGTTGTTGCTGGAACCTAGTTCTTTAGTGCTGCTAGATTAAAAGGAAGAACGGCGAGGTGAAATGAAAAAGGGGAATAACTTCAGCTGTTCGATTGTGGAGACCCTTACTGGAAACAGGGCCTCAATATCAACTGAAAAGGAAGAAAATAAAGCAAATATTTTCATCTTTTGTAGGACATGGGTACAAGTGTCTTTTGTATAGTGCGTGCCCCTTGTGTTACATGCAACAATACATGACAGGCACACTCCCTCTATTGTAGAAGTGTTATGGTAATCATACACACTATTTCAAAAGCTTTTCATCCATTTTTCATTTCCCACTGTTCTCGGGGTGAGAGAACAGGCATGTTTCATCAACAAAGGAATATGTGAAGCCAAGCAAGCCAAGCACCCTCTCAAGGTAGAAGGTAATAAATTCTGCATACATACAAACCTAGTGGTTTCAGTTTCTATGAGACAGGAAGACATCCAACCGCCTATATCGACATAGCAAATATGTTCAGTGTTGGTGAGCGTTGTTAACAAACTGCTCAACCACAGATTCATGTTCTCACTTTGATTGGTATTCTTAGAGTAGTATGCACTCCAGTTATATGTCTTCTTTTGATCGCATGATGAAAAAATGTGCTCTTGATCAAAGTTCACATAATTTTCTGATAGACCGTCAGCAATTACGCAGCTCCTAAACATGCCTTGTTGACCTTTAATGTGCTAAATGCAGATGTGTAGGGGTCTAATTATATCTGTGGCAAAATGAAGTTCCTCCCCACTCTCACTCCTCTCTATAGGGTCGGTATTAACCTCCTGACAGGCAGATGAAGAGATACTCGCCACTGATGTTAAGCTGGAAATGGAGCCGGAGCCCCAGGAGGCTCTGATCAAATCCCCAACTTAGCGCTCCAGCGTGCACCACGTAGCCCAGTTCAGCCTCACATGGCCCAGTCTGCCCTAGCTTACACCAAAGTGATCCTCTTGCAGCGTCCTCCCGGTGTGAAGAAGAGGAGGATCGCAGCAGTGAAAGGCCCTGATCAGACAGAGCGGGTTTTAAAAACTGTGGCACACGGCACTACCTTTTTGTGGAACATAGAGCGTTTTTTGCAGTTTGCTACGTCTTTTTTTGTTGTTGTCGTTGCTATGCAACCACCACATGAGTGCTAACGTTAGCTTAACACAAACCATGAACTCTACACTACCTAATAGTTAACAGTACAGTTTAAATGAATGAAAATAATTTACCCGAAATCTCAAGTACCGCACTAATTTGCCTCAGGCCAATCCCAGAACCCATCAGCTATCGGTCTGATGATGGATAAGCATCTGGGGGCAAGGGGCTGTATTTCTTGGGTTCCGGTGTAGCCAGCGGGTGTCCGGGCCGAGACTTTCTTTTCTGCCTTTTCTGTGTGCTTCTCATTGTTTACAGTCAGATTAGCAACTTGAGATGCGAGACTGGAGTTGAGAGACGATGTATACGACCGGACTGTGACACAGATAGCCAGTTTACAAGCTAATTTTAAAGGACCAATATGTAATATATTTACTGTAATATATCAGAAAATGACCATTATATGTCATCAGAGATTAAGGAAATGTGCTAAATTGAAATACTGGCTTCTCCGACAACAATGCTACAGCCGGTATGTTCCCCTTTAAAATTTCCATTCCGGTCCAAAACGTATGTTTCTGTATTGGATCGGTGTGATCCCGTCCACTGTCCATTTCGACCCCCCGTTGTCACATATGAAACAAATTGGCACAGAAACACAGCCTTCTGGTAAGGTAACCCTCAAATTGCTAAAATGTGCGCTAACTGCTATCGGTCACACCGGAGGAGCGGACGGGCCACGGCTCCAATGTTTTGAATTTGGACTGCTGTTACCCATTTTAAACGCTAGCTGTCAGTGCTACATATTGCTCCTTTAAAACAAAAAAATGCTAAATCATCGTCAGACGATAGCCGGGGGGTTCCCAGATTGCATTTCGGCCAATGCGTTCCGCCTCTTTTACTCTCCACATGGACTGTTTACCTGCATTCAACCAAAGCCTGCTCGAACGTGATTAGTCAATGATACTCGGACTACAAGCAGAAACCAGAACGCTTCCGAAACCAAAATCTTGTCCCGTTGCCTACAGATTACATGTGAATGCAGAACCTGTTTATAGAGATTAGCCTCAGGCCTGCTGTTTTCTGTTCAGATCATGGTAACTACGGTTGGTAAAGTCATATAGCTCCGGGTATCCAGCAAAAGTCACCACAGTGTGGAAAAACACTAACATGATATTGGGCGCTTTTTCGCTCTGAGTTGAAGTTTTTTCATCTCGAGGTGTTCAGGGCGCTCCAGCAAAACAGCGAGGTGCACAGAGCGGAAAAACAAAAGAGCAATCGCTTCAGTCTCATTGAAAACAATTACAAAAAGCCGCCCCAGGCAGCTAAAAAGCACTTTTTCTGATCGGGGCCAGAGACTAAGATCAGATGGAGAAGGAAGAGGGAGGAAGCAGAAAGAGGGAAGGTGTGGGAGCAGCAAGATGGTGATTGAGAGGTAGTTTAACACGGAGGGCGAGGAGGAAAGTCCACAGCATAGTGAAGTCCACCAATGTCAAAGTTCACTCAAGACAGAAGGGAGTTCGAAACAAGGCTCGCTGGCTCCGGTTAGTGGCGTCAGACCTTTGAAAACAGGGCTTAACACTTCTTGTGTAGGTGACAGACACTTCAAAATCAGCTGTGGCTCCATTCCTTATTGGTGTCAGGCTTTTAAGAACGAGGCTATAAACAGCCAGTGAGGAGGTGAGACCTTTTTATACCTGAACCCAGTTTATCAGCACCGCTGCTCCCTGTGACGGCTGGTACAGATCTTATACCTCTTTCCACATCACGGAGTAAATGCATGCCATTACCATTGGCCCAAGCGGCTGCTCGCATTGCCATCGCTCCGGCACTTCATCAAATTGATATTGTGGGAAAACACACGGGCAGTGCCCAATCTTTAGTTCGTAAACAGACCCAGACCCTCTGCCAGTTCCCAGTGGCCAGTGTGCTGGCCGTAGACCTAGTCAGTGTGCTTGGCTGATAATATGAATGGTAATGAGTGACTGGCTGCTGGGATCGAAAGCAAAAGTGCTGTCATAATTGAGTTAGATTAATTGGAGGAGCTCCACTGTATTCTTACAGATCAGTGCATCTTGTTAGAGGGCTGTGCTATGGGCTTGGGCACCGGAGGGGTGTGTGTTTGTGGCCAAAGTGTATGTGTTTGTGCGCGTGTAACCTGCAGATTGTCGGTTAGGTGGGTTGTTGTGTGAGGAACTAATTGAAATGAGAGGCGATGTGCGAGTCTCAGCCAACATGGCCGGTCCATTTGTCAGGGTGACATCACTGCACTCACACCCCATCCATCTCCGCCCGGCGCCACAGAACCATGCTCCTCCTGGTGATTAATATCCATACCTCCCTCACCGCACTGCATACACTACTCCCTCCCCCCTCACCCCCCCCCTCCGAGCACTCGCACACTACTGCTGCTGCTGCTGTTCCACACATACACACCCACAAACAAACACATACTCACACACACTCTGTTGGAAGCCCTCCTCTTCACTTATGCACACAGTGGCTGCGCACTCACCCACACTCAGTGCCATGGCACTCCCATTTACTCTCTCATACACACATGGCTGGAGCTCAGGGCACAGCCGGTCACACACACAAACTTCCTAATTGTCCCGAACTCAAACTGTCCTTGCTCGTCGGTGGCATATACATTATATTGATACTGGTTCTACTTAGCTAAGTACCTAAGTACATTTACTCAAGTACAGTACTTAAGTACAATTTTAAGGTACTTGTACTTTACTTGAGTATTTCCATTGTATGGTATTTTTACTACTTTATTACTACTACTTTATTTTTACTCCACTACATTTCAGAGGCAAATATTTCACTTTTTACTCCACTACGTTTATCTGACAGCTTCAGATACTAGTTACTTTACAGATTCAAATTAATAGTACAAAATGTAATTATAATTATGATGTATTATTCTTTTTTTTATAATTGATTAATTTCTACCCAGCAGTAAAGTAGTTAAAATTAACTCCACCTTCACCAACTGCAACGTTAAAGTGATGAATATATTAATGCATCAATAATTAACTTTTACTTAAGTAAAATTTTGAATGCAGGACTTTTACTTGTAACAGAGTATTTTTACACTGTGGTATTGCTACTTTTACTTAAGTAAAAGATCTGAGTACTTCCTCCACCACTGTTCCAGTTTTTATTGAATCCTGGTTCAAATTCTTATATTAGTATATATAATGTTTTATATATTTATATTATTTTGAAAGCAAAAAACATCTTTATTTATGTTTATTTATATTTAGGCTGCTAAATAGTCATGTGTCATATCTAATAAGGTAATGTGTGATTCTTTTTGGCAAAAAAGTGAATATAAGGCAATTGCTAATATTTTACTTGGGTTGCAGGCATAGACTGTATATAAGAAGTGGATGTAGTCACCGTGATGTCACCCATTGGTTTGTGGACTGCCGTTTTGAAGCCTTGAATTCGGAATTTTGGCCGTTGCCATCTTGGTTTTTGGTCAGTACAACCAAATGCTGAATAAGACATTTTTAAGCTACCAAAATGTTACAATTAACTCGCATGAACTGAAAACACACTATGAAAGTTGAAAGACAAAAACACAGAAAACTCCCAGACCGGACAACGCCGTGGTAGCGACCTGTCAATCACAATATAGCCACGCCCTAAAGCATACCCTGCTTTATTGTCTATTTGATTCTAAATGGGACCATAATTTACTAAATGAACATCATGCTGTATTGAAGAAGACTTGAAACTAGTGATTGAGACCATAAACTAAAATGTACAATGTTTACTGAGGTAATAAATCAAGTGAGAAGTAGGGTCATTTTCTCATAGACTTCTATACAATCTGACTTCTTTTTGCAACCAGAGGAGTCGCCCCCTGCTGGCTATTAGAGAGAATGCAGGTTTAAGGCACTTCTGCATTGGCTTCACTTTTCAGAACCGGAGGTTGCCCACTGGTTGGACGTGCTACTAGCATTTGCTAGTTAAATGGACTTCCTCTATGTAATAACTTTTATGCAATGATTTAGAGCTGCAATCTAATGCACAACACCAAGCCCATTTGTTATTACTGGAGACGTAGCTCTTTTACAATGGGTCACTTATATACATTTTTTAAAAGGCCAAATAATTCCTCATAACATCTGAGCACTGTAGTTTTAGTAAATGTTACACAAGAGTAAAAAGTGTATATGTTTGGGCCAAAGATTTGGTGTGCTGGTATTTAAGAGAGCAGGACAGTTTTTGTGAGATTGACTCAAAATAAACGACAGTGTCAGTTTTCATCATAATGAAGGAACATGTCATCCAGTGCAACGCTGTGGCTGATTTATGTGCTTTTAATAGTTTTTAGACGACTTTGGAGCTCTATGTCACATTGGAATAAGATATATTAGGCTTTGGCTGCACAAACAGTACTTCAGTAGGACCAATTATGTGCTGGTTTTTTTTTTTTTTCATGAGATTTGTTGACAATAAGACAAATATAGAATATCATCAGACTTATCTTTTACAGGTCTTTTTTTTCCTCAATACTCATTATGGTGTGGTATACTTTAAACACGTACATTGGCATATGCGTAACCGGTGATCTAGTTAAAAGCGGTGCCGGTTCCAAACTTTGCTTTCAGCATATGATAAGCAGAATCAAAAAGCATGTTTCCCAACAAATCCTTGCTTCTTGTAAATTTGGAGCCAGTTCTAAATCGGAACACAACCCCGCTGGCAGCAGCACCACTTTTTGTAGCCAAAAATATTATATACCCTTCCGAAGACAAATAAAACATCACTCACACGGTACACGCCACAGTGCTAAACCTCAGAGAAACAGATGTTCATTTAAATTGCTGTCGCTGATTTACAACTAAATTTGGCAGGGTTTTACAAATGAACAAATATGAGATGACAGGATTTACAGTATCGGGAATAAAAGCTGTAGATTGAGCTGCCTGGGCTTATTTCACAAGTTCTCTCGTGAGGAAGGGTCAACCAAAACTAAAGTCATTATGGCCAGCTACTCTCCAACCTGAAGGGGCTTTGAAGATGCTCTAAATGATGACCTTTCTGTCCTGCTCCGCTCCGCCGATGTGCTTTGATAGGCCGGCCCCTGATCTCCTCCCGCGGTATCACGGCACATCACTGCACAACTGCCCCGTCCTCCCAGAGCTGAGTGGGTGCTAAACTTTCTCACCACGCCCTCAAATTACATCACCCCGGCTTGCTGTCATGTTCTACACCACCGTGCCTTTGAACTTGTGCAGCCAGAGGCCAAACAGACAGAGCACCTGGCAAACAGTGTTGTTCTGTTTGAACAAAGGATGGAGCTGCATGCTGTAAGAATGTATATCTTTTTTAAATATCAGGCAAATTATTGTTTATGAAATATCTCCCCACGATGCATGTTCCTCCAAGTGGAACCAAAGCGCCGCTTAACCTCACAGTTGTGACTCTCCAACACCGGCGTCTCCCTCTCCCTCTGTGGGAGCGTGCAGGCCCGCCAACGCACCAGCTGTGAGACGCTAAGCTCCCCTTAATGTAAAAGCATTTCGCTGTCTTTGAGAATGCACTGTGTGCGCTATTCACTGAAAGGAAGAGATGCGGCGAGATACGGAGAAGAGAGAAGGTGATAAGTAGCGGGGGGAGAAAAAAAAAAGATGGAGGCAGAGACGGAGAACAGAGAGAGACACTGAGAGCGGAGGAAGACAGGAAACATGACAGGGAGCTGGAGCAGAGGGAGAGATGGAGATGGTGATGGTGAAGGGGAGGGCGGGAGGGGAGATAAAAAAAAAAAAAAAAACTGAAAGCACGACAGCCGCTATAGCCGATGTGTGATTGATTGAGTGGCGTTCAGGTGCCAGGGGGTCATAAATATGCAAACTGCTCATTTGTAGTTGCTGCCAGGGCTGCTGTTCACCAGAGCCCTTGAATAGTGTCTCCTGACCACCGGGACACATCGCACAATCAGATTAAGCAGCCCCGAAGTCACATGCAGGACGACCAACAGCTGCCACGTGCACCACCAGCGCTGACTTACAGTATCTGTTTTTCATCCCTGTCTACTACACCAGGCAATCATCTGTCTGTGTTTAAGAGATCTGGGCTTTAGGAGCTCACATATGTGTCCGATGAGCTCTGTGCGGCGCTGATTTTTCCATCTTGACATTTTTTTTTTTTTTTTTTTCAGTGCTTTGTTGCACACAAACCACATTTTCCATCCAAGTGGCTCGGTCAGTATACAGCAGCACAGTATGCATGATCTTCAGCATCACGCATCAGACTACACGACCACCTTTTCAGCGCGCGGTGTTGGTTCATGCTCCGCACGCCTCATCTATCTTTGTCATTGTGTGCATCTGAGACGAATACTCAAGCTGAACCAGTTAGGTTTCCTGCTAGCCATCGGTCTATTCATATTTAAGAGCTGCAGTTTAGCGAGCGTGTTCTCATTCAGTTTGAACTCGCCCGGTGTCAAGGGGCAGGCCCCTGAAACATCGGATGACTTTGTTGCCATTTAAGGCGGTCTGATATTTTTCTTTAATTATTGATTGGTGGTGAGGCCAGCAGGAATCAGGGCCTCATACATAAATTATTTTTCACCGTTTTCTAGTTTGGTTTCAGTATCACGCTGTGTTCATTCATACGGAAGTAGTAATCTGTAAGGGTGACAATCAAAAACTCTCTATTTTCTCTTCCACCGGAAACAAGGATGTGGTGTTGGGTAAATGGCCTCCAGTGTTCAGGCTACCATAAAGAGGCTTTCTTGTGCTTGCCTGCCCTTCTCTCTCTGTTTCTCTATCTCTCTCTCTCGCTCTCCTGCCCTCAGACCAGACTGCGCTCCGGCCATGCTATTGGGCAGCGAGCTGTAAACAGGAGCTGTACACTGATCCAAGTGGCAATCACCTTCATTCAGGCCCACGCCCCCGCTCCTGCCCCCTTCCCTTCACCCAGCTTTTTTGTTTGGAGTCTGGTCGGCGTGCTGAAATAAAAAAAAAAAAAAGGATGAAAAATCTTGTGGGAATGACTCCCTGTGTGGAAGATGGACCGCTGGGTATGTCCCCTTGCTCATCGCGAGCATGACACACAGGCCCTTTATGTGAGGGTGGCCCCCTTCCCTCCTCTGCTTCTCATCCACACCCCAGAGGCTCCCATTCAGCCCAGGCCTGGCTGGGGGGAAGTTGGAGCTCTTTTGTAGTGGGGGATTCTTAGGGGAGGCTGTCAAGGCTGCAACTGTGTGGGCCTTTCTTTCCCCAGAGAAGAGAAGAGGGGGAGAAACGATAGATGGAGACGGAGAAGGGAGGGAGGGGAGTACCAAAGGAGAGTTTGGACACAGACGGCCTTGTTAACGGGCACCCCCAAAGAGAGAGAGGATGAGAGGGAGGAAAGAAACAGGGAGAAGGCAAAGTAAAAGCGAGGATGAATGAAAGCCAAAAAACTTTCCCTCAGTTACGTCACCGCTGTTATTCCCATCCTCCTCCTCCTTTCTTTTCCTCCACTCCTCCCTATCCGTTCCCTCCATCTGTCCCTGTGTAAGCTCACTCTTCAGCTCAATAACAAGCTTTTGCCCTCCCCCTCACCCTTCCTCGCCCCGCTCTCACCCTCCGCCATTACTTTACACACATTCCATTATCCGAGAGACCAGGCTAAGAGAGATGTCTGGGGTCGGAGCGATCATTATCATCACCTCTTTCCGCCACACTCTTGAGTTATAGCCCACCGTATAGGAAACAGACATTTAAATCATAATCAATAGAGCAATATCAATGCCGAGAGGCATGGCTAAAGGAAATCACTGCCGTGGCTCGGGAGGAAACGGAGACGCTCAGTTTGGACTTAGATAGCGGGGCGCTCGCTTATTGATCAAATACGATCAAGCCGCAAAAATGCATTATGTGGCATCACGCGCGGCGCTGGCTTTTTTTGAAAAAATAAACTCTCTTTCGTTGATATTCAATGATTGTGGCTGGTGTGTGAAAATGTGTGGAATTGGAAAGGTCTCTGCTGCTCGTGTATTGCTTCCGGCACGTTGGCCGAAGCTCAAACACTGCAGAGAGGACGCCGCCGTCATGCTGTATACATTAACTGACCCTCTGGTCATGTTAAGGTGAAAAGGTTCCTGGTAGGGGAAGCCGCACTACAAACACACAATGTGTCGTCCGTCAAGGACGATGCAAGATGACAGGTGCGCCCTGACCCGGCTGCGACCGGAAAGCGGTCGCCGCTGCCACTCCGGCTGAGATCAGGACTGAATCTCTGACTCTGTGCTGCCACAAGCAGAAAATACCAGGTCTTCATGCAGCAGACGTGCACCACATCACTGTCAAGGAAGAGCAGCTTTGAGACGCGATACAAAAACACATCATGTAATCAGTCAGGACAAATTACAGCTCTAACATGCAGAGAACGAGCGCAGAATCACTGTTATTAACTCATACAGTTCGTTTGTGGTGAATAAGGATGCAAATTCCCTGTCTAATCCAGCTGACATGTGTAGACAGGTTAGATCCCATTTTTGAGTATCTTTGTTTCAAGACAATCCGAGATGTTATTTGTTGGCCTGACCTTTTGAAACTTATATAACCAGCTTTCTCAACAGATCTTTTTAAATGCATTTTGGCATACATGATTCAAGAAGGTTTGACTTCAGTGATGATCAGTCGTGAGATTTCTTTTCTCCAGTGTAGTAGTAACTTCAGGGCATTTCTCCCTTTCTTGATGTGCCCATTTCCTTTTGTCTCAACGAAACGTTTTACGCTGAACCATTTGAGCTTGATATACAAAACAATGTCTTGTTTTTAAGAGAAAAAGGCGTTAGGCAAACCGTATACGACTTTGGTGTTCAGCCCGTAGGCGTAAGTCTTGTGTTTCGCCTCAGTTATTCAGACTGAATTGAAAAAAAAAAAAAACACACATCCCACATTTAATCTACAGTTTGTTACAGAACTTGCAACAGGCAAGATTAATAACGTCAGACAGAAAATTAAATTAGCGCAAATTGATTTGAATGCACTTCACTTTCAAAGTATCAGATCAACTAGAACTATTTACTATTTAATGATTGTTTTATGTTGGTTGAATTAACTCCGCTGTAATTGTGTATATACTGTTTGTGCCAGAGTTAATTGGTCAGATCATTTAAAAGAGAATTTGCATATGGATTTGAATTCAGGCCGCTAACAAAGATGGATGTAATGTGATTACAGTTTATAATGAAATGCTTATCGTAAAGCGGCAGCTTAGAGTGTGTTAAAAGTCTCAATTGGATGTCAGGTTGTGTAGCGCAGTCAAGCACACGTAGCCAGCCGGACCAAATAGTTCAGAAGCACTGAGCTGCAGCCCAGAATCCCAAGGTCTGGTGTAGGAGTGAGCTGTGAACAGATAGTGCACCGCACATCACGGTTCATGTGCAGCCAAAGCCCACGCAGCGCTGATGAGACGGGGATCATCTGCTAGATGTGGAAATCTATAACCCAATCCCTGGTGAGGGAGGAGGTTCGGAAATTTAGATAAGAGACAAAGGGAAGCTATATAGTGGGTTATTTGACGTTATTTAAAGGGACTGTATGTACGTTTTGACACGTACTGTATAAACATTTTTGAATCGTTTTGTATTGCCATTGTGTGAACAAGCTGTAACCTAATCTAAAAAATGAGACCTTCCGCGGCTTTCTGGGTATCAGCTTGTAGACTGCTTTTAATGAGAAGAATACAGGACGTTGTTTCCGGGAAAATCCAACAGATGTGACGTCATGCGCTCTCGCGAGTGCCTTTATTTTCAGCTCCGCTACTAGCTAAGGTTCGGTTAGAAACGGAGTCCGCTAAATCCAAAAAACGACCAGCCCCCACCACAACTCAGACTCCTACACAAGCTCCACGGAAGCACAAAAAAACAAAGTTATATCTAGTGAAACAGGAATGTGACCGACGTCGGAGGAAAACTAGGATCAACATAGGCCAGGCTTCCAACCCCGAGTTGGCAAATTTCCTATTGGACAGGTAAGCTAACATAACTGCCAAGCATGTGAAATATATAGTGATATTGTGGTTTTAGCTGTCAGTCACGTTCAGTCTCGTGTGTGTCGCATCACTGTTTTGACTGACGCTACGATGCGCGAGCAACAGGACTGTCGTTGACTTAACGGCCACAGGTGTCACTGTTAACAAGCAATTTCTGATTCTTACATAAGCCCCTTTAAATAGTCAGCTCCCGTACCTTACTGTATTCTAGCGAAGCAGAATGAAAGTCCAGAAGTCATTTAGAAATCTAAAAACACCAAACGGCTCCGGAGCACAAGTCAAACGGTCTGCTATAAATGTAAAAATAGAAATAACCATGCACAAAAACAATTACTTTGCTATCTTAATTGCTTTCCAAAGAAAATACTTTCTGTCACCTTTCCAATTAAAACATAACCAGCAGCTATATCCGATGTATTTTAAAATGGTGCCTGCAGCGCGTCTTGTTGTCTAAGATATTGGATTCCACCTTCTACATTTTAATGACCACTTTCATTTATAGATGCAGAAAGGAATCAACACCGCTGCTAAACAACAACAACAAAAATCACAAAAGGACTAGAGCTGTGCTTTATTCTGCCAGCTGGGGATCCAACGCTAATGATTTATATTTTGTCATTTAGTAATGCCTCATATTACAATGCCAAATGGATAATGTTTTGCTATATCTTTTCAATTACGCTAACAGTTGCGCCGAATCCCTTTTTTTACATGCCCGGCCTCCTGACATTTCTTAACCCATCTGACATACACTTGGTGAAGTGTGAACCATTTCGCAAATGAGGGGTTATTCTGGGAGAGTCACGTCCCCTCTCTCTTTCTCTCTCTTTCTCTCTCTCTCTCCACGGCACCCGGGAGAGGGTTGTAAAAGCTGTTGTCCTTTAGTTATGACGGAAATTGAGGCGGAGCCGCAAGAGAGAAAGAAAAGCTCTTCAATTGGAGTCCTCCTCTCTCCTTTCTCTCTTTCTGTCTGCGTCCGTGTCGGCTCCTCTGCCTGTCTCTTCCACTCTCTCTCTCTCTGCATGTGCCCTGCTGCTCTGTCATCCTCAGGGATGCGTCTGAAGGAGACCATCTGTTGATCCATTTGTCTCCTGCTTTGCTTCCTGTGCCACCGCCTCTCTCCTATCGATGATCGGGCCTGGCCTTTCCCCTGCCCACCCTCTTGGTTGCTGCCAACAGGCACTCGGGGCGCGGCGGGTGTGCTGTTGGGGGTGGGGCACGAGGCTGTGCCCTCTGATTCACACAAAAGAGAGAAAAAACAGGGATTGGCGGACATGCGTCCTTTTTTGGTGCATACATGAGCCCGGAGCAGCTGCTTTCTAATCAGCGCTGAGCCGAAGTGAGCATCGCCGTGCTGACCTGAGTAAAAAAAAAACACAAATTTTTGCATTGTTGATATCAAAACTATTCCCTTTTGCCCCCTTAGGACTTAAACACAGAGAGCTCATCATTATATGGAGGCATAGACCATGAAATAGATGTTGGAAACAATGCTGTGACGCTTAAGGACCATCACTGGCGGCTTGCGAGCATTCACCACCAACACATTTATTGCTTGTGAAGTGTTGCCACTAAAGAGAGGAGGGGGGGGGAGGGGGGTCTTGGTTTCCACGCACATCTCCTAGCTGTCACCTCGCATGCATGTTCAGGGGTTTGATGGACACTGAGTCCACCGTGGGGACTTCGGGGATTGCTCGCCTTTGATCTTCTCCCACGACTCTCGATTACCCATCATTCAGCGGGGCTTAGGCCCCGGAGAGCAGCTGGGAGAGGGTGGTGTGTTAACATGAGCTCTGATGTACCCAGGAGAGATTCACTGTCCAACTCAAGACATCATATAGCAGATTACACAGACACGGAGGGAAATGTGCGCGGATAGTGCCTGTTGTGACTGGAAGTGTGTGGGACTTCAGAGAATCGAAATATGTCAGAGGAAGGTGCTACCATCCGATAGGGTATATAATGAGGTTGCAGTCCATACGGGGGGTTTTGCAGCATCAAAAATGATTGTAAATCTTATTATCACTTCTTTTTCTCTCCGTCTGCGGAGTTTTCATAGATTCCTAAGGTTTTCATCAGGGCTGCTCAATATATCCGATGATGGGTGCTCACCCGGGGAGACGTGCCATTGATTTCCCATAAGGTGCAGATGACATGTGGTCGCACGCACTCCTATTTTACCAACAGCCGTGTCATCCAATAAGTCACGATTTCAGCGCTGCTGTCACCCGGCGTGATGGTCCTTCTGACAAAATCAGGTTGGGGTTAGCCGCTGCAGATAACCTTTTTTGCTGCAGGTGCACATGGAAAATAAATATCCATGGCGTATTGCATGCAGACTACCTACTTTTTTATTTTGGTCAAGTGCAAATTTCAGTATGTATAACAATGTGATGTCTCTGGGTGACTAGAGTGAAGATACGTGACATCATATGAAACTAGAAAACCTAATGAATACATTGGTATCAACCATGTCATACTAGCTTGTACTAGTACTACTAGTAACTTGCACTAAATTTTGGCGAGGAAAAACTGCCATGGCCATTTTCAAAGGGGTCCCTTGACCTCTGACCTCAAGATATGCGAATGAAAATGGGTTCTATGGGTACCCACGAGTCTCCCCTTTACAGACATGCCCACTTTATGATAATCACATGCAGTTTGGGGCAAGTCATAGTGAAGTCGACACACTGACACACTGACAGCTGTTGTTGCCTGTTGGGCTTGAGTTTGCCATGTTGCAGTATGCAGTACCTGTGAGGGTTTCTGGACAATATTTCTCATTGTTTTGTGTTGTTAATTGATTTCCAATAATAAATATATACATACATTTGCAATAGCAGCAGCATATTTGCCAACTCCCATGCTGATAAGAGTATTACATACTTATACAAATCTCCCTTTAAGGTACATTGTGAACAAATAACAAATGTGAGAGTAATTTGTGATTAATCATGGACAATCATGCGATTAATCGCGATTAAATATTTGAATCGATTGACAGTCCTACTCTTAATATCTGTGTGTGTGTTGCAGGCTTCCTCAGCACCGGCGACCAGGCTGCCAAAGGGAACTACGGGCTCCTTGACCAGATCCAGGCTCTGAGGTGGATCAGCGAGAACATCGGCTTCTTCGGAGGAGACTCCAACCGCATCACTGTGTTCGGTTCTGGCATCGGAGCTTCCTGCGTCAGCCTGCTCACCCTCTCCCACCACTCCGAAGGTACAGTACGGCAGAGACGAGGGGGAGGGGGGGGGGGGGATGGGTGATACAGCTGTGGAGCTCATGCCTGCTGGTGTGTAATGTAGGCTGCTGCTTGATATTAGAAACTGGCGATGCAGCTCGAGAGTTATTGAGTAATGCATTCTACTGTACCGTGCAGCATAGCGAATGCTTTAAGAAGCAGGTGTTTGCATTTAAATGATTGCGATGTTCATTACCAATCCGGAAATTGAAACTCCACGGCGGATCTCGAACCACATGTGGGTCTTGATGTACTCTGCTGGTTTGCTAGCATCCCTCTCTATGTCAGAAATAAACATGTAGGTATAATATGTCTTTGTGAGTAAGATAAAAAAAAAGGGACATGGTGTACCAGGGAGAGCTTTTTAGTGGCGTGCTAAATGACACACTCTTTGTAAGCGATGTTGTTTATCTGCTGGCTACCTTAGTGCTACTTCATGATGATTTACTGCCCACGTTGGTCTTTAATTCTGAAGGCAGCATGAACCTGGACATGTGATAAACATCCCTCACACTCCTCTAATGCATCATTGAATTAAGATGGAGCCTTACTGCTTATAGGTAAGTTCTTACAGGAAGTGCTTTTGGCTTATGCGAATGAACTTTGAGTCACGTCCATGGATTGCACCCTGCAGAGCAAAAATGGACACAGCATCATCCTCGTAACCTGGAATTATTACAGTCAGTCACGTATTCCTCCATCCGTTTAAAAAACTGGCTGTTTAATAGATAGCGGCGCTGTGTGCAACGTACATGACAGGCTATTAGGATATTGAGGTGTTGTTGTATAGCAATGTTTTCCTACGTTGTTGATGTGGTGGTAATATTCCAAATGAGGAATCTTTACAATCAGCCACGCTCACGCAGCCCGCTTGTAAAAACATGTTAACAAGCCACAAACATGCTGCTTTGGACATGCATGATTGAGGATGTAACACGGGGCTTTTACTGTACATTACATGCGAGTGAATTACATTAAAGGAGTCACTCTTGCATGAGATAAAGGCTTGGTCTAAGGCAATGCTGTGGTCAGGAAGCTATTAAGTGCCATACGCCCAACCACCACATACACCAACACACACATTTCTTTTTCTTGTCTCTAGGCAGAGTAGAATATGTGTTCTCGGATTTTTGATTAGTAGGCCGACGTGCATTTGAAAGAGGTCATTTTGAGCTGCTCCTCTCCGGTCCCTATTACAGTGCCAGGGATTTGCGATGTGTTTTGCGTTCTCCAATTTGCATTAAAGTGTTACTAATTGCCTTGATTTCCTCCGATGAATGATGACTGCTTTTGGATTGAATTTTTACCATAAATGCCTTTTTTATTCATACTCCATAATGTTACGCTCCATGTAGCATGTTATTATACTGCCAGTGAAACCATCTCCTCTGCCTCCCAGTAAATTGGATATTACCGGGTCTGTTTTTTCCCCTGAATGGAAATGTATGCCCCACTGATGGGATAAAAAAAAAAAAAAAGAGCCACTAAAACTTGAGGGATCCTAGGAAATTGAAACAGGAAGCCTTCTATCACGCCAGGACTCTCGCTGCGAATGTTACCAATGGCAATCAGATTTCACACAGTCTCTCTCGGAGCACAGATTGTTGTAATTATATAAAGTTTAGGACTGGAGTGGGCTGTGGGATGTGACAGGAAATCCAAGTGAAGAAATGTCTTTTTTGCACCTGCTTTCACAACCTCCGCTGTACTCTGCCCCTCCTCTCCCCGTCCTCCTCCTCTCCTATAGTCGTAACTGTCGAGGCGAAAACCGGTAGGATGCTCCTGTTGCCAAGACAACGCGGTAAACAAGAGAGGAATCAAAGTGTCTGGATCTGCATAGCGGTGATGAAAAATCTATAATCAAATGAATTATACACTGTGGCAGGAGCACACCTGGTTTCAGGTGGCCTCTAGTAATGGATTTGTGTAATCATTTCCTATCCGAGTTAGCAGCAGACTCAGGAAGAGCGACTTACTTTGAGTTTTCTTCCTTGCACTCTGAATGGAAATTAAGACAGGAAACAAGATTGTAAACTATGCATCGTGGTTCCACCTTCATCTCCTGATTTGGCTTTTTATTTCAACTTGCTCGCGGTTCAAAAATTCATACTCTATACGCCTGGGAATTGGTGTCGCATTGAATGTGCCGTGTTTGAATTCAGTAGGATGTGATAACATAGCATAGGATTCACATGCGTCTCTCTTAATTAGGGCTGTCAAAGTTAACGGGATAATAACGCGTTAACACAAAATCGTTTTAACACCACTAATTTCTTTAATGCATTAACGCAATTGGTCTTTCAGAGGTTCATATCGTATCATATGTATCATATGAAACTGAAAACCTAAGGAATCCATTCGTATCAACGTCTTCATACTAGTTGGTCATGAAGGAGGCTAAATAACGCTCCAAACTTGCGCTACATTTTGGTGAGGAAAAACCGTAATGGCCATTTTGAAAGGGGTCCCTTGACCTCTGACCTCAAGATATGTGAATGAGAATGGAATCTATGGGTACCCACGAGTCTCCCCTTTACAGACATGCCCAATTTATGATAATCACATGCAGTTTTGGGGAAGTCAGCACACTGACACACTGACAGCTGTTGTTTTCTGTTGGGCTTGAGCTTGATTTGAGCATATTTGTTATGCTAAATGCAGTACCTGGGAGGGTTTCTGGACAATATTTGTCATTGTTTGTGTTTGTAATTGATTTCCAACAATAAATATATACATACATTTACATAAAGCAAGCATATTTGCCCACTCACCCCACTTGATAAGATTATTAAATACTTGTCAAATCTCCCTTTAAGGTATAATCAAATGAATTAAACACTGTGGCATGAGCACACCTGCCTCTAGTAATGGATTTGTGTAATCATGTCCTATCCGCGTTAGCAGCAGACTCAGGAAAAGCATCTTACTTTGAGTTTTCTTTTTTTGCACAATGCGTCGTGGTTCCACCTTCATCTCCTGATTTGGCTTTTTATTTCGACCCGCTCGCGATTAAAAAATTCGTACTCTATGCGCCTAGGAATAGAGGTAGCGGTGTCGCATTGAATGCGGTGTGTTTGAATTCAGTAGGATAGGATGATGTGATAACATAGCACAGCATTCACATGCGTCTCGCACACAAACATTTCCCTTCACCTGCTGCTGCTCAGATGCGGGATAACGAGGCGCGGGTAAAAGAGAAAAAGTAAATCAGCGATGACACACTGTTCTGGAGCTCCCTGGTGTGTCTGTGTGTTTAATGACAGTATTCCCACTCTTACTGTACACAGTCTGTCATCACTGCCTACAGTGCATAGACTCTCCATCTAACAGAGGCTCCTTTTATGCCTGTTGGTGGCAGAGTGACAACTTACTTCAGATGCTCCGTGCTCCTCCTGAAGCCTATTTAATAAGCTGGATCCTCCTATATCATCCCGGCCCTCCGGCCTCTCTCTTTGATTGCCTTCTCCTCTGGCCTGGCCTTGGTGGCGTCTCCATGTGGGCGTGCCGAGGGCTCCGGTCACAGGGTACATCCATCACCCCCACACCCCCACCCCCTCCCTTCTGGCCTGCGCGGAGGCTGGCCTGGACGTCCTCTCGTGAGGGCTGGATTTTTTAGACCCCCGGTCCCTGCCCTGCCTCCTCCATCTAATCTCCTCCTCGCTGCACCCATCTGTCTCCCTGCCTTCACAGACAGTAAAAGCATGCAAGGGACACGCGCTTTCTCTCCATGTGCCAGTGTGTCTCTCCCCCCTCTCTTGGTTTTCTGCTCTCTTAGTCTGCAGCATGTGTGGTGTGTTGCTATTAATAAGATGGCTGCCTTGTCTGCTATGTGGCAAGCAATCTAGCCGCACATCTGAGACTTTGGAGGCAGAATGGTCATTAAAAGCGCAGTCCCTCTCGGCGGGAGAGTGTTTTTGACCAGCTTATTAAATGCAGCTCAACAGTTGTGCTCATCACAGAGGGAAATCTCTGTCCCCATCTTCTTTTTTTCTCGGGCTTCAAACGGAAAACGGCTGAAGAAGTTCAGAAGCAAGGACATTAGCCAGTCCCATGTATTATCTCTCTGGCATCGCGCAGGCACTAATTGAACATGCAGATTTGGCTTTTTCCTTATCTCCTAATAATCATCATGATATAAAATGTGAGACAAAAATGGCTCCTCTGCACATGAAAAGAATACCAAGTAGCCGATGACTCAGACGTGTGTATTTGTACATATATCTCTCTGCATCTGTGTACGTATCTCGGCTGTATGTGCATGCCGACGCGTCCATGCACGGAGCGCACATGAGTGGAAGGGCTGGCTGAAGAGCCGCTGAAGGTCGTTCGGTTTCTTTTTTTTCCCCTTCTCTTCCTGTAAGCAATCAGGATAAAAGCTCCGCTTCTGAGGAAGTGCTCCCCTTTTAATGGAACGTCTTGGACATTAAAGACAGCTAGTGTGGAGGATCCTTCATGCCAATGTCAGCTTTCATTTTTATTAAGACTTCTGGGTTATTGAGGACCATAAATGTTCATGTTAAATGCTTTGCTTTTATTACAGCGGTGCAATGAGTACCAGGGCTTTTTTAATGCAAGACCACCACCTAGCAAACACCGAAACCCCCTGAACCACGAGTATAGTATAAGAGGGCAGTGTGACAGGTGCTCTGTTTTCAGCTAAGGGTAACAAGTTTTTGAATCCATTTAGTGTGAAGGATAGCATGGAAGGTGATTAAGTGAAGGAGTGCATCGTGGGATGTGTGGAAATCGTGAATAAGAGAGATTGAACAAATCAAATGGCGTGGCAGGACTCTTTTTTTTCTGAAAAATCAAATCTGAAATATTAACTTTATTAATGGCTGCTCCTCATAGTGAACTCCCTGCTGTGGATTTCTGGCCTAAAACGTATGATTCATGCAGTCTTGGGAAGGATGTGACTTGGAAGTCGTAGGAATGATGCATTACTGCACAATTTCCTTCAGCTGATTGGGTGAGAAACTAGAGCTTATGTTAGAGTGACTTGAGTGTGATGTTATGATTACAGTGAGGCACAAACTGACGTGTCCTTTATGATCAAGTATGGTCAAGTACTGTATGTGCAGTCAGTGAATCATCTGAAGGCAAAGAAAAGCTTTAATAACCTAAACTAAAATGAAACATAATGACTCAGACATTAATAACGGCACTGATTAGAGCATTAGTAGGTTATATAATTAAGCAGAGTTGACAAAGGATTATCCAATGGATACATTTGATCTTACATTTTAACTTGATAAAGACTTAATTAAATAAAAACTGAATATTTATCTTGATTTGATTATTAACTTTGTGAGATTCATCACAAATACATCAACATTTATCACTGAGTTTGCGCCGATCCTCCTGGATTTTTTTTTTAGTTGTTTTTAAAACATCGGTAGTGTTCAGTGTTTCAATCATAAACTACAGCCAGCAATACTCATCACAGTTTTGTTATTTCTTTTAAAACACCTTTTTTTTCCCCCATCATCACCCTCCCTGTGGAAGACAAAAGACTACTTCTTCTGTAGTAAACAAAACAAATACTTCATATAGACTGGATACTGATACAGAGGCAAATAAAAAATTAGTAGAAGTACTGTAGTAAAGAAATAATAATAATAATAATAATAAAAATAATAATAATAATAATAATAATAATAATAATAAAAGTAATAATAGTAATAATGACAATTTGTAACATGTTAGCCTAAATCATGGGTTTAAGCTGAATATCTCTAACCATAATATGGACATGGACTGGACCCCAAATAAAATCATGTTTGCAAAATAAATGCAGTAATAACAGGTGCTTCACTATAGGGCTACAACTGACAATTATTTTCATTATGGATTCATCTGCAGATTATTTTCTACATTAATCGATTTGTCGTTTTGTCTTTAAAATGTTCATCCCAGTTTCTCAAATTCCAACGTGATGTCTTTAAATGTCTTGTTTTGTCCAAAACCCAAAGACATTCAGTTTAATATGATTAAAAAAAACAGAGAAAAGAGCCTGGAAAATGCATTTTCTGTCATTTTTGCATGAAAAAATACTTTTAATGATTTATCGATTATCAAAATAGTTGGTGATTATTTTTCTGTCCATCGACTGATCAATTAGTCGACTGATCGTGGCAGCTCTACTTCACTATCACAAAGATAGATAGATAGATAGTAACTTTATTGATCCCGAGGGAAATTCATTTCATTGACTGGCTTTACAGATTTGTGTAAACATGCCAGACAAACAGTATTCAGATAGTCAAGTCTGACTGAGTTGATTCAGGAGGTGACAACTAATGTCGGGCTTCAAGGCTTAAAGCTTGGGTAGGTAACATTGGAGAAACCAGCAAGAGTACCGTAGATTTTAAAAATGATCCAACTAAAAAACCCAGCCTAGTGTTGCCACCTCTTTTCCAATGAAAGTAGCTAGCCACTCCCCCAAAATTATAATTTTGAACGTAAACAGTGAACATGGCTATTAGTTAGTACTCTGAACTGTCAAGTTAGCAGCTCTGACTCTGGTGACATGCAATGAGTGCACAAGCAGAGTGCACACATGTAGACGTTTAGGTAGACAGACAGGCTGTCCAATCATTCCATTTGGGCCGAATGAAATGATTGGACGGCCTTATTACAGTCCTGCAAAAGCCACAGTTACCAGATTTTAATCCTTTTTTTGTTAGAGCATTTGATTTATTGATGGCTGTTGGGAGGTAAAGAGAATTTCAACAAATATAACAAAAATGGTTCTAAAATTCATTACCTACCCCAGCTTTTAATTCTTATTTTTTTTCTAATTTTCCTGTGTCACCCCTCATGCCTTGATTCCTGGGGAAGATCATGTGTATTTAATTTTCGTTTATTTTAGTCTATTTTTTTTTTTTTTTTTAGCTTTCCTCCATAGCTTCATACATACTATAGACACATTCTATTCAGTATATGTATGGTTATTGATACATAGTAGTTTTTTTTGCATGTTAGTGTGAGCACTATCTATTATGTTTAAAGCAATTATGTATAATGTTTACAATATATGTCTAGAGATGACACGATAAGTCGATTAATTGATTTGTCAATTGAAAATTAACTGGAATCTACTTTGATAATCAATAAATCATTTAAGTTATTCTTTAAAGCAAAAAGGCCAAAAATGAACTGGTTCCAAAGCAACAAATGTGAATATTTGCTGGTTTTCTTCTATGATATGTCAACATGGGCTTTGGGAAACTGTGTGGGTATTTTTCTGATATTTGATGGACCAAATGATTAATTGATCAATTAACACATGAATCGATGATTGAAATAATTTCTTTTCTTTTTTTTTTTACTACATCTGACGTGGAGAGGTGAATTACTCTTCACTATTTTAATAATTATATTTTGGGGTTTAATGCACCTGTATGACATCACATAGAAGCGAAGGGAACAGACGTCTTTGTCAGGTGTTGTCTGGGCCTTTTTGTTATTTCACAGCACAAATCAGTGCAAATGACTACTGTGTTGTTTCTGGCATGTATTTACCTCGTGGACCTATAGGGGAAGTAAATAAGACTGACAACAATGTTTATTGGAACTCGAATCAATCTGCCTCTGTCAATCTTGCTGATACAGTGCTGCCGTTGTGGGATTCAAAGCCTGCATTGCCAGGAGCAGCTAACCTCTGCTCTGACAATCATTTACCCTGTACATGCAGGCTCCTAGTTGTCCTCAGAGGGAACAACACAAACACCGCTGTAGTGAGGCTGATGGGAATTGTGAGTAATTGCGTTGAGCTGTGAGAACTTGTGTACTCATTCACTGGTGTATCTTGAGATATCGACAGGTAATCCAAGGGTAATGTAAATGCTGCTCCATATTAGCCTATCTTACCGAGAGGGGAAGGAGGCCAACAGGCCATATAGATGAAGAGTGTGTGTGTTGCTCTACATCATGGCTTTAACTGTAATGTTACATCTGGCTGTGACCTTTGGAAATAACATGTATGTGGGTTTCCTCCCTGAAACGAGACCCATGGGAGCTTCTCCTGGTGGAATGGTCTACAGGCCTGCACACCCCCCCCCCACTCCACAATGCCCCTGTGCCGAGCTCCCATCGTACAGATCTGGAGGTGCGATCCATCCGCGCTCGGTGTCGACTTCATTTCTGTGGGCTCAGGCATCCTGGAGCAGCCATCCATCTCCTGCTGAGTTTAAGCAGCATCAAATAAAGGCACCTCGCAAGAGCTGGAATGTGAATTGGAGTCACCGTGAAAGATAGCTGCATAACCACATCCCTGGGATGTTATTCATACACGATTCAGCTGCCATTGTTGTGCAAATGCCTCGTGCTTGAGAAAAACCAGGGACAATTGTCGAAGTTGAATAGACCCTATTTCTGAGGTGTCAAAGGCATTCAGCAACTCGACACTGTAAAGTTACCTGGGTGTTTGGGGGCAACAGAATGCCTCCATCTCGAGGTTTTGATTCGGCTGTTTGCTGAAGGGTGTCTGTGCATCTCAGGGTGTGAAAAAAGGGCCTATGCGAGATGAGAGAATGGGGACGCGCCTTGTCAGGTGCCGTATTCTTCCACCTCGATTGACAAGAGCGATAATTAAACCAGGGGGATGCCATCTCTGCGGAGCAAGAATGCTTGTATTTATTTACGCTGACTACTCGGCTTTGTTGTCTGCCATATAGTGGGGCTGTCATTGTGTGGAAGAAGCAAACTGCTTTTAACAAGTGGCCTATGTGGCATTTTTCAGTCACTCTTTGAACAGCTTTGACTTTGTATAGAAAATTGCCTTATTTTATTTTTTTACAAAACAAAAATGGAGGATCACTCTTATGGACTCGTAAGAAATTGGAAACCTAATTCAGGCAGCAAATAGTTTTTTTTCTCTTCGCTACTTACCGTTGCAAAGAGAGAATGAAGCCAACTTCTTATGAGCAGATGAAAAAGGGAGGCCCTGCAGAGTGATGTGAGGAGGGAGGGCCGTTATTGGGGTAAAGATGACTCCGCCGAGGTCAGATAGCCAGTTTGAGGTAACGCTCTAGAAAATAATATCCAGTTGGGCTGTCCATCAGAGTGAGGCAGCTTTACCTATCCCTAGCCAGAAGAGAGCGGAGGAATGAAGAATTGACAAATGGCCCGAAAACGGTGAAGGCAGTTCATTCAGCTGGTCCGGCCATCAGTCTGTCTCTCCGCTTGCAGCAGGTAGTTGAGCCTATAAAGCATAGAGTTATAGGTGTTAAAGAGCCGGGCAGCAGGTCAGAGAAAGAAGCAGGGGATAATTGAGTACTTTAGTAAATCCGTGCCTCCATCAACCACGGTAATAGCTCAGAGCGTTGCATATACCTGCAGATCCACAACCGTACAAACGGTCCGCGGCAGCTTGAGCGACATGTGGCGTGCGTGCTCCGCCTCGGCGTTGTTCTCCAAGACAATACAACGAGACCCATCTGGTGATGCATCGCCGAGATTGCTTTTGGAAACTAATCGCAGCTGATGAACGAGGCGACTACGGAATATGTCATCTGTTGATGACCCTGCAGTCCCCGGTGAAGACGCCGGCGAGCAATTAGTTCAGGTAGATGCCATCTATGAATCATTCCTGATAAATCATTGTCAAGGGCGCATTCATACACCTCGTAATGGACAGTGACAGGACAATGTTGGAGGGGGGGAACGGTGGCCGCAGCTCCTGGCTGGCTGGCTGGCTGGCTGGCGTTCTTTGATCCTGTTAGGCTTTGGATCAATTAAACCAATAGCTGCATCATATTGCTCCCAGACTGTCTCGTCTGTTTCCTCTCCTGATTGGGCTAATGACTTGATGGAGGTTTCTGTCTGTCCTGCCCTGCTTACCTCGACTCCGCTGCCTTAATCTCCGAGGCATTTTCTTCAGCTCCTTTTCCCTGTTGCTCATAGCCGTTTCTTTCTTTTAACCCACCCTCCCCCCATGCCTCTCTCTTTCGTCTTCTCACCATGTCTCCCTCTCTCCACTGCCTCGGTCTTTCTCTCTCTGGCACCAGTGTAAAGCATCCATTATAGAGTGATGCATGGGTGTCTGTGTGAGTGGGAGAGAGGGACTTGGCACTCCTCCTGCCCCACCTGCAGAGGAAGCACTGACAGCTGAGCACTGGGGGCTCATCTCTCCCCCTCCTCCTCCTCCGCCCATCTCCACATCTCTGCTGACCTCCCTCCTCCTCTCACACCTTCTCCATCTCCCTCTCTCTCTCCCTCTCTTTCTCTCTCTCTCTCTCTCTCTCTCACCCTCCCCTGTGTTCCCTGTTGTTCCACACATATTGGCCCAATTTCTGCCACCACTCGCTAGTTTCCCTTTCGCTATGTTTTCACATTTCATTAGGTCTATCTGTCTTTTCTTTCGCACTGTCTGTTCTCTCTTTTTCTGTCTTCTTCGCCGCACATTTTTGTTTTTCCTTTTTTTACCCGCGATTGTGTAAGTGTTTGTTCATTAGGCATTTCGCACTAGGCAACACGGCTGTGCTGCTAAATAGGCTGTTGTTTCCCCTGTTTGTCTGCCAGACGAACAACGACGGTGTAATTAGCTGAACTTTGCCCTTCAGTGATGACCACGAGCACTCTGTGTTTGCTTGTTGTTGCTGACAGCTCACCTCCGCGGCTAGCCAGGTCACTCGTTCAGTTTCCGTACATCTGTTTATCCCTGCTGAGAGAAAAAGCGCTCAATTCTTCTTCTGCATGAATAACGGGAGGATACTGTGCTGAAGCCACGCCACACACCATCTCATTATACATCAGTTTCACAGGTTTGTATAACATGTGATTTCTATACATCTTCTGCAGCGGGAAAGGGAACATTACGGGGCGTTTCAAACTGTTTCGGGTGATGATTTTTGAAACTTCTGAATTATTTTGAAATAGGAAATGTATGACTTTGTGCTCACTTAATTCTGGTGTAACCGCTTCATCTGCGCAGAGAGGAAAAATACACTTACTGCATGATTATAGGCATCCAGGAATATATCATTCTGTTTACACAGAGCCTGCTTGCTACAGTCGTTGCTTACAGACAGAATGATTTGGAAGGAAAATTGTTTTTTCAATGTGTGATAAGAAGTGTCGCATAGGAAAAAACATCAGTCCAATTACTCTGCTGTATGGACTAAGCTGGTGTGATATGCTCGGTGAGAGCCTATAACAATGTGATATAAGGAATGGAATTCATGTATGCCATCTGGATCCCTATCACTGACATAATGTGCGCTAAGTGCACCCTTTAAATGTGTGTGTGTGTGTGTGTTTGTGTGTGCATGTGCGCGTGCGCGTGTGAGTGTGTCTGTGCACGTGCACGTGCAGTCACAAGCTGCAGCCTGCCTACCAAGACGTTCAATCCTGGGCAGTGCAAATGCATTAGCCTTAGCTGTGAAATTTGCATAGTCTGAGCACAATGAAATCCCCAATGAGAGGAACTTCGGCAAACATGCTGACGAGTCAGAAACCTCTACTATAAAGGGCCAACATTGTGCAACCTGACAAAAAGACAAAATCTTTAGCTTTCAGGCCCGCAAGGCTGTAATAGATTTTTAGCTTAGAGAGGTAACATACGCTATAGATCCTTTCCAGTGGTAAAAGAGAGTGACTCCTCCGTGCCATTGCAACTGTCGGAGAACAATATTGCAAATGTGCTATTTCACAACTCTAAGACAATTTTCCTTCTCCTGGAGAGGAAAATTCTACGTCAACTTTCATATTTGGTTAATACCTGGACAGAGAGGCTACCTGCTGCTGCAGACTGCAAGAGGGAATAAATGCAGTCTGACGCTTTGAAAATACCACCTGCATGTTACAAATTAAGTATTATCTCAGGTGCATGGGGTTTCTGCATGCTTTTAACAAACATAGCTAGCACGACACATCATCCAAACGCGTGTGACAGCGAATCATTCACACCTTCTCCCAAACTAGCTGAATCGAAGGTGGGGTGAGAAGCTGTCTGACATAGAGAGGCGTCTGATTATAAACAGGAAAAGTAATGAAGCTGTGCAATTCTTGGGTTCCTTTTGGAGATGTGTGTGCTGTGTTTCCAAGTCAGATAGAAATCTCCCTATCTTCTACCCACAAAGAAATGTCCCAAAATGCCCAGCTGTCACAGCACTAGCTATATTAAAACATATCTCTAGCTCTAAGGTTAGCCCACAGTGGCTAACCCATAGACTGTATATAAGAAGTGGATGTAGTTACCGTGACGTCACCTATTGGTTTTTGGACTGCCGTTTTGAAACCTCGAGCTCGGCATTTTGGCCGTCGCCATCTTGGTTTTTGGCCATTGCCATCTTGGTTTTGACCGTCGCCATCTTGGTTTTTTGCAACCAGAAGTGACACGAGAGGGTGGAGCTAAGCACAACCGAACGCTGAATAAGAAATTTTTAGGCGACCAAAAAGGTTATAATTAACTTTCATGAACTGAAAACACACTGTGAAAGGGTTAAAGTTTGACGACAAAAACAACACCTGTCAATCACAAGGTAGCCACGCCCTTAAGCATACCCTGTTTTATGGTCTATTTCACTCTAAATGGGACCATAATTTAATAAATGAACATCATGCTGTATTGAAGAAGACTTGAAACTAGTGATTGAGACCATAAACTCATGTTTACAATGTTTACTGAGGTAATAAATCAAGTGAGAAGTAGGGTAGTTTTCTCATAGACTTCTGTACAATCAGACTTCTTTTTGCAACCAGAGGAGTCGCCCCCTGCTGGCTATTAGAAATAATGCAGGTTAAAGGCACTTCCTCATTGGCTTCACGTCTCAGACCCGGAGGTAGCCCACTGGGCTAACTTTAGAGCTACAATTCAACACTTTGTGCAGCAGCTTAACAGAAAAAAAAACCTTCAAGGGCACCTTAAAGCCTTCATGTTTAGGATATGAAAATGTCTGATTTTGATAACTGCAGAATCCGATCTGGCAACACGAAGGCCGTAGCAGCCATTGGGAACACTGAAGTCATGTCCTTGTGTTTTTTTCTGGGAATATTGGAATTTTCGTAACCTGGCGGGGGTTCATTCTGCGGTAAAAAATGTATACACGATGGCTATTTTATAAGCTTACTCCAATAAAATATAGAAAGAAAGAAATAATTCAGTATCTCTACTCCAGAATTTTATTTCTTGCAGCAGGAAGAGGGCTTTGAAACGACATTTCGACCTCCATGTTGGGAGATAAAACAACAACGCTTTATTTTTTGGGTCCATCATGTCTGAGGCAGTTTCCAGGAAAGACTTGGTGCTAATTATAGCGAAGATAGAGAGTGTTATAATAGGCAGTTAGAGTTTAGTTAGCTGAGTTTATAAGCAGCTGCTAAGTAGTAAGTAATTCCCTTATAAGAAGTTCTCCATTTTAATAATAAACATGCAACAATTTTTTCATTCATCAAATACATTTTTAAGATGCTGTAATCACATCTACACTACCGGTTTTAATGATTCAAACCTTTTGGTCAGGTTTCATTAAGGTGTTTTGGTCCCATAGGCTTTCAGTAGAAACAGAATGGTAGGCATGCATACATACAGCAATCAAGCAACAAGGAAAATAGTGTTGCCTACAACATTGATTATGCCGCCTGAAGGCTTTTATTGTGAAGCAGCTGCAGGAAGTGCTGATGAGGACATGTTTGCTGACAAAGCACAGCAATGAAGTGGATCAGAAACCAGTGAGGCTCCTTATCTGTTAGATGAAAGGTAAGAACAGGAATGTAGGAGTAAAACAAAACTCCCAGTGCGACTCTTGCGATATCCATGAGCTAACAAATGTAGATTAAAGCAAACACTGAAAGGAAAGCTTTTCCTCAAAGCTGTTCGTGATGAGCAGTTTAGTATTCAACACAGCGGCAGACGTAGCTATGTGAAGAAGGAACAAAAGAAGAATACTCAAAACTCCTGCCTATTTTCCCACCTAAGCACACCTGGCTAATTGCTGCAAAAATATAAGTGTAGATTCTCAGAAGCTGTGATGCAGTCCCACGTTCCAGAGCAGCTCTTCATTTAAAGCACGCAGCAGCCTTGACAGCTAAAGTGACTGCTCAACAAAGGCAAAAAGAATACCTGCAAAGTAAATGTTAACGCACGTATCATTTGAAGGTGACCCGGGCCCTCGTCAGACAATCGCTCCTTTGACAGACTCGACATTTAACTAAAACAAATGCTGCTTTTTGCTGTAGCCAAACATAACGCTATATCAAGTTTTTTTTGTATCAAATGAAAAATAGGCATCGCTCCTGAAACATTCCTCCTCGGTTAAGTGAAGGCTGTTTGGAGAGCACGCATCCTCCGCAGTATTTCAGATGTTGACATACCCATATGGCACGCCACTAATCTTGATCGATGCCCACCGCTGCGAACACTACTCACACTGTGGAGGATAATGAAATGTAGCAATGCAACATTTCACAAAAATCATCACAGTGATCTGTTTATTATCCATTATGAAAGGCGTTTTTCGACTCGGGGAAAAAAAACAATGCAAAGGAGTGTTTACTTTCCAAACACAGAGCAGCGCTGCGCGCTCATAAAAATGTCCTGCGCTCGCCCAATGTGCTATTCTTAGGGTTCCCCTTAGAGCCACTATCTAATTGGAGCCTTGGTTGTCCTATCGGTGAAGCTATCCTCCACACAGGCTTTTTTATGAGGCCTGTGAGTGACTCAGAATCCCTGTCTGGGTTGTCTGTGGCTGTTCGCAGGCACGTCCCGGGACTCCTGCTCATCGGTGAGGGCTTCATTAGCCGGGGATGGGAGGTGGCAGCAGAGAGAGAACAGCTGTTTAGCTAACCACTTGCATTGTTAGCCAGCCTTCTCCGTATGCCTAACTGCCTAAATCCGTCCCCTAGCTGCTAATAGAATGCTCATTAGGAGCGGGGAGGGAGACTCGATGGGAAACAGCGCCACGGTGCTTCAGCCCTACCAGCTTCCACTACTCCTCCTCTCCCTATGGTCTCCATTAAAGCGCTGTATGGAATAAACCTTCCCTCTGTGAATCAGCTACCTATCCAGCCCACCTTGACCCCTCTCACCCTGACCTCCTGGGAAAGAGGGGGTGTATGGGTACCTGAATTCTCCTCTGAGACAGCCACCAGCCTCTGTGATACCAAAACATGGCCCTCACTTGCAGAGATACCGAAAGATACAAGATTACAAAACCCCAGAGGACAGACGGATGATACCTCCTGCTTCAAACCCTGAAGAAAGAAAGGGTTAGTTTGGTGTGTACGTTTTTCTTTTTGCAAATTTTCCCCCAAGCGGTACCGCTGTTAAATTATTCAAACAATGTAGATTGTGCTGCCGTAATTTGTCAGTAACCCAAAAGCACCAGTCTATTTCTCTGTGTCGGAGCTGATGAAGCTGGCGAGGAGGAGGGAAAGCTGCGACATCAGAGATGGCACTGTGAATATCTGATGGTGTTCATGGGAACAGCTACAGATCAGAGCCAAAAACACGGCGCCCCCGTCTCCGCCAAAACGCATCCCTGGCTGAAAAGGGTGGCCCATGTTTGATTAAAATTCAAACAGGAAATATGTTACCATGGAGGTACTTCACTGAATCAACACAGGCCGGTTGCAAACATTCCCCACGCAGGAATGCAGGCAAACAGAGTGCACAGCGACACGGGGGGGGAGACAATGTGTGGTACCGATACGCTCCGAGCTATTTACAGTAAATGACAGCAACTGTAGATTCTGCTGTCATGTGGAAATGTACTCGGGGGAATAGTGTACACCGAATACGTAATATTCTCACCTGTGAATAGTAATACCACATTGGCCAAATATAATACAACCATGAAAATGAGACAATGCTCCCTCTTGACTGCTTGTTGATAAATACGTTTTTAAAGATAAGAGGCGCTCTGAATAAGACAAGGTGGGCAGATTTATATCTTAAATCTTTTAAATTAAGGTTGGGATCATAATGATATAAACTGTGGGATGAACTGTCAGATGTGACCATTGTT
Organism: Sebastolobus alascanus; assembly: GCA_916701645.2. Lineage (NCBI taxonomy): Eukaryota > Metazoa > Chordata > Actinopteri > Perciformes > Sebastidae > Sebastolobus > Sebastolobus alascanus. The sequence continues at coordinate 2,801,189 of CAKAOJ020000041.1, read as the reverse complement.
GGCAACGTGGCAAATCAATAAGCAGGAATGTCTTCTCTCAAATTGGATTTTTATACAATTTTTGCATCAAAGTGATGAAGTGCTTTGACTTGTCAGGTATTTGATTGGTTACATTTGCCAAAAACAGACATTCCTGTCTGGCTATTTCATTCCTAAACACTTCCTCAGTTGATTTTGTGCTACATCACAATAAAGCTCTATATGACAGTATAAAATGACATAAACCGTGATATTGGATTTTATCCATATTGCCCACTCCTATTTTAAATGTATTTTCACATTTGAATTCAAATAAAATACAGTATATCAATAACAATACATTAAAATAGAGTGATTACATTTTTAAATTTGGTTATTTAAAGGTGCTAAATTAAAAATTCAGAGCATATTTATGATTGAGGGATTGCCTCCGCTCTCAACATGGCGACGGCTGAGCCGGTGGCTAGCAGCTAACGGTGCTAAACAAAGGCAACAGTGCTGACAGAGCTAACAGTGTTTACCTGAGGGGGAACCAGAGATTGGGTGCTAGGCTTCTGCGACGACGCCTTGGGTTGGGACGGCATTATCAGCTGTAACCACTGTATGAGCACAGTGCAGAGCGGCGGCGATTAGTTAGCCAGTGGGGCACACGCACTGGGACTCACACGGACACGCGGCCGGACCGGCTACGTAAACAAAGCACAGAGAAGATCGAATTACAACACACACAGAGGGAGAGAGACTTCATTCTCTGCTCAGGTAGACATTACTTCTCAGTATCTTTACATAGCAAATAGTTGTTTTCTGCTATAGTAATGCCCTGAATTTCGAATTTAGCACCTTTAAATCAAATGCCGTAAACATGAAAAACTATTGCCTACTGGTTTGACAAAACAATTCCAACTCAAGGTCCACTTACTAGCTTTTCCTGGAGCTTAAAACCGTTTTCATCGACAGATGGAGTTTGCTCGGTTGTCATGGAGATCAGCGACGTTGACATGTGAGCTCAGTAGCTGTTCACTTTTTATCCATATTACTTTAAGGACCTCTCGTCCATCCGTGGACGAAGACCCTGTAATTTGGTTCAAAGCACCAGAAAAAGCTAGTAAGTGGACCTTGAGTTAGGCTTGTTTTGTCAGATTTCTAAAGTCCAGGATGAACTTTCATGCTTATAAAGTAATGAATCAAATCAAATCAAATCAATTTTATTTGTATAGCCCAAAATCACAAATCACAAATTTGCCTCGGGGGGCTTTAAAATCTGTACAGGATACAACACCCTCTGTCCTTGACAGTGCAACCCTCACAGCGGCTAAGGAAAATGGTAATTAGTGGTATCCTTAATTTAATTCTGTGTGTATTTAACCATCATCAAAACTCTGAAACTTGACTCTACAGTATGTCATTTATTGTATTTCATTTGGTAGAGATGTAAAATAAAGTAGATTTGTAAGTATTTATATAAAGAGTTCACACTGTATTCAAATAGCTGTGTACATTTTCGCTAAAACTAAAACAAATGAGCAAGCATCTCTGTTCTAGATCTTTGTTATGTGAAAATAAACATCCTCCAACAGGCCTCTTTCACAGCAGACATTTTGACTTGTCATAGTTGGGAAAGCACAGGTGTTGCTAATAACATTAACGATGGCTCAGTTCTATTTAAGTGTCCCATTAAGTCGCGACGGTAAGCCAGCGTGCACAATACAAGGAGCCTGAAACCGAAGCAGCTAAATGGAATTCACTCACCATTAATTTTAATATGTACACCTGTGTTTTTCGTCCTGTTTCATGTCAGAGTGTCCTCTCTGAAAAAAACCTGTTGCAATAAATTGTCAAAACAAATACAGACACATGTCAGTACCCTAACCCATATGTCCTATACACCTATACCTGAAAAGAAAGATAAAGTCATAATAACAATCAGATAATGTAAAAAATGAATGAAATAAATTGACCTTTAAAACCCAAACTTGCTGCTGTTTGATATATAGATTAGGGCTGTCAAAGGTAACGCGATAATAACTCAAATTTGTTTTAACGCCACTAATTTCTTTGACGCAGTAACGCAACTTGTCATTTTTAGGTTATAGCAGGCGTTTTAAAGCTAGATTAGAAGATAGATAAAGATACTGGCAAACTAGAAAATCGAAGGAATCCATTGGTACCAACCATGTTATACTAACTTGTCGGGAAGGAGGCTAAATAACGCTCCAAACTTCAATTTGGCGTGGAGAAACTGGCATGGCCATTTTCGAAGGGGTCCCTTGACCTCTGACCTCAAGATGTTTGAATGAAAATGGGTTCTATGGGTACCCACAAGTCTCCCCTTTACAGACATGCCCACTTTATGATAATCACATGCAGTTTTGTGCAAGTGGTTGTTGCCTGTTGGGCCTGAGACAATATTTGTCATTGTTTTGTGTTGTTAATTGATTTCCAATAAAAAAATATATACATACATTTGCATAAAGCAAGCATATTTGCCCACTCCCATGGCGATAAGAGTATTAAATAAATACTTCCCCTATCTCCCTTTGAGGTACATTTTTGAACGGATAAAAACTGTGCGATTAATTTGCGATTAATCATGATTAACTATGGACAATCATGCAAGTAATCGCGATTAAATATTCTAATCGATTGACAGCCCTGATATAGATACATATTTCCGACATGCCGAGGAGCTAATCTGTGTGTTACAGACCAGACCTGTGTGTCATTTCTTTTTGTGGTGATGGAGGCTGACAATGACACCTTCTATAGTTATGGCAATAGGCTTACCGATGCCACTCTGAATGTGTGCTGGAAAAGAATGTCTGTGGGTGAGATATGTGTCAAGTGTTGTGACGTTAGTTGCTGTTGAATATGTGTTAGCTTGACATTGAGAAAGTGGAGCGTGCCAGCATGCAGCCTAACTGATAGACGAGCGCACACACACACACACCCGTACACTTACACATACACACACCCGTACGCACACATAACTCATCTCCACAGACTCGCATAGATACTGCACAAACACTGCTGTACACATTCTGAACCAGCTCAGCTCTGCACACACACAGAGAGTCCATGTGTACATGTAAGTCCACATACTCTCCCACTCCAGGGGATTTCATGTGGCTACAGCTGTGTGCCTACTGGCACTGGCAGCCAGAGACACAACAGAGAGGAGAGAATATAGGGGCCGATATGGAAACCGACAGATTGCAGTGAAAGGCATGTTACCATGGAAAAGAGGACAAAAACAGGAGAAAGAGACTTGTGCACTCTCTCACACGATTGTGATATTTTTTTTCCTTTTTTGTATTTTCTCTCCTCTGCTGCCTACAGCCTGGTTTGAATGTAAAAGACTGATAATCTGAAGTGTGACCGCTGAGGCGGAAAGGCAACTATTGAATGCCTTTCTTACCTCTGCGAGGCAGTCGCACGGCTCCACAAGCGGCATAGAAAGTTCACCAGAACGCAGACGTGTGTGAATGCACAAAGACACCAGTGGTGGAAAGTAACTAAGTACATTTACTCAAGTACTGTACTTAAGTACAATTATGAGGTACTTGTATTTTACTTGAGTATTTCCATTTTCTGCTACTTTCTACTCCGTTACATCTCAGAGGCAAATATTGTGTTTTTTACTCCACTACATTTATTTGATTACTTTAGTTACTTTGCAGATTAATAATACAAAATATAATCAATGAAGAAATGATGTTGTAATATTAAATTACGATGAAACCTTGTTGATCCCCGGGGTAAATTAACCAGCAGTATATTAAGTAGTTAAAATGAGCTGCACCTTTACCAGCTGCAACAGTAAAGTGATGAACAAATAAAATATCCCATAGCTATTAGTAAAACATCCCATAAATATTAGTAAAATAGCAGAAAAATATAAGCAAAGTGTCAGACAAAAAAATTGTAAAATATCCAAAATAATATCAATAAAATATCCCCAAAAATATTAGTAAAATATCCAAAAAACATTAGTACAATAGCAGAAAAATCCTAGCAAAGTGCCAGACAAAAATTTGTAAAATAGCCAAAATAATATTAGCAAAATATCATAAAAAATTTTAGGAAAATATCCCAAAAACATTAGTACAATATCCCAAAATATTAGTAAAATATCAGAAAAAATATTAATACATTATCAGACAGAAAATCATAAAATATCTGAAAAAATATTAGTAAAATAACAGAAAATATTAGTAAAGTATCCGACATAAATTTGTAATATGTCCAAAATAATATCAGTAAATATCCCAAAAATATTTGTAAAATATCAGAAAAATATTAATAAATTATCAAACAAAAAATCGTAAAATGTCCCATAAAATAATTAGCACCACCTATACCACCGACAACATTAAAGTGATGAACACATTAATTCATCAATAATTATAATACAATGATATAAGATATATTATTCTGCATAATGAGTACTTTTCCTTTTCGTATTTTAAGTATATTTTGATGCTGATACTTTTACTTGTAACTAACTATTTACTGCTACTTTTAGTGAAGTACAAGATGTGAGTACTTTTTCCACCTCTGAAGGATACACACAAAATAAGCAAACAGAAATACGCTAGCTAGCACGGGCAGTATGCTCACACATACACACAGACACATAAATAAATAGTGAATGAGGCAGCCGGGGCGGGGGACGCACTGCTCCTCACCATAGCTCAGCTCACAGCGCCCTTGCACCGGGACCTCGGGCTGTCACTCTGCCTTTTACTCCCCCTGCACCATCACCACTCCTCACTGTAAGCAGCCAACACAATTTTGGGTATTGAGGTGGTGAAGAAACTGTCCACCACTGCCCATTTGGCCTTTTCAGAGCTTGACAGAAAGGACCGGAGGTAAAAATACACTGCATTCTGTCCTGCCAAAAATTGAAAATGGCTGGAGTGCTGCTGTGAAAGGAAAATGTATATAGTCCTTGTTATTAGGACGGCAGGGCTGAAATGAGGTTGACACGGCGCCAGACATTGAGATGTTTTCTGTCACTCCGCTTTTTTTTTGGGTGTAATCTGAAATTCAATATGATACATTAGTGTCCCAAATGAGTCTGTGCAATAGATATTAATTACTTGTCCATTACGGTTTGTGACACTATCAATCTGTTATCAGCTGGCTACCCCAATGACTGAAATTAACTGTCACTTCTCAATATCAGCCAAGTCATCTCCGTGCTTTATTGCCTTCATTACAATATTCATTTCTTAAATGGTATCCTCATGAGATCGGACGGTAACCAAGACGTTGGCAAAAGACGGATGTCACGGCATGTTTATCTGCACATAGTTGGTAAATATCAAAGGAAATGTCAATGTCGAACACCTTACAGGCAGCAAGAATGTGTTGTGTGAGTTGAGGAAATAATGGGAGTGCAGCCATATCATGATTTCCTGAGGTCCATGTATATTTGATAGGGCCTGCCAGATGTGGCCTTGGATATGTGGATGTGTATCAGCAAGCAATCTCTCTCTCTCTCTCTCTTCGAGCTCCCAGAAATTAGATTTCATCTCAGGCCCCAGATCTAATACACAGGCTTATATTTACTCACAGTTGCAGAGCATCATAAGCCAATATGACCCTATAGAGGGGTGGCAGCGCCGCGCAAAATACAGTTAAATGAAAATGCTCTGAGCAAACTGTTCCGAAAGCCATCGAAGCTTCTTAGCCGCGGACTCCGAATGCAGTTGTTTTCTCCGCTGCATGGGCTTAAACTGTCATAAAGAATAAAACTGCCAAAAGCCCTTTGACAAATAAAATAACATTTTTAGGTTTTCTCATCGTCTTGGATTCAATAGAAATCAAATTGTTGCCGAATGGGTCGGACTTCAGCAGGAAAGTAGTTGTCTTCAATTCCAGTGATGAATCTGTGGCTAACGCATACAGAAACATCTCGGCGTTGAGAAATTTAATTCAACCGAATCACGCTCTGAAATCATTTCAGAGCGCTTGTATTGAGCCGGAGAACGGCGCGTATCGGAGATTTAATGGTCGCATGAGTCACCAGATGCATTGAGATGCACGGTGTCTTCCCTCACAATGAATGCAAAGTCACAGTTAGCATGCAGAGCGCCACTTTCTTATGCAGAGAGCCTCTGCCTGCCGTGAACACTCTCCAGGGACAATAGCACCCACTGAGGAATTTTGAGTCTTTTTTTTTTTTTAACTTTCCCCTCCTCTTTTATCCTCCCATGACCTCCCCCTTTTTTCCCTTCCTCCCCTCTCCGTCTGTGACATAATGAGAATAGATGTCGACAGCTTAGTTCATCCATATGTCTGTCTGTTTGTCTTGCTAAGATGTATTTTCTGGTTAAATGTGTAGTCAGCACGCTTTTGTTCAGAGGAGGCAAAAATGAAAGGATCTCAAGACTGATGAACACTTTGCTCGACACATTTTTAATCTCTATTACTAAAGTCAACATCTCAGCAAGCTAGCGTATTTCCCAATCAAAATAAAAAAACAACAACATTTGAACGGATTGATTTAGATTAGTTTTGCAGCAGATCGATGCTCAGTGGCCGAATGCTGAGTTAACATGGGCTGCACAAATAGCTCTTAATTGTTGGGATTTTCCAGTTGACTTGATTTGTTGGAGTAGATTTCCAGGGAGCCGCCGCTGCTGCTGCCAACAGACATACAGTACGACATGTCATAACCCAATTGTCTCAACGTCCACTTACAGTAAGTGGCTATGGTGGCTAAATAGGCTGCCACCGTAATGGACTCAATGGGAGTTTACAGTATGAAGCATGAGGCAGGGAAGGCAGACACAGTGCTGTCCGGGGATGGGTGACAGTGCTGCTATCCCTCAAATGTGTTTCTCTCAGCATACAGGCCACTCGTACACACACACACACACAAACACTCAATAAATGCACAAACAGCAGCAGGTAATTCCACAGTCAGGTGCCGGGATCACATTCGGAGCGCCGTCCCATCCCGGGCCCCCGAGTTTCGCTCTCAATCTTTAATGCGTGCCCGAGAATGAGGGCGAGGCGAGGGCGATGCGTATCCATCCTATTTTCGTCCGCTGTTTGCATGGTGTGCCGCCTTGAATTAGACCGAGCTTTGTGTGGCTTCTGGCTGCAGGGGCTGCTGGCAACAATGGGGCAGAGCGAGGAACGGCGGTGTCAGACGCCGCGAGAGAGGAACACACAGAGTGTCATAGGCGCAGCTAGGAGAATATGTTTACACCGCCGGAGCCCCACGCCCAGCCTGGCACGTCGCACAATAGTTAATCAGCTCGGACGCTGCTGCTGCTGCTGGTGGTGTGACCACTGACCCTAAAAGGGATTGGTAACAGGGGGACTGTCTCTAATAGGAAGGGTTATAATTTCGAGTGGGGCTGAGAATTACAGCGCATCCATGGGAGTATATATTTTCTAACGTCTCCTCTGGTTCTGCTCCATTAATGGTGGTTTAGATTAAAAGAGTTGCTGATGTTCTTGGTCAGAGAGAAAACAGGTTGCTGCCTACTAGGTGCTCTGCGTGTGGCGCCTAATGAGCTTCCTGAATTATATGAGCATGTGTGTGTGTGTGTGTGTGTGTGTGTGTGTCTGTGCAGGTGCGTGCATGCTGGTAGCATTTATGTGGGTGGGTTGCATAGTATACATATAGTACACGTTGCCTGTAGCTGCTGTAGGATTGGACTTACATGTAGAAACAGTTGATATTTAGAGGATGCGCTGCTAAACCAACATTTTTATGCTATCTGCGTGTTGTGGGATATATGCTGTAGCATACACACTGTAGCTCAATGGGTAGAGCGGGTCGTCCTTTAACCACAAGGTTGGCGGTTCAATCCCCGGCTCCTACAGACTACATGTCGAAGTGTCCTTGAGCGAGACACTAAACCCCAAGATGCTCCCCGGGCGCGGACAGCAGCTCACTGCTCCTAATATGCTTAGGATGGGTTAAATGCAGAAGTCAAATTTCATGTATGTACCTGTATATACTATGACAAATAAAGTTTTTTTCATTTTCTGCGATAATGCATAACCGATGATCAGTACATGTATTAAGTAGTTCCAGCAGGAAATAATCGCCTCTTATATTCTATAATATCTGTAGTAGGGCTGGGGCGATACACCTATCTCCTGATTCGATACTGTCACGATACTCGGGTGCCGATTGTATTGCGATTTTTAAGGATTGCGATTCTACAAGTATTGCGATTCGATATTATGATTTATTGTGATTTTTGTTAACTTTTTTAACACTAGACCATGGAATATGGGAATAGTTGAATCATACACTTCTAGGGACTTTTAATTTGAAAAATATCTAAATTAATACATTAAAATGTTTTCAGTCAGAGATGTGCTGAAGTCAAATATATCAGTCATTTTCAGGAATTATGATTTTTTTTCCAGCAACCCAAAAATCAACGAATAAAGACATTTCCCTCCCAATTTAGTGGTATTTTCTTTTTAATTTATAAGGGATATGTAATGTTTTATACTTCTGGTGAATATAATCAAATTAATCTTATTTCTATATATGTATTTTGTATATACAGTTCCCTTTGTTAACACCTTATTTTGAAAACGGGACGTAGTATACTTCCGCTAACTTTGCCAAGTCTGTCGCTAGCTCTCCGGTCATCTCTGTTCTCTTTTACATCCATGGTCAGCTCATTTGGTGCCGTTTGACTGTATTTAACATAAATGTCAGTATGTGGCTGCTATACAGTTGTAGCGTCGGCCGATTTGACCACGGAGATGCGAGTGACGGCAGCTTGACCGCACGTTACTGCAATACGACAACGTTACCTGTCCATATGCAGAGTTAGCATGCAGCTTTAGCCTTGATGTCTGATGAGACAGGTAATCTGAAACAAATAATGTGCCACTGTGTCCTCCGGTGCTCCTAATGGCATCTGCAAGATTTCACAGACCGGTGGAAAACAACCAATCAGAGCCGAGCTGGACCCTTCCGTCTGTGAGCAGCTGTCAATCACTCACGAACTCCGATCAAACGGTTAAATTCTGCTACTGTAATGCCTATTTCTCACCTCAAATGTTTTCAGAAATATCTTGTAGTGTACTGTTTAGCTGTAAAATGAGAAAGTTTGTGATCCGGCAGCCATGTTGAGAACAGTTGAGGAAATACCAAGCACCGCCCCCCGGCCGGAGCACAGCCAATAGGAACGCTCTCTCTGAAATGACCTGTGATTGGCCAAAGTCTCCTGTTATGGGCTAGATTTTTTAAAGCCTGAAAACAGAGCCATGAGGAGGTGCAGAGTTCTAGTTTTCTCTCAAAACACTTTAATTACAATATGCTGAAAGGTTATTATGGAATTTTTGCTCAATGATGCCAAAAATAATCTGCTTACTGAAGCTTTAATGGTTTGCCTTTGTATATAAGCTACAGTCAGATGTAATCGGGGCTATATCCTTTTCTGAACCAGACTCCAAAGGCTTGTAAGCAAGTGATCTTCTGTATTGGAAGACTGTGAAAAGGGCCGGGGTAAGCAGTAAGCTTCCACCCACCTCCCGCCTTTGGCCGCGATGCCTGTATCCATCTCAGTTTCACCTCCCGCACCCCTACAGCTCACAGCTAATTTGTTTCTGCAAGACTTAGGCACTTAGACCAGGGTCTCTCTCTCTCCCCCTCTCTCTCTCTGTCACTCTTTCTTTCCATCTTTGCTCTGAATCCCTCTGATTCCCCCCAGGGGGTGTACGCCCGCCCCCTTGCGATAATTTGTCTGTCACAAATGCAACTGCGCCCTCTCCGTGGCTTTGCTTTGGCCCAAAAAATGAGTTTCAGCCATCCCATCTGGCTGTCACAGTCAAGATGTTGCCAAGAATAGAAGCTTCCCATCCTTCCACATTTCATGGCTGAATTGTCATATTTGTGTGTGACTTATATCTTTGACCCTTCCCCATGCTAGACGTATTTTACATCTGATTTGTACTTATGGAGCTTTGCTCCCTTCAAGCGAGTGCACTCTTTGTCTTTTGCTGTCACTGCTCGCTGCATATATAAAAAGGAACCAGGCTTTGGGGGCTGCTGTACAATGCAGATGGGGTGTAAAACATGGTGCTTATATTTAGAAACAACAGGAGTCAGATGTTTGCACTGTGCACGCTACACAGCAGCCACAGTCCTCCTATGAGAACCAGTTTCTCTGGGAGCTAAAGGCACTTATCATTTCCTCTTAGCACACTGATCTGAAATCTATTTGCGGACGCAGTAGGAGAAGAGAGGGGAAATCAGAAAACATCTTTAACAACTTGTCCCATCTAATGAGATTAGCAGAGCCGCTTACACAGTCATGACATGGAGATGCACACAGATAACCCTGTAATAACTCATTATTCTTCCCATTTACACATCGACGCCTAGTCAAGGCTCGCTGACAGCGCGCGTTGTTGTTGTTGTTGCGTACACAGCTATCAGGCCAATCTAGTAGGCACTGCAGCAGTGTGGAGTGAGCTCGGATGAATACCGCTTCGAATGCCACAGCACAAAGAGAGCTAGCAGTAGAAGGACACCGAGATAGCATTCTCTGCTTTTCAGAGGCTGCAGCATTAGTGACACATGCATGAGTGCAAATGGAAAAAATTCACCATGCAGCCTCTCTGTTTCTCTCGGTTTGGCAGGGAGGCCGCGAGGGGAGAAGAGGAGGACAGAAATCAATTCAGTTTGTAGCGATATGTGCATGCATATGTAGTCATGAGAATGCACAGATAACGTCTCAAAAAATACAGCTGAAGGAATAGTAAATGCGGTATTTTGTTGCCATGATTGAACTGCGTATACGATCAATAATGATAGAAAATTGTTGAGTGATCACCTCCTTCCTTTGTTGAAAGTTTTCTTGGACAATAATCTTTCCTTGATAACAATGTCTCTATTCATAGATTTTGCATGAATTGTATTATACAGTGCCTAACTGCACCCTGTGATTGTCCATCAAACTCACTTTACAGGTAACTCCAGCAAAGTACTTAAAAGCCGCCCTAATGTTCATTTAAGTGTCATAAGACGTTATTTTTTCCAGTAGTAAGTGAGTGTGTTTATGCCTATTGTCTGCGGGCGCCATAACTGGATCGCATAGGATTTTCAAATAAATAGCAGCGTTATCCTACTGAGAGTGCCAGATCCAATTTGTCGTTTTGGACAATACAAAACAGAAAAAGCACCAAGAAGTTTAGACAACACAGAGAAGTATTTGAAATTTCAATTGAATCTGCTTTACAAGCGAACAACAGCATGCGCTAATCTGAAATGTCCGAGTAGGGCTGTCATTTAACGCGATAATAACGCATTAACACAATCGATTTTTAGCGGGCTCAGTTTTAAAGCTAGAGTGAAGATATGAAGGTATCATATGAAACTAGAAAACCTAAGGAATCCGTTGATACCATGTCATACTAGCTTATTGCTAAATAACGTACGTTAAATTTTGGCGAAGAAAAACTTTCATGACCATTTTCAAAGGGGTCCCTTGACCTCTGACCTCAAGATATGTGAATGAAAATGGGTTCTATGGGTACCCACGAGTCTCCCCTTTACAGACATGCCCACTTTATGATAATCACATGCAGTTCGGGGCAAGTCATAGTGAAGTCGACACACTGACACACTGACAGCTGTTGTTGCCTATTGGGCTTGAGTTTGCCATGTTATGATTTGAGCATATTTTTTATGCTAAATGCAGTACCTGTGAGGGTTTCTGGACAATATTTGTCATTGTTTTGTGTTGGTAATTGAATTCTAATAATAAATATAAACATACATTTGCATAAAGCAGCATATTTACCCACTCCCATGTTGATAAGAGTATTAAATACTAGACAAATCTCCCTTTAAGGTACATTTTAACAGATAAAAAAAATGTGTGATTAATCGCGATTAAATATTTTAATCGATTGACAGCCTTAGTCCCGATGTAGATAAGTAAACCCCAGCCCATGCCAAAAATGAATTTGGAGAATTAGTCTACAAATATACTGTTCGACACTCAGGTGTGGTGGTGTTCATGCCTGTGATTAGCAGCCAGATTGATGAGTTCAAGGAGGAGCAGTGGCCCCGTTGTGCTGTGCGTGCAGACGGGGGGGAGGCCAGCGTGCGCGTGATGATGAGGCCTGAGTGTGTGGTATTGACCAGTGGATGTCACGTCGTGATTAGTAGGAGATATCACACTCGCCGGGCTCAGATGCACATCGATCCTGGAACCTGGGTACAGCCTGTCAATGGGGTCATTTTTATCCTCCTCTCCTCTCCTCTCCTCTCCTCTCCTCTCCTCTCCTCTCCTCTCCTCTCCTCTCCTCTCCTCTCCTCTCCTGCCCTCTCCTGCTATTTCCCATTTCCTATCCTCTCCCACACTCATACCTTCATCTTTCCTCTGTCTCCCATCCCATCCTTTTTTTTGTCTTTTTTCCCCCTCTCTTCTGTCTCTCCTCTGTTCTGCTTTCCCATTCCCTCCCTCTTCCCTCCATCCACCCCCGTGGATCAAACTCTTTATCTGGCCTAAGCCACAGCCTGCAGGCAAGCAGGCAGTCTCTACAGAGGCTGGAGCAGAAGACCAACAGCTTCAAACAACATTATATAGGGCTGGCATGAAGCATGTCTCACACTGATGGATGAAAACACCGGCCCCTCAGACACTGTCTCTATATGGACATGATGAAACATGAGCAGGGCAGTCCTCCTGTTTCAAAGCCCTGTGCTCTTCACTTGCTACAACACCTCCCGGGATGCGAGACCGACTTAAGTTTTGTAGGAATTAGGCAACAGTTCGCTTTTGTGTTCTGATCCGTGCAAAACAAAACCGTCAGTTTCTGGGAGGAAGATGCATTTTCTTTGGCAGCCGTCCTGTTGGATCATCTGTTATGAAATCAGTCCAGAGTAAACCTGGTTTAGAGGAAACATGTGAAGCCAGGTAACAAGAATAGTTGCGGCCATAAAAGAGCAAGGAAGCAAATCAGGCATGCAGTGAATCATAAGTAGCGAGTCCTATTTGGGCCGTTTTAGGTCGTGTTTCTATAGGGCTGTCAAAGTTAACGCGATAATAACGCATTCATGCAAAATCGTTTTAACGCCACTAATTTCTTTAACGCAGTCGATCTTTTGGAGGTTGTAGTGGGTTTTAAAGCGAGAGATGATTCTGGCATCATATGAAACTAGAAAAACCTAAGGAATCTATTGGTACCAACCATGGAGGCTAGATAACGCTCCAAACTTCCCCTAAATTTTAGCGAGGAAAAACCGTCATGCCCACTTTCAAAGGGGTCCCTTGACCTCTGACCTCAAGATATGAGAATGAAAATGGGTTCTATGGGTACCCACGAGTCTCCCCTTTACAGACATGCCCACTTTATGATGATCACATGCAGTTTGGGGCATGTCATAGTCAAGTCAGCACACTGACACACTGACAGATGTGGCGATTAATCGCGATTAAATATTTTAATCGATTGACAGCCGTGCATGTTTCATTTTTAATGTTTAAGCAAACTAGTACGGCAAATAAGAAGAGCCTTGCAAAGATTAACATTCACACACACACACTGCCTGGATGCTTTTGTGCTTTAACTTACAGTATATCCCCGTAGCCCGAGGGAATCCAGGAAGTGTATTCAAAGACACTACTGTCTCAGAAAGCAGCGCGTTGCCCTTTTTCCTGATTCCATCAGCTCGTTCGTTCGTTTTTGAAGTCGACGGGTTCGATGCTGGGCGAAATTTTTTAATGGAACAGAAAGACAATGTAGGTGTTGTTTCAGGGCTGCCAGACCAATATGAAATTATCCATGGACTAATGCATGATCACACCAGAGGCACTTGTGTTTAAGTGGATGCAGCCTGTGGTACTGTAGGCTGTAGCCATGGAGACAGCAGCTTTAACCCTGTGTTATGAGACTGCAAGTGGCCATGGATGTGTAATTAGGCAAAATTTATAAGTGTTCATCCCCCCAGCTGGTTTTAAATATTTCAGGTGGGATTAAAGCTCTTTATATATCTTTATCGTTTAGAAAACAATAACACTGTGGATGTTCATGAAAGAGAGAAAGGGGGAAAACATGTCACTGAGAAAGAGAAAGAAAAGAAGAGTGTGAGCGAGATGCATCAACAGCAACATTTACAGAGTGCGCCCAACTGAGTGCTAGCCTAGTTTGACTGTAGACGGAGTGAAATGTTTGCAACACAGGGAGCTCCGCACAGTCCGCAGGTCTGTGGAGATTTGCTTACAGTGAAGTGATGGTGGAGGTAAGATGGCTCAGAGGATTCAGGCTCCGCTGAACGCGGGCTTATGTCTAATAATCAGCAGGGAGGGACTCAGCATGGTCCCTCAGAAAAAGGAGACGGGGAGAGTGAGATGGAGAGAGACAGAAAAGCAGAGCAGATGGAAAGATTGAAAGGCGAGGAAAAAAGCAAGTTCTAGTAGGAGTTGTGGGGAGAAAAAAAGAAAGACATGTCCCTGTGGCCACGTTATTCCTCTCTCGCGATGTCTTTTATGTGGCTGAGAAGAATTCTGATAAGATTTTGCTGCTTTACATATTTTCTCCCCTATTAGCTCTTAAAGTCATGTGAAAAGCTGTTAAGAAAATGAATCACTGACCTATAAAAATGACACGTGGACAATCCAAACTTTCAAGGTCATCTGATAGACGTCTTTAAGTTCTTTTTAAACGTGGATGACATTGTTGAGGTTGTGGTGTTTTTTCTGCAGGATGCATTTTACAGTCGCATCCATATCTGGGGCCAGAGACTGATAAAACTCACCGCTGATGCTTCAGTGATTTTTGCCAGCTGTTCCAGATTACAAAGTACAGTCATTTATGGCGCTTACTGGCATCATCACCAACAGAACATCCTCGTCCATTAACACGGACTGAACACTCACACATGCCCGTATTTGCCACATAATACATTAGCAGTGATCCAGCCGCGTCACTGTCACTCCAGTGAATGTGGCTCTTCAATATCAGCATTTCTTCCATATTGCTGTTGTCAAAACCTTAACTTGTGTGTGTTTTTGAGCCAGTGGATGTGTGTGTGTGTGTTTGTGGCTCTCTAACCTATGCGGTGGTCGTCATACCCTCAAGGTCAAGCGTTTTTTTCCTCCTATCAGCGGTGAATTATCTCCGCAAGGCACTCAGCCAATCCGGGGCCTGAACCGCATGCCCATTTAACGGGTGTCTAGCGAGGGGGCAGCGCGGTCGAGGTCGGCAAACCACAGCGCCGAGGCGGCTGCAGAGGCGACGCGACAGCATTTTAGCAGGGACCCAATGAGTGATTACCTCGGAGCTCCAGTCATAATTCAGCGTGACCTCAATCTGCCAGCGACGCTGCGGCTTGATGGATCTGCTCACAGTTTGGGTGTCGGGTCCTCGCATGTCAAACACAGGCAGATAAGGATAGTGGCTATCTGTTGCTCTTACAGAGAGTAAAACAATGCAAGATATGAATGTGACACACATGTTGATGGCGTTGCGTCATGCCCGTTCTGTTTTAATTTTTCCAGACGCGAGTGGATGCTGGAGACAAAACAATGTCACAAATGGTTAACCCCCATCATGATGACGCCTGTCGTCTGTCGGCCTATTCATCATCTCTGCGTCTTATCAATCAAAGTCAGCATAAATACACGTGCACGCACAGACACACACACGCGTCCACCTCCCAGTGTGGATAATTAGTGGATTCCCTCAGTGGGGGATAGAGCCTGTGCTCTTTCTCTCCTCTCTCTCTGACCTTCCCCAGTGAGCTTCCTACCACAGTGGGGCTCATCACACACAGCTGTAATGCATATTTATCGGTGCGGTGACAGCTCGTGTGCTGGATTTATATGTTCCTCGACAAACAATAGTAAAACCTCAGTCACTCTTCCTCCCTTTCATCAACCAAAAGCGGGAGATAAATCTGGTGTTGTCAACCTGGCTGCAGCCTTCCCCAGCGGTTGGCCATCTGTGGGTTCAGACGGACACGAGGCCCGAGCCCGGTCGCATTCAAGCCGCTCTCCTCAATTACGGCAAACGGATTTGATATACGTATGTCTGTCAAAAATGGAGGGGCTGCTCTGCTGGCAGACGTTTTCCTGCAGCAACTTCTCTGATCAAAGACATTTAGAAAGTGGCAGTGGCCTGTCTGTCAGCATTGGGATTCAGGACAGACTCCCTGCACCATGACTGGCTCTGTTTGCACAGCGCAATCTTGAGTTGAGATGTGAAGAGAGGCAATACCACTAAAGAGCGATGGGGAGGGGAAAGGGAGGGGAGAGGAGGAGGAGAGGAGGAGGGATGGCAGGATTAAGCCCCAGCCTCCCTCCTCCCCTCTCTCTGCCTCCGAGCGGCCATCTTTCATCTTGCGGCTGCCCCTCTAATGCTTTCAAGTGGGTGAAGCCCTCGACATCTGCTTCCGCTCCCCGGGACATGGCGCGGGCCACCGTCCTGCAGAGACGCGCAGCCACAGGACAGCTCCAAGGGCAGCGTCCTGGCGAGGCCGCGGAGCGCCGACGATAGGCTCATCCACGTAGAACGATGCAGAAACAGCAAAACAAACATTTCTCGCTGCGGTTAAATAAAAAAAAAATTATATTAAGATATGTTGTGAAATCCCCGCTGCCAGCAGCTGCCGCATTCAGACCCGGACTCATTGTTCAAATACACAAACTGTGGCTTATACTAGTAAACACACTCACCACAGAGACATTTCACAGTTCACTCACCCAGACACATTAATTCTACTTACTACTTGCAAACAAATAAATGTAAATAGCTCTGTAAATAAACGCTTCATCTTCGCCAAGAAGAAATAAGCCCCCCGCCGCCTCTGATTAAGACTACCAAAGTGATATATCTGGCACTTAAGTCTGCTGTTTACCTCATAAACACAAAGACTTCAACACAGCCACCCACACTTGATGCTGAAATATCACAAACTGTGAGTCTCCGTGCCTGTACATTTCTCTGCTAGTCTTTGTGGCTTAAATGTGGAGTCGTCTAATGACTTTTTTTTTTTTTTTTGTGTGCCATTTCTGGAGCATTTCATCTGCTTGTGGCTTTCAATATCATGAGTTCAGTGGTGTTCCATGACTCCGGCAGTGAAACCGCCATGAGCAATAAAGCAGCGTGGTGAAGTGGTTGGATATGATTTTCTTTGAGATTGGTAAAACAGCACTCGTGATTTCGAAGAAACCTCATCAGGAGGACGGATGAGTGGTGCTGTCAAGACAGACACCGCGAGGCATCGCCGAAGACGTGAGGGCGGCCTCCCCGAGACGGAGAGGATGTCATGTCACCTTCACTCTACCGTCTGTAAGGAGGAGGGAGGAATTTTTCAAAGGGGGACGCAATTCAATTATTTCTGAGGAAATGATGTTTGTTATTTGGGATCTGTTCCTTGTGGTGAAGAGCCATTGTAGATTTCCTTCATACTGCACTGCGACTAAAATGTAATTTAATTTGTCAGAGCGCCCCATGAGACTGTAGATTTGTTCGCCTTCATCTCTGTAACCCCCTCCGCCCCCTTTAAAGCCCACCCACACACACACAAACACCGAACTCCCTATGTAGATTCACGTAATAGATGATCTGTTGACTCTTAGTGCAACATGTGTCTATTCCTGTGCATTAGAAGCAGGAAACTGTGCTGTTCGGCTTCTTTCATTGTGTGCCACCGTGTTGCATTGTTTTGCCAGGGTGAATGTGTGCAGCTCCGTTCCTTCCTGCAAATGTAGGGAGTAGGAGTCTGGTTTTATTTATAGCAATCCGCCCACTAACTGTAGAATTTAGTGATCTTTCAGGTAAAAAATGACTTTTAACTTGCGCAAGGCATAACTGATGCAGAGGAACTGTGTGTGTGTGTGTGTGTAATGACTGCTAAAAGGAGCATCTGTGTCTATAATTGCAGCGTTTGAGGTTCATCCAATTCAAGCTACCTTGAAAAGTACATTAACAGGGGGGATGGCATGTGTGCAGGGTTCATATATTCAAGAACACTTAAATCTGACTTTTACTGCATTTCTTACAAGGAAGGGAATCATTTTTTTAGTACGGTATATAGTCCATCCGCTATTTGCAACAAAACCTATCGAGCCATATTGGCGGCATCTGCTCCCTGACAAACATACAGGGATTATTATCGGGAGCATATAGAGATGGATGGAGGAAGAGAAGATGACAGACAGAGTACTGATTCCCTCCTCTGTCTGCGAGCTGTCTGGGAGACCAGGCCATCTGCACATTCATTATCACAGCCATGATTCCATTATTGTTCTGTGTGGCAACAAGGACTTGTTCTGTCTGGCCTTTGTTATTCTTATCAACCGCGTAGCTGACAGCCCCCTTTTGATCATGGCAGCAACAAAATTAACAATCATGTGGTAGAGCACATAAGTGAATTATACTCCGTAATAGTGACACGCTAAACGTCTTCCTGTCTCTTCTTCCTGTGTCCTTGTGCAGGTCTGTTCCACAGAGCCATCATTCAGAGCGGATCAGCCCTCTCCAGCTGGGCGGTGAACTACCAGCCGGTCAAGTATACGCGTCTCCTGTCGGAGAAGGTGGGCTGCAACGTCCTGGACACCTTGGACATGGTGGACTGTCTGAGGAAGAAGAGCTCCAGGGAGCTGGTGGAGCAGGACATCCAACCAGCGAGGTACCACGTGGCCTTTGGACCCGTGATCGACGGGGACGTTATCCCCGACGACCCCGAGATCCTGATGGAGCAGGGCGAGTTCCTCAACTACGACATCATGCTGGGGGTCAACCAGGGCGAGGGGCTGCGGTTTGTGGAGAACGTGGTGGATTCGGAGGACGGCGTGTCCGGGAACGACTTTGACTTCTCCGTGTCGGACTTCGTGGACAGTCTGTACGGGTACCCGGAGGGCAAGGACACGTTGAGGGAGACCATTAAGTTCATGTACACGGACTGGGCGGACAGGGACAATCCAGAGACCAGGCGCAAGACGCTGGTGGCTCTGTTCACCGACCACCAGTGGGTGGAGCCGTCGGTGGTGACGGCTGATCTCCACGCTCGCTACGGCTCGCCCACCTACTTCTACGCCTTTTACCACCACTGCCAGAGCCTGATGAAGCCCGCCTGGTCAGACGCCGCCCACGGCGACGAGGTGCCCTATGTTTTTGGAATTCCTATGATCGGTCCCACTGACCTTTTCCCCTGTAACTTCTCAAAGAATGATGTCATGCTCAGCGCAGTGGTCATGACCTACTGGACCAACTTTGCCAAGACTGGGTGAGTAAAGTTTTCCACCAGTTATCCGAACTGGTATTGATACCCATACTGCTTATCGGTATCAATACTTATTGGTACTCTTATCCTTCATTTTAATGGTATTCAAATGTGTAACTAGGCTCACAAGTGTTCAGTTTATTTATGTATTATGTGATCACGGTATACTGTCAGTTGTCCGAAGAGAAAATGTGTGTATGAGATCTAGATCGATGGCTGGTTGTCTACCTCACACATGGTTGGTACAGGAAAAATAACAAACCATCTCCTCCACATGTGTTGAGAGCAGTGACTCAATAAATACACACAGGTAGGCTGTTGCTATACAAAAACACATCAGATGCAAGGAACCATTTATAAATGCATGGCATACATTTCAGAGCAGATAGTTGCTTGATTTTAATCGTGCTAGCTGAAGTAAATAATTTTGTAGTTGTTTCTCCTGATATTTAGTAGGGATGCACCAATCCGACTTTTTCAGTCCCGATACCGATAGCGATGCCTGGGCTTTGGGTATCGGCCGATACCGAGTACCGATCTGATACCAGTGTTTAATTAATCAGCTGTATGAGTGACTGGGATCATGCTTTTATATGTAAGGCAACATCAGGCTTGACTCAAACAGTGCTTTCCTAACTTTCCTATTTTCCTGTAAAACAAAATGTAACAAATAAATACAAACATTAGATACACATTAACTGAAATGTATTAAAATAATAAATCGTACACCAGCAACCTGGTAAAAAAATCTTTAAAATTAGTATGAATTACAATTCAAGTGTAAACCTTTTTAATGCAGCAACAAATTGAACAAAACTCAAACAGGAATTAAATTGCCAGTATATAATATGTATAGTAGATGAACATAGAATTGAATTTAATAGATCGGCCTCATTTTCACCGATACCCGATCCAGCTATTTGAGTCAGTATCAGCCCGATATCCGATCCGGTATCAGTGCATCCCTTATATTGAGTGTCAAGTCAAGGAAGACTTGAGGTCAACTGGTTGCGTTATTGTTGGCATTGAAACCGGTTGCTAACTCAAACCAGCGGTAGCAGACTGGCTGCAGTGATGGTGGAGCAGCAGTCGTGAATATATACGCCATTTCATCCCATTGGGTTGCCAATGATTCCCCCATAGACTGTATATAAAGATGGACGACATGACAGCTCCCCTAAAGTGAAGCAGAACACATCTTGATTGCCCCCTTCATTACCTATACTGCAGCCAACCACCGGCTGCAGTATAGGAAATAAAGCCCGCCCCCTCCATGTTAGCTGATGGGAAATGGACCAAATAAAAAAGTCAAAGTAATTACATTTTTTCACAAAGATTGTTTCTGTCATTTTAGGTAGTTCTTATCACGCTTACGTATGTTCAAGTGTTCATTTTTCCGATAAGTTTGATTTTAATTAGTTATTTGATGCTATAAAAAGGACGTCATGATTTACGGCTGTGATTGACACCTGCTGTGAGTGAAGGAGTCATGCAGCCGGAGTCTCGGGAAATGTACGAGAGAGGAGATGTAACTTAAACTTTCCATAACCATCACAAGTCTGTGTAATAGAACGTGTGTTAATTTGATCATAAATGTATTTAAAGAGATATTATGGTTAGTTGTTGGGTCTTTATAGCCAACCAGTTACCGTGGTGCTAACGCAGCAGCTAGATGGCTCACGCTAGCAAGCTGCGGCCGTGCTCAAGCCCCCCGATCACTACTGCGCAGACTCTGGTTCCAAATGACGTCAAAATCTCAAGGTGGTATCTCCTGTATCAGGGATATTTTAGCTTCACTTTTGTGCAGTGGGAGGAAGTGGAGACACGTCATCCATCACTATATACAGTCTATGGTTACCCCTGTTGCACACAACAACCTTTATTCCACCCTTTGGAGCGTTTTAATCTGTCTGCTATACAGTCCTCATAATGTAAACACAACCATGACGGAGGCGGCTATATGACAGGAAAAAGTTAATTTAACGGTAGGCTAACTGAAAATGTCGAATGAATGAATGACATTCAAATACTGATAGCAGCACTGACTGCTGCAGTATCGTTACAGTATTATGAATCTGAGCAATCAGGAACCAGTCGGTACCAATTTATCCATATCTAATCCTAATTTAGATCAGACAGGTGTTTGTTTTTAATCTTGAGTCTAATAATAGCAGAAACAGAACATATTCTCTCATATTATCAGTTTGTCTTTCAAATGACCTTTAACAACAGTTCTTGCAAATTAGTAAAAATAGTGATCACACAATTACAGACTTGTTATAAATAGAAAGTCACACAGAGAGAAATCCTATCTCAGTCCTATTAAAAGGGCGTCTGTGCTACAGAAAAGAGGCTGCAGGGAAAAAGGAAGCTCTACAATGGATGGTACGGGACAGAAAAGGCATTTTTCAACACATATTTTTTTCAGAGGTGTTTTTTGCCTGGACTTCCCGGGTCCTAGTCTGAAAACCTGAGACATATTGAATCTGAGGAAGATTAAATGTTCCTCCAGAATGTGTGCTGTGCTATTTGTGCTTGGCTGCCTGTTTGGGTTGAGTATGTGTGCATGGCTGCCTGCCTTTCTGTATCCTTCGGTGTGCATGTGTGTGTGTTTGGCTGGAAATACTATCTATGCTCTATTACACCGAGGCCCAAAAGACACAGAGACTTATCAGGGAGACATATCAAACTCTTGCCCTCGGTGGTATCGATTCCCGCGGCGTGGACCCAGTCGATCACCCGTGCCCCGGATGAGTCCCTCTCCCCACAATGCTCAATTTCACCCCCACCCATCACGAAGCCTGGCCATTTTGTATGACTACTAGTAATCATTTCTAACGACGGAAATTTAATTTGACAATCCCCGTTACCAGAGAGGTATTGATCCCATCCTGAATGTTCTGTTTTTTATCTGTCTCTATATCATCCGCTGTCCAATCAGGTGGCATTTACATCTGGCTGATAGGCTGAGCCCCCGTGCCGCCAGCTCTGCTGGATCCTTGAACCGCTAATGGCAGACTAGTGCAGATGGACTGATGTCGGCTCCTCGAGGAAAGCACTGAGGTCCGTCAGCGATGCTCGGACTAAACAGCTGTCTCCTCATCCTGCCTGTGCCTGGCAACCATCTTGCGTCAACACATACAAGGCTGCAATTTGTAGATACAGATGGAATTTCGTACATGTCCTTTCAAGAATATTATGTGCCGTTAAAAGAAGACCGAGTTTAATTTTAATGAGAAAACGTTCGAGGCCTCAAGGTAACAGTGTACGGTGCTTATGTACTGACTCACTCTGAACTTGGATCAAATTAATTCTAATGGATGATGACAGACAGACAGCCGGCCCATCTTACCCACAACCGCTCAGACTCAGCACAACGCCACGGGCGGGAAGCCTGCCGTAACCCTGAACCGGCCTTCAACCTGGCAAGCAGCAAAAGTCGAAAAACAAATTGCACTTTTACTCCTGACCTCATGTCAGTTTTGTAGATTTCCGCGTCACTGATTGATTGGGACTATAGGAGCTGAGCGGCGGGAGAGTAAACTGGTTACGGGTAGTATATCCACCCCAGGGTGTGTCGCCTTGGCGTTACTCCAGACTGGGGGATTACATGCGGACCACAATTAGGCACTCAGATGGTAAAGAGCCTGGGATTAGATGCCAGGATAATAGGAAACTCAGCCGTGCTGCTGCAAAGGGTAAAACTACCCCGAGCCCAAGAAAAGGACTCTACCATCAACACCTCAGGGGGGTTGAGGATGTGAGATATTTCTCATGGATTCTGAAGTTCATCCTCCTCATTTAGGCCACACTAGGGGATGTAAAGATCTCTCCTCCAACACCACCCAACCCAATTTGGCTCTAGAGGACATCCTTTTAATTAAGACACAGTTGCTTTCGTGGCCCGTCCAACAACCGTCTTCCCTGTATCTGCAAAGCAGCTCTCGCTCCCCTTCCAGATGTTCATAATAAACTGACCCAGATTGCACTTCCTGCCCGGTCTCTAAATCGGCTGTAGAAACATGTGTGACACGATGTTGAGACACTTGGGCTGCATGTCAACAGTGTGTATCATAGCAGCGTTCCCCCCAAAGCTCTTCCTGTCCCTGGCTCTCATGTGTCATCTTTACAGGGCAAATCCCTGCCCATGTGCTTTTTTTTTATTTTTTTCCCCCTCCTCCATCAGTGTCAGTGAAGCATAAAAGCATACAGAGAGTGCACGCTGTCAAATCTTCTTAGTGTGTGTGTGTGTGTGCGTGTATGCGTGTGATTGCGAGAGTGTGTGTTTACACTACGAGGCCGTTCTTTCCTGCGAGTTAGGGATGTTTCAGGGATTTACTCAGCTCAGAGTTATTTTTCTGGCTGCAACATTTGTTTTACTATTGACAGGCAAAAATTGCCGGCGCTTTTATTGCCACAACAACTTCTTTCTCCAAAAGTTTTTGCAACAAGTCCACACGCTGCGACTTCCGCACCTTCTGGAACACAAATGCAAGCACAGCAGCGCGACTATACACAAAAACACTGGCAGAGCACTTCAGAAAAAGACAGAATGATGAAAAGCCCCAGAAAAGATCAATCATTATATATCATTAGTGCTATAAATACGTTGGTCCATCTTCCCACTACTTGTTTTTTTTCCCTGCTGGCTGGTGCTCATTTCCCCTGTTCTGTTTGCCACATGCTGCGCGGGGCCTTGCTAGGTAGTTAAAGAGCACAGCGCTGTCATGTGTTGAATATTTTTTCCTCATTCTCCTCCATCCCCCTCTCTCCCGCTCTCTCATTAATCTATACACAAAAAAAGAAAGTCTACTCATGTTTTACGTTCACAACATGAGCTAAAATATGCGGCATTGATTGCTTTGTCTTTAGTGACAGCGGCTGCCGACCAAACAAATGTAGATAGAAGTAACTACTGTAGTGCAGTTAAACAGCCAGCGCTTTGATTTACAGCCCTGCTAGTTGATTTTTTTTTGTTCTCCTCCCGCTCGTCAATCGAACAACCCTCCTCTGTAGGGTTAACAATGCATATACATCAACTGTCTCTCCCATCTGACCTCATTCACGCACTCCTTCAGCCTTTTTTTTTCACCCCAGCTGTCTACTTGTTACATCACTCATCCTTGATCCCGCTCCTTGTCCTTTCTCCGGATTATCCCCTCAGTTTCCTTCGTTACGGCCAACTCAACCTGTACCAGGAGTCTGTGAATGCTCGCCATTGTGGAACAGCACAGCCACCTAGCTACTCCATTAAATAGGCACTCACTTGATAGGAGATTTGTAGCCAATATCCTGATTTGCATTAGAGAAGGTAAGGAAGTGGTGTGGCTTGTTAAGGGGCCTGGTTGCCATTGATCGGTGTCCATGCTGTGTGCTGAATGTAATGAGAGGAGGGCGGCGGGGGGGGGGGGGGGGGGGGGGGGGGGAGGAGAAGAGGAAGTAGATCTGCATGTGTTAGTTGTCAAATTAAAATGGGGATAAATATGTTAAAATATCAGCAATTTAGAAGATAGAGGTAGAGAGCTGCTAATTGGTTGAAAGAGAGAGAAAAGGCGGAGGTGTCGGAGGTGTTTTGTATGCTGCCACTCATCCAATCAAACAAATCAATAGCGTCCATAGTGAGGAGTGGTCCGAGAGCTGTGTCCTCCAACACTTCTGCACGCCCCAAAGTCACAGCGGCTCGCCCTGCATCACTTAGCCCGCTGAACCGGAGGCTGCCATTAAATATGAACCACGCATCACTCAGCCCTCTGCCCCAGCGTGCAACCACATGAAGGGTAAAAGAGCACAGCCTGATAATTTGCCCGCTCAGCGCTGGAGTTGCCCCCTACGCCGAGCCAAGCCCGAAGTCCACAAAGAGAATTAGATCGAGCGTATTTATTAAAAAAAAAATGTACAGAGTGCAGGGAGAGGTGTTTGGAACCTTCTGTCGGAGTTAAAAAATTACAATTAGCCGCGTATTTTGTGTTACCTGGTAAGTAGATAAACAACTGCAGGGGATGAATTTGTTACGCAACAGTAACAACAGTAACTAAACAAAAAAAACTTCAACTCTGAATATTTTAGCCGCTTAGCAAAATGAGCATCAGTGCCACTGAATTAATGCGTGTTCCTTGTTTTATATCGAGAAGCCACACTCGGCTCCGGATTCAGAGACCCTGAGTGTAGTGAAAATAGATTCTTGTCTTCTGCCTTAGGGCACCTAAACGTGTCTTTTCAGATTTGGTGATGGCTAGGTCTGATCATTCAAGCGCTTCAAATTACATCAGGATGAAAAGGGGAAGGAGGTACATGGGAAATGAAAAAAAAAGAAAGAAAATGATATTCATTCTTCCCCCTTATCTACCTTTTACATCAGTGCGTGCAGATAGGGCTTTGAATAGGTAATGAGCTCAGGCCGCCGTTCCGCCACGTGTGCAGGTAAAGCTGGGACTCGTCGTGTCTGTCATCCAGGTGCCGCAGCATCTTATAGAAGAGCACTTTAACACTTACAGGAGCCCTTTTTTCCCTTTATATCAGCCTGGAGAGGCTCGTCGTCATCACTACACAGCCATGCGCTGCTTTGTGACATGTCTTGTGTTCAAGAGCTGCGCTTGTGTGGCCCCAGAGGTCATCACACCATGATGTGCCACAAATACAAACACACACACACACACACACACACACACACACACACACACAGGTACACAAGCTGACAGACAGAGAGATGAAGCGCGCACACACACAAACTCCCAGTCAATCACAGATACCTACACACGGGAGCACTTAAACACGCATGGCAGGCCAAGGTTAGCAGGGGTCAGCAGGTCATCGCGAGAAGAGGGAGGGGAGTGAGGAGGAGATGAAGGCGATGGTTTATAGTGCCGCAGCCATATGAACACATCAGAGGAAATCTGAAAGGCCATTAAAACGCCTGCTTTTATGGGTGTAATAATCCCTCTCCTCTGCCTGGGAGTCCAGCCATAGCTCCAATGACCATCCGGATTAAGTGGGAGGCCTGACAGGAGGCAGGCTATCAGCTAATGCAGGGGAGCTCTGAGAGCCCAACAGGACCACAAACATCACATTACGCCAGGGCTCTTCATACAAAGTCACAACGAGGCGTTTGCCGTAGAGCTTAGCACATACAGCGAGCTCGGGAGGCATTCAGCGTTTTATCACCAGACTGTTAGAATATTTGAACGTGTAAATTACGCGATGACCACGAGGTTCAAGTGTCAGCTGTAATTTGAGGCACATAAATGAACAGGCAAAGCAAATACAGCTTTTTTTTGTTGATTGTAACCTTGACACACCTCTTCATTTCAGCTTGCCAGAAGTTTTTTTTTGACAGAGTGTTTTCATTTACTATCTCAAACGAAAATTCTTTACAACACGGCGACTTCTAAAAGTATTTGGACCATCAAGATCAGCAGACTGTTGATATTTTATATAATCGAGTTTCTCTTTCCGGACTATTTAATTCTATTTTGTTCTGTCTGTATCTGAGTGTTCAGCTGCGACTAACTGACGTCATAGTCATTATATGTTGTTTTAAAGTAATAAGAGCACAGAGCCAAAACAAAATGTCTTGGGCTCACTGTAGAGATTAAGACACTCTGCACAGTTTAGGTAGAACAACTTCAAACCTTCTTTATTTATTTAATATCTACAAAGGGTGAACACAATAATATCTTGTGAAGCTCATAGTTTTTTTGTGTGTCAGATTGGGACTGTGCAAAGACAGGCTGTGTACTTTGCTGCTGTTTTTATATATGTATATATAGTTAATCACGATTTATCGCAAATTAATCGCACATTTCTTATCTGTTCGAAATGTACCTTAAAGATAAAGATTTGTCAAGTATTTAATACTCTTATCAACATGGGAGTGGGCAAATATGCTGCTTTATGCATATGTATGTATATATTTATTATTGGAAATCAATTAACAACACAAAACAATGACAAATATTGTCCAGAGACCCTCACAGGTACTGCATTTAGCATAAAAAATATGCTCAAATCATAACATGGCAAACTGAAGCCCAACAGACAACAACAGTTGTCAGTGTGTCAGTGTGCTGACTTGACTATGACTTGCCCCAAACTGCATGTGATTATCATAAAGTGGGCATGTCTGTAAAGGGGAGACTCGTGGGTACCCATAGAACCCATTTTCATTCACATATCTTGAGGTCAGAGGTCAAGGGACCCCTTTGAAAATGGCGATGCCAGTTTTTCCTCGCCAAAATTTAGTGTACATTTGGAGCGTTATTTATCCTTCTTTGTGACAAGCTAGTATGACATCGTTGGTACCAATGGATTCTTTAGGTTCTTTTAGTTTCATATGATGCCAGTATCTTCACTCTAGCTTTAAAACTGATACAACCACAAATTCGCAAGTTGTGTTAATGCGTTAAAGAAATTAGTGGTGTTAAAACGAATTTGCGTTAATGCGTTGAGTAAAAACAGTTTTCTTTTTTATGCAATCAGAACAGTGGGATCTGCATTTATCACAGTCCCTGTAACATCCAACAGCGTACTACTACTGAGAGGGTGTATCTCTTTTCAAATGAAATAAAGTATTGATTGAGTTCCTCTTTGCATGTAAAATATTCATAAAAATCGAATCGCATTTTTGAGAATCGCTACAGTATCACAAAACATAATATCGCGATATTCAATATATATATTTCACTTTGTCCTCATATGCATACAAGGGGAAGACAAAATAAGACCTGTAAGATATCTGTTAAGTTTTCAATAAAAAGGTGTATATCATCAGCTTCCCTCTGGCAGTGTTTATCATAAAACTATTGTATTGGATTATATTGTACATGTGTTATAAGGTGAACCACCTACAGTATGATCTCCACCACCCACAGACCCACCGAACGTCAGCAATGATTACAGCACTATTTTACCATGTTCAGATGGAAAACACAGCAGTGCAGCACTCAGGAAACATTGTAAAGTGGATCTGACTACATTGCATCACACAGCGCCCAGTAAGCCTCAGTACAAATGGAGCAGGGTAACCTAGTAGCCCTCACCACACTGAGCAGAGCTCAGATCACTCCCTCCGACTCCACAGCTCAGGGCAGGACTTCAAAGCCAGCGTGCAGCCCAAAGTTGAGCAGTGGCGGTAGAATTTGTTCAAAGGAATGCAGCCTGTTTACTATTGACTTTGCAACAATTACCCAAGCATATGTGTGTGTAATTAGATAAGGCAGCCAGTTGTTCTCTAATGCGGCAAATCAAATTAACTAAAGATGCCACATTGATTTCTTTGTGTTCCCTAAATTATTCATCTTCACTTGCACTGAACCAGCCAGCCAGCCACCAAAGAGCTTTTCTAACTCCTCCACACCGCCGCCGCTCCTTTGCTCCCTGCACACACTGATTGTTTTGTGAGATCTATCGAAGCACCTTTTCAGTATTTTTGCCGTAACAATTCAGCAAATTGACCCCCCTGAAAAGAGAGTGTTTGCAGTGTTATGGAAATGCCCGGAATTCCAATTAACTGAGATTGCTCTGACCTCTATCATTGTTGTCATGTGCGTGTATGTATATGTGTGTGTGAGAAAGAAAGGGTGAGAAAATTTGCTTGTGTGTGTGCGTGTGTGTGTCTGTGTGTGTGTGTGTGTGACAGCATGCACAAGACTGCTGTGAGAAGCACGCAGGCTGCAGACAACCACGTCTCGGGCTGCTCCATTGACGTCCTGTTCTCTGGCATGTTGCACACGGGGAGATCAATATGACCTTACCTCCACCACCCACTCCTTTGAAACTTAATTACTGATATTCAGCTACAAAGTCATCATAGCCCGGCTGTCAATATTCATTGGGGATCATTACGGGCCTAATAAAAGAGGTTATTTACGGGCTGCTCTGCTGACACCGGCCCAGGTCCAGGGATTCAGCTCCAGCCATCTCAATTTGCTTTACCTCTCTCTCTCTCTCTCTCTCTCTCTCTCTCTCTCTCTCTCTCTCTCTCTCTCTCTCTCTCTCTCACTCTCTCACCTCTCCCAGAAGCACTGACCTGAAAAAGAAAAATTGACAGCAGAGAAACGAACAGGAGAGAGGATGGAGGGTGAATTCTCCTGGCACGGCTTTTAATTCTCTTGGCCGTGTTTGGAGGTTTTTTCAGCCCGTGCCAAAAAAACACTGTAGGCGCCATATCCCTAAATCCCGAACTAAATTTGAACTTTGCTTGCCACTGGCGTCGCAGTCGGACCCACAAAGGGATATTTCATGACATTTAGAGAAATGCCGCGCAGATCCTTGCCTCCTCGCAACAACACAGTTTTTAACTTCTCGGCAGCCAACGTCAATTATTGTGTTTTCAAGGCCGCAGCGCTATTCTTCGGGTCATTTCATCAGCACCAACAGCTGTAGCAACACCTGACATTGTGTGGCAACAAGGCTACACAGAGTTGTGTGATATTGTGGGAGATTGCTGTATGTTAATTCATTCAATAAATCAATAGCTTCACTGTAATTGAAATGGTTGGCCATGTGGTGTTGAGTGTCAAAAAACTGAAAAGTGGAACAGTGAACTCTGTAGATCAAAAGAGGTACTGCATCTCACTTCCTCTTCCTCTCTCTCTCTCTCTCAGTCTCAGTCTAACACACTCTCACATCCCTTTTGTCTCTCGCTTTCAGTCTCACACACACACACAAACATCCTTATATCCAAGCGCACACACGCTCCTCTGCAGTTCCCTCTTAGTGTCTTGATTAATATGGTCCACTTTACATCAGTACACTGGATGCCAATGCACACTGTGCTGCTTTCCCTGAGCAATTAGCGGAGGGGCTCCACCAGCGTTGGATTATCAACAACAAGATGCCTCCTGACGCGAGCCCTAAAGCCTGCTGACTTATTCATATGTGTTTACTTTAAAAGCCTCTGCCCTGGTTTTTGTGGGTGGGCTGCACCAGAACTGAATTAAGAACAACATCTGGGGTGAGAGGATGGAGGGGAGGATGAGACAGACAGGCACATTATGCCCACAGAGAGGTGGCTGAAAGAGGAGAGGGACGGAGATCTTGTGGGGCAAATAAAAATGTAAGTGGATTGGGGAAATAAATTGATAGGAGAAATCAGTTGTTGCAGCGACAGAAAGTGTAGTACACACCATACACACCTTGATCAATTATTAACTGCAGCCTGTTAGTTGCTGTTGTCGGTTGGTGCTGTTGTGGGTTTCGCCAAGCAAGATCAATAAATTCTCCAGTGGTGGCTGAACCCCCTTACACACCAAAATATAAGCTGTGACGGACATGTTTTGTTTTTAGTATTTTTATGTGCTTCATATTCCCACATGAATGTGGGAGCATGAATAATTAAATGTACATTCAGAATCTCATTTAACTCTATCGCGTCTTCTCTTCCTGTAGGGATCCCAACAAGCCGGTTCCCCAAGACACCAAGTTCATCCACACCAAGGCCAACCGCTTTGAAGAGGTGGCCTGGTCCAAGTACAACCCCCAGGACCAGCTGTACCTGCACATCGGCCTGAAGCCACGCGTGCGCGACCACTACCGCGCCACCAAAGTGGCCTTCTGGAAACACCTAGTGCCCCACCTGTACAACCTCCACGACATGTTCCACTACACCTCCACCACCACCAAAGTGCCCCCGCCGGAGACCACCGAGAACACCTTGTCCACCAAGAGGCCCAACGGGAAGACCTCCTGGCCGTTCAACACCAAGCGGCCTCCCATGTCCCCGGCCTACAACAGCGAGGACAAAGACTCTTGGAGCGAAGACGAGGAGACGGGGCCGCTGGTGGTGGAGAACCCGCGGGATTACTCCACAGAGCTCAGCGTCACCATCGCCGTGGGAGCCTCGCTGCTCTTCCTCAACGTGCTGGCTTTCGCAGCCCTCTACTACCGCAAGGACAAGCGGCGGCAGGACTCGGGCCGCGGGCAGCCCAGCCCGCAACGCCAGACCACCTCCAACGACATTGGCCACCACGCGCCCGAGGAGGAGATCATGTCGCTGCAGATGAACCAGACGCACCACGAGTGCGAGGCGGGGAACAGCAACGAGGGGGCACTGCGCTTGGCCTCGCTGCCCGACTACACGCTCACTCTGCGGCGCTCCCCGGACGACATTCCCCTCATGACCCCCAACACCATCACCATGATCCCCAACTCACTGGTGGGCATGCCCAACCTGCACCCCTACAACACCTTCACAACCGGCTTCAACTCCACCGGGCTGCCGCACTCCCACTCAACCACCCGCGTATAGCTTTAAGGAGGCCAGTGGCAGCCGGCGTAGGCGGGGGAGGAGGAGGCGGCGGCGGCGGTGGAGGAGGAGGAGCAGGAGGATGAACGAACGGAGGAGAGGATTGTGTTTTATAAATATCACAGGGAGGGGGAGGGCTGCGAGGGGGAGGGGAGGGGAAGGGCATGAGTCGGATTAAAACGTGAAGAGATTTAACTAGACTTTTACTACGAGGAGAGTTGCTGAGAGCTCTCTATGGATGTCAAGTTGTGCAGAGCTGCCAAAATCAAACTGCTTCCCTTCTCCTGACCGGGGGAGGGGGTCTTTCTGCAGTGTTTTTTTCTAAAATAATCATTTTAAAAGCCTTTTTAAGCAGACTAAGGAGATATCAACACTTATCTTGAATTCATAACAAAAACAAAGAGAAGTGCTTTTTATTTCCCATCCCTTCCTCCTGCGGGAGACACATCTCGAACAATGGCCTCTACGTCAATATTCGCGAAATGTTTTTAATTGCTTCTTTGTTTTGTTTTACGTTTCAATGCCTTACAAAGCTTGTTCTTATTTTTTGTCATTATTTCTATTCCCTGAGACTATTCCAAGTGGAGCGTGTTACAAGCCGATGAGACTCAAAGATGAGAGACTGAATCCAGGATGGGAACCTAGAGGATATGCAGATGTAGAGATTTTAAAGCCATTTTGGGCAACCCATTTTTTTTCGTTCTGTTGCGTACCAACACAACAGCCACACAAATGGTGTTATCATTTTTGTTTTGTTTTTTATCTCGTATAGAAATGATTTGTCTGGGACAGCTCTTGCCGGGAGACGAAAAGGCAGAGATAAATACTATGTTACTGTGATTGTTTTGTTAAGAAAAAAAGTGCATCTTTTACAGCCAATTTATCTGTTAAGCTATCTGATATTATCTCCACAAAGTGTGCACGTACACATGCTGCTTAGAGCACCTGTGTGTTTGTGTGCATGTGAAAATGATTTCTCGTTCCTTGCGCGCAAGCGTGGTTAAGAGGCGGAGATAAAGGAAGAGACGCGTTGTCGGAACTTGCAAAAGCAAGAGTGGCGAGTGAGTGAGTCTGATTGCGTGTGTGAGAGAGTGTGTGTGTGAGAAAGAGTGTGTGTGTGAGAAAGAGTGTGTGTGTGTGTCCGTGCACCTGTTTTTTTGTTTGTAGGTTGTATAGTGTGGTTTTTTCGGGGGGGTGGGGGCTGAGTACTTTCTCATGTTGTTGATTTTGGTTCACCACCAGTAGTGTTTCTGCTGCGTCTCTGGGTGTCTGTCTTTGCGAAATAGCACTTTTGTTATTTTCAAAGTTATATATGTCTAATTTTGCTTAAAGATTACAAAAATAAATCTATTATTTTACGTGTAAGAGAAAAAAAAATAGCTAAAGATTCAACTGAACTAACTGACATGATTCCATTGACTTTGTAAGAGTTCCTCTTCAAAAAGCAGACAGTGGCCTGTTTGCACTGAATAAACCTCCATCAGTGCACACTTGTATTTCTTTGAATATATATATAAATATGGGCATACATACATATATGTATAGGGCTCCCACTAACAAAACAATTCACTGTTCCGACTGCAAAGCACCAACGCAAATAATTTCTATCTATTGTTGTTGTCATTTGAAACATCCTAAGCCAAGACTTCTCTGGGTGTCTTTGCAAGAGCTCTATATGTATATTTATGTATAAAAATATTTAATATTTATTTATGTATACCAGATGCATACATGCTGATTGTGCCATGTGCCAAATTAAAACTGTAAAAAATGAAGAATATAAAGTTTCACAAAACTTTTTTTCCTCTCTTGATCAAAGTTCTTTCCCTCCCTTTTTTTTTATGACTTTTTATTATTTCCATTTTGAATGAGTTAAAAAAGAAACATTCTTGCAGCAAGTGCAAGTCTCCCCCCAGGACTTCCTCTCTACCTCCCTCTTCCTCTCTCCTCCTCCCTCTCTCCTTTTCTCTCGCTGAAACCTTTGAGAAAAACAGGCTAACAGCTCGGGGCCTATCTGCGTGCATAGCTCCAGATTTTACTGTAATTCATGCAAAGTAGCGCTGCAGCAATGGGAGATTGTGAAAAGATTGCCTTGATGTACTCACATTGCATCCTATTATATGTTATTCTCGGGGAGAAAACTGGAGTTATTGATTCTGCGAGTAAAACTGACAATTTTCATTAAGTGGCGTGGCG
Organism: Sebastolobus alascanus; assembly: GCA_916701645.2. Taxonomy (NCBI): domain Eukaryota; kingdom Metazoa; phylum Chordata; class Actinopteri; order Perciformes; family Sebastidae; genus Sebastolobus; species Sebastolobus alascanus. Next base: position 2,767,548 of record CAKAOJ020000041.1, on the reverse strand, counting down.
CAGATTGTCTTGTGATCTACAGCGACCTGACCAGTGATCCAAGATCAGTGTTGCAATCCTAAAATACTTCACGCACATAGACCTCAACATTTTTATGAAGTATTCCAGTGCAACTTCCCCTGGTGTTTAATGATTGGAGGCGCAGCAGAGCGAGAAGCACAGTCTGGTCAGCTCATCACCGATCCTGCCAGTAGCAGAAAGAGAGAAGGGGTTATTTGAGGGAAGTTGCTTGGAGACTGATCTATATGAGTCATCTTGTTTTTGCTCATCCTGCCTTATATGTGGCTCACCTCCTAATCAGCCACCGTCTTCAACTGAGACGCAGCCACTAAGAGTGAAACAGGCAGTTGGTTTCCACCTGGAGCTGTCTCACGCATACAGAAACATTTAATAATGTCTCTTATGTAAGGAGCAGGCTATGCAAATAGTCAAACTTGTTAGCAATAATATCAGTGGCGTGTTGTTTTCTGACATCAGACGAGCAAACATTACGGCATCGATGGCATTTTGATGAGCAAAAATGTTTTTTAAATGCTCCTGACTGCAAAGAGGATTAAATCTTTCTTATTGGAATTTGTCCTTAAAGATTTGATTCACCCAAATGTCCTAAAGGAACAGTGTGTAGCATTTAGGGGGATCTACTAGCAGAAATGAAAAGAATATTAATAACTATGTTTTCATTAGTGTATAATCACCTAAAACTAAAAATGGTTGTGTTTTCGTTAGCTTAGAATGAGCCCTTCATAGCTGCATATGGAGCGGATCCTCTTCAAGTAGTCCGCCATGTTGCACCGCCATGTTTCTACAGTAGCACAGAACAGACAAACCAAACACTGGCTCTAGAGAGAGACATTTGTGTTTATACGCTACCTGAAGGCCACCATAGTTCTCAGACACACGCGGTAATGTGAGCCGCAGAGTGCTAAACCGTGGTCCCGCCAGCCGCCATCTGACTTCTGTTGCTCCTAAAGTAGTATTATTATGGTAAGGATGGCCTCTGAGCGAGGCAAACGACGTTACCATGGTTTTGTACTCTGCGCCTCATGTTACCGCAGTCTTGGAAAGGGAGGAGTGAGCGGAGGGGTACTCAGTTGGTTGCAATCTGCAACCACACCACTAGATGCCGTCAAATCCTACACACTGTACCTTTAAAAACATATTCTTAACTCATCTGTTGTGGCTTTTGCTTTTGAGAAATGTGTCTCTTTCTGCAGTCACCCCAATACAATGGAAGTGGATGGAATTTTGTTTGTGGTGCTTACAGCATTGAAATATGACAATTTTATCAATAAAAAAAAAGTGACATGTATTTAAGAAAAAAAACATCCTTTCTACACATTCCTCCAACAGTTCAACGTTTTTTAGGGACTATTTCTTTGGTAGAAAGTAGTTCCAATAAAAACTGTTTTAGGTCTGTGGATTATTCAGAATCACAGCGACATTGTTTCAGAAAAGACAAGTTGCTGTTTAATTCTTTAGAGCTGCTATAATCAATATTTTTGTGCTAACAATGGCTCAAATGACTTGTGTGCGTCATATGGACAAACCCACATAGTAATTACCCGACTCTACAGTTCCCCTCAGTTCTACAGAGCATTTTAGCATCTTTTAGCACATTGTTTTGATCTATGGCCCGCAACTTTTGGTTCCTTTCACTACTCTCATAGTGTCGTTTCCAGACTCAGCAAGCTTTCAGCAAAAAAGCCACTAATCCACTGTACGCTACCTGCCCAACACCAAACAGCAGACAGACAAAATTAGCGACCAGCTGGTGAACATAGTGGAGCATTTAGCAGCTTAAAGCCGGATATTTCCCTCAGGAGTTGGTGGAGAGCAAAATAGAGCTACAATGAGAGTGAAAATTGAACTTAAGTAGCCAGAAACACAACTCTAAATGAGTGTTGCTTCTAGATGTGTAAATAAGCAAAACAAATTTAATCGCGATTAATCGCAAATTAATCACACATTTTTATCTTTTCAAAATGTACCTTAAAGGGAGATTTGTCAAGTATTTAATACTCTTATCAACTTGGGACTGGGCAAATATGCTGCTTTATGAGAATGTATGTATATATTTATTATTGGAAATCAATTAACAACACAAAACAATGACAACTATTGTCCAGAAACCCTCACAGGTACTGCATTTAGCATAAAAAATATGCTCAAATCATAACATGGCAAACTCAAGCCCAACAGGCAACAACAGCTGTCAGTGTGTCAGTGTGCTGACTTGACTATGACTTGCCCCAAACTGCATGTGATTATCATAAAGTGGGCATGTCTGTAAAGGGGAGACTCGTGGGTACCCATAGAACCCATTTTCATTCAAATATCTTGAGGTCAGAGGTCAAGGGGACCCCTTTGAAAATGCCATGACAGTTTTTCCTCGCCAAAATTTAGCGTAAGTTTGGAGCGTTATTTAGCCTCCTCCCAGACAAGCTTGCTTTAGAACTGAGTCCGTTACAACCTCCGAAAGATAGATTGTGTTAATGCGTTAAAGAAATTAGTGTCGTTAAAACAAATTTGTGTTAACGCATTATCGCGTTAACTTTGCCAGCCCTAGTTTAAGTATATTTTTTAATGCTGTTAGCACCGCAAACAACATTTCATCCACTGTTCCATTTATTATTGATTCATTATAAATTATTAGCAATGTCCATCTGCTGATGAAGACTGTGAGGTGTGGCTGAAAGCTGCTGAAGATTTTTTTGTCAAAATATGTCTTTTGTTTTATTCTTTTTATTTTTTTGATATTTGATATTTGGGTGACCCGATGAATCAAAGTAGTCCCCTCGTCTGATCCGTCTGCAGTGGAGGGAGGTCAGTTTCCGTTGGCTCCAACACACACACATACAGCGGCACAGGGCTAAAATTGAGTGGAGGAGCTGAGAGTGAAGTATCAAAGGGAAGAAATGTCATGGGAGGGCAACTTGTTTTTTGCCATGTAATTTTCCCATATGCTGTTAAAGCAGAGCAGATGTCACTGGGTATTGGCAGGAGTAGGCCTGGTGGCCGTGGGGACACGGTTTTGGGATACATGGCCCTGTGAAGAGCCACATAAAGGGGAAGACCATGGAAATGGCAGCGGTGGTGGTGCAGCGAGAGGAAACGGGGTCAAACTCCTTCAGCAATCAGACACCTGAAGGCTGGATGAAATTAGCCCAAACCTCCTATGACAAGAATCACCACCACCAAGTAGAAAAATGGGACAGTTCTGAGCACTTCTCCACAGTCGAGATTTGTTTGCAGTTCAGTGAGTGTGTTTCCAAAGTGACATCATTCAAGGATTGGCTGGAATACCCCGATGGGGTTTGTGACTGCCTCGACAGCACAGAAGACAAACCCAGCCTAGGAAATGGATGTGCCAAATTACACAGTGCCACCCGCTGGGAGAGAGCTGCAGGTGTGTGTGGGTGTCCGCGTGTGTGTGTGTGTGTGTGTGTGCTGGTATGTGTGTGCAGAAATTGAGAATTTTATTTCTACCGCGGTGAACGTGTTGTTACCTATATTTCCTCTCACACTCTCTTCCTGTGTCTCATTCGTCTTCGCTCTCTCTTTCCTCTTTCACGCATTTTTTTTTTATCCTTCCTCACCCCAATTGCAATCTGAGCAGCTCTACCTCTGTCTCACACAGGCCCATTTTCTCTTTCTCCTGCTTTGGAAGTGCCATCATCTGGACTCCTTGCTCATTTTCATTCATTAAGGTCTAATTTTGTTGAGTTACTATGTTTCTCCACTGACTAAGATGCTAATTAACATCACTTATTTGGAAGCCATTCACCGAACCAAAACTCTTGCAGTTTAAATTTAAAGCCTGTTTTTCTCCAAAGGGAAATCATTCTGTTTCTGTCAAAACATCAATAATCTATTATTTCCATGTGAAGAACACACTCTTGACAATTTTCTTTTGTACCCTCAGAGCAAGACAAATCACTGGCATATTTTCAGGTTTTCCTAACTAGGACCATCATGCACTGGAGCTTTTTTTTTTTGTGGCATCAAACCCAGATACTGTAACACATTTTTCACTAGAAACTAGGACCGATACAACAAAACCAACGGTGTTTGGCCCAAATACATCATGATAAATCTCTGTTATCTCAGTGTCATTGTACAGATTACTAAAGATGCCCTGTTACTTCTATGTTTATGTCCATAGAATGTATTTATAATCTCGCAAACTGGAGTAATCAAAATAAAATATCTATTCTTTCTGTATCTTATTGTGATTCTCATGAATATAGAGCATGACATTCATTTTCAGCGGGCGCGAGACCAGGAAGTTTGGTGCTGATAATAGTGTTTTTGTATATTCTTCATCCTGCAAAATGATTATATAGAGAGCATCGCAATCCAAGAGAGCATCTCTGTAAGTGCTGTATTTGAGTGCTCTGCTCCTCCAAAAAAAGAAAAAAAAAAATCACACAGCTTTTGCATTAAAGGATAAGGCCGGAATATTTTATCTTTTATTTTATTATCAACAAAACCCACCAACAGACCTATACCAACAATGAATTTATCCCGCTAACAAGTACTGACTTCACAGCCAGATGCAGCGTACGCCTCTGCGCCATTGAACTCATCGCTGTCCAAAAACTATTAAAAAGACAGAGAAAAGAGCCAAACAAGAGCCACTGGGTGACATATTCTTTAATTACAACAAACACAGACAGTGTAGCTCTTTCCTCGCCGCTCGTCAAACTAGCAAAGCAAGGATCCCCCAGCATGCTCAGTGACGTCCGCCCAACATGGAGCTGCTGTCCAGAGGAAATGCTGCTGCAGAGTTGTGTCAAAATAAACCAGAGTATCGCCCAACGGTGTGGCTGTTTTATGTGTTTTTAATGGGCTTGGATGGCGATGGAGTTCTGTGGCACAGAGGCATATAGCTACAAGCTGTGGCTGCACAGACAGCACTTGTTAGCGGGATAAATTCATTGCTGTTTTTCGGTCTTTTAATGGGATTTGTTGGTTAAAGTAAGATAAAGTAACACCGACATGATCCCTTTAATGCAGCTTTGGGTGCAACAAACTGTGGCAGCATTGCAAGACCGGAACAAGCTCAAGTAATGTACTATTCAACAGTAAAAGGGGCTGGTTTGGTTTTTATGGAGGTCCAGTAAAGAACAGCAGCAGCCCATAGTTCATCTAGTACAAGCAGTCCCACCTGCCCCCGGCCTAAAGCTGCCTGTCGACTACATAATGATCTACCCTCTGTAAGATGGATGGCCCGGAGATACCACTGAGGCTGCTGAAACTAAAGCCTGCACGCTCCCCCAGTGTGTGTGAGGCAAGTAACAACAGCAGGCAACAAGCACATTTTAAGCCTCTACACGGTATCTATTCTGTTTCCTGTCCAGAAAACCCTGTTACCACGAGATGCTGCTTGATGGCAAATTTTTCCTCCTTGTTGGTCCAGTTCTGATGGCTGAAGTTTCAGGGCAAGATACGCAACTTTGAGGGTGTTTCATTCCTTCTCTAACTGCTCTCGTTATTCACAGCATTATCTTGCAGATTCAGAGCTATTTTTTGCAAAGTCGTTCCTCGCCAGCTGAGGCCAGGTCCCAGGCCGCTATCTCTCAGTTGCATCAGCTGGAGTTCACCATCAGATGGCAGTCCACTAATGCCTTTCTCAGATGTGGGTTACTGGTGGCAAGGGAAGGTTGCGTCAGTGTGGACCTTTGGTGTCTGAACTCGTCGGCCTGTGCTGCTCTAAGCACAGACTACAGAGGACTCCCGGAGGACTTCCCGAAAGTATCTTATCGCTTAGATCACATTACAATGACTTTCAGTGGCACCAATTTGATCTTAAGTGCTAATCCAGGCTACCAGGCTTTTCACAGATCTCTCAGATCAAATACACTGTGAGTTTCACTTCTATATCTGAGCTTACTCCCTAAAAAAAATCGGCACCATTTTTTTTTTCCTGTGAAAACTACTGGAAACATCCTTTGAAGTTAAGCCTATTTTTGCCCCAAGAGGCAGAGACATTCATTCGTCAGTGATGCCTAAATGTTAGTCCTGTGAAGTGAATTCTCCAATTTTTTTCTGACAAATTGAATAGATGATTGCATGGTAATTTTTCAACCCAAATAGACCCAGATATTGTTAATACTTAATCAGAAAGTTTAATAAATGTCTGACCTCGTAAAACTTTTATAAATTTCTTTTTAAAGATGCAATATTTTTGCTGATGGGGATCTAATTTGAATCCCACCGTGTCTCAAAAAGCAGGTCCGTTTGCCTTCAGTGTTTAATACAAATTGGAAACAAATGCATTTTCATACGCTCTGCTTTAAAAATACATTTAAAGTTCCAGTAATGTTATAAGTTGTGGCATTAAGATGTTAGCAAATCGATTAGAAGGAAGGATCATCTCAGCCACAAAAACATTTCACACCGCTGAAAAACAGAAGATTCAGCAGCAAGGCAGTCTGGGTACCACAGGCAACACTCGAGTCTACACTTGGATCTTAAAAACTGTACACATTTGTTTCTATTCGCTCTCCTGAAACTACTAACACACTGGAAACATATTTTCACAGCTGTACAGATGCACCGAGACCTCCTTGTGTGACTGACAGCTTACTAGCTTGGTACATTACAATAAAGAACACAGTTTTTCCTGCCCACTAGGTAGTGTACAGCCCATGGCGTTTGCTAAAACTATGTTCACTGTCACTTCCATTCACACGTCCGCATCTTCTCATAGCTTGTTTTTACTCCCTATTCTCACCAGTGTTCAATATGTAACTAGCGCTTAAATTGGATGTTATTTAAAATACAGCGGTTCTCCATAATCCAAGAACAGAGTTATTTGAGCTCTTTGATGAACTCTATGTTGTTTCCCTGAGTTTCAGTAATGAATTCAAGTAAATTGCCTGTCTGAGTTGAAAGAGGAAGGGTGAAGTGTTGTCAAGAAATCCCCAGTCAGCAGTGATGTAATGGCTCATTTGAAGTCCAGTGAAGGCTGGATGAGTCACATTCTTCGGGAATGAACTCCTCTGAAAGTAATTATACTGGTTTCCTGCTCCATACAATGAGGCCTGATGAGTCAGAGACCAAAACAGGAAATGACATGGGCTATACGTTGGCTTGAGACTTGGGAGTTACGTGAGAGCAACCACAAAAATCCAAATGAGCCATTAAAATGTTTCCAGTGCACTGATGACTATAAAATGACAGAGTAGTGATTGTTTTTCTCTTGAATGAGTCGAGTATTGCATTGTAGATCTATTTCACTTTAAGATCCGCTTGAAGTTATTCATGTTTTCTGATGCTGTGAAAGATTTGTTTGCAAGGTGGTCATTTTTGTAAACAGCAGAAAAACAGGCCAATATGCTTAATTATGATAAGTTTACAAAAACCCAAAATGCTGATATTGCATCATTAAGATAAACTCTTCTATTAGTATACAAATATCACTCAAATTTAGCATGTCCAAAACTGCTATACCTACTGCCAAGCTAGCGGCTCTGTGAGGCTGTCGTGTCTAGAAGGTAACATGCAAATTGTGAAACTCTCGCGAGATGGTTAAAGGGATAGTTGGGTGTTTTTAAGTGGAATTGTATGAGGTACTTATCCAGAGTAGGTGTATTACTTACAGTAGATGACGGTTGGCATGCCCGCCTCATCGGGAAACAGACAGGAGCACCGACAGCGGAACAAAGCAATACAGTGTTGTGGACGGGGACAGCAGCAAAATGTATTTCAGCCACCTAAAAGAACGGCTCACCTAAAAATATTGATTTCCATTTAAGTGTACGCTATATTTAGAATATTGTCCGACGGTGAACTGAACTGAAAGTGAAACGTATCTATACTGTTTTTGTCATCTGAGCCTGCTAGCTTTGGAGAAGTATAGATGTAGAAGGAAAGGGCTGTCTGATGGCAAAATAAAGCAGTGAAAATATTCTAAATATAGCATATACTTAAACAGATATCAACTTTTTTAGGTGAACCTTTCTTTTAGGTGGCTAAAATACGTTTTTTTTTCCCGTCCCCGTCCACAGCACTGTATTGCTTTGCTCCGGTGTCGGTACGTCTGTTTCTCCAAACTGGGGCTACGCCGACCATCATCTACTGTAGGCAATACACCTACTATGGATAAGTACCTCATACAACCCTCCTTCAAAACACCTGAACTATCCCTTTAAGGTTAGGCATTGACCTTGAATGGTTATGGTTAGGCTAGGTCGTCGGGCAGTGAGTCTCGTGACAATTTTTACAAGTTTTCGCAATTTGCAGGCTACCTTCTAGACACGACCCTGTGACACAGCGGTACTTTGAGCTATATGCTAACATCAGCATGCTAACATGCTCATAATGACAAACAATGTTGACATGCTCATGTTTAGCAGGTATAATGTTTACCATCATTACAATCTTAGTTTTGCACCTTAGCTTGCTAACATTTGCTAATTAGCACTACACAAAAAGTGCAGCTAAGGCTGATGGGAATGTCTTTATTTTTGAGTCATAAAATAAGTATTGGACAAACTGAAATTTGATCACCAAAGTCATTAGGATACATGCTCTGGGACCATGAATGTCTGTACATGGATTTCCTGACAAGACATCCCATAGTTGTTTGACATATTTTAGTCTGAACCAAAGAAGTGGGCCGACCGACATTTCCATCATAGAGACACGCCGCTAGCATGGCTAAAAAATGAAGCTATATAAGACTGTTGTAGTCAGCCGTTTGCTGTCCTGTTATGTCATGGTATCTAAATAACTGAAAAATGGTTTTATGGCTTACATGAATATCTCACCCGACTTTGAAGTGGTGTCATATGAGAGATATTATTTCACACCACCAAGTCCTTTTATGGTTCAAGCCCCTCGCTCTGCCTTTTGTGAGTTTGTGCAAGAATAACAAAGCAGTGATCCGAGTCCTTGATCCGGGCTCAGGGACTGGCCTCGGTTACGTAAGACCCAGTCAGAATCTGACAACTCAGTGAGTGTGTGTGTGTTGGTGGGTTAGTCGGGTGTGTGTGTGTGTTGGGCGGTGGAGCCAGCTAATTCCTTGGGAGAGCGTTGTTAGCCTGGACCATTTGTGGAGCTCTCAGGGGAGAGGCGTTGCTCCGGTCTCTCATCAGGCAGATGACAGACGACTGCGTGCTCTGCATGCTGCGCTCATCTCGGCCATGATAGCTTCACTGCACAGGCCATATCTCTGCTTCATTTACTCATTGTCTGATAATAACAAGTGTCTCCTTTCTGCTATACTCAATTACATCTTCATTAGCTTGCTAACTAGCTTAAAACACACCAGCATTGTGTGTGGAGATTTTAAGTCTATGTGACATTTATTACCGGGAAGCCTGAGTCTATAGGTGAGGGCCGAACGGGGCACAACATGATATTTATAATGTCTTCATCTCTCAAGACCATTCACTGTCTCATCATAGCGGCAATCTATTTCAATTTATCGGCTAATGAACTCAGTTCATTCATCATTTACTCTGTTATCTAAACAAGGCGACTGGCTGACATATTGGCCTCTTACTTTGGCGCGCTGCCAATCAAATACTGGCCTAGTAATTAGCTAAACAATGGGGAGTTGTTCCCATAAGACAAACTGAGATATTACATCAGATCCCACTGAAGAGCAATCTAATGAAAATCATACGGCATAATTAGCTGCCCGCGACATTTCGTGCACAATGAAATGACAGTGTGGATTAGAGCAGCTAAGTGTGGCAGCAATGTCAAGTACCAGACCAACAGATACAGAGCTGCAGATCTGAGACATTCGGCTGCTGTTACAAAACCACCGTGGGACACACACAGGGAGAATTCCAATCCTTTCAGTTTCACCTGCGTACTACACCGTCACGTTTCCTGCATTCTTGCAGTTCCTCGCCTTCGGTCTCTGAAAACAGGATGTGCCCTCCGTTCGTGAGGGAAGTTCCATCATGTCAAAGCAAACTTTGTTTGTTACCATGCTGAACAGCTGTGGCCTCAATCAGTCATCCTCGCCTTTCTCTAAGTGGAACAGACAACACAAGAGGAGCAGGTTACTTTACACCACCCCTGTGTATTCCCCCATTGTTTGAACACTCTCATTTTCCCTTTTCGGTCTCTCTCAGTTCCCATTATTCCTGTTTGCTTTACAGTAATGTCACATTTGAAACTCATTTGCTCTCTCCCCAAACCAGCGCCAGCTATTGTCCCGGTCAGCAGGGTTAAATAGTTGGCCAGAGCGGTGAACTATTCTGTATAAAGTGTCTTTTAATGAGACATAAACAGACAAGGGACAGTATCTTAAATGTCCAGCCTTCCTTCCTTTGGCCACTGCCGCTGACATGATGTCAAAAAGCAGGTCCACCCAAGCAGTCTAAGTATAATATATCACCAGGGCCGGTGGTATAGATGACGGCTCGTATCAACCGGCTGTCTGGGGATTTTTTAAGGAGAAAACAATGACAACTCAATAAACCACTGGTGCATGATATCTCTGTTTCTAAGAGGCCAAACTTTTCTTTGGCACCCTGAAACCAGAGTCTCCTGTGTGATTAGAGTAAGCTGTGCTAATACTTCAGAGATTGTTGACTGTTGGTTGTAGTTCCTCATTCAGCATCATCCTCAACTCAAATCTGGCAGCTCTTCAGCCGACTAAAAATAATTTTGCATACTTCAGCTGGATTATGCAGCCGATGTCACTCTATGTAAAATCACAAGCCGCGAGTGAAAAATCACACCTTACAACCACGACGTTCACCTCGGCCTTGTCTGCTGCTCTAAGCAGTGTTGCTTTGACAACAGGGAGGAGACACCTGTAAATGGATGAGACTCGCTGGGGTGAAATGACAGCAGAGTATCAACACAACCACGGTGGAAAAAGTCACAGCGAGATGCTCTTTTACAGGCGACTCAAACAAAGCAGAACAATTTCCTTCCTTCAGTTCAAAGCGTGGATTTGTGGTAATAGCAGAGTCGAAGCCCCCGCAAAAAGAATTACAGCACAATGTCTAAATGAGCATTGTTTCTCGCTGCACAAGCTGACGCACTTCCTTTTTAAGCTGTCCTCACATGGTGTCTGAGCTAAATTTGGGGGTTTCCTGATATGGAGGCAGAAGTGAAACTCCAAGCATAACCAGAACAGACAAACAGGAAGCATCGGTACAAACTAAGGAAAATGGGTGAAGGGCTCCTGATACATGTGGCGCGACAGTAGCAACAGTCAATTTAGGGGACAGTGAAGGTGTTGGCACATTGAATACAATTTGTTTTCAGTACTGTCAGGGGTGTTTTTAGAGAAGTGAATGGCTTTCAACATTGTGTGTGTGTGTGTTTGGAATCAGATGTGGCCAGCAAGGTCAGCGGTGTCTCTGCACTGAATCTGGGACAAGATTAAATTTAGTTTCAACAAAAAAAAAAAAAAAAATGAATACAAAGTTCAATCAATATGTAACTTTATTTAAATGTGCATTCATCTGTACAACAATTCATATATATAAAAAAGAATATTAACAAGAACTGTACACTGGAAATGTCCACACTTTTGATAATACCCATTAGATCTGAACCCTTGGACTTTACATCAGTTTAAAACTAAAGTGCCATCTGTAATTTGTAACAGCCTCCTTTAAAATAAAATATGGAACTGAGGATATAAACCTACAGTAGGCAGAATGTTTTTGGCATCTTTGGGCAAAAATTCCATAATAACCTTTCAGCATATTGTAATTCAAGTGTTCTGAGACAAAACTAGACTTATGCACCTCCTCATGGCTCTGTTTTCAGGCTTTAAAAAATCTAGGCCTGTGACGGGAGCGTTCCTATTGGCTGTTTATTCAACGGAGGCAGCTGTTTCTCATTTTACAGCTAAACAGTACACGACAAGATGTTTCTGAAAACATTTGAGGCAAGAAATAGACATTACAGTAACAGAATATTGATTCATATTTGATCGGCGCTGCCTAGTTTGACCGTTTAATTAGAGTTCGCGAGTGATTGACAGCTGCTCAGAGACGGCAGGCTCCAGCTCGGCTCTGATTGGTTGTTTTCCTCCGGTCTGTGAAATCTTGCAGATGCCGTTAGGAGCACCGGAGGACACAGAGGCATATAATTTTTTTCAGATTACCTGTCTCATGCACTACTGTCAGGATATAGTGACCGTTTTATAAAAACAACTTTTTTTAATCATATTTGTTCCATTTCTACCCACTGCATCTTTAAGGCTTTACCGGCATAGCACTTATGGGAATTTTAGATATGGCACAGATACGCTTTCTATACTCTGAGCGGCGTTTTCTCGTACGCCCGAGCAGATGGGAGCTTTGTCTAGTTTTGTGAATATGTCACACATCTCGGATCTGATGCTGCGGGGAGTGGGAGGCGGGGGACGTCGTCTTTGCCGGCTGGACGCGGCGTCGCCAGGGGTCTGAGGGTGTTCTTGCATTTTGGAATGGAGTGCCCTTTTAATTTCTGATGTTAACCTTTTCCCCTGGAGCAGCCAGGGGAGCGCTTGCTCCGTCAGATCTGCTCTGGTGTAGATCTGCCTGTCTGCTCGGCAGTAGCCAGCCACGTCGCCCCCGGCCTGTTTCTCCCCCCCTCTATGTGGCTCGCTTTCTCACTCTCTGTTCACATCTCTGCAAAAGAGAGGGGGAAGAGAAAAGTACAAAAGCTCAGCAGCCAGAATAAGAGAAAAAGCACACAGGCATATTAACACACAAACATGCAGTGACTAATAGGTGGGCCTTGTAAAGATACAGGGGGAGCTACGATTCATTTGTAACATTAATTCTCTCCGCGTCACCACCACTGATAGCAGCGGATGTATGTTTTGTTCTTTGTGGTTTGTGTATGTGCACACGTGTTCACAGGCCTCTGAAACACCACTGCTTTAGTGCTGATAGCGAAACTCATGTAGTCAAGTATGCTATTATCACTAAAGGTTGTGCAGATAGTCCACCTGAGTCCCCAGACATGGCATTTACACACAAGAGGTGCTCAGAGATAAACGGGAGTGGGGGGTGGTAGTAGCAGTACACGGTGGAAACAAGGTGGCTACTGCTACGCACTCTGTTTTTCAATGTGTAACAAAACATGCTCTCTATCTGGGTCTCTGCCACCACCACACACCGCAGCCTGCTGGCTCGTCAGCTTAAGTGCAAAAGGAATAAAGAAAAGATTGAGTAATAGGGGGGGTGTAATTCTCTTAAATGCGCACCTGCAAGTTCCCGGTCCAACATGTCGATAAAACTCTCAAGTTCCCTCGTGTCTCCCAGCTTGGCTGCAGGAAGAGGACAGAAAGAAAAGGAATTTGAGAAAAGCAATGGAACATTTTTGCGGCTCAGTTCAATGGTATTTCCTTTGGACCAGAAGCCTGAAAACTAATTTAAATCACAGAATTACATATGAACCAAACTGCCTTTGGACCTGAAGCGTAAAAAAAAACAAAAAAACACATTTCAGCTTCTTTTCTGTGTGATAAAGCTGATTTTAAGCGCCATAAAACCCAGACAGCTTGACAGATCCTACCAGGATCTCTGTTGTAAATATTTTCAGGTATTCTGCCTGAACACAGACGGTGTGAATGGCACCATCTTGTTTTCATCCATTGAGATTTAACAGTAGTCGTCTGTGCATTTACATGCAACAAAAATGCAACAGCTCTTCATTTACACACACCTGAGCCAGCCTCGCCGCTGCATAACAACAACCCCTGCAGGAGAATGAAGGGGGAGCCGAGATGTCACAGTCGCAGCGGCAGGGGCTTCGTTGTGTAAAAACAAAAGAGCTCCCAGCCTAATGTGGAGGGTTTTTGTGTGGCTGTGATAGTGATCAGAGCAGACGTGATAGTGATCACTGTAAGAACGAGGGCTATCTGGATGGAGATAGGCTGATGGGAGCCTCTAGTACCTTTCGGTGCCAGCTTTGTGCCTGCTGTGTGGAGCTCCTCCTCGCTGGTGTTCAAACTGTTTCCCAAAGAAGCTTCGCTGCCTGGGGGGGCGAGAGGAGAGGGTGAGCGGAGATGATAAACAGAAGACAAGCACTAAGGCCAGCCCATGCAAATGAACTACAACTATGACAACAGCTTTAACACAATGCAGGAGCTGCACATAATGATAATAACATGCAGTAAAACGAAGGTAAACGTGTGTTCTCTCCCGAGTGTCAGCTTCTGAAACGTTCGGGGGCCAAAATACTTTCAATAATGACGACGCATGGGAGCAGGGAAACACACTTTCTTCTTTTATCTCATAACCGTCGACAAACGGCAGCAGCAACAACAACAACAACAAAAAAAAACACCAGACAATTACAGAAGATGGATTATCTGTAATTGCGGTTCATTCTGGTACACAGCTATTGTCATGAGCAAAACAGCCACTTTAAGAGAAGTGTACAGGGATGTGTCCTCTTGTAACACTAATTTCATGCAAATTAAAAGTGTCAAGCTGTAGTTGTTTGGGCTGATAAAGGGGCTCAGCAGGCACCCATGGGGGCTCCATACACCCTCACTCTCCAGCAAATGATGCACTAAATAACGTCCACAGTTAGATAAGCAAACATCATCTTAATCACAGCTACATTGTTCTAGCGTGGTGATGTTGTCACTCACTGTAATCCGAGTCCTCGACCCCGCTGTCGTCCCCTAACCCTGTGCGACTTTTGGCCTCCCGCAAGATGTGCTGGTAAGCGTGAGGTTTGCTTTGAGAGGGGGCCTTCAGCTCCTCCACCACGTCCTGGAACTCCTGCAGCAACTCGCCCAGCTCCAGCTCCATGTCTGCGGAAAATGTGACAGCAGTTGGAGAGAAACCACATTACTCCACTGAAAGAAAATGTTAAGATCGCCTCAAGTTTTTTCAGAAAGCAAAAATAGTAGAAGCACTGAACAAATTGACATTTACGCATGTATTTTTTATATTTTTTAAATAATAAAACAACAAACAAAAATTTCTTAGATGTTGGATATTTTTCAATATGAGAAATAACTCCTAACAACCATATCTTCAGGGTTACAATGGAATTAAATAAAAGCTAGAAACCAAAACCTGCAGTTGGATTTTATGTCAGTGGGTTGTATCAGATAAGTTGATGTGTGAAAATAAACCTAACAGCCCATAAGGCATATAAAACACCTAACAGCCTGTAAAACACCTGGTCTGCTAACTGTGATACATAAATATTACAATTTAAATCGAAGTTCTATGCTCTGGGCTGCAATAAAACAACACTTTTGGCCATTTCTTGAGTAAATGCGCAGTCATTAAATAACGGATGACCAAACCTTGGTTTACCCACCATTTTATGAATATGATAAATTTTTAACAGTCCCCTGTGGGGTATAGAAAGCAACAAGAGTAGCAAATGGTGGTAGGTTGCAGGAAGAAAAAATATAAGCACATACATATTCAAAAATTGCAATGTTTGGTAAGATGTGAAAGATGCCTGAAGTTTTTTAATGTGTGAAAATGAAAAAATACAGATTTGTACCATGTAGCCTGTTCAAAATATATCAACAAATATGAGAGTATGAGGTAGAAAATGTGTAAAATTAAAGCACAGCAGGCTATATGATTTACAAAACTGCTCACTCTCTCAGTGTAACTTTAATTTGTATCAACATGATGTGATACATAAAAAAGGATGAGGCAAGTGTGTAATTTGAAGAGGTTAAAATACAGTTTACAGCCTCTGTGAAAGCATTATACAGTCGTTAGCTGTTTGTTACAGGCCCATGATCACCATCACTGTATCCCCATTTAAAAACTAATGGCTCAAGTAGTCGTTAGACTCACCTGTGGTAATGTCTGAGGTCATGCTGGAGCAGTGAAATTAAACACCACCGGGCTGCTGTGCGTCTGGGTTCACAACGGTTTAAAGCTGACAAGCAGGACTGTAGTTTTTATTATAAAGCCCTCCACACACGCGCGCGGGCGTGCGCGCTCAGCTAGCGGACGCCAGCAGCCAATCATGTCGCAGACAAACCTCAGAGGTCTGCTGTAACTGGAAAAAGTGGGCGGAAAGTTAAAAGGGAAACCATACGCAAATGAGACAGACAGAATAAGCCGTTGCATAACTCAGGTCAAAGCTTACAGGTTTTTTCCCCATGCTTTGAAATTAAGAAAGAAACTGTGTGTAGACTTTAAAAGTGAATGTGCTCGTTTAGTGTTCATAATAGATTTATCATGTTTTGGCACAAGGAGCTGCTACAATAGGATTTTACATTAAAGAGTCATTCTGAGTTTGAGTGAGGATTTATTAAAGAATAAAAACTGTAATGAGGATCAACTGCTGTCGGCTCGTATCATCCTAATATTTATTCTAATAATCCGTGATATTTTATACTTAACTATATTTTTTTATTTGGTCCAGAAACAATGCTGCACCTGTTCTGGCAATGTCCAGACACCAACACATTTTGGAAGGATGTGTCTTGCTATGTTACTGATAATATTGACTGATTGAACTTGATTGATTTTTTGTTGTACCGGCATAATGTACTGTTGGTTTCCACATTAACAATAGTTTAGAGTTATATATAATACATCTGATCATTATTTTAGCAAAATTTCATATTCATTAATCCAAATTTAGTCACTCAAAACCCTTATTTGTATGATTTGAAAAATGAAATAAAACAGTACATAAAAAACATTCTAACTAAAAAATAAGAAAGCTGCGAAAACTATTTTTTGTGCTCTTCTAAAAGATTCCCCTGGCTCTGACATTAAGTGTCTGTATTAATGACTCATTTATTTGTATATGTTTTGTTTGTATGTGCACTATTGCAATAAAGAATTGAAACAAAAAAAAATAAAGTAAAAATAAAATAGTTTTCATTGGGTGAATTTGTTTCCTACTTCTTGACTATTCTTGTAACCAGGTGGTAAAAAAAAAAAAAGCCTATAAGAGCCATTTATTCGTTTGTTTGCCTGTCTTTATTTCGTGTAATACCTGTTTTGTGCACTAGGTGGCCGTCACCTATAATGGGACTGCATTTATACAGGAAGAGTAGGCGGCCAGACGCGTTGCATGCCGGGAGACAAACAGATTTTGACCGTGGCCATGGCGCATTGCGTCGGTAGCGTAGCAGTGGAGCAGTGGTGAACTTAAATTGGGTTAAAAAGCTACCTAGCCCTCATCGACTGCGTTACCTGAATGCAAGAAACTTTGTATAAATGAAGCAGCAACAAGCAAAGGTAAATGGCTGGACATTGTTGGTTTGTGCGTTAAGTCGATGCCTACTGCGTGTGTCGGCTAAAAGTCGACGACATAGCATCACCATAGTGACTATTGGAAGCACTGGAAGCCACTGACTATACCTAGGCTACATATAAATGTACCCTGGAAACAAAAGTGTAATTGATAATAGAAAAATGAGTACTAATGTACAGATTAATGTATTTGATGTGATGCTATATTTTGTGTTTTATGGGATGGATAGCAACATTAACTATATAATTCAGCCTCTGATTATACTTGGTGAATTCCACATCCACTAAGGGAAATGGTCTGACTCCAAACAAACTGCTTTCGTCACTTTCTTGTTGAACTCAAGCAGTATGGCACCTTTACTGGAAAATGTCAAAAACCAAAAATCTGTAGTCTCTCAATATTTTAAAGGAAGTACATTTTCTTGAACTCTGAAAAGACTTGAAATGAATGGACATTGAACTCCTCTGGCATTAAGGAGTTTTTTTTTTTTTTTTTTGTCTTGTTTGTTTTGTACTGTTTATTGTATTCCCTATACTTTTGTACTTGTCTTTTGTTGAAAATAAAGTTCTGAAAAAAAAAGAAAAGAAAACAGAGCCATGATGAGGAAAAAAAAAAAAAAGTGTAATTGATATTCTCCACCGCAGCAGTCTTACTATGGATATTGACTTTGGATAGCAGGAGGCATGGTTTCACCTACAGAGCATGCGCACGCGGAGAGTTCAAGGGTCGCTGGAAATATATAGGAAGTAGACACACGGCGCCATTTTGGCTCTTGCCGACGGTGAGAAGATTAAAGAATAGTCCTACGTTGTTTAAGAAATTACTTACCGCAACAGAGCAATTTATTGGTTGAATGTTATCTGATGTGTTTAATCCATTTTGTGTAAATGTTGTGTTTAGGATTGCCGATGCTTGTGGAACAAAAACAGTCCAGTGGTGCTACTGGAGCAAGGTAGGAAACCGATGATAATTTCTGATTTGATGCTATATGTAGGCTATTTTTTATTTGTTACATGGTGCCTTCAAATGAAACTCTACAACATGGGACTTCGTGTACACAATATGCTTGGCGTTCAAGTGGTTAAGTTGTAAGAACACCGCTGCTTAGCAACGGCAATATTAACGTTACTGTCTGTGTAGAAGCCACAGAGGTTAACAAATTAGCAAGATAGCAAGTGGGTAACATAATGCAGTAAATGCAAAAAGCATAATGACAGAGGAAAAAGGTGAGGCTGTTGGGAATATCAACATTTTCCTCAGACAAATTATACAATTAAAAATAATTACAATATACGGCTAATATTACAATAAATTCACTTATTATTATTATTATTATTATTATTATTATTATTATTATTATCCTGGCTTCACTTACTTGAATGAAGGGCACTTAGGCTAAGTAGAAAAATTGTCTAAGTGTCACAAAACTTTCAAATATTATAGTTCTGCTTTTAGCGGTGCAGTAGTCCGCTCCCTCACAGAGGCCCCTCAAGTGCAATTTCTGTTCAAACTCCTACAGAACAGCTGTAACTTTACAAGTCCATGCGCCATATCATGCAATTTTCAGTGAAGTAACCTTGCATTTTTACAAGTGGTAGAAGTGGTAATCTGATCCTTTACTTAAGTAAAACTTATAGGCCTACCATAGTGTTAAATACTCCAATACAGCAAAGTTGTCATTAGGCAGAATAGCCACTTTAGAGTAGCCTATATTATTTTTCTAGTGGTTACATTTTTGATAATTATTATTATTGTGTGTATTGTATTGTGAAGCACAGCAATACAGTCCAAAAAGTAACGTTAACGGCATCTAACAAAAACTGCCCAGGCTGACCTAGATTACAGCAGAATGATTTTGTTTCTGTTGGCATCGGAGGGCAATTTTAGCAAAGACACCACAAGTCGGTGTTTGCTTTTGGCAGCTCAGGTTCTGCAGGGTCTCCGCCGGCACTCATATTTTTGGATTCCATTATTACTGTTGGAAAAATAACTAGCTTTGAGAACAAGGACGTTTTTGAATGGCATTACGCCCAATTGCGCCACACAGCTAGCAAAGCTGAAGTAGCACTCTTCACTTTGACGTCACTGGATGCAGGAAGAATAGATTTTGCAGCTACGCCCGGCTGTGCGCTAGAGACACAGAAAACATCGGCAAGAACTACAGGCGTTTTTCACACTATATCCTTAACTCAGATAGATAGAGATAAGGTTGAAAATCTGAGGATTTTCCCTTTAATTGTAATAAAATGATTAATTAATTAACAAAATAAATGGACATGAAATGAAAGATAATTGATCAGTGCAAATATCTACTTTTTATTTTATACACCAAGGTCGGGTTGAATGTGTGCAACATGGTTCAACTTGAAATTAATGCCCCTCTGGTGACTTTATTTATTTTGTTTCATCTTATAGATGGTTGCAGGTGGACTGGTGTTTACACGGTCCATGGGAACTATGGAAGAGTCTTCATGTTTGTCCAAATCCTGCATATCTTTGTCATTTTATTCATGAGCATTATGCAATTCTCCACTTTCCAGTGTCGTCGTCTTCTTCTTCTTCTTTGCGTTTTTAGTGGATTGCAATGCCAACTTTTAGGTGCATACCGCCACCTACCGTACAGGAGTATGTAGAACAGGATCTAGTTTACATTAATATGTAATACACTTTCCACTGTCAGTGCTGACTATAAATATAACTATAACTTCTCTAAATGTACATTATTGTTGTTTGGTTTTTACTTTAACTGTCAGTTGTGTGTTGCATGTTAAGACAGGTGCTTTTATCTGTCACACACTTTTAGATATGTGGCCTCAATGGATGACATCTGGGAAGAAACTGAACGTTATACAGACCAACTGAGACAACATCTTATCTGGGCTAAAGCTCTGAGGTAGGATATTTTTTCTCATTACGAGCTGCTTTGTGTTTAATTTTGGATATTGAAAGAAAATTCATGAAATGAATGGATATGATCTGTAATAGATATGGGAATTCGGACATCATTCAGTGTGATTTACACTTCCCGAAAATATAATTGCCTCTGATGTCCAGAACTTCAAAATACCTGAAGCTGACATCACAGCCAATTTAAGGAGCTCATTTGTCTTCTTTGTTGGTTCTCAGAGAAAAGACATAAGGTTTTGGGTGAGGAGTAGCCGTCTGGATGGAGATGAGGACATCAAGGTGAGGAGAGGTGGACCTGAAAAACACTACTGTCTGTGCACAACTGGAAACTGCAACACTCAAATAACTTCATTTTTATATTTGAATGATGGTGTGTCTGTAATGTGTTTTTTTGTGTGTCTCTGTCCTCCAGAAAACTGGAGGAGTAGCTGGAGAATCACAGGGAGGCTCATGAGAAGCAGCTCAGCCACCTTCTGAGACGAGATCGATGCTCGACTAACTCACAGAGTAAGGAAACCCCAGTAAAGCAAAATATTGTCTTGATACTTTGATTATTGATTCATATTTTTTTATTTGTTTTATTGATAGTAGATGGTGTAGAATGGAACCAAGGGAATTACATAGTGACGAATGTCGAAACCACTTGACCACCTGGACATGCATGTTTTATTTATTTTTGATTTATTTGTATTATATTTTATTATTTGTTCCCTTTGTTACCAAATGAATGGACTGACAGACAGTGAATGTCTCCATTTAATCATTGTGAGTCATTTTGTGACTTAAAGGGCCTTAAATGTAATTAAATGCAAGCCACTTTTAAATCCTTGTCATCATTACACTAGGCATATTGTGATTACATCATCAGATTACCAATATATGACCCAATATACCTACCTGTGTTTTGTGTTGAACAAGGTTTTGATCCATCTTCCATGAAATCTGATGCAAAAAGTCTGCGTGAACCAGGGTCTGTTATTGGAGCATGAGAAATTTTATATGTTTTGTAAATGTTGGTGTAAATGTGTCTGTTTCCTGTCCAGACTGCTGAATGAACAAAGAGACTTGGAAGGGCCTGGAGGAGACGAGAACTGGAGCACACGGAACAAACATATGGTAACTATCAAATAAACTAGCAGTAGTAGTTGTAGTAGTAGTTGCAGTAATAATTGAAGTTGTTGCAGTTGTTGTTGTTGTCGTCATAGTTGTAGTAGTATTAGTAGTAATTGTTGTTGCAGTAGTATAAGATCTCATGGTATGGTATGCCATAAAAATATCTTAAAAAATGTCATAGTATGGTTTGCTATAAAAACGTCATAGTATAGTATCTCGTAAAAAATACTGTAAAAAAATAAAGTCATAGTATAGAATGCCATAAAAATGTCGTAAAAAAGTCATAGTATAGTATCTCATGAAAAATTTCATAAGAAATGTCATAGTATAATATCTCATGAAAAATTTCAGAGTATAGTAAGCCATAAAAATGTCATAAAAGAAACCCCCAAAACCGTCTTGGTTAGTCTTTCCAACAATCACCAACTGTGGTTTGGTCAAAATAGACTGCTGGCTCTACACGCTGTTTCCCCCCGCTGTCTCTCAGCAGATGAGCGGCACTCATTCTTCGGAGGCAGACCATTAAATCAGCAAAATAAAATTACAAACATCGCCCAAAAAAAACAACCGGAGATGTAATCAGCTAATAGCCCATATATTCGTCTAATCGCCCAAAATGTCATAGTATAGTATGCCATAAAAAATAATAATAATGTAGTATTTCATAAAAAACGTCATAGTATGCCATTAAAAAAAGTCATGGAAAATGTCATAGTATAGTATGTCATAAAAAGTCATAGTATAGTGTTCCATAAAAATGGTATTAAAAATATCATAGTATAGTACGTCATGAAAGAAGTCATAAAAACGTCATAGTATAGTATGTCATAAAAAACTCATAAAATATCTTAATATAGTATGCAATAAAAAGTCATAGTATAGTATTTTATGAAAAATATAAAAACGTCATAGTATAGTATGCAATAAAAATGGAATTAAAAATATCATAGTTTAATATGTCATAAAAGAAATCATAAAAATGTCATAGTATAGTACGCCATATAACAGTCCCAAAAGTCATAGTATAGTATGTCATAAAGTCATAGTGTAGTAGGTCATTAAAATCATAGTCATAGTATATAGTATGTCTAAAAAGTCATAGTATAGTATGTCATTAAAAAGTCATAGTATAGTATGCCATAAAATGGCATTAAAAATATTATAGTATAGTATGTCATAAAAATATCATAGTATAGTATATTCATTTGTATATTAATGCCATAAGTTAAACGGTTAAAAGAAATATTACAAATTAAATAAAAAGCTGAGCAAAACTCAGAGGAGCGGCTTGTCACTTAAAGGAGAATAGCTGGTCCACCTTAACAGCCCACCTTAAGTGAGTCTGAGCCGGTGTTGCAAGATACAGGAACTTGGCTTGGGTCTTGAGGAGTTGTAGCATTTATTCACAGACAAATAAACTGTACACACACTGCACTGCTACGTTCACAGCTACAACGCCACCAACAACCCCACACTCACCGCCACCACATACACACTAGCTAACGTTACGCCGGGCTGACAGAGTAGCCAGACAGACACACAGCTGACAACCTCGCAGCTAAACTAAATGATGCGATGGAGACTTACCAGGAAAGTGGCTACAAGTGTCCTCGACAATACACGCAGCATCGTGGCTGGTAACTCTCCCGGTCGGGTGAACTGGGGACTCAGTTGTCTGTTTTGCGCGTTTTACACTGCAACTGGTGATTAATGATGAATTTAACCTGTTGTGCATCGGCTTATCGTTGCAGCTGGGCGGCTTGTTATGCACTAAAACCATAGCACTGCTGCATGCAACACACTAATCTTGTCGGTAACAGTTAATAATCGGTTAACGAAGGTCGGCTATCGGTTAGAAAAAAAATTCAAAATTAGTATCCCTACTACTCCACCCATCTTTTAAGTGGTTACGTCTCCAGTCTGATCTCGAGTGCACAGCTGATAGGTACGTGGTTTGTTTACATGACGTAACGTAACACTTGCTGTTAGGAAACAGTGTCACTCTCTCTGTGGCTGAGTTCTCTCCATCATGACGGTTGTTGTTGAATTATTCCTCGTTCAGCTTGACCTACCTAACGTTACATATTATAGTATGTCCTAGAAACTGTCATAAAAAGGTCACAGTATAGTATGCCATAAACATGGCATTAAAATATCACTATTGTATAGTGTGAGTATAGTATGTCACAAAAAGCCATAGTATAGTATGCCATAAAAAAGGCATAGTATTGTGTGTCATGAAAAATCATTGTCATAAAAAAGTATACTGTCATTAATAACTCATAAGAAAATGCCATTTTATAGTATGTCAAGAGAATATAAAAAGTCATGGTATAGTAGGTCATAAAATGTTATAAAAAATCATAGTATGGTATTCCATGAAAACATAATACAGCATGTCATGAAATTAATAATATAAAGTCATAATGTACTATGTCATAAAATTAAAGTGTATGCCATAAAAAAATAATAGAATAGTATGTCATGAAAGAAATCATAAAAAGTCATAGTATAGGGTCATTAAAGAGTGAGAATATGTCTTAAAAAAAGTCATAGCATAGTATGTCATAAAAAGCCATAATATACTGTAGTATGCCATAAAAAAGTAATAGTATAGTACGTCATAAAAAGGCATAGTAAAGTATGCCATAAAAAAGTAATAGTATAGTGTGTCATAGAAAGGCATAGTATATTATGTCATAAAAAGTTCATAAAAATTTCAGATTGTAGTATGCCATAAAAGAAATCATAAAAAGTCATACTATAATATGTCATAAAAAAGTCATAGTATAGTTACAGTATGTCATAAAAATCATAGTATAGGATATCATAAAAAAGATAATAAAAAGTCATACTATAGTATGTCATAGAAAATCATAAAAATTATATAGTATAGTACGCCATGAGTAAGGGATAATGTACAGCGAGCCGGTCAGTGTTGTGAAAGAAACGGAAAAGGTTTCTTTCACAACAATGACCCGCTAGCTGTACATTATCCCGCTTATTCCATGGCTACTTACTTAAGAAATCAATATTTTGACACAAAAACGGTCCGCCAGAGTCCGACATCAGAGCTGCTGAGAGCTGCTATACATAACAACGGTCTGCTATAAAGAAATAACAGACCTTAGAACGCCGTGATTGACAAATCAGAATCGAGTATTCACACAGCCGTGTAATAAAAAAGTAATAGAATAGTGTGTCAAAAAAGAAATCATAAAATGTTATAGTATATAATGTCTAAAAGACGTCATAGCATAGTATGTCATAAAAAAACATTAAAATGTCATAGTATAGTGGATCATAAAAATTCATTAAAATGTCATAGTATAGTATGTCTTAGAAAATATCATAGTATAGTGTGTCATAAAAAAGTAATGGTATATTATGTCATAAAAATATCATAAAATTGTCATTGTAGTATGCAATAAAAGTAATCATAAATAAGTTACAGTATAGTATGGCATAAAAAAGTCAAAACAAATGTTATAGTATAGAATGCCATCAAAATATATAGTGTCACGAAATACATCATAGTATAGTATGTCTTAAAATAATGATAAAAAAATCATAGTATGCCATAAAGATGTCAATACAAATATAAATCTAGTAAGTCAAAAAATGTCACTGTATAGTATACCATAAAAAAGTCTTAGTATAGTATATCATGAAAGAAATCCTAAATTTTTTTTAGGTGTAACACCCAAAGTGAGTCAAATACACCAAGAGAATAGTTTTTAGTATGGGTGGCGTGACCAGGGTCCACAGCACCACAGCTGAGGTGGACAAGGGAGTATGAGATGTGTGTCTCCCGTTGTTTCGGACAACTAAAAAGGGGGGGAATTTTGGAACAGAAAACCAAAAATTGTAATGATTTTTTTATTGAAAATGCACACACATTGCCCTTTATGTACCCTCCGAGTACATTCATACAGTAGAAGAAGTTGGATGAAGTGGGTGAAGAAACTCGGTCATCCTCAGTTTTGGTCTGGAAACTATGCACTCATCTGGGGAGAAAATAAGAGAAGGATGTCATGAGAATTTGAATCACTTTCACATACATCTGAAAAGTGTACTTTATGACATTTGTTATGACGTACTTTACTATCATTTTTTGACATTTTACGTCATAATATATTGTGACTTCTTATGACATACTATACTATATTTTAATTACATTTTTTATGACATACTTTTCTATGATATTTTTAATGCTATTTTGTCTGACTTTTTTATGACTTTTCAACATACTATACTGACATTTTTTTTACATACTACAGTGACTGCTATGACTTCTTCATCACTTTTTTCGACATACTATACTATAACTTTTTTTGACATACTATACTATGCCTTTTTTTCGACATACTATACTATGACTTTTTTTTATTGTCTCGACATACTATAACTTCTTTTTCGACATACTATGTTATGACTTTTTTATTTTTTCAACATACTATACGACTTTTCGACATACTAAACTGACTTTTTAAAAAACAATTTCGACATACTATACTATGACTTATTTTTTCGACATACGATACTATGACTTTTTTTTTTTTTCGACATACTATGCCATGACTTAAAAAAAAATTCGGCATACTGTTCTCTGACCTTTTTTTCGACATACTTATACAGATGGGATGCGTTTAATTTTGCCGGGTTGCCACCGCGTTACTAGGGTGATGTCGCGGCGGTAAAAAGTTGGGGATGTATCTGGGCTGTACTTGATAACTAGAGACGCAAGATGGCAGCAGAGAGCTTGAATCTTAATTACAGGATTTTATGATACTGTATACAGTACCCCCTTTGACCACAATGTGGTCAACAATGGCAGTGGCGCTGTCCGTATTTCCGTAACTTTACTGAAAGCTTAAGCCAAAATATGAGATATTCGACGGGATGCTACATGCGTAAAGACGCAAAAGCGGTGGTGTTTTTTTCACTCCGACTCAACCTTACAGGAGATTAAAAGATCTGACTGAGATCTGTTTGTCTTACTGACTGACTGTGTGACTGATGTGAAGGGATCCGAGGGAAGGGCTTTCAAAACGTCCGTAAAGTATAAGGATATTATTATCTGTTATCTGATAATAACTATTATCTGAGGACAAATGGTGGAATTTAGGCCTATTTCATTTTATTTGTTTAAAATACTTACTTATTATTCGTTTACTTTTTCCCAACGAGTAGTACAGTATTTACAGTCAGGTGGGGAAAGCCATAATTTGCGCCCGGCCGCCCGTTACTACGCAGCCATAGCAGAGTGATTTCTTACGGTATACATGTTTTAAATAGTCTATTGTAGTTTATGAAATAAAGACAGTTTATAATTTGTACTCAAAGACTGGTGGTCATCTTTTCAGCCTCTCACCGGGTAAAACGGGTTACCCACGGCCCGCTATTTCCAAGCAAACTTTATTACAGTAGCCTAGTGTCTTTAAGGTGCTTTTCTCCATTATAGACAAGCTTCTCACTGCGCTGCATTTTTATAAACATAAAATAATCTGGTCATGGGTCACATCTCTCGGTCGTGTCCCGGCGCCGTCTCGTTCTCTCTTCCTCTTCTTGCCGTTCTCATAGGCCGCCTCATAGCGCTGAACATCCACTAACTACTATTTTCCTTTTAGGATTTTTTTTATTTGCTGTGACAGCAAAACGGTACCAGCGGAAACACTGGGTGTTTGTATTACTCTTACTGTGTATATTTCTGTAACATTTTGTGATGTTTATTGCAACTTCATCAATATCTGCTGTCTTACGTTCAACACACAGCTCCGCTCGCTCACTGGAGCAGCTTTGTAGGAGCCTTCAGTGTTGATAGGCTATTACTCGTGACGTGTAACCAATCAGATAGTGCTGTGGGCGGGACATTGATTGAGCCTGTTTTTTCATTGTTGTTTTATTAAAATTACAAAACACAAAATAGTTATGAGTATTTCTACCTTGAATGGCCATAGCGGTCATATTGACCGTATGCAATATCAGTGTTTCCCACACAGACGCCCACGCCCAGGTATATTAATGGCCAGGGGGCGAAATAGTATACTATGACTTATTTTCAACAAACTATACTATGACTGTTTTTAAATTTTTTTCAACATACTATACTATGACTTTTTTTATTTTTTCGACATACTTTAATTTGACTTTTTTATTTATTCAACATACTATACTATGCATTCTTTTCGACAAACTATATCATGACATTTTTTATTTTTTCAACATACTATTTTATGTCTTTTATTTTTTCGACATACTACACTTTGACTTTTTTCGACATACTATACTATGACTTTTATTTATTTTTTCGACATACTATACTATGACTTTTATTTATTTTTTCGACATACTATACTATGACTTTTATTTATTTTTTCCACATACTATACTATGACTTTTATTTATTTTTTCGACATACTATACTATGACATTTATTTATTTTTTCGATATACTATACCATGGCTTTTTGCGACATACTTTCCTATGACTTTTTTTTTGACATACTATTCTGTGACTTTTTTATTTTTTCGACATACTATACTATGCCTTCTTTCCGACAAACTACATTATGACTTTTTTTTATTTTTTCGACATACTATGATTTTTTCTGGACATACTATATTATTACTTTTTTTTCCCCAACATGCAATACTATGACTTTTTCGACATGCTATACTATAACTGTTTTTACTCTTTTTGACATACTATACTATTACTATTTTCTAGACATATTATGACTTTTTTTAATTTTTTCAACATACTTTACTATGACTTTTTTCCACCTACTATACACTGACATTTTTTCCACATACTATACTATGACTTTTTTTCCACATACTATACTATGACTTTTTCATTTTTTCGACATACTATACTATGAGGGATTTTTATATTTTTTTGACATACTATACTAAGACTTTTTTTTATGTACTATACTATGAATTTTTTCGACATACTATACTATGACTTTTTTTTCGTGATTTTCGACAGGCGCGGTATGGCTTCATTTTTAAAGATTTTCAACATGCCTTTTTTTTTTTCAACAGGCAGAGGTATGACTTTATTCTTAAAGCTGGGGTCTGCGATCTTGGAAAACTAGCATAATTTGAAAGTCGCATCGCCTCAGGAGCTCCGTCTAAACCCCTCCCCTCCCCTCGAAACTCCTTATAAGGCAACGCCCCCCACACACATGCACGAGCACCGCCGCATCGTAACTACTTCACATTTTTCGTAGCTATTTCATCACTAAATTCACTTCTAAAAAATGTTGAGGCGAGAAATCAACGGTGTAGATTTAGAATATTGACAATTTTACGATGTTAGATGGCGAATCAAACATTTTCTCCACTGTTGTCGGAGTTTAGAAGCTCCACAAACTGCCGGCACAGCCAGCTAGCTCCTGCCGGGATCGCCACCTCTCCACCCGGGCATTCACTCACACAGACCCCGCTATGAGCTGGAGCGCTCTCAAGAGACCGGTCTCGTAGACGAGGGGCTTTTATTTCCTGGTTGACGGAGAGGGGAGTGGGGGGTAGCTCTCTGGAGAGCCGGCCACAGAGCAGCAGAGAGGGGAGGGAAAGAGAGAGATACCTGCTGAGACAACACGACCCTTTTTAACATTACTCTAATATCTGGAGGGAGATCAGTCCACTCGTTTGTTTCTGTAACCTTAAAAGCAGTTTGAGTAACGTAAATTTTGTTCGGCAATGTTTTCTATCCATCGTCTCCCCTCGTTGATAATCCTGTTTGTCTGACTTCACTTTGAGCTGTTAGAATAAATAGTTTAAATCTGCAGTATTTTATAAAGTAAACTAACAGAACATAAACAACTAAATCAAAGTTGTATTTTTCGATAATATGGTAATAGTGGTACGAGTTCGTTCTCGTTGTCCGGTGTTTTAAGAGCTGAGTTTTCTCTTCCACTCTCCAGTGAACGTGCGGCGGACACGCGCTTTGAGTTCACGCTGGTGCACGCTGAGGCTAGAGTACGAGCAGGGAGGCAGGGAGGCATCTGATTGGTTCCTTACAACCGGGACCATTTTTACTGACTGGTAGACGTTTTTACAGGATTACAGCAGCTACAGATGACGGATCTTTTCCGGTCTTTTTTCAGTGCTCATAAGAAACGGATTGCTGTCGGGGTGTAAAGACCATTTCAACCAATATAACAAAAAGTGTATACTGGATAAATCGCAGACCCCATCTTTAATGATTTTCTAGAGTATGACCTGACTTTTTTTTCGTGATTTTCGATAGGCGCGGTATGGCTTCATTTTTAAAGATTTTCGACATGCCTTTTTTTTTTAATTTTCAACAGGCAGAGGTATGACTTTATTCTTAATGATTTTCTACAGGACTTTTGACTTTTAATCATTTTTGACATGACTTTTTTTTTGTGATTTTCGACAGGCGCGGTCATTTTTAAAGATTTTCGACACGCCTTTTTTTTTTATTTTCAACATTTAGAGGTATGACTTTATTCTTAATGATTTTCTAGAGGCCGCAGTATGACTTTTAATCATTTTTGACATTACCTTTTTTTCGTGATTTTCGACATATGACTATGGCTTTAATTTTAAAGATTTTCGACATGCCTTTTTTTTTTTATTTTCAACAGGCAGAGGTATGACTTTGTTCTTAATGATTTTTAGAGGACACGGTATGACTTTTAACCATTTTTGACAAGATTTTTTTTTTTTGATTTTCGACAGGCCTTTTTTTATTTTCAAGAGGCAGAGGTATGACTTTATTCTTAATGATTTTCTAGAGGCCGCTGTATGACTTTTAATCATTTTTGACATGACTATTTTTTCGTGATTTTCGACAGGCGCGGTGTGGCTTCTTTTTTAAAGATTTTCGACATGCCTTTGATTTTCGACAGGCACGGTATGGCTTCATTTTTAAAGATTTTCGACATGCCTTTTTTTTTTATTTTCAACAGGCAGAGGTATGACTTTATTCTTAATGATTTTTTAGAGGCCACGGTATGACTTTAAATCATTTTTGACATGACTTTTTTTGGGGGATTTTCGACAGGCGCGGTATGGCTTCATTTTTAAAGATTCTCGACATGCCTTTTTTTTAATTTTCAACAGGCAGAGGTATGACTTTATTCTTAATGATTTTCTAGAGGCCACGGTATGACTAAATCATTTTTGACATGACTTTTTTTCGTGATTTTCGACAGGCGCGGTATGGCTTCATATTTAAAGATTTTCGACATGCCTTTTTTTTATTTTTCAAAAGGCAGAGGTATGACTTTATTCTTAATGATTTTCGACATGCCTTTTTTTATTTTCAAGAGGCAGAGATATGACTTTATTCTTAATGATTTTCTAGAGGCCGCGGTATGACTTTTAATCATTTTTGACATGACTATTTTTTCTTGATTTTCGACAGGCGCGGTATGGCTTCATTTTTAAAGATTTTCGACATGCCCTTTTTTTTATTTTCAACAGGCAGATTTATGACTTTATTCTTAATGATTTTCTACAGGCCGCGGTATGACTTTTAATCATTTTTGACATTACTTTTTTTTGTGATTTGACAGGCGCGGTATGGCTTCATTGTTTAAATTTTCAACAGTTAGAGGTATGACTTTATTCTTAATGATTTTCTAGTGGCCGTGGTATGACTTTAAATCATATTTGACATGACTTTTTTTCGTGATTTTCGACAGGGGCAGTATGGCTTCATTTTTAAAGATTTTCGACATGCCTTTTTTTTATTTACAACAGGCAGAGGTATGACTTTTAATCATTTTTGACATGACTTATTTTTTGTGATTTTCGACAGGCGCGGTATGGCTTCATATTTAAAGATTTTCGACATGCCTTTTTTTTTTAATTTTCAACAGGCAGAGGTATGACTTTATTCTTAATGATTTTCTAGAGGCCACGGTATGACTTTTAATCATTTTTGACTTGACTTTTTTTTCGTGATTTTCGACAGGCGCGGTATGGCTTCATTTTTTAAGATTTTCGACATGCCCTTTTTTTTTATTTTCAACAGGCAGAGGTATGACTTTATTCTTAATGATTTTCTAGAGGCCGCGGTATGACTTTAAATCATTTTTGACATGACTTTTTTTCGTGATTTTCGACAGGCGCAGTATGGCTTTTTTTTCCACCAAATTGATCGACAGACTATACCATGCCTTTTTTCATGAAAATTTTCTACATTCTATACTATGAAATTTTTTTACGAATATTTTTGACATGCTATAGTATGACTTTTTTCATGAAAATTTGAGTTTTTTTTCCACCAAACTAATCGACAGACTATACTATGCCTTTTTTCATGAACATTTTCGACATCCTATAGTATGACATTTTTTCACGAAAATTTTAGACATGCTATAGTATGACTTTTTTCATGAACATTTTCGAAATTTTAAACTGAGTTTTTTTCCCACCAAATTAATCGACAGACTATACTATGCCTTTTTTCATGAACATTTTCGACATTCTATACTATGACATTTTTTTACTAATATTTTCGACAATTTTCGTCAATTTTCATGAAAAAAGTCATACTATAGTATGACTTTTTTCATGGAAATTTTAAACTGAGTTTTTTTTCCACCAAATTAATCGACAGACTATACTATGCCTTTTTTCATGAACATTTTGGACATTCTATACTATGACATTTTTTTACGAATATTTTCTACAATTTTCGTCAATTTTCATGAAAAAAGTCATACTATAGTAAGACTTTTGTCATGAAAATTTTAAACTAATTTTTTTTTCCACCAAATTAATCGACAGATTATACTATGACTTTTTCGCATGTCGAAAATATTCGTAAAAAAATATCATAGTATAGAATGTCGAAAATGTTCATGAAAAAAGGCATAGTATAGTATGACTTTTTTCATGAAAATTTTCGCATGTCGAAAATATTCGTAAAAAAATGGCATAGTATAGTCTGTCGATTAATTTGGTGGAAAAAAAAACTCAGTTTAAAATTTCGAAAATTTTCATGAAAAAAGTCATACTATAGCATGTCAAAAATTTTCGTGAACAAATGTCGAAAATATTCTTAAATAAATGTTATAGTATAGAATGTCCAAAATGTTCATGAAAAAAGGCATAGTATAGTCTGTCGATTAATTTGGTTGAAAAAAAACTCAGTTTAAATTTTCACGTCGAAAATATTCGTAAAAAAATGTCATAGTATAGAATGTTGAAAATGTTAATGAAAAAAGGCATAGTATAGTCCAGGGGTCAGGAACCTTTTTGACTGGGAGAGCCATAAAAGCCAAATATTTCTAAATATATTTCATTGAGAGCCATATAGTATTTTTAACGTATAATAAATTAAATATGTCTTACTTTTAATGCGACTTCTGGTGCTGCATGGTTTTGCTGATGGCCTTGTAGTCTGGTTCATACGTGGTGAGGTTGAGCTTCATGCAGGCGTTGAGGCTTCCATCAGTTAAACGTGAGCGTAGGTTGGTCTTAATGTTCCACATATGCGAGAATGACTGTTCACATGCATATGTAGAGCCAAACATGGTCAATACGGCAATACTCACACGCTGCATTGTGTGGTATGTCACAGGAAGCTCGTTCCAAGTTTTAAGAATCAGCTGGTCTTCAGGTTGAAGATTTTTCATTTCTGTCCACTTGTGTTCCCTCGCCAGCTCTGCTCGCTGTCGCGCAAGACTTTCCAACTCTCCATTAAGTGACTTGAACTTACTCATCCACATGTCTGATGCCTTCAGGTCAGCAACTTCCAGCTCAAAGTCTCCGATAAAGACCCCGGGGATGCATGTCAGGTCAATTTTGTCCACTGCACACTCATGTGGATGAGTGATGAACTTGAAAAGACCAGTGCGCGCACGAAATTCTCCAAAACGTGCTTTGAATGACTGCAGGAGATTGGACGTAAAGCCAGCTAGCTGCTGGAGATCCAGATGTTGAGTGGAGTCACTTGCTAAGCATGCATCTCTAAATTGTTGCAGTCTTTCAAAGTGCAGAAGACGACCTGTTTCAATGTCCCTGAGAAAGACTTCCAGCTTGCTTTCAAATGCAAACACTGCTTGTTGAAGGGATGAGATTGTATTTCCAAAGCCTTGCATTTTCACATTGAGCTGGTTCAGATGGCCAGTTATGTCCACGAGATAGTGAAACTGCAGGAGCCAGTCAGTGTTGTCTAGCTCAGGATGCTTGACGCCTTTCATTTCAAGAAAAGTCCGGATTTCACTCAGGCAAGCTGCAAAACGGCTGATCACCTTCCCCCTTGACAACCAACGCACGTTGCTGTGTAAAAGCAGACCGGGATAATGATTCCCAACTTCTTCTAACAGAGCTTTAAACTGGCGATCATTTAAAGCTCGGGCAACAATAAAGTTGACCACTCGAATGACCAGCGACATCACCTCACCAAGCTCCTGGCCACACGTCTGAGCGCAAAGCGCCTCCTGGTGCAGGATGCAATGAAAACTTAGGATGGCTCTCTTTTCATGTTCACGGAGAAGCGATACAAATCCTTTGTTCTTCCCCAACATACAGGGTGCACCATCAGTACAGACAGAAATAAGTTTATCCATCAGTAGTTTTTTTTCTTTAGCAAACTCCATAAAAGACGTGAATAAATCCTCTCCTCTTGTTGTCCCTTTCATTGGCAAAACAGCCAAGCTTTCCTCACACAGTGTGTCACCTGCAGCATACCTGGCAATTATACTGCACTGAGATAGATGGCTAACGTCTGTTGACTCATCTAACGCGCGAGAAAAGTATGTCCCGGCGTTTATGTCCTTAATTTGTGTTTCCTCGACTTGATTTGCCATCATGATGCTACGATCGTGCACAGTTCTTGCTGACAGGGGCATGTCTTTTATTCGTTTGATTATCTTGTCTTTATTTGGGAAGTCATCAAACAGTTCATTGGCCACATCAAGCATGAATGTTTTGGCATACTCGCCATCTGTGAATGGCTTTCCATTCCTTACTATTGCCAAAGCACCCGCAAAGCTAGCGGAATTCCCGTCACCTTGCTTGGTCCACACACGTAGTTGCTGCTGAATCGTCTGCACTCTCCGCTGTAGCTCCTCGCATGCCCTTTTCCTGCTGTCCCCCGCTGGATATTTCGATGCAAATGAAGCATGGTGCGTATCGAAGTGCCGCTTTATATTTGACCGTTTCATCGATGCAATTTTATCATTGCATATTAGACATACCGCAGATCCTGCTCTCTCCACAAATGCAAATTCCTCTGTCCACGCAGCCTGGAATGCACGGTAATCATCGTCTTTTTTTCTTTTCGCCATCTTTTCCGTTACAAGGGTTGAAGCGGATAAACTAGTTGGCTATCTGATATAATTGATTTCCTCACCTTTACAATGACCCGGACATGCTCGCGAGCCATTGGTTCCCGACCCGACCCACGGGTGACCCGTGACCCGTGAAATTTATCTTCAAAACTAATTTCTGTTTACTTTAAAATGACACAGTATTATTAAGAAATATCATAAGTATTTTAAAATCAGTTCCAAACTGATTTTTTTTTTTTTTTTAATTTTTTTTTTCAACTCAAAATTGTCTGGGAGCCATATGCCGTCACCGGAAGAGCCATATATGGCTCGCGAGCCATAGGTTCCCGACCGCTGGTATAGTCTGTCGATTAATTTGGTGGAAAAAAAACTCAGTTTAAAATTTCGAAAATTTTCATGAAAAAAGTCATACTATAGTATGACTTTTTTCATGAAAATTTTTGCATGTCGAAAATATTCGTAAAAAAATGTCATAGTATATAATGTCGAAAATGTTCATGAAAAAAGGCATAGTATAGTCTGTCGATTAATTTGGGGAAAAAAAAAACTCAGTTTAAAATTTCGAAAATTTCGATGAAAAAAGTCATACTATAGTATGACTTTTTTCATGAAAATTTTCATGAAAAAAGTCATACTATAGTATGACTTTTTTCATGATAATTTTCGCATGTCGAAAATATTCGTAAAAAAATGTCATAATATAGAATGTCGAAAATTTTCATGAAAAAGGCATAATATAGTGTGTCGATTAATTTGGAGGAAAAAAAACTCAGTTGAAAATTTTGAAAATTTTCATAAAAAAGTCATACTATAGTATGACTTTTTTCATGAAAATTTTCGCATGTCGAAAATATTCGTAAAAAAATGTCATAGTATAGAATGTCGAAAATGTTCATGAAAAAAGGCATATGATAGTGTGTCGATTAATTTGGTGGAAAAAAAACTGTTTAAAATTTTGAAACTTTTCATAAAAAAGTCTTACTATAGTATGACTTTTTTCATGAAAATTTTCGCATGTCGAAAATATTCGTAAAAAAATGTCATAGTATAGAATGTCAAAAATTTTCGTGAAAAAAGGCATAGTATAGTCTCGATTAATTTGGTGGAAAAAAACTCAGTTTATAATTTCGAAAATTTTCATGAAAAAAGTAATACTATAGCATGTCGAAAATTTTCGTGAACAAATGTCGAATATATTCGTAAAAAAAATGTCATAGTATAGAATGTCGAAAATGTTCATGAGAAAAGGCATAGTATAGTCTGTCGATTAATTTGGTGGAAAAAAACTCAGTTTAAAATTTCGAAAATTTTCATGAAAAAAGTCATACTATAGTATGACTTTTTTCATGAAAATTTTCGCATATCGAAAATATTCGTAAAAAAATGTCATAGTATAGAATGTCGAAAATGTTCATGAAAAAAGGCATATGATAGTGTGTCGATTAATTTGGTGGAAAAAAAACTGTTTAAAATTTTGAAAATTTTCATAAAAAAGTCTTACTATAGTATGACTTTTTTCATGAAAATTTTCGCATGTCGAAAATATTCGTAAAAAAATGTCATAGTATAGAATGTCAAAAATTTTCGTGAAAAAAGGCATAGTATAGTCTCGATTAATTTGGTGGAAAAAAACTCAGTTTATAATTTCGAAAATTTTCATGAAAAAAGTAATACTATAGCATGTCGAAAATTTTCGTGAACAAATGTCGATTATATTCGTAAAAAAATGTCATAGTATAGAATGTCGAAAATTTTCATGAAAAAAGTCATACTATAGTATGACTTTTTTCATGAAAATTTTCGCATGTCGAAAATATTCGTAAAAAAATATCAGTGTAGAATGTCGAAAATTTTCATGAAAAAAGGCATAGTATAGTGTGTCGATTAATTTGGTGGAAAAAAAACTCAGTTTAAAATTTCGATGAAAAAAGTCATACTATAGTATGACTTTTTCATGAAAATTTCGCATGTCAAAAATATTCGTAAAAAAATGTCATAGTATAGAATGTCGAAAATTTTCATGAAAAAAGGCATAGTATAGTCTGTCGATTAATTTGGTGGAAAATAAACTCAGTTTAAAATTTCGACATTTTAATGAAAAAAGTCATACTATAGTATGACTTTTCATGAAAATTGACGAAAATTTAAACTGAGTTTTTTTTCCACCAAATTAATCGACAGACTATACTATGCCTGTTTTCATGAAAATTTTCGACATTCTATACTATGACATTTTTTTACGAATATTTTCGAAAATTTTCATGAAAAAAGTCATGTCAAAAATATTCGTAAAAAAATGTCATAGTATAGAATATCGAAAATTTTAATGAAAAAAGGCATAGTATAGTCTGTCGATTCATTTGGTGGAAACAAAACTCAGTTTAAAATTTCGACATTTTAATGAAAAAAGTCATACTATAGTATGACTTTTCATGAAAATTGACGAAAATTTAAACTGAGTTTTTTTTCCACCAAATTAATCGACAGACTATACTATGCCTGTTTTCATGAAAATTTTCGACATTCTATACTATGACATTTTTTTACGAATATTTTCGAAAATTTTCATGAAAAAAGTCATGTCAAAAATATTCGTAAAAAAATGTCATAGTATAGAATGTCGAAAATTTTAATGAAAAAAGGCATAGTATAGTCTGTCGATTCATTTGTTGGAAAAAAAACTCAGTTTAAAATTTCGACATTTTAATGAAAAAAGTCATACTATAGTATGACTTTTCATGAAAATTGACGAAAATTTAAACTGAGTTTTTTTTCCACCAAATGAATCGACAGACTATACTATGCCTGTTTTCATGAACATTTTCGACATTCTATACTATGACATTTTTTTACGAATATTTTCGAAAATTTTCATGAAAAAAGTCATGTCAAAAATATTCGTAAAAAAATGTCATAGTATAGAATGTCGAAAATTTTAATGAAAAAAGGCATAGTATAGTCTGTCGATTCATTTGGTGGAAACAAAACTCAGTTTAAAATTTCGACATTTTCATGAAAAAAGTCATACTATAGTATGACTTTTCATGAAAATTGACGAAAATTTAAACTGAGTTTTTTTTCCACCAAATGAATCGACAGACTATACTATACCTGTTTTCATGAACATTTTCGACATTCTATACTATGACATTTTTTTACGAATATTTTCGAAAATTTTCATGAAAAAAGTCATGTCAAAAATATTCGTAAAAAAATGTCATAGTATAGAATGTCGAAAATTTTTATGAAAAAAGGCATAGTATAGTCTGTCGATTCATTTGGTGGAAAAAAAACTCAGTTTAAAATTTCGACATTTTCATGAAAAAAGTCATACTATAGTATGACTTTTCATGAAAATTGACGAAAATTTAAACTGAGTTTTTTTTCCACCAAATTAATCGACAGACTATACTATGCCTGTTTTCATGAACATTTTCGACATTCTATACTATGACATTTTTTTTACGAATATTTTCGAAAATTTTCATGAAAAAAATCACGTCAAAAATATTCGTAAAAAAATGTCATAGTATAGAATGTCGAAAATTTTAATGAAAAAAGGCATAGTATAGTCTGTCGATTCATTTGGTGGAAAAAAAACTCAGTTTAAAATTTCGACATTTTAATGAAAAAAGTCATACTATAGTATGACTTTTCATGAAAATTGACGAAAATTTAAACTGAGTTTTTTTTCCACCAAATGAATCGACAGACTATACTATGCCTGTTTTCATGAACATTTTCAACATTCTATACTATGACATTTTTTTACGAATATTTTCGAAAATTTTCATGAAAAAAGT
The DNA here is from genome assembly GCA_916701645.2 of Sebastolobus alascanus. Classification (NCBI taxonomy): domain Eukaryota; kingdom Metazoa; phylum Chordata; class Actinopteri; order Perciformes; family Sebastidae; genus Sebastolobus; species Sebastolobus alascanus. The sequence goes on along the minus strand of CAKAOJ020000041.1, from coordinate 2,729,268 downwards.
CATGTCAAAAATATTCGTAAAAAAATGTCATAGTATAGAATGTCGAAAATTTTAATGAAAAAAGGCATAGTATAGTCTGTCGATTCATTTGGTGGAAACAAAACTCAGTTTAAAATTTCGACATTTTAATGAAAAAAGTCATACTATAGTATGACTTTTCATGAAAATTGACGAAAATTTAAACTGAGTTTTTTTTCCACCAAATTAATCGACAGACTATACTATGCCTGTTTTCATGAACATTTTCGACATTCTATACTATGACATTTTTTTACGAATATTTTCGAAAATTTTCATGAAAAAAGTCATGTCAAAAATATTCGTAAAAAATGTCATAGTATAGAATGTCGAAAATTTTTATGAAAAAAGGCATAGTATAGTCTGTCGATTCATTTGGTGGAAAAAAAACTCAGTTTAAAATTTCGACATTTTAATGAAAAAAGTCATACTATAGTATGACTTTTCATGAAAATTGACGAAAATTTAAACTGAGTTTTTTTTCCACCAAATTAATCGATAGACTATACTATGCCTGTTTTCATGAACATTTTCGACATTCTATACTATGACATTTTTTTTACGAATATTTTCGAAAATTTTCATGAAAAAAGTCACGTCAAAAATATTCGTAAAAAAATGTCATAGTATAGAATGTCGAACATTTTAATGAAAAAAGGCATAGTATAGTCTGTCGATTCATTTGGTGGAAAAAAAACTCAGTTTAAAATTTCGACATTTTAATGAAAAAAGTCATACTATAGTATGACTTTTTTCATGAAAATTTTCGCATGTCGAAATATTCGTAAAAAAATGTCATAGTATAGAATGTCGAAAATTTTCATGAAAAAGGCATAGTATAGTGTGTCGATTAATTTGGTGGAAAAAAAACTCAGTTGAAAATTTCGAAAATTTTCATGAAAAAAGTCATACTATAGTATGACTTTTTTCATGAAAATTTTCGCATGTCGAAAATATTCTTAAAAAAATGTCATAGTATAGAATGTCGAAAATGTTCATGAAAAAAGGCATAGTATAGTCTGTCGATTAATTTGGTGGAAAAAAAACTCAGTTTAAAATTTCGAACATTTTCACGAAAAAAGTCATACTATAGCATGTTGAAAATATTCCTAAAAAAATGTCAGTATAGAATGTCGAACATTTTCATGAAAAAAGGCATAGTATAGTCTGTCGATTAATTTGGTGGAAAAAAAACTCAGTTTTAAAATTTCGACATTTTCATGAAAAGTCATACTATAGTATGACTTTTCATGAAAATTGACGAAAATTTAAACTGAGTTTTTTTTCCACCAAATGAATCGACAGACTATACTGTGCCTGTTTTCATGAAAATTTTCGACATTCTATACTATGACCTTTTTTATCGAATATTTTCGAAAATTTTCATGAAAAAAGTCATGTCAAAAATATTCGTAAAAAAATGTCATAGTATAGAATGTCGAAAATTTTCATGAAAAAACTCATACTATAGTCTGTCGATTAATTTGGTGGAAAAAAAACTCAGTTTAAAATTTCGAAAATTTTCATGACAAAAGTCATACTATAGTATGACTTTTTTCATGAAAATTTTCGCGTGTTGAAAATATTCGTAAAAAAATGTCAGTATAGAATGTCGAAAATGTTCATGAAAAAAGGCATAGTATAGTGTGTCGATTAATTTGGTGGAAAAAAAACTCAGTTTAAAATTTCGATGAAAAAAGTCATACTATAGTATGACTTTTTTCATGAACATTTTCGCATGTCGAAAATATTCGCAAAAAAGTCATACTATAGTATGACTTTTTTCATGAAAATTTTCGCATGTCGAAAATATTTGTAAAAAATGTCATAGTATAGAATGTCGAAAATTTTCATTAAAAAGGCATAGTATAGTGTGTCGATTAATTTGTTGGAAAAAAAACTCAGTTTAAAATTTCGATGAAAAAAGTCATACTATAGTATGACTTTTTCATGAACATTTTCGCATGTCGAAAATATTCGCAAAAAAGTCATACTATAGTATGACTTTTTTCATGAAAATTTTCGCATGTCGAAAATATTCGCAAAAAAATATCATAGTATAGAATGTCGAAAATGTTCATGAAAAAAGGCATAGCATAGTCTGTCGATTAATTTGGTGGAAAAAAAACTCAGTTTAAAATTTTGAAAATTTTCATAAAAAAGTCACTATAGTATGACTTTTTTCATGAAAATTTTCGCATGTCGAAAATATTCGTAAAAAAATGTCATAGTATAGAATGTCGAACATTTTCATGAAAAAAGTTATAGTATAGAATGTCGAAAATTTTCGACATTCTATACTTGACTTTTTCAGAAAAATCTTCGACATACTATACTATGACTTTTTTTCATAAAATGTTCGACATACTATGACTTTGTTTCGTAAAAATGTTTGACATACTATGACTTTGTTTCGTAAAAATGTTTGACATACTATGACATATTTTTCATGAAATTTTTCGACATACTATACTATGACTTATTTTTCATGAAATTTTTCGACATACTATACTGTCTTTTTCATAAAATTTTTCGACATACTATGACTTATTTTTCATAAAAAATTGACATACTATACTATGACTTTTTTTCATAACATTTTTGACATACCATGACTTTTTTTCGTAAAATTCTTCGACATGCTATACTATGACTTTTTATCATAAAATTTTTCGACATACTATACTATCACGTATTTTCAAAAAAACATTCGAAATACTATACTATGACTTTTTCGACATACTATACTATGACTTTTTTATAATTTTTTCGACATACTATAGTATGACTTATGTCATGAAATTTTCGACATACTATAGTATGACTTTTTTCACGAAATTTTTCGACATACTATACTATGACGTTTTTTATAAAAATCTTCGACATTCAATATTATGACTTTTTTTCACAACATTTTTCGACATACTATACCCTGACTTTTTTTCATGAAATTTTTCGACATTCTATGACTTTTTTTCGTAAAAATGTTTGACATACTATACTATGACTTATTTTTCATGAAATTATTCGACATACTATGACTTATTTTTCATGAAAATGTTTGACATACTATACTATGATTTTTTTTCATAAAATTTGACATACCATGACTTTTTTTCGTAAAATTCTTCGACATACTATACTATGACTTTTTTATAATTTTTTCGACATTCTATACTCTGACTTTTTTTGATAAAATTTTGCGACATACTATACTGTGACTTTTTTTCATAAAATTTTCGACATACTATGAATTTTGTTCGTAAAATTGTTTGACATGCTATACTATGACTTCATCATAACATTTTTCGACATACTATACTATGACTTTTTTTTCATGAAATTCTTCGACATACTATACTATGACATTTTTCTCATGAAATTTTTCGACATACTCTACTATGACTTTTTGTACTCTTTTTTCGACATACATTGCTATGACTTAGTTTCAACATACTATAATATGGCTTTTTTTCAACATACTATACTATGGCTTTTTTTTATTTTTTCGACATACTATACTTACATTTTTTTTTCGACATGCTATACTATGACTTTTTTTCCTCTTTTTTCGACATACTATACTATGTTGTTGTTTTTTTTACATATTATACTATGTTTTTTTTTATTTATTCGACATATTATACTATGAGGTTTTTTTTTGACATACTATACTATGTTTTTTTTATTTTTTCGACATACTATACTATGACTTTTTTTATTTTTTCGACATACTATACTATGTTTTTTTTTTCGACATACTATACTATGGCTTTTTTTACTCTATTTTTTCGACATACTATACTATGACTTTTTTTACGTACTATACTATGACTTTTTTTGACAAACTGTACTATGACTTTTTCAGAAAAATCTTCGACATACTATAGTACGACTTTATTCACGAAATTTTCGACAAACTATAGTATGACTTTTTATTCTAGAAATTTTCGACATACTTTAGAATGACATTTTTTTCACGAAATTTTCGACAAACTATAGTATGACTTTTGTTCACGAAATTTTCGACACACTATAGTATGACTTTTTCACGAAATTGTCGACATACTATAGTATAACTTTTTTCACGAAATTGTCAACATACCATAGTATAACATTTTTCACGAAATTGTCGACAGACTATAGTACGACTTTTTTTTATAATATTTTTGACCTACTATAGTATGACTTTTTTTACGAAATTTTCGACATGCTATAGTATGACTTTTTTTCACAATTTTCAATGTACTATAGTATGACTTTTTTTTTATAAAATGTTCAAAATACAATACTATGAGGGTTTTTATTTTACATACTATACTATGTTTTTTTAATTTCTTCGACATACTATACTATGACTTTTTTTATTTTTTCGACATACTATACTATGGGTTTTTTTTCGACATACTATACTATGGCTTTTTTTACGTACTATACTATGACTTTTTTTGACATACTGTACTATGACTTTTCGACATGCTATACTATGATTTTTTCAGAAAAATCTTCGACATACTATAGTATGACTTTTTTTCACAAAATTTTCGACATATTTTAGAATGACATTTTTTTCACAAAATTTTCGACACTATAGTATGACTTATTTTACGAAATTTTCGACATGCTATAGTATGACTTTTTTTCACAATTTTCAACGTACTATAGTATGACTTTTTTTTTATAAAATGTTCAAAATACAATACTATGAGGGTTTTTATTTTACATACTATACTATGTTTTTTTAATTTTTTCGACATACTATACTATGACTTTTTTTATTTTTTCGACATACTATACTATGACTTTTTTATAATTTTTTCGACATACTATAGTATGACTTATGTCATGAAATTTTCGACATACTATAGTATGACTTTTTTCACGAAATTTTTCGACATACTATACTATGACGTTTTTTATAAAAATCTTCGACATTCAATATTATGACTTTTTTTCACAACATTTTTCGACATACTATACCCTGACTTTTTTTCATGAAATTTTTCGACATTCTATGACTTTTTTTCGTAAAAATGTTTGACATACTATACTATGACTTATTTTTCATGAAATTATTCGACATACTATGACTTATTTTTCATGAAAATGTTTGACATGCTATACTATGATTTTTTTTCATAAAATTTGACATACCATGACTTTTTTTCGTAAAATTCTTCGACATACTATACTATGACTTTTTTATAATTTTTTCGACATTCTATACTCTGACTTTTTTTGATAAAATTTTGCGACATACTATACTGTGACTTTTTTTCATAAAATTTTCGACATACTATGAATTTTGTTCGTAAAATTTTTCGACATGCTATACTATGACTTCATCATAACATTTTTCGACATACTATACTATGACTTTTTTTTCATGAAATTCTTCGACATACTATACTATGACATTTTTCTCATGAAATTTTTCGACATACTCTACTATGACTTTTTGTACTCTTTTTTCGACATACATTACTATGACTTAGTTTCAACATACTATACTATGGCTTTTTTTCAACATACTATACTATGGCTTTTTTTTATTTTTTCGACATACTATACTTACATTTTTTTTTCGACATGCTATACTATGACTTTTTTTCCTCTTTTTTCGACATACTATACTATGTTGTTTTTTTTTTTACATATTATACTATTTTTTTTTTTATTTATTCGACATATTATACTATGAGGTTTTTTTTTGACATACTATACTATGTTTTTTTTATTTTTTCGACATACTATACTATGACTTTTTTTATTTTTTCGACATACTATACTATGTTTTTTTTTTCGACATACTATACTATGGCTTTTTTTACTCTATTTTTTCGACATACTATACTATGACTTTTTTTACGTACTATACTATGACTGTTTTTGACAAACTGTACTATGACTTTTTCAGAAAAATCTTCGACATACTATAGAACGACTTTTTATTCACGAAATTTTCGACAAACTATAGTATGACTTTTTATTCTAGAAATTTTCGACATACTTTAGAATGATATTTTTTTCCCGAAATTTTCGACAAACTATAGTATGACTTTTGTTCACGAAATTTTCGACACACTATAGTATGACTTTTTCACGAAATTGTCGACATACTATAGTATAACTTTTTTCACGAAATTGTCAACATACCATAGTATAACATTTTTCACGAAATTGTCGACAGACTATAGTACGACTTTTTTTTATAATATTTTTGACCTACTATAGTATGACTTTTTTTACGAAATTTTCGACATGCTATAGTATGACTTTTTTTCACAATTTTCAATGTACTATAGTATGACTTTTTTTTTATAAAATGTTCAAAATACAATACTATGAGGGTTTTTATTTTACATACTATACTATGTTTTTTTAATTTCTTCGACATACTATACTATGACTTTTTTTATTTTTTCGACATACTATACTATGGGTTTTTTTTCGACATACTATACTATGGCTTTTTTTACGTACTATACTATGACTTTTTTTGACATACTGTACTATGACTTTTCGACATGCTATACTATGATTTTTTCAGAAAAATCTTCGACATAGTATGACTTTTTTTCACAAAATTTTCGACATATTTTAGAATGACATTTTTTTCACAAAATTTTCGACACTATAGTATGACTTATTTTACGAAATTTTCGACATGCTATAGTATGACTTTTTTTCACAATTTTCAACGTACTATAGTATGACTTTTTTTTTATAAAATGTTCAAAATACAATACTATGAGGGTTTTTATTTTACATACTATACTATGTTTTTTTAATTTTTTCGACATACTATACTATGACTTTTTTTATTTTTTCGACATACTATACTATGGGTTTTTTTTCGACATACTATGGCTTTTTTTACGTACTATACTATGACTTTTTTTGACATACTGTACTATGACTTTTCGACATGCTATACTATGATTTTTTCAGAAAAATCTTCGACATACTATAGTATGACTTTTTTTCACAAAATTTTCGACATACTTTAGAATGACATTTTTTTCACAAAATTTTCGACACACTATAGTATGACTTTTTATTCTAGAAATTGTCGACATACTTTAGAATGACATTTTTTTCACGAAATTTTTCGACATACTATAGTATGACTTTTTTCACAAAATTTTCGATATACTATAGTATGACATTTTTTTCATAAAATTTTTGACATACTATTGTATGACTTTTTGTTCACGAAATTTTCGACACACTAGTATGACTTTTTTTTCACGACATTTTTGACATACTATATAGTATGACTTTTTCACGAAATTGTCGACATTCTATAGTATGACTTTTTTCATGAAATTGTCGACAGACTATAGTACGACTTTTTTTTCACGAAATTTTCAACATACTATAGTATGACTTTTTTTCACGAACTTTTCAACATACTATAGTATGACTTTTTTTCACGAACTTTTCAACATACTATAGTATGACTTTTTTTTATAATATTTTTGACATACTATAGTATGACTTTTTTTACGAAATTTTCGACATGCTATAGTATGACTTATTTTCACAATTTTCAACGGACTATAGTATAACTTTTTTTTAAAAAATGTTCGAAATACAATACTATGACTTTTTTTTCATGGAATTTTCGACCTACAATAGTATGACTTTGTTTTAATAAAATTTTCGACATACTATATTATGACTTGTTTTCCCGAAATGTTCAACAAAATATATTATGACTTTTTTTTCATAAAATTTTCGACATACTATATTATGACTTGTTTTCCCGAAATGTTCGACAAACTATATTATGACTTTTTTTTCATAACATTTTCGACATACTATAGTATGACTTTTTTTTCACGAAATTTTTCGACATACTATACTTTGACTCTTTTTCATGAAATTTTTCAACATGATTTACTATGACTTTTTCAGAAAAATCTTCGACATACTATACTATGACTTTTTCATCATGAAATTTTTCGACATGCTATACTATGACTTTTTCAGAAAAATCTTCAACATACTATACTATGACTTTTTTTGCATAAAATTTTTCGACATACTATACTTTGACTTTTTTTCATAAAATTTTTCGACATGCTATACTATTACTTTTTCAGAAAAATGTTCGACATACTATACTATGACTTTTTTTTCATAAAATTTTTCGACATACTATACTTTGACTTTTTTTCATAAAATTTTTCAACATGCTATACTATGACTTTTTCAGAAAAATCTTCGACATACTATACTATGACTTTTTTTTCATAAAATTTTTCGACATGCTATACTTTGACTTTTTTTCATAACATTTTTCGACATTCTATACTATGACTTTTTCAGAAAAATCTTCGACATACTATGACTTTTTCATCATGAAATTTTTCGACATGCTATACTATAACTTTTTCAGAAAAATCTTCGACATACTATACTATGACTTATTTCACGAAATGTTCGACATACTATAGTATGACTTTTTTTCCCAAAATTTTCGACATACTGTAGAATGAAATTTTTTTCACGAAATTTTCGACATACTATAGTATGACTTTTATTTCACGAAATTTTCGACATACTATAGTATGACTTTTATTTCACGAAATTTTCGACATACTATAGTATGACTTTTTATTCACGAAATTGTCGACATACTATAGTATGACTTTTTTTTCACGGAATTTTTGATATACTATAGTATGACTTTTTTCACGAAATTGTCGTAAATAAAATATAGTAAAATCTTTCGACATAATATACGAGGACTTTTTTTAATTTTTTCGACATACTATACTTTGACTTTTTTTCATAAAATTTTTCGACATTCTATACTATGACTTTTTCAGAAAAATCTTCGACATACTATAGTACGACTTTTTATTCTAGAAATTGTCGACATACTTTAGAATGACATTTTTTTCACGAAATTTTCGACATACTATAGTATGACTTTTCACAACATTTTCGATATACTATAGTATGACATTTTTTTCATAAAGTTTTTGACATACTATTGTATGACTTTTTGTTCACGAAATTTTCGACACACTATAGTATGACTTTTTTTTCACGACATTTTTGACATACTATATAGTATGACTTTTTCATGAAATTGTCGACAGACTATAGTACGACTTTTTTTTCACGAAATTTTCAACATACTATAGTATGACTTTTTTTACGAAATTTTTGACATGCTATAGTATGACTTTTTTTCACAATTTTCAACGTACTATGGAATGACTTTTTTTTAAAAAATGTTCGAAATACAATACTATGACTTTTTTTTCATGGAATTTTCGACCTACAATAGTATGACTTTGTTTTAATAAAATTTTCGACATACTATATTATGACTTGTTTTCCCGAAATGTTCGACAAACTATATTATGACTTTTTTTTCATAAAATTTTCGACATACTATATTATGACTTGTTTTCCCGAAATGTTCGACAAACTATATTATGACTTTTTTTTCACGAAATTTTTCGACATACTATACTTTGACTCTTTTTCATGAAATTTTTCGACATGATTTACTATGACTTTTTCAGAAAAATCTTCGACATACTATACTATGACTTTTTCATCATGAAATTTTTCGACATGCTATACTATGACTTTTTCAGAAAAATCTTCAACATACTATACTATGACTTTTTTTTCATAAAATTTTTCGAAATACTATACTTTGACTTTTTTTCATAAAATTTTTCGACATGCTATACTATTACTTTTTCAGAAAAATCTTCGACATACTATACTATGACTTTTTTCATAAAATTTTTCGACATACTATACTTTGACTTTTTTTCATAAAATTTTTCAACATGCTATACTATGACTTTTTCAGAAAAATCTTCGACATACTAAGACTTTGTACGACTTTTTTCGACATACTATACTATGACTGTTTTTTCATGAAATTCTTCAACATACTATACTATGACATTTTTCTCATGAAATTTTTCGACATACTCTACTATGACTTTTTGTACTGTTTTTTCGACAAACCATACTATGACTTTTTTTTTTACGTACTATACTATGACTTTTTTTTAAATACTATACTATGACTTTTTTTTACATACATTACTATGACTTACTTTCAACATACTATGGCTTTTTTCCACATAATATACTATGGCTTTTTTTAATTTTTTCGACATACTATACTTAAATTTTTTTTTCGACATGCTATACTATGACTTTTTTTCCTCTTTTTTCGACATACTATACTGTGTTTGTTTTTTTTGACATATTATACTATGTTTTTTTTTAAATTTTTCGACATACTATACTGTGAGGGTTTTTTTTTACATACTATACTATGTTTTTTTTATTTTTTCGACATACTATAATATGACTTTATTTATTTTTTCGACATACTATACTATGGCTTTTTTTACACTTTTTTTTCGACATACTATACTATGACTTTTTTTACGTACTATACTATGACTTTTTTTGACAAACTGTACTATGACTTTTTCAGAAAAATCTTCGACATACTATAGTACGACTTTTTATTCACGAAATTTTCGACAAACTATAGTGTGACTTTTTATTCTAGAAATTTTCAACATACTTTAGAATAACATTTTTTTCACGAAATTTTCGACAAACTATAGTATGACTTTTGTTCACGAAATTTTCGACACACTATAGTATGACTTTTTCACGAAATTGTCGACATACTATAGTATAACTTTTTTCACGAAATTGTCAACAGACTACAGTACGACTTTTTTTTATAATATTTTTGACCTACTATAGTATGACTTTTTTTACGAAATTTTCGACATGCTATAGTATGACTTTTTTTCACAATTTTCAACGTACTATAGTATGACTTTTTTTTTATAAAATGTTCAAAATACAATACTATGAGGGTTTTTATTTTACATACTATACTATGTTTTTTTAATTTTTTCGACATACTATACTATGACTTTTTTTATTTTTTCGACATACTATACTATGGGTTTTTTTTCGACATACTATACTATGGCTTTTTTTACGTACTATACTATGACTTTTTTTGACATACTGTACTATGACTTTTCGACATGCTATACTATGATTTTTTCAGAAAAATCTTCGACATACTATAGTATGACTTTTTTTCACAAAATTTTCGACATACTTTAGAATGACATTTTTTTCACAAAATTTTCGACACACTATAGTATGACTTTTTTTACGAAATTTTCGACATGCTATAGTATGACTTTTTTTCACAATTTTCAACGTACTATAGTATGACTTTTTTTTATAAAATGTTCAAAATACAATACTATGAGGGTTTTTATTTTACATACTATACTATGTTTTTTTAATTTTTTCGACATACTATACTATGACTTTTTTTATTTTTTCGACATACTATACTATGGCTTTTTTTTCGACATACTATACTATGGCTTTTTTTACGTACTATACTATGACTTTTTTTGACATACTGTACTATGACTTTTCGACATGCTATACTATGATTTTTTCAGAAAAATCTTCGACATACTATAGTATGACTTTTTTTCACAAAATTTTCGACATACTTTAGAATGACATTTTTTTCACAAAATTTTCGACACACTATAGTATGACTTTTTATTCTAGAAATTGTCGACATACTTTAGAATGACATTTTTTTCACGAAATTTTTCGACATACTATAGTATGACTTTTTTCACAAAATTTTCGATATACTATAGTATGACATTTTTTTCATAAAATTTTCGACACACTAGTATGACTTTTTTTTCACGACATTTTTGACATACTATATAGTATGACTTTTTCACGAAATTGTCGACATTCTATAGTATGACTTTTTTCATGAAATTGTCGACAGACTATAGTACGACTTTTTTTTCACGAAATTTTCAACATACTATAGTATGACTTTTTTTCACGAACTTTTCAACATACTATAGTATGACTTTTTTTTATAATATTTTTGACATACTATAGTATGACTTTTTTTACGAAATTTTCGACATGCTATAGTATGACTTATTTTCACAATTTTCAACGGACTATAGTATGACTTTTTTTTAAAAAAATGTTCGAAATACAATACTATGACTGTTTTTTCATGGAATTTTCGACCTACAATAGTATGACTTTGTTTTAATAACATTTTCGACATACTATATTATGACTTGTTTTCCCGAAATGTTCGACAAACTATATTATGACTTTTTTTTCATAAAATTTTCGACATACTATATTATGACTTGTTTTCCCGAAATGTTCGACAAACTATATTATGACTTTTTTTTCACAAAATTTTTCGACATACTATACTTTGACTCTTTTTCATGAAATTTTTCGACATGATTTACTATGACTTTTTCAGAAAAATCTTCGACATACTATACTATGACTTTTTTATCATGAAATTTTTCAACATGCTATACTATGACTTTTTCAGGAAAATCTTCGACATACTATACTATGACTTTTTTTTCATGAAATATTTTGACATGCTATACTATGACTTTTTCAGAAAAATCTTCGACATACTATACTATGACTTTTTCATCATGAAATTTTTCGACATGCTATACTATGACTTTTTCAGAAAAATCTTCGACATACTATACTATGACTTTTTTTTCATAAAATTTTTCGACATACTATACTTTGACTTTTTTTCATAAAATTTTTCGACATTCTATACTATGACTTTTTCAGAAAAATCTTCGACATACTATAGTACGACTTTTTATTCTAGAAATTGTCGACATACTTTAGAATGACATTTTTTTCACGAAATTTTCGACATACTATAGTATGACTTTTCACAACATTTTCGATATACTATAGTATGACATTTTTTTCATAAAGTTTTTGACATACTATTGTATGACTTTTTGTTCACGAAATTTTCGACACACTATAGTATGACTTTTTTTTCACGACATTTTTGACATACTATATAGTATGACTTTTTCATGAAATTGTCGACAGACTATAGTACGACTTTTTTTTCACGAAATTTTCAACATACTATAGTATGACTTTTTTTACGAAATTTTTGACATGCTATAGTATGACTTTTTTTCACAATTTTCAACGTACTATAGTATAACTTTTTTTTAAAAAATGTTCGAAATACAATACTATGACTTTTTTTTCATGGAATTTTCGACCTACAATAGTATGACTTTGTTTTAATAAAATTTTCGACATACTATATTATGACTTGTTTTCCCGAAATGTTCGACAAACTATATTATGACTTTTTTTTCATAAAATTTTCGACATACTATAGTATGACTTTTTTTTCACGAAATTTTTCGACATACTATACTTTGACTCTTTTTCATGAAATTTTTCGACATGATTTACTATGACTTTTTCAGAAAAATCTTCGACATACTATACTATGACTTTTTCATCATGAAATTTTTCGACATGCTATACTATGACTTTTTCAGAAAAATCTTCAACATACTATACTATGACTTTTTTTTCATAAAATTTTTCGACATACTATACTTTGACTTTTTTTCATAAAATTTTTCGACATGCTATACTATTACTTTTTCAGAAAAATCTTCGACATACTATACAATGACTTTTTTCATAAAATTTTTCGACATACTATACTTTGACTTTTTTTCATAAAATTTTTCAACATGCTATACTATGACTTTTTCAGAAAAATCTTCGACATACTAAGACTTTGTACGACTTTTTTCGACATACTATACTATGACTGTTTTTTCATGAAATTCTTCAACATACTATACTATGACATTTTTCTCATGAAATTTTTCGACATACTCTACTATGACTTTTTGTACTGTTTTTTCGACATACCATACTATGACTTTTTTTTTTACGTACTATACTATGACTTTTTTTTAAATACTATACTATGACTTTTTTTTACATACATTACTATGACTTACTTTCAACATACTATGGCTTTTTTTCAACATAATATACTATGGCTTTTTTTAATTTTTTCGACATACTATACTTAAATTTTTTTTTAGACATGCTATACTATGACTTTTTTTCCTCTTTTTTCGACATACTATACTGTGTTTGTTTTTTTTGACATATTATACTATGTTTTTTTTTAAATTTTTCGACATACTATACTGTGAGGGTTTTTTTTTTACATACTATACTATGTTTTTTTTATTTTTTCGACATACTATAATATGACTTTATTTATTTTTTCGACATACTATACTATGGCTTTTTTTACACTATTTTTTCGACATACTATACTATGACTTTTTTTACGTACTATACTATGACTTTTTTTGACATACTGTACTATGACTTTTTCGACATGCTATACTGTACTTTTTTTACTCTTTTTTCAACATACTATACTATGACTTTTTTTTGACATACTATACTATGACTTTTTTTGACTTACTATACTATGCCTTTTTTCTCAACATACTATACTATGACTTCTTTTTTTTTTACATACTATACTATGACTTTTTTTATTTTTTCGACATACTATACTATGCCATTTTAAAAAACTTTCGACATATTATACTACGACTTTTTTTCGACATACTATACCTATGACTTTTTCGACATACTATACTATGACTTTCATGACTTTTTTCAAAATGCAATACTCTGACTTTTTTCGACATACCTGCATCCTCTGCTCATCTTAGATCTCGTCTTGGAGGTGACTGAGCTGCTTCTGATGAGCCTCTCCAGCTTTTCTGCCAGCATTCGGAGGACGGAGATGCAAAAAAAAAAACACTTTACAGACACACAACCATTTAAATATAAAAATCATATCATTGACCATTGCAGTTTTCATCTGTGTACAGACGTAGAGTTTTTCAGGTCCACCTCTCCTCACCTTGATGTCCCTGTCTCTATCCAGTCTGCTGCTCCTCCTCCAACACCTTGAAAATCAACAAAGAAGACAAATGAGCTCCTTAAATGGGCTGTTATGTCAGCCTCAGGTATTTTAAAGTGATCAGAGATAATGATATTCTCTGGAAGTGTAAATCAAACTGAATGTCTGAATGTCCATATATATTACAGACCATATTCTATAATTTCATGAATTTCCAAGAAGATCTTAACGAAGCTAAAGAGGCCACTGAATTTAAAATATGTTGTATGCTTTCAATATTCAACAACATTTTACACAACGCAGCTGGTAATTAGAAAAAATATGCTAACTCAGAGCTTCAGCACACTTAAGATGTTCTCTCAGTTGGTCTGTATAACGTTCCTCTTCTTCCCAGATGTCATCCATTGAGGCCGCGCATCTAAAAGTGTGTGACAAATAAAAACATCTGTCTCAACTTGCAACACAACTGACCTTTAAAATAAAAACCATACAACAATAATACACATTTATAGAATTTATAGTTTGACATCTGCCTACAATTCTAGGAATAATAGTCAGACTTTGTGGCCAAATGTATCACATTAAAACATTTTTTTTTAAATAACAGATATGCTGACTATAGTTGTAGCCAATGAAGTGCCTCAAGAAGAAAAACACACACACACACCAGTCATTTTCAACAATGTTCCTGCCAGATACAGTGGTGGAATAATCCAATCAATCAGCCATCAATCTATTAATAATATTTATTAACGAAATGTTGTCCCACCTGTGGTAGAAGCGGAGAGGAGTGGATGTGACTTTGTTTTGATAGTTTTTTTTCTTTGGCATTGGCACTCAAACATTTCCAATATGCATAAATTGCGCACGGCTGGCATAGCGTGGGTACCTTCACTTATTATTTATGTCTACCAACATGGCATGTTATTTAATATGGTCCAGTATATTCCAGTAATCACAATGCTATAATGACATGAGTTACAGACAAAACAGGGGTTAAATGGTAAATGGATTTGCATTTATATAGCGCCTTTCTAGTCTTCCGATCACTCAAAATGCTTTACACTACATACCAACATTTAAGCCATTCACACACACATTTATACACTGAGCTCCATAGGGTTTAATGGAGCTCACCCACCCCGAACACTATCTCCAGAGGGGTTTTATTCTGCACTTTTTCGCCTATGGGCTGACTCAATATATTGATCAATTTCATTTTGCTGTATAAATTATTTGTTACGAACATCATCATCAAAATTATGAAAAAATAACTTAGAGAGTATCTAAAGAAGTAAAGCCCCCCAAAAAATGTGTGCCTGTACTAATAACTCCACACCTTTGAAATCAAAATTCTGCCCCTGCTTTATATACTGGTGGGTAGTCATGTCGATCGTTTTCACCTTTTTTTTTTTTTTTTTTTAAATCTAAACCTACAAATTAACTAGGAACTTAAGCCCTCATACAAATGTAGCTCAATAAAAAGTACAATATTACCCTCTGAAATGTACTTCAAAATTGTAGGCTACTTGAGTGTTTACTTTTGACTACTGATGTTGACCTGTAGAAGACACTAATAATTTACATCCATGTAACAATGTAAATGCAGCAAGAACCATTAAGCACTGCTGTTGACATTATTTAAAGACTTGATCTCTAGGTGTTATAGAGGCATCTGGAAATTTGGACATAAGAAAAAAGTACCATCAAACAAATATGAGAGAAAAATGATTCAGAGACAGTCAAAACATTATGAAGTAAACAGGCAGGTGTGCTAATAAAAACATGTGTGTAAGCACATTTGATAATAGCACATTAATCCTGTCCCGTATAGTTTAGAGGCAAGATATGTACATAAACATAAGCCCCATGCTTACTCATTGTTTTGTTCTTTAGCAACGCATGAGTTGCTACAAAAGCAGGCGTTCAACTCAGGTAAACCTGTTGTTCCTCTGACTTCTCCTGTGTCAGTCTAACACACTAGGTAAGTGTTGTAGGAGGGGCCTGTAATGAATTATGCCTTCAGCTGTGCAGGTTTAGGTTGCTGCCTCTGTCCTCAGCGCTCACTCGCTGCCGGGGGAACCTAGGTAACATGTGTGAGGGCGATGGGCCATGGGACTCCTGATATTATGAACTGGGCTGGACTACTGCAGGTCAGTGAGTCAAAAACAATGCCAGGATTATCCATTCTGATGGTGTCTAATTACCGTGTCAGTGTTTCTGATTGAGAGAAAAGGGTGTAACTGGAATGTTATTCTTTTGTGTGGTTTTGTAGTGAGTAGCTGGAGAGGCACTCATGGGTTTTGGGGTTATAAGGAGAGTTATGCCCATTCAGAGCCTCTTAAAGATTATAAGAAAAACTGATAAATATTTCTGAAAATGCAGAAATATATGCAAATGTTTTTATTTTTGTAAAGCCGATCACATGCTTCGCTATTTGCTTTTTGTTTTTTTGGCCGTGTTGTTTGTGAGAATATTTGGTTGGAGATAAGTCAGGGGCATCACATTACCTTCATTGTACAGTTGCCTGCTTTTAAAAGAGCTCACTGAGGCATGAAGTTTAAACCTTATCACCACCAGGGAAAACTTCTACACTCTGTCAGCTTCAAGTGTAACAAAAAGACAGTCAAATCATAATCCAAATCAAAAACACTGGCTCTTTTAAAAACAAAGAAATTACTGCTCACGGTTTGTTTCTTTTCCCGTCAGAACCTGCTGGTTGTGGTGCATCTGCAGCAGATCGTATGTGATTCTGTCCGGTTTTCTATCCCAGAGGAACAGGAGCCTGGTATTCTGGCAGGATCACTTAGTAAACACTTTCCACCTCCGTACCAGCTCCTGACCCAGGAGTATCTGTGGATGGACAAAAACACAGGGAATTTCTACACCACTGTGCGAAAGATGGATCGCGAGGGCCTCTGCCCCGAGGAGACAAAAGCTGAGGAATGCATTATTTTACACAATGCTGTCGTGGGGCCCTCAGGAGACCTTATACAGTTTCCTGTGATCATAGAGGACATCAATGACAATGCACCTCATTTTGAAAACAGTGAAATACATCTGAAGGTGTCTGAGGACGTGACGGTGGGGGCCAGTTTCTTATTGGATGACCAGGCTCAGGACAGGGATGCCGGACATAATGGCGAGCTGCATTACCACCTGGAAAATTCTGATGGAGTTTTCAGTTTAAAAGTGGAAGAAAACGGGCCTGTCATCATGCTGGTTGTGCAAACAGCTCTGGATAGAGAGACTCGGGACCTGTATCAGATGACGCTGGTGGCCACCGACTGCGGCTCAGACCCTTTAAGTGCTACGGCAACTTTAATAGTCACGGTGACAGATGTTAATGACAACTGTCCAAGCTTTAGCTCTGACAGCCCCCGCAGTGTCACCGTCCCCGGAGATTCCCCGAAGAACATGCTGGTTGCTCAGGTCAGAGCCACAGACCCAGATTCAGGCCCGAATGCTGCCATCGTATACTCCCTCAGTCCCAAGGTCTCAGAGCGGGCCAAGAAGCTCTTTAGCCTCGACAGCCTCACTGGGTACATCAGACTAACACAGGACCTCCAAAGTGACAACTCCGAGGAGCTGCTGCTGAAAGTGTTAGCTAGCGGCCATCACTGCCCCCCAGCAGACACTCAGGTAACCGTATCCGTGCTCCCCAAGGCGAACCAAGAGCTGACGATCAAGATCGGGTTCATAGCGGAGCATCAAAACCAGACTATGGTGTTACCAGAGAACCAGCCCCCCACCGTCTTAGCTGTTTTAGAGCTTGAGGGTGACAGCAGCTTTAAAGGCTCATCTCTTGCCATTGAGAGCGGGGTGCCTTTCACTTTGATCCCACAGAATGGCAAATATCTGCTTTCCACATCAAAGCCCCTAGACTACGAGATGAAAAGCGAACATCACATTTCTGTGCTAGTGCATGGGAGACCAGCTGAAGGATCTGTGATTACTCCTTCCAGACGGGTGATCAGGGTGCTGGTGGCAGATGTCAATGATAATGCTCCACATTTCCTCCAGTCTCACTACCAGCTGGAGGTGGAGGAAAACAACCAGCCAGGGATGTTACTGCTGCGGGTCTCGGCGTCAGACGCAGACAGCGGATACAACGGCAGGGTGACCTACAGGCTGGACAAACACACATCTACCATCTTTAATATTGACCCCGTGACAGGTCAACTGTCTGTGTCAGCCGGTCTGGATAGGGAACAGCAGGGTGTACACAAACTCACTGTGTTTGCACGAGATGGCGGCTCTCCTCCCTTGGAGTCGGTGGCCACAGTATCCATCCGTGTTCTGGACCAGAATGACAATGCGCCTGTTTTTCTAACCGCTCACTTCATCTTTTTTATCCCCGAGAATGTACCGCTGTTCGCCCAGGTGGGGAGGGTTAGGGTGACAGACCCAGATGAAGGAGAGAACGGGAACACAGAGCTGCACGTTGTAAACAGCAGTGGACCTTTTGTTGTGGACAACACCCAGGGGACGCTGCGCACCACCACCAACTTGGACCGCGAGAAAGACGACCGCTATGAACTCTACCTGCTGGCCAGCGATCACGGCCGCCCGGTCGCTTTGACTTCCACTGCCAGGGTGACCATCTTTGTGGAGGACATCAATGACAACCAGCCAAAAGTGATCCTTCCCAGCAGCAACTCCTCGTGCCAGACCGTCTCTCCGGCAACCATTGCGGGCACCATAGTAACAAAGATCTACGCCATCGACGAGGACTCTGGGCTGAATTCGGAGATAACGTACACTGCTGTGGCGCCAGAGCAAAGCAGCAGCCCCTTCCAGGTGGATTCAAGGTCGGGGAACATCACCGTAGCTCAGCAACTTCTACGGAAAGACCTGGGAATGCATCACCTGTTCATTGTGGTCCGAGACGGAGGGAAACCAGCTCCACTTTATACCACCGTCTGGGTCAATCTGTTGGTCAACGAGAGCGTGGGGCCCTGCCACTTAGACAGGGCGCCCACCTGGACAGGGACATCCGACTTGGTTCGAACCCCCTCAAAGGCCCCCATCTGTGAGGTGGAGGACACCAGATCTGCTCGGCTGACACTGCTAGTAGGCCTGGGTATGATGCTGGTATCCACATGTTTGCTCGTGGCGACAGCTGTTCTATACCTGAAACAGAAGAGAAAAAGTCTGCAGAACAGGAGGGGGCACATTGAGGAGAATGAGATTCCACTCAGGCTCAAAGACAAATATTACTCCGACGACTAACAGAATAAAGCAAGCAGTGTGTGTAATCCTCACTCGCACTTTGTCAAGGATGAAATCAGCCTGTGAATTAAATACATTCTGAATATTTGTGAAAGGCTTCTTGCATTTTGATAATCAAATTCGTTCAAATACTCTGATACACAGCGTATTCAAACATTGTAAAACTGCAACATTGTGTGGTAATAAAGTTGATCCATTTTCTGATAAGCTGCCAGGAATGTGAAGTATTTTAAGTTACCAGCAGAGACTTGTAGAAAAATGTACATTGTAATTTGATACAGGTGATGTGTACAGTATTAGCAGTCATAAGATGGAGCATATCACAGCAAGTAAAATACAAGTCATTATCGTTAGGGATTATTCTCCATGACCCCTGCAGAGAGACGAAGACTGAGGTAATGGTGCGCTAAGTTGATTGGGTCTTTCTCAGATTTCCGACTCGGAGTGACGGGGAGTCTAAAGTATTTAGACGCACAAAAGGGTTTAATGTTCCTCCGGTGGGGAGGTGATGAAAGTCTCTCAAGAAGCAGCTCTGAGACGACCACAGGAGGCGGAGCGCCGCCGTGGACAGGTGAGAGGCGGCGGAGGGAAGGCACACCACCATCTCAAGTCACCGCCTCACACCTGTTACACGATAGCGCCCGCTTCTCACCCACAGCGCTGGATCGCACCCAAAAGGCAGAAAGAAAGAAAAAAAATACTGTACTGCACCCAGTAACGCAACAAGGCTTGTTGTTTTGATGGCAGATGTTTGTAGTGAAATCACACTGCGTTCAAAGAAATCTTTACAAAAAGGCATTTGCATGCAGGGAAACAATTGAGATATCAAAACCAGGTTAAGTGATGCATAAAGTATGAATGAGACAGGGTAAAATGTGTTTGCAAATCTGTGAACACGGTTGCACAAAGAGGGCAGGCTAATTGTTTTAGCTTTTGTACACAAGAAAAGATTGTTTTCATCTTCACGGTATCATAAACTATTGAGCGATCCTTTCAAGATACACCTGTGTTAGAGGGAAGGAGGAAAGCCACGAGTCAGAGCCGCCTGTAAAACACAATGTACAACAACCTGGTTAGAGCAGAACAAGGCTTGTATAACATGACTGGTGGTTCTCTGAGGAGTTCTGAGCTAGCAGCTCAAAAAGAAATAATCTAATAGGGTTGTACTGTGACACCAACTACATTAATTTAGAGGATGGGCGCCATAACAACATTACAAATTAAAGAAGCATTTTAACATAAGGGATTACAGATTCCATTAGATTAAAACATGTACAAATTAATATTAAAGCTATTGTGGTTCAAAAGAGATATTTTTGACCTGGTGGACAAAATGTCTAACATCCTTACAGAGCGTGAAGTTTAAATATGCTTTTTGACAAGACTGACTTTTCTCAAAACATGATTGAGGGATACAACTCCTCATCTGCCTGCTACTGTGCAGGAGAAAGCCTGCCATCTGCTGGACGCAGGTGAAGCCCAATCTGACTCTTTATTTCTGGTATTTTGCCAGAGGGTGTGTAGATGAATCAGAGGACAGTCTCTCACTCTGCCACAGTCAGGTCACCTGAGATCAGTGATGCCTCCCCGCTGCATGCTGCTCCGCTCCGCTCACAGCACATCTCATCTTAATCAAATTTTTTGTTACTAAAGCTGAACATTTGATAGTGGGTTACGGGGTTGCATGAGCCGACGCGGACAAAGAAACCAGCTGGCACATAACCAAATAACCCGCAGAGTATCTCTGAGATACACATCAGGGGTTTTCTGATCACATAATGACATAACAATCCAGTCTAATTAAAATAGCAGTGATGTTTCTCTTATGAAATAAACTCGCTGTAGTGATGCTGAGAAATAGCCCCTCAACTATCTGGCCCTAAAAGGCACCATCTGACTCGAGTAATCCACATATTCATGGTCTGTGAAAGCCACTTTAAGCTTTAAAAAAAGGAAAATTCCAGGACTGAATAGACCAATTTAAAGAGATAACTGATAAAGCACATATCAGTTTTGCCAGCTGGGATCTTTCAAGTCCAGTACCGTATCTCAAACACTGCAGTCAAACAGATAGCATCTGACAATTTCCTAAATCTGGAGAGCTTCACCTGACTGTCCACACACAGGCTCATATTGATGGTGTCAGACAGATCACCTCCCCTGGACCATCTGATCCTTTTTGGTTTTATTTATCAGGCTGAACATGATGCGTTTAAAACAAAAAGGCCTCGGGGAAACCACGGACTGAATGCCCTAGAGTTGGGATGGCCAACTCACAGAAGAGTGTTTTTTTAATATGGAAAAACCACTCTTCTGTATTTGCATATGAAGTTGCTCTCTATATATGCAAATGTGCGTCAACAATGAACTAAGGAACTTTCTGCAAGCGCAAGAACCTTGACCTCCTCATTATTCCCCGCCTTGAAGTTCATTGAAAAGCGACATTGTTTCTTTAAGATTGCGCTCGCAGTCATCAGCGGGTCTGTCCATTGTTGGGGGGAACAGAAAGCGAGTTGAGGTTGATATACGGGGGCTGAGGACCAGTTGCGCATATCATCAGCGGACCAGCTGCAGTGCAGGCAGCAGCAGCAGCAGTAACCAACAAGTCCTGAACGCATCCTTTCCAGACATGGGTAAGAAACTCCAGTCACTTATTAGCTTTTTAGCTGATAGAATACGTCACGTTATCAAATATGCATTTTCATGTGATTGCACTCGGATATATGAATGGGACTGTGAAAGGGCATCAGAAGTTATTACGTTTTTTTTGTGTCAGTTTAGAGGTCGGCTACTCACCGGCTGATGCTCCGCTGATATTATGAGATTTATTTCACGCTTGAGATGGCAGGGCTACTTTCAGAGGAGCCTTGTCGCATTTGCTCTCGGTCGCAATCTTTCTCAATTTTGAAAAGAGCCGAACTTGGCCTCCGCTTTGCATTTTCTACCAGGACGAGGCCTGTTTTTTTTCTTTCATTTGAGTCGACATCCAGAGACATGCGGGCCGCTTTGGTTCACAGGACTTCCGCTTGTTGTGATGTCATTAATTAGTTAATTGGTACAAGGTGTGTCTGAAGGCACGTGGGCTAATATTGGTTAGACTGGCTGTACCTGTAGGCCTGCTCGTGGTGACCTACTTTTATTTACTTCCTTCCTAATATAACAATACTGATCATGTGTCCTTTTAAAACCCCCTCTTCCATACCACTGTAAAGTGATCTCAATTAACGATTATTTTCATTGTTAATTAATCTGTCAGTTACATTCTCGATTAATCGATTCCTTGTTTGGTCTATAAAATGTCAGAAAATGGTGAAAAATTGTCAATCAGTGTTTCCCAAAGCCCAAGATGACGTCCTCAAACGTCTTGTTTTGTCCACAGCTCAAAGATATTCAGTTTACTGTCATAGAGGAGTAAAGAAACCAGGAAATATTCACATTTAAAAAGCTGGAATCAGAGAATTTTGACTTTTTTTTTCTTAAACTACTCAAACCGATTAATCGATTATCAAAATAGTTGCTAATTATTTAAATAGATCGATTTAATTCTTGCAGCTCTAATGTGATGCCATCTGAATGACAGTGATCACAGTTGGCCTGTCTCTCCCACTCTCACACACACACACAGCCGTGTAGAAGTGTTCAATTAAAGAGCTATCTATTTGCCCCTCCTGCCATCTGTGTTTACTGTAATGGTACCAACCACAGTCTGTCTGCTTCCATTGTGCGCGTCTGTGTGGATGCACGCATGCAAGCGTGTAATGGCACACATGCACACAGTTGCATTGTTTGTTTATAGATTTGCTGTTTCCATCCTCTTCCAGCACAGACAGCTCCCCACCATCACTTTCTTGTTCCCGTGTCTCCCCAGAAGGAAGTCTACGAGTGTGTGCATGTGCGTGTGTGTCCGTGTGTGTGTGTGTCAAGCATCGAGGTGCCTCTGGCCTTTGTTTGCTTGACATTGGTGGCCCTTGTACCCCCATGATGCTGTGGGACAAAGACTGTTGTCTCTGCAGTCACAAAAGCAGCCTCTCTCTCTCTTTCACTTCGTCTCTCCTCTCCGTCCTCCCCCCTTTTCTCACACTCTCCATGCTGGGTGGTGAATGGAGTCAGGGTGCGAGCCGGGGTCAGAGCAGACACATCGCCGTGCCCTTGGCCCTTTGGCATCCATTCAAAACAGCACATGACTATTAGGGAGAGAGAGAAAGTGTTAACAGCTGCAGCTCGGTCCACAGTCAAAGTAACGTGAATTCAGATTTTAAATTAGATCTTGCTCACCTCTAGTTGTTACGTTTGTGACCCGGCAGCCATGTTGAGATCAGTTGAGGAAATACCAAGCACCGCCAACCAGCCGGAGCAAACTTTCTCATTTTACAGCTAAACAGTACACTACAAGATGTTTCTGAAAACATTTGAGGCAAGAAATAGGCATTACAGTAACAGAATATTGATTCATATTCGATCAGCGCTGCCTAGTTTGACCGTTTGATCGGAGTTCGCGAGTGATTGACAGCTGCCTCCGTTGAATGAACAGCCAATAGGAACGCTCCCTCTCTGAAATGACCTGTGATTGGCCAAAGTCTCCCATCACAGACTTAATTTTCTAAAGCCTGAAAACAGAGCCATGAGAGGTCTAGTTTTCTCTCAGAACACTTGAATTACAGTATGCTGAAAGGTTATTGTGGAATTTTGGCCCAATGATGCCAAAAATATTCTGCCAACATAAGTGGAAAGAGTAAAAAAAAAGATATTCCTTCTTCACAAGAAAGCACCTACGCTACATTCTGTGCATCATTTCGACATTGAAACTGAGTCAGTCTGTCATATTGCATCAGTGAATTATGTGCCCTGACTTTCATGCTGCTGTGTCTTGACTAACAGGTTGCTATGACTGCTGTATGCGCTGTTTGGGCGGGGTGCCATACTGCTCCCTGGTCGCCACACTGCTGTGTTTCTCTGGCATTGCCCTCTTCTGCGGTTGTGGGCACCAGGCACTCACAGAGACAGAGAGACTCATCGAGAACTACTTTGCTCGTAACCTTCAGGACTACATCACCCTCGCCTACATGTGAGTGGTAAATTTAAGCTCTTCCATCATTAGAGAGACCTCTTTTTAACCTCGCCATGGGATTTCTCGGGATGTAGCCTCTATTCAGAAGGATTAGGTTCTTTGTAACCCTGAATTTTGACTGTTTTCTTTTCTTCTTCTCAGCATCCAATATTTCCAGTATGTCATCTATGGTTTGGCCTCCTTTTTCTTCCTCTACTGCATCGTGCTGTTGGCTGAGGGCTTCTACACCACAAGTGCTGCCAAGCAAACCTTTGGAGAGTTCAGGAGCACCATGTGCGGCCGCTGCCTTAGCTCCTCGGTGAGAGGGCCCAGAGTGGGACAAGTAAAGGGGATTGGATGGGATTAATACACATATCACTCCCTGGTGGGTGCTGAGCCGAAAATCTTAAGGCTGCTAAAAACCTTTGGGGACATGCAAAGATAAGCATACAGTGTGTGTTTGAGCGGTTGGGGGGAGAAAAAAAAGCTGAGTGGTTGGAAGAAGAGGAGGAGAGCGGAGAGATAATAAGTACGGCTAATCAGAAAAAAAGTAAATGTGGTCACTAAGTGAGTCACTGCTCATAAAAACACTCTCTTAGATTATGTGCGCCAGTTTATTATGATGATGCAGCCTAATGTTTATTCTGCTCCCTCCACGTACAGTTTATAGTGATGACATACGTACTAGCTGTGCTGTGGCTGCTGGTGTTTGCCTTCTCGGCCCTGCCCGTCTACTTCTTCTACAACATGGATGCCACCTGCCACACTATTGATGTTCTCACTGAGACCCCGGCGAGTATCAACCAGCTCTGTGTTGATGCAAGGCAATACGGTAAAAAGACATCTTTTAATGGCAACCTACGAGACTGACTTCTCACACTAATACCAACAACACTAGAATCAACAAATCCCACGAAAAGACGAATGCCAAACAATACATTGTTCCTACTAACAGCCTGTACAGCAAAAACGTATTCCTCTGTGTGTGGACCTCTGTTGTTGTCCAAAAATATTAACAAGACAAAGAGTCTACAACCATCCCGGTAGCTCTGTGAAGCGGCACCTAGACACAGATGCTAAATGCTAAAGTCAGCATGCAAACATACTCTGAATGACAATAATACCAATACCCATACTACCATACTATTTAGTATGTCAAATGCAGTATGCCAAAAATACCAGGATGTTCTACTACATCAGGTTGCATTTTGCAGTATGCAAGCCAGCATGCTTTTCTGACCCACAATCCTCTGCACAGCAGATATTTGAGCAATAGGGTCAAAGTTCAAGACGCAATGTTATGACAAATTAGTATGTCTCAACTGTACTGTATGCATACTGCATGCAACAGTACGTACTTTTTAAGGGCAGCTGCAGTATGTACTAAAAGTAAAAAGAAAAAGTATGCAATTTGGAATGTATCCAATGCTAACATGCTAATGTTTAGCAGGTATAAATAATTATGTTCACCATCTTGATTTAGTGTGTTAGCATGCTAACATTTGCTTATAATTGGCACTAAACACAAAGTTCAGTTGAGGCTGATGGGAATGTGATGTGAGTTTTGCAGGTATTTGGTAAAAACTTTGACTAAAATATAGGCCAGATTTCATGCGGTCCATCCAATAGTTGAGATATTTCACCAAAATCCAAAAATGCTAACCTCATGGTGGCACTAGAGGAAAAATCAGGGGATTACCAAACTTAATTAGGATTCATCTTCTGGGCATCATTAATGTATGTACAACATGTTGCAATCCAGCCAATAGTTGCTGACAGACCAACATTCCCATCCTTAGAACACAATGAGCCACACTGTTGCACTGGGTGACATGTTCCTTCATTACCATGAACATGGGCATCTGCATGGGCACTGTACTCTTTGAGTCCATCCCACATACACAGTCCTGATGGCATAAATACTCACTGGCTTATCAAATGTGTATTAATCCGCAGCTGAAAATAGTCCCCAACAAATGCACTATTAAGGCTACCCATGTTTTGTAACATTTGGTCAAAACTACTGTGCTCAACTGTTTAAGGAAATCATTTAACCTTTTTTTTTTTTTTAATGAACCTATATATCCTGACGTGTTT
This sequence comes from Sebastolobus alascanus, assembly GCA_916701645.2. Taxonomy (NCBI): domain Eukaryota; kingdom Metazoa; phylum Chordata; class Actinopteri; order Perciformes; family Sebastidae; genus Sebastolobus; species Sebastolobus alascanus. Next base: position 2,702,029 of record CAKAOJ020000041.1, on the reverse strand, counting down.
TCAAACATTTACATCTTCAGTAGTACATGCCACAGACGAGGTAGGGAAGTCAAAAAGTACTGAAAGCGAACGAATACGTTGTTGTTTTGGTCTTTTCATGTGATTTGTGGACAATAAGAAAAAATGTAGAATAATGTCATCTTCCTTTTGGTTGTCTCTGTACTCAAGACATAGAATTGAAAAGAGGAATTTCATTTTCAACAGGGCTCCTGCCGTGGAATGCAGTGCCAGGGAAAGCTTGTGGTATGACTCTGTCCACTGTTTGCAAGACCAGAGAGGTAAGAATGATTAAAGCTCTGCAGTCATGTTCTACAATTTGCCTGACATGAAATGAAGACACACGTCATCGCCACTAATGCAAATCTCCCATCTCCCATCAGTACCGAATGACCTATGACCTCTACATTGCTGCCTTCGCCGGTGCGGGCATCACTCTCTTGGCTCTGGTGAGTGATTATGCTTCAGACGGGGCCAATTTGGCTGCGCTTCCACAGTGGGGTACAATAGTGTTATGGCTCATGTGACTCAGTGACGCTCGAAGTGTAGGCGGTGAGGCATCTCAGGCCTCCATGACTGATGACTTCTGTACTATTGCTCTCTGTTCCTCTTTCTCAGCTGACACAAACATCATAATAGTGCCGTAATGTCTGGTGGTTTTCCAGCCAGGCAAATGGTGCACCCATTATACTCGCATGCTCCATTACAGAAGCTGTTATACGGGTGGTATCTGCTATCAAATTAATGTCATTAGCACTTAATCATATTTTTTTCTTATTTCTAGAGTTTGTGGATGTTGTGGATTTCTCTTCTCTTCACTTTTGTTCTGACACTTCCTGTCTCTGCTTGTCCTTCCATAGCTGACCTATACTGTGTCGACCACCTATAACTTTGCTGTTCTTCGTTATCTGGGGAGAAAGGGCATAAGTGCACGGTGTTAGGCTCACCAGCTTCCTGTCTACTCTATCACTACTTCACCACCAACATGGGGACGACGACAATTCCCTCCTTCCACATCATCTGCAGAGAACCACCTGTGGTCACGGACTCTTAAAAATGTTGCCTTTATATTTTTACTTTTCTTATTGGGAAGAATGTTTGTGAGGTTTGTCTGCTGCTTTTACATGCAGTGAGTCTTATTTCAGTATTTCCTATGCCATGTCACCAAAATATTTGTAAATTATTGCTCTTGTTGCTTGCCGAGGTTAGTGACTAAAATTACTACTAATAAATTAACACATGTAAGAAATAACAACCAATTTGCGACACATGTGCTGCTAGAATGCAGCTGTTGCAGAGAATAGAGATTATAGGTTACCATGACTACCATCCTTCACATCTGGTTGCCATGGTGGCAGACAAGCACGCATTTGCAGTCTCACGCTGACCTCAGGACTTTTCTCACGGGCTGGAGAAAAGCCTCAACAATGGAGTCACGCCTGTTTTTAAAAGCTAGCCAATAAGGAGCCAGCTGTGGGGGCCACCTGCGCTACGAGCGTCTGCCAGGGGTTAGATAACATGTCAAGGGAGAGGGTCCTCCGGACAAAGAGGGAGTTAGACCTCTCTAAAGCCTCAATGCAGCTCTTCTGGGACAGCAACCACACACACAACACCATCCACATGCTGCTGCATGACCCCCACCTCCCTCCGAATAATTGAAGTGATGGATTCAGAGTGAGGAGACTGAAGGAATTTTAGATGATTTTGAATAGTTTCTTTCTGACAAAGGGACATACTTGTTTAGTTCTGATCTAGAAAGGTCTGAAATTGTTTCTCATTATTTTGAGATGGCAAAAAGCACTAGGTGCTAACTTATCGAGTGACCTCATATTATTAGACCTAAAAACACATTGTTGAGGTGTGACTCCCCCCTGCTGTTAATGCATGACTGAGGTACTTTTATAGAGATAGGACAGCTTTGTTTTGTCTCTAATTCTTTAGGAATTTTTGTTGTAGTTATTGTATAACACATCTTTTTACTTACTGTAGCTGAATTTACTACTACTTTTACACTTTGGGTATTACTAACAAAACCTTTTTGCCGCATAATAAGTAGATTATTCCATTTGTTATAAGCTTTACCCAGCTGTGAGTGGTGGATTTGTCAAATGGCAGCTGGCTGTTTGATGATTATGTTTTTTGTGTTGGTAAAATTTGATAATAAAAAGAATATTCTTTGAAGTATTTGTGCAGAGCGCCTCTGAAAACATTTTGTTTGTAGTCTGTGTGAAAGTGCGGTGTCTGGTGCGGTGTCACAGTGTTTAACTGGCGCTCTATCCTTGGCTTCCTGCCATATCTAGGGGCCAAGGTATTTTGTAAGGTGTTTTGTATTCTCTTCTCTGGTGTCCACAGGTGCACTGTTCCCTGCACTTGGCTGTGAACCAGGTGTACCAGAGGAAGCTGAAGCACAGGGCGAAAGAGGAGAGGAGAGGCTATGACCTGTATGGGAGGTTGCAGAGGGACAGAGGGGGGACGCTGTGCTCTCCCTACTCTGCAAACACATCTGACATCTGCTGACAGCGCCTCTAGTTTGACTGCAGGAGCTAATCATGATGCCCATCACAATTGAGCTGGTCATCAAAATTATACTGTTTTGTGAAGTGTACAACTAGATAGCATTTGTTAAATTGATTCCCTTCATTATTTTGATGTTTTCATGAAAATAATAGGCAATTATGTGTTCATATCTAAAGTTGTAAAATGCAGTTGGGAGCCATAACAGCTCAATATTTTGTGACTATTTCCTACAATGTTCTGCATTTGACCTATAGAATCTATACTTTCTGTATACTTCCTTAAGTCAGAGATTTAGTTTGAAAGGCAGACATGATTTTTTTTTTTTCCTGTCCAGGTCTAATTTTACAGCATGCGGTGCATGCTTGATATCCTTTTTAATGAAGAGGAAATAAACAGTGTTCACTGTCTCTCGGGTTCCAACGCATACTTGGTCATTCAGTGGCATTCAAGGTCTTGTGTGATGAAATTCAACAAGGTGCATTTTTTAGATCAAAATTCAAGACCTGTGTTTTACTGAAGATCTTGCTGAGAAATACACGAATATTTTGTTTTAACACTGCTGCTTATTACTACAAATATTGGGGCTTTTTCACAGATGGTGAAATGACTGCTGAAAGGTAGAGAGCTGAGGTACAGTATACTGATTAATTTGAGTGACCTATTTTAATTTTAAAAATAGTTTTTAAGAGCTTTTGTTTTCAAACTTTAAAGTCATTTTTAAAAAGGCACATACTTTCATGAATTCCACAGACAAGATAGCGTCTCCATTTGGTATGTTGCATGTTTTATTTGTAGCCAAGCACCGGAGAGTATTTGCCGCTTTGCCAGCATGTTGGCACAACCAGTCTTTCCTCCGTAGTGCAAAAAGAGGAGCAAGGGAAGTTGTCCATTAAATCAAACACATAATCAAGATGAACAGTCTTAACTTTCACACAGATTAAATCACACTCATGGGGTTGAGCACTGAGGATGAGACAGACGTTCAGTGTCATTTTGTACATTATTATAAAATGAATGCCCTTTGCGATTTACATAAGCCATTAATATGGACAGCCCAAAGAAATTAGTTTTTACATTCATAAATATTTAAGCAACATAAAAAAAACTGACATAAGACAGGTTTGCAGTGATATAAGACAGCATCATGAGAGCAACATACTGGACGGTTATGCTACCAGCTTATAAGTACCGACTGATTCTCAGGTAAACACTGTGATAGGCTACATTATCTGACCAGGATAAAAACTGAAATGATACAGTAAAGAAACAAAATATTCTGTTTAATCCAGAAAACATTAACACTGACAAATGATAAATTAACAGCCCTCATTTTTGCTTTGAATTAATGTAGGCTACCAGCTTGATTAAGTTAAAATGCCCTACTCAGTTCACAGTTAATAAAGCTCCTCTCATACTGCTGTGAGTACTTGTAGTACTCAACACACCCACGTGAACAAGCTATTTATTATAAGCCTAAATTAAACCAAAGAACCATGTAATAAGTAAATATGACTGTACCTGATTGGATTCGGTTCACTTTCACAATGAAGCTCTTGTAATGTTCACCATTAATCTGCACACACATTGAAATGTGATGCAATCTTTGACTTTGAAAGGCAAATCTCAGGCTGCATAAGACCTCCAACAAAACAACAAAAAATCTATGAGAACATGCACTATAATAAGAGCCGTGGTGACTTTGTGCATTCAGAAGATGAAAACATTTGATCTTATTTTTGCAACAGGTTTGGTTGTTTGAGTAGACGCAATATAAAATACTATTCCAGCGGCAATCAAAACACTGATGAGAATGAATTTAGACCATGTTGGTTTGAAGAATTGAATATCAGCATATTATTTTTTCGAACCATACGGGCAAAAAACAATGCCCTCTGGAAGACAGCTGTAAACCAAAGGGAGCCTGTATGTAAATACATTAAAATAGAAGTAAAGTACCACCGAGTTGAAAACAAGTAAACATTGTTAAGTTGCCAGAATACTCAGTTGTATGTTTCACTCAATGCTGCATGAATGGACGGGAGATGCACAGCGCACACATTAGTGGTAATGGCCTTATCCTTGTGCTCAGGCTATTTCACATTCAGCTGAGACCTTAAATGACCAGACAGACAGCACAAGGTGTATGTTAATGTATCAGAAAGCACAGGAGACCTTCAGAATAGCAAAGCTAAAGGACTGGAATGTTAAGGCCTGCCGCGCAATCACCAAGGCAGTCGCAGGATTACAAGCATGCCAAAAAATTGTGAAAATTATTGTTAATTATGAGAATTATAACCTCCTCTATAAATCGGGAAAACAGACATAAATCAGCCCTTCATCAAACAGAATATCACACATCTGTAAAAGTAAATAACACGTGGGTCGGAGGATGGAAGTGTGCTTCACAGAAAAATAAACAGCAGTTCATCAACAACAGCAGCAAAAGCAGTATTATTTTTGAACTTTGAGAAACACTGAGCCGTACTTAGTAAACAGGCCCATGTACATAAATCATGGGAAATAATCTGATAATGCCTAACTTGTACACCTGACACCTCCAGCTACACACTAGTGCAGTGGTAATACGTATCATAGACAAATGGATGAGAGCACCACAATAGCTCGTACCTAATGCTTACAGTCAGAGCTGCAAAATTAAAGCTTACAGTTCCCTTCTCATTGACGACAAACAAGGTCATCCTGGTTTTGAGAGCAGCGATCATTTAAGTTCCTTTTACCTCAAATCATATTGGTAATCATACTGATGGTGTTGGGGGGTTCTCATGCATAATAATATCTGCCGTGATTGGGAACACTGTCACTAAAAGACACCGTCTGTGTCCTGAAAATACATTAGCTCTCCACTTCCGCTGAAAGATCTAATAACAAGAAAATGTGGTGTTGTATTCAAAGTCCCTCTAAAACCCAGGGAAATCCGCTCATGAGCAGACTGTTGAGCTTGAGTTACAAGACCGACTGTGTGTCGCTGTGCCAAAGGTAGAGTGTGCTCTTCAAGAGAGGACTGGTATATTCTCTCTAACGTTTTAATCAATATCATTTAAATTAAAAATAAGTGCTGAAAGCATTATTTGATACAACTCCTGCAGAGAAAGCTGAAGCTGGGAGGAAATGTTTTTGTGCAACACTACTGAAAGCAGACAGAGTACAAAGGATGAGTGTGCCTGTTACAGTGTGCCTGTACCGTAGGTCTGTACCTTAGGTTAGAGCAATAATTCAACAATCTAGACACCAGCTGAATCCTTGACACGGCCCTCCTCAGAGCAGCTGTATCTTATCCACATTATCTTCAGGGGATACTGTACTCAGTACCTTGTACCTGCAGTACCGTTAATATCTGACTGGCTCTCAAAACTGCCATGGGCGAGTTTCAGCCAGAGAGATTAAGACCAGGTGGATTCACACCTGACCAATCAGCAGCAAGACGCGCGAGAGGTTTTGCGGTTGCCATGGAGATCGATAGTACTACTCAGTAGTGCGTGGTCAATCTGGTCCTCAGCTGCCAAGACCTCCCTGACAGCTGCCTCGAATGCAGCTGTGACATTAGTGTCATCCTTAGCGCTGGTCTCAAAGTAAGGGCAGCAGCCGCTCTCTTCACACCAGGCCCGTGCTTCGTCCTCACCCACCTCCCTCTGGTCCATGTCTACCTTATTGCCTAGCACCACAAAAGGGAACCGCTCAGGGTCTTTGACATCCGAGTAGTACATGAACTCCTTCTTCCAGCAGCCGAGGTTCTGGAAACTCTGCAGGTCGTTCACGGCAAATGTGAGCAGGCAGCAGTCGGCGCCTCGGTAGAAGGGCGTGCGCAGGGACTTAAATCGCTCCTGGCCCGCTGTGTCCCAAATCTGAAGAGTGACCAAACGCCCGTCCACCTCCAGGTCCCGGTTTAGGAACTCTACGCCGATAGTGTGAAAGGACTGGGAGTCAAAACGGTCTGTGACATAGCGGTTCATTAGGGAGGACTTGCCCACTCCACCGTCCCCCAGCAGGATCACCTTCAGGAGCAGGCTCTTCCCGCTCATCATGTTTCCTCCCACCCAGCAAGGCCTCCACACCAGGTGGCAGACCAGGGTCAATTTAACCTAGAAAGAGGAAGAAACGCAAAAATACTACACAATCAAAAGGGAAACGTGAATCACTACAGGGAAATAGGAAATGAAACATACTGAATTATCAGAAATTATTCAACACCCAAAGCAGTCTGCGGGCTTGACTTCGCTGACGATTCCATGTAGATAACTAGGGGACTAGTTTCACTGCAGGAGCTAATCATGATGCCCATCACAATTGAGCTGGTCATCAAAATGATACTGTTTTGTGAAGTTTACAACTAGATAGTATTTGTTAAATTGATTCCCTTCATTATTTTGATGTTTTCATTAAAATAATAGGCAATTATGTGTTCACATCTAAAGTTGTAAAATGCAGTTGGGAGCCATAACAGCTCAATATTTTGTGCTTATTTCCTACAATGTTCTGCATTTGACCTATAGAATCTATACTTTCTGTATACTTCCTTAAGTCAGAGATTTAGTTTGAAAGGCAGACATGATTTTTTTTTTTCCTGTTCAGGTCTAATTTGACCTGCTGTTCTGGCAACATTTGTGTTCAATCTACAATGAAGTTGACAGAAAGAGACATGTGTAATGGTTGACTAGTTTCAGGGAACACAATGACAGGGTGAAGGACCGAGATGTCTGCCAAAGGTCTCTGGTTGAAGCTCTGGGTTGCACGGCCACAGCCTTGTTGTTTACTACATGACACAGTAATACTGACTCATAATAACCTACACGTGTACTATGCTTGGGGGCGGCAGTAGCTCAGTCCAAAGGGACTTGGCTTGGGAACCGGAGGGTCGACGGTCCAAGTCCCCGCATGGACCAAGTACTGAGTGTGAACTGGTAGCTGGAGAGATGCTAGTTTGCCTCTTGGGCACTGCCGAGGTGCCCTTGAGCAAGGCACCAAACCCCCAACTGCTCTGGGCGCCTGTCAGGGGCAGCCCCCTCGCTCTGACATCTCTCCATTAATGCATGTATATAGGTCCTGTTTGTGCATGTGTGTGAATTTCGGGCATGTGTGTACTATGTATCTGTAAATAATAGAGTGATGGAATTGAATTTCCCCTCGGGGATTAATAAAGTGCCTTTCTTTTTCTTTCTTTCTGCTTGCCAGCCATAGCGTAGGGACATGATAACATTATCCTACAGAATGTAACAGTAGTAGCAGTAGTTTTGTGACATATATAACAGGTGAAGTGTACGAGAACCACTGCACCTGCGCAGACCCCCAACATGAACCAGCTTGTTGTCACCTGAGACTGGCGGCTAAAACTCTGGATAAACAGCCTCGTCCAGGGTCCCTTTGTTACTGTTCAGGGAGTGCTTCAGAGCAGAAGTTAACTCGGAACCGAAACAGGTAAAAAAGGCGTCTAAAAACTACAATGCATCAGACGAGAACAGTGTGCATGAGCTAGCCGGCTGCTGGCTTGTTGACATTATACCTTGGTCATGCTAACCAGTTAGCCTCAGTGCACATGCGACTCAAAACTAGGTTTGAAAGCAATAAAAAGAACAAATGTTGCAGTGAGGTGATATATCTACAATTGAATGCATGTAATATAAATAGAAAAACACATGTATTTTTTACTCACCCTGCTCCTAATAGTCGGTATCGCGTGGCCTGCCCTCCTCCCTACATCTGACTGATGGGATTGAGTGTCGTGACGTGCACACCGCCCAGACAAACCGAGGTCCTAAACATGGTCCTAAAGCCCGCAAAGTTCACTTTTGAAAAAATTATGACAACAAATGTTACTGTATGTATTTAAGTACATTTTGAGGTATAAGTACTTCACTTGAGTATTTTTCTATTCTGTGCTACTTTTTACTTCTACTACACTACATCTCAGAGGGAAATATTGCACTTTTAACTCCATTGCACTTTTTACTCTATATCACTCTATTGCACTATATTCATTTTTATCAGTTCCCTTGCACATAGCATTTTTTATTTTATACTCTGTATTACTTACATGTGTCTTGTACTACTTGTGTCGTTTTTACTAATATGTGTACTACTTACCTGTGACGTTTTTACTAATATGTTTGCACTATGGAACTGTGATGCTGGAAACTTGAATTTCCCTCGGGATCAATAAAGTTACTATCTATCTATCTATCTATCTATCTATCTATCTATTATATTTATGTGACAGCTGTTAGTAATAGTCACATTGCAGATTAAGATTATTTATGCAAAACATACAACTATTATGCATTGTTATAGATTAAACTACCTAAAAGTATTTACAGTAGATCAATTCTACCTAAACTGTAATGCAATTGTATGAACAATCCAATAATAGGCTATAATATCTAATATAATGGTATAACACTCACACGGGCTCATAACATTTTGCTTTTGGTGCCTTAAGCACATTTTGCTCTTAATACTTATGTATTTTTACTTAAGTAAGATTCACATCAATGTTTAAAGCACAGGGCAATAGCCTATCTGTCAACTGTGCCCTTTAGAGCAATATAGATTTGACAATGATAAAGGTACAAGACTGCAATTACCAAGTAAAGACATACAATTGAGATAGTCAAGGATAATAAAACCGAAAGCTTATATGCAGTGGAAAAACACCTCTTTTTAGTATTCGACTGTTATACCAAAATAAATCTTTTTTTTAATGATCATTTTACATAACTTAGTAGAACAGCGTTCATTCATTTAAATAAAATATAATTTGCATTATTTAATTAAAAATCAATTAGGAAAGGCAAATGAAGGTATGACAAGGACAGTTTTTATTAGAGGCTTACATTTACTTCTGCAGATATGACTCTAGTATAAAATGTACAAGACATTTCTTGCTGTTTTGACGTAAGACTCATTTTATTTATTTGTTTATTCATTCATTTATTTATTTTGTTTCTGTGTGTAAGTATTTGTTATCATGTATATACTCTAAGCATGTATCTTTTGTTTTATGTACACACCCTAAGTGCTCTATATCGTGTTCTAGTAAAATGTTTTTTATTGTAATGGAATTGTTGAATTGTTGAATTTGTCCAAACTGTACATTGAACAGTGGTCACAGACATTTAATAGATAATAATATAATGATAACACACTCCGGAGCTGCAGGTGGCGGTGTGCAGCTTGTGTTAGATTTAGACCCAAAGAAGAAGAAGAAGAAAAGCAGAAACGTAAAAGAAGAATCCGGCTGTTATTATCCTCTCTGTACCGTTGTGCTGCATGTTGACTGCACTTTATCACCGCTCCTCAAAACCAACTTATACGGAGGACAGCTATTTATTTGTGCATTGAAGAATCAAGAAAAGCGCACCTTCATGTGTTTGCTGCCGTGGTAATGGTAGGAAACAGCAGTAAATGTTTCGATATTGCTGCATGCTCAGAAACCACTGACACGTATGATTGAAATGTTACAGTCTGTTGCAAATGTTTGTTCAACGAAGTTAGCTTCAAGGAGAAATAACTGCATCCACAACACTTTCATTTGGGGGTCTTGAGCACCAAAACAGAGCGTGAGTTTATTTATGAGACTTAGAAATCACGCCTATTATAAGAAAGTTAATTGATTTGTCCTTTTTGAATGGTGACCTACTTTGTATCCGAGTTATGCAAGTCTCTCTGAAATGTGTTTTTCTGTTCTTCTCAACCCTTGCAGATGGCGGGTAGGGGCAGGCTGGTGCCCTGTGCTTGTCTGGGGCTGTTTGGTGTCCTGTGCTGGGTCTGGGTCTCCTTTGCCTCCTTTCCAGATGACCAGCTTCCCCTGGAGGCCTTGGACGCAGTGGACCGAGGAGCCTTTCTGCCCCAGAGTGCTCTGTCAGAGATGGAGTTTGCCTCCATCGGTTCATACAGAGGACCTGGCAACGCTGACCGCCGCATCAACAAGGAGCTGCCCATTCTCCTCTGGTGGAGTGGAGGATTATTCCCACATTTCCCCGGTGACACCGAGCGCATCGACTGTGCCACATCCTCCTGCTTGGTCACAAGCAACCGCAAGGTACCAGAGATGCCTAACCCTCATAACACTGAAACTCTTGGCTCAGACAGAGAGAAGATGCATGCTCACATTAATAATAATCATCATCATCATCATCATCATCATCTGAAGTTGTTCTGACTGCCAGTAATGTTGAGTTTGATCTTGAAAAGGTCCAGCTCTACAAACGGACAGCATCCATCATCTTTTATGGAACAGACTTCCGGGCGTATGAGGCGCCGCTCCCTCGACTCCGCCACCAGACCTGGGCACTGTTCCATGAAGAGTCACCCATGAATAACTACGTCCTGTCCCATGGCCCGGGAATCAGGCTGTTCAACTACACGGCCACGTTTCGCAGGGAGTCAGACTATCCTCTGACCCTGCAGTGGCTGCCTTCTCTGGATTACTTGCTGGAGCCCGTGGCCGTGTCCCCCGAGGAGAAGAACCGGCTGAGGAGGGAGGGCCTGGCTCCTGTGCTCTACATGCAGTCTCACTGCGATGTACCGTCAGACAGAAACCGATATGTCCAGGAGCTCATGAAGTATATTCAGGTACAGCAGAGAGATGTTATGCATGCTAGATGAGTGTAGCTGTTTCCAGTTTAGTACCTGGTTTATTAAGACTCTTATATACAAGACGTATGCTTAGTGAGCTGCAATTTTTCCAATTATAATTGAGGAGGAATAAAGTTCCACAATCAACATGCTGGAGCATTGCTGTATACAAAATAAACAGAAGCTTTGCAGATGTTGGTAGGCACATCTCTTTGGTCTAAGGTGCCAGTTATTCGTTTTAATTTTTTTTAAAAAGGTACTAAAGTGTGGTTTGTTGATGTATTATTTATTTCCCTCTCATCCTCCAACATTACATACACAAATGTCAGGACACATTCCTGCTTGGTGTTGATTACCATTTTCAGTAGTCTGGATTTTGAACCCTACCATAGCCATTCTTTACAATAAACATCAACTGGATCGCATGTACTGAAAATCTGTAGCTTAGAGTCTTTCTTGTTTCCACTTGCACATACTTGTTCACACAGGTCAGAGGGTCAAAATTCCTCACAGATGCAACCGCAGTAACTCCTCTGTAAATGCTTTGTAAACCTAGGCTTCAGTGCGATGTTTGTGAATCCCCATCAGGGAATAAAATGTTAGAATTCAAATAGATTTTTATGAAAAATGTAGACCATTAAAAGTGAGCCAGTATCGCATTAATAATCTCCAAATGTTTTCTGAGTATGCCCCCATCTTTCTCTGTTCTCACTCATTATTATTCTTCTCTCTGTAGGTGGATTCTTACGGGAAATGCCTGAACAACAAACCTCTACCTGAACATCTAATGGACACGTCGACAGCTACCGGCGAAGAAGCCAACTTCATGAATTTTGTCGCACGCTACAAGTTCCACCTGGCACTGGAGAACGGCCTGTGTCCGGATTACATGACGGAGAAGCTGTGGCGGCCTCTCCATCAGGGCTGCGTGCCCGTCTACCGAGGCTCCTCCGTGGTGGCGGACTGGATGCCCAACGACCACTCTGCGATCATCATAGATAACTTCCCCTCGCCAAAAGCTCTCGGTGAATTCCTCAAACGTCTCGATGAGAACGACGATGAATTTGCTAAATATTTAGAGTTCAAGAGCCCCAGACGCATCACTAACACTCGTTTGTTGGAGGCTCTAGAGACCCGCGAGTGGGGGGTTAATGACATGAGCAAACCCAACTACCTGAATGGATTTGAATGTTACCTGTGCGACCAGGAGAACACACGACTGGCAGCAGAACGAGCGTACAGGAAAGCCCCTGAGAAGAACCAGCCTCCTCGGCCTAAAATCGCCAACAACTCTCACATGGGGTGCCCCCTGCCCAGCCCGGGGTACGGACATGTCCAAGACGTGCCCGCAGATGATGGGTGAGTTTGTCTTAAATTATTCACTGTGCCAGGTGTGAAACCCTTCTACTCTCTGTACTTTTAATGAGAATAACAATGTCCCGAGGGGGGAGACGTCAGTCTATTTTAATGGTCTAATTAAAACATCCTCTGTGATGAGCCTAATCTGTTCGTATATCTGTCCGCAGATGGTTGCATATCTGGCCCCAGGATTACTGGCAGAGCCTGGACCAAGCAGAGGGGCTGGAGTCTCTGATAAGACATAACGAGTCAGACCCTTCGCTGCTGTGGAAGCACATCCAAAACATTGCTGTGAGCAGAGCCAGAGGAAAACACTGACACAGGCCTTGAAACAAACAGAGCATGCTGGAGCACGTCCAGGACTACAGAGGTGTCCTATATTATGCATCCCCTCTGTTCAAATGAGGGAATGGAGCAGAAATTACTAATACCTTTTGCACCTGAGCCAAAACCCCTTTACCCTTATGAGCAATTTAGTCCTACTATAATAGATTTTGATATTGTATTCAGCTGACATGATACATTTGTCCTTTATCCCAAGTTAAGTAATGGGAAAGTAATGTTCTATATGCTAATATTTTCAAGTTGTTTTATTGCTATAACTGAGGCGCCGTCATTGCCCTCACTCCGCTTTGCATTGTTAACGTTAACTGCATGCAGTGCAGTTGTTCCGCCGAGGCACATCCTCATGGGAGGCGGGTTTTCATTGGACCGGGGCAGAGCCAGGGGAGCTCTGCCTAACTGTGTGTGAAGACCATCAAGACAGTAGCCAGCGAAGTGCATTGGCTTCTTTACAGTTACTCAGCAGGTAGCTGATGGTTATTGGCTAAAGCCACATTTATGTACAGAGCTATTTTAAGTGACTATGCAAGGAAAATGATATTATTTTACTAAGTTGTTGAGAAAGGCAAATGTAAAGTTAAGCACAACTCCCCTGTGGGAAATCACCACTGCATTTGCAAAGTTAGTAGTTCTCAGGAGCAGCTCATCTAATGAATTACTGCGGCAGATACTTTATAATATTGCCCTAACCGTTTTTCTGTTACATGGTGCTAAGATAAGATGTTTATGTGCAATAGTTTTTAATCATGCTTTTCTTAAACATGTAACATGACTTGTCTTGTGCGTCTGCTAACACGCTGTCTTTGCATCGCATATTTATAACAGGATTATATAAATCGTTTTATTTTTTTAACAAAGCATCATACATGTGAACACACTATTTTGTAACAAGAAGAGCAAAAGAAGTAAACATTTTGTAATAAAGTCATTTTCTTGCATAACTACTGTTGCTAAATTATAACGTTGCACCCCACTTGCCAGTATTAGTCTGTTCATAATACGCATCCTTCATAGTTTACTGAGGCAGATACAGCTTTCACCAGCAGGAAAATAAAACAACACATGCATGTATAAACATGTTCGAGAAATTAGAAATTAACGCAAGAATTAACATTAAATAGTCATATTGTTTTCTATAACGGCCTTTTTGATCACCCTAAACCTAAGTTCAAACCGAACGCAGTTCAAACTATGTGAAAGACCAGTTCTCACTCACTTTATATGCAAATGAACATGAAGGGAAGGGGACGAGGATAAGAGGCTGCTGAGGATGATCAGTCCAAGGCGTTGCAGTAGCAGTTCTCGCAGTGGACTTTCCCACCGTGTAGGAACATGCAGTCGAGGAGGTCTCCCATTGGCTTGCTACACACACCACACTGAAACATTGGGAGAGTGTTTTTAGAAAATGTAATTATGAGAAAACAGTGTTTTTATCCTTGAAATGCTAATTTACTGCTCCCTAATACATAATTTACAAAACTGTTGCAGCTTTGAAAACACAATTAACTTTGATTCATATACTGGCAATATGTAAGCTAAATATAATTGTATTTGAAGACTTGTAGCGAAAACTATTAAGGAACAAATTTAAGTTATTATAAATATTAAAGGAGTAGTTGGACAATTTGTGAAATGCACTCATTGGCTTTCTTTGCCAAGAGCTGGATAAGAAGACTGATATCACCCTCATGTCTGTCTGTCACATATGAAGCTACAGCCAGCAGCTGGTTAGCGTAGTTTAGCATAAAGACTGAAAAAGCTACTGGCTCTGTAAACTGTAAAACAATATCTGCCTGCTATCATCTCTAAAATGCACTAATTAACATGTTATATCTTGTTTGTTTAATTTGTACAAAAACACAAAGGTAACGTCAAGACTCAAGGAAGTGACTGCTCCTGGCCAAGAAATAGTACGCCACATAACCCCTTATAAAAACCACAAGATGTCGTTTGTACTCTTCGGTTTTTGTACAGAATAAACAATCAAGATATAACATGTTATATTCAAGCTTTTATTAAGCATTGGAGCTGTTGGTAGGCGGATTCTTGAACAATGGACATTTCCAGTGTTTACGCTGAGCTAAGCTGTAACTGGCTGCTGGCTGTCATGTTTTATTTACCGTACAGACATGAGAATAGTAGTCAATCTTCTCATCTAACTCTCTATAAAAAGCAAATAAACCCATTTACCAAATGTCAAACTATTTTTTTAAGAGCTCACTTCCTCCAGGTCAGTCCCTTCAAGGACTTTTTTTTTTATAGTCCAATAAATACCAAATTGCATCTTGAGCTGAAATGTATCTGAGCAGACAGATGAAGTACCTTGAAGCAGTCGGGGTGGCAGTTGATATTGAGGTGCTCGATGGTGATCTTGGCATCATTGCCCACTGGCTGTTCGCAGAAGTTGCAGTTGGATGACAGCTGGCCGCTGGGGAGGCACAGCGATTGAGACAAGTTAGTTTGGCCACTGACTCGGGCAGCTCTCATGTAACTGCAGCTCTGTCTGGTGAAATAACCTGTGACCCTTTCTGTCCTGTGCGAGGGAACTTAATAAGTGTAAATAATCCTTTGATGTCTCCACTTAGCCTCCTAATGAGCAGGCTTGGTGGAATTTCTGCCCTGCTGCTTACCCGTATCTAGTTTCGGCAGAACTGGAAATAACGAGGCAGGGGGAGAAAGGGCTTAGGCTTATAGCTGGTTTAAAACAGGTTTAAGGAATTGTGTTGTTACCAGGAGTAAGTGGAGGAGCTGCTGTAAGAGAAAAGTCAAATAATCCGACACACTACAGAAACAAGAGCAACTAGAAGAAAATGTACGTGTGCTCGCTGCTGAATATTTGCAGTTGAATAATTTGAAATAACTGAAGTAAAAGTCAAAGTGGCAATCACAATACAAATACAGAAAGTAGCTGAAGTTAGTTATAATAGAAGTGCTAAAAGAGATTGAAGAGTAAGCACTGAATTAAAAGAATACTTCACCCCCAAAATGACCATTTGTAAATTATTTACTCCCCCCGTGTTGCCTTGAATTCTTGAAGAAGGATGTTTTTCTCTCATGCTTCCACGGTAAATGGAGAATCAAAAAAATGAAGAAAATTCTTGATGAATTGAAATAAGTGAGGGCCGTCGACCATTCTCGCGCATGCCCAGGCGTGCTACTCGTCCGTGCGAGTATACTGTTTATGCGGAAGTGTTTTAAATAAGGTTTTAGCAAAATGCACGTGTTTGGGAAGTAGTGAGCATACAACTGGATAAATGAGACTTCGATTATACTGCACGACTTGTGTGAGAGTTTGTAAACGGATGTTTTGATATAGTTTTGCTGTTGTTGAACGCAGCCCCCCCATTTACTTCAATTCATCAAGACTTTTCTCTATTTTTGGATTCTTTGTTCACCATGGAGGCATGAGAGAAAAACACAGTTTTCTTCACAAATTGATGGTAAAACGGGTAATTGATATACAAGTGGTCATTTTGGGGTTGAAGTATTCCTTTAACTTGCAGTGTCAACTTAAGTGTGAGCGCTAAAGAGTAAAGTTTAGTTAAGTTTTTTAAGTTGAAGTGAAACTGCTGAAAGGAGCTGAAATGTCCTTCTGAGTGTCAGTGATAAATTGAGCTGGAAGTGTCAGTTGAAGTGTCAGTTGAAGTGTCGACTGAAAGCAGTTTTAGTAACTTGTGTATGAACAGTGGAAGTTAAGGGAAGAGCTGAAGTTTTTTTTTTCCAAAGATGAAGACCTGAAAGGGCTTGAAGTGTTAGTCGAAGTGTAAGCATTGAAAGGAGCTGAACTGTCGGGTGGAGGGGAAACGGATAAATTCAGTTGAAATGTCAGTTGATGTGTGGTTGGTGAAAGCAGTTGAATCGTCATTTAAAGAGCAAGAAATGAAATCAGCTGAAGTGTGGAGAGGGAGAAAGGGGTCAGGTTTATTTAGGGAATTGTGTTATTACCTGGAGTAACTGGAGGGGCTGCTGTAAGAGTAATTGGTGGAGCTTGATGTCAGATAATCTGACCCACTATGGAAGAAAAGAGCAGTTAGTAAGTCATCATAAGAGCGTGTTGATGGGTTTATTCAGCAGTTTCTTTTAATCAATATTGATATTTGGTTTTGTAAATAAGGTATTGGTCCTACCCATCGTTTTGGTCTCTGGCATTATGCAAGGACAGCTCTGTTGCATTGACGTACTCCTTCAAGTACACAAACCCCCTTGAGCAGAGAGGCAGATGAAGGAAAGCGCGAGTTAATATGCATAGTTAAAATATTAGCTGTCACTTTAATTTAAACGGCCCGTTTGTAAAAATCACTCACTTCTTGGCCTCAGGTTCTGGTGTCTGGACACGCTGGTCTTCCTCTGTCACGGTCCTGGAATAGGTTTCATAACTGGAGACAGAGTGCAGCAGCGTTAGCCTCATCTCTCACTCACTGACGACAGCAGTGCGATGGGTTACACATCAGGACTCTACATCTGTCAAATGTAACTCAGGAGGTAATCATTTTCTGCCATCGCTTGTTAATGGCATGCTGTTTAACGGGCTGTGATTTGACAAAAGGACATCTCTAATACACATCATTAATCTGACATCTGGAGACAGATAATTAGAGGGAAGGAAATGAGGGCAAATTGAAAGACAATGAGAGAGCAGATCTTGTCATTTAACTTCAGTAATAGTCAGGAGCCTTTCTAACCAGGAAGCATGCAGGTAACTTTAGATCCAGACTGCAGTATTAAGCAAATACAGCAGCGTTCCCACGGGGTTTGGCCTAAATCTCTCACCCCCTAACTAAGACGGCTGTGTTACAAAGAGAGAAAAAAGCAGATCTGAACTAAATATTTCATATTTTCATTAAATAAAACATTTTTTCCACTCATACAATAACAGGTACATTTAATTTCCATGCGCATCCTTGCTTAAAATAAAAAAAAAAGAGAAAAAGCTCTCCGGTTAAAGGAGAGCGTCTTTACAAAAGTCAGAAAATCAGCAGACCAAATAGTAGAAAATAACACTCTGGAGAAAGTATTCTTGCATTATGCTGTGTCTGATATTAAGATCATAAACTTACCGATCCATAGCGGGCTGCGGGTCACTGTGTGTCTCCCTGGAAAGTAAAGAAAACTATATCAGACTTTTAGTGTGGGCTGCAGCAGTCAACACGCTGGACTTTATCCAGTGAGCAAGAATTCTGCAGTTTGTATAAAATGCATGAGGCTGATCTTTCTGACTCACAGCTCCAGAGGGGTCGAGATTTATTGACCAGTTGTGGTCTCTTTTCTATTGCACTGTGGCGTTGCCTCATTCTGAGCCCTCCTCCCCGCGCATTGTAATTGTAAACATGCTTCTCACGCTGTCAATCCCTTCTAATCTCCCCAGCTTTTCATCATAAGAGGTGGGAATTTCAAACCTGATGGTGGTGATGGTTGTGACCGTCTCTGTCTGTGTCTGTGTGTACTCGGGGCTACAAAACAGAAGACATTCCTGCATTATGAAAAGAGTCTGGCAGTACAGGTGAAGAAGCGACAGCATTAAAGTAAAAATAACAGGTTTAGAAAGAGTTGATTATTCTCCGACTAAGCCGCGAGGAAGTTTCAACTTTGTATTTAGCTTGCTTTCAATTAAATGGTTGACAGGCACTGAATTTTAAGATGCTATAATGACTTCCTGCTGAAACTGTGAAAAATAAAGTGGTTTAATATGCATTTAATGAGCCCAGCCACAGTGGAGATACCTTTCCTCCTCCTCCTCCTCCTCTCCTGTAGTGGTGGTGACAGTATAGACAGTGGGTGATGTCCACCTGTCCCATGGGGAGTCATTCTCAGAGGACCTTGAGTACAAACAAAGACATGACATGTTAGCATGAGAGGATGACAAATTCACAGTCGTTATATCGTTAAAAAAAAAGACTGGAAGGGAATTTACCGCAGTTGTGAGGAAAAGTTGTAACAAATATATGTCTGACCTATTTTCATCAGCACCAGTGCACAATGTTTTCTGGCTCAATGAGTAGATGCTGCAAAAGCCTAGTTACTGAAAGGGAAGGAGGTTATGGGAATAAAGGGAGCAGATGCGCACACGGGGCTTTTAATAAAAAGGATGACTTACTTTCTCTCAAACGTGACCATCGTCTGTTGATCTACAGTTTGGCCTCCTGCCGCAGCTTCTTGGCTGAGAGGGGACATACATTGAAAGGCTTTTAGCGCGTAATGGACATGGATGGGTGCATGTAGTATCAATGAAACATAGTGGACAGCATTGTGTGGAAGTGTAAGAGTAAATCAAACTGTGTCATCACCTCTCTTCTGTGTCCGCCTGCTGGGGTGGGCTGGTTTCCCATGTGCGTGCCCATGACCGATGAGAGCTGAGACTGGAGAGAGAGGATGTAGACGTTATGACAGATCAAGCATATTAGACGGTAATGTGTGCACTTTGAGTCTTCCTTTCCCCTGCATGTCTCACTCATACATTCATAACACAATTATGCACTAAACTCTGTTTAATACCTTGTGGTGTCAGTGTTGATAGGGATGACGTCGTCTGCAAGGGATTCCAACGCATTACTGTCAAACACACGCACACACAAAAAGGGGAAGAAAGCATTCAAATAAAGCATTAGAAATTTAGAAAAATGTGGAGCCCTGCGGAGTTAAAGCATTGACTATGAACCCGAATGTCCCCAGAGTCCAGCTGGGGACCTTTGTTGCATGTCGTTGCCCACTGCTCTCTCTCCCCTCATCTCCTGTCACCTCTCAAACATGTCACTGTCACACTGAATATAAAGAAAACCTTACTTAGTTGAAATTTTAGTTTGAGATTATTTGATTAATAGATTAGTCGATCAACAGAAAATTAATCACCAGCAATTTTGCTGACCAATTACCAATTTCAGTCATTTATTAAGCAAAAATACCAAAACATTTCTTGATTCCAGGTTCTCAAATGTAAGAATTTTCTGCTTTATTTCATCATAATTTGAATACATTTGGGTTTTGGACTGTTGGTTAGACAAAATAAAATATTTGAAGTCATTTTTTTTCCTTTTTTTTTTACTATTTTCTGACAAAAAATAATTTACGATTTAATTGATAAAGAAAATAGATGTTAGGTGCAGCCCCACTTCACTTAAACGTGCAGTAGGCTGAATGTTTCTGGCATCATTGGGCAAAAATTCCATAATAACCTTTCAGCATATTGTAATTCAAGTTTTCTGAGAGAAAACTAGACTTCTGCACCCCCTCATGGCTCTGTTTTCAAATCTAGCCCGTGACGTGAGACTTTGGCCAATCACAGGTCATTTCAGAGAGAGAGCGTTCCTATTGGCTTTTCATTCAACCGAGGCAGCTGTCAATCCTTGATTCATCAAATTAATCAATATTCTGTTACTGTAATGCCTATTTCTTGCCTCAAATGTTTTCAGAAACATATTGTAGTGTACTGTTTAGCTGTAAAATGAGAAAGTTTGTGACCCGGCTGGTGGGCGGTGCTTGGTATTTCCTCAACTGATCTCAACATGGCTGTCGGGTCAGAAACTTTCTGAACAGTAACAGTACACTACAAGATGTTTCTGAAAACATTTGAGGAGAGAAATAGGCATTACAGTAACAGAATATTGATTCATATTTGATCAGCGCTGCCTAGTTGATCGGAGTTCGCGAGTGATTGACAGCTGCTCAGAGACGGCAACGGAGGGACACGGAGGCACATGATTTTTTTTCAGGTTACCTGTCTCATGCACTACTGTCAGGATATAGTGACCGTTTTATAAGAATAACTTTTTATTAAATCATATTTGCTCCAATTCTGCCCACTGCAGCTTTAATAGTTAGCTTGATCACAGAGAAAGTGTTGGACGAGTGCAACTTACTTGGTTTCTGGACTTGGATCTTTGTTCTCCATGAGAGTAGTTGACGCACTGAAGAAATAAAAAACATATTAAATTAGAGTATGAATAAGGTGTAACCACTGTACTCAGTGTGTCTCGATGATAGCCGCTGATTATGAATAATAATCATAGCAATAACCGACAAAGTGAAGCAGTTATGCTATTATGTAGTAACATGATAGTGTCGGTGCTACAAACAGAGGTTACAATATAGAAAAAGGGGTATTTGCATTATCATTCCAGTACCTGTTGATGGAAATATCAGAGAGAGGCTGGAGCAGGTCAGAGGAGCTGCAATAGAGAAAAGTGGCTCATAATCAGAAGCTGCTGCATTATGCATGCCGAGATGCTATCTGGCTGGCTGGAAAACAGTCACAGCACCGAACCAATATGATTACCTGTTAGAGGATGTGGTCCCTATCGGATATGGATCAAACGGATCAGCCGAGCTGAAAAACAATTTCACACTGATTTCACTCTCAATTGTCAGCACGGCCCATCTCGTGTCGGAGGAATTCTGATCACATTGACTCATAATGGAAAGATTTAATGCAGTTTGAATGGTAAACAGAAACACAGAGGAACCCGGGGCCAAACTCAGTCAGAATCAGGATCTGAGTGTCTTTGACAAATGGAAACACTATTCTGCTGCTGAACGACAAAATCAGTGTATTTCAGGTTTTCTTTACCTAAAATAAACCCTGATTTCAGCCTATATCCATTACAAAAAAAAACTAAACATGATTAATATGATCAAATCTGTTTTCAGATATTTTATCAACAAGAAATATTTTCCTAAACAATTCATTTTATCAACAGCATGTACCAACCTGTAGCAGTTTTTAGAGCTAGAGTGAAGTGAAGTGACAGTGATATATCATATGAAACTAGAAAACCTCAGGAATCCATTGGTCATGTCATGCTAGCTTGTTGGGAAGGAGGTTAAATGACGCTCCAAAGTTGGGCTAAGTTTTGGCGAGGAGAAACTGGCATGGCCATTTTCAAAGGGGTCCCCTCAAGTCTCCCCTTTACAGACAGTCTTTATGATAATCACATGCAGTTTTGGGCAAAAACCATGAAGTTTTTTAAATGCAGTATAAATGTGTTATTTTCGCCTATACTAAAATTATGCTTTTGAATATTTCTGCATACTGGGGTCCCTAAACAGTCTTGGAATTACATAAATTGGGTATCACTGTAAAGCTGAGACTCTAGTGGATCCAATGAGCCCAACTGTATTCATGTGTGATGATGTTAGTCCTCATAGTAGCCATTTCATTTTAGTGAGACTATTTTTTTAAATTTGACCTCACTGTATAAAATGACCTGTGGTGACCTCTAGGATAATCACAGCTTCATGAAACTTTACATCCACAAACTAGAGACCTAGAGCATTCAGAGGATGGATGGCTTTCCTAGCTAGATTGACAATAAGGGGGTTTCTGAGCAGTTTCCACAACAGAAGTGCTCGCCATCTAATCGGCGAAAAACGCAATTCTTGCAGTAAATCTCAAAATGTCAAAAGTTTTTGAAACCAAATCACAGCATGGCTTTTTCTATGGTGTTCCTCAAAGTCTTGGTGTCTTAATGTGGTATTTTGTCGGGATTATTGATCATATTTATCAATTGTTGAGTGGTAAAAAATAGTTAAATTTAGCACTAAATCTGTGCAACAAATGGTATCAACCCAAAAATTGCTGCAAGAACTTATGAGACATAATAGAGCATGGGGATGGCCTTCATATACTTCTATCATAATGTTCTAAGCCCTTATACACTTTTACAATTTATTTTAAATAATTAATTCATCTTTATTTCTTATTCATGACTGGAACAACTTGACACCCAGTGCTGAGCTGCGTCTCGAATTAATCTTCAGGTTCCCAGCTCTCAGATGATGTACACCACTTCTATGTAACATCTACTGTTGACCTGCTATCTCTCCCTAAAGAAAAAAAAACGGGTCTATTGTGGGTCTCAGAGGGTTAAACTTAATTTGCCTATTTAACTGGTATGAGAATCTACTGTATTTTACAATCCTATTTTTAAGCAAATGATTTTCACTCAGTGTCAGTGGAGTAAACTATTTTTACATTTACATACATATTGCACACACTTTACCACAGATATCTTAAAGCAGCCCACATGTGACATGGTGGTAAATAAACTACCTTGATTCAGTGAATGTGGTGGTCGTCACATGTGACTGTGAGCTCCACGGATCTGCATTGTCCTCTTGGCTGCATTGAGGCGACATAGAAAAGGAAGGAGGGCGGTGGTACGGATGAATGGCATGATGGGAAGGGAAAAGAGGGCAAGTAAAGGTAAGTGTGGTTCTTCTCATACACTATTTACAATGCCAGTCCATTAGGAAAGCTTGAAACCCACTGAACTATTTAACGAGCATGAAAACCATCTGAATATAGTGCATTCTCTGTGTGTGTGTGTGCATTCTCGTACCTTTTGTCAGTAATGATCACAGTTTTGGTGGTTACAGTGACTGTCTCTGTGAGGCTGGCGGGCAGAGAGAGACACAGCATAGTTGCAGGCAAAGTTAGTATAAATCATTACAAGGCATATCTGGATAGAAGGCACTTCTTAGCAGGAACAGCTCTGCATAGATAGATAATTGTTTAAGAGCAGCCTGTCATCTCCCTCTACCTTTGTGTTTCTTTGACTGTCTCATGTGTCGTCTTTTCCTCCTCCTCTCGCTGCATGCTGAGGCTGGCGGAGAAACAAAACAAAGCCGCAATACTAATCAGTACAGAACATTCTCTTCTATTTCCAGTCGCGCCGCAGATAAGACGTGGCTTTCTGTTTCAAAGCATTAGTCAAGTCGCTTCAGGAATCTGCGACTTTGTTTCTATCTAACACGGTGCAGGGGTTAAAATAGAATGCTGGGGGAGCCCTGATTTATGGATCAAACTTGAGGCGGATGGGGTTTATTAAAAATCTTACACTATACCTACAGGGAGCGGGGACGCTTGGCCCCTTCATCTGCAGTGATAAGAATTAGTGGTGCACACAGGGAAGGAGGGGTGGGGGAGCAGAGGCCACCACGAGTCTGTGTCTTTCTCACCTGCGTGCCTCTGTGTTGATTAGGATGACATCGCCAGCCAGGAGATCCAGGGCGCCGCTGGTCTTTGCAGGGTTTGACTCACTAAAGACATCAAACACAAAAGTCAAACACAGAGCAGAGCTCCCTTGAAACTGCATATCCAACTCTGGCAAGGTAAGTTAAGGTAATGCCTCTGTTTGCTACTGACAAGGGAGCTATTGATTTTCTACTGATGAAAGGATAATTCTTCGCATAACTTCAGCATTTGGGGGGCTTGGGTGGGAAAGAGCTCTCTTCCTCTACCTGTCTAGTCCGCTAAGCAGATCCTGACTCCAGCGTCCTGGGCTGGGGGGAACGAGCTCCGCTGACTCCTCTGGACTGCGGAGGCGGAAGATTGAGAGGAAGAGGAAGTGGAGAAGGTGATGAACGAAGGGGAAGGGGGGATTTAGGATTCAGAGGAGATTTCAGGGCAAGAACAGGCCAGATGAGGTAGAGGAGAAGAGAGAATCATTAGAAGTCCAACAGTGCCACCTTGTGGGTAATATTCAGAGGATTTCTAATGTGAGGATTGCTTAAAACAGCAAGAATGTATTTTTAACAAACCCGTCAGAGAGAGCCAGGAGATCATCTGTCATTGGTATACAGTTGCTGAGCTCTGGAACTGGCTCCTCTTCAGCACTGCAGACAGTGAGAGAAAACAAATATGAGTGCACCTGCTTTGGCACGTACGCACGCATCTCTATATTACATTTTTTAAGTACCACATTTAATCAGGTCTAATTTGTGACACCCTCTTGTGCGAGGTAGTTTTAGGCACCTGAAATTGAGATGTAGGTTATTTTATGATTACTTTGAAGTGAACACGGTGGCAGTTAGCCATTATCTCTTTTCTTGCCAACCCTGTTATGACATGAATGAGGAAGTTGTTGGTTTCATACCCGTCCTCTATGGTGCGACTGTCTGCTGCTGAGCTTCCTTCTTCCTCTGCCAGCACTGGCTCATCATCCTTAAAGCTGGAGAGGACATAAACTCTTATTATCAGATGGTTGTTGAGGCTCGAGGCACTAAACATGAAAATCTTCTTTTTTTTTTCCCATATTGGTTTTTGCTGCTTTCATCTTTTTTTCTTTTTCCACTACCTGGTTGAACTTGTGTCGAAAGAAATGAGAGTGTCGGACAAGGCGCTGAGCGTGTCAACACCGGAGCTGTGAAAATAGATGGAGAGCAAACACATTACATACCAGGGCAGCTTTCAATCACAACACGTGAAAAGAATGAGAGCAAACACATGCACAAAGAAAAGCACATGAAGGCACATTCAAAGCTTTGCTTAAGAATTATGATATTCATTCATTCTATTATAAAAGATATCTGGGCAGATATTATGTTGATGTTTGAGGCTCATTATCACAGTGTTAGAGATATGTTATATTGATGCTAACACTATGAAGCGATGGAAGCATTCAGATCCTTCACTTGAGTAAAAGTTTATATTGTAAGATGTTTTTATGTCATAAAGCTGTGAAATATAAGTAGTGGAGAAAAAAGAACACACTATTTTCCCCTTAAATGTAGTGGAGTACAAGTATAAAATAGCATGTAATAGTAATAATCAAGGACAGTACAAATACCTAAAACCGGTACTTAACGTTAACGTAATAGGGCTGCTCCCCCTTAGTCGATTAGTCGACTCATCGGTCGTTTTGGTCTTAGTCGAGTAAGATTTTTTTAGTTGATTAGTCATTTTTTATGCTTTCTTCATGCTGAATGACTCATTTCCAAGAAAGTTATGAGTACATCTCTGGTCAACACAAGATTTAAAATTTGATTTTGTGTGATTCTTTGTGGAGAAACTCAGTTTTACAGATCTGTTGATTAAATCAACTAATCGATTAGTCGACAAAATCGTAAGAGTGTTAGTCGAGTTTCTTTGGTCGAGGACAGCCCTGAAATGTATTCATTTACATTCCACCAATGACATTACATACAGTATATGTTATGTGACA
Source organism: Sebastolobus alascanus (assembly GCA_916701645.2). Classification (NCBI taxonomy): domain Eukaryota; kingdom Metazoa; phylum Chordata; class Actinopteri; order Perciformes; family Sebastidae; genus Sebastolobus; species Sebastolobus alascanus. The sequence goes on along the minus strand of CAKAOJ020000041.1, from coordinate 2,676,290 downwards.
GCACTGATTTTAGTTAGCGGAATTCTCACCGTGGCTTTGGAGACGGTCTTGGTGCTGGTTCTGGTTTTGGTTCAGGTTCAGTCTTCACTGTGATCTCTGTTACAGCAAACACTGGGGCAGGTGAAAGTGGGGAAGGTGAAGCCGGGGCAGGGGGTTCTGGTGGAGGTGATACTGGGGTTGGTGACACTGGGAAGAGGTCCAGATCAACCACAACGATGTCAACTTGCCCAGAAAAGTCTGAATCCTCTGGTTCTGGCTCTGCGCGGACTGCTTGAACAAACTCTGGGAGGAGTATAGGGAGAGGAGTGGCCACCTTGGTGCACCCTGGTGTCATGCCTTCAAATGGGTCTTTTACCGCAACAGACACTGGAGAGGGGTCATCCACCGCAGGCTCTGGGGCGGCCTCCTCCTCCTCCTCCTCCTCCTCCTCCACCTTTGGTGCCACCGGCTCATTAACAGCGACATCAACAGCTGTCTTAACGCTGGCGTCGACTCTGTGAACCACACAGGTGTAATGAATGAAAGTGAAGGAACAGAAAGCACCTGTTGAACTGGAAATAGAAACACGGCGCAGGACTTACATTTCCCGTGCTTTGGGCTCGGGCGCGGAGGCAACAGATGTGACGGGGACGACGGGGGGCGGAGTGCTGGCAGGTGCTGGAGTCGCAGCGCTCTCATCTTCATCAGTAATCTCCACCCTGCACATTTGTAGCCAAGCACACGTGTGAATGCATGTGTGGGAGTTGGGCGTGCACACATAGCTGACAGACAGAGTTACATTTGAAACTTACAGATTTGTCTTAAGTTTTAGAGGGATGTTAGAGGAAGCATTTACCTTCTCGCCACAAATCCTGGACTGCTTTTGACCACTGAGGTGTCAGGCGCCGTTTCTTGAGCCCTGAGGTTTTTCAACAAACAGTTTTCATAAATACCTCCAAACATATTTCACGTGTGAGTGAAAAGCACATTTCTCAACGTGTAACAAGTTTTTAAAATATGTATTTCGCTTCTTTTACGATTTAAGAATTCCAGAAACAGGTTGAGTGTTAAGATCAGCATTGGGAGAGTGACATTAAGACATACGTACTCAAATTTCTTAGCAGCAGAAAGCACATAAGACCGTTGCCTGACTGCAGATTTCTTCACAACATTGCTGGCCGCCTCCGTCCTAAGAAATGAGTCATTATGATGTTAATGTAATCTCTTTTCTGGGGCATGCCAGTTCAAATTGGATGGCGTTCTTTTTTTGCGTGAGGATGAGAGTCATACCGTTTCTCCTGCTCCTCGGTGCTAAGCAGGCTCTCCTGGCTGTCTGCGGTGGTCTTCACAGTGTAGGGGGCTCTAAGGAACAGAAGCGCAAACACACACCTCATGAAAATACATTCTCACTCTGCTGCCAGCGGTCAACCTGGGAATGTGATTTGTGTGTGTGCTCACATTTTCTTGTAGGTCTCTGAAGACCTTTTGGTGAATTGTGTCGTTGTTCCACTGTGAAAAAAAGATCACATAGATGTGGGAATGTCTAGTCACACTATTAACTCTGTTTATTCAAGTAAGAGAAGCTCTTACCTAACGCCATTAGTCGTTGAGGATGAAGCAGGCTTGTCTAGTTTAGTGAAAACGCCTCTGAAAGAAAAACAAAAAACGTGAGTACACTCATTCTTTCAATTACAAAATGCCCCATGTGGTGCCATCTTAATCTGCTTTTGATTTAGGTCTCTAGTTTCAAACTGGATTTCTAAATGTGCAAGTTCTGGTCTTACCTGATCAGGTATCCTGACTGTGGTGCTCTAAATTCAAAACAGAGACTCATTATCAGCACAATCATGTCTTGTGGGAGGTTTCCGAGTGCTCGGTAGATAAGTCAGACATTAGAAACCTGTGTTTACCTTTCAGCGTCGGGCTTTGTTGGTGACGGAGCGGATTGTGTTGGTGACGTCACTGGACTGGTCTCAACAGTTGTGGATCCGTTCAAACGGCCGGCCCTTACTTCTGCTAGCCTGCATGGATTCACAGGAACTTGGTTTTGTCTGTTCAACTCACTGAGTAATGGGTGATATGATCAGAACCCTATTTAAACATGTGGCTCACCATGGTTTCTCCTTGTCGGTGTCGACTTGATCCTCATTTCTGCGCTGCAACCAGCTGTTGTCTCCCCTCAGCCTGGTCCGCACTTTGGTGCTCTGGAACACAGATGCTTTTCCCTTCTCTGAGACACAAACATGTGCATGTCACATACCCACACCACCATCTGAGATATTACACACACTGTAGGCTGCATCATAATGACATCTTAATCACCGTATGCTTGATCGCATGCATGATGCTCAGTCCCCGTTGGGCCGACACACACCGCGTAATCAAGTATTTTGCATTGAATCAAGGCAACGACAGAAGATCAGAATTTACAGTCATCAGCCTGGCGCAGGGGCACGCCCTCGGATGCAATCTGCTTTCATTGGAGGAAATGTGTCATCTCACATTCAGATCGCATCGCATCATACAGGTCAGACTCACCTTCTGCCATGTTTCTCTCTCTTGTTTACTGTGTTATCTTTACAGGCCACCTGAAAAACATATTGAAACCACATCGAGACAGAGGTAGTGTTAGAAAGAAAAATTTGCAGTAAATTGAAATCTAGTCTAGTTTCAAAAGTCTTTCCCACGCCTTTCCCATGTTCCCCTACAGATGAAGAACATGTGCTCTGCAAAGCATTCCTCAGTGTCATCCTTTAGACATGTCGACGATCCTGTCCTACCACTTTCCAAAAAATACTGCTGTTGCCTAAATATAAATGGACTCACACACCTACATATATGTGATCCTTTGTGTTTGGATACAAAATATACTCGCACAGAATGATTTATGTGATTGGGTAAATATTGCTTCCTTTCACACACGTTATTTAAGGTCAAAAGTGAGCTACTCACAGGGAAACCCACTTCCCCTGGGAACTGAAGAAGAAAAGGAAAATACGAATGAAACGCCATTTCCTTATCTGAAAGTAGGCGCGGACTACAGCTTATGCAAAATTGCAGAGCCAAATTCAGAATGCAAATATGACTTCTAGAACTCCCGGGGCTGTGAATCCTTCTAAAACACGTCGCCACAATATCTCTTGAGGATATTGTCCTCAATATTTGGCGACAGAACAAATACACCGAGGCCTCAGAAAGCATATTTATCCTAGGCTTAGCACATCCGTCCACACACAGGATAAATGATTGATGAAGAGCAATAGCGTTTAAGACAAGCAAGGAGCAGGAAAGACAACTCTACTGACAAGCAATCATGACAGGGAAACACCCAGATATATGAGAGGGCAAACACCGACAACCACCAGTTAACACTTTCAACAAACAGTTTATGTAGAATGATTGATTACTTATTTAGATTTTCTGCTCTTACAGCTGCTTACTGAAGCTATAAATACAGAATCTATCCAGATACTTTAAATCATGTTGTGAATAATACACCTGCCAGCCAGAGTACCTACCTGCTTTCACTTTAAATCCAGCAGAGAAATGTCCACCCAGCTCAGTTGAGAGTCTGCGACTAGTTTGTCCCTCCGATTGTGGCTGGTGTGAGCAGAGGGAAAGTCTTTCTGTCTGACAGGTGTCTCGGGTCCCTGTGCTAGCAAACAGGTACGGGCGTGAGCACGAACAAGCCCAGCCAGTCAAGGAAGGTAGATGTGGGGTGGAGCAGTATGTGCCTATCTCTCTGTGTGTGTGTGCGTGTGTGTGTGTGTGTGCGTGTGTGTTTGTGTGTGCGTAATAGAGGTTGCTAAGAACTCATTCTGTTTACTACACCTGCGCTTTGTTCATGGGAGTCAGCAAGCACATACCTGTCGTACAGGTGGCAGACTATCCACTCTGAGAGCGAGCGAGGCAAAGGGAAGAGGGCGACGACAGGGTGCGCGGCATGGCAAACATAAAGGAGGCGACTGGCAGCAACGTCTCCCGTGGGAACGCTCCTCTCATGCTCCCTGGGTAGGAAAACCCAGGGAGTACACACATCATTAAAACGAGATCAAGAACAACACACAGATAGCAAACAGTGTAGCAGTGGCCTACACGGCAATAAAAAGAACATGAAAGACAATCTCATTTGGAATGTACTGAACTCTAAAAATTGAGAACTTCCATTTGTTTTTGTACAAAGTAAAGTGAGACCACCACCTTGGAGGTCAAATATCTTACATAATCAGTCAATTATTACTTAGTTTAACCTTTTGTAATACATGTTCTAGATAGGAATGCAGACAAAGCCTGGTCCAAACAAAATATTTGATCAATGTGAGCGACTGTGTTTGTATACGTGACAGACAAGAAACATGATGAAGTCTATGCTCCCGCAACAATTTCTTCAACAAATTTTAACATAAAGCACTTTCTGAGCGACTGGCCACAGTATGCACAACACGGAGACCGGCCGTCCATTGTTTCAGTACAAAAAGCAATCTCAGGCATGCTGTGCATACATTTACCAAGTCTTTTCAAATCAGAAAAGGGCGTGAAAAGATTTCGCAACATATCAGAGTGAGGGGGTGGAAGAGGAAATTAGCAAGTCTGAGAGCCAAAGTTTCACTCTGGTGAGTGTCTATTATCTACCTGGATCCCTCTCCCTCTCCCCTGAACAAGAAAACCAGTCAGACGGCCTTGCCCGGTCACGCTGACTCTAGCAGCGGTGAATCATTAGGGTGCTGCTGGCGCAGAATTAAAATGAGAATGCAAAGTATCCGAACTTAACCCCCACCTTGTCACCACACCAAGACACGGAATGACAAAAATGCTTCACCTAGAAACGGCAAAAAACTTTGCAACAGCTATTGAACACTTTTGACACGAATACTATGAAAATGAGGCACTCAAGTTCATCAGTTTTATATAACGTTGTCATCATTAAAATGACAGATGGGATGTGAAAATAGAAGGATTACAATTAGCTTACGATGTATTTGCATTGCCCATCCCATTATTGTATTTGATGACAGTCCTTGAATAGTATTTTAACAGTTTGCGTAACTCGTAGAAAAACATGCCGTCCTCAAGATGAACAGCATGTTATACCAGAGATATTCGAGTATCATAGTGGAGGTATAACGTGTTTGAAATATATGAATGAAATGTGTTTGAATTATGTAGCCTATATATGGAAATACAATATATCGCCATAAGTATGAGGACAGCAAACATCCTATATATACAGTTACATTTATATGTTCTGACACACATACTATTGTACATATATTAAATATTTCTTTTCCTTTTTCCTCTACCTTAATGAAATATTTTTGAATGTAGGTGATGGATATTCTGATATATGTGAGGATGAATATGACATAATGTTTATAAATAACATGTTTGAGTATGGTATTTAGAAGTATGGCTTTTCTAGTACTGTTTGTATGTTTTTTTATCAAATTGTGAATTATTTGTGGATGTTTTTATCACGCTGGTGTTTTGGATGAACTACACCTGCCATCATCGAGCTTGTTTGCCTATTGGTGTGTTTTATGTATAAACAAGGGTGCGGTTTCCACTTTTTCTAACGTTTTGACCTGGCGAAGATCCAAGCAGGATCGAAACGTAGTCAATAAAAATATTGTGGCAAGGAGTAGTGGGCAGGCGTTACCTTTTTCTTTAATGACAGCAAACATCAAACCCATAACTAACAGTTTTTGGTCGCTGTAATCATTCTTTCTGTCCATACTATCGATGAAGACGTCCCTTCCTAATGCAATTCCAATGTAAGAGATACCCCTTGTTCTGTGTAAAATACCTTCTTATAGCTAATATGAGACTTCAGCAATCTGATTTTGTCATATCAAATGGGTAACATCCAAAGTGTTGATAGGACAGTGTTTCCTTGCTTAGTTGTGATGGAGGAGCGGTTACACAAAGAGGGAATATTGTACTTGTACACAGCAGGTTTGGAAGTTACCCATTGATTTGTCCATCTCAGACTGCTAAAGCCTCATATTAGCTTTGGCTGAACTTTAATGTATTTTTGCATATAATGAAGACTGTGGATTGCCTCCTATTTCTTGCATTTGAAGCGGGTCACATACCTGTCCACATAATTTTGGCCATATAATGTAAAGTCAGTCATTTTTGTATTACTAGGCATGCATCAAGAGGTTGTTTTTCACTTCCTGTTTCAAAAACGAATGCAAGGCAACGTACTGTTGTGTTCAGAGGAATGAATATATGGAATGGTTTGCCATCACACATATAACAAGAGTGTAAAGAAATACCTGAAGGCACAGAACACCAGCCCCTCTCCAAATATAACACCTTTTGATACATAATATCTGACAATATGATTATTGAGGAATTTTCTTGGTTTATTTATATTTCGGTAACTGTATACGCAATTTTTTTTTATAGTGCTACTGTTGTTTTTGAGCTGTATCGAATGTTTTTAAGGTGTGGGTACTTGTTGTTATTGTCATTAGTAGTTTTATTGTTGTTGAGTTTAAGATTTTTTGTAATTTGCTTGCTTTTCTTTTGTTTGTTAATGTTTTCACTTGTCATTTGTTGTTATTATTGTCATGAGCAGTTTTATTGTTGTTGATTTTTTGTTTTGTTTTAAGTTTGTTTTTATTTTGTTCCCTTTTATTGCGTCGGATTATAATTACATATTTGTTTTTACATTTTGATGTAGTGTTTTGTATGGACCCCAGGAAGAGTAGTTTCTACCATGGTATTAACTAATGGTGATTCCAGGTAAATAAAAAATACATTTTAAAACAATTATTTTCATGCAAGTTGTATTGGGAGAATCATGGTTTAGTGGAATGTATTAAGGCATTTTGACATAAACAGGAGCATCTCAATGTGTGTACAGCACACGGGTGAAAATGGAACAAGAATATTTGTAAGTCTTTTTTTAGTTTTCACAGTGCAAGATCAGTATGTTGTCATAAACAGTGGTTTTACTGTTTACAAAGTGCTTTAAAACTTTGCTTAGGCCAGACTGCAGTGTGTTGACCAAAACCAGAACTATTTGCTGCCATCTGCTGGTGAGAATGGTACATAAACATTGAAAAGGCACACAAATGCTACACATGGTGAGGTTTGGATAAAGATAAACTGACTGTTCGGTCGTTTTGAATTGTCCGTTCAGACTGACCTGATCACCTTATTGTCAGTGAGTGTAACTGTACAGCCTTACATTTCTAAACAGTCTTAACCTCTATTCTACCTTCAAGCCCCTTGTCTGAGGTGAGGGTAGCTCTGCACTGTGCGTGCTATCCCATCCTTCAGACTGACTACCGGTTTGTAGCCCAGGTCCTGCTTTGCGCGGTCACAGCTGTAGTAGTGGTGGGTTCCAGCCAGGGCCACTCTCATTGGTGTAAAGGTGGGTTTAAAGGACACCAGAGGGCGCAGGATCAGGGCCAGCAGCCAGAGGAGCAGAGCCAGGCCGTACACAAGAGTGTAGGGGAGGTGGTAGCGGGGAGCAGCATAACCCAGACCCACCAACACCTCAGACATGAAGTCCCAGAATCTAACGGGCTCGTCATTGGTGATGTGGTACGGCTGAAAGTGAAGCGGAGGATACAAGAGTTAAGAATTTGAAATTCAGTTTGCAAAGCATTCCCAAATGAAAACTCCTGAATAAGAAGGTGTGTGACTGGCAACATGATTTCATGGACAGAAAAGAGGACCTATTATGCTTTTGTGCTTTTTCCCTTTCTTTTAATGTGTTCTATATATATATATATATTTGCTGTGCATGTAAAAGGGCTGCAAAGTAACAAAGCCCAAAGTCCGCACCAAAGGATGTTACTCTCCCCCACAGAAACACTGCTCCTGAACTGCCTGAAACGCCTTGCTTGAAGTCCCGCCTTTTCTTCCGTAACATGGTGATGTCACCAAGTAACACATTTGCATAATACCTGCCTAGTGGGCAGTTTGGCATGCCCTCAAATAAAACTAGTTAGAGCGGAGCTGAAGCAGAGTCTGAAGTGTTTGGTTTGGTGGACCAATCACAACTGAGGGCCAGCTGACCAATCAAAGCAGACTGGTTTTATCCTTCTGATTCACTACGTTGTTCTCACTAAAGCCGCTCCCTCTCTTCATTTACTCTATAGCTAGCTCTACCATCGCTGCTCTCTCTCTCCCTCTCTCACCGAGCCGTGGAGGAGGTAGACAACTTTGAATGCCGTGTGTTTACAAACAGCAGCCAACAACTGCTTCCATACTATACCTTTAAAGCATGTAAACTTGTTCTAGTAGAAACCGAAAATACAAGCATGCACCTTAAAAATGAGCATAATAGGTCCTCTTTAAACCGGCTTTGTGTTTGATTTTATTCTCACTCACTTTTCCACATATGGGGGAGTCCAGCCTCAGGCGTTCAGCAGCCAGGATGTGGCCATGAACTACATTTTCCACAAAGGTGAAATCCACCAGATTGGTCCCATCGCTGCAGAAAACAAAGACAGAGAATTAAATAAAGAATTACACCAATAACAACTAAGGATCTAAAAAAAACAAGAGTTAAAGCATTTAATCATTCTGCACACTGACACAGCAGTCTATGGGTCTGAGCCACTATCTCAATACTAATTTCAACTTTTCAAGTGACGAGGGGGGTAGTGGGTAGGCTGGTGAGTGAGTGAGAGTGGCTAAGTAAGTGTATAAGTAGGTTTTAGAGATAATACAATTTCAGAATCCAGTATTTTTGACGACAGTGTAAGAACATAAATACATGCAGATATGATGATGTATTCTGGTCAAACAAGGCAGCAACAGTAATGCTAGAAAGGCTAGCAGAACTAGCTGCAGCCTTTGAATATTGGTGCCAGTGTTGCCTTCAGAGGTGGTTTGATATTAGTAGTGTGTACCACTTCATGTCAGTTTTGTAAGTTTACACATTGCATAGGTTTATTTAGGAATAGGAATATAATTTATATAGGAAACATATTTAGGAAGCTAAATCGAGCACCTACATTGGAGCTCAGGTTTGGGAGAGCACTGACAGTCTCCTTGTCACTCTCTCACTCTACCATTCTTACTTAGGAAATGCACCAACTAATATAGGTTACGATACATAGACCTCAATGAGTGATACATATTTGTAATTTTAACTATCTTACAGAAACAATAGCAATGTATTCTATTTCTAATAGTAGATTAAAATAGTTGGATTGACATCAATCCTTAACTCCTAAGACGTACCCAATGATGAACTTCATCTTGCCTCTGCGAGCCGTGTCCACTAGAATAGGAACCAGCTGTGGGTCCCGAGGGCCGAAGATGCCATGAGGCCGGATGGCAACTGTGAGGAAACCCTTCTCCTTGTCACAAGCCTCGAGGACCAGCTGAAACACAAAGGCAGTAGAAAATATTCAACTCTGCATACTGCAAAACCGTATGATCTTTTGCTCTCTTCTCTCTCGTGGGTGTGACTGATTGTGAAGGGCATGGAGCAGATCAACCTGCAAATAATGGAATAAGTCCTGGAAAGATGTACTCACTACTGCTGAAGATGATATTATGTTGTTGTATGGTGCTGATAAAAAATAAAGCTGTGTACAAAATTAAAAAAAAAAAATGATACTGATCTCATCATGAGGAAGGAGGAAATTCCCAAAACTACTAAATCATAGATTCATTAAACTGGTGAAACCATTATTCAATCTCCCACCTTTTCTTGCTCAATCTTGGTCTCTGTGTAATAGTCGATGGGCTTCTTGGCGTATGGTAGATCCTCTCTCCCATTTTTAACGTCTGTCCCTTCAAACACCACGCTGGCACTGCTCGTCAGGACCAGTTTCTGGCAGAAAAAAAATGAACAGTCAAACCACTTCAATGGCATCTTTCATCCTTGAACGGTAGGCAAAAATAAAAAAGAGAAAGTCCAGCCTTTCATCCCCTGGCTGCCTGCCTCACTGCCTCACCTGTACTCCAGCCTCGATGCAGGCCTGAATAACGGTGCGTGTGCCCTGAATGTTGACCCTTTCAAATAGCCCGCGGTCATCGCTGGCAGGGGCTGGGGAGGCACAGTGGAAGACCAGGGACACGTCCTTCATAGCTGGCAGCAGAGCCTGGAGAGGAAAGTGACATACACCACACAGCTATTGACAACTTGTCCAGGTCAGATATATATTTTGTTAACCCTCTGAGACCCACGGGATCACAGGCCATCCCGACTGACTTCACTGTCTTTCAAAGGCTCTTACAGATTCAGCTCTAGAGCTACAGTGAACATTTTCAAAGTGGTCCCTTGACCTCTGACCTCAAGATATGCGAATGAAAATGGGTTCTATGGGTACCCACGAGTCTCCCCTTTACAGACATGCCCACTTTATGATAATCACATGCAGTTTGGGGCAAAAACTACTTCAAAAACTACTACAGCTTTTTGCATGCAGTATATAAGTGCTATTTCCGCCTATTCTAAAATGATGTGTTTAAATATTTCTGTATACTGGGGTCCATAAACAGTCTTGGAATTGCATAACTTGGGTATCACTGTAAAGCTGAGACTCTTGTGGATCCAATGAGCCCAATTGTATTCATGTGTGATGATGTTAGTCCCCATAGTAGCCATTTCATTGACGTGAGACCATTTTTTAAAATTTGACCTCACTGTATAAAATGACCTGTGGTGACCTCTAGGATAATCACAGCCTCATGAAACTTTACAGCCACGAACTAGAGATCTAGAGCATTCAGAGGATGGATGGTTTTCCTAGGTAGAATGACAATAAGGGGGTTTTATTTATTATTTTATTTATTATTTATTTCAATTTATTTTAAATAATTAATTCGTATTTATTTCTTATTCATGTCTAGAACAACTTGACCTACAGTGCTGCGCTGCATCTCTTCAGGTTCCAAGGTTTCAGATGATGTACACCACTTCTATGTGACATCTACTGTTGACCTGCTATCTCCCCCTAAAGACCCCCTGTACCCCCCTGAAAAAGACAAAAACTGGTCTATTGTGGGACTTCATGGGGTTTTCATTGGCAAACTGCAAGTATTTGAGGTCTCTAAAACCTTTATAAAGACACTGTATTTGGACATTTTCCTTGCAAAGCAAGTGTCTTATTACAAAACTGAGTCCTTTCACTGTGTAGTCCTGGTAATGAAACATTCAAGGTGTTTTTCCAGACTGAGTCTCACCTGTTGGTCGCAGAGGTCTCCCTGGTGGAAGGTGACACCAGGCAGCTCGTAGCTCTGACGGATGTCAAACACAGAAACAGAGTAGCCTCGGTCCAGCAGCTTCTCCACCAAGTGTCTGCCCAGGAAACCAGACCCCCCGATGACCGCACACCGTTTATTACTCTGCAGGACACGCACAAAGTGGATATTGATACATGTCGAGCACACAGAACTGGCAGTATGAAAAGATAATGCAGATTTGCACCACAAACAAAAAATATTTTAACTCACCGGTCGAACGCGCGTCGCCATAATTAGTGAAAAGTGACAAACAGGTGAGCGAAAGTATCAGGCACTGTGGTGAAAATATGTTTCCTTACAGGTGGAAAAGTGAGGAACGAAGAGTATTCCGTATTAAATAACACGCAGGGCATAAATGTGACAACTTTTAACATAAGAAGCAACACACTATTGTGCTATTTACCTGCGGTCACCGGGTGCAACTAAAACATTTACGAACCATGAACTGGTCTGAATGAGCCGAGTGAGAAGTGCTCTGTGATTGGTCGAGCCACGGCTCGGCACAAAGGTGGCATTTGAGAATAGCCAATAGTGACCAAGATACGTCAAAGAACGCCACAATTTAAACCAATCGTGGAGCACAAACTGGTTCTATCCGCCTCTTCGCTCAGAGACCACGCCCCCCTGGTATGCGTCATCCAGAGAGGAAGTGTGAAACTTGTTTTTATCTATTTCCTACAATGATATTAATATTTTAGAGAACGTTTTTCTTCTTCCCCTGGGTTTTTGTTTTAGTGTTTTTTTTTTGCCATGTATATTATTGAGTAAAACACATAGAGGAAAAGAAAACAACATACAAACCAATGTCCATATAACTGCCAAATAACAGTTGATTTCTCACTAATTAGTCCAAATGGAACTACAGCATGAAGGAAAAAGATGTAGGCTACTGCGGACCCTTACAATAATAATATATAAATTATATATATATATATATATATATATATATATATATATATATATATATATATATATATAATTTCTAAATATAATATTTATCTATATTGTATTTTATTATTATTGTTTTGTTGTATTTTTTCTTGTGGTGAAGCATTTTGTAACGTGGTTAAGAAAAGTGCTATACAAATAAAGTTTATTATTATCATTATTATTATCATTATTATTATTATTATGGATGTTGGCTGCAAATAGGCAATATCTGAGCTCTATTAGCCTATACAATTAGGCTATTATCTTATTTTTCATATATATTATTACATAGCCTATCGCCTATCATTTTTCATTAGTATTTTCGACCTTTCTATTATTACCATTAGCTATTCCTTATTATCTTATTATTCTCCATATTACTATCATCTTCTTTTCTATCAGAAGCGCTGATCTGAGGTCAGCTGACACTAGAGGGTGTATTGAGACAGAGTAACACGAGCAAATGCACCATTTATATTATTCCATATGTAATGTGACATATTTCGCATGTAAATATGACACAAAGAGTTCCCCCATTCTCCATATTCAGTTTCAGTGTTTTAGAGCCTATCTCTTTGGGAAATCCAAGCAGGTTCCACTTCAGTCTCGAACAGCTCTGAGTTTTCTGATCGTGTCTTACACCCCGTGATCTTCAGCAACCAATCGTCTTTTTGCCCGATTGGTGCGTTTGATTTTCACTCCCACTTGTGCCTGTCCATATCCTCCTTTAATTGCTGCACGGCCAAAAAATAGCTGGATCGTCTGCTGGCACAAAGGGTGAACAAATCAAACGCCTGGTGCTTCATGACGGCAGCTCCTGGACAGCAAAAGCTGTGTATGTTGTCAGCTAGAAACGTTCATTTTCTGCACATCTTAGCAGCCAAATCCTGCGAAATAAATAGAAGGTTTTGAGGAAAAAGAGACTATCTTCCATTCAAGGTAATTAAACTGTTAATGCGAGCAACGGATGTAGAGTATAAACCGTTTTATCTCTCCCCTCTCTAAATGATAGGGACGCTTAATAGCCCAGAGGAAAATATAGAATAGATCTGCAGTTCATTTTCTGTCAATCAAATAAACAGCAACTGATGGTGAGTAAAACTGTTTCATTATAACCTAAGTCTTTGTTTATGTGTTGCATTTGAGTCACAGGTGATGGATATTTACATTATTCCTTTACAGGTCTGGGGATTTTTTTTCCCCAGACACCTCTCTGATTCTGTTTTTATCATATCTTTAAGATTTTCATCCCTCTGCCTCCCCTTCCTGCAAATGTCCCCACCAGGCGACCAGTGCCAAGAGACCATCCCTGCAGGGTCCTGTACCACCTCCTCGCAAGAAGACCACCCCCAAACCAGAGCTGACCGAGGAGCAGAAGCAGGAGATCAGGGAGGCCTTTGAGCTGTTTGACACCGATGGATCCGGATACATCGATGTCAAGGAGCTCAAGGTATAAAAAGTGCCTGAATGCTGATCACAATCATATGTTTTCTGTATGTGGGCTTCACTCTCACACCTTTCTCACACAGGTTGCAATGAGAGCTCTGGGGTTTGAACCAAAGAAAGAGGAGATCAAGAAGATGATTGGCGACGTGGATAAGGACGGCACAGGGAAAATCTCTTTTGCCGACTTCCTCTTTGTCATGACACAGAAAATGGTAGATATCTGTCATGAAATATACTAACCTATAAAAGCATTCATAACTGTCTTTAATTTTTGTTTGGTTTTTCAGTGAGTTACTGCATTTGTCCTACAAACTGCAGAATGTAGATTTCAGTTATTAGAGCCCTCAACCTTAAAGTTCCAATATTGTAAAAAAGCGAGATTTTTATGTCTCTTTTTTTTTAATTATAAAACAGGCTTAAAGTGCTATATAAATACTGTGAAAGTATTTATAACGCTCAATCCATGATGAAATACACACAGCCTGTATTCAGAAACTGTGGCTTTAAACGAGCCGTCAGGATTTCTGTATAGTTGTGATGTCACAACTGTACTATTGGTGCCCTTAAATGGGGTCGTGTTTACCGTGTTCATGAGAAGAGTAGTGACGTGTTTGTTGACGTCAGAAATGGCGGAGGCCATGGAAGTTCAATTTTCGGTACATAATAAGTGAATATATTGTAATTTTAGTCGTATATTGTAATTCTTCATAACTGTATAATTTGTCTGAGGAAAATGTTGTGTACACGGCTTCCCATGTTGTAAACACGAGCTCACGAGTTTCATTTGAAAGCAGCAATAGACCATTTCACAGTTTTAGACGTAAACATTCTAAATGTTTTCTAATTTATTTCCAATTGCGGTGCAGGATTGCGTCCGAAATTCCAAACTAACATGCTATTTAGTACACTAAAACAGTATGTGAGATATTTTAGTATGTCCGAAACCTTAGTATGGAACCAATGCGAATTGTATACTATTTCTGGTGAAATATGAGAGTATGCAACACTGGACACTACGGCGGCATAAATATCCCACAAAGCAATGCGGTAGTGACAACAACGTTCTAAACGGACGTTGACGGACAGCTCTGTAACATCAATAACGCTTCAATTTAATTGTAAGTATAAGATTTCACTTTGCTGGACGTAATATGTATTTTGAATTAATTCAGACTTTGATTCTCACAATCCGTCGTTTTGCTCAGATGAGGTTGGCACGGGTTACCATGGTTACACGTCTCCGACCGGCAAGGAGGCTATGGAGGAAGTGACGACGTAAATTACTGCTCAGTGCGTCCGAAAAGACATACTACCGTTTATTCACACAAAAGTATGTTGAACGATGTAGACATATTATAGTACACATATTGGGTATGTAGTGCTTAGTATGTGATTTCATACATTAGCTGACAGGAAGTAAACATGGACCCAAGCTGTTGCCTAGCAACAAAATTCTGCTCAAACGGAGCATTTCAGATAGAGAGTAAATACAGGCATATTCAGGCAGACTGTATGAGAAAAATAAAGTTTTTTTTTATGTTCTAGTAGAAACACAAAATACAAGTATGAACTTGAAAATGAGCATAATGTGGGACCTTTAACTCCGCCCTATCAGACATTTAGATTTACAATTGGCTATACTATTGCTTTTCATTGGTGCACACACACTGGCCACATTTCTATTGTCTGTTCTTCGACAACTACATACCTCCTGCAGAATTGTGGTAAAACTACTCTCCATCGTCTCTGATTTTAGGCCGAGAAGGACTCCAAAGAGGAGATCCTGAAAGCTTTCCGCCTGTTCGATGACGACGAAACGGGCAAGATCTCGTTCAAGAATCTGAAGAGAGTAGCCAAAGAGCTGGGAGAGAACCTCACAGATGAAGAGCTGCAGGTAAAGCACATCATCGTGGAATAAAACAATATTCATTCACTGCAGACTGCTATAACTCACAGAGCCAAAGTTCATGACTGCAGTTTCGAATCATGTCAACACAACATTTGATTATGAATGCTATCAAACTAGCTGGATTTGCTTCTACTTTTCATCTTATATTGTGTCTCTCTGAAGGAAATGATAGACGAAGCAGACCGGGACGGAGATGGAGAAGTGAACCAGCAGGAGTTCCTGCGCATAATGAAGAAAACCTGCCTGTACTGAAGGAAGTGCTCGACATCAGGGTCGGTGATGTCGAGGGGGACCACTGGTGGTTTCACATGTAATGCTGCTCATATATCTAATTTCTCTTTCCTTATTATCGTGTCGTGCCATTCATCTCTTCTTATAACGAGTCAATCAAAAGGTTAAACTGTCATATACTACACTGAAAGGAAGTTGTTAAAGACTTGTGGTGAGATGCCAAATTATCCTCCTTTGATTTCATCTACATTACATTTGCCAAAAAAACAGTAAGAGGATTACCCTCTTTCTTGTTTGGAATGCTGCATACTACTTTTATGAAGAACACATCGCTAATATTAATGATAATATGTAGGTTATTTATTGTCAAGAAATTCTCAGTGCCTACGTCAACACGGTGACAAACACAGTACATTCCAATGCTTTGATTGATACAACAGTTTGTGCATTACGTTTGGTTTACACTGGTAACTCCAGTGTGTCATGTTTTAGCTCTTGTAACTGCTGATGATTGGGGAGCGCTGTCTTCACCTCAGTGCTACCTGTGGATTTGTGCCTGTGCCTCTTTAAAGGGGTGATCCCACTATCTTTAAAATAGGATTGTGTATGTATTTTTGTTGTAGCATTGAGTATTTATCCCTCTGTTGTGTTGAACTACTCTATAATACACAAGTATTCTTGAATGTTTTGTATGATACAGTGACTTTAATGAGTAGATATACAGCATATAAGTGTTTATGGTACAAATTAAATATCTTGAAGCAGTTTGCCCTGTCTTATTTCTCATTATTATAGGCATCCCTCATCATTTCAGTGTTTGAGCAGTTTGACTATATCTTTTTACTCGCATCATTTATTCTGCTGATGCTAATAAACGGTTTACAGGAAGGTGCTGCGGCATATTGACTCAGCTATCCAACCTGAACCTCGCTATTTCGAACAATCGAGTAAATACGAAGTGTGATGCAGTAAATGTGGAAAATCTGCTGTGCTGAACAGGAACAGCTCTTTGCATTCACGCAGCTCAGATAAAAACTTTTTTATAAGTGGCAGCTCCTCAAAGAAATGTTTATTATGACTAACTTTGGTTGTAGACTTTGTTCCCGCGCGCAGCCTGTCGTATCCTCTGCTGCAGCTCCCGTGAGCGGTAGCCATAAACGAGAGGGATGAGTGACACCCCCAGGTT
This sequence comes from Sebastolobus alascanus, assembly GCA_916701645.2. NCBI lineage: Eukaryota > Metazoa > Chordata > Actinopteri > Perciformes > Sebastidae > Sebastolobus > Sebastolobus alascanus. The sequence continues at coordinate 2,659,389 of CAKAOJ020000041.1, read as the reverse complement.
GTAGATGATGGTGGTTGCTATATCGAGAGCATCGCTGTGCAGGTAGCCAGGGATCAGGTAGCTGTCCATCACCACAGGAACAGAGAAGAGGATGGTCTGAGCTGCCTGGAGGGTCAGGGTCACACAGGCTCTCTTGGTGCAGAGCGGTCCTGAACGCATGTCCCAGCAGAGCAGGCAGAAGCATCCCAGGATGGTCAGAGAGCAGAGAGGCACCACCACAGCAGTGGCCACCGTGCAGTAAAGCACCAGAGCCGACGTCTCCGACACGCAGGGCGTGAGGATGAGAGGTCGACAGCGGGGGAGGGTAAAATTGTCCCGGACGGTGTAGAGGCTGAGACCCAAAGCCACGCTGCTGAGCGCAGCTGATAGCGTCCATATGACCGCAACGGTTGCTTTCTTCCTTTGAGGACACATCAGCATTTCATAGCGCAGGGGCCACTTGACGGCTACAAAGCGGTCCGCGGCCAGAGCGGTGCTCAGGAGGAGGTCCACCTGTGCAAAAAAAAAGTGAGGACATAAAGAAGATGCAGTTACCTGGCAGGTCAAGGTCGATCAAGAGGCCACCAGGTAAAATGAGTCCTGTTTCTACTGTAAGTTACTGTTGGTCTTATCCTTTCTCTCTCCTGAATAATTCACACATATCATCCTGCACAGGAATTATGCAACTCCTAACTGGAGATTTGATCAACTAATAATAGAGAGTAAGCATGAAGAACTCAAATGCCAAATTATTAGTGGATGCCCATTATCATGACTACACAAAATCTTAAAGGATATAGGTTCACATTTTTTCAAGTCTCACAATACTCACATGTCCATTTTTACATTGAAGGAGTTATTTGTCACTGCAGATGTTCCTCCTATTCGCGCCGGCTGAGAAGAGATTGCTTCCTAACACAATTTTAAAATCCACAAATTCAGCCAAACCTAAAATAAGGCTCAGCAGTCTGACATTGTATCTTCTAACGTTACTGCGTTTTTATTACAATAATATTCTCTCTTTTGTTACTTTATCCCTCCACCAGAGCTTTTTCTTTCACAAGAGGGGATTTCTTTTTTTTTTTTTTTTATCTTTGTAGATATCATTTGATGTGTCTAAGTCGGACTGCTGAAGCCTCATATCAGCTTTGGTTTAACTCAAGAAGTTATTTTTACACAGAACAAGGATTCTGTGGATTTCGCCCCCCCATCACTTACAGTACATTGGTATCGCATTAGGAAGAGAGCTCTTCTTGGACAGGAAGGAACAATTACAGTGACCAATAACTATAACAATGTATGGGCATGTGAGAATTGAGACTTGATAAAGTGTGAACCTATCCTTTAAAGGCACAATGAGTAGGATTTTCCTATAAAAACATAAGCAGGGTTTCCACCAAATGTTCCAGGAACTAAAAGGTTCCTTCAGCCCATTGTTGTCTGCGTTTCCACCGCGGTCTAAAGACCTGCGTAGATTAGGCAAATTATTCCGCTGACGTATGAAAAAGCAACATGACATGGGATGAGGGCTGCTGGTGGTCACAGCGGTAAACACACTCTGCAGCCTGCAGTTCAGTGTGTCCGCCTGTTTCATCTAAAAAAAAAAAAAAACGTTTTGTCTCAGCTTTTGTCTCACTGCGATGATATTTACTGGTGCACGTTGGATGTAATGAATGAAATGCAGTAGAGTAAAATGAAACTAAGAGCGTCTGTCTCCACAGTAAATCATCTGTTGAGTGTTTGAGGGTTATTTATTTGTGCTTTAGAACGTTAACGCCGTGAAAAAATCAGAAAACAAATTTCTCTCGTTCACAGCACCGCAGCGCTACGTCTCTCTCTGTCTTCTGTCGCTCGTCCTCTCAGCTCGCTGGCATGATCTCTCTCTCTCTTTTTCTCTCTCTTAAATAAGTCGGGAAGCCGACAGCAGAGCCTAACTTTACTTTTAATGCTATCAAACAAAGAGAAATGCTCTCCCATCATCCTAAAATGGTCCTAAATCGATACTAGAGTACTTCCTTGTTTTATGAATCAAAAGGTACAGTTGAAGCAGCAGTGCTATGTGTGTGTGTTTCACCAATCGGCAACAGTCATCCCTGCAAACTCCACCCCAAAAGTTCTGGTACTTTCAGAAAGCACTACACCCCCCAACCCCCCCCCCACCCCCCGACCACAGCCTTTTGGGAGGGTAAAATGTCCCAGAAAATGTCCCCGGAACTTAATTTAGACCCTGGCAACTGTGGTAGAAACACAAAGAGTTCCTCAAAAGGTTCCTAGTTCCTGCGGTCGAAACGGAGCTATAGCGACCAGGTGCCAGATCGTAAGCACGCATCCAAGGGGAAGCTACGAAAATGCCGGACACAGTGTCGAAAAACCCGTAAATATAGCGAGGTGAAACGGCAAAGCGGATAAAAGCTCGTTCCAAAATGAGAGTGAATCTGGGGTTGGCTTTCACCTGCTGGCGAGCACCGCAACTCTCGTTGAACCTGGGAAGAGGGGCCAACTTGGGACACTAAATGTTGTGCTACAAACCGCCAGAAATCCTACTTATTGTGCCTTTAAACCCGAGTAATGTCGATCCATGCCCCAAAGAACAGGAAGTTGTTCTTTCTAAGTGGTCTTAATTTAAAATTAGTTCTATTGTAACTGAGAGTGCAGAATGGTGTATATATCATAGCTCCGTGTGACTAAAACAAATATGGATTGCATGAATATAATGAATCTTATACAAACCACTGAGCAGGCCTGGATAGCAGCACAGAAGATCAGACACTGGGTCACAGGTATTCCTTCCCTGGATCTTAAGAGGACCGCTTGGATCGTCCAGAGGAGCTGCTGAAATGGTAACGATGGTGATCATTTAGCTCAAAGGAACATATTATCATCATCTCAGTTGTTCAGAAAAGGTGTACAGGAACGGTCCAAAGTCAGACAGCAGCATGTACACCTACCTGGAGGTTGTCACACAGGAGGAGGTGTGTGAGGAGCAGGAAGCGAGTGTGTCTGAGGAGGGACGGGGAGCGCATGATGACCAGGAGTAAAGGCACGCTGAGTACGGTGTTCAAGGTGCAGCTCACACACATGGTGACCATCTTTACCAGGTGGAAGGTGGTGGAGTTGATCCGTGTCTGGGCCTCTAGTGAGGTCACATTGCAGTAGACATCCATGACGTAAAGCTCCCTCTGATCTGCCATCCAGATAGTAAAAAATAAACACAAGTCATCAGCACCTCAGAGCTTAAAAACATACCAAAATCACTTGTACCTTATCTAAAATGGGGAAAAAAATTGTAATACACTCACCCTCACATCTGTTTCAAAGATGCTCTTCTCGCATTTTCGACATGTACAGCACACACACGGTCAGTTTCATTGTGATGGCTGATTTCGACTGACTTCTTCCTGTCGTGTGCCAGCATTAGAGGCTGTCCATTTACTCAGCTTCACCATGTCAACGTGTCAGACCTCAGGCCTAAAACCTCATCCCCTGCGCGGTGATGTGTCAACAGCTAGTGTTTGTTATCGGGATTACATTTGCTTACTTCTACACGTCGGGGACAATATTAATACATCTGTACCGAATTGTATTCTACCTGTCAATATTTGCCTGATACCACAGGCACAGTCATGGAAACCATAACGCCATCCTCTCTCACCCACGCACACATTATATACTTATTATATACTACTTTATTTAAAAGTAGTTTTGTAACCCAAATAATCCCTTGTGGAAAGAGAATGTTAAGACATAAATGTATAAGTGTTAAGGTGTGAAATTTAAGCAGATTAGTTGACTACTACATAGAAGTATGAACCCTATAAAACCAAGGGACTGAAATTGGATGAATAAAAGTGTTATTATACGAAAAATTAACTTCCAAAAACATTTTCTGTGTCAAACATAAACAAGAACACTGAACTAAAATCAAAATGTCAACAAGATGCGACCATTTAATGTACAGTCACAAATTTAAACTTTATTTATAGAGTTCATAACAGGACGATAAAACCAGTCACATGTATGGATAATCATATGTTTACCGTACTGTACAACTGACGTCCAGTATATAGAAGATACCAGGGATAACAGGTGGTATGAATTCCATTGTTTCTCACACACACACACACACACACACACACACACACACACACACACACACACACACACACACACAGAGAGAAAGGGATGTGAACTTTAGGCTCAGTTTTTTCAATTCCAGCAGATCCAGTCTATAATTGCGTACTGATAAATACAGAAATTACATGAAAAACATAAAAATACATTCAAAATTAATAATAACAGCTGCTCGCGAATGTAAGACTAGTTGACTGAGGTAATTCAGAATTTGAACAGGTTTCGAACAGGTTGTGCAGCTCAGTCCATGGCTGTACAGTAAGTACAGCGAGCATCGAGATCTCAGCTTTGACTTAGTTTAGTCTTTGAGGCAAAGTCTGCACTAAGTTTACGCATCACCTCCCCGTGGCTTTGTCCTGATAGCTCCTGTCGTGCAGTCCCATAATTCTCTTTCACAAAGTTTGCAAAAGGTGTGGGAGCACGCGGCTTGGCAGGCGTCTGTAAGACAAGCTGTCCTTTGCAGAGGGCGCACGCGAACTTCTGTGTGTCCAGTGACTTGGAATGGCGCCCGATCCTGTGAAGAATCATGGTAAAATATTTTATTACCCAATAGGAATTAACACACAACTCTGTAAAAGCAAGGTGAATAATAAAGAACAATATGAGGGATATGAGACGAACGTATTCTGGCAGCGGGTGCACTGGTACTGGAATTTGTACTTGATGTCGTAACTGTGGCAGCGAGTGACCATGGGCAACTCGGGATGCGCCAGCGTGGACTTGCGGGCGTACAGCTTCCAGAAGCTCCCGTGCCCGTCCCTCACGCCGTTAATCAGCCAGGTGGCAGCGTGACACATCTCGTGAATCAGTGTGTCCCTGAGACGATCTAGGAGGGTGGAACAGTGAGAATGTGATCAAGAGACTCAATCCAATATATAAACCGTCATGAAGGTTTTTACTGCGCATGACATCACATATTTACATTCAGGGACTTTCAAGCAGTTTATTGCTTTAGTCTGTCTGGCTCATACTAAAGCAATTACCTGCAGAATCGCAGACTTTCTCTGACATTTCGATGCGGGCGTAGCGGCTCCCTCCACCTCGCTCCTGCCCCGTGACACAGTAACCGGCTGTTTTCCGCATTTTCTTATTCCAAGTCACTGACATATCGACGGGGAGCTGGAAGTCATGTCAGGCAAGGAAAAAGAATGCATACTATATGTTAACGAAGCAATTAAACAATGTAAAATATGTACACATTCAAAAATCAGATGACATTTATAAAATATTTGACTGCAACGAGGGAAAAAGCGGTTGTTCATCACCTTACTGCCAAACACACTGGTGTTGTACAGCTGGTAAAGTCTACTGGTGAGTTCTTCCTTGTTCTGCTTAAAATTGCGGCCATAGCTGGAGCCAGGGTTTGACATGGACTGCAAGAAGCACCCTGGGGTCTTACACAATGCCACCCTAGAAGGGAAAGAACAGGGTAAACTGAAGACAAATGTCTTTGTATTAAAGACAAACTGAGTGCATAAAAACTGCTCCATAGATATACCTGCTGGTGGGGCCGTGTCTGGGCTCTGTCTGACTGACTGTGGGCTTCAAGATGCTGGATTTTCCTGGTGTCTTCGCGTGCAGAGGTGTTTCCCATAATGATTTAGAGACTGGTGTTGCGAGTCCCTTTGCAGGAGGAGGCTCCTTATTGTATTCTAAATGTAAGAACAAAACAATAAATATCAGCCTCAAAACTAGAATAAAAACAAAAGCTACAAACTGTTGAAATGCGACAATCCAAATAAAACTTACTGTTGGTGCTCTTGGGTGTGAATGAAGTGCCGATGAGCTTGTTTTTATTTTTCAGTCTCTCCAGCAGGGATGTGAACTCCTCCTCGGAGCTTTCCGATCCATCCAGCTTAGAAGGTGCTGAGTGAGTGCGTTTCGGAGAGGCCAGTAATGTTAGAGTTTTGGGGGGAAGAAGAGAAACAGGAGAAGGGACAAGAGGGAGAGGTAGCAACGGCGAACTGTCCTCTTCATCACTCCGCAGAGCATTACTCTTGTTGGTCTTTGGCATGGGCTTAGGTTTTGAGTGACGAGTCCTCCAAGTGCTTTTGACCACAATGTTATCATCATCATCATCATCATCATCACTGTCACTAACAAAGACCGGGGAGTCACAGTGAGACAGTGGTCTTCTTCTCAGTGGATGCTGTGCTTCTGGAGTATTGCTCTTCTTAGGCACTGCAAAACAATGGCCACAAAACATAACCGTTATATATATGTAGTTTTATGTTGCCTTTCTTTGAAATTTAACAGAACGTCAGTAGTTACCTTTAAAAGATGATTTTGTCTTAATAAAGTCATCATCTGACGAGAGGTCATCATACACTATGAACTTTTTGAGGCTTTAGAATAAAACAAAAAGATAAAACTTATTTTTCAAAACAATTTTCCCGACAGTGACGATGCATTTGAAGAAAAAAAAAAATGCATCAAAAACTCACCTATCTTCACTCCCACTCACTGATATTTCCTTAGGCTTGGCCTTGGGGGTTTTCACTCGTTGCAGAACTTCAATGTGCAAAATGAGGATATATGAGAGAAAAATGAAGCCGACAATATAGAAATGTTTTCCTCATCATCGAAGGCTAGGTTCACGTTATGAGACTTTCAAAGTCATCAGATATCGCTTGTTGTTTAGTGTTGTCTTGTAATTGTGAGTCTTAAAGTTGTCTTGGTTTTCACACTACATGACCGGCCAGAGACAGGGGGTCATACACTACAAGATCTTTCACCAGGAGTATGAGTATGTCTGGTCTCCAAACTACGTTTTGTCACAAAAACACATGCAAGAAGTGACACGAGAAGTGACGTAATACCACGCACAAGACCGGATATTTTCATTCCAAAATGGATATCCACCAGCAACAAGCACTCCAAGCTGTTGTGTGCAAATTTGCTGCGATAAAACCAAGAACTGATGTAGAATTTGACTCGTTTGTTGTCAGTGGTTACAGCAGAAAAAGGCCACTTACATGTCTCGAAACCGTCGTCATCGTCCGAGCTCACCACAAGAACATTTGAACTAAAAAACACAAAAAATGGTTTAGAACTCAAAAATACCATTACCACAACTTTGATGAGACACATGAGAAGTAAAATTGAAACCAGAAATATCACAATAAGCTGCTTCATGAAAACATTTTCAGTGAACTCCATTTTCATACCTCTCTTTCTTTGCAACACTACGTGGCTTCAGCGAGGAGGGTTTAGCTTTCGGCGTTCCCATAAGAACTAAGGAATAAAAGGTAAAATGAACATTAGTGTATTTTCAAAAAGAGTCATACAATTCAGCAATATACAAATCCATACAATTTAACTCACATTGGTCAAAGTCATCATCACTGGACTCAATCAAAGGCTTGTTTCTGTAATCATTGCCCTTGGAGTATTGGTTCTCCTTCTCTGGGTCATCTTCACTGTCAGAGAGGGCGAGCTGGACAGGACAGGCTGGCTGATCAACAGATCGATGGCTGCTTGTGGCAGCATGGCGACTTTTTCCGATTGAGCTGATCAGCTAAAAACAATGAAGACAGACAGATCGGCATATAAGTTAAACATGCCCAACATTTTGTGTTGTACTGGAGAGACTTACATACATAACCAGAGGAAAAGCAGCAGAATTTGAAAAAGTGTGGAAACCCTTATTGGAATTTCTTGGACATCAAGGTGCATAGTCATATTGAAACTGCTATGTGTTGCTGAGTGCTTTTGTTGAAATTGTTGTGTTGTTGTTGTGTTTGTCAATTTAATTATTAATATTGTTAGTCTATTTATGTGTATATATGTATGTATGTTTATATGTAAAATTCAATAAAAATATTGTTTAAAAAAAAAAAAAGCATGCCTAACATTTAAATAGGGCTACAACTAACAATTGTTTTCATTATCAATTAATCTGCTGATTATTTTCTTGATTAATTGATTATTTGTTAACAAAATGTAAGAAAAGAGCTGTTTGTTAAATTCAATTACTTTTCATATTACTTATTTTATTCGTCTAAAATCCAAATACATTCAGTTTGCTATGATATATGGCAAAGAAAAGCATAAAATCATCACATTTAAGAAGCTGGAAAAATGAATGTTAGAAAAAAAAATACTAAAACTATTAATCCATCCTCAAAATAGTTGCAGATTTATTAGCTGTCAATCTACCAATCGATTAATGAACTAATTGTTGCAGCTGTACATTCAAATATATGCTCGTGAACTGATCTTTCTCCCAGTAAATCAAAGACACAATAAAAACTAATTGTCTATGGTGGCAACGTGTTACTGTGTGTGAAACAAACCTTTCTTTCCGCTGTGTCCAGTCCTCCCTCATCAGCCCAGCCCATCTTTTTAGCAACTCTATCAAATAATTTACGTGTGTCATCGTTCATTGTTTCCCTTTACTCTGTGAAAACGGTGCACAAACCAACATGACAATGTTATTTAACATTTAAAGTCCAGCGCTAACGTCGAAACCTATCATTTATAATATAATAAACTGCCAATAAAACCACAAAGTAAGGCTAAGCTGATGGTTAAAATACATTATTTTCATTCAACCAGTTCATTTTTTCAGTTAATGCAATTTAAATCTATCAACAAGAGGTTCTAGAAGCCACGCTCTAGCTAGAAACGTTAGCGTTGCCGTTAGCAACCTGCTAGGTAACATTACGTTTGGACTCGAGCTAACTCCTTGAAAGTGGCTCCGTGTTTTCCGTTAGTATGCGCTGCGTGAACCTCACATACAATATTAATTATTTTTGCTAAAAGAACATATATTTCCCTTAAAATATGATTACCAAATGCGCTTTTGTTGCTGTAAATAAAAGAGGAAGAGGTGGCAGACGGAGCTACGCGAAGGCAAATTCAAATCTTGTGCTCCGTATACCGGAAGTTGTCATGAATCCATTCGACCAATCGGAGCGGGCTTCATGTAACACGGTGACGTTATGTCCATGCCCACCACCGATACAGTGCAGTCTATGATACAGCACCGTAGGCAATCATTTCATATTTTAATATATTTCCCTTGTCATGTCATTAAAGACTACCGATTACGAGACAGCAAGTTGTGTAGTGTGAACAGCACCAGCGATCTGACGACTTGGAAAGTAGTGTAGTGTGAACCTGGCTTAACCAAGCCAACCAACGAAGGCAACGAGTACTAGCCAATCAGAGGAAGACTAGGGCGGGAAAACGAGTACTAGCCAATCAGAGGAAGACTAGGGCGGGGCAACGAGTACTAGCCAATCAGAGGTAGATTAGGCGGGCCATGACCATGGATGTATTAGGAGAACGTCATGACTTCCCCTGTACATGGATACAAAGTGTTTAAGTACATTTGAGTGTTGTTCCTTTCAATGTTGAGGTACTTGCACTTAAACTGAGTGTTTCTACTGCTACACTTTATTTAAACTTACGTCTAAAACATACAAACCATTTTTTTTTTTTGTTTACAATTTTATATATTTTTGATTAAATGACCCAACAGTATTATGGTTAAAATAAGCTCAGTAAGCTATGTGCCCCAGTAGTTCACCTGGAAGTATACCAAGGCCCTCAACGACCAAGGGTTCGAATCCGGCCTGCTCCGTAACTATTTTTCATATCCATCACTGTATCACTCTCTCCATGATAAACGAAAAGTCCCTTAAAGTTGTTAATATCAGACAAAATGGTAAACCCCAAGGAGTGAGTCAAAGGTCTGAACCTGGGCAAACAATGAAGTACTTCAACAATCCAATGATGAATATCTCAACTTTAGTCAGCACATTTTGCTGACCTGCTCATTTTGAACGCAGGACTTTAGCATTGTGATATTGCTAAATTTGCTTAAGTAAAAGATGTGAATACATGCTCCCATCAGTGATCTCTTCTATCTCATCAACATAAAACAACAGTTGAAGTAGATTGGTCACAATGGAGAACACATATACAGGTCAACACGTTTAAGTATAGCAGATTAAACATCTTTTATATCATAGCAATGCACAAAAAAAAAAGGTTAAATCTACTGGAATAACTATAAATTTGTCATTTATTTTAGATTGCTGCCAGATGTGAACACAGTTATCCTATGCTAGCTGGGAATGCTAGGAAGAGCCTGTTGGCTTTTCATTGTTTCAATCAACAATTGAATCAAGGGAGTGCAAAAGACATTACAGAGTTTTGACATCTCTTTAATTTTTTTATTATATTTAGAACCTCGCGGCATCATTGACAGCATACATTTAGTGGACAATACAAAAACAAAAACCGCTTAGAAAATACTTACCTAGGCCGTTCCTGGTTTGTGATTAAAAAACAAAGATCAATTTGTGAACAGCTCTGACATCTAAACTGAAATTTAGGCCCTTTCCAATGAACTGAAGCTCCTCTGACCAGCTTTGTCCAATCATCTTTACAAGCATAGTGACATCTAACAGGACAACAGCCACTGAACAAATTCCTTGATTGACAACTAAATTGATAAAAGTTGGCATTTGGGGAGAGGAAGAAGTCTTCATCTAGACCATATTCCTCAAAACTTGCACATCTACTCATTGCAGTAATTTATAACAGCTTAAGACAAACTAAAGAGCCATGGCAATCTAAGTTTTACAATTGCATGTTAAAGCTGATGAAACGTAAGTCAGAGTTACAATTTCCATGGTGCAACATTGTCCTTTTAAAACACAAAACACTCTTAATCCATTTATAAATAGATCAACAAGTAATGACGACTGGGCATTCTCTCCACAAGCTGCATTTAGTCCTGTACGCACACTGACAGGAAAAAAAAAAAATCCACTGATCCAAGTACGGAAGGGGTAGCGGGGCATTCACAATCCTCTCATGCTCCCCACATTTACTGTGTTTTAGGACAAGAGTCTCAGACGAGGTGCCTGAAAGTCTCAGGCTGCATCTGGCTCAGGAAAATGCAGATGTGTGATGAAACGACGGATGTGATGGGAGAGAAAATGTGTACATCTGTAGGCTCCTTTACAAACAAGAGTCCCATTAATGGTAAATGAGAGAAATGGAGACAATCATTGAGGGAGAGGGCTGGAGTGGACACTGACTGTTCCAAGCAAGAGTGCTGATAATGGTTAAAAAAAAAAAAAAAGAAGATGGTGGGACATGACTGGGGTACAAGGAAAAGAAATCAGCATGCTTCCAGTTCAGGCATTCTCACTGGTCTCTACTGAATGGATTTTGACCAGAGGTTCTGGCTTTTTGCCATTGCTATAGTGATCCCACATCTGCAGATAGAGCCTCTCCAGGTCAATTGTGTACTGCTTGGTGTTGAAAAGAGGGCTGCAGATTCGCTGCTTCCAAACGCGTGCTCTGACCATCTTCAGGCTGAAGGAGACAAAGAAAATTGTCAGACTTCAGAGTGTAACATCAATGACTACGTTTACATGCACAAAATATTCCGGTTATAGCCCTTATTCCGAAAAAGACAATATTCCTACTAAACTTGTTTACATTGCTAATGAAAATGAATATTCCACTAATATACCCATATACATGCAGCCGTGCATACTCCAATGAACCGGTGGTGGACTTGTTCGACCGTGCGTACACAGCCTCCCCCTTTCATCAGCATTGCGATATTTGCGCAAATCCAAAAACCTGTTGATGTCCACGTATTTCACGCTGTTTAAAAGTAGGTATGTTTCTCCATCCGACCAGAAATGTGGGCTTTTATTTTGGGCATAAATCTCCGTAACTTTTCGGCTAGTTGTGTTTAACTCCTTAAACAGGCATGAGGCCGTGTTTCGCAAACTGCCGTAAAAACCCCAATTGATACGCATACTCCAAATGCGCTGTATACATGTCCAAAAATGTTCCTAAAACCTGAATAATATCGGCATAGCCCACATGTCTTAATCAGAAAATGCTCCATTCAGAATAAGGCCTAATTCAGAACATCCAAACAGAATATGCTGTTTACATGACCCTTATCAAATTCGGAATATCGTATTTGGAATAATAGTGGAATATTAAAGTGCATGTAAAAGTCAGGTCGAATTCTACTTACTATTCCATGTCAGAGCCCAGCTTGACTGCTATGTCCTCATAATCCTGACGACTGTGGGCTATTAGCTCAGGGCAGCCCAGGCAGTTGAGTTGTGAGGCCGCCACACGGGAGGCAAGGGTCTCACCTTTACAAAGAGGTTACACAATTAAAAAGCAACCTTCACTTGAAATGTGTTCTACATATACAAGTTATTTTATCAGATGAAATCAGACATTTTTTTTTATTTGTAAAATGGTTGTATTTTCGCAGAATTGCAGTTAGACTGACTGAAACATTTGTATTCAATTAGCAATCAAATGGTTTTAAGTTTCCTAACCTGGCATGGTGACCATGGGTGTTCCAGCCCAGAGGACATCCATGCCCGTGGTGTGACCGTTGCACAGAGGAGTGTCGAGGCACACGTCAGCCAGCTGGCCCCTCCTCACGTGCTCCTCCTTGGGGGCCACGGGAGAGAAGATGATGCGAGAGCCAGGCAGACCCATGTTCTGAGCGTACTGCTGGATGTTGGGCTCGCCGACGGCAGGGAAGCGAAGGAGCCACAGCACACTGTTGGGCACGCGCTTCAGGATCTGCGGGGAGAGGGGAGTATTAAAGCGGACGGGAAGGAACACTCACAGCCGCTGTGATAACCAAGTCTATCCAACTTACGTTGGCCCACATCTGAAGAGTAGGGGGGTCAATTTTGTAGAGCTGGTTGAAGTTGCAGTAGACGATGGAGTCCTCTGGGAGACCATACTGGGAGCGGGTTGTCACGACGATTGTGCGTGGCACCTCCTCCCCAGTGGCAGCTTTGTTGTTGATCTAAAATGGGGGGACAAAACAGTATCGCTTAGAGGTGGAGTGACCTTAATGCTTTCATCCTGAAGAGTTATCAAGTGTGACAGGTCTCGACCGTTTCAGCCTACGGGTGATAATATGCTAGTAAGACGGTTTCACTTATTTTACCAAGTGCCACCATTTCCCTCACCAACAGTTCTGTGCTTCCACCTTACTTTCATGAAGACATCATACCTGTAAGCACACAGTCCCAGAGACTACAACCTCATCTGCTGAGAAGATCTGGAAAAGCAGCAGGCTAAATTAAACGGCTGCTCTCGCCTTCTTTCTGCATTTGTAGATGTTTTATACCTATGCTACACCAATCAAGATTTGCGTATAAAAAGGAAGAGCGTGTCAAAGTTAGACTATTACCTGTGTGGTGGCCAGGCCATTGCTGACAGTGAAGCCATTGATTGTGACCTGGATTTGGCCTTGGTTGATCATGTTGATGATCGCTTCGGCTGCTGTGTTCATGGGGATTACGGGCATGGACAGAGCTCCATTTGTGTCCCCGGTGGGTTCCTGGTTGTTGTCGCACTTCATCTGGTCACAGAGAACAGTTTCAACTTCAATGCTCGACTATGGTTCAATGCAAAAATCATTCAACGATATGATATATTTGACTGCGTAGTTCATATGCACATATTTGAATGATTTTTATACAGAAAATCTCATCTGAATCAGCAGATATTGGCCAAGGACAGATTAATTGTTTTGTTCTGCTCTGAGATTGTGATTCAAAGGTAATAGTATACCTTGAACAAATAGTCAAACAGTGCCATCTACAGGTCCCAAACTTTAGTGCACCACTTAGTTTACTGGTTCGTCAATAATACACTTAAAAACAACGATTTGGTTCTTCAGGAAATTCTCTCAACTCACCTTTATCACTTTCACATCTGGCAGACTGTCCAAGTAGGCCTTCAGATCAATACCATTAAGGACAATGCGGTTGTCAAAGATGTGTCCATTAGATTTGAAATCAATCACAGCCTTTTTCTGTGGGGTCAAAAAGAAAAACAAATGTTACCCTGATTATATTTATATATATTTTGGTTAAACAAAACAGAAATAAATAGCAGAAATGCGAGGATGGACAAACCTTGAGGTGGGGGAACATGTTGGCGTGGTCTCCGATGAAGAAAGTATGGGGCATGTAGGCCAGTTTCTCAGAATACTGGTCAGCTACTTCAATAGGAGACGTTTCCTTGTCAGAGACGATGTAGTCCATGAAGGGAGCCCCGCTGGTTCCGGGGTAACCCAGCCACATAGTCTGTTGAGATCAGATTAATATGACTGTGACGCTGCAGTTATGCATTTGCACGGGTGACTTGTTTATCCTCAAGATACAACTCTGTGTCAATCAGAAATCATATGTAGCGCTCACCTGAATGGGGGCAGGGCGGAGGGCAAACAGCTCGTTTCGGGCTCCCTTGGTGTATCCGTTCATGTTGACCAGAATGTGGATTCCATCCTGGTGAATACGATCAGCTGCCTTGCCATTGCAAGGAATCTGCAGGAGAGGTACCCGTTTCAGTCAGTTAAAAATTAACATCCTTAAGGTTAATAGACACACAGTAAATATACAAATAGTGATGAAGAAGCAACCGTAGGTTGCAACAGTTACCTGTGAGAGGTCTGTGAAATGATGAGCCTCTGCTACCACTTTCACACGGAAGTTGGTGCTATCATCAGGGCTGAGTGCATAGCAGAACACCTTGAGGAGAAACAAAAAGCATAGACTCGTACGTTAATATTTACATACAATTTATCAGCTATTTCAGTCAACCCTTGTATCATTTACTTCCAAGACCATACATTTTAATACACATTATATTAACTTGTCAGAGTTCAAGATCACCTACCTCAAATTTCTCAGGATTGTGCATTCCAGGAATGGACTGCATCAGGTGGGAAGTAGGGTGGTTGCCGAAGTCGGAGCTGACGTAGCCGACACGCAGACGTCCACCGCTGGCCTTCAGATCCTTTGGATGCTCAAAAGCAGGTTTGTGCAGTGCATTGATCTGTGGAATTAGCAACGGGGTAAGAATACAACTACAGCAGGACAGCCAATTCAAGTTTGACCGAGTTACACACACACTGCAGCAATGGTGCCCCAATACTGACCACGAACAACAACCACCGATTCATCTAAACTCATGTCCAACCTTAAACCATACCCCCCATCCCTGCAAGCAACCCATAAACCACTACCTTTCACCTCTTTTTCTACAAAGTTAAATACATCCAGTATCTTGCCCATCCCTTACCTTCCCCATATCCCTGCAGACAGCCACTGCCATCACCAGCCACCTTCCATCCCCCCCAAAAATGAATTAAAGTTTACTTGCTTTGATCAGTGCGTGTACCTTGTCCAGGCAAAGGTTTCCGTGGCGTTCAGCGATGGCCTTGCGGAAGCCGTGAGAGAGCGGATAGAGCATGCTGTGGTGCGGGTGCACCGACGGCAAGCGGTTCTTATCTAGCTGGTCAGCCACGATGCTCACAAGCTTCTTCATCCGCTCATCGTAATCTGTCCAGTCGCACACAATCTGGGAGGGTGACAGGAATAAGAGATGTTAGAAAATGAACTTCTAATTCAACAGGAGCAAAAAAAAGGAATAACTATTGTATGTACTTTAAATATTTGACAAATATATTGGCATATACGAACCTGCAGACAATGTGCCAAGTTGCAGTAAGCATCAGGGAAGTCAGGCTTGAGTTTCAAGGCTGTGCGGTAAGATGCAATGGCCTCTGGGATGTTTCCAGAATCCTAATAGAAACATTAGAATACAAAAATCGAAATACATGAGGTCGCAAAAACAAAATAGCAATACATTATACCGCACATAAACAGGTGGTAATATATGCATTGTCTGTGCGTTAACTGCATGCGACTCCCCAAAGCAATGAAAACATGTTCTTTGAAGACAGTAATATTGCAATTATCCCTTCCCTAGCCAGAAGGTCATCATCAGTTGAGGTGATGTGACACAATTCTGAACACAATCAGTCATCATGACTGCAAACAATAAGGGTATTATACCAAAATCATTCCTACCTTGTGGATAGAGGCCAAATTGCTGTGAGCATCAGCAAAGGCAGGGTTGATCTGGATGGCACGGGTGTAGCATTGCAGTGCTCCCTGTACATCTTGCATTTCCTTCAGTGTATTGCCCATGTTCGAGTAGGCATCAGCAAATGTGGGGCTGATTCTAAAATCAAACAGGAAACTGTTTTAACACTATATTTTGTCTTGTAAAAAAATTCTACCTGGTGTCAGTTGATTTATGACCATTTACTTTAGAAAAGACACGTGGAAAACAAATAAAGGTTAAACTGTGCAGAACATGGAGATCATACATGTTCACCAACTGATAGAATATCAGAGCAGCGTGATGTAGCCTCACACCAATATTATAAAGGTGCATTGAATGTTTTGCTTTGGCTATTGTAGAATAATATCACATTAATATAAACTAAGTCAACAAGTACCTGTAGCATAGATTTACATACCTGATGGCTTCCTTGTAGTGCATCAGGGCCTCCTGGAGTTTCCCCTGCTGCTGCAGGACACTGGCGAGGTTAGAATGAGCTGCTGCAAACTCTGGGAACACCTGATGAACAACAAAAAAAAAAAAAGTTACCAAAAATAATAGTGCAAAAATGCCCTGCTCACATTTACAGCAATCATGATGGTCTTGTTAAACAGACTTACTCGTGCCAGAAAATATCAGTTAACTCTTAACTCACCTCTAGTGCTTTCCTATAGAGCTGAACTGCCTCCTCAATGTTGCCCTGCTCACGCTTGATATTGGCCAAGTTGTTAAGAGAGTCTGCATGGGTTGGACACAAACGCAAGGCTGTGTTGTAGCACTCTTCTGCTTCAGACACCTGGGGAAGACGATGGCATTTTAAAAGTTACATTCAGTAAATTCTTACTGACTTGAAAAGTGTTGGGTGTTTCGGACGGTCTTAGCAGGGAACACACCAAGTGCTGCCTTACATTTCCTTTTTCCTTCAGGGCATTTGCCAAATTACAGTAGGCATCAGGGAAATGGGGCTGCAATTCAATAGCCCGGCGGTATGTGTCAATAGCCAGGTCAATGAGGCCTTGCTCGTAGTAGACACAGGCCAGGTTTCCATGGACAACTGCATGGTTGGGGCTAAGACTCAGGGCTCTCAGGTATCCAGCCACAGCTCTGGAAACACAAGATAACGTGCAGGTGAATTGTAGTTCTCATCTTTTTAAAGCCATTAACAGTGTAATTGCAAAATTGTTAACAAATTGTACTTTGTAACATTGCATATTGTTACAAATGTATTGCTGAAAATAAAACCACTGTTTGAGCAGTGGAGTTACAGCCCTGACGATGATGGCAGTTCTGTAGGTGCAATAAATCTGCCCTGCCTGAACAATGGTATGCAAAAACACAGCTAGAGGATCAACACAGAGGGAAGAGGTTATGTAACTGAGAAAGTTCTCGACTCATTTGAATTTCCACACAGGGTGTGGTAGGGTGGTGCTTATAAAAGACAAAAGATTAGACTAGATGAATGTATGAAGGAAGAATCGTACGGTCTACTATGTTATGATTTGGACTCACCTGTCAAAGATGCGGGCTTCCTTCAAAACGTTTCCTAAATTGATGTATGCGTCGAGGAAATTTGGGTCCAGAGTCACTGCCTAAAAAATGGAAAACAAGCTTAAAAACATGGGACAGCAAGAATATACCAAGACAGAAAGTAGTAAGATTGAAAAATGTAACAAAAAAAAATATGCAACCGACCTTTTCAAAATGGTGTATGGCCAGCCATATCTCTCCTTGGGCATTGAACACACAGCCTAGGTTGCTCCAAGCCACTGCGAAGTTGGGCTGAGTCTCAATGGCTTTCAGGTAACAAGCCTTCAATGGGTGGAAAATGAAAAACCATAGGAAAGGAGAAGAGGTAGAATGGGAGAGGTATAGAGTGTAGAGGGGAGGGTAAGGGATTGTAAAATAAAAACAAAAAGAAGATTGAGAATAAAAGTAAGAAAAAACAAAAGGGGCAGAGAGAGCAAAATTAGTGACTATTCTCCATCATGGCAAAAAGTGAGTCTACAGCATGGGCTCGCGTGCGCATAAGTCTGCCGCGCTAAGCTGCATTGCTTTTTCCTACGCTGCGCGGATCCAACCAACACCCACACGTATGCCCTCATCCTCCAGTTATAACCACATTCTCAGCAAATGTGGTGGTCCCCACATTGGGTATAGTCTGTGTTGTCTGTTCTGACTGATAACCTAAAGTACTAAACACTATATTAAGATATATGAAACCCCAAATATCGACATAAATGTTGTATATTTCATGTGGGCATGACATCTCACAACCTGGGATGATGGACAGTTCGTGCAAGTGATAGTCCCTGTAATGCAAGCGCAACAAACGCGAGCGCGTGGTGTGTGTCTATTGCCACCACCACAATACCCCATATAATGCCGTTCGCGTGACCTTGCTCCTGGCAAAGGTCATTAGTTCGCTGCTGCGCTCGCTGAAGGGCCAGATAAGACAGCTGCAGACCACCAACCCCTGGCAGAACACCCGAAACACCAGACTGGCACACACTCAGCACCCATCAAGTATCTCAGAATAAAGGGGGGGTTTGAGGGCTCAACCAGTGGCTGCACTGGGATGTTAAGACGGGGGAAATTTGGAGTAGACAGCCAATAAACAATAAGAAATTTTCATTGAATTAGTAAAAAGGTTTTTTTTAAGTGTTTTTCAAGTCAATAATGTCTGAGATTCAGGGGCTTTTGGGAGCGAGGCTGGTTATGAGTGGGGAGAGGTCCGCAACCAGCAGGCCAAAGGGAGTGAGGGGGTGTGGGTCGCATGCTTGCGCTATCCGCCTTTTCGGTCGCTTGGAGGACATCGCTGCGCAGCCCCTGCGCTACTGCAGACTCACAGCGCACTACCTGCGTCATCATCAGGACGCTGCAACTCCAAATAAAGAAGGAAAAACAAAACAAAATAGGAAAAATAAACAACATGTAAGAGTTAGAGGGTTCTTACTTTTTCACGATTATTGCTTCCAAATCCTAGTTTCTTTTTACTTAATACAGAATTGGGTAATTAGTATAGCATGTTGTAAGAAATGCTCACTGTAATTTGTTTTGATCACTTTTTTTTTTTTTTTTTTGCTCTTCAAAGGAAGCCACAAGACAGAGGAGCATGAAGTGAGGTGGTTTTTTCTTTTGTTGTCAGTTACAAACCCGTTACCATATTTTTGGACTTTGTCAGAGTGGTGGCCGCAGCTGGCTGGAAGAAGAGGAGAGGACTGAGGCTGCCCTAGTGTTCCTTTCCGCCAGGCACCTACGCAGGAATAGTGTCACCCACCTGAAACCTTCTAAATAACAATATCAGTTGTGGAAAAACCAAAAGAGACAAAATCAGAAAACAAGATCGTTAGTAAAAGTCTTTAAACAATACATTCTATTTTTAAATATGGAAATAAAACAGGTTCTTCCAAATCACAACAAACATAAAACAGGCTAGACTTAAGTTTTCATTCATGCAATGAATGTTTCATTTCAAAGAAAACAAAAGATATGCTTTCCTGGTAATTGGGAGGGAAGAAAGGCTTTGATGTGTTCACTTAATCAGTGAAATATAGGTTTAGGTCAGGTTTCCAGCTGTCCATTAATTCAGTTTTCATATTAAACTACAGGAGGGCAGTTACTGGCTTGATCTTGCCCAAATGAACTGATCCCATTTCTTTGGGATAGTTATTACATATTTGAAGGAAAAGGGAAGAAGTATTAATCATTTTCTCTCATCCTTTTAGCATTGTCATGAAATATTTTTCAATCTTTGATTTCTTTATCCTGGCCAGCTTTCTTGAATCCTGGCCAATGGGTTGGGAGAAAAGTCTGTGGTGGAATTATTGGAATCTAGAAGCCTCCAAAGCTCTGAAATAAAGAAGTCATCGCTGTTGCTGCGCGTGTTTCTTTCTAACCCAGCATCTGACGCAGGTGGTGGAGCACAGATTGTGAGCTGTCTGCCTGACGACGCTTGAACCATTTTAAGGCACTTGAGAATGAGCTCTCCTAAACCCACGCCGTTTAACACACTATTCAACAGCAGTGGATATCGGAATAGATAGCCAGCTGGGTACGATTTTCATTATTAACCATAGTCAAAAGAAGAACTAAGGCATGTGTGCATGAAAAGCACTGACTGGGCATAGCTGAAGGGTCAGGAAGGCAGCTCTCAGCGCGCAGGCTCCACCAATCCTTGGCAAGCGCGCGGGGGGCGGAGCGACAGAGCAGGGGAGCTTGTGACTCCCTGGTGCTCCTCCCCACTCCTTTTACCCCCTCTAGCACGAAATAAGATGGCCTGTAACCACTGAGACAACTCCAGATTAGACAAAACACAGGGATCCCCATTATATAGACAGAAGCCTTAACATGAAAAGGGGAAGTGTAAAACCCACACTGGCAGCAACTGTACTGACAGCAAACTGAGACTTGTCATTGGGCAATTTATTGGAGTGTAGTGGTTAGGATAGAACCCATCTTACTTTTTGCACTGCAAAGATAAACTAACTTCTCATCAGTTCATATATTCTTCAAAGACCGAGCCAGCATTTTCCCTCCAAAATCTATATGAAAATGCATGGTTCGAAGTTAAAAAATGACAATATAGATCAAATGTTTCGATTTGAAAGCTCCAGCCTTTCTTCCTGAAGGGGGAGGGGCTGACCTCTGGTAAAAGGTCGGGGTAAAGCAAAGGACGTTGGGACTAAAGGTGGTACAGTGTGGGGACAAATGTGATAAATATACTATAGTGATTAAAAAAAAATAGATGAAGCTGTTTAAAAACTAATCAACAGAAAATGTGTGTATTGTGATAATATAAAAAAATACAGAAAAATCGGTTGCCTCATAAGGGTGTTGACTCATTGCAGTCAAATATAATATCATAAGTTTGGGGTGAGAAGCTTACTGCAACTCTGATAAATGAGAAAAAGCTACTTTGTCCTGTCCTTCACTTGGCCGAGGGGGTTAAAAAAGAAGGAAAAGGACTCGATTTGTCTTAAAAATGTAAAAAGGGGAAAATGAAACAATATCTATGGCCTTTTGGGGGGAAACTAAAAACAAAAAAGTATGTACCAAAAAGAAACAAAAATACAAACAACACATATATACAATCGCCCACGCGCTGTAACATACCTTGGCCTCTTCCAAACGCCCAAGGGCTTTAAGCAAGTTGCCCAAGTCACTACGGACACAATAAAGATCCTGGGGGAAAAAACAGCAAGAACAAACATTTTAATTTTACTGCTTCAATAAACCACAAATAAATGTGTTGACTCCAAATATGTTTTCCTTATAAGCAAATAGAGTTTTCTGACCATACCCAACCACTCCAACCAGTGATGGGTGTGGTCAGAGATGAAACAGGCTCGAGACAACCAGACAGAGCAGATAAACACTGCTTTTCAGCCTAATGTTAAGATACTCTTTATGGATTTCAACAAATGGCATGTCACTTACAGGGTTGTACTGTAATGCTGACACGTAAGCCTGCACTGCTCCCTCCATGTCCCCTGCGGCCACCAGAGCAGCTGCCAAGTTGATGTATCCATCGATAAAATCTGGTTTCAGTCTCAGAGCGTGGCGATAATGCTCTATGGCCTCCTGCAGTTGCCCACGCTCCTTGTACACGTTCCCCAGGTTGGAGTAGGCCTCGGCCAACATTGGGTTCTGTTTGATGGCCAATGTGCTGAAGTGAGCCGACCTGTAGGACCAGAATGGGTACAGATTGGTCATAATCCTGAAGGGCGTGGCTGGCAAGTGTTGGCTCGATGCCTTGTGTAGAGGAAGCAGCAAGGTGCAGGTAGTGAAAAGGAGAAACTTGTGCTAAGGCATAAGGGTAAATATTTAAACTGCACATCAAGATGAATATCCTTAATACCCAATCAATAAATTTCATATGTACATACACATTTCAGCAACTTCCATTCTTACACAATCCATTATTTGAGTGTCCATTATGCAAAGAAATGATCATGCAGGCAGTATACTCCAAATGAAGCTGTGTTTGCGCAGACAAATGGTGCATCTACGAAAAAGAATATACACCAATCAGCCATAATATTAGGACAGCATGGGCACCAAACTGTGATGGGCAACAAAGTGCGATGCACTGTGTGTTCCGACACCTTTCTATCGGAACCAGCATTAACTTTTTCAGCAATTTGAGCTGCAGTAGCTCTTCTATTGGATCGGACAACACAGGCCAGCCTTCGCTCCCCACGAGCATTAATGAGCCTTGGGTCTGACCCTGTCGCCGGTTCACCGGTTTTCCTTCCTTGGACCACTTTTTGTAGGTCCTGACCACTGCAGACCGGGAACATCCCACAAGAGCTGCAGTTTTGGAGATGCTCTGACCCAGTCGTCTAGCCATCACAATTTGGCCCTTGTCAACGTCGCTCACATCCTTACGCTTACCCACTTTTTCTGCTTCCAACACATCAACTTCAAGGACAAAATGTTCACTTGCTGCCTAACCCACTGCCAGGTGCCATTGTAACAAGATAATCAATGTTATTCACCTGTCAGTGGTCATAATGTTGTTAATGATAGGGCTGACCAGTGTATATTACAGCATATTCAGTAATCATTTCAGATTTGTCTGCACATTTTCTGTCTGATTCCTTTTAGTGCTTTATTTGACAGTAGTACGACAACACACTAAACTGAAATTACTTTGGACTATACAGCTGGCATTGGGCGCACTGAAAAAATAGAAAAGAGTAAACAAGATCGAACGTTTAAACCTGTAACCCGCAAGACCCGAAACCTTCACCATGGCACCTGCAAAGCAAGGGTATGGCCACCACCGAAACAGTGTTAGAATCATGAGGGGACAGAGCAATATTAAACTGAGCAACAGGATTTCCAGAAGACCGCTCAGTTTATGCATCTGACTCCCCACACCAGCTGTGTGCACTGAAAGTCACAGATGACCCATTATTCTGTGGCACTTCCACGACCACGACACATGCTCAGTGTGCGTTGGGTCGGCCCCCACCCCACCTCACCTGTCGAGTCTTCGGCACTGGAAGTGGATGGAGGACAGGAGCAGCAGCACGCCTGTGTTATCAGGCTCCTGTCTCCATAGCTGCATGCAGTGGCGCTCAGCTGCCTCAAAGTCCCCTGACTGATACTCCCGGTGCGCCAGCTCGGCCAACCCTTGGAAGGAAAGCATACGTTTTGTCGGTTCTGGAGCACCAACACATCCCAAGGAAGGGGGGGGGGAAACAACATGTTAGAGGTGATGGAAGAAATAATAGCAGACAAATGAAAAATAAAAAATAAAGAGATGAAGCTAATACTGTCAATGACAAATAATAGCTATCAATTTGAACTCAACAGAAAACAAGGCAATGGAGGGAAATAAAGGGAGCACTAAGATTAGGTGTTGCAATCCCAACAAATCATTGGGAATTTTACTTTGTGATTTCAATTTTTGGGCTCATCACACGATAGGATTAAAAATCATTTCTTTGTTAAATAAAGCTAATTACAGTTTTACTGTCTTTTTTTATGTATGACTAAATGAAAGGTTGTCTTAAAAATTAAATGCTCACATAACTGCAGAAAACTGCCAATAACATGTTTAAAATGACTGCATCTCCTTTTAAGACAACAAACTATATTCCCACACACTATATTGTGTTTTATTTGTTAATATTTTAGTATGAGAATGATTTCAAACAAGACCACTTAGCTGAAACACCTTTAATAAGGCTGATTAAATTATTTTTTTTTGAGTTGCAGTGTGCTATGTTCCAGGCACACAGTTTAAATATGTTTTACCGATAAACCAGGCCTTCCACCCACAAAGTAGCAAAAAATAATACAAAAGTTGGCAACAAAATCAATGCATGATATGAAAAAACAAAATCAAACAGGGAGGGAGAAGATATACTGGCAGAAATTCACAAGTTACGGCCACACTCTCAGGACATACAGCCTTAAAATAGCAGATATGTGGGGTTGTAAATATCAATTTAGTTTTTATGTTGTATGCATTTGATCATTAGCCACATTTCTCTTGTACATAACGTTTCTGTTTCCATTTCTAAACTTGTATTGTTATGATATTTATCAGTCTTTCACATATTTTATCAAAAGGCTCTATGCCAAAATTGATGAAGCAATTCCAGATGTACCTACAGTATCACTTGAGGTTAAACTATTCAAGGTGTGGCTTAAACTACCTGCCACAGACACATCATGCATGGTTCAAGTGTACAGAAAGGTGGAGGAGGTAGTTTTTGGGACACCTGCAAACTGGTAATGCCAGAGCATAAACCGAGATCGCAGTAGATCAGGTTCGTTCATCCAAGATCATTACGTAATAATGCTAGTATGTGGGATGGCTAGTTTCAATTACATAAAAGTCATAATGCAACAATCATCAGTCAGGCGAAATGCCATGTAAGGACCACTATCAGCTATAAGACCCACTGATCACCTTTAGGATACGCTAGAAAGCTTTTTAAGCAGGAAAAAGAAGCATTAACCTTGAGCACCTGCGTCAAGCAGTGATGTCTGCACGGCTAGTTTCAGCAGCACGAAGCTGCAGGGCCTCGTTGTGACGAGCAACGTTAACTCGTATCACAACCAAAAATGGTGCCGTTTTAATAGAGGACGCCATTTTTCCTCTGGTCACAGCTACAACATACAACAGGCATCTGGATGTCGCTCGGGCTAGCATACATGTTAGCTAACGATAGCTACAATGCAACCCGTTTTTAGGCAAAAACCCCTTTACGAAAACGATACATAACGTTACCTGTGAGTTGTTCACAGTTTGACGCTAATACAACGTTACCCATAGTCGTCAAATTGCCACCCTCTATTTTGAGAGACCCATTAGTTACAACCTGCTCACAGCGAGCCTAGCCAACAGTTAGCCTAGCTACCAGTTCACCTAGCCCACAGTTCGCATAGCCCACAGTTAGCTTACAGTGAGCCTAGCCAACAGTGAGCCTAGCCAACAGTGAGCCTAGCCAACAGTTAGCTCACAGTTAGCTGGTAACTTAGCCCGAGACTGGAGCAGTATGACAGGCTAGGCTTGAACTGGGCCTGCGTTGCTAACGCCATCATGTTCAGTTGTGTGTCGGTTGCATTGGGGAAAGCCTTAGTACATTTGCTACATTAATTTTAATAAAAGTCAGCTACTTGCTCGACTGCCTCCATTTAACGTCAGCTAACGTTGTAACACGAGATAAGCTCGTCTTCACAGCTCGCTCCGTCACTTTGCCATTTAACACATTAGCTTAATTTAAATCAACCAACCTGTGCTGTCAGCTACGTTTCCCACTGAGGTCGCCATCTCCTCAGCCTTCGAGTTTTTCACGGTGGTCGTCAATGTGTCTCCTGGTTAGATTACCGTTTTCGGAGAAATAACGTGCGACGAGTAGTCGTCTTTTGTCGGCTGCGAGCAGCAAACACGTTGCCTGGCGAAGCTAAATAACGCTAGCTAACCTAATCTTTGATTTCCCTAACCCCGCGCAGCGCTTAAGAAAGACCCTGCAGTGGTCCGTAGACAGTTTAGCTTGGTAATAATTAATAAACTAACCTCACTACAATCCCTAACTTTTACTAGCATTAAATGAGCAGTTGCTTAATGGTTCGAGCTGGTGTCTCTTCACAACAAAGCTGCTGTGGAACATAAAATGGCGAAGTGGGTGGAACTCATTTTTTGAGAGAAAGTAGATCCACACATCGCCAGTACGAGGAAACATGTATGGAAAATTGTAATAAATGTCGCATTAGTCAAATAATAATTCGTAGGATGCGGACTTGAAGTGTTGTTTGCTAACCGTGCGTTATGAGTTTCGTGACGGAAAATAAACCGATTACTAATGAAACTGCGCGGAAGGACACATTGGTGCAGTGAGACGGAGTGCGAGTGATATCAGGTTGTTCTAGAAAAAAGGCATCATCAGTGCTTCAAAGATTCATGGGGATTATTTTCTTGTCGATTACAACATGGCATGATATCTAAATATATCTGATATGCAGAAGTCTGCAGGCCAATAAGGCAACAGATCTCAGGAATAATGTAAGATAATAATATGATTTCAATGATGAATTGGTTACATACTCTAAAATGCAGGCTTGTATTGTAGACCTGCGTGTGCTGTACATTCAAGTTGGAAAATGTACAATTGTACACATTAAAGGACTGGAATATAGATTACACCATATTTTACATTTTGACACGAGTAGGCCCAAACAAATGCAGAAAGGTAGCTTTGTGGTGGTAGTTAAATTACAAATACTGCCGTGGGAATTAGAAACAGCACAAGCACTGCAAGACAGTGAAGTAAAACAAGGCAAACATCTTGTAGTGTATAGCCTACTGTTTGCACAACCATGCATCAATTTAACAAGCAATTCATTCATTAGAACATACATATTGCATTGCAAAAAGGTAATGCAATTATTTAATTTTGTTGTGTTGTTTAGTGTAACACTTTGATTGTCCAAGGACAGAGTATTTTCCATTAAATTGTTTCTAAGATTTAATTAAAGAAAAGCAAGATTTCCTAACTGACCCAGGTCCAGTTCGAGCCCTATGCAGGACCCTACATTTGTGTAACAAATCTGTTTTTTAAATGAGTGTATTGGATCTTTAGCTTAGCCAAAATGTATATCCAGGATAGGCATACAATTCAGCTGTGAAAAGCACTGTATGTGGGCTTCTGTGCAGATGGTATGCAATATTCATTATCACCAATAGAGGGCAGCCTCTGTAAACCTATTTCAAAGAAAGATTTCTGGAACCCTGCAAAGTGGCTTTGAACATGATTTTGTCTTAGATTTAGTTATTTCTGCAGCTCCCATGCACATATATGATGTTTATCTGTCTGTAGTTGGCAATATGATTCCCTGGGTTGTGTTATAATATGGTTTTCAACTATTAAATAGTTGTTGCACATTCCACACCACTGAAAGAGCCCCATCTTCAGTCTGTTAATAAAACCTATAAGCATTTTGGCCAATGTCACAGTTTTATTACAAAACTCAGTCAATATTCAGACCTAGATTAAAGACAACACATGCCCTCATTTTATCCCCCCGTTATGCATTGCATCTCTTCCATGAATTCATGTTTAACTCATGTCAGTTTTAAGGATGTGGCCCGTGAAGTGATAGTCATTAACATGCCATTCTGCCCTGAAGATGTTGAAAAGGGGGCTACTGCTTGCAGCACCCCAGTTTTTCCCATAGTCCCTCTATGGGAAAGTAGTTGACATCATTGCCCATGTTGGCTTTGCTCTGTGTGCTCAAAGCATGCATAGGGTGCAGGGTTTGTGTACTCTTCCACGCGGTCCTCACTCTTCACACTGCTTAGCGGTCACTTGTGCATAGAATGATGTCATGGCCACTCTGTGTGTGTCTATGGCAATTGCATCTGACATGCTTTATCTTTGTGCAGGCCGCAGTCACTAGGAAGGCGGTCAGGGTGAACACATCTTCTCCTGCCCTAAAGGGTCGCTGACAGCTCTCCACAACAGACCCCGCGTTCTCACAACAAGCTATTTTTAGGAGCACGTGAGAGCAAGAGGTTCATTCACTCACAGGTCAATTTAGCCGTTGTAAAAATCTCAGCATAGCCTGGAGATGTTGGGAGTTTGTTGTGTTTGTTAATTGGCAGGCCGGAATATTCTGCTACCAAATTAGTGGCCTAAATTATTTCAGCCCATTTATTTTAGGAGAAAATCCAATGCTAGCTGGTGACCCACATTGTTTGTGGTGTTTTGGTATGCGTTCCTAGATACTTGAATAGGGTTGCTTTGGGGTATAGAGGGAGTTATTTGTTCATTAGTTAGATATTTTTTGCTCCACTCGTTGACTCATAACTGAAAGCTTTTCATGTCTTACAGTGCATGAGCTCATGAGGCATATTTTGCTGTAATGAGGGAGTTTTCTCTTGCTCGTACACATCTGGAACAGCCATCATGGATCTCAGTATCCATCAGTACAGTACAGTTTCAGGCTTACTGATCAATACTGATTTTATGGCGTGGTGTTATTGGTGTTTTCCAGAAGTCCAATAATACAGAATTGATGCTCCAGCCCTGCAGGGATGCTAGAAAAAAACAAGTATCTATTTCATTTTCTGAATAAAATTAGACACAACCATCCAAGTGGAAATTTGTGTGAATTTCACTTTATGATGCTGACATGACAACTACACCTAACTGATGATGATAACTGACCCGATTGCATTGAGTGAATCTTTCTAAATACATATAGAATAGTTACAAGCAATCCTGCAGCTGCTAGACTTGCCCTCACCCAATTTGACTGTTATCAGGCCATTTAATTGACGTTATCAGTAGCTATAAGCACCATAGATGTAGGCCATTAGGGGCCTACTACGCCTACTACGTTGTAAAAGTGAAACTTAAAAGCAACACATTCTTACTTATTGTAAAAATGAATGAAACGTTATGTTTTGAACACAGATAAAAAGGCTTCTTTGGGTTTAGGCAAAAAAACTACAACTTCTTTAGGTTTAGGCAAAAAAACAAAACAGGTTTAGGCAATAAAACTACAACTTCTTTAGGTTTAGGCAACAAAAACACTTTCAGGAAAAACATTGTGTTGTGGGTTAAAATAACTACTAACACAAAGAAAACTACACATTGTTGGTTTCACACAGGATGCAAACTCCGGTCTCCTGGGAGAAAGTCCTGTGTTTTGTGTCCCACCCATCATCCCCTAACTCCACCCCTTATGGAGTTTCACATACACCGCTCGACTTCAACTTCTGCTCCGGTCATAATCACTACGGTAGCTAGAGGTCACTGTTGTGTTCTTTTATACCTTCTTTCGGTGATCTACCATGTGAATAGGTGATAAAACCTACTAGTTTGGAAGGGCCATGTAGATGGACTATGTCCTTCCTGAATTTGTCAGCTGTCTTCACACAGAACTCAGTGATGAAAAAAAATAAAAACCTGCACTTACAAGCTTGCTAATAAATGATAAACGAGAAGAAGGTTTTATGCTAAATCATTGGCAGATAAGTAGACAACTATTGCGTCTGCATGAGTGCAATTCTTTATTTGCTTTGACAGACGGCCTGCAGCAACGTACATATTTGTCACTTTTAAGCTTCCCCTCTGTAAGACAGACAAAACAAAGGCATTTTCTCGGGAGAATCTTCGCTGTTGTACCAAACCAACTATGACCGTTGACATACTAACACAGTGAGACAATGCTGAGTCACTTTTAAATACGTGAAGCTTTAGAATCATTGTGATTGAAGGTATTACTTGTCCTTATTTTGTCAGAGTTGAGTCTGGCAGGCAGGCAGATATTGGACTTCTAGCTGCCAGCCAGGTTAATCATCAGGTGCTAGCAGTTTGATTCATCCTCCTGGCCTTTATTTAAGACATTTGTCAGGTGCAGACTGATGTTTTATAGCCGCACATTTTGTGGTTGGAAGTTGTGTCTGAACAACGCAACTATGTAGAAAAAAATGCACTGCTGTAAAAATGTTTGTTCCTGTTTGAAGTTAAAACTCATTTCTCTGGGGTTATTCAGCGCAGGTGGAGAAGCACAGATATAGTCTCTGTTTTAAGTTACTTTCACACTAATCTCTGCCGCCAGTGGAACTAATTTGAAGCAATTGAGTGCAGATGGGGGGGGGGAACCCAAATGGCAGATCGTCATCGTTAGTCATCATTTAAGTCAGATAACGAGGTTTAACTCCGTCTGTTTCTGTGTCCGTCCGTGTCAGAGAGAGCAGGAACGGGGCAGGTCAGGGCTGGTGTTTGCAGCGAAGGTGTCAGGACCTGCCCGGTGCCTCCTTTAAATCTGCGCATTCATCACCTGTCGTCCCTCTCTGACTCCCTGACCCCTTCTCATTTCACCCTGTCCCGCTCCTTCTGTGTCCATCCTTCCTCCTCTCTCCGCGAGGAGGAGAGTGGCAGCGTATAGGACCCGGTGACACCTCTCATTGACAGCAGCTGTCAGTCTCTGCTATCAATTACGCCGGCTGACTGACACCCTCTCCACTCCAACCCTGATCCTGGCTTTTATTCACCCTCTGGGAATCTCTACCAGTTACGACAGCAACCACCTCTGGCCTAATCACTGCGCTAATGCAGACCCCCATTTGTCTCCAAGACTATACTGCCCCCAGGAGAGCAGTGCATTGTTACTCAAACACATCACTTTTCTTCTAGTAATGTCTTAAGGATGTCACTGCAGTGCATTTTAATGGTGAATATGTGACGTCTCCAAGGGTTTAAGGGACTAAATCTCCCATGTAAAAAGTCTCCTCGGATGGAAAACTCCACTGATCCCGGCTTTGCCAGATCTAATTTAGATCCACCTGAGGGGGGCATCGAGTGGCGTGCAATCCCAGAGACGGGATGTCTGGGGTGGGGAAGGATTAGAGGAGGCTCCCCCTGGCTGGCTGGGGTCCTGGACTATCTGAGAGGCTCTCCTGTTTGCCTACATGGGTGTGTGTTGTGCAGCAGATTGTTTCGTGTTGTACTCTGAACCAGTGTGCAGCTTTAGATCAGACAGTTTGAGACAAGCAGAATTACTAGCATTGCCTTTCATGTCTTTTATTACTTTTAATGTTTTACACACTTTGTGTCTTTCTTCATCCTCCAGCTATTTTTGTCAGACTTGTTTTAATTTACTTTACGAGTGTGAGGTTTTCTTTCACTTGCTCGTTAAAACACTTTGAATCTCATCTTCGGTTTGTTTTATAGAGTTCATTCTTTTATATACTCATCATTTATTTTATACCACTTTAGTTTTTTATTGCTTCTACTAATCCAAAATGAAGTTGACTTTGCACCAACCAGGCGTCTCCACCACAAAACACTGGGAACTACTCCTCTATAAAATCTCTTTCCCACTGTAAACTAGCACTTGTTGTGACCCATCCCTTTGTTTGTTTAAGAGCAAATGGAGGTGGAAACTTACATGAAAAACACAAATAAGCTGTGAGAGGTTAACCTATAATTACCTACTGTACATGCCCTATAAACACTGTGATTTCAGGTTGATTGCTCTGTGGGCCTGACGTATTCACACACCCTGATTCCACCAAATAAAACAACTGTCAGGCTATATGATGATCCTCTCTCTTTCGATCAATAGAGTGCTCCAGGGATGACGTATTTTTGTAGGCCAACCAGAAAGTTAGCATCGCCCTGGTTCCCCCGACAAAAAGCCAATGTGATTTTGCCATCGGGTTTTGGATTATTGCAGAAAATAAGCTCTGTGGCAAACACACGTTTATGATATTTAGAGGTTTTGTTCAGCAAGATAATCTTCACAAATGAACACCACTTTAATGATTTTTGAAGTGTGAATGCAATCGGCAGAAAAAGCTAACGTTAGGCTATAATCGAACTACACCACGGTCGCATGATTGAGTATACACAACGAGGCTGTAAAGGAGGACGAGTCGCCGTGATGACGTCTTGTAGTCTCATTTAGCCACTTGTTAACAACCACCTTTTTAAGACATGTAAAGGCTTCAAAATTCACGAGCGGGGTATTTATTGATGTATTTTTATATCGTAGAACCGTTAAAATCTCTTAATCTTGTGTTAACCACAGACCTTATTTCAGGCATCTAACTAAAAACTCATTCAAAAAACCCATTGACTTCCAGACGAGAGAACAGGAGGTGCTAAAATGCTAACTCATTTCTGGGTTTTAGGACTCATTCCTGTAGCAGTCTATGGGGCCGATCATTCACCTGGC
Organism: Sebastolobus alascanus; assembly: GCA_916701645.2. NCBI lineage: Eukaryota > Metazoa > Chordata > Actinopteri > Perciformes > Sebastidae > Sebastolobus > Sebastolobus alascanus. The sequence goes on along the minus strand of CAKAOJ020000041.1, from coordinate 2,627,640 downwards.
AGTTTCTGCCTCTTTTGGTTTCACTCTGCATCACTCAAATGGCTTTCCCCACCAGTGACAGTTACAGCATAATTGACCTGTGGCCAGCCTTGAGCAAATAGGACTTGCGTTGTGTGTCCCATTCTCACGCAGAAGTCATCCACTTTGTCAAACCTTTTATCCAGAAAAATGAATCATCCATCACTAACCCCACTCCCCTGTTGTAGCCCCTTTGCTCCCACTGGTTGCGTAATAGGCCGTACCTTGTGAGTCAGCCATGGTGAGGGGGAACATTTTGTTCGGAAAGAAGGTCACCGGCGGGGAGTAGAAATCAGCCTCTCACCGGGATCAGGGCACAATACACCACTGTTCACCCTAAAACCACCACTTGCCGCCGTCGTATAAGCGGCTAAAGAGGAAACCCATGCGTTTGAACTGTACTTATGGCACCTGTTGGCATTACAAGTTGAGGGTTCATACGTCACGACCAACTTACTGGTCCTCCACTGTGTGTGAGAACTTTTCCCCCTCTGTCTTATTGATGCCGTTCCAAGTTATGTAACTGCACACCATGCCACAATAAAGGATTAGACCAACTTTGAGGAGATAAGCTCCATAATAATAATAAGCAGTAGCAGCACAGAGCTGTTTTTTTCTGAACTCTGAGGTGTTTATGTTTAATCTATAATCTCATACGTTCACCATCACCAGTTGCAGCCACAATTCATAGTTTAGTCTGGAGTCTTCTTCTCATTTGGCTCAGTTATTGGCTCTCCTCCCACGCGATGATTCACTATTTCTTCTCATACAGTAATTATTTTTTTCACGCAGTTGTTTGAACGGTTTACCTCGAATCTCAGCCTGTCTTTTCCCACCCTGTTCTTTTCCTCTCCATGTATCCTGTTTATATGACACGCACAGTTGTAGAAATATTGCGGAAACCGGGACTCGTTTCAAGATACAATGCACACTTGATTTGAGTCTGCGTATGAAGGAAAGGTTCTGACAACATTTTGTAAATATTGTCACCCTGATCTAACTTTGCTCAGGGGTCGAGTCTCTCCATATGCTTGGATCTTAAAGAGATTTTACAGGGTGTTACAGTGTTTTTTTACTTTGAGAATAATGTGTGTTACTTTATGCACGTGCAAGAGTGTTAATGTGCAATCCTGTCCGGCCAAATTTGCGTGTTTATTCTGTGCGCGTCTGTATCTGTGTGTGCACAGCGTGGGTCGGAAACGGGTTGGACCACAGCGGCTGTGGAAGGAACAGGGAAAGAGTCGGGAGGAAAAGGCGTAACTGCAGCATGTTGACCACCAAAGTCATACCACAGGGTGCAATAAAACACCCTCCAGACAAATTCACACTCACACACACACACTTATGCACACACATAAACAGGGAGACCGTAATAACAAAGCTGACCTCTTGTAAAATGTCATGTTGCAGTAAAAATGACATGGATAATTTTAGGCTGATTGCACAGAGTGATGGCTGTGGTTTTACAGTATGAAAACTAGGGAAGTGAAGCTGATAATTGGAGTAAAAATACTAATCTGTGTGGGTCCGGGACTGGGCTACTATGGTTCAAACACAAGGACACTTTCACTTTGACTTTCCAAACTCCAATTTGCACTGATCACACCCTCTTCTCACATCAAAATGAGCCGTTAGATACCGTTTGTGCAGACAGTGATTATATCATTATCCACACAAAAGTTACACACCCTAAATCAAATTAAACTGTACATGATGTAACAACCAAAAAAACATTTAGTAGTCACCCACAACAACGAAATAAATAAAGAAATTTTTGACCTTATGTGATTTAACTTTTTAGGAAAAGTATGTGTACTATTCTTGTACTAGGAGACACAGCTGTGGTGGCAAAGCTGCAAGGGTCAAAGGCCACCAAGAGAGCAGAGTGCGGTGAAATCTACTGTCTAATATTACTGTACGGGCGAGGCGAGATTTTCTCTCTGTAACATCCACATGTCACAATATAAGTGAATAATTTCTCTATTTATCTGCAAGCTGTTCAGAATCAGAGGATTACATCCTCTCTTTTTCCTGTGTTATCTCTTGCAAAACAATTACAGGAATCGTGTGGACCTTAGTCTTGTATGAATGAAAAGTGAAAACAATACGAATGTAAAACTTGGTGTAAGGTCAGGCACTCTTTTTGAATTCATACGATTTATTATGAAGCAGTATAACTGATTATCTATATGTCCACTTACAGGTGTCATACTAAAATCTTACATCCCTTATAAGCAGCCCTGTACTCTTGAATGATCTTTAACCCTCTCTCCTCAGCTCTGGGTCCCTCCCTAGAGACGGGCCCCGGGACACGGGACCAACCAGGGGGAAACATGGGGGTGAAAGGTCAGGGGTTGCTGATGTAGAAACAAGGGTCGGTGAGGGAGTGGATGGGGTGGTGACCTTTGACATCACAGCGAAAGAGTTGCAGACTCTGAGTCTTTAACCACCGATCATTTTAAAATGACGAATGATGATGAAATGTTTGCATTTCTAGTTTATTACATATTATAAAACTAGTTTACAGGCACTCAATGACCCTGTGGAGGGGCCTATAGTTTGTCATGTGTAATGTTCTCTCCACTGCGCTGCACCGTAGCATAAAGACCATCACCAAGCCTAAATGAATAGGCATTTTTGTGGCAGATATTTTATGATTTATTTAATGATGGCTCTGCTCCATTCCAAGTGTCCCAGTAAGCCTGGCCAGTAAGCAAGCACAAAACGTTGATGCTGGAATTGACACACCTAAAAGGAATGCAGCCGTTACTAAAGCTAGGTTTGGTAATCTTAATAAACCAGCAAGAGAACACCAGACTTTAAAAATCATCCCACCGAAAAACCGAGCCCAGCGTTGCCAACTCTTTTCCAATGAAAGTAGCTAGCTCCGAAAGTCGTTAAATCTAGCGAGAAAGTCGCCAAGTCGGCAACAGGGGCCCTGTTCAGACCTGGTATTAACATGCGTCCTGAGTGATCGGATCACAAGTGGACAGCTTTAAAATATGTCTGTTCACACCTGGCATTAGAATGTGTCTCCACATGCGTCTCCAGTAACCACTTGTGATCAGATCTCATTTCCCCGCTCTATATGCAAATAAAAACGTAGTAAACACACGGCTAATACAGTGTTGTGACGTAATATTACATGAATGATTGTAGTAATATCCTACATATTAGTGAATTCAGGTACATTTTATTAATATCAAAATATAAGGTTATTGTACCGGCGGTCCCCGGGGACCTCCGTGCCGCCGGCACTGCTGCCTTTGCCAGGCAACAGCGGGGCACAGGGCTTCAGAGAGCCAGGGATGAGAGCGAGCGAGCGAGCGGGCGGGTGTCAGCTCCGTGCAAAGCACCGGAACAGAAGCACGACACTACTCCGACAGTATGATAATAATGCATTTTGCGTGCCTAGTCTGTAGATTATGTAGCCATGTAGCCTATAGATGAGATTTATTTTAGTTGTACCATCAGGATACAGTAGGGCACAGAGGCCGTTTCCATGCTTTGAGGCAGACAAGCGCTCGCGTCTGCCTGTCTATTGACATGAGGAGCGCAGAGACCCGCGGATCCCAGCGGGACATCAGTTGAGTAGGCGGTCCTTCATGTGGCCCAGGACACATTCGCGTACACACTGCTGAAAGAATGTGGCCATATGTGGCCCAGACCACCTCTGAATGTGGTCTGAAAGATCCGATCTCAATGCATCCTCAATGCGTCTTGAGTGCGTTCACACCTTTACTTAAAGCTGTCCACTTGTGATCTGATCGCTCAGGACGCATGTTAATACCAGGTCTGAACAGGGCCACAAGCACTCCGTTGCTTCAGGCCTCCCTCCAAAGCCACTCCCCCACAATTATCATCATGAATGTATAACAATTAGGTGGGTTGGGACGAATTGTAATGGTAGCTAACATTTTGGCTAATGCAGCTGGCTAGCAAGTGTTAGCTAGTCAGCATAGCCAGGCGATCTTCACTAGCATGTGTCTGAGGGTTTATCAATTTACCTATTAGAATCCAAAATGCGTGGTAGGCAGCAATTCAGAGGCTTTTCATGAGTCTGCCCTCATATTGTTGTTGGAGCAGCAGGCGGCTGGGTGAGGCTTTTGAAGGCCCAGAGGTGGAAGAGAGCTAAAGAGGGGAAGTGTATGTACATTAAGAAATGGATTTTGGCTCAGATCACTGGCTCGGAGCACTAACTCAACCACAAGTGTGCGTGTTTTTTTCCAGATAAGGGCCATTATTTTTCGGCTGAAAATAAGAGAAAAACACAACCACATGAAGGATCTAAAGGATGTTGGCTGTTCCAGCAACTCTAAATTAACATAATACATCAACATAACATAATATATCAACAGCAGTGTGGAGAGGACAGATAACAAATGTTGACCCAAATGTTAAGTCACTTTGAAGTGTGGCAATTTTCAGGCCAAAACAAAATAGAAAAACACTTAGCTGAGGGACAATGGAGACCTGTGGCAGCGCTGCTGTCATGTTTGCTGCAGTCTGGTTGAGTGACTTTCTTTCTCTCTCCAGGGCTGGGTGGCTGGCCACAGAAACTAGTCTATTAACTAATTCCTACAGAGAGAGAGAGAGAGAGAGAGAGAGAGAGAGAGAGAGATGGGTAAATGAGACATATGGATGCAGAAAATAGATCTTAGGATACAGATTGAAGGTGACAGAGCGGTTGTCATGATGGTATATTGTTTTTTTTGTTTTTTTAGATTATTTTTTGGGCTTTTTCAAGCCTTTATTGACAGGACAGTGGACAGTTTAGAAAGGGGGAGAGAGAGAGGGGGCGACATCCGGAAATGGCCGCAGGTCGGATTTGAACCCGGGCCACCGCGGTTAGCACTCAGCCTTGTTATATGGGCGCCCACTCTACCAACTGAGCTGTCAGGGCGCGCGGTATATGGGTTTTTGAACAGCCATAATAAAGAGCTGAGGCTGGCAATCATCGTTTTTTTTTAACATTTTTATAGACATAGTTCACTGTTTTATCTATAATATTTTCATTGTGTACATGTTTGACTATTATCTGGCAGTTGTCTTATTTTTGATTCTAGTTTTACTATTTGTAAAGCAATAGGCCAGCTGTAGCTGCTGTTGTTATGTTTCTGTTATTATTATTGTTAAATGGAGGGACAAAAAAAATGATGTTGTGACATAACCACCAATTCAGTCGTCACGGCTTATATGCAGTGGGTGCAGGCCTGCTTTTTTGGCATGGCCTTGGTTTGGAGCAAATCCCCTTTGTGTGGTACACAATGCCGAAACCAACTAGCTCATAATTAACATTGCTTGGCAAAGACCTGCCCAGTGCACCTGGGGAAATGGGAGTGGAAGAGGGACAACTGGATGAATGGTTATATGGGAGTAATGTAAATGTACACGACATTGCGATTTGCCTGATTGTTACCATCTAGCAGTATGTTTGTGGTTATAAGCTCCTCTGTCAGAGCGAGAACAGGTAGCACTGCTCTGCACGGTAGACTTTATCATTGCTGTCAGCTGTAATAAGCACCGTATCTGCTATTTTTATGGAAGCACTATGTTATTAAGGCCCGTGGAGCACTTCGGCGGCACAATTTGTGGCTCTCCCCTGTTTTTACACCCATATCAAGCACCTGGTGGGAAATGGGATAAGTATTAACGCTGAGACTCAAACATGTCATTATAATTCCTCGTATATGCCTCTCCTCTATACATTTGACTTTGATCAGTAAAAAAACAAACATAGAGAGAGAGAGGGGGGGGGGGGGGGTGCCCTCTATGTTTCTCCATATGTGAGATCTGTGGGAATACAAAGGATCCATTTCAACATGTTAAATCAGCTTTGGAGTTTAAGCCTCAACTAGCACTTCAAAGGAATTTCCATGTCAGTCAGGGTTCAAAGAGCCTTCATGTGAAAGACCCGCTCTATGCCCAGATCTGTGCCCCCCTGGACCCTGCGGCTCTGATGTGCAACATAGTGGCACCCTTCTCCAACTTTGATGCCCACATTGTCACCGAGTCCTATGGAAGTAATCAGGCGTGCTCTGTTTGTGCTCGATCACAGCACCAGCGAGAGCTGGGCACTACGACTTCCGTGTTTTTCGTATGCGACTCCTCCGCGGGTCACTGGAGATGACTGAGATCGGCCTGAGATATTCACTGTGGGGTCTCCTGTGCAACAAGAACCAAAACAATGATGACGCCAAGGCGAAGCTGAGAGGGATGTCTTACACGGACAGAGCTGCCGTGGACGCAATGTGTCTCCCGAAAAGCATTAGTGTGCGTACAAATACAGAAAACAAGCTTCGGTCAAACGCAGACAATATATGAGAACGAACAACTTTGATTCATGATGAAAACCAAGACAATAAACAAATGAGCGCATAAATTATTCTGTCTTGGCCAGCGGAGGACACCGATTTGAGCCAAAGCTTTTTGTTTTTAAAGACAGTCTCTTCTTAACACCCCCCCCCTCCTCTCCTCCTCTTCCTCCTCCTCCACACCTCTTGCTCAGGTCACAGTTGGATGACCATTAAGAATGCACTGTAGTACATCCCCCCAGCATGCTAAATGAAGGGGGCGTTAAACAAGAGCCATGCCATTATCATTCACATAAGTGTGTGTTTGTGTATATGGGTGTGTGTGTACACCAGGGGGTGATTGTTGTGTCTGTTTGTAGCTGTGTGTACTCTGCAAAGCCCTAGGCTCAGTCAAAAATGAGTTATTTCCATGCCCTATGTTGGGTTACATGGTATAATGAAGTGGTTCCTCTCTGCTGAATTTCATCGGTCTCAATACACAAACACAGCAGCTCTTTACGGTCTCTGGGAACAACAGGCAGGTGTGATCAGTAACAACAGGATGACAGGGTTCAACACCTCTGCTCCCCACTGACTTCCTCTCACACCCCAGCTCCACAGTCAGCCACACCCAGAGCAACAGGCGACACAATCCCCGGTGTGTCTGCCTGCCAATGTACAGTATACAGTATATATGTGCACAGAAATGTGTGAGTGTGCACGCTCTGTGTCTGTGTGGACGTGGGCCTGCACTCTGGTTTTAACCCCTGAATACCTTCACCGAGTTAATCCATTTAACTGTAGAAGTGCTCAGACAATTGTAGTTAACCCCAAACAGTCGCTGATAACCCCTGAGCCTAACCCGTGACCTCTGACCTTAACCTCGGGGCTCTGCAAACAAGACATTGGCCTCTAGGGATTCAACACACATATCTTTAACGGGTTTCTTTTTTCTCTCTCTGTTTTGTTTTCTCCTTCTTTGGGTCAAACTCAACTCTTCTATCTTATTCTCCAGTCTCTCTCTCTCTCTCTGGTTTTTGTTTAAGGCCGCCCCAGGATAATCCTTTGAGCCTGTTTGCTTTAGAGCCCATACTGAGTTTTCACAACACACAGCCAGAGGCTGCTGGTGGTGTACATGTGAAGAGTAAACAGCAATGCATAGATCTGTTTACCTAAGCGATACTTCTCCTGTGTACACAGTTAGTATTTTACAGCTGATACCTAAAGACTCGAACTTGATTCTCCCGTATTTCTTACGAGACATTACATCAGTTATTGCTGAAATGGATTCCAATTGTTTGCTTGATTTTTCTACACTGTTGAAAATAAAACAAAATAGGTTTGAAACATTTAAAGGATAAGGCTGGTGATAGTTTTCTTCTGGTCAAAAAGTGACGTGAAAATACCAAAACTAGCTATGTGTTAGGGCTGCGTTATGCTAGAAAAGAACTAGTTTGTACGTTGTGTTGTCCGACCACGTCATGAGGCAAAGGTGTTTGTAGCTGTTCCAAAGTTAAAAGCGAGTCATCATAGAGGGGGTAGATGTTTTAATCATTTAAATATGGGGATAAGGGTGCATATTTTTCAGATGGTTTCTCCTGGCAGACTCAGTTGTTCACATGGAAATTTACAGAAATAGTTGTGTAACAAATGAAAAAAAGAGAGCTTGAGAGATAAGTTCAAACCCTGGCTTCTTCCCCGCACATAGTGGTTGGGAATGTCGGATTGACAGTTTCGGAAAGTTACCGAAATGGTTGGAAAACAGACATTTCGAGTATGAGATGATTGCCAAGGTAGGAAATAAGAAAAAACTAAATTCTGATACACACAATATATGTTTATTTCTGAAACTTTTCTCAATTTTTTCCTCTATATTTCTTGCAAAATACCGTCAGAATTAGGGCTGGGCAATATGACGATATATAACGTCAAAACAATATAAAAATGCCTATTGTATATATTTTTCTATATATATTTTTCTATATATTTTTTTCTATATAAAAAATTTAATTTAGGACTATTATGATCATTTTGCACCCACGTTCTTGACATGAGAAAATATCCCTAATTTGTCAAGTATTTAATTCACACAGAGTATACAAAAATAGGCTTAACCATGTGGTTATTTCATATAGACTATTTATTTATTGGATTACCAGAAAACGCGTTATATCGTGATATTTATTGTTATCAAGATATGAAATGACCTATATCGGGATAGAAGATTTTGGCCATAGCCCAAGCCCTAGTCAGAATCACAATCATGTAAAGGTTGGGAAACACTGGCACACTAAAATAGAAACTGTCCAAATGATATCTGTGAGAATAAGAATATAAACGTGTTTGTAATTGCATCCATAGTCTTTGTATTTCCATCAGTCCTCAGGTCCAGCAGAATCAGATTATTTTATGGGGTTTTGCCATTGTGACCATTTATGTTTACAATCCACTGCAGTCAGAATCATGCAAGGATAAACAGGGGTGTGATTTGTTCTAAGTGTGCGTTGTGTGTGTTTTGGTGTGTTGTGCTTTGCTTGTCAAGGACAGAGAGGCCGTTATACTGACACCCAGCTTTTGACCTTTGATCTATTTTATTAAAATCAGAACCACTTTGATGACGTGCATTTTCATATATGAGTTGCGTAGTACATTTCCATGTGCATTGTTTATTTCCACCCATCATTCACCCCTGTATAGACTCAGTCTCGGCCTCTTTGTAAGTCCTTTAGATCCCTGTTCAACAGGTTGAGTGGTTAACGGAGGCTCAAAGAGAGTGATAGGTGGTAATAGTACTAATTGGTGGCGATTGCAGTGCTTCTAAAGTGGTATATCTGTGTGAGTAAACAGAGGCCCGGTTCTTTTCAATGAGCTCAGCCGGAGTGCTCTCTCTTTCTCACAGCACAGCCTAGCAACAGCCTGTCCTTCCATTTTACTGGGTTTTGACCAAATAACTCAGCTGGCCATCACAACTCTTTATTGGTCACTCATCCTTTTGTCTCCTCTCTTTTCTGCCTCTGCCAAACATGCCACATCTCCATGTGTCGGGGAGAAAGGAAGGAAGGGAGAGAGGGTTTGCACGTGATTTCCAGAAAGCAGAATAAACCCCATGCTGTCTTCCCATTTATCTGACCCACATTAAGTCATTTCTCCCCTATTCTGCCCCTCTCCATTTGAGCTCATCTGGTCTTTTTAAATGTGACAATAACTGCTGTTGCCACTGACGATGTCTGTTATTGTCACACTTAAGGTGACTGTGGGCCCTCGTGTTAAAGAACACTTCATACTCTCAGCAATACTTAAAGGAATAGTTTGACTTTTTGGGAAATACCCTTATTCCCTTTCAGAGTTTGATGAGAAGATCGATACAAAGCATAAAGACTGGAAACAGGAGGACACAGCTAGCCTTGCTCTGTCCAAAGGTAACAAAATCTGCCTACCAGCGCCGAATTCACACCAGGCAGCGGCGAAGTGCGGCTCGTCACAATAATCAAATTTTTATGCGACCAGGAAAAACATAGGTCAACATGGAACAGGAGTCACAGGATCTGTTCATTGACTGGTTGCAGGTCCTCTGTGGCTGCACTTCCCCGCTAAAACTTTTCGCAACATGTGTTGCACTTTGCCACAGAATTAAACGGCCACAGCTCGCCGAGCTTGGGAGCGGCCGCCGAAGCTTTTCGTAGACACTGCACAGTAGCTCGCCGCAGTCCGCATTTCGCTGCTGCATTGGTGTGAATTCTGCGTAAAACTAACTAATTAACATGTCAGATCTTGTTTGTTTAATATGTTTAAATCTGTGGTTTTACAGGGGAATTATGTGCCAGTCAATTTCTTGGCCTGTTTCCAGTCCTTATGCTAAACAAAGCTAACCGGCCGATGCCTGTGATTTCATATTAAATGGACAGATATGAGAGTGGTAGCCTATCGATCTGAGCCCATTTCCCACAATGTCGACTATTCCTTCAAGCTATCACAAAACTTACATGCCATTCATTAATTCCTGGCTCCACTATAGAGACAGAGCGCCACACCGGAGGGTCAAACAGGGGCTGTGTGGTGGGATGCACTACCAACAGGGTAAAGAACCCAGAACTAAGTTTTTATTAGCTGCCAAACCAAAAAACTGAGCCTTCAAGAAGACAAAAGTGAGGCATCAGCAGGAAGAATGGGAAAACTGGCGGATCCTGACACCCAGTATGCAGCAATTTTGTCCAAATGTCATGTATATATGTCCCATCATCATTTTAGTTATCAACTGCACCCCTGGTAGACATAGACATGCTGAGATCTAATGTTTTTAGCTATAGCTACAGGAATTTTGTTGGCGTTTCATCCCTTGATTGCATATTGTGGCGCCCCTCCGGTGGGCGTGGTTTGACGCATTGCGCTCTGTCTCTATGACGTGTGCCCCAAATGTCCAGTCGACAACTGCTCCAGCTTCTCCCACAACACAAGAAACTGGGCCCTGGGCTCGGGGGGGGGGGGGTTCTGGGGGCCCAAGGGTGCCTTGTTTTACCAACAGCTCCAGTGCTGCGGCAAAAGGCAGGCTGCATTGTTATGCAACAGTTTAGTGAGGATGAATAGGCTGCAGCACAGGCCCAGTGAATGCCAGTGGAAACGATGGGAAGAGAGTAGCAGCTAGGTTAATCCCAGAGGGAGTCCCCTTTGGGCCTGGTCCTCATAATTCCTCCGTGTTTTCCTTTCAGCCTTTAAATGTGTTGGTTGAATGTCTGTCGTAGCCACAGAGGGAGCAGAAAGGAGGAGGCTGGGTTCTGTGGGTCCAGCAGCAGAGCAGGCTGGTTAATCCCTGCAGCCCCAACACAAGGGCCAGCCAAAACTCCGGGGGTCCCCCCCTCATTTTCCTACTTTGCTAACCTCTCAACTGCTAATCTTCTCTTAAACTCCTCTCCTCTCCTCTCCTCTCCTCTCCTCTCCTCTCCTCTCCTCTCCTCTCCTCTCCTCTCCTCTCCTCTCCTCTCCTCTCCTCTCCGCCAGCATGGCCGCCCCTCCTCGGGCACCGAGCCAACACTCCCACTGTCTCTCTGTGGGTGACATCACTGGTTGGCACAGAGAAGCAGGGGGAGAATAATTAGGTTTAGATGGTCGAAGTAAGTGTGTGTGTGTGTGTGTGTGTGTGTGTGTGTGTGTGTGTGTGTGTGTGTGTGTGTGTGTGTACGTGCATGTCGAGCGTGTGTGCGGTGATGCAGAAGGGAATTTGCACGGCTTTGCTCAATATGAAGCACGTAGATGTTACAATCAATACTCAAATGGAACCCAAGAGAAATAATATCTGAATGATCTAATTGCAAGGTTTTAAGCAGTACGTGTAAAACAAATAATGCTAGTTCATTTTTAGTTAGCAAATTCTGGGTTGAAGTGACAACATGCAATAAATTTGGCTCTCTCATACAGTAAAATCTATTGGAAAAAAAAATGCATTAAAGCCAGAGAGACGTGAAGAATGTGTGGTTCGGAGGTAGCGGTGATGGTGATGTTTTGGGGAGGAAGAGCAGGAGGCCCTGCTTTAATAACTCACTATAGACTCCATACATGACCACCCCAGCAAAGCCCATCCGTTCACTGCCCTTGGTGCTATATACACAACCTTCTTAGGGAGACGCCTTTGTTTGTGCGACGCGCTTTGTCAACCTCTATTTAGTGGCTCCTTTACAACAGACCTGGCCCTTTGAATATTAACTGTGTGATCACTCTTGCCACACAAGCAGCCGCTCGGGACCCCCCCCCCCCCCTATCAGCGCAGCCCAGCTCCCCTGCACTCGGCTCCAGGGCTTTGTGCCCAACCACAGCTTGGTATACGCACTCCTGTGGTCTCTCGTCGGCCAGTTCGGGAGAAATTTACTTTCCATTGCTTCGCTGACGTCATTTATGGAGCGTTTGATTCGTTTCACATACGAGGAGACTCTAAAGCAGGGGATCAAATATGAGAGGAGTCTTTCATTTTGCAAAAAGAAAAAAGAAAGAGTCAAAGAGGGGGCGAAGAAAAGGGCTGATTTGTCTATGTCGCTGTATGTGTCATTGTGAGCCTCTAGTGGAGTGCGACTGTATAGTTCTGGCTGGCGTAATGACCGTAGCAGCTGGGGCAGGAAGGCGACTGAGGGTGGGGGAGTCTGGGCTGGTGTTTTTGCAGGCCAATAATCCCCTTTATTGAGTCTCAGGAAATCCTAATTGGAGTCGGAAGTGGCTCTAGTGGCCAGATGTGCAAAGACAAACAGAGTCGACCCCAACCCCCGAGGACAAGTGACCACAGGCACCTCAGCCTCCCGGCCACCCTGCTGGGTTTAATTTAAACACAGCACACACACAATACACAAGGACATCTGACCACAAGCTTCCCCTCCATATCCAACCTGGGGGAATTTAACTTAATCACAACACACATGAGCGCGCGCACACACATCCAATGCTAAAAATGTGACAGTAGACAGCTTGGTAAACACAGCAAAGCCTCAGCTGCACTTAGGACAGTGTGCAAAAACAAAGTAAGGTGCAGGGTTCAGTCATGCCTCTCTCAATCGATAATAAAGCAGGAGCTGTAGCAGATACCGTTCCAAAAGTACATATTGGAAATTCTTTAACAATCAATGTACAGAAAGCCTGAAAAAAAAAGAGAGGAATAAAGAAGAAAAATGTCTAAACACACATGTCTGCTCTGACAAAGAGATGAAAACCACAACAAGTGAAAGCTTCCACAGATAGCTCTTCATAGCATAGTTTCCTTTCTTCACGGCCCTCTCATCTTTCCGTCTGCATAATGTTTGCATCACGGTCTAATGGCCTGTCTGTGAACCCCTAAAGTCACATTGAGCAGCGGCAGTGTGTCTTTTACTATCATGTATAACATATGTATGTGTGGGAGTGGATATACTCTAAAAGTTCTCATATACGGAGCAGTCGTGTGTGAGTGAATTTGGGTGGAAAAGAGGGCAAGACGCTGGAGATTGTGTCTGTGTTGTCTGTCTCTCGCTGTCTCTCCTTATCAGGCCGGCGGTCTGACCAAAGCCAGAGATCCTTGTCAGGCTGTTCTGGATAACTGCACGTGACCCGAGTGCAGCTGGGAAACCGGGAGAGATCTGAGGAAGCTGGGTTTGATTATGAATACCTCCCCCAGACCTACTGTCCCAGTCTGGGATCAGACCCAGGTGTGTGTGTATGCGTGCACGTTTTTTTTCCCGCACACTATGTGTTTAATACTCCCGCAGAGCCGCAGTCACACTGACCTATTTACCCCACCGTAGGAAATGGCCAAGACCCAGGAGGCCGACCGGACTGGCAGAATAACACTAAGCCCCCATACGGTTTATATCGATAGTTTCACATGGAATCGTTTTACAGCCACTTTTACACGCTAAATAAATGGGACATCTGGGCAAAAAATCTATCGTATTGATTTCTTTACATCCGGATTCATGTTCTGCAGTGTGAAAAGCCAATTGCAGCAGAGGTCACTGCGTAGAATTTTATCTCCGTAGAAAAAGCGCTGTGTCAAACAAATGTCATTTTTTGTCTGTGTGCGTGTGTGTTTCCAGCTATGATTATATGTGTGTGTACGTTAGGGGAGGAGGGAGCTAATAGCCTTCACCTTTACGTAACCCCTCTTGGGCTTCAAAGCGAGATTACGAAGGGCTAACACTTGATGCGTGGCACCCAACCAAACTAAGAGCTGAGCTTCCAAAGACTTGTTTCTGTTGGGGTCTCATGTGTTAAACCTTATTCCTCCGCTGAGAGGAAAAGGTAGCAAGTTTCCTCGGGGCATCAAAGCAAATTTACGCTTATGATCCACCAATTTCTTCTTGAATCCTCGATCAAGAAAAACTATTTCTCACCATCGGATGTCATTCTTACTTGAATGCATGGATTTCCCCCCTCACACTCACACAGGTTCACACACAAATCTTACACATGAGCACCCTCATGCACATTCATTCACTAAAGAATGGGCTGAGTGAAGCACACAGGCTCTGGAGCTCACTGTTATGCAAAAAGGGGGGGGGGGTGTACCGGCTGGGAGTGGGCGCTGTAAACACATCACAGACTGTTTTGTCTCCTCGCAATTTAACTGTCTTGCTGAAACAAGCGAGGGATGCCAAGTTAACTCCTTACTATTCATTAATCAATGTCGTATGCATGAACGCTGGCATAATATGTGGAGTTGTGCAGCGTTGTCCGGGGCCTTCACGGACTATAAAGCTGCCGTCTCTCACCAGTGGCATTTCCTTGTATTCTAAAGGAGTGCACTGTACTCTGAGAAGTGAGTGACTGAATAGAAAGTGAAGTTTCCTGAGAGAGGTTTATTCTGGCACGGGTACACCATAACATGCCCCCGCTGCACCGGCGCAACAATGGCCAGATCTTCGGGGTCGTAACCCCCTAATTACCGCCGAGCCCAGAGGTGATGAAGACTGCCTGTCAGCGTGGCCTGTGAAAGGGGGCTACCTGAGCCGGACTCGGGAGCACCAGGTGACATGGGCCCCGGAGCGCTCCAGCACCTCGGATGAAAGGTCGGTGTTGTGGGTCTACATCCCAGCACCTGGGCCGTTTCAGCAACCCTAGAGGGACTTCTGGTCTCTTGGCTTTCACCTATGGTTCAGGGAGGAGATGCACACATCATTTCCCATGTCTGATAGCCATCTGCTCCCTCTCTCAGGTTCTCAATAGCAGACTCTTCTTAGCCTGATCAAGGCCTTCTGCACCAATTACAGATCAGAGTCCTGCCCACTACGATGATTAGCCTGAAATAAGAGACTTATCAGGTTGTCAGTGCAGCTCCTGACAGCAAGCTTTCATGTACAATCTTATCAGGACAAACATTGTAAACGCACTATATGAGGCCAATAAAACAATTCTTCTGAAAGATTAACAAGAATTTAAATCTAAGGGTTATTGATTGTGTTCAGGATCTTAAAGCTCCAGTAGGCTGAATGTTTTTGGCATCATTGGGCAAACATTCCATAAAAACCTTTCAGCATATTGTAATTCAAGTGTTCTGAGAGAAAACTAGACTTCTGCACCTCCTCATGGCTCTGTTTTCAGGCTTTAAAAAATCTAGCCCGTGACGGGAGACTTTGGCCAAATCACAGGTCATTTAAGAGAGAGAGAGCGTTCCTATTGGCTGTTCATTCAACAGAGGCAGCTGTCAATCACTCGCGAACTCCGATCAAAGGGTCAAACTGTAAAGCTGTAAAATGAGAAAGTGTGCTCCGGCTGGCGGGGGGTGCTTGGTATTTCCTCAACTTTCTCATTTTACAGCTAAACAGTACACTACGAGATGTTTCTGAAAACATTTGAGGCGATAAATAGGCATTACAGTAACAGAATATCGATTAATATTTGATCAGCGCTGCCTAGGTTGACCGTTTTACGTGTGATTGACAGCTGCTCAGAGACGGCAGGCTCCAGCTCAGCTCTGATTGGTTGTTTTCCTCCGGTCTGTGAAATCTTGCAGATGGCGTTAGGAGCACCGGAGGACACAGGACACAGAGGGACATGATTTTTTTTTCAGATTACCTGTCTCATGCACTACTGTCAGGATATAGTGACTGATTTATAAAAAATACTTTTTTTTAAATCATATTTGCTCTAATTCTACCCACTGCTGCTTTAATACTTCTATCTTTTCCAACATGGCAAACATACCAGACATTCAGTCCCATCACAACATCTTCAAAGTGGAGTAAAAAGCGGAGCTAAAATCGAGTGTACTCCCACCTGAAAACCAGTAAATCCGCCCATGGGAAAACTGGGAGGATACAATAAAGGCATATCAGCTAGAACGGGGGCGCGCGTCTGCGCGTTCACGGTGGACTGTGTGGAAGTTTCCCTGCAAGTTGGGAGAAAGACAAGAGGACCGCAGTTTAGAGGAGCAAGTCACCGGGATATAAAGGAGATACAGGAAGCAAAAGGGCTGGGATTGAAGCGTAAATTTATGAAGTCTCCTAAACAATTAAACCAGGAGCTCTTGGTGTTTGTGGGGTCATCTCGCTGAGGAGCAGCTGGTAACGGAAGGTAAGAGAAATAACTTGTCCTGAACAAGGTTTTGTATCAACCTTTAATTGAGACATTTTTAATGAGGTAAAATGAGGACCGATTTTCTAGCGTTAAAACCAATAAAGTCAACATAAAAACTGTGGTGAAGTTTCTTAAATTAAAAGTTATAATATCTGACGTTTATTTTTTATTTGATTGATAACTCACTTAACCCCGTAACTTTTCATCCTTCCCATGAGCTCGATTTTTTTCCAAATAATTTTCCGCTTATTAAAAGATCCACTCGCATCTCATTGAATGATGCGGGGTGAGATCACCGGCTGCGGCGGCTCTTGCAGCGCGCTCATGCGGCGCTCCGCGGAACAGCTGGGCATCCACTGCGTAAAAGTTTCCCAAAAGTTGTGTGATTCATGTTAAGAGCGCGCGCGAGAGAGGGAGAGATGTTTTCGGCCCAAACGCTAAGCCATGTCATGATTAAAGACTTTTTTCCTTGAACCAGACACCTGAAACCTCTGAGTCATCCCTTAATGGCATCACTAATCCTGTTTCAAAACTTGCTGGTGCAAGTGTGCAACCAGCTTTTCAGATGTTACCCTCCCATAGCGGGGACTATGATTCTGAAGCTGCACAACCCCTCTATTTCTCATCTTTGTGGTTTAGCTGTGCATCTTGCCCTGTGGTGTCTCCATGTATTCTAATTAGAAGGGAGAAGTGTGTGTGTGTATGCAGTGAGGTGAAACTGAACAGGATGGGACAAGCTGTTCAAACAGGCTACAGAGAGGGGGGAGAGCTCGGATTGTACTTTCCCCCAAAAAACGCCTTGAACTTCCACTGAATGTTGAACCAGGGGGTTACGTTTTTCAGGTCCAGCTACTTGTTATGTACTGGAGTCAGGCTAATGAAAGGAGAAGTGAGTCCAGGTGTCAAGCCTGAGGTGAGGTCATCCACCACGGTGAAAGCGGAGTCATGCGGTAACAACTCTGGGATGACACTGATTTCCTCTCTCTCTCTCTCTGTGTTCAATAATGTCTGAGATAAGACGCCTTGTTGTCTTCTTTCCCAGGCTGGAACTATCGATGGACCTTTGAACTAGAGCTCGCTGGAAAAGACGTCACCGACTGACTGACTGAGCAGCGACTGCTCACCCGCTACCTCCCCCTCCCCGTTGATCCCAGACAGCCTCTATGCTCATCAACCTGACCGTGGCCGTCAAGGAATCTCGTGCCCTTCATGGAACGCAGCCTGCCCTTCCAGCCGTCGCCCCCGACACTGTGGAAGTGACCGCCATGGAGTCGCGTCCGGTGCTGGTGGTCGCCCCTCCAGCACCTCCAGCACCTCCGCCGCCACCACCTCCGCCTCCGCCTCCGCCTCCTCCACCCCCGCCTCCACCCGGGTCCTCCTCGCCTTTCAGCCGGGCGGACAGCGCCCGTCGGAGCCGGCTGAGGAAGCTGAACTGGGAGCGCATCCCCAAAGAGAAGGTGGAGGGGAGGAAGAGCGTGTGGAACGGGGCGGCCCCCGGCGAGGACGAGTTCCCCATAGACCTCCACTCACTGGACGAGCTGTTCGGCCAGAAGGACAGCAAACCTCAGGACAGAACCAGCACCCTGAGACGGCGGTCCGCCCTGATGCGCTGCAGGTCGCCCCAAGACAGCTCGGAAGAGGTCAGATCACGAGGATGGCACTGATATTTTTCAACCACTTATAAAGACAGTGAGATTTTTCTTGCACTGTTCTTCCCATTAATTGTGTCCTTTCCCTCTCTACAGATCTCCCTGTTGGACTCCAAACGCAGCATGAACATTGGAATATTTCTACGCCAGTTCAAGATGTAAGCATCCTTATTACTAACTAGAGCTGAAAGATTGGAAATGCCAATATTTGCAGTTTCCGGCTTCTCATATGTGAGGATTTGCTGCTTTTTTTCTGTTTTGTATCATTGTAAATTGAATATATTTTGGTTTGGGCTGTTGGTCGGACACATCAAAACATTTGAAGACGTCACATCAGGCTTTGAGAAATTGTTACGGACATATTTTCTCTTTTTTTTTTTGACATTTCATTGAATTGATAATGAATCGTTACAACCCTGTTCCTAACAATGTGGTGCACTTGAACAGTTTCAGCCTTTTTGTCTACACTAGAGGTCACCATAAGTCAATTACCAAAGAGCAGGAAACATAAGCGTGTCCAACGGGGCCCTGGGGAACAGTACTTCACTTGAGTTGAACCGGAGTGTGTGGCCATATATCAAAGATGGTGGAGCGTCTGTGCGTGTGTGTCAGAAGTGTGAAGTCTCATCAGGAGAGAGGATGTCTGGTGTCGGGGAAGGGGGGACACGAGTATATTGCAGGAGACAGGTGCAGGGGGAGGGCGCAAACGGAGCAGCAGGACTGGGGGTCTTGCTTAAGTGGCCTGGTATAGCCCCGAGTAGTCAGAGTTGACACCTGCTGATGCCCTTAAAGAGTGTCTAATGTTAAAGCTGCCCCCCCACAGAGAGAGACCCCACTGGTGGGCTTGTCATATTCATCCGTCCCCCAAAGCCTGTTTAGCATGCTTTCCTGGCTCAAACAAAGCTTCCCTTCGTCTAATGAATGGGGCTGTTTTAATAATCGTTAATGCATTTGACATTTGCAGGTAGAAATAATGATACAAAGACGATGAAAAGAAGTGCCGAGTTGTTATATTGTCACGCCTCCGAGTGTGCTCGAAATGATCACGGAGACTCGACTTCAGAGCGGTTCTTTTTCTAAACCGGATTTGTCATGACTTGTAGGGAAAAGCCATTATGTGGAAAGAGCCTCTTGTGCACACAAACATTTGTCTTGTCGGGAGCTTATTTGCCTGCTTGTTCTAAACACAGACGGAGCTGCTGTTGAATTGTGGGTGTAGTTTAAACAAAATATGGTTTTGTATTATCTTTTTGTCAAGTGATAGTTTTTTTTATAGGCTGTTTCACTCAGCAGTTTTGTTTTCAGTAGAACTAGTCGGGGCAGATAACACGACGCACAATAGGAGTGCTAAACCACGTTTCCGAAAATAATTTATCTTAGATGTCCTCATAGGTAGGCCCTAAACTGTTGGCGTCAGAGAATCCAATATGGACGTTGAGCTGAGAGTAAGCCACACACACACACACACAGTAGCGTGCACATAACGGAGTACGAGCATGTGTGATGGGCTGCGAGACGAGGGGGAGGGGAGAGGATAATGGAAAACTGCTGGACAGATGTGTCACTCAGAGGAAGTAAGTCAGAGGTCAAACAGTCAGTCAGTCAGTTCAGTTTCTCTTCTTTCACCTTAACATCCCAACAGCCTTTCAGACACTTTCCCTGCATGTCTGCCTCTTATTTGCCCAGCGGATGGATATGCCACTTTGTGTCGCCAGCGTGGCGTCGACCAACCCTCTCTCCCCGACACTTTGACTGATAAGAACGGGATAAAGCCTAAATATTGTGTGATCAGGGCAAAACAAAGAGCTGATACGGCTCATAACAGGAGTTTTTTTGAGGGGTGTCTGGCTGAAAAATCCCCTCCATGTGATAACAATGATGTCATACCAAAAACATGTCGTCTTTCCGCAGGCCTGCTAAGGAGATAGTCGAGGATATCAGGCACGGCGCTGGGGACCGTTACGGAGCAGAGAAGCTCACGGAGCTCTGCAAATTGCTGCCTGACAGTGAGGAGGTAAAGAGTGCCTTTTTTTGGCATACAAATAAAACAGTGACAACCCCCCCCCACCCCATCCCTTCCCCCTCCTTCTTCTCTTTACTCATCATCTGGCTCTGGTTAGGATGATCAAAAGTTTGCCATTACACCATGTCGTATGATGTGGCCTGTTTCCGGAGACGGATCGCGCTGACAGATATTGGAATTGACTGTTGACGGCATGTTGGGGGTTTTTTTTCAATCGAATCTGCTTCCCAGATTTGACTTCGCATCTGTTCTCTCTCAGGAGTCCCGCCTGAGGAGGTTCAGTGGAGAGCGGAGCTGGCTTGGAGAGCCTGATCTTTTCCTGCTGCTGTTGGTGGAAGTCCCAAGGTACACCCCTTTAGTCCAAGATTGGATCAAATGACCAGAAATATCCTTCCAAACTCCTCTTTTTCCTGTTTATTTTCATGTGACACTTGTCCTGCTCTTCGTGCTTCACTTAGTGATGACATGTACTTGTTTAACTGACGATTGATCAGGATTGCCTTTTTGTCTTTCATCCATTCATCCATCCATCCATCCGTCCGTCCCCCTCTTTCCTCTTCCATTAGCTTTCGGCTCCGTCTGGATGCCATGATCCTGCAACAAGAGTTTGACCCTGCTGTGACCTCTCTGTGTGTGGCAGCCAGATGTCTGAGGGAGGCGGCCAGAGGTAAAGTTAACAGCAGGGAGTTGTGTACACCGCCACTATAAAGAGCTAGGTCCCTTTTAGATGCTCCTATTTAGACTAGAGTGGTTAAGTTTGTACCCAGAATGCAAATGTGATTGTTAGCATTCAGAATAGCTCACTGATTGAGGAGAAACCTGCTACCAGTTATATATATATTTTTTTGTATAAAAGTTAAGTTCAGTGCCAGTTCTTCAAAACTAAGTTGCTGACTCATATTAAGGCCTTGACGTCAGCCGCATACACATTCATCCTCATTATTCCTCAACCTTGAGGCACGATATTGAATCTCTTGTCCTCTCTCCTAGAACTGCTGAGCTGTCCTGAATTACACTCCATCCTTCGTTTGGTGCTGAAGGCAGGGAACTACATGAACGCTGTGAGTGCTTCTTTATTTTATCTGTTTTCTTTTCTTTTCTTCGGCCCGACAAAGTCCTTTTATCTGTGTACAATAAGCTCAGTCGCCAGGGGTCTGGGCGTGTGTTCAGGGGCGTCACTCTGACTGTGCACCTGGGTTTTGTATCATTGTTTGTTTAAAGTTGTCACATGTTGTGTGTGTGTGTGTTATTCTGACCTTGTGTGTGGCCTCTCAGGGTGGATATGCGGGGAACGCCGCTGGTTTCCGAATTTCATCGCTGCTCAAACTGGCTGACACCAAAGCCAACAAGCCGGGCATGAATCTGCTGCACTTTGTAGCCATGGTAAGATCTGAAAAAGAGAACATCCAATTAGAGAAGTAAGGGGAAAACAGCTATATTCAAAACAAATTTGAGCACTATTCTTTATGAAGAGGACGTACATTGTGTGTAAAGGCATTTGTGAAAAGCTGGACCGCTACAGTAAAAAGGTGTGAACATTTCTGGTTGAAAACATTTATGGGGCAATTACACTGTGCGCAGTTTTTGCAAGAAACAATCGTTTCTGCCCACAGATTGTTTAGAGGACAGTAGCCTCTCGAGCCTGCTTCGCCAAGCATGTTATTTTGTCAACATTTGCAAATGACGTGCTGCCTCTTTAGAAACAATGGCTGGATAATCATTTGCGGTTGTCTCCACAGGAAGCTGTGAAAAAGGACCAGAGTTTACTGTCATTTCCCAGCCAAATAGGCCATGTGGGCTCCGCCTCCAGGTCAGTCTCTTCCCAAAACTCTGATCCAACAGCGACCGTCAGACGGGATATACAAGCCCTGCTTAATAACACCAGTGCACCCCAACAGGCTGCTAAAACAAACATAATGTAAATCTATTGCGTTCTTGTATCAGAACAAGGTGCCCAGCTGTTAGCAATAGCTAGCTGCCCGAGAGAAAGTGGGTCATGACAACATTGATACTCCAGGCCAATATTCAAGCTCTGCAGGAGAGTTTATCTGCAGGAATGACCATCCTTAGCCTGCTTTTCCTGCATGTTACTGCCTTGTCCATTTTCAAATATTGAATTCCTGGACCCTTTGCATTCATTTTAGGGCTGTCAATTGATTAAAATATTTATTCGCGATTAATTGCATGGTTGACCATAATTAATCGCGATTAATTGCAAATTAATCACACATTTTTTATCTGTTCAAAATGTATCTTAAAGGGAGATTTGTCAAGTATTTAATACTCTTATCAACATGGGAGTGGGTAAATATGCTGCTTTATGCAAATGTATGTATATATTTATTATTTGAAATCAATTAACAACACAAAACAATGACAGATATTGTCCAGAAACCCTCACAGGTACTGCATTTAGCATACAAAATATGCTCAAATCCTAACATGGCAAACTCAAGCCCAACAGGCAACAACAGCTGTCAGTGAGTCAGTGTGTCAAGTAAATTTTATTTGTATGAATCACAAATTTGTCTCAGTGTTCTGACTTGACTATGACTTGCCCCAAACTGTATGTGATTATCATAAAGTGGGCATGTCTGTAAAGGGGAGACTCGTGTGTACCCATAGAACCCATTTTCATTCATATACTGTATCTTGAGGTCAGAGGTCAGGGGACCCCTTTGAAAATGGCAATGCAACTTTTTCCTCGCCAAAATTTACCGCAAGTTTGGAGCGTTATTTAGTCTCCTTCGCAAGTTGTGTTAATGGGTTAAAGATATTAGTGGCATTAAAACGAATTTGCGTTAACTCATTTATTACCTATTTTTGGTTGTGAGATCTTTCTCAAGATATGTTGCACAGCTATTTCTGTACAGTTCTTATTATAATTGTGTATTATATGTCCTCTCTTTCTGTGCAGGTTGAGTGAGGAGTCTGTACTGGAGGACTTGTCCAAGTTAAAAAGCCGAGTGGTGGCCCTCCAGGCAAACATCCAGACTGAGGTGGAAATTCAGCAGCATACACAACCTTTCCTAGAGGTATGAAACCTTGATCTAGTCTGTATATTAAAATGTTATCTATGTGTTGTTTCAAAAGATGACTGTGTAAACTTTGCCTGTGTGCAGATGGCCGAGGAGCGTCTGAAGGAGGCAGAAGACGAGGTGGAGGGCATGAGGATGTCTAGTCAGGCTCTGGTGGAATTCTTCTGTGAAGATGACAGCACCTTCAAACTAGAGGAGGCCTGCAGGGTCTTCCATTCGTTTTGCCTCCGCTTCCAAAAAGCCGTCCAGGTGAGATTTAGAAATCAATCTGTTGATAAAAAAAATGTGTATATTGTCAAAAATGGTATAGATTGAACTCCGCATTAAGAGTCACTGATTCTTTCCCCTTTTCCACAGGAGAATGCAGAGCGGGAGCTGAAGGAGCAGAAACGTCTGGAGCGTCAACGTGAGATGGGGGAAAAGCGTCGCTCTTTGGCCATCTGTACGGGCCTGGAGGCGGGCCTCAGCCTTGCCAGAGAGCCTCAGAGTCCGGAGAACCAAGACGAGCTGGAGAAACTGCTGGAGAAGAACCTGAGCCACGCTTGGAGCCGACGTAGCCTGAGGAGCTCCGAGTCCCGCAGACACTCCCAGTACCTCCACGGTGACGGCCATCTCCACAACTCGTCCGCGCACAAGAGCTTCCCCGAGCTGGGCAGCAGCCCCACGTCCACCAGTTACCACTCCAACAGCTCCTCTGACCACGAGACCACCGCTGTGCTTTGCAGCTCCCCAGAGACCGACGGCATATGCTCCCCCATCGACCAAGAACCTGTTCCGGGTAGAGGGAGCAGGTCTCAGCACAGCCGGGAGACGGACAGGAGCATGGAAGCAGTTCACGACTCGCACATATTTAGTCCCTCTCAGCACAGACGTGGCTTCATGGCCAAGCAGCACGGGCCTGAGAGCATTTCTTATGCGCCGCGAGGCCAATCGAAGACAACAGGGCTTGAAAAAGAAGCCGAGATTTCACACGAACGCGTGGTTTCGATGACCACTGAATCTTCACCGGATTCCTGTACAAACTCTGCTGCTATACCCGCCGATAAACCCGTTAAAAACCAGACCCCCACTCAGAGGCATAGGTTTGGCCTGCCAGTGACAGACAATACTCGCCCTGTTCAGGGTAAATCTAACGGCTCTTGTGTTGACGAGTCCGCACCTCGCTCTCTTCATACAAGTGGAATACTTTCTCACGGCGACAGCAGGACTGGGTCGCTAAGGTTCCAGAGATCTGAGAGCCAATCACAATCATCCGTAAATGCTCCATTGAAGGTCCAGTCACAACCGCAGGTGACAAAGATGCCTACCGAAACGACGACTGCTGTGATGCCTTTGCCTGATGCAGGTTTAACAAAGCACACGGAAGTGGCTTCCACACCTGTGGAGGAGAAATGGATGCCCTCCGGTCTACCAGACTTCAGCCAATCACAGCCAGAGGAGTACCCCGACTTGCCAAGTCCTGAGAAGGAGACGGCGAGGCCGTACTCCCGTGTTGGTGAAACACTGGAGTGCCACACTCTGGTGAAAGGCCTCCGATCCTATGATGCCTTGTCACCCCCGACCTCCCCACTCCCACGCCCCGCGCCGAGCCTCTGCTCCAAGTGGAGGAAAGAGAGGGAGGGCGACCTCCGTGCGGGGTCGACCCCTGGGTCTCCTACATCAAAGGAGGAGACTCGGACTGTGAAGGTCCCTGTGCGGAGCGGCATAGGGGCGAAAAGGGGACTTGTGTCACGTGCGGGACCTTCCAGCAACACGGGTATTCCCAGGGTGCGCTCCAAAACCGAGCCTTCAAATGCAGCCCCGACCCCCGCTAACCCAACCACTCCCAGCCGGCTGTCTAGTCCTCGCAGCGTGTCCATGCGCTCGTCTCCTATCTCGCGGCCCGCCGCTGTTCAGACAGAGGTGAAACGCAGTTATAGCACACGGGAGAGGACTGAAAGTGAGTCACAGACTCCAGGGAAGCCCGCCTTAACCCGCAGGACCTCGGACAGATCGGTCCCAGAGAAGGTCTCAGGCAGCACCCAGCCGGCCTTCGTCAGAGGAACTCCTCTCCGAGTGTCAAAACGAGTCGCCCCAAACTCCGAGATTCAGGCGCCCTCCCAGCCTCGCGCCGCCCACAGCCCGTCTTCGGCCACGGCCAAGACCATACGCACAACTGTCCGAACTAAAACCGCCAAGACGACAAGCCCGAGCACCTCTCCTGCCGGCTCTAAAGATCCCACAGCTTCACGGATACCTGGTCCCAAAATGCCTCGAGCTGCAGCAGCTCCGCCACTGTGGAGGTGATGGGAGTGAATAATACCGCACAGTCTTTTCACACTTTTCATGCCTTTATGGATTTCACTCTCAATATATAAACAGTGTGAGTCATCAGTCAGATTGCTGGTCTTAAACAGCTCTAAATTCAACTTTTGTGAAATTTGTATGTAGTTGTGTGTGCTTCTACATGTGAGAGGGAGCTGCACTGGAAGCATCAGGGACAATTAATCTCATGTGCTTCACCCAATAGCAGAGTAAATCCTACCTCTTTTTACACCAATCTCTGTCCTTTGCAGGCAATAGGACACCACAAGGCCACTCATCTTACAGTAACAGTAAAACACAACCAAGTGACATTACTCTGTGCCTAGTCCGTACAAGTGTACTTTGACAAAAAGTGTAATTTGGGAAACTGTTTCAATCTCTTGAAAAAAGTAGTTTTGTCCAAATGTTTTGAATACTGTGACCCCTCCGCTAAGCGATCACTGTGTTCTCACACTGAACTCGGTACAATATTGTAACTGTTTATCCTCTAGTCGAGAGGTCTCATTGTTCTGATGCACTTTACAAACTGAAGAAGAGGCCGCGAGGAGATGATTACTGTAATATTTGTCATTTTTTTATTTTGTATCAAAAGATTCTATAACTTTATTGAATAGCATTGGTTGTTATTCACTGTATTATGTGGATTTATAAAAAAAAAAGAAGAGAAGATGAATAAAGACGGTGTTCTGAATCGTAGTTTCTGTCTCTGCGAAAAATCGCTCCTCAGTTAAATTAAAAAGTACCTGTGTGTGCCGTTGATACATATTCACATCTGTTCTTCAGTTTTGTATTCAGACGAGCGCTTGCTTTGAGAGCTTTCACTTTCAAGGTCCCCCACTCTTCCTCATCAACGCTTGCATCTTGCCTTCCTGTCTTCTTGTCACCCCCATTTTTCTCTCGTCTGAACTCCCTCTTGCTGCATCTCTTGACACAGTCACCCCCATCTCTGTCAGTGGCTGTTGTCATGGAAATGCTACAGACGTCCCGGGGAATCTCCTGGCAGAGTAGTGGGGTGCAAGGGGGTTGGGGTAGGAGGGCGACTGTGGGTGTAGGGTCCCAGTGGGAATTCTCTCTTTATAGGCTGCAGTGACGCCAGAACCTCTTGGGAAAGGCAATAAACCGGTGCCTCTTTGTGCTCTCGAGTGTCCGGTTGTCGGTCAGCGCTGGCCTCTTAACCTGCCTCAGTGTATAGAGGTGACATCATCAACGGGTCTCCAGGGGTGCAAGACAGAAAAGTCTAAAGTGGTCCCTCTTTTAGCTGCCTGCATGTATTCTGCATTGATCTGAAAGCACCGGCTTAGTGAGAATAATGACTTGTCTGAAGGTGAATAAGTGATATATGGGCTGTAAGACCAATGCTGACCAAAGAGAGGATGAGGTCCAGGAGACGGATTGCTTTACGGCCTTTGTATGTGTGGGGTATGTATGCATACACAGTGTGACACACTGGCATTTAATGGCGAGGATGTGGCAAGTTCAAGAGAAAGGATAAAGTCAGAGCAGGAAGTGTGTAGGCATCCATGCATTTAGACTCATTGTGAAATGTTAACAGACTGGTAAAATTCAGAAGTAGCCTCCCTCACTTCCAGCGAGATTGGCTGGATTTAAAGTGTTCAAGGGTAAGTCAGTAAAGTTTAGGGACATCCTTTTCAACAGTTGTCACTTTTGAGAGACAGGTTATACAGTCTATGGTCTTTGCAAGGTGTAATGTAGGTATTTTAAGTGCCAATTATTGTGGTCAAGGGGTCAGATTCATGGAAAATGAAGTTGTCTGATAGTATTGCAGCATTACAGCAGGGAATAAATGCTGTTTGTTGCAGGGGAAAATATCATGCCAAACTCCATTCATAAATCTGGCAGTTGAGTATGACCTTGAAGAGAGGCAAATATTTGTGGCTTTCCTGGGGACTTTTTCTGTATTGTTGGGAGCAGTGTCGGAAAGTAACCAAGTACATTTACTCAAGTATTCTACTTAACTACAGTTTTGAGGTACATGTACTATAGTTAAGTATTTCCATTTCCTGCTAATCTGTACTACTATTTAAGCATTCATTTCAGAATCATATATTGTACTTTTTACCTCACATTTATTTGACAGCTGTAAACTATATTTGCAGATTAAGATTTTACATACAAAATATAAAATTATACAAAATATCCGAAACAGTAGTATAAAGTAGTTAATATGAGCGCCACTTCGGCCAGCTGCAACGTTAAAATGCTGTTTACTGCATCAGTACAGCTAAAATAACACCCTGAAAGGAGCCATTCTGCATGAGTACTTTTACTTTTGTTTCTAATTAGATTTTAACGCTAACACTTCTATGCTTTTACCTAAGTCCATAGGGACTTGGCCTGGGAACCGGAGGGTCGCCGGTTCAAGTCCCTGCATGGACCAAGTACTGAGTGTGAACTGGTAGCTGGAGAGATGCCAGTTTGCCTCTTGGGCACTGCTGGGGTGCCCTTGAGCAAGGCACCAAACCCCCAACTGCTCGGGGCGCCTGTCAGGGGCAGCCCCCTCGCTCTGACTTCTCTCCATTAAATGCATGTATATAGGTCCTGTTTGTGCATGTGTGTGTATTCGGGCCTGTGTGTACTATGTATCTGTAAATAATAGAGTGAACAATTGAATTTCCCCTCGGGATTAATAAAGTGTCTTTCTTTCTTTCTTTCTTTCTAAAGTACAAGGACTTGTACTTGTAATGGAGTATTTTAAAGTGTGTAAGTACTGATAGGCTACTTTTACTTGAATGAAAGCTCTCAATACTTCTTCCAACACTGCCTATATATATCACTATTTAAACCAGCAGAAATAATACAACCTTTCCTCTTATTCCAACACTATTTTCGGTTTCTGTTCCGCATAAATGTTTTCAACACAGGTCACATAGAAGTCACAGGAAAACGGAACAGCTCAACATCGCCATCTAGTGTCCATGGAGTGTCACGGGAAACGCCTGTCACAAAATAGAGAACTACAACTACCAGTTCGCATTGCTTCCGTACGTCGGTTTTTACGTAATGGGACAGCTCCCCGGATGCGGCTGTGATTGACTATAACCAGGCAAAAGAGATCGCAAGCCAAGTGGCGGTAAGTCACAAAATCCTTTAAATTTCACTCTTATAGCCAGTAACTGCTTCTGAGACACATATCAGAGCAGAGTATAAATTTTAGAGTAACTTCTGGGAGGTTTATCGGGACCGGACCTTGTTGAGAAGCGGCTCGCAAATAAACTTTCAACTTGTTTGCTAACTAGCTAGCTCGTTAGCCACTGAATGTGCTAGTTCCTTAGCTTGCTGCTAGCCGCCGGGGGAACGCCTAGTATCATAAGTGAACACTGCGAAATGATAAACACCGGAAAATAAGCGCCTCTCTTTTGATTCACTCGCTGTCCTTTTGTTCAAGGACTACAACGTTAGTTAACTTAGCTCTGTAAACTTCCCAGACGCTGTTTATTAGGCTGAAATAGTAGCTAACCCCAAGTAACGTTAATTACGTCGATGAGCTAATGTTGGCGGTGGTTAGCTCGTCTGCTAATATGGGTGAAAAGTTGTGTTACTGTAAAAAAAAACTGCTGTTTTAAAGTTACTGGACGGCAATTTTAAGTTTTGTCGTTTCGAGATTAATAATCATAACCCTTATCACTGGTGTTGAAAAGCTTAGAATAGCCTCTGGGTATGGAGTATTGTAATTATATGTCATACATTATAATATACTCTGCTATATATTAATATACTCTTCATATTTGCACTGCTATTTGCACTGTGTGCACCATTGGCACACTGTCACTTCACTGATGTACTTACTTATGTTATCTTATTTTTATTTTATTTCACTTTATTCTATTTGATTGTATCTGTTTTAAGGTGTATTGGTGTTGGGACTTGTTTTCTAAGCTACTGGATGCCTAAATTTCCTTCAGGATCAATAAAGTATCTATCTATCTATCTATCTATTGAAATTATAAGTTTACTCAGGTGCTGTTCTTTTCTGTTGTCAGGTGCTGCAGCCCCAGTGGTCGTAGGCAGGATGCAGACCATAAAGTGTGTGGTGGTGGGCGACGGGGCGGTAGGTAAAACCTGCCTACTCATCTCCTATACCACCAATGCCTTCCCCGAAGAGTACATTCCCACGGTGTTCGACAACTACAGCGCTCAGATGAGCGTGGACGGCCGCACTGTCAGCCTCAACTTGTGGGACACAGCGGGCCAGGAGGAGTACGACCGCCTGCGCACGCTCTCCTATCCCCAGACCAATGTGTTCATCATCTGCTTTTCCATCGGCAGCCCCTCCTCCCACGCCAATGTGAGGCACAAGTGGCACCCCGAGGTGTCTCACCACTGCCCCAACGTGCCCATCCTGCTGGTGGGCACCAAGAGGGACCTGAGGGGCGATGCAGAAACAGTGAAGAAGCTGAAAGAGCAGGGCCTGGCTCCTACCACCCTGCAGCAGGGCAACGCCTTGGCCAAGCAGATCGGGGCTGTCAAATACAT
Organism: Sebastolobus alascanus; assembly: GCA_916701645.2. Classification (NCBI taxonomy): domain Eukaryota; kingdom Metazoa; phylum Chordata; class Actinopteri; order Perciformes; family Sebastidae; genus Sebastolobus; species Sebastolobus alascanus. The sequence goes on along the minus strand of CAKAOJ020000041.1, from coordinate 2,597,795 downwards.
GGAGTGTTCTGCTCTGCTGCAGGATGGTGTCAGGGAGGTGTTTGCCGAAGCTGTGAGGGCAGTGTTGTCGCCAGTCACGAAAAAGAACACCAAGAAGTGTGTGCTGTTGTAATAAAATGTTCCCAGATTTGGACTGTGGAGAGGGATGATGGAGATCAATAGATGCAAAGGAAGGCTGAGGAATGAACGTCGTCACCTGGCTGCCTCCGTACCACCTCCGGCAGTTTAGACTTTGTTTTCAGCTCCTCCGTTACTCCTCTCTTCCTTACTCATCTCCTGGAGGATTTCACTCCGTTGCCATCATCACCAAAGTGACTATGCCAAAATGGAGGCAACAGACCGAATCTCCTCTATTTTTCTTACATTTTAACTTTTGATATTTACAACTTTTCTCCAATTTTACAACTGTTCTAGATTTATAGCTTCTCTGCTTTGCCTTATACAATGCTGATCATGGTTGTCACAAGCCATAATAACATCCAAACCAACCAACCAAGCTACCCTGTTTGACTGGAGAGAAGAGATCTGCCTTTGTTCAGGTGGAGAAATAATGACTACCTCATACTCTCGCCTAGGTTGCATCTCATGAGTCTCAAGCAACGTCGCCATCAAACTGCTTTGACTTTGCCTATTTAGATGTAATGTAATAAACAGCCAAGTAGAGGGTGAACAAGTTTTAATTTCAAGCAGCTTGAGTCCAGACATGGTGTGATGACTCCCGGACAAATGCCAGTACCCCATAACCAATATGCACAGATTAGAGGTTAAACTCTCGAGCTGCAGTCCCCCTTTGTGCTCAGTCTGGCATGTTAGAGCCGTCTTGGCAGGCTGCCCTTCCAGCCTCTCGCACTGCTCTCTCACTGCCATGCACGGAAGAGCCAGTAGGCCTTTGAAGATAAGCCGGACCCATTGAAAGCAGCCGACCATTCGCCCTCTTCAGTAATAGAGGAGCAGGTGTAATAAGGCCTCTGCCAAATTAACCCACACTGGTACAGGATTTCTCGAGCTGGCATATCAGGAGGTCAGGTTGTAGTACAGCTCTCCTCTGTCTACGTCTTAACTCTCGAGGCTCACACCGAGTGCCATTAAAACATGCCTAAGAATGACTTTTTGACAGGGTGGGGGTCAAAGAGACTGTATTTTGTCTAATTATGTTGAATTTACTCTGTAAATGATTTTTTTTTTCCTCAAATGTTTTTAACCTACGAGTGCGGTTATGGCCAAAGTTGAATATATTTTTTGTAATAGCTTATGTTTATTTGATCAGTAAGATGTTTGTGTGTAATAGTTACTACTCATATTTGATAAACCAGAACTCCATAATGCTCCCCTTGTCATTTACATTATTGCCTTACATTTAAGGTCAACAGACTATGACCACTGCCTAATTGATTCACTATAACATGTAATACCATATGTTTTAACTGGCTTGTGCTAGGCTATATACACCTCTTTTCCTATATTGTTTTGGTTAATGGAAAATCATTTCATCTTGGAAGAAGCGCCGTGTCATAGCAGCCTTGTTAATTTTTCTACCACGTACCAGCAGTTTATCTACAATATGTAAGGAACCCTTTTATTTGGTCAGGTGCCTTATCCAAACCAAAGACCATCGCAGTGCTCCTTTGTCAAACCCAAAGGTTCTCATTATAGTGATGCAAGTGCCGCGAGACCTTTCAAATGCAGGTTCAACCATCTCTGGGTTTTATTTTTGTAAATTTTTCAGAAGCCTTCTGCCTTAGTTCCTGCCAGTAAGCGCACTCATCTTGCCGCCCCCCCCTTTGTAAGACACAGGTGTTAAACTGACATCTTGCGCGGCAAGTCTGTGTGCATTTTGTGAAACGGAGCGCTCGTGGCCCGCAGCTCTTAACAGATTGTGGTTTACATCCCTGCATCGCACGGTGCAGTCAGGGCAGGGCACTAGCACAACTTGCACATATGGTTAGCAAGAGCTGCGTTGGTGGAACGTGCCTTGTCACATCTGAAGATTTTTACACATTTTCTAAAATATTTTTTTAGTGATAGCTGGTTGCTCATTTGTGCTTTCAGCTGCCAGTAATAACAGCAACCCTTTTTACTACTAGTTTTACCACTAGTTATTTTCATTTACTCACTCGGGCGGTGTATATTATAAGTCAACCTAGATTGTGGCCTGTGTAAAGTCTAGAATAACCGAAGCGCTACACGAGCGGGAGATTTTTGTGTAACAACAGCGATGCGGTTTGAGATCTGCCAAAGGATGAGTGAGAATTTCCCAGATCGGTGTGTGGAGGGTTGAATGTAAGTGCACATTATGTCAAACTGTCAACTGTGGTGAGCTTGTTTTTTTGCCATGTCCTGATTTCACTCAAGATAATGCTGTTGAAGTGGAACATACACCTGTGGGGCTCTCTTGTCTGTCCCAGAGCTGTATGCTACCGTGTGCGTGGTACTACGCTTTTACACTGGGAACTTGATTTGTAGAAATCTGTTTGTAATTGTTTTATATATAACAAAAGCATATTTGTATAAATGAACTAACAGTGAGATGATTTTAAATTATGCCAAATAAAATGGTGGTTAAAACCGACATTTCTTTTTAAGTGAAATATTTTTTTCCGTGCTGTTTTTGTGACTTCACAAAAGAGTTCTTGTATTACACATAATCAGCCCATTACTGCACAGCTGTACGGTAACAATGGAAGAATAAGGTCATGCTGAGAACTGAGTCACACATTTACACACAGCTACTCGTATTTTCAGCTCAGGAAACCACACTACGTTCCTGTAGCATACATAGTGTTACAGTATACTTTCTTTCAAGTTAATGTTATTTCTATTACCATGTCCGAACACTAGATGGACACAGCTCCATGTGATCCAAACTGAGAGCCATTCATCAAGGCCTGTTTTTTTGTTTTTTCTCTTCTGTACATTTGGAGTTAATGGTCTATACCCATCCGGCTTTCAGGGCCATCATTCAACTTAGACACCTACAAGTTCAATCAGTTGCGGGAGCTTAAAAACCCAGCGTGCTGCTTATTCTGAAAAATTCCCTTGACCTTTATGGGTGGTGGCTGTGACAAATGACAGATGTGTTGAACCCCACCAAAGGCTCATTACAAAATCACTGCAGAAACATTTAGAGCCCATTTCCTCTGCGGTTTGTCTAAATGTTTTACAACCAAGACAATGCTGAGTATATGTTTACAGCCTGTAAAAGTTTGGCCACAGCCTGCCTGCTTTAGGGCTTGATATATTGTTTAGGTGAACTCTGCCAAGTTATGAATTGTAAAGGCACCCAGGGGGCACAACTGAGTAGTGTGATGGTTAACTAAGATGAGAAAGGATGAGCGACCGTTGCCGTCTGCAAACTAAGGCAGGCGGATTAATGAGACTTGGGTCGGTGAAGGTGATCCATTTTTATGTGAGTGTACTGCAAAAGGAGTGAACAGGACATATTTCAGCCGTCTCAAAACGGTTTCCTCCTTCCTTTTTGTTCATGGTGGTTAAATGAGACCTGATTCTCAGTCTTTGTGCGTAGTGAGCTTGATTTAATTGTTGGTAATTTGGCACAAGCCTGGATTTTCCAGTTCTTCAAAACTGGCTTAAAATGATCTGAAGCTGTTGTCATAGCAACGAGACCATAAGCCCAAACCTTATCCACAGTTAGATGGATCATGACCAAGACTTTTTAAGGGTGAACCCCAAACATGAACCCATTTTCAGATAGAAATTACTATTACAATCTGTTGGTTTAATTATATAATTTTTTTTTAAATAATACAGACTTACATTACTTGTACATGATAAAATACACAATAAATTACATTTAGTTTGGGATACTCTGAGCAAAAAGACATTTACTCAATAAACTCACTATTAAAAGACCAATACCGCCCCCCTTGGTACCCCCATGTTCAAACACACCGCAGCAAAAGTGCCCTCTTGGATACTCCTATGGTAGATAAAACATGATAAAGTGCCCTCTAAGGTGCCCTTCCAGTAAAGAAAATGAGATGAAAAGCTCTCCAGTGTGCCCTTCCAGTAGAGACCATGTGATGAAATGCCCTCCAGGGTGTCCTTCCAGTGGAGAAAATGTGATGACGTGTCCTCCAGGGTACCCTTCCAATGGAGAAAATGTGATGGAATGCCCTCCAAGGTGTCCTTGCAGTGAAGAAAATGTAATGAAGTGCCCTCTAGGGTGCCCTTCCAGTAGAGAAAACACGATGCAGTGCCATATAGGCAACCCTACATGCTAGAAAACCTTCTGCACGCTGGTGCCTCACCGCATGCAGTTGGTGTCCTTTTTATTTATTTCGCCCCTGCGCCTCAGACAGTCTGAGTCTGCCGCTGTGATGGAAAGTTGTCATTTGAATACTAAAATAGATTAAATGTACTTTCACTTGCAGGCTGTATATCGTTGGACTAAAACAATCAATTCATTATTATATAATTATGATTTGTAGACTTCTCAGGGAGGGAGTACTCAGGCTGAGGAAAGGTGATCCTATGCAGCTGCTGGAAGGTTTATTAGCTGAACTAGGTTTTATAATCAGTAATGCAGCTTAATTATTACATTGGGGAGAACGTCACTAATCCAGCACAAACACCACTCACAGTCTGGCGACATTTGCTCTTAATAAATAATTGTATAACAGTAGTGAAAGTGTGGAAACATTATGGGGCACGTAGCAAAGGAAGATAACAGCATTAACACGGCAGGATCACACATCAAATTAGACTTGAGTCCATGAGTCTTTTTGCCCTAGTGCATTCTGGGAGGCTTCCCAATCCTTACATACCAACCTCATATAGATGCTGATAATGGGGTTAAGTTTCTACTCTTATTTGTCTTTATATAATTAAGACGGAACTGTTCAAGTTAATGTCATCCAAGATTAACAAATCAAACAAGGCTCGGTACTCCGAATGGGCGTTTTGTTTACGGTTATATATGATGTGAATTTAGATGTTTTTCACGCTGCGTAGTCACACAGCGAACCTCGTGTTTGAGTGTATCAGAAGGTGAGATTTCCTTTGTGCCTCATCTCTGCCTAGTTGATAGAATCATACAGCTCGGGGTAAGACAACCGGCAGATACGCTTTTTGTGAGTCATCAGCGTGGAGAGAGTGGGAGTGCTGGCCTCCGCCGGGACCTTGATCTCAGCTCTGTCTAACACTCCCTCAATCTCCCTTTATCTTTCCTCCCTCTCGCCGTCCGTTTGATGATGTGCCGGGTGAAGCCAAAAGGCCGGGCAGCTCTCGGCACTATTCAGTCAAGGAACTGTGGAGATTCCTCTTCTTCTCCTTGTCTAAAGACGAAAAAGCGAAAGGCCTTGATCTAATAGACGGCCCCGCAGCTAGACCGAGACTGAGAAAAGCTGCGGTTCTGCATTCAAATCAAACTGTTCCAGCGGTAGGAGAGGGAAAATGAGATTGCAAAAAGAACACAGAGGGGGAGTGAAGGCCGTTAGCTGTGTTCGCAACAAAATAGGACTCAGAGCGCAGGAGAAAGACCGTGGTGTTGAGACGGTAATGGAAAGCATAAATAATGATTGAGTCGGGAAGACTGTCTTCAAATGTCAATTCAAGGAAAGGAAGTGGGAGGAGGAAAGATTGATGGAAAGAGAAAAAAGGAGACCTGACCCTTTTCTACGTCCTGAGGTCACATGGGCTGAGTGGTTGGTTTAAAGGAATAGTTTGACATTTTGGGGAATACGCTTGTTGGCTAAGCTAACTGTCTGCTGGCTGTAACCGGTTAGCTTAGCTTTGCATAAAGACTGGAAACACGGGGGAAACAGCTAGCCTGGCTCTGTCCAAAGGTAACAGAATCTGCCTACCTGCACCTCTGAGGCTGACGAATTAAAATCAATAATTGATTTCCTGGCAACCTCACCGTGAAGACAAGACTCCAGGAAGTCACTGTGTCCGGCCGAGAAAAAGCACATAACCCCCTATAAAACCTCAACTTTTTATTTTATTCCTCAGTTTTTGTACGCATTAAACAAACGAGACATAACGTAGTAATTAGTGAGCTTTAGAGGGTCGTGTCTAGAAGGTCATCTGCAAATTGCGAAAACCTGCAAAAACTTCCCAAAAACTCTCGCGAGACTTGCCGCCCGACGAACTATCCCAACCTTAACCACTCGAGGTCAATGCCTAACCATAACCATCTCGCGAGAGTTTCGCTATTTGCGTGTTACCTTCTAGACACGGCCGCTTTAGAGGTGCTTATAGGCGGGTTTTGTTTCAGAGCCAGGCTAGCTGTTTCCCACCACGCTAAGCTAGGCTAACTAGCCCCTGGCTGTAGCTTCATATTGAACGCACAGTGTGGTATTGATCTCCTCATCTAAATCTCAGCAAGAAAGCAGATTAGCGTATTTCCTAAACTCTTTCTTTTATTGAGCAGTTTTATTTTAACGTTTACATCAATATTGCCCACAGCTCTGGGGACGGAGCGGAACCAGCCCACATGGAGACCTGTAGGCGCTAAAAGAGAGATGTGAACAGAGAAAAGAAAAAGAACAGACACCCAGGTCTACTCCAGAAATAATTACGTTGCAGCTTGGAGGTGGGAAACTGCTGCCTGCGAATCACTGAAGTAACAGCGTTGGGAACAGCGAGTCCTCGAGTGCCCTCTTCGCATTGTTGATGCTCAAACCCGTCGTCCTCCGAGAAAAACAAACGCAGAATGACACCGGGCTGATTAGATGTCTCGTGTCACGCGGCCATTGTTGAAATCCACAAGAGGCTTTTCACACGCTGTCATTCACTGATGTCTGTATCACCACAGAGGGGCGAGGCCAGATGGCACGGGGTGCCAGAGCGAGTCAACTCTGACACTTTTCCGAAAGCACGCTCACACAACCGCAGGGTTGGTTGAGTGATGATGTGAGAAAAGGGAAGAGACGAAAAAGATGAGATCTATGTGGGACGAGCCGTGGTTAGATGCAAGTGAAAGCAATCGATGAGCTGAGCGGTTCGTCATTAAGATTGGATGGGGCACATTGACAGACCACACGCGGAGAGCCTCTTTGCCCGTCCCAATTACCAGCTATAACTTTGCTTTTATGCTCCGTCTGAGCTGTCATAACTCTAAAATTACAAGACAGCGTGAAACCAAACACTGTTAAGTCGAAACAAGCCACACATTTCCACATCCCTCTCCTTTCTCCATCGTCCTCTCTCTGCCTTTGTTTTGCTTTCTGGCATACGTCAGTGTCAGCTATCCCCGGGATCCGTCAGCAACAGAGCGGAACCTTTTCACAAACTTGTCAATTCAGGCGGCGAGCAAAAGGTCACCCGGCAATTTAGGCCGCCCGGTACTGGACCGACACCGAACGCTTGCCAACTCTGAATACATCTGCAAACCCTCAGCCAGATGAGCGCGCAAACCCCCGAGGGAATGGACGGAGCAATCAGACACCGTTCCTCCCCGGAGTATTGATGCTTCATTGCAACAACACGGATTTCAAGAGAGGGAGAGCTGGTGTTTCTGGGACTGTGGCCTCCTGTGTGTGTGTCGAGGCAGAACATCCTGTGCTGCCTTCATTACTGCTCTCCTGCAGCGCCGTGCCTGCTTTGATCTCACCCGTCTCGTCTTTAGAGGAGCAGATTTTACCGTTCTGCTCACATCGAGGTAGATTGTGTGGTTTAACCAGGTGGAAAATGCTTTCTAGAGGAGAAGGGAGCTATTTTTCTTTCTATCTGGGCTTGGGGCTTTTTCCCGTGGTCAGAGGCAATCTCTTTTCACCGCGGATCTCTCTGCTCTTTGAAATGCACATCCATCGGTTCGGTTTCATTTGTCAGGGTTTTGTTGTCATAGAGGATGACACTGTTACGGCACTTTCAGGTGCCATAAGCTGTGAAGGAAAAGACTCCTCGCAGTCCAAGAGTTAATCCAATTGACTCTAGTCCCATGTGAGGAAAAGGGGATTGGGTTCTCAGTATGCATGTGAGTGTGTGTGTGTGTGTGTGTTTGTGTCTGAAATGTTTAGGGATTACCCAGAGGTCAGCCGCTGCAGTTGAGCCTCTTCTGGACAGGGCACACGTCATCACCGTGGAGACCGTTGTACTTGGCTCTCGATACGTAAACCTCACCGCCGGCTCTTGGTGCAGTTTGGAAGCTGCATTTTAACAAAAAGACAAAATGAAATATGATTTAAAAAAAAAGCTGTTTCCCCCTCCAGGAGTAATATCTGACGTTGCTCTCACTGTGTGGGGAAACAGCAGTTAGTGCTTCAGCTGTGACTATCATTAGTGTCTGCTTAAGCTGCAATTAGGTATCCAGCGAGGACTAATACAGATAAAAGAAAAAATACAACTTTCCCAGGGGTAGCAGCTTCTCTCAAAGTACGCGCAGAGAAGTTTTTTTTCTCTCTCTCTATCTCTCTCCTCCTTTTTTCAATCTCTCCCTGTCTTCTTTGTTTCTGTCTCCAATGGATCCGCAGAGAAATCTATGCATTTACTGCTGGCTCTGTTCATTGTGTTTGTCTCTTGTCCTGATTTTAACTCGGAAACCCAAAGGATCCAGACATGAGTGGATGGATATTTTTATCCTCCTCGGTAGAAAGCGGGATTCATATTTTGAGAAGTTTGGGGGGATACAAACTATTGATGGGCCAAAAATGAGTCAGAGCACAGCTCACAGATAGATCAGGAATGAACTTTGAAACTCAACTTTTACATCAACACAGAGTCCCTAAAGTGCTCCGAAAAAAAATAAAAAATCGAAATGAACGTGAACAATTCCATGGCAACTGGGCAATATCCATCTGCCGCAGCTATAAATGGACCGTTAAGGTGAGATTGTTTCCCCGACAAAGTTACATGAGCTGGATAGTTGAGAGTCAACCACAAGTCTTGAACTTGAAAGTGTCAAGTTTTGACCTGGTATAATGCCTGAACAATGAAAAATGACTAAGATTTCCACATGCTGTGAATATTTCATTATTAGGCCTATTCACTGATGGAACTTGGTCACAGTTATGTTCAAGGTTCATTTATTGCCATTCTACAACACAGGGTTGCACAATGAAATGCAAGTTGTAGTCCCCTTTAAGCTACACAAGAAAAAAAGCAAAACTATTTTTTATGGTGGAGGATGAGTTGAGGAGTCTCACAGCCTGAGGAAAGAAGCTGCTCTGTAGTCTGGTGGTACGACAGCCGGTACTTCTGTATCGCTTGCCAGACGACAGCAGGGTGAACAGGCTGTGGCTGGGGTAGGTGTTGTCTTTTAACATCATTTGGGCTCTGCGCAGGCACCTCACCTCACCGATAAAACTGATGCTTCGTAGATGGGTACCAATGATGTTCTGGGCGGATTTCATCACCCGCTGCAGAGCCCTCCTGTCCGGGGCCGTGCACATCCTATGCCAGTTTATAATGTTTCCAGGATGCTTTCTATTGCTTGCTATATCCTTGCAGTTTGCCAATAAATAATTTGACTTGCCTGAAATGACTTTAAAACAGCATTGACGGGGCTTCGGGGAAGATGGCGGAGAGAGTAGACGCGTAGTTAACTTGCTCTCCCGAGTCGGTCAAAATAAACCTTCAAAACAAATGTAACTCGACAGCCAAAGTAAGATATGAGAAGAAGATATAATACAAGAAGTCGGATTAACAATAAAAAGCAAAACAAAACGCGACAACAACCTGCAATGAAAGTGAACTCCGAACTCGGGGCTAGCCAACACGAAGCTAGCGAACACGAGGAGGACGTAACGGAGAAAATGGAACAAGATCACACGGAGACGCTGCGAGTGGGGCTTGCTACCATCAGTAAAGATATAAAAGAGCTCAAACAGGAGTTACGACACGAACTATACACGTTTAAAGTCGAATTGAAGAGGGAGATGAAAGAAGAAATCACCAGTCTCCAGCAAGAAATAGATCGTAAGCTAACAGAGAACCACCGCGAGATGCAGGCTCAACAGGTGAGCGTCACAGAAACACAGACCCGCATATCTGAACTGGAGGAGTGGAAGATAGACGCGGATGAGACACTGACGGCGGTGTGGGAGCAGACACGTCGGATGCAAGGGAAACTAACTGACCTCGAAGGGCGATCAAGAAGAAATAATATCCGAATTTTCGGCCTACCGGAGGGCATAGAAGGTAGCTCCACAACCAAATACCTGGAGCCACTCCTAATCGCCGAACTCGAGTTACCAGAAGGAATTAATCTTCAGATTCAACGGGCCCACAGGGCGCTCGGCCCAAAACCGAGTCAAAGTACCGCCGCTCCCAGATCAGTTGTGGTCAACTTTCTGCAGTTCGAGACGAAGGAGATGATTTTGAGGAAAGTGTGGCAGAAGAAGATGCATGTCGGAGGAAAACAACTTTTCTTTGACCATGATTATCCTACTGAAATTGTCCAGAAACGAAAGGCATATGCGGGTATCAAAAAGGCGCTGAAGGAAAAAGGAATCCGTTTCCAGACACCGCTCGCTAAAATGCGGATTCATTGGAATAACGGAGTGAAGACATATGAAAGTGCCATGGATGCAGCACGGGACATGAAGGAGAGAGGGTTCACGGTGGAAGTGCCAGGCGGGGACACGGGACCTGCAGCGGAGGGGAGGACGCGAGGAGCGGCGGAGTGGCAGCGGCAGAGGAAGGAGCAGAGGCTGGGTACAGCGTATCGGGTGAGAGAACCGAACTCTGCCCATATACAGCAGTAAAATGACTATGCAAAAGGATAGATACACAGTGGAGATATCTGAATTCTTTTTTTTTTCAGACTTCTTTAGTTTAAATATTACATTGAGGACCGGCTGGGAGAGGCCAGGTCATTTAAGTTGGACTTGTCTAGACACGGTGAAACCCCCCTAGTGGGGTGTAGTTCTGGGTCTAGGGAGGGGCCCTCAGTAGAGATGGGGATTTCCCCTCCACCCACCAACGGGGATTTGGGGATGAAAGGGAGATCACCCCACATTTGGAAGCTTCTTGTTTGTTTGGTTTGTATTATGTTAATAACTGTTCATGAGTGTATTGTTCAGGATTGTTTGGGAGTACATTTTAAAGAAGTAGCAAAACACGGTTATGACTAACAACATAAAGATAATGTCGCTGAATGTTAATGGTTTAAACTCACCAAAGAAAAGAGACAGGGTTATGACAAAATCAAAAAAAGGAAAAAGCACAAATCATATTTCTCCAAGAGACCCATTTATCCCAGTTAGAACATGGAAAACTAAAAAGATATGGCTACAGGAATCTATATTATAGTTCATATAAAGGGGGAAGCAGACGAGGAGTTATAACTTTGATATCAAACACAATCCAATTTGATTATGAAAAAGAATTGAAAGATAAAGACGGAAGATATATAATAGTAAGGGGGAGATTAGAAAATGAACCAGTAACATTGATAAATATATATGCACCCCCTGAGAGTAATAAACATTTTTTCAGATCCCTATTTGATGATATAGCTGTGGAAACAGAGGGAATTTTGATTTGTGGGGGGGACCTGAATGCTGTTATGGATCACAGGATGGATACAACGAGTCTCAAAAGAACCAAAATGCAGATAACAAGATTCATAAATAGGTCATTAGAGGAGATGGGGATGATAGATATATGGAGGAACCTACACCCTCTGGAGAAAGAGTTTACACATTACTCAGCTGTACATAAAGTACACGCAAGGATTGATTATATATTTATGAAAGTAGATGATGGCCACAGAGTGAAGGAATGTAGGATTGGAGCGGCTGATGTGTCTGATCACAACCCAATACTTCTAAAAATAGGTCTAAATAATAGAAAACGACAAACAATGTGGAGACTCAATGTGGGAATATTGAATAATGAGCAAAGAAAAGAGAAGATCAAAACAGAAATAAAGAGATATATAGAAGAAAATAATAATGGAGCAGTGGACCCGACAATATTTTGGGACGCCATGAAAGTGGTCATTAGGGGGAAATTGATAGCTGAAAGTGCATATGTAAAAAGAATCAGATTAGAAGCATACAGAACATATACGGAGAGATTAAGGGAATTGGAGAAGGAGTACCAGAATACAAATAGTCCAGGGGTGCTTCAACAAATCAAGGACGTGAAGACAAAGATGAATGACATATTATTAGATGAAGCTGAAAAAAGAAATAGGTTTCTGAAGCAGAATTACTATGAAGCAGGCGCAAGAGCCACTAAACTATTAGCAAAACGTATACGTAAACAACAAATAATTAATAATATACATAAAATCAGAGACCCCCACACAAGTGAATTGACATGTATACCTGAGGATATAGAGACGATCTTTCAGAGATATTACGAGGAATTATATACACAGCCCACATCGGCAGCTGAAGAGGAAATGAGGGCATTTCTACGTGTGTTGGATTTGCCATCGATTGGTTATTTACAAAACGAGACGCTAACGGCTGAAATTACAATAGAGGAGGTGAATGACGCAATAAAAACATTAAATAACAATAAATCTCCAGGTAGTGATGGATACCCTGCAGAGTGGTATAGGACATTCAGAGAGGAGCTGGCACCATTACTCTTGGCCTCCTTTAATTGGACACTTCAAAATAATAAAATGCCGCCATCGTGGTCTGAAGCAATAATTACAGTCATCCCAAAACAAGGAAGAGATAAGGAACACTGTGGGAACTATAGACCAATATCATTGTTAAATGTAGACTATAAATTTTATACAAAAATTATTTCAAAGAGATTAAACACTTTTATAGCGGAACTGATAGAGGATGATCAAACAGGGTTTATAAGAGGACGTCAAACTCATGATAATGTCAGAAGAACCCTGCACATTGTGGAACAGACGCAGAGGAACAAGCAGAGTGCTATACTAATAAGCATTGACGCAGAAAAAGCATATGATCGGGTGAATTGGGAATTCCTGTATAAAGTTTTAGAACGATTCGGATTTAATAATAAGTCAATACAATGCATAAAGACATTATACCAACAGCCCACTGCTAGAATTAAAATAAACGGTAGCTTGACAGACAAGTTCAGAATACAGAGGTCAACTAGACAAGGATGCTGTTTATCACCCACTCTATTTGATCTCTTTATAGAGCCATTGGCACAGGCTGTGCGTCAACACGAGGATCTGAGGGGAGTGGTGGTTAATGGCATAGAGCATAGGATAGGGCTTTTTGCTGATGACGTCATAGGCTACCTGGAACAACCGGATAAGTCACTTCCAGCACTGATGAAACTTTTAGAAACATATGGGCACCTCTCGGGATACAAAATAAACGATTCAAAAACACAGATTCTAACATTTAACTATACCCCTTCAAAAGAGGTTCAGGAATCATTTAATTTCAACTGGAATCTAAAGAAAATGAAGTATTTGGGGATTACCATTACAAAAGGAATATCCAAATTATACGAAGCAAACTACAACAAGATGAATCAAGAGATACAAAGAGACATTGAACGATGGCATACTTTACCACTAGATCTTAACTCGAGGATTGAGATAATCAAAATGAATATACAACCTAGGCTTCTCTATTTGTTCCAATCCCTGCCTATAGAGGTACCTCAAACTCAATTTGTGGCCTGGGACAGGACCATATCAAGGTTTATCTGGGGAGGCAAAAAACCTAGAGTTAGATATGAGACTCTCCAGCTACCAAAAGATAAAGGGGGCATGGGTCTCCCAAAACTGAAAGAGTACTTTTATGCTGCCCAGCTAAGATATATTGTATGTTGGTGCAAGTCAGAATACACAGCAAAGTGGAAGGAAATGGAAAAAGAGTGTGGAGGTTATCCTGTCCAGACCATCATTGGTGATAAAGACACGTACAAGAAAGTTAAAACTGGTATAGATTCAATTACAGGGTTTACTTTGGAAATATGGTTCAGAATAATTAAATATTACAGGGTGAAGAAAGAAAGAAATATGCTAAAATGGGTGGCATTTGATAGTAATTTTAAACCAGCTGGATACGATAAAGGATTCAAACAGTGGGTAAAAAAAGGAGTCACAGCATGGTGCACCTTAGAGAAAGATGGGGAGCTGGAGAGTTTCCAGAATATGAAGGATAAATACGATTTAGATAAGCGAGATTTTTATAGGTACCTGCAATTAAGGGACTGTTATAAGAAGGAGATAAAAAGAGATCCCTCCATGGAAGTGAATGGTGTGATTCAGATTATAATCAATTCATACAAAGGAACAAAAATTAGAATCATATCAGCACTATATCAAAAACTGACAGCAAGTAAACATTCAACTAAATATATAAAAGAAAGATGGGAGTCAGAGTTTAACACAAACATTTCAGATGAGGATTGGGGAAACATGTGGAAAATACATCAAACATCCACCAATTCACGGATATGGAGGGAATTCTCGTGGAAAAATTTAATCCGATTTTTCATCACGCCGAAGGTCAAGGGTAAATGTTTAAACAGAATTCTACAATGTTGGAGAGAGTGTGGGGCGCTAGATGCCAATCACTCTCATATATTTTATAAATGTCCCAAGATACTACTGTTTTGGAAGGTGGTACACAACACGTTACAAAAGGGACTAGGATATGATATCACACTGAGTTTCATGACACTCTACCTGTGTAATTTGAATTCTACTGAGGGAAACGTGCGAATAAGTGATAGGTATCTGGTTAAGATATTGTTAATAGCTAGTAAGAAAGCTATCACAAGGAAATGGGGTAGACTGGAACCCCCTACACATGAGCAGTGGATAGGGGTAATAGAGGAGATATACATAATGGAGAAGCTGACACATCGATTAAGACTGCAAGAAACACAGATGGAAGACAAATGGGAGAAATGGACATTATTCAAAAACCGAAACAGTGACAAAGACGGTAGAAAGGACAACTGATTGAGTTGGAAATGACCGGAGAATGGATGGATTAATGGAATTGTAACTCCCAAACATGAGTCCTGTATATAATGTTCCCTTTGTTTGTGGGTATGTCTGTGTTCATGCCCATGTGTTGTTGATATGTGTATAAAAACATCAATAAAAACTAAAGTGTAAAAAAAAAAAAAAAAAAAAGCATTGACTTGTAAAAGATCTAAGTACAGTATGTGCCCCATGTCAAACAATCCCACGATCACAAACTGTCTGCAGGGATTCGCTCCCATTCAGCCACAAGAGCATTAGCGAGGTCGGTCACTAATGCTTTCTGAGGTCAGGGCTCTGTGCAGGCCAGTCAATTTCTGCCACACCAAACTCACAAAACCATTTCGTTATGGGCTTTGTGAACGTTGCATCATGGTGTTAGAATATATGGACTCAATGTTTTGAGAAGAATAGTGACTGTATCTGATGCACACAAGCACATAATACAGCATTCCTATCTAAATATGGCTTTGGTTGATGTGTTCTGAGAGTGAAATATTCTACTAATATCCATACCAAAGCACATTAGTGGTTTCATTACCACAGTCCTGATGAATACTGTGAAAAAAATCTGCCTCATATCCTCGGCATATTTGTTTTATCTGCACACAAATATTGCATGCATAATATCACACTTTCTATGCATGCTTTTGAAGATAATGCACTACATAGTGCACATCAGAAGCTGGAGTCTGAAAAATAACTCAAATACATGTACGCATCATTCGATAAAATGCACATCTGTTGAAGCATTGACTGAAAATACGTCAACAGGAAATACCATGGGGCCCGACTTTTCTTAGCACAAAATTGGCTGGGATGCGCTCAACGTGTGTCTCTGTGGTTTTTTTTTCTGTGTCGATGTTTGCGCGCGTGAAGCCTCTGTGTAGACAGTGCATGTTTGAGTGCTCTAATAGATGGTTTGCTTTTATAACATCTGACATACTGAGACTGACAGCTTTTTCTGTGACCATGGAAACGGGAAATTAGCCCGTTCACAGGCTACGGTAATCTGCAGGCTGACACTTAGACACTCGCATCCTGAAGAGCGTAACTGAGAGGAGAGGACAGGAGGGGAGGGGAGAGGAGAGGAGAGGAGAGGAGAGGAGAGGAGAGGAGAGGAGAGGAGAGGAGAGGAGAGGAGAAGAAAAACAAAGATGAGAGATAACCCTTCACATGTTGACATTTCGGTGTGCATATCCCACTTTCCCCCAGAAACAAGTTGTATCACACAGCCCACGTTCCCGATCGAGCTCTTCCTCCTCTCCACTGAAGTCTACCGAAGGTCTGCTTGGCTCGGCGAGAGAGATGTCTCCTCCAGATGTGGTATCTGCAGATTGTGCGGTTAGTCTCCCTCGATGGCTCGGGAAGCAAGCTGTGTGCAGTAATTGAAGCCGGCTCCCCCCGGGGCTCTGCACTAATCGCTAATAAAGTCTACCTCCTCCCCACCACTGCCACCACCGCCCGGCACAGTGTGTTTGACCCCTGGCTGCCTTCTCTGTGCGTTCCCATATTGAAGGTCAGGATGGCTATATACACTGAATCACACACACACACAGCGTTCACTAAGATAACAAGAGGCCTCACTAAAACAAATGCAAACACAGCACAGTGCCACAGTGCGTACTGCACACTGTAATTACAGTATATAGAATCAGCATGCATTAAACATTCGACCAGACACAGACGTGCTGTTTGTGCATGCATCGCTGCACACAGATGTGCACGCACATATAAGGTCAGCCACACATTTCCCCCCACAGCGTTTCTGCGACGCCCTCCAGGGTTATATTTTTTCCCCCCCCACAGTTTTAATTTCACAGCTGAAGAGAGGAGACAACACTGTCTACTTGGCACAAAGCACATTGGTAAATGAACAAGATTTGTGCTGAATAAAACATCTAGTGAGAATCCCTAATGCCCACAGTGCTGAGCTGAACGTAAGCTTTAGAAGTAAAAAGAGGATCAAGAAGGGAATCTATTAGGACTGTTTGAGCCAGTTTCACACCCTTTAAGACACCGGCACTGTGACCTCTGCTCTCGCGTGTTCTAAAAGGTATTATCGGTTTATGTATAAGTGCAGAATTTTAAACATTTTTTGGAAATAATATTTCAGAGATCTATTGATTTATATTGATTTTATATTGATTGATTTTTATTGTATTTTTGGGCAATTTTGTGACAGTAATGAGATGACAGGACATGAGGAGAGAGAGAGAGGAGGGATAACGTGCCACAAAAGCCAAATGGAAACGGGGATGATGTTGCCATGACACTGTCTGCCTCTAAAACTCCAACACCACAAGGACACCCTGGTTTTGATGATATTATATATAACATATTATAATGATAATATAACACAACACAAAACACCAAATTAAAAATACATAATAGCAACAACTACCCCCACCCTAATAGTCCGTCAACACATCATGTTGTCAGTGCATATCCATACTAAAGGCTCTGTGAGGCTGTACTTACAGTAAGCAAAGCGGTGACTTTCTAATTTGAGTTAAAGTCAGTGTGCTAACATGCGCACAACGATACAGTGATGTTTAGCAGGTATAATTTATATCTTCAACATGTTGGTTAAGTATAAGCATGCTAACCGTTGCCAATTAGTAACACAAAGAGACATTAGAGTCCGGACCATGGATGTATAATAAGGCCTGGATACGGTGCCGCCGTTCAGCCTTGCTTCCAATTTTTTCCAGTGGCCAGTAGCGAAAAAATCCCCCTGCGGCCCAAAAAGCATTTTCCCCATAGACCAGCATCGTAAAAGAGACGTCTGTAAAACTGTTGACAGGACACCTCAAACAAGGTTGATTATGACTCTTTCTATTATGATTTTTGATCCATGGAGGTTTTATATTTGTAAAACTTTCCTCGAGCCGAGAAAAGCGATTTAAACATCTGTGACGTCATCACAACGTAAAGTTTATAAGCCGAGTGGGAGTTCGCGGGTGGGGCCAGCAGGAGAAACACTACTGCGCATATTCAGTGGGCTGCATAACCCGGAAGTAAACCCTCAGCCCGTTCCCAGGAAAAGACGTATGAATGATAACGCATTAAATGTAAAAACATCCACGTAACTATGCTACAGTCAGAGCTAGTGGTGTAGAATAAAAAGCGAGAAAGTGGGGCGAGGCGGGTGGGGATGTGGATGGGTCCAACAAACACACAGCTTTTAACCAGGAGACTGGTGTTTTGTTTTGCAAGTGACATTAGTGACGTTTGTGACGTGTTTTTTTGTAACGTTTGTGACGTGTATTCCGTATTTATGTTAGATTCTTCTTACCGTACGTATTTTACTTAGTTTCCGTACTTATTTTAAGGCCAACCATGACGTTTATTCCTAAACCTAACTAAATGAAGCTTATGCGAAAGTTCATACAGGAAGACCCTCTTTACACTCTTTCGTTCACAACCTTTCCGTCTCTCTTATCTCTACTGGCTCCTACTCTATCAGCTGACTGTGGGTGGTTCATTCTTAATAACCAAACAGATTCTGCCACGCTCTCTCTGAGCCAATCATATCGCTGCAATCAAATTTGAAACTGTTCTCCTCTGCTGCGTCAGTTCTCATTCAGAGCGGCTCGATGAAACCCGCCTCCACCCCATCACCTCCAGTCTTCATCATATTCAGTGCCCAGGCCTGCTCCAAATCCCTTCATTGGATCTTCAGTACTCCCTTCACCACCACCACCACCAGTGTCTAAGCTCCAAGGGGGGAATATACCTAATCTCATGACGGCATCACTACCCCCTTTTATATACTACGTCACGATGGAGTCTAATCGCCAAAGACTTTGCACTATTCTTCTCATCATGCATCATGTAATAAATTATTGTTCAATCGATACTGGGTCTCTCCTGATTGAAGTGGTTTTGTTGCCTAAATCTACCTGCGGACGTTACCGTAGTTTTGTTGCGTGGCGTACAAATGACACACTATAAGCAGCGTACAAATGACACGCAAAAAGCCTAAAATGAGTCCTCATGACATGTGGAATGTCGTAATGTGCTATTGAGACCGGGTTGGACACCTAGATTCAAGGTTTTCATGGTGAATAGTCTAGAAAAAGTGACCTCGCCTCCTCAAACAACTTTTCATTCCCATTTAAAATAGCCTGTATTCTTTGATGAGGAAGTGTATTGACAAGAGTAATATTGGGCATCTCCGATCCTATTGTGGAAAAAGCACTTTGAAAAATGAGGAGTAATTTATCATGAAGCTTCTGGTGTGATGAGGGGAGTTCCTTTGAGGGCAAACCTCGAAGGAGAAGCCAGGATCTTGTTTAATTTTCACCTCAGATATCCCGCTGGATCACCTGATAACAGAATCTTGAAATCAGTTTGCTCTCCCAGAGTCTTACTCAGTATATGACCGTACACTCGTAGGCCTGTGTTAAAGTGCAAATGTAAGTAATTGCTCAGTGGTTTTTTTTCCATGAGTGTGTTTCAATCAACCTGCAGGGCCCATCATGTCCTAGTCTCCCTCAGACTTCCCGTCACCGACAGAGATGACTGTAATTATATGCTCAGCGTTGCTTCTCTCCAATACCAAAATAGATTTATGATTCACCAGCCCACGCAGTGTCCACACACACACACACACACACACATTCAACGTGCAGCCACACAAACAAACATGCGCACACCTCCCTAGTAATCAACTCTGATGGAACACAATTAATATCCAATTCCACCAGCCTTTGTTTTTCAGCTGTGGATTTAAAAAAGGAATGAGGATCTCCGGAGGGGAATTGACTCATGAAAACCAATATTTAGTGTGGTGACATTGTCTGCTTGAGGTCAGGGATAAAGGGACTAGAGAGCTCAGGTCTGAATTGTCTTAGTGAGGGAGCAACACCGACTGGATGCAGCAGGGTAATATGAAGAGTGTAAGAAAACTAGCACAAAATACCCTCTGTGTTTTTTTTATTAGGGTGTGAGAGGTCTTTAGTATGCCGGGGGCCTCAGGTGTTGGGAGACACACAAGATCCCAATCTTAAGCTTCCCGTCTGGCTCTCCATGACACACCAGTGGATATCCAGCCGATTCCTTCCCCCTGCGAGTCTCCAATCAATAGCAGAAGCAGAAGGGGAGGGAGAGGTATCTTGGCGTCTCTCCATTTCCCCTTTAAATCAGACTTACTATGCAGGGAAGGAAGACAACCCCTTCATCCTTTATCTTGCTGGAAAGACAAGCCCAAGGAATGCCTCAAGGCGAACTGTGTGCTCTCCTCCCTGGCTGCCTCAGCAATAAACTATCTCTGTAGCCTGCAGTGGAGTTATGAGTGTGTCGGTATATTTGGTCACTGTGGTTAGACGTCTCGATAGACTGGTTTGAGGGTGAAGGACGGCGAGATAGGACAGGTTATGGCTGTTGTAGTGTTGCCGATAAACCGGGTGGCTTGACCTCGAGGGTCCTCTGACAGTTGGACAGTTGTTGATGTGTAACTTCATTAATGGGAGCAATGCCATGCTTCCTGAAGAAAATGAATCAAAAATATGTATCATAGCAGGCCCAGGACAAGGTCGCACATTACGCCTGACTTCCATCAAGTCTGACTGCACCACAAGAGGAATAAACACTCAAAAACGGCTACAGAGCGGAGCGGTACCTAAGTAGGAAACAGGGGTTTGGACTCTCATGTCGGTTCAATGAGGAGATTGGCTGTAACTTACTTGTCTGACTGATAAAAGAGACATGAAACATCCATCCCAAATAACGCACACGACAGCAGACTGGCCATGTATCAGTGCAGTGTATTGTAACCAATGAGACACCCTAAAGTTACAGTATCCCACAATGCAAAAAACAACTATAAGTATGTTGATATGAGTGAAAACAATGCATAAATGAGTTAAGTAACAAGACTACCTGTCAACAAATCCAGTAAGTAAGCAAAGAAATTGGTATGTCCAACGATGATCTTAATTACATTACAATTACTCCAAGTGGATTTACAAAACTTTTCCATCTTTAAAAAAACCTTCGTTTTTATAAGCCCTGTTGACCCACAACTGGCCAAAACAGGTAACAGGTGAACCACGCAAAAAAACTGAGATCTCAGAAAAGAGACAAAAATAAATTAAAGCTGCAAGCAGCGATGAGCGGGCCCTCGCCCCTTGCGGACGTCGGGGAACACGCTGTCGCGCACTTCATGAAAGTCGGACACTGCACGTAACAGTTTGAGGGTATTTTCTGCGTGTGGCGCGCGTTGCCGTAAATGACCTGTTGAGAACCTGTGGGGCATCCTTTAAAGGCACTTCTATGAGGGTGGGTGGCAGTACACAACCATATGCTATTGCCAGTAGGTGGCGCTATCACCATAACTCAATAACGGCAGGGATATGTCTTCAGGCCAAGACTCTTATAAAACATGTCAAGTTTGAGGCTGATTCGACAATGCATAGTCAACTTACAACATTTTCTTGTTTCCTGTAGGGGGCGCTATGACTATCACTCATAATTACACAGATATGTCTTCAGGCCGGGACTCTTATAAAACATGTCAAGTTTGAAGCTGATTGGACAATGTATAGTCAATTTATAACATTTTCCTGTTTCCTGTAGGGGGCGCTATGACTATCACTCATAATTACACAGATATGTCTTCAGGTCTGGACTATTATCCAGCTTGTGAAATTTGGGGCAGATCTGACTATATAAAGTCAAGTTAAAACAGCCTCCTGTGTCATGTCGAAACATCGAAATTCGCCGCGCCGCCACAACAACACCGTTTCGTAAAAACACAAAAGCTTCAAAATTTAGCGTCGTGGAGGTGTTGAGATTCTGCTGCCCGACTTTGAGATGGATCTCTTGAATCCTCTAGGAGGAGTATCGTAAAGTTTAACACCTATAAAATGACAAAATGGCGTCTTCTCACATGACCTATGACATCACCGTTCGAGCGATCAAAAATTCCTAAACAAGTTTTTGTCACATTAGTTTGAGGGTTATACCATCCAAATTTGACGCGAATCCGATGAAGCCTCTAGGAGGAGTTCGTCAAAGTATGCGTAAAATGCATGAAAAACACACAAAATTCAAGATGGCCGACTTCCGGGTGGGCGGGGCTAATGAAACCCAATGAGGAATATGTCTGAAATAATGAGCGGGATGTGCCTACCAAATTTCATGAATATAGGATCAACTATGTTCAAACTATGGCCTTCCACGCGGTAGGGGGCGCTATGGAGCCCGCTTAACGCGCTGAACCCAATGGCTGTACATTCACGTAAAGTTCACAAGTGTCCATCTTTTTGCCAACTTTCATGAGTTTTCGAGTACACCAAGGTATGCGTAAAGGTTAAAAGACATAAGGGGGCGCTATAGAGCCAACATGCCACGCCCAAGCCAAATTACACCACCAAATCAAAGTAAGTACTAGTGTGCATATGCGTGTAAAGTTTCATGAGTTTTTGTGCATCCTAAAGTCCTCAAACATGTGTTCGTAAATTTTAAAATCACGCAGGAAATCCAAGATGTCTGACTTCCTGTTGGCCAAAAAAATCTCATAAATATTTAAGACGGACTTCAAGATGTGAGCAATGACATACTCGAATTTCGTGAAGATCGAAGTAACTTTTTCTAAAAACCAGCCTGCATTGGGGGGCGCTATAGAGCCCGCTGGCGACACCCGAGCCCAATCAGTACAGAACTTTGAATTTCCCACCAGTTCTGATGCATATACCACTTTTCGTGAGTTTTCGTGCATCCTAAGGGCCTCAAAAATGCAATATTCCAGCAGAAAAATAATAATAACCCGAGCAAAAACAATAGGTTCCTCGCACTTCGTGCCAGGACACCGTTGGGTCCTGGCACTTTCGTGCTCGGGCCCTAATAAATGAAATTAAAGGAAAATGAAATGAGTGCACTCAAAAGTCTTACCGTAAGGGGGCGCTAGTGAGCACCGCATGCAGTAGGTGTGCTTCCAGAAGCTCCTCCGTGCCAATCTTTAAAATCAATATTTTAACGGTCTCATATTTCATTTTCTTAACATCGGGAACTTCCCTGACACAGTAAGGGTTTAATTTGTCAACTTCTGGTTACAACATGCCCAATAAGAAGCCAAAACACGTTATGTCGCTCCGACCAGCTCCAGCTGCTAATGCTAACGGTGGTGGGTCGCCTAGCCAAGACGCGAGTGAGGACGACGTGGATGAATTGCCGCTGGTCTGGGATAAGGTCCCTGACAAGATTCTTAAACACATTAACGCCAGGTTTGACAAGTTGGATTAGACCCTTCAGGCGGTACAAAGCTCTCAAAAGGAGCTGCTAGAGAAGGTGGAAGCTGTCGAGGAACAGGTGCTGGACCAGGATAACCGTTTAAGCTGCTTGGAAAAGGAATTCTCCAGCCTGAAGAAGGAAAACAATGCACTCAAGCTCAAGGTGGATGACCTCGAGGGCCGGTCGCGCCGCAACAATATTAAGTTTGTTGGCATACCTGAACGAGAGGAGGGGAGCAGACCAGCGGAATTCGTCGAGGCCCTGATCCCGAAACTTCTCGGAGATGACAACTTCCATTCTTCGGTGATTATCGACCGGGCACATCGGACCCTGCGACCGCCGGCTCCGGAGGGAGGCAAGCCCCGCGCCATCATCACCCGGGTCCACTTCTTTCGGGAGAAGGAGCTGATACTGCGGCTCCGGAGAGAGCGAGAGATGGTGTATAAAGGCAACAAGGTCCTTATTTTCCCGGACTACACACCAGATGTGATGCGGCAGCGACGCGAATTCAGTGAGGTGTTGAGCTCGCTGCGGGAGCTCAAGGTGGAGCATAGCCTCCTCTTCCCGGCGAGGCTTCGGGTCAAACACAAGGGCCAGTTTAAGATTTTCACTACACTGGGTGAGGCAATGTCATTTCTGAACACTGACTTAAAGAACATATCCTAAGACTTTTGATGCCACTCTGTGTGCTTATTAAGAGGGTTTACTACTGGCACACATGCCTCTTTGTTCATATATTTCAGTTGGACTTTATATGAGACTGTTAATTTGATTTATTTACTCCTATTAGCGATGATTGGCAGCGGAGTTGAGCTAGCTTCTTGTAGCTTTCTTTAGCTAACGTTAGTTACTTTTCTTCTGGGAGCTAGTCACCGGACGTGCGTTCAGCGGTCCCAGGTTTAGAGAGTTATCCGTGCTTCGTTTGGGGAAGCACTTTGGGGGGTGGGCAGGGAAAATGTTCACGGGGCTATTCAGGTGTGTTATTAGTATATGGTCTTTATATGTTGTGTCTCACTATGTTCTGTGTTATTTTGGGTGGATGCTAGACTGTTTTTATCTCAGGGTTAATGTCAGTATCTGACAACATTGCACATAGCAGCATTAATCATAACCTCACTTTGGTCTCATGGAATGTAAAAGGTCTGGGTCATGTAATTAAAGGGGGTCGTGTTTTCTCACATCTCAAATCGTTGAAGCCGGATATTATTTTTCTCCAGGAAACGCATGTTAGTGCAAATGAACAAGGCAGACTTGGAGCAAACTGGATTTCTCAGGTTTTTCAAGCGCCTTTTACTCGCAAGGCCAGAGGTGTTGCTATTCTCTAGAGGTCGACCGATTTATCGGTCGGCCGATTAATCGGGCCGATTATTTGACATTTTTTCATAATCGGCATCGGCTGATGCCTGAGCATATTAAGCCGATTATCAAACAGGCACATCTGCGGGCAGCCAGTGTTGTTGTTGCTGTGGAACACTTGTGACACCGCCCCTTGTGTGTCAATCAAATTGCCATTCTGCCGGGAGAAACCGGTAGGCTTAAATTCTTCTCTTTCAAAGCCCTATATATTTAATTGGTTAGATATGAAATGCTCCGACGTTATCAATTCTGTTTTTGGTAACGGAGAATTTCTCTCCGTCGGTGACGTTAGGTGTGTGCGGGGCGGAGCAGCTCTCACAGACACGCTGCTGCAGCGCAGACACAAACAGAGCTTCTGCTCTTAGTAACTATGACGGAGAAATCTAAACTTATAAAGCGTGATTACACTTTACTAGAGTTGATGCTGACAATGCTTAGTCATAAGTGCAAGTTTGCGTGTGAGGACGGAAACACGAGCAATTTGTCGAAACATTTAGCAAAAAGTTCACTTCCTCATTAAACGTGTCTACGGTCTATGGGTCCTACAGAGCCTCTATGACGTCACTGGCCTGTGTAGTCCGCAGCATAGCAGATATGAGCAGCAGGCTGTGTAATACGAGTGAACAAAGTTATTATTATGTTTTGATCACTTATATTATGGCCATATAGCTTGTAACAGTGTCTGTCAACAAACATAAATAAAAAACATGCTTTAGGACAGTTTTGGAAAGGTGCTTAAAAGGTTTTGAGCCCTGTACTATTACTACTATTAACCATCATGCACAAAATAAAATATGCACTGCAGTGCAGACACAAAGTGCAAATTGGAGAGACAGACCATAAGTGTTGTTCAATAAATGTTTACTTAAGTTAAGACATTTTGTGTATTATTTGTTATTATTAAGCTGTTATATTTTATCAGATGGAGGAAAAAAAGAAAACCAGCCAAACATATCGGCAAAATAAAATCGGCATCATATATCGGCCATCGGCTGTCCTGATTCTGTAAAAAATCGGCATCGGCCATAAAAAACCCATATCGGTCGACCTCTACTATTCTCATTCGAAAAAATATTCCATTTCGTCTTGACACTATGACGGCAGACCCATATGGCAGGTACCTAATGATTTCAGGTCACATAAATTCTCTTCCAATAACAATGCTTAATATATATGGCCCAAATATTGACAATCGTGATTTCTTTTATAAGGCTTTTGATATGATACCAGCTTCTAGCCACAATGTCATTATCGGAGGTGACTTTAATTGTTATCTGGATCCGATTTTAGATAGACTCTCAACGAAATTACCTCCTGCCATGGCCTCAGTGCAAACTTTGAATGACTTAATTAAAACAAGGAACATGGTAGACATCTGGTGACTACAACATCCTACTGACAAAGATTTTTCTTTTTACTCTCATGTCCATAAGTCTTATACTAGAATTGATTATTTTCTCATATCATCCGAAATTACTACCCAGCATTACCAACTCTACTTATCATAACATTTTGATATCTGATCATAGCCCGGTCTCACTTCAATTTAAAAATATTCTGTCCAAACCAAAGTTCAACTGGCGTTTTAACCCTCTTCTCCTTGAAGACCACTCTTTCATGGAGCATTTGACTGCATGCATAGATGAGTTTATTGCCACCAATGATAATGGGGAGGTCTCTGACTCTACTCTGTGGGAGGCCTTTAAGGTTGTACTAAGGGGCCACATTATCTCTTTTGAATCATTTAAAAAAAAGGAACTTAACAGTCGTCTTATGGATATTGAAAAAATGCTTCCAGTACTTGAAGAGGCTTATAGATCCTCCCTCTTACAGTCCGACTACAATAAGATTTTAAAGCTGAAATATGAATATAATACTATCACTAGCAAACGCGTCAGCATTCTTTTACTAAAACTTAAACAGAAACATTTTGAACTTGGAGATAAACCAGAAAAATTATTAGCAAGTCAACTTAGAGGTGTGCAGGCTAAACAAGCCATCCATAAGATTAAAAATACATCAGGTAAACTGGTTACTAACCCAAAGGAAATAAATGCTTGCTTCAGAGACTTTTATAAGGAACTATATTCCAGCAAAATAAAGGTAACTGAAGCAGATTTTTGTAACTTTTTTGATAATCTAGATATTCCCCGGCTTGATGGTGCTGCGAGAGATGACATAGACACCTCAGTCTCTGAGGCTGACCTTTTGGATGCTATTCGAGCTTTTCCCTCTGGTAAAGCAGCAGGCCCAGATGGCTTTGGAGGTGAATTCTATAAGGCGTTCCATGGTAAAATAGTCCCTCTTATGTTAAGGATGATGAATGATTCAGTGAAAAATAAGAGGCTCCCTAGCTCACTTTACGAAGCAAATATTTGCTTGCTTCTAAAAAAGGGAAAGGAAGAGACCGACCCTGCAAGTTACAGACCCATTGCTCTTCTGAATAGCGATCAGAAGGTAATAACTAAAGTCCTGGCCACAAAATTGGGTAAGCATATCTCAACAATTGTACATCCTGATCAGACCGGATTTATTCCAGGCAGGTTTTCATTTAGTAATGTTCGTCTGCTTTTAAATACTCTGTATTCAATTAATGAAAAGGACACACAAGCTGCAATCTTATCTCTTGATGCCCAAAAGGCGTTTGATCAGATCGAATGGCCCTATATGTTTGAGACACTGAAACAATTTGGGTTTGGAGAGAACTTTATAGAGTGGGTCAAAATTATTTATTCCAGTCCAGTATCTTATGTTCTCACTAATACAGATAAGTCTCAGCCTTTTGATTTGCAACGTGGCGTAAGGCAGGGCGACCCTCTTTCTCCCCTCCTTTTTGATATTGCTTTAGAACCTCTTGCAATAGGAATCAGGAGCCACCCAGGTATCCATGGTATAACATTTGATAGTATTGAAAGTCTTGTGAATTTATATGCTGATGATTTATTGATTTGTTTATCTGATCCAGTAGTTTCAGTTCCTAATCTCCTGAACTACGTTAAAACATTTAGTAAACTGTCAGGATATACAATTAATTGGGATAAAAGTGAATTCATGCCTCTGATGAATAATCTGTGCCCTGCATTCTTGGAATCTCTCCCATTTAAGTTGGTTACCACCCACTTTACTTACCTTGGACTTAAGATTTCCAAAAACCCGAAACTTTTACTGAAATTGAATTTCTTGGATATGGTAGACAAATTAAAAGCTAACATTAGGGACTGGAAGTTGCTTCCCCTTTCTATGATTGGCCGCATAAATGCTATAAAAATGGTTGCACTTCCAAGGTTCCTGTACCTTTTTCAAAACCTCCCTATCTATTTACCGTTGTCTTTTTTTAAACAACTTGATTCAGTTATCTTCTGTTTTATCTGGGCAAATAAACCCCCTCGCACTTCTAAAGCCCACTTACAGAAGAATGTACAAAGTGGTGGCCTTGGCCTTCCTGTATTTAAAAATTATTACTGGGCTACAAATGCGAGGGCTTTTACTTTTTGGCAATGGAGCTTCCCTGGGGATGACTGGGCTGCTGTGTCCCCACTCTGGTTAAAAATCGAATCCATGTCAGTTTCAGGAACCTCTCTTCCAGCGCTACTCTTTTCCCGACCACAGCTCTCTAATAAACTACTTGGTCACAATTTCATTCTCAGAAACTCTTTGAAGATTCTGAATCAAATAAAAAAATCCCTTGGACTGCCAGCCATTTCTGTACATAACCCTATAGCATATAATCACTTGTTCAAACCAGCGCTGATGGATAGAGGGTTTCTGGACTGGAGGGAGAAGGGACTGTGCTGTATTGGAGATCTATATGTAGATAATAATTTTGCTTCATTCGCCCAGCTCCAAACTAAATACCATCTTCCCCAATCACATTTTTATCGCTACCTTCAAGTCAGGCATTTCATACAGGAGTGTATCCCAGAGTTCACAGTTAAACCAAAGGGCCACATTTTGTATGACCTACTTCTCTCACAGCCAAATTCTAAACATTTGATCTCCCGCTTCGTCGCTGCTTTTACGGTCCCAGTGAACACCGGTCATCTCAGGGACGCCTGGGCCAAAGAATTGGGCGTTCCAGTGTCAGACGAACTATGGGAGGAGGGCCTGTCCAGTATACAGAGCTGTTCTAGCAATTCTAGATATAGATTAATTCAATTTAAAGTCGTACACCGACTGCATTACTCTAAGACTAAACTTAGTAGGATATATGAATCAGTCTCCCCCATCTGTGACAGATGTAGTATTGCAGAAGGATCACTATCACACTTATTCTGGCATTGTCCTGTATTGAGTAACTTCTGGTGTGACATATTTAATTGGTTTTCCAAACAATATGAAATAAACATTCAGCCAGATTGTAATTTGGCAATATTTGGATGCTCTGACAGGACGAGGGCCCTTCCCTCCCATCAAAAGCAGGCTCTCAAGGCAGGCATGATTGCAGCAAAAAAAATAATATTATTAAATTGGAAGTCTCAATCATCACCATGTTTCAGGAGGTGGCTAAATGAAATGCTTTCCATCGCTAAGATGGAACAGATTCGCTTCAGCAAATGTAATTCAGAAATAATTTTTTTAAAGGTGTGGAAGCCATTTTTGACATTGCTTGATAAGACCTAATTGTATTGTATAGCTTATGAGCTTTGCTGCTATGTTGTATCTTTATTTTGTGCAAACTCTGCTTTACCCTGTACAGTATGCTGACTAATATTCTGGCAGTCTCTCACCCGTATGTGTGTTTTTTTTTTTTTTTTTGTTGTTGTTTGATTGTTTGTTTTTTCTCACTCTTTACCCTGAAGGGGTTTCCTGTTTTGCTTATATTGCTGTCGTCTGGCAGCTCTGCACTTATTCTTGACATGTACCCCATGTCCTTTTTGTACAAGGGTACTGGGTGTTTTATGTCTTGTGTGTGTCTATTGTAAAAAAGCTGAAAATAAAATATAAAAAAAAAAAAAAAAAAAAGTCTTACCGTAACATCAATGAATGTCCATCAAGATGGTCCCAGGTGATGACGGTGATGCTGGCTGAGTAGAGATGGGGATATGTCTTGGATGAAGTCGAGACGGCAACTTGTGGATGAACGATGGCCGATGAGACGATAGGTGGACGATGACTCACGTTCCAACTGAAGAGCTCTACAAAACCAGCCTACACGCATGCAGAGGACAGTTAGTCATCGCAAGTCCATCATCAACAACTGCTATAACTATACCTGTATAATACAACTCACAGAATATCTCAAAGTACATGAATTCAACATAAACATCTCAAAAAATAAATACACCTTTGTACTTAAAGCATAGGCTACAGTGCACCTTGGATACGCCTTTTCATTTTACAATTCAAGAACACAGTTGCTACAAAGAACGTATATTGCAAAGAAGTGTGAGTCAATTGATCGTTCCATTGCAACGTCAGCGCCCAGCAGCAAAGTTATGCTTCCGCCATTTTGGACTGAAAGCGACTAACGGACGCCAGTAAAACGTCCGCCTACAAAGTTAAACAAAATTACTTCTATTCTATTGTCCTATATTTAATGTCTCCACCAAAATGTCCTGTGTTAAACAATGAAAATATTATAAATTTGTATACTATTCCGCGGAGGGGTCTCTCATCGCCCTGAAGGGGTTTCTTTCACAACAATGACCCGCTATCTGTACATTATGCCGCTTATTACACGGCTACTTAATTAAAGGCAGGGTTGACGATGTTATCCAGCATACACTATTTGTTATATTGGTTGAAATGGTCTTTACACCCCGACAGCGATCCATTACTTATGAGCTCTGAAAAAAGACCGGGAAAGAGCCGTCATCTGTAGCTGCTGTAATCCTGTAAAAACGTCTAACAATCACTGTCTCTGCGCCCTGTTGTAAAGAACCAATCAGAATCGATTATTTAACAACGCTGTGTAATAAAAGTGATGAATTACAGCCAATATAGCCATTATTACAGCCACATACAGCTAGCAGGAAGCTGGCAGAAGCGGTAATAGGAGTGTGCAGGGCGGTGCAGTCCCCTGGGTCTGATGCATGTTTATTATGCTGAGGAAAATAATTCTGCTCAGTTTAGTGAACTTTTAGGACATACAAATGTAAATGAGGGCTCTTTAAGTGTTCATACTGAGAAGTTGATTTACCTAAAAAAAAATTATCCTCTGATTTACAGACATCTCTTTTTTTTCATGGCTTAGGACTCTTTGGCTTTTCAGCGCCATCTAGCGGCTGTTGTCAAAAAAGCACCAGAGTTTCGTCTCTTTGCTTTTATACTCTTTGGTTGCTAGCTGGGCTCCATACATCGTTAGGCAACATGAAACTTAGCTAGCTAGCTAGCCGCATGAGAAATTATGAACACAGCACATTACCCAATTAGCAACTGCACAAAACTCACAGCAGGGCAACACAACACAATTATCACATGTTCATGAATAACTTTAGATTATCCCGACTGGTTTTGGTAGTCGTGCAGAGCCTGTTTCTATTTTTTTTATCTGCCTGAATTCTCTGCTAATGTAACTAGCTTAGCATGCTAATGTGGTAACAGATATTGAGGTGCAACCAGTAACTCACCGGGGTATCAAATGTTTGCAGCTCTAAACAGCTCCAGGTGAAGAAGCAGCTCCTCAACTCTTGTTCTGGGGTAAACTTCAACTCAAAACTTATAGTTATCGAGTATCAAGTACAGTTAACTAGCTGGTGTAACTCAAGAAATCCTACGGGACCGAACCGGGACCGAAAATGAAGGAAAACAAAGATTGTTTGACAAGAGACAGATTGTCACTCCACGTGATTTCTGCCTGCTGGGGCAGAGTAGCAAAATTATCGACCTATTTAAAGGGACAGTAACATATTACCAAGCAACTACCCTGGTTACATAAACAGACTAAGAGGCATTCCCCCAGTGACGCAACAGGCAAGAAATGATCTCTCATTTTTTCCTTTTCCTTTCTCTCCTTTCTGAACACCTGACATTTTATATGACAGGCCATTTTGAAAGTTTACTAGCGGGAGGGGAGGGGAGGGGCTGGCTAGATATTAAAGGAGCAATGTGTAGCACTGACAGCTAGCATTGAAAATGGGTACTGCGGATGGACACGTGGCATGTCCGCTCAGTCTGGCGTGACTGATAGCAGTTAGCGTGTGTTAACATCACAACGTTAGCCTCTGGTCAACAGTAGTCGGAATCACTTCCCCAGCTGTCTCAAATACTCACTGCCTGTAGCTGCATACGGACCCCAGAGAGATGTGGCAAGGCTTTGTAGGTCGGGTAGAATCTAACGTTATGTGACTCACAAATACTATATGAAAGTTTTCACAAATATATATATTTGAGAAATTATTCCAGCAGAATATATAAAGGTGAGGAACCTCCTTTGACCCCGCGACACCTGACCCGGTGTTCTCCCTGAAAATCTTTGAATTTAAATCTGCAATACTCATCCATGTTTAGCCATAATTAGTGCTACATGGTAAACATTACACCTGCCTAACATCAGTGGGTTAGCATTGTCATTGTGAGCATGTTAGCTGACATTAGCATTTAGCCCAAAGCACCGCTGTGCTAAAGTACAACCTCTCAGAGCCGCTAGCATGGCTGTGTAGACTATTAGTCTTGTTCAACCAGCATGTAGATGCAGACATTTTAATGATGCATATTCTAAAGCAAAGACCTAATGTAGGCAGAACAGAAATGTTGCAACACAGACTTTAATCTTGCAGCTTGCAGGCATTACATTTTGGGCAGAATTTTTGGTGTTTCAGTACCTCAAAGGGAAATCTTAAAGGCAACATATAAATAGTTTGTTACAGGAAAAAGAAGCATATTTCTGCCATCCATTCAACAAGACTGACTTAACAAGACTTTGTCTAGTTTTACAGCCAACGCTTTAGCTCTCCTTCTATATATCTGTCTGCCTTAACACCCACTTTTTACTTTATTGTCCTCCTCCTTCCTCTAGCTTTTTGCCAGAGAGATGGATGGCCACAGATCAGGATGGAGGCGGCTGCCTCGGACAGCCTGACGGGGAGCGTGAGTGAGCCATCACTCTTGTAATGAGGTGTCGGGACACAAACTAGGGTGAGTGGGTAGTAAGGAGGAGGAGAGGAGGGAGGGGGATCAGCCTGCCCGTCAGAGGTCAGCCTGGAGGTCAGGACGGGAGAGGTGGGACGGGACGAGGAAGAGCATAAACACTGTGGAATTAGTGGGAGACAGAAATAGCTGCTACAGGGGGGCTTGGTAACAGATCGAGGTCAGGTTATGTGAGTGTGCATCTGTGTGTGTTTAACACAAGGGGGGGCAACAGTTGAGGCAGGGACAGGTGAGCAGTTAAGGGCGAAAGCGTTTGGTGTTATTGTGTGGATATGTCAGAGTCTTCAGGACCCGCTGCGAGGAGAAGGGTAATGAGAGCAGTTCCAGCGTGGAGATGTTTGTTTGGGGGGCACCAGGAAGTATCTAATTAATGCCATCCCAGAGGCCCTGGTGAGGCCTGACCTTCTGTTCAAAGCCCCGAGCTGCCTCCACCGCCTCACCTTGCCTGGGCCGCCATGAGTGAGGCTTGAATTATTGATAAGACTGAGAGGAGAAGCAGGAGAAAAGTGGGAGTTTTCCATTGCTTGTGTGCATGTGTGTGTGTTTGCATGTGTGCAAGCAAATGAGCTCACAGGAAGTTTAACAATCTATAAATGGAGGGGTAGAGGAGACTACAACCCCACCGGGGGGGGCGGGGGGGCAGGCCTACAGGGAGAGTAGCATCCTAAATAATGTGCATTCCTGAGAGTGGGTTAAAGGTGATGGGAGAGAAGCGGATGGAGGTAGAGGAGAGCATTATGAGCGAGGTCAGAGGATGAAACATGCACCCTAGATGGAGGCAGGAAATGAGATACAAACAGAGGAAAAAACGAGTAGAAAGGAGGAAAAAGAGGCAAAATTTGTCCAAGCCTTTAGGACTGTGTCTGCATGAAATGCAGCACAGGGAGCCTCAGCACGACGGAGAGTGGAAAGGGGGGACGGTGGAGGGAGTGCCGCGACTCCTAAATCAGGCTGCTGCTTTTCCCAAATGCACCGCTGTTATTTTGCCACAGCTGGAGTTCGCTCGCAGGAAACAGATGGAGGTAATAAAGCCCGGAGCTGGGTGGACGCTGCTGTCCCACTGGGCTAGCTGTCTGCGAGCAAGCACACTCCATCCCAGCCCTGACACACATAAAGCTGCTGAGGATTGAGTAGGGCACGAATGGCTTGCGGGCAAGGTGACCAGCGGGGCAGGGATTCAATCTGGGGGAAACAGGCCGTGTTTAAGGCTTAAGGTTTGAGAACGATTCACGAATGGACTCCAGAAGCAACACGAGGCCTGGGTCTTAAATATCAACGGTGAAGTCACAGAGAACAGGGGCTGCACACGTGGCGCAGAGCGGGTTTTAGGTTGCAAACATATGACAAATCAATACACAGCACATGATGGATGCTGATGTTGGATCAAAAGACGATTTCTTAGTGGAGACTCCAGGAAGTTATGTTGCCTTCAAATGAAACTCGTGAGCTCGTGTTTACAACACGGGAAGTCCTGTACACAATATGCGTGGCGTTCAAGTGGTTAAGACATGAGAACACCGCTCCTAAGCCACGGCAATATTAATGTTACTGCCGGCGTCTAGAAGCCACAGAGGCTAACAATTTATGCAGGAAATGCAAAGGCATAATGACGGAGGAAAAAGATTAGGCTGTTATACAACAAAAATTATAATATATTAACTTATTATGCACCAAAAAATTAACTTCCATGGCCTCCGCCATTTCTGACAACGTCAACAAACACATCGTAACTCTTAAACTCTGAGCTTTCAGAAATTTTTGCGAATACCACAAGAGGGGGGCGTTCATATGAACTCTTCTCGTGAACACGGTAAACACGACCCCATTTGAAGGTACCATTACCGTTCCAAGTCAAGAAACAGTCGTAAAACGATGAATTGACATTTTTAGGCTACTCTTCAAGTCTTTGTATTAAACAAACGAGCAATACAATGTCAATCAATCAACTTTAAAGGTGCTGGTAGGCGGATTTTGTTGCCTTTAGAAAGAGCTGTTTCCCCCTGTTTCCAGTCTTCATGCTAAGCTAAGCTAACCTGCTGCTGGCCTCCAGCTTCATACAGTATTTAACGTACAGATATGAGAGCGGTACCGATCTTTTCATCGAACTCTCGAAAGCAAACTCTCGAGAAAGCAAATGAGTTTATTTCCCCAAATTCCTTTAATTAATTAAACCCAAGCCTCAGGCACCATTTTAAAATTCATCATCTGGTCCCGAGAAGTCACATGCAACAATAATTTGACAGTAATAAACAACACCGTCATTGCTTGAGTTACCTTGAAATCGCACAGATTGCATGAAATCTCTCCAGACTACGAACCCGAACCCCTTTTGCATAAATTTGAAAGACTAATTAGCCTTTGGTGATTAGCTCCTGCTCGTGCTTTTATTCCCTTCTCCTTTA
Organism: Sebastolobus alascanus; assembly: GCA_916701645.2. Lineage (NCBI taxonomy): Eukaryota > Metazoa > Chordata > Actinopteri > Perciformes > Sebastidae > Sebastolobus > Sebastolobus alascanus. The sequence continues at coordinate 2,562,860 of CAKAOJ020000041.1, read as the reverse complement.
ATCCCAACCCACCCCAACACCTATGCACTGTCTCGGCTAAGTCATTAACGGCCAACCTCCCGTGGGAACTGAAAGCTACCTGCGTCGAACAAAAACAAATACCGGCTTGTTTCATGCATCAGCCGCCGGAGCCCCTGGGACTGGCAGAGTATGAAGTCAGGAGACGGCTGCTCCCGCTAATGTAATTTTAATCACTTGTGTACACTTTTCATTCACCCATCCAGACAGGAGACAGATGTGGTCAGTCCTCGTGTCACCCTCCTATTATCTAACATTTTTTTAAAAGTATTTTTGGACACGTTTTAGCCGGGAAATAAGCCTTGCTCACTTTTTTTCGGGCTTTTTTTTTATTTTTTTCTGTGGTCTGTATAAACATTTTATGCAGAAACTGAGAAGTGGAGGAATGCACGTCGCTGCCAAAGTGCTGTTATATGTTTCCACAGCCCGAAAAAAAAGTGCTCCCTTGGAGTTATCGAGTGTGGCCCTAGGAGAGAAAAAGGGAAGGACAGATGTCAGCTGTTCATCCACATGCGCTATCTACTGAACAAAGAAAACATCGGCTTGAAGGGAGAAACTTTGCCACCTCAGTGAGATCAATCAGATCCCATTAGTATTACACGCCACAAACTCCCTGCACACACACACACATCTCAGTGCCGCTAGGACGCTGTCTTTCTTTTAATTCAATAAACAGAGCACTTGTGTTTACATAGAGAAGCTTTTACTCCGTCCAAAGCAATTCTTTTCTATCTCGGGCGACCTCTGGCCTTATTTAGTTTGGCAAGGCAGAGGCAATTTCAGTATATATTCACATCCCTGAATATGTAAACACTCGCAAGCACGAGGCACTGACATCCTGTTTTCGGCTCACCTTCTCTCTCCCTGTGGGGGTTTACGAGCACAAGTGTTCTCTGATCTCTGATTCAAGGTTCACCCTGCAGCTCGTGGTTAAAGACAGAAAGAAAGAGACGTACTGTAGAGGTGCAAGCAGGGAAGCACATAAAGGAAATAATGTGTGATGACTGAGATAACAGAGATGTCGGTTTGAGCTTTTACAGAAGCAGCAGCAGCAGCAGCCAGCGAGCCAGATGTGACAGTCTGCATTTTGTCTTCCCTGACAGAGCGAGAGTGATGGCTGCTTTGATCCGGCACAGGATCTGACATATTCTCAGTTCCTATCTGAGCACTCAACACATCCCCACTGGCATGCAAAAAAAAAAAAAAAAAAGCCCCGAAACACGCTGGTGTTCGTGAGCAAAGATAGAACTGCAGAAAAGTCCCACAAAGCCACCTGTCGTGGGTTGGATGTGATGTGATGTGATTACAAACTGTTTCCATTAACTCTCGTCTTCTCTTGGCATAGACGCAGCGAGATTTCTCGACTCAGGGCAGAGTTTTCTAGTTTTTCGTCAGCGCGGTGTGTTCACATCACATAGTGTTTTGCTAACACCGCACCTGCAGCAAAGTAAATGTTATCATTGTAGAAAATGAGCTGGCGTGCGTGTTCCTACGGAGGAAAGCTCCCAAGTGGAAATCCTCAGTTAAACAGTGAAAAGGCCTTCTGAGTCTCTGTAAACAGTGGATAGGTGCTTCAGCCTGTGGTTGGATTTGAGAGCTGCTGTCACCTTCTGTTTGTCTCCTGGTCGACAGGCAGGGTAAACTCTTCCAGCCTGCAAGTAAAACAAGAATTAGTCCACTTTTTTACAGCAGAGTGACACCGTGACCTCACAACAGACTCTCTAATCCTCAAACTATAATATGGAGTTAAGAAGGGTTGAACAAGGGCTCTGAGGGATTTACCCTCGGACACTCTACTGTGTATCCCCATATAATAAAATGCATGTCTATGCATACATATTAGTATTCCTGTGAGTGTCCTCTGGTCTGCAGATTATCTACAACACACACTATCAGCAGTAAAAAGTACATTTACTCCACTTCCTGTGCTTAACTATTTTAAAGGGCACTTGTACCTTACATGAATATTTCCATTATGTCACTTTATCTAAAGGAGTAACATACAATATGATACACAATTATAGATTAAACTACCTAACAGTATGTAGTGTAGTTGGGTTTAGTCAGCAAAAACACTGCTTTTCAATACTGCATCAGGATTAACGAATAATAATAATAATAATATAATATGAATATCATCAGCTCGTTCGCACAAAAAGGCGTATGAATGCCACGATAATGCACAAGACATTTAGCGTGCAATAGGAACGCCTTTCTTGCTTTTGGTGTGTCATTTGTACGCCATATAGTCTGCACTGATTGCAATGTGAACGCATCCGCGTAAAGATGCTACGCTCAGAAAACAGAAAACAGTTTCGCCACAAGGTTTATTATATAGCGTTTCCGGTGCTTTCGATCTTATTGCATGATCTTCATCAGCAGATGGAGTTTGTCCAGTTGTCAACATGGATGAGAAATCCTTAAAGTTCCATATCAACTGGGCAATCTCAATCTCAGCTGAAGATCATGTGATATGATTGAAAGAACCAGAACAGCGACTACGAAGTGTATTTTGCTGATAATGTGTACTTTTACTCCAGCACATTTTGAATGCAGGACATCGCGATATTGCTACTTTTACTTAAGTAAAAGATCTGAAAGCTTCTTCCGTCTGTTTAGTCATTAAATCCATCTGGGGGTTGATGTTGCTGCACCATTAATCTGATTAATCTGATGTTAACTGAAGGTACATTCTGCTCATGCAGATGCACTCGATCATAATAATAGCAGCCGAGAGTGTCGTTTTATGTCCAAACATAAGAGTTAAAGGTGTTTCGACACTAAAAAGTCCCTCATTTGAAACAAACCAGCGCTTCTATTAATTTCCCAGCGTACATGTGATCATGTGAGACTGTGATACTGAGACATCATATAACCTGTGGGCATCTTAAGTGCCTCTTATCAGCAGCATCTGCCTCATAAAGAACCAAATTGGGCTGCTGATGCACGCACAGCTGATCCCTCACCCTTGGGGCTTGAACCAAAGAAAATGTTGCAATCCTGAGCCGTGGATTTAGTCTGGGTAGTGTTTATCCGCCAATCTGTTTGGATTACCGAATAGCACAGAGGACATTGTTCAGTTACGGCTCCCTGTTGTGTAGAACAGAGCTCAGAATAAGACGTGTCTGTCTGCACGCTCAGCCCATGTCAGTCATACAGAGGAGGATAGGGATCCAGATGTAGCCTAATCCACCCACACAAGACGGAGCGAGGAGACAGCTTCATCACGGAGTCATCGCCGAGTTATCAAAAGTGATTTGTACCACCTGGCAGCTGAATTTGAAATGATGTGATCTTCAAATGTTGGCACCTGAAAGGTATTTTAAGAAATAATAAAACAAAAATAAACTTGAATTTACTGAAGAAATCACCCGGAAAGAACAATTTTGCAAACTCAAATTATCAAAGCCTACAACTTTTTAATGAGGGGAAAGTTTAATTATATAATCAGACTGAAGCACCAAATGACAAGAAAGAAACGTGATTCTTTTGGTTGCTCAACAAAATTGTTCCCCTAATGCAGGGGTGTCAAACATACGGCCCGGGAGCCAGAACCGGCCCACCAAAGGGTCCAATCCGGCCCACTGGATGAGTTTGCAAAGTGTAAAAATTGCAGGGAAGTCATTAATTCAACTTTTTCAATACAATGCACTGCTATTCCTATTTGGGGGCCGTGCTGTCCTGATAAGAGTAGCAGGCCCTATATACTGGATGCACTATTATAGATCCCATGTGTTTACGTACAGGCTACATGACACAACACCGTCAAGCTACTGTTCATGAAGCAGCCGCCGGTGGAAAATGTCTTTGTCAAAAAGTGGAAACAGTGTCAGGTTTTCCGAGAAAAAGGGACCAGTTCCCATTTCTTCACAGAGGTAAATGGGAAGCCAGTGTGCTTGGCGTGTTTACAGCACCTTTCAGTGCTCAAAGAATATAACATTCGGCGCCACTATCAGACTCATCATGGCGGAAAATACAAGAACTGAAGAAGGAAAAGTGAGAACAGAGAAGATAAATGAATTGTTGGAAGGATTGAGGAAACAGCAGTCTGTTTTTAGTCGTAGCCGAGAGATCAAAGAGACATCTCAGGCGGTTCATCATCTCTTTTGTAAATGTATTTTTCATTAATTGTGAACGTTTTCAGAATGTACTTGTACTTCTTTACACTAACAGAAAAGGAAAATTTGGTTATCTATAGGTTACTATATGCAATGGTTTTACTGGTTCGGCCCACTTGACATCAAATTGGACTGTACGTGGCCCATGAAATGAAATGAGTTTGACACCCCTTTTACACTTCACAATTTTACACAATTTGGTAGTTTGTTTTTTTTTAACTTAAATTAAGAATGGATTTTACAAATTGAAGAATTGAATTCAAGCAGTGCCAACTTTTTTAATTTAATTGCTAACGTTCAGTTTTACTGATCACATACAAATGAAAAATTGAAAAACACTCTGCGATGCGTTGGTGAAGAAGAAGAAATGCACTTGTTATAGTTTAAATAATGTGGGGAAAAAAGTAGGACTGAATGGACATATTATAGGACATATAGGACATATTATGCGACAATTAAGGATTTCTCTGGCTTTCTTATAAGAGAAGACATGGCATGTGTCTAATAATGACCCACTGTTACTGCTTTACAGTATAAATACATAATGTACATCAAAGTAATTAGTGTCAGATGTAAGCCTCACACATTTAATGACTGGGTTTTTCACAGATTATAGCTGTTGTTCACATTTCCGTTGTTAACGGAGCTCTAAGGATCATATTCAGTTTTTCCCCCCCAGATTCCAGCTATAAAAAATTCAAACATGTTTCTTATAATCACATAATAAAATTCTGAGGCTCATTCGGCAGGCAAGAAAATTTAATCCTAAACCTCCACACTGCTGTTCTGCAGAGCAGCGCAGACTCTCCACTATTCTGAAGCACAGTCAGAAACATAAAGTGTCAAAGCTTTATGGTATTTTTCAAAAATATAATTCATTATGTCACTCTAATCTGAATAAATAATGGATTTTTTTTTGATTATCACTAGTTCATGAACAACCCAGTTCAGATAATATGACACCAGAAGAGGAAGTGTCCCGTTCCCACCCTTTTGTTCTGTTTCCGAAAACAGCACCGCTCTCTGCACCCCCCTCTTATTTCCCCCAGCCTGTCAGCACACACATCTTTTCCTGTTTTGACTCTTTATGTCTCCGCTCCTTCCTGTTGAGTACTGCTCAATTGCTGTGTGTTTGTCTAAAACGTCTGCACGTGAGATGTTACATTTGAGGGAGTTGGCAGGTGTTGCCGGGAGTTAGAAACAGGTGGGATTGCTATTGATTTTCTTCCGTGAGTCGGTGCACGTGCATAAAAGATTTCAGGGGGAGAGAGAGCGAAAAGGCAGAATGGCCAGATGTGTTCATTGCAGCTCATTGGAGCAGAAGCTCTCATGCTGGAGTTCATCAGTTTCTCTGAGGCTGCGGCTCTAACTGCCAACCTAACTTCCAACCTCCAACTTTAAATCTCTCTATCTCATGAACACTTCTGTCGTTGTGAATTTCGGACCAGTTTTGCCCTGCAGTGGCTAAATGCAGCCACTATTAAAACAAACGTTTTCTAATCTTTTTGAACTAGGGTGATCAGATCCCAACAAACCAAATGTGGGAAAAAGAGTATATTTGTGTGGGACAATGCAGGGACACGTTACCAGGGCTGAGAGGTACTCTACAATTTTGGATATAATGTCTGTCTAACTTAAATAATAAACATTTCTATTCTGCCCCGTATCTTGTAACATCTCACGCTTTGCCCGAATGCCCCATCCATAAATCGGTACATCTCTTTTTGAGCTGCACGTTTCTTGTGAGACTCACATGAACAGTGTCGCTTCATGTCGTATCCCCCCTGTGTGAAATTGAAAAATAACTGGCAAATTTCACAAAAAACTCTGAGAATCGCCTTCCATCAGCTTATAAATACTTAGAAGTAGTTTCACAGTCTTTGTTGTAGCTGCTCTTCCTTTTCTTTGTGGTAGTTTACAGCATATTCCGCCTAAATCTGCATAGCTTGTGACTTTGCGGTGACTCGCAATTTTCCCCGTTGGGCGTAGCATAGCAAAGACGGTGAAATGTTAACCTGCACTTGACCCACGTGTGCGCAGTTTGACAGCAAACACAGCCCCGTGATGACAGCCTTCCCTGCTTTCTTCACAGCCAATTGGATAAAAGCCAGATTTTTAAAAAGTGTCTGACCTGCAGTGGTTTGACTTTTGAAAACTA